>OY776122.1:67326650-68750400 GCA_963675135.1 Galeopsis tetrahit | reverse complement strand
TCCAACTATAGGGACATTTAGTAACATTATATATATTTTATTAAAAATTATTTTTTTTTTGAGGAAAAGGTGTAGGTCTCAATCTTCTAGCTTGTTTACATAATCCGTCTTTCTACACTTCTTGAAAAAACTGCTCAATTTCAGTCGCATGAAATGGTAGAGTGAACGGCTCTCTAGGCCAATTTATGAGCTCGTACGTTCTTGGACCGAGGTAGAAAAGTGAATTTGCACAGTACAAATTCTTGGGAAAGCTTTAAGATTCTTTCAATGATTGTGCTCTCCGGTCCTCTCATTTGAATTCTTCCATTACACGGAGCAATTGCCTGTGTTGAGTCTATTCTCACTTCGACTCTATCCAAATGCTTGGTCCTTGCTTCCTTGAGTCCAGCTTCGACCGCTTTCAGTTCTGTGTCTAGCGGTCCTCGTTGTGGGGATGTATTCATACTAAAGCTTGTTAGAATCTCCCCGCTATCATCCATTAAAATCACGTTGATTTAATATTTTCGTTCATCCATATTAAAAGCGCCATCCACCTCCATAGTCGTCGTGTTACTTTGGGGGCTGTTATCTCCATCCGTATATCTCTCTCTAATCATCCCTTTCCTTGTTATTTCCTTATTCAAAGTTTTCTTACATGCCTCCAAATAGAACAAAGTTCTCTCCCCCACATCACTTCTAAGTTGTTGTCCATGCAGTGTAGTTTTATGAGCCATCATACACCTCTCTCTCCATATTCCCCAAGCTATCATTATAATTTCATCAAGAGGTAGCCCTTGTGCTTTATCTGTATATAAGCCAAAAAGTCAATCATGGAAAAGTATTGACCATTTTTGAGCAGTTGTCTTATCCCAAACATAGGAATATGGCATGCATTGTGTTCGGATAATGTGCCCCACATATTCTGCATTTTGGATCTAAAGGGCACGTGTCGTCTAGCAAGATTTCCTTCAGTGGCAATAAATTCCATACTCATTTTCCATCTTAAAATGCAAATTTTGGGAGGAACTTGCATACTCCAAATCTTTTTCCACCATCTGTTGTAGATATCCACGTTTGATGTTGTTGGTTTCCTACTGCTTTGTTTCTCCTAAACTCTGTATCTGCTCTTAACTGAATACTTGTCAAGTACGTCATTTTTCCAGAATCTTTTATCTTCTTCCTCAGCTTCTCCTATGGGTGTGCGAAGAATTGCTTCTGCCACAAAAGGAAGAAGAGTCAATCTAATCATTTCCTCGTTCCACTATCTTTGTTCATTGATGAAAGCCGAGATATTGTTAGCGGCTGCCACTCTTGAGATCGGCTTGCCTCCCCTAAGCCCCTGCACCCAAGTATGTTTATATAATTTAATAGTATTTCCATTCCCGATCATCCATCGTTCTCCCCTTTGTATTACTTCCCTGCTCGAGCTCAAAGATCTCTAGATGAAGGACGGATTATTCCAAACCTCAGATTCCATAATATCCGAATGTTTTAAGTATCTGGCTCTGAATACTTGGCTCACAAGTGAGTCAGGAGTCTCAATCATTCTCCACACTTGCTTTGCCAACAAGGCTTTATTGAATTGTTGCATCCTCTTGAATCCCATTCCTCCCTCGTTTTTTGGTTTGCACAATTCTTCCCATCTCTGCCAGTGAATCTTATTGTGTCCATCCTGTCTCCCCCACCAGAAATTAGCCATTAAAGACTCCATCTGGTTACAAATCTGCACTGGAATTTTGAAGCATTGCATGACATAGGTAGGGATTACCTGCAAAACTGATTTAATAAAGACCTATTTACCCCCTTAGAGAATTCCTTATTATTTCAGTCCTCAATCCTATCTCTCATCCGATCCACCAAGTATGAAAACTGGACTCTTTTTGCCCTAAGTGAGAAGGATGGAAAACCGAGATAAATCTGGTGGCCTTGTGACATTGTAACATTCAAAATGATTTTTACTTCCATCATGCCTTTTTTTATCTGCTTTAGGGCTGAACATTATTGTTGATTTATCAAAATTTATCATTTGCCCGGATGCATGCTCGTACTCTCGAAGAATGTGTCTCACCTCTTGGCCATTGTTCTTCGTAGGTTTAAAGAAAATTACACTATCGTCCGCAAAAAAAAAAAAGGTGTGTAATCATTGGTGCTCCCCTTGAAACCCTAATGCCTTGTAGCTCTCCCTTATTCACTTCCTCAGTAAAGTACTGTGACAGCCCTTGTGCACAGAGCACGAAAAGAAAAGGTGATAAGGGGTCACCTTGTCTCAAGCCCCGCGTTGGAGTAACGTTACCAACAATAGTATTGTTGATCTGAAAGACGTACTGCACCGTGGTGACGCATCTGAGAATAAGATCAATTAGACTATGTGGGAGTCCCAGCTTAACCATCTGCTGTCTCAGGAAATTCCATTCGATCCTGTCGTAAGCCTTGCTCATGTCAAGTTTTAATGCCGCATATCCCGTCTGATTCTTACTATGCCGCAGTCAATGTAAGCATTCATAGTTGATCAAAACATTATCCGTAGTCTGCCTTCCCTGTACAAAGGTACTTTGATATTCATCTACCACCTGTGGTAAAACCAGTTTGAGACGATTAACGATAACCTTTGCCACGATCCTATAGCTCACATTACTCAAACTAATAGGTCGAAAATCCTTCAGGTTCGACGGTTGGTTGATTTTTGGAATGAGTGTAATCCACATATTGTTCCAATCTGTAATGTCCTCCCCTTCCTTCAAAACTTTTAATGCCTCTGTTGTGATCCCTTGTCCGACAATCAGCCACTTATCTTGATAAAAACGTGCGTTGAACCCATCCGGTCCAGGTGCTTTATTAGGGTTCGGATCAAACACAATTTTTTTAACTTCTTCGGCTGTGTACTGTCGCTCCAGCAAGCTGTTCATGTTTGTGCTCACTTGCGATTCCGTGAATTTGGTAACCTTTTCAATTTGTTCATCACTCGGGTTAATGGAAGTGAACAAGTTGCCATAGAACTTAGATAGAAGGTCACTGATCTCATTCTGTGATGTATACCACTGTCCTGCATCATCTTTCAATTTCAAAATAGCATTTCTTCGTCGTCATTCTGTCGCTCTCCTATGAAAGTAAGTTGTATTTTTGTCTCCACATCTAATCCAGTTCACTCTTGATCTCTGTTTCCAAAACTCTTCCTGTTGAGAGTAAAGTTTTTTCAATTCTCGCTGAATTTTTACAACCTCAACTTCTTTTTTTTTTCATGCTCATTCTTGTTCTCTATCTCCAACAGTTGATTGCTAATCCTCAGAACTTTATGATCAATGTTGCTAATGTATTTTCTAGCCCACTTTTTCAGATGTGTACCACAGTTTTGTAACCTTTTAGGTAGCTTCACATTGATGTCATCCAACTTCCAGGCCTCTGCACATTTCTCTTGAAAATTTGGTTCTTGTAGCCAAGCATTTTCAAAACAGAATTTGTCTGAATATGTGTTACTCCACTGTTGAAATCTGCACTTAATTTGCAGACAAATGTCTCGATGGTCCGAGCGAACCAATGCAAATTCTTCTCAGTGTAATTTTATTTCTCCAACTATTGAGACATTTCGAGACATTATATATTCTTAAACCGACGGAATTTCAATTCTCGAAATGATATTTTATTTCTCCAACTGTAAGGACATTTAGGGACATTATATATTCTTAAACCGACAAAATTCCAATTCTTGAACTGGAATTTTAATTTCTACAACTATAGGGACATTTTGGGACATTATATATTCTTAAACCGACGAAATTCCAATTCTCGAATTAGAATTTTATTTCTCCAACTGTAAGGACATTATATATTTCTTAAACCGACAAAATTCCAATTCTTGAACTGAAATTTTAATTTCTCCAATTGTAGGGACATTTCGGGACATTATATATTCTAAAATCAACGTAATTCCAATTTTCGAAATGGAATTTTATTTCTCCAACTGTAGGGACATTTAGGGACATTATATTTTCTTAAACTGACGAAATTCCAATTCTTGAACTGAAATTTTATTTCTCCAACAGTCGGGACATTATATATTCTTAAACCGATGGAATTCCAATTCTCGAACTGGAATTTATATCTCCAACTGTAGGGACATTATATATTATTAAACCGACGAAATTTCAATTTCTTGAACTGGAATTTTATTTCTCCAACTATATGGACATTTCGGGACATTATAACATATTCTTAAACCGACAAAATTCCAATTCTTGAACTGAAATTTTATTTTTCCAAGTGTAGGGACATTTTATATTCTTAAACCGACTAAATTTCAATTCTCGACATGGAATTTTATTTCTCCAACTGTAGGGACATTTAGGGACATTATATATTATTAAACCGACGAAATTTCAATTTCTTGAACTGGAATTTTATTTCTCCAACTATAGGGACATTTCGGGACATTATAATATATTCTTAAACCGACAAAATTCCAATTCTTGAACTGAAATTTTATTTTTCCAAGTGTAGGGACATTTTATATTCTTAAACCGACTAAATTTCAATTCTCGACATGGAATTTTATTTCTCCAACTGTAGGGACATTATATATTCTTAAACCGACAAAATTCCAATTCCTGAACTGGAATTTTAATTTCTCCAATTGTAGGGACATTTTTGGACATTATATATTCTTAAACCGACGGAATTACAATTCTTCAACTAAAATTTTATTTTTCCAAGTGTAGGGACATTTTGGGACATTATATATTCTAAAATCGACGTAATTCCAATTTTTGAAATGGAATTTTATTTCTTCAACTGTAGGGACATTATATTTTCTTAAACCGACGAAATTCCAATTCTTGAACTGAAATTTTATTTCTCCAACAGTTGGGACATTATATATTCTTAAACCGATGGAATTCCAATTCTCGAACTGGAATTTATATCTCCAACTGTAGGGACATTATATATTATTAAACCGACGAAATTTCAATTTCTTGAACTGGAATTTTATTTCTCCAACTATAGGGACATTTCGAGACATTATAATATATTCTTAAACTGACAAAATTCCAATTCTTGAATTGAAATTTTATTTTTCCAAGTGTAGGGACATTATATATTCTTAAACCGACTAAATTCCAATTCTCGATATGGAATTTTATTTCTCCAACTAAGGGGACATTTAGGGACATTATATATTCTTATACCGACAAAATTCTAATTCTTGTACTGGAATTTTAATTTCTCTAACTGTAGGAACATTTCGGGACATTATATATATTCTAAAACCAACGGAATTCCAATTCTCGAAATGGAATTTTATTTCTCCAACTGTAGGGACATTATATTTTCTTAAACCGTCGAAATTTCAATTCTTGAACTGGAATTTTATTTCTCCAACTGTAGGGACATTTCCGGACATTATATATTCTTAAACTGATGGAATTCCAATTCTCGAACTGGAATTTTATATCTCCAATTGTAGGAACATTATATATTATTAAACCGATGAAATTTCAATTTTTGAACTACAATTTTTTATTTCTCCAACTTTAGAGAAATTTCGGGACATTATAATATATTCTTAAACTGACAAAATTTCAATTCTTGAACTGAAGTTTTATTTTTCCAACTATAGAGACATTTCGGGACATTATAATATATTCTTAAATCGACAAAATTCCAATTCTTGAACTGAAATTTTATTTTTCCAAGTGTAGGGACATTTTAGGACATTATATATTCTTAAATTGACAAAATTCCAATTCTCGATATGAAATTTTATTTCTACAACTGTGGGGACACTTAAGTACATTATAATATATTCTTAAACTGACAAAATTCCAATTCTTGAATTGAAATTTTATTTTCCAAGTGTTGGGACATTTCGGGACATTATATATTCTTAAACCAACGAAATTCCAATTCTTGAACTGAATTTTAATTTCTCCAACTGTAGGGATATTTCAGGACATTATATATTCTTAAACCGATAGAATTCCAATTCTCGAACTGAAATTTTATATCTCCAACTGTAGGGACATTATATATTATTAAACCGACGAAATTCCAATTCTTGAACTAGAATTTTATTTCTTCAACTGTAGGGACATTTCGGGACATTATAATATATTCTTAAACCGATAAAATTTCAATTCTTGAACTGAATTCAAAGTGTAGGGACATTTCGGGACATTATATATTCTTAAACCGACTAAATTTCAGTTCTCGACATGGAATTTTATTTCTCCAAATGAAGGGACATTTAGGGACATTATATATTCTTAAACCGACAAAATTCCAATTCCTGAACTGGAATTTCAATTTCTCCAACTGTAGGGACATTTTTAGACATTATATATTCTTAAACCGACGGAATTACAATTCTTGAACTGAAATTCTATTTTTCCAACTGTAGGGACATTTCGAGACATTATATACTCTTAAACCGACAAAATTCCAATTCTCGATATAGAATAATTTTATTTCTCCAACTGTAGGGACACTTAGGGACATTATAATATATTCTTAAACCAACAAAATTTCAATTCTTGAACTGAAATTTTATTTTTCCAAGTGTTGGGACATTTCAGGACATTATATATATTTTTAAACCGACGAAATTCTAATTCTCGAAATAGAATTTTATTTTTCTAACTGTAGGGACATTATTTATTCTTAAACCGACGAAATTTCGATTCTTGAACTGGAATTTTATTTCTCCAAGTTTAGGGACATTTAGGGACATTATATATTCTTAAACCGGTAAACTTCCAATTCTTGAACTTAAATTTTAATTTCTCCAACTATAGGGACATTTCGGGACATTGTATATTCTTAAACCGATGGAATACAAATTCTTGAACTAGAATTTTATATCTCCAACTGTGGTGACATTATATATTCTTAAACCGACAAAATTCCATTTCTTGAACTGAAATTTTATTTCTACAACAGAAGGGACATTTCGGGACATTATAATATACTCTTAAACCGATAAAATTCCAATTTTTGAACTGAAATTTTATTTTTCCAAGTGTAGGGACATTTCAGGACATTATGTATTCTTAAACCGACAAAATTTCAATTCTCGATATTGAATTTTATTTCTCCAACTGTAGGGACACTTAGGGCATGTTTGTTTTGGGATGGGAAATCCGGATTTGGGATTTCGAAACTCCACCCCCGTTACAGTTTGGGATTTTGATTCAGGATTTCAAAATCCTACCCTATAAACCCTATAAAAGTCAACCCTATAAATACCTACAAACTCTATATAAATACCTATAAAACCTATAACCCTATTCTATAAAGTTAAATCATACCCTACATAAATCCCAAAACAAACACAAAACATAAAAAGCATTAGGATTCTAAAATCCACTAGATTTTGAAATCCGGATTTCAAAATCCTCAAAATCCCAAAACAAACATGCCCTTAGGGATATTATAATATATTCTTAAACCGACAAAACTCCAATTTTTGAACTGAAATTTTATTTTTCCAAGTGTTGGGACATTTCGGGACATTATATATTCTTAAACCGACAAAATTCCAATTCTTGAACTGAATTTTAATTTCTCCAACTGTAGGGACATTATAAATTCTAAAACCGACAAAATTCCAATTCTTGAACTGGAATTATAATTTCTCCAACTGTATGAACATTTTGGAACATTATATATTTTTAAACCGACGAAATTTCAATTTTTGAAATAGAATTTTATTTCTCCAACTGTAGGGACTATTTTTTCTTAAACCGACGAAATTTCAATTCATGAACTTGAATTTTATTTCTCCAACTGTAGGGACATTATATATTCTTAAACCGGCAAAATTCAAATTCTTGAACTGAAATTTTAATATCTCCAACTGTAGAGACATTTCGGGACATTGTATATTCTTAAACCGATGGAATTCCAATTCTCGAACTAGAATTTTATATCTCCAACTATAGTGACATTATATATTCTTAAACCGACAAAATTTCATTTCTTGAACTGAAAATTTATTTCTACAACAGAAGGGACATTTCGGGATATTATAATATATTTTTAAACGGACAAAATTCCAATTCTTGAACTGAAATTTTATTTTTCCAAGTGTAGGGACATTTTAGGACATTATATATTTTCAAACCGACAAAATTCCAATTCTCGAACTGGAATTTCAATTTCTCAAACTGTAGGGACATTTTGGAACATTATATATTCTCAAACCAACAAAATTTCAATCCTCGAACTGTAATTTAATTTCTTCAACTTTAGGGACATTTCGGGACATTATATATTCTCAAACCGACAAAATTATAATTCTCGGACTGGAATTTTAATTTCTCCAACTATAGGGAAATTTCGAGACATTATATATTCTCAAACCGACAAGATTCCAATTCTCAAACTGGAATTTTAATTTCTTCAACTGTAGGGACATTTCGGGACATTATATATTCTCAAACCGACAAAATTTCAATTCTCGAACTGGAATTTTAATTTATCCAACTCTAGGGACATTTCGGAACATTATATATTCTCAAACCACAAAATTTCAATTCTCGAACTGGAATTTTAATTTCTCTAACTAGGGTAGGGCTGCTGTGGACTCAAGTACACGGTGTACTTGAGTCCAGCTATATAGGAAATATATATTATATATATGATATATAATAAAATATTCAACAAAACTCATTGTAGTCTAATGGTTGTCCTGGGATTTCCTTAACAACCTGTCCCAGGTTCGATTCCCCCTTCTAGTAAAAAATTTCGTTATTTTATTTTAACAGTTTTAATATAAATTAATAAATAAAACAGGTTCGATTCCCACATCTAAAAATTTTCGTTATTTTATTTTAACAGTTTTAACATTCACTAGCAACAGTTTTTTTTATATTTATACATTATAAATTAATAAATAACTTCTAAAAATTTTCGTTATTTTATTTTAACAGTTTTAACATTCACTAGCAATTTTTATATTTATACATTATAAATTAATAAATAACTTCTAAAAAATTTCGTTATTTTATTTTAACAGTTTTAACATTCACTAGCAAATAGCAACAGTTTTTTGTTTTTTATACATTATAAAAAAAGTGCAAGTATTAGTAATATCATTAATTGCACTTACTAATAATATAATTAATAGTAATAAAAGTGCAAGTAAAAAATAATAAAACGTGTAAAATTAATAATATTTTTTAAAAAAAAAAATTAGCACCAGTTTTTCAAGATTATGAAAGTGCAAGTACAAATAAACAAAAGGTGTATCATTAGCATACACTTTTTAGTTATAATATCATACACTTTTCAATTATAATATCATACACTTTTCAATTATAATACCATACACTTTTCATTAATATATAACTTACACTTTTCATTAATAGAACATACACTTTTTAGTTATAATAACATACACTTTTCATTAATAGATCATACACTTTGCAGTTATAATAACATACAATTTTCATTAAATAAACACACTTTTCATTAATAGATCATACACTTTATAGTTATAATAACATACACTTTTCATTAATATATAACTTACATTTTTCATTTATAATATCATACATTTTTCATTTATAATATCATACACTTTTCAGTTATAATAACATACACTTTTCATTAAAAACAATGTTGCATTTTTCAATATAGTAACATACACTTTCATTAAAAAAAACAAAGATACACTTTTTCAAAAAAAAAAAAATCGAAAAAAAAAATTTCGAAAAAAAAATTCGAAAAAAAAACCAAAAAAATAATTTTAAAAAAAAAAGTCAAAGTTTGACCGTTGACCGGTCAACGGTGGTCAACGGTCAACATTTGATTAGTAAAAGTCTACTCAAGTACATGGTGTACTTGAGTACATACAAGACTTTGGCCTCTAACTATAGGGAAATTTCGAGACATTATATATTCTCAAACCGACAAGATTCCAATTCTCAAACTGGAATTTTAATTTCTCCAACTGTAGGGACATTTCGGAATATTATATATTCTCAAACCGACAAAATTTCAATTCTCGAACTGAAATTTTAATTTGTCCAACTGTAGGGACATTTCGGAACATTATATATTCTCAAACCACAAAATTATAATTCTCGGACTGGAATGTTAATTTTTTTCAACTTTTAGGGACATTTTGGGACATTATATATTCTCAAACCGACAAAATTTCAATTCTCGAAATGGAATTTTAATTTCTCCAACTGTAGGGGCATTTCGAGACATTATATATTCTCAAACCGACAAAATTCCAATTCTCGAAATGGAATTTTAATTTCTCCAACTGTAGGGACATTTCGGGACATTATATATTCTCAAACCGACAAAATTCCAATTCTCGAACTGGAATTTCAATTTCTCAAACTATAGGGACATTTTAGAACATTATATATTCTTAAACCGACATTTATGGACATTATATATTTTTAAACACACAAAAATTCAAATTCTTGAACTGGAATTTTATACATCTCCAAATGTACGGACATTATATATTTTTAAACCGACAAATTTCCAATTCTTGAACTGGAATTTTAATTTCTCCAACTGTAGGGATATTTCGGGACATTATATATTCTTAAACCGACGGAATTCGAATTCTCGAACTGGAATTTTAATTTCTCCAACTATAAGGACATTTCATGACATTATATATTTTTAAACCTACAAAATTCTAATTCTCGAACTGGAATTTTAATTTCTCCAACTGAAGGGACATTTCAGGACATTATATATTCTTAAACCGACGGAATTCCAATTCTCGAAATGGAATTTTAATTTCTCCAACTGTAGGGACATTTTGGGACATTATATATTCTCAAACCGACAAAATTTCAATTCTCGAACTGGAATCTTAATTTCTCCAACTGTAGGGGTATTTCGTGACATTATATATTCTCAAACCGACAAAATTCAAATTCTCGAACTGGAATTTTAATTTCTCCAACTGTAGGGACATTATATATTCTCAAACCGACTAAATTCCAATTCTCGAACTGGAATTTTAATTTTTTTCAACATTTCGGGACATTATATATTCTCAAACCGACAAAATTCCAATTCTCGAAATGGAATTTTAATTTCTCCAACTGTAGGGACATTTCATGACATTATATATTTTCAAACCGACAAAATTCCAATTCTCGAACTGAAATTTTAATTTTCTTCAACATTTCGGGACATTATATATTCTCAAAATCGACAAAATTCCAATTCTCGAAATGGAATTTTAATTTCTCCAAATGTAGGGACATTTCATGACATTATATATTCTCAAACCGACAAAATTCCAATTCTCGAACTATAATTTTAATTTCTCCAACTTTAAGGACATTTCGGGACATTATATATTTTTAAACCGACAAAATTCCAATTCTCGAACTGGAATTTTAATTTCTCCAACTGAAGGGACATTTCAGGACATTATATATTCTTAAACCGACGACATTCCAATTCTCGAAAAGGGATTTTAATTTCTCCGACTGTAGGGACATTTCGGGACATTATATATTCTCAAACCGACAAACTTCCAATTCTCGAACTGGAATTTTAATTTATCCAACTAAATGGACATTTTAGGACATTATATATTCTCAAACCGACAAAATTCCAATTCTCGAACTGGAATTTTAATTTCTCCAACTTTAAGGACATTTCGGGACATTATATATTTTTAAACCGACAAAATTCCAATTCTCGAACTGGAATTTTAATTTCTCCAACTGAAGGGACATTTCAGGACATTATATATTCTTAAACCGACGACATTCCAATTCTCGAAAAGGGATTTTAATTTCTCCGACTGTAGGGACATTTCAGGACATTATATATTCTCAAACCGACAAACTTACAATTGTCGAACTGGAATTTTAATTTCTCCAACTAAAGGGACATTTCATGACATTATATATTCTCAAACCGACAAAATTCCAATTCTCGAACTGGAAATTTAATTTCTCCAACTGTGGGGGCATTTCGGGACATTATATATTCTCAAACCGACAAAATTCCAATTCTCGAACTAGAATTTTAATTTATCCAACTATATGGACATTTCGGGACATTATATATTCTCAAACCAACAAAATTCCAATTCTCGAACTGGAATTTTAATTTCTCCAACTACAGAGACATTTCGGGACATTATATATTCTCAAACCGACAAATTTCCAATTCTCGAACTGGAATTATAATTTCTTCAACTTTAGGGACATTTTATATTCTAAAACTGACAAAAATTGAATTTTCGAACTGGAATTTTAATTACTCAAAATTTAGGGACATTTTGGGACATTATATATTCTTAAACCGACATTAATGGACATTATATATTTTTAAACCGACAAAAATTCCAATTCTTGAACTGAAATTTTATATCTCCAACTGTACGGACATTTATGGACATTATATATTTTTAAACCGACAAATTTCCAATTCTCGAGATGGAATTTTAATTTCTCCAACTATAGGGACATTTCAGGACATTATATATTTTTAAACCGATAAAATTCTAATTCTCGAACTGGAATTTTAATTTCTCCAACTGAAGGACATTTCAGGACATTATATATTCTTAAACCGACGGAATTCCAATTCTCGAAAAGGAATTTTAATTTCTCCAACTATAGAGACATTTCGGGACATTATATATTCTTAAACCAACGAAATTCCAATTCTCGAAATGGAATTTTAATTTCTCCAACTGTAGAGACATTTCAGGACATTATATATTCTTAAACCGATGGAATTCCAATTCTCGAAATGGAAGCTTATTTATTCAATTGTAGGGACATTTAGGGATATTATATATTTTAACCCGACAAATTTCCAATTCTCGAACTTGAATTTTAATTTCTCCAATTTAGGGTTATTTCGGGACATTTTATATTCTCAAACTGACAAAATTCCAATTCTCGAAATTGAATTTTAATTTCTCCAACTGTAGGGACATTTCGGGACATTATATATTCTCAAACAGAAAAAATTCCAATTCTCGAAATGGAATTTTTATTTTTCCAACTGTTGGGACATTTCGGGACATCATATATTCTCAAACCGACAATATTCTAATTCTCGAACTGGAATTTTAATTTTTTTCAACTTTAGGGACATTATATATTTTCAAACCGACAAAATTCCAATTCTCGAACTGGAATTTCAATTTCTCAAACTGTAGGGACATTTTGGAACATTATATATTCTCAAACCAACAAAATTCCAATCCTCGAACTGTAATTTAATTTCTCCAACTCTAGGGACATTTCAGGACATTATATATTCTCAAACCGACAAAATTTCAATTCTTGAACTGAAATTTTAATTTCTCCAACTGTAGGGACATTTCGGGACATTATATATTCTCAAACAAACAAAATTACAATTCTCGAACTGGAATTTTAATTGTTTCAACTTTTAGGGACATTTTATGACATTATATATTCTCAAACCGACAAAATTCCAATTCTCGAAATGGAATTTTAATTCCTCCAACTGTATAGACATTTCGGGACATTATATATTCTCAAACCGACAAAATTTCAATTCTCGAAATGGAATTTTAATTTCTCCAACTGTAGGGATATTTCGGGACATTATATATTCTCAAACCGACAAATTTCCAATTCTCGAACTGGAATTTTAATTACTCCAACTGTGGGGGCATTTCGGGACATTATATATTCTCAAACCGACAAAATTTCAATTCTCGCACTGGAATTTTAATTTATCCAACTGTATGGACATTTCGGGACATTATATATTCTCAAACCAACAAAATTCCAATTCTCGAACTGGAATTTTAATTTCTCCAACTACACAGATATTTCGAGACATTATATATTCTCAAACCGACAAATTTTCAATTCTCGAACTGGAATTTTAATTTCTTCAACTTTAGGGACATTTTATATTCTAAAACTGACAAAATTCGAATTTTCGAACTGGAATTTTAATTACTCAAAATTTAGGGACATTTTGGGACATTATATATTCTTAAACCGACATTAATGGAAAATATATATTTTTAAACCGACAAAAATTCCAATTCTTGAACTGGAATTTTATATCTCCAACTGTACGTACATTTATGGACATTATATATTTTTAAACCGACAAATTTCCAATTCTCGAAATGGAATTTTAATTTCTCTAACTATAGGGACATTTCAGGACATTATATATTTTTAAACCGATAAAATTCTAATTCTCGAACTGGAATTTTAATTTCTCCAACTGAAGGACATTTCAGGACATTATATATTCTTAAACTGACGGAATTCCATTTCTCGAAAATGAATTTTAATTTCTCCAACTGTAGAGACATTTCGGGACATTATATATTCTCAAACCGACAAACTTCTATTTCTCGAACTGGAATTTTAATTTCTTCAACTTTAGGGACATTTCGGAAAATTATATTTTCTTATATCGACAAAATTCCAATTCTCGAAATGGAATTTTAATTTCTCCAAATTTAGGGACATTTCGGGACATTATATATTCTTAAACCGACGAAATTCCAATTCTCGAAATTGAATTTTAATTTCTCCAACTGTACAGACATTTCGAGACATTATATATTCTTAAACCGACGGAATTTCAATTCTCGAAATGGAATTTTATTTCTCTAACTATAGGGACATTTTGGGACATTATATATTCTCAAACCGGCGGAATTCCAATTCTCGAACTGGAATTTTAATTTCTCCAACTGTAGGGACATTTTGGGAAATTATATATTCCTAAATCGACGAAATTCCAATTCTTGAATTGGAATTTTATTTGTTCAACTGTAGAGACATTTAAGGACATTATATATTCTTAAACCAACAAAATTCCAATTTTTGAAGTGGAATTTTAATTTCTCCAACTGTAGGGACATTTCGGGACATTATATATATTCTTAAACCGAAAGAATTCCAATTCTCGAAATGGAAGCTTATTTATTCAATTGTAGGGACATTTAGGGATATTATATATTTTTAAACCGACATATTTCCAATTCCCGAACTTGAATTTTAATTTCTCCAACTTTAGGGACATTTTATATTCTCAAACTGACAAAATTTCAATTCTCGAAATTGAATTTTAATTTCTCCAACTGTAAGGACATTTCGGGACATTATATATTATCAAACCGACAAAATTCCAATTCTCGAAATGGAATTTTAATTTTTCCAATTGTTGAGACATTTCGGGACATTATATATTCTCAAACCGACAAAATTCCAATTCTCGATCTGGAATTTTAATTTCTTCAACTTTAGGGACATTTCAGGACATTATATATTCTCAAACCGACAAATTTCCAATTCTCGAACTAAAATTTTAATTTCTTCAACTTTAGGGACATTTCGGGGCATTTTATATTCTCAAACTGACAAAATTCCAATTCTCGAAATGGAATTTTAATTTCTCCAACTGTAGGGACATTATATATTCTTATACCGACAAAATTTCAATTCTCGAACTGAAATTTTAATTTCTTCAACTTTAGGGACATTTCGGGACATTTTATATTCTCAAACTGATAAAATTCCAATTCTCGAAATGGAATTTTAATTTCTCCAACTGTAGGGACATTATATATTCTTATACTAACAAAATTCTAATTCTCGAAATGGAAGTTTAATTTCCCCAACTCTAGGGACATTTCGGGACATTATATATTATCAAACTGACAAAAATCCAGTTCTCGAACTGAAATTTTAATTTTTTCAACTTTAGGGACATTTCATGACATTATATATTCTTAAATCGACAAAATTCCAATTTTCGAAATTGAATTTTAATTTCTCCAACTGTAGGGATATTTCGAGACATTATATATTCTCAAACGACAAAATTCCAATTCATGAAATGGAATTTTAATTTCTCCAACTGTAGGGACATTATATATTCTCAAATCGACAAAATTCCAATTCTCGAACTGGAATTTTAATTTCTTCAACTTTAGGGACATTTCGGGACACTATATATTTTCAAACCGACAAAATTCCAATTCTCAAACTGGAATTTTAACTTCTCCAACTGTTGGGTCATTTCGGGACATTATATATTCTCAAACCGACAAAATTCCTATTCTCGAACTGGAATTTTAATTTCTTCAACTTTAGGGACATTTCGGGACATTATATATTCTCAAACCGACAAAATTCCAATTCTCGAAATGGAATTTTAATTTCTCCAAGTGTAGGGACATTTCGGGACATTATATATTCTCAAACCGACAAAATTCTAATTCTCAAACTAGAATTTTAATTTTTTTCAACTTTAGGGACATTATATTTTCTCAAACCGACAAAATTCCAATTCTCGAACTGGAATTTCAATTTCTCAAACTGTAGGGACATTTTGGAACATTATATATTCTCAAACCAACAAAATTCCAATCCTCGAACTGTAATTTAATTTCTCCAACTGTAGGGACATTTCAGGACATTATATATTCTCAAACCGACAAAATTCCAATTCTCGAAATGGAATTTTAATTTCTCCAACTGTAGGGACATTTCGGGACATTATATATTCTCAAACAAACAAAATTCCAATTCTCGAACTGGAATTTTAATTTTTTTCAACTTTTAGGGACATTTTGGGACATTATATATTCTCAAACCGACAAAATTCCATTTCTCGAAATGAAATTTTAATTTCTCCAACTGTAGGGACATTTCGGGACATTATATATTCTCAAACCGACAAAATTACAATTCTCGAAATGGAATTTTAATTTCTCCAACTGTAGGGACATTTCAGGACATTATATATTCTCAAACCGACAAAATTCCAATTCTTGAACTGGAATTTTAATTTCTCCAACTGTAGGGACATTTCGACACATTATATATTCTCAAACAAACAAAATTCCAATTCTCGAACTGGAATTTTAATTATTTCAACCCTTAGGGACATTTTATGACATTATATATTCTCAAACCGACAAAATTCCAATTCTCGAAATGGAATTTTAATTTCTCCAACTGTAGGGACATTTCGGGACATTATATATTCTCAAACCGACAAAATTCTAATTCTCGAACTGGAATTTTAATTTCTCCAACTGAAGGACATTTCAGGACATTATATATTATTAAACCGACGGAATTCCAATTCTCGAAAAGGAATTTTAATTTCTCCAACTATAGAGACATTTCGGGACATTATATATTCTCAAACCGACAAACTTCTAATTCTCGAACTGGAATTTTAATTTCTTCAACTTTAGGGACATTTCGGAAAATTATATATTCTTATACCGACAAAATTCCAATTCTCGAAATGGAATTTTAATTTCTCCAACTTTAGGGACACTTTGGGACATTATATATTCTTAAACCGACGAAATTCCAATTCTCGAAATGGAATTTTAATTTCTCCAACTGTAGAGACATTTCGGGACATTATATATTCTTAAACCGACGGAATTCCAATTCTCAAAATGGAATTTTATTTCTCTAACTATAGGGACATTTTGGGACATTATATATTCTCAAACCGGCGAAAATCCAATTCTCGAACTGGAATTTTAATTTCTCCAACTGTAGGGACATTTTGGGAAATTATATATTCCTAAATCGACGAAATTCCAATTCTTGAATTGGAATTTTATTTGTTCAACTGTAGAGACATTTAAGGACATTATATATTCTTAAACCGACAAAATTCCAATTTTTTAAGTGGAATTTTAATTTCTCCAACTGTAGGGATATTTCGGGACATTATATATTCTTAAACCGATGGAATTCCAATTCTCGAAATGGAAGCTTATTTATTCAATTGTAGGGACATTTAGGGATATTATATATTTTTAAAGCGACAAATTTCCAATTCTCGAACTTGAATTTTAATTTCTCCAACTTTAGGGACATTTTATACTCTCAAACTGACAAAATTCCAATTCTCGAAATTGAATTTTAATTTCTCCAACTGTAAGGACATTTCGGGACATTATATATTCTCAAACCGACAAAATTCCAATTCTCGAAATGGAATTTTAATTTTTCCAACTGTTGGAACATTTCGGGACATTATATATTCTCAAACCGACAAAATTCCAATTCTTGAACTGGAATTTTAATTTCTTCAACTTTAGGGACATTTCAGGACATTATATATTCTCAAACCGACAAATTTCCAATTCTCGAACTAGAATTTTAATTTCTTCAACTTTAGGGACATTTCGGGACATTTTATATTCTCAAACTGACAAAATTCCAATTCTCGAAATGGAATTTTAATTTCTCCAACTGTAGGGACATTATATATTCTTATACCGACAAAATTCCAATTCTCGAACTGGAATTTTAATTTTTTCAACTTTAGGGACATTTCGGGACATTTTATATTGTCAAACCGACAAAATTCCAATTCTCGAAATGGAATTTTAATTTCTCCAACTGTAGGGACATTATATATACTTATACCGCCAAAATTCCAATTCTCGAAATAGAATTTTAATTTCCCCAACTGTAGGGACATTTCGGGACATTACATATTATCAAACCGACAAAAATCAAATTCTCGAACTGAAATTTTAATTTTTTCAACTTTAGGGACATTTCAGGACTTTATATATTCTTAAATCGACAAATTTCCAATTCTCGAAATTGAATTTTAATTTCTCCAACTGTAGGGATATTTCGAGACATTATATATTCTCAAACGACAAAATTCCAATTCATGAAATGGAATTTTAATTTCTCCAACTGTAGGGACATTTCGGGACATTATATATTCTCAAATCGACAAAATTCCAATTCTCGAACTGGAATTTTAATTTCTTCAACTTTATGGACATTTCGGGACACTAAATATTTTCAAACCGACAAAATTCCAATTCTCAAACTGGAATTTTAACTTCTCCAACTGTTGGGACATTTCGGGACATTATATATTCTCAAACCGACAAAATTCCTATTCTCGAACTGGAATTTTAATTTCTTCAACTTTAGGGACATTTCGGGACATTATATATTCTCAAACCGACAAAATTCCAATTCTCGATATGGAATTTTAATTTCTCCAAGTGTAGGGACATTTCGGGACATTATATATTCTCAAATCGACAAAATTCTAATTCTCGGACTGGAATTTTAATTTTTTTCAACTTTAGGGACAATATATATTCTCAAACCGACAAAATTCCAATTCTCGAACTGGAACTTCAATTTCACAAACTGTAGGGACATTTTGGAACATTATATATTCTCAAACCAACAAAATTCCAATCCTCGAACTGTAATTTAATTTCTCCAACTGTAGGGACATTTCAGGACATTATATATTCTCAAACCGACAAAATTCCAATTCTTGAACTGGAATTTTAATTTCTCCAACTGTATGGACATTTCGGGACATTATATATTCTCAAACAAACAAAATTCCAATTCTCGAACTGGAATTTTAATTTTTTTCAACTTTTAGGGACATTTTGGGACATTATATATTCTCAAACCGACAAAATTCCAATTCTCGAAATGGAATTTTAATTTCTCCAATTGTAGGGACATTTCGGGACATTATATATTCTCAAACCGACAAAATTCCAATTCTCGAACTGAAATTTTAATTTCTCCAACTGTAGGGACATTTCGGGACATTATATATTTTCAAACCGACAAAATTCCAATTCTCGAACTAGAATTTTAATTTCTTCAACTTTAGGGACATTTCGGGACATTATATATTTCTCCAACTATAGAGGCATTTAGGGACATTATATGTTCTTAAGCTTGAGATTAATTAATCATTGAGAGAGACTATCCCTTACCTAAAGGCTTACAAAATATTATAGATCCTCCCAACTCCCAAATGGAGTCAACTATACAAAATTGTACACAACATAGCATATAGACATCTCAAACTACAACGCTAAAGGTTGGCTTGTGAAGATTTATCAGAAATATCATCATATATCAGTAATTAAAGCAACCATGAAAGTAAACTAAATAAGTTTCCAAAAGTAAAAAATAAAAAGAGTAATAGACATACTTGGTTGCAGGCCACACCAGAAATCATTCGACATTGGCAAGCACGAGATCACTAACCTTCCACTTCTGCGGCAGCCAGTTCTAGGCCACTTTCTTCGGCTCGGAGCCATAAGCTACTGCACAAACCAAGATATCCCATGCATTAGAAGAAAGGCAAAGAAGTCAATCAAAGCAGGAAAAGAAGAGAATATAAAGTATCAGATCCTTTCAATAGAATCGGGTACTCAGATATTGAGAAAAAGTCGAGGAGATAAAAAAAATTACAAGAACAAGAGGAAAAAGAGAAAAATAATTTGAAAGAGGAACAAACACAAGTGTGACGATTTTACAAGCATCTTAATTTATTTTTTTGTGAAGATACATATTTGTAGGCATGAATCCTGATTCAACTTACATTTTTTTCAAAAGAAAAAAAAAACCTTAAAAAAGATAAATAGTAAATTAATGGCAGCGGAGGGAAAAATTAAGATGTGGATTAGCAGAATGCATTGTAAAGGAAATAAGGAAGAGCACGGGATCACACAAAGATTGTACATACAGCAGCAATTCAGAATGTAAACAACAGTTTTTGCATGCATTGTAAAGGAAATAAGGAAGAGCACGGGATCACACAAAGATTGTACATACAGCAGCAATTCAGAATGTAAACAACAGTTTTTGCATGGCTATTTTCATTTTTATTAAACAAAAAGAGAAAAATAATTTGAAAGAGGAACAAACACAAGTGTGACGATTTTACAAGCATCTTAATTTTTATTTTTTTGTGAAGATACATATTTGTAGGCATGAATCCTGATTCAACTTCCATTTTTTTCAAAAGAAAAAAAAAACCTTAAAAAAGATAAATAGTAAATTAATGGCAGCGGAGGGAAAAATTAAGATGTGGATTAGCAGAATGCATTGTAAAGGAAATAAGGAAGAGCACGGGATCACACAAAGATTGTACATACAGCAGCAATTCAGAATGTAAACAATAGTTTTTGCATGGCTGTTTTCATTTTTATTAAACAAAAAGTTAAACCCAGTCCAGCCCCAGACAAACAGATACCTATACTATACTCCAAAATCAGTAAACATAGGATTTAGACATTAATTAATAGTGTATCACAAAAGGGAACTCCTAAATTCCTAATCCTATTAATGAGTGCAAAACTTGGAATATAGGAGTATAAAATTCGGTGGATGTTCAATCTCTAGAAAAGTATCCCCAGTTTTCAAAAATAAATGAGAGCATTTAATTACCAAATACACCTTTTGACCATCGAATAAATGAGATTAAAAATTGAAAAAGATTGGAGAAAAAATTGTACCCATTTTGAACGAACAGAATGCCCAGGATAAATAAGTTGAGAGTTTTAGCTTCTCCTCAATAATTTCATACCTGCAACAGGAAAAAGTAGTTAAACAAACTAGAGGAGAATGAAGTTTTACTAAAGCCTTGTTTATTTAAGCATACCAACTGAGATAGTTTGTTGCAGAATGCATTTCATATCCATTTTTCTTTAGATACATACTTAATTCTTCAACTCCTTCGATATATGAGTATTCTCGTCTAATGCAGTTTTTGAGGCCTACAGGGAAGCAGATGGGTAAATCTGGTTAATAATAATAAAGAAAATAGCTACATCTTTGTAAACATTGACATCAAAATTTTCCTCAAAATGGGAAAAATCTCCTTTAAAAAAAACATGCAATGCTCAAATTGGGATAACAATAGGCCACTTGGGACTCATTTGAAATGAATGCAATTAACAATAATCTGGTACATAGAAAATGGTGATAGCTTGTTTAAAAGACCAAGGATGGTCCATTTTTTAAGTAGCAAACGAATGTCCTAATGTGGCAATCCTGCTCCATTAGAATCACATCTAGTTTCAAGTAACTCAAAGTTCATTTCATGCATACAAGGAATATATTTCAAGAAACATGTAGGCATTACAGAAGTCAAATAGATTAATGTGTAGATGATGAAGATTTAGATCCAATGTGTATGTTGCAATTAAAATTGTGAAGTGCAATATCTAGAAAAATGAGGCTCCAAGTGGAATTCACTCAATTCTTGATCTTAATTTCATGAAAGAACTTCACAGGTGGGACAAAAGTAGAAAATGAAAGGATGGAATTTCATTTGAATGGAGTTAGATTCTTTTACCTTCAAAATCAATAGGCCTCCTCCTATCCTTAAAAAAAGTTCGAGCCAGATCCATCTAAAAAGACGAATCCTGCAATTCAATGCAATTCACAAATGGGATTTTCTAATACAAAACATAAGGAGTAGCTAAGGCAGAGGGACATAAATTAGGTAAAATAATTGCTCTTACTAGTGTGGACAAGTAAATCTTGGAAATTCGGTTTATTGTATGTGTCAATGCAATCATAGAGATTCAGGAAGAGAGAGGGGTGGCCGTCGGCCGTCGAAGTGCTGCGAACAGCAGCGCGATTTACAGATCCGGAGCAGTGGAGGCTTGGAGCGGACCCTGCTGCGTTGCTGCCCGTGCGCCGCTCGTGGTGGGCGTGGCCGGCGGCCGTCTGGCGTTTTCAAAAGGGAAGGTGGCGACGATATTTCTAGGGTTTTGGCCTGAATTTTGAATTTGGGAAATAACTAAGAACGGATATGTCTCCGTAAGTTTTATAGGCAAATATAACCTTTTTTTTTTTTTTTTGATAAAATTCCCGAGAATGAAATGCAAATTGGCGATTGAGCAAAATTTGATATTTAAAAATTATAGAATAAAAAAGTGGCGTCCCAGACTTTTTAGGCGACCATTTTAAGATAATTTTTAATTACTTTATTTATTTTATATATTAATTATATTTACTATTAATATATATTTTTTATTTGATTTGCCCATTTTATACAAATTTGAAGATTTTTTATACTGTTAGCTACAATTATATACTCTATTATAAACTTTTTAATATATTTTTCAAATTTATTAAATATGTATATATTTAATTTTTTTATAACATTCATTATTATAAGTTATACATGCTCCCATTATTATTTGTGTTGAATTTTTTTTATATATTTTTGTTATTATAAGTCGCTCATACTCTTATTTTCCTTAAAACATTTCAGCTTGATAATTTAATAAAAAATACAGTAAAACCTCTATAAATTAATATTATTGGGACCATGAAAATTTATTAATTTAGAGAGGCATTAATTTATCGATAAATTAATATTTTATTAATTAAAAGAGAGACTTTTTAAATTCAGCAAATTTAGTACATACGTATTAAAAATAAATTAGTTTATATATGTTTCATTGATTATATTCATGTATCAACCAATTCTTTGTAATTAATTAAATATATTCATGAGCGCATGCATCAATTCATTGTAATTACTTAAATATACATGTTTACATTAATTTGTTGCACTTAAATTACTATTATAGTCAATTAAATATATACACGTATGATGAATGAAATATATACTATATAAATCTAAAAATGCAAATAAAATAATTCATAACACCCAATCATGTCTTCTCTTCTAAAAGATATCACAAAATCATTCATGAATAATCAAATGCGGAAAACATTACGTGAGTATAAGAGATTGAGACCATCTCACATGCACTCAAAAAAATTTGTAAGAGAGGTCATGCCATAATATTTATAATTGTACTAATATTTATGAATTATTAATTTAGAGTTTTAATGGGACCTAATATTTATAAGTTATAAAGGGATTTTTCAAAAAATTATTATCTTATCGAATTTGATAATTTTTTATAAAGGCCCAAGTCGAGATCGAAAGATTTTATTATTTTAGAGAGTTTATTAATTTATAGAGTATTAATTTAAAGAGGTTTTACTGTAGAGGTCATTATTTTTACTTTTTAGGTAATTTACTATAACAGGTCATATGATAAAAAAATTGTAAATTACAAAATCGAAACTTGAAATTTAAAGTTAAGATCAAAAATCAAAATATGATAGAGTTAAAAGCCAAAAAAAAAAAAATCCCTAATTCAAAATATTGACTATTTCTCCCGTTGTTTGGGCTAGCTACTGTTTCTGGTTTGCCTTTGAATTCGAATTTCCGTAATCAATACTCCTTCCTTTAAAGAACCTCGACACCTTTTTTTTTTTCTTTTCTTTAAAAACTTTATTTTTACAATATTCACAATATTACATTTATGGGGGTATTGATGGTAGATTTTGTAAAAAAAAATTAAATTTTCAAAGTTTGGGGTATTCAATTCCAATTTTCAAATGTCTTTAAAAAATTATGTAATATTCAATACGAATTTTAAAAAGTCTTTAAAAATCTTTAGATATTCAACAGTTTATGTATTTTAATACTCTATGAATTTTGTTAGATTCTCCTCAAAAAATATAAGTAAATTTCACTATCGAGTATCTCTTCTAAAAACGAGAGATTTCAACAGATTCTCTCAGAAAACTCTAACGACGAAAGATTAGAAGTAGGGATGGCAATATTGAACCGACTCGCGGGTACCCACCCCATCCGCGAACTTTGGATCAGGTCAGATTCGCCCCGTATTGAGTATGGGCCGTGTCTGGGTCTTATGCCCGACCCGCCCAGAATCAATATATAAACTTTATATAGTATATATATTTTTTTTTTATTATTGGTAAAATATTTTATATAATATATATATATATATATATATATATATAATACTCCTTCCATCCACCAAATGTAGTCCATGGGGTGGGGCACAAGTTTTAAGAAAAAAGTAGATAAAGTAAGGGTCCATTGTGAATAAAGTAATTGTTTATGAATAAAGTTGATGACAAATTGAGTAATTAAGTGATTGATTGAAGGGTGATAGTTTTCATAAAGTGTATGAGACTAACATTTGGTGGACAAATAATATAAGTCAAATGAGACTAAATTTCATGGACGGAGAGAGTATTAATTTAAAAAAAAACATTTCACATTAAAAAAAAATCTTCGCATGAGTTTATGAAATTTATGTAAACCAATAAAAAAAGTATATTCCACAGTCAAAATCCAAATAAATCAATAAAAAAAAGCAGTCAAACTCTACATATAATTTTTAGAGTCCACACATACACACAAGTCAACTCATTTATTTATTTTTTTATAAAATTATTTATTAAAATTCTATTTATTATAATATTTTTTTGAAAGTGAATGAACAGTAAATATGAAAGGTACTTTGAGACGGCTGGAGTATTATTTTTTCGCATCCAACCCACGCAAAATCACGCAATTTTAGATCAGAATCTCCCCTAAGTGCTTTGTTTCTCCAAATATCATTTCCGACTTTTCAAGTTCTTAGAGAAAGTGGGTGTTTTGAAACAAAACAATCAGCTTAAAAGCACTTATCTTTTAAATAAAAAACACTTTTCAGGCTTTTGCAAAAACTAATAAGTGACTAAATTAATCACTTTAAAGCAGATTTGGAGAAGCACCCATGCACCAGCTTCTATCAGCTTCTCACTATAAATTTACAATTGTATTCTCTTAAATTTTTCAATATTCCACATTTATCCTTTCATATCCAAAAGAGATAGAGTATCGGGCGTTTTCTCATTTCTTCCTTACAAAGAAATCATCATCTCCACAAACCCACCTACGCAATGAACAAACCCAACCAAGAAGAAGATTCAGGCAGCAGTAAACATGTAGATCGTGGTGTCAAGAAATCCTTCTGGGCTTTTTTTTTATTATTCTCCAAGGAAGCACGGTAAATTTTTTGAATCCTATGGAAACTTCCCAAAATTCTTCTTTATTTTTTTCTTCTTTTTTCAAGAAATCAAAACTCAGTTTATGTTTCAATTTATTCATATTGTGGATTTATAACTAGGTTAATCAAGAACTTGAGAGGGTTTCTACTCAAATAGTTTTTTGGAAGAACTAACAAGGTATTTGTTCTAGATTGTTCTTCTTTGTGTTAATGTAAACTGAAGTTATGCTTTACATTGCTAGTTTTTTTGGGTTTCTGCCTAGTGACCTGCTATTCAAGAGAGTTACATGCATTACTAATTTTTTTGTTAGTTCTTTTGAAAGAGTTTCTACATTGATAGTTATTTTGGATTACCTGCTATTCTTTTGTTTTACAAGACTATTACATAATTTAGTTATATTTATGTAGTTATGGGAACACAAATGCTTTAGTCAAGAAATTTTGAAATTAATTCTCAAATGCATTCGCAACCATTATCTGAACCATCTCAAAACATCGAAAGTAGTAGAGGTTGTAGTTCTATCCCAGATTCTAGTGCAAAGGCAAGTTGGGATCGTAGTGCTACATAAGCATTTATTAGAATATGTGTTGAGGAGGTACAAGCTGGAAATAGACTTGGTAGTCATTTCAATAGAGCTGGTTAGGAAATTATTAGAAAGAAGTTTAAGGTAACTACAAATCGAGACTATACGAGAATGCAACTTAAAAATCGTTGGGATGCTCTAAAGAAGGACTGGAGTTTGTGGATGAACTTGTTAAGAAACTCTACTGGACTAGGCTGGGATACTAGGAGAGGTACTGTGCAAGCAAGCAAAGAATGGTGGGCTAAAAAATTACATGTATACTTATGAAAGATTTTTGTTGTTCCATTAAATTTGATGAATTCATTGACATATTTTGTTGTATTGATTTTATTTATTTTTCTTGTAGCAAATTCCTGAAGCGGCTAAGTTTCAATTTCAAGGACCTTTGTTGGTTATTGAAAAAGAAATATTATTTTCAGATGTTGTAGCAACTGGAGTGAGTGCATGGACTCCAAGCTCTGGTTTGATGCTGCCCCATTTGGTTGATGATCCAAATGATAATGTTGAGGGTCAGGAGGCTGGAATTAATGAAATTGAACCAGAACTTGGTTTTGATCATGAACAAAATCTTGAATTCAAATCTGATCCAAATATTGGAAGTGAGGACACACAACCCACTAATGTAAAAAACGATCAAAGTAGAAGAAACGTGAGAACTGATAGTAGAATCCCTGGTCGTATCAATAATAAGAAGCAAAAGAAAATCACATCTGCTGATAAGATTGCTAGGTTCATCGATCGATCGTGTGGTTGATAAGTTTACATGTGGTTCTGTTTCTTGTAATGGTTCCACGACAGGTGTTGGGAACTATATAATCAAAGAATGCGTAGATGTT
Source organism: Galeopsis tetrahit (assembly GCA_963675135.1). Lineage (NCBI taxonomy): Eukaryota > Viridiplantae > Streptophyta > Magnoliopsida > Lamiales > Lamiaceae > Galeopsis > Galeopsis tetrahit. The sequence continues at coordinate 68,723,341 of OY776122.1, read as the reverse complement.
TTATAAACAATGTCCGGAGTTGAAGAAAGTGATAGCTTGTGGATGTTAGTTGTTCGGTTGTTTTTAAATCCCAGTGTGAGGGAGTTGTTCTCAGCACTTAGAACAAATGAAGCACGTTTGAAGTAGCTGCAAGAACAATATATGAGAGATATGCAACGAAGTGGCTCCTAGATGCCTTCCGGTCATGGATCTCGAGGAGAGTCGCATCACAATGATTATGCATTGAATATATTTGATAGGGGTTGTAGTTCTATCTAGTTATGACATATATGTTCAAAAATTTATATTTAGTATGTGTTTTGTTGTTATCCTAAAACTAAGGTGACTAATAGATAATCTATGTGTTAGTAATGGTTGTCTAGAATTTGGAGTCATTTTGCTGCTTTTTTAAGGGATAATATATATGCTTATTTGAATATTAATCACTAGTCCTTTAGCTACTTATATATTTACACTTCATTTGATATTGATCATTGCCCCTTTAGTTACTTATATGTATTTTTATTTGATTTTTTATGTACAGAATGATAGACAGTGTATCAGAAATCAGTTTGGATTCTCTAACCATGTCATCAGGTACAGATATTTTAGATGATACATTGAGTGAGGAAGAGGGTGAATCTGCTACCTCTGGACATTTATGTGGTAAAACAAAGCATTTTATGAGTGTTGTTGTGCTTGGGACAACAATGTTTTATAAAAAAAAATATACATAAAACCCTTGTTATGATAGAGATTATAGTGGATGGGTTGCATTTATGTCTATAATGAATGAGAATCCTTCTTGATGTCATAAACAATTTAGAATGCACAAACATGTGTTCTTTGAGTTGTATGCGTTGTTGGTGAATAAGTATGGTCTTAAACCTACGAGATATGTATCGGTTGAAGAGCAATTAGCTACTTTTATGATGATTGTTGGAGTACAAGAAGGTAATAGACAACTGCATGAGTTATTTCAAAGGTCTGGATTTACAATTAGTCGATCATTTCATAATGTGTTACGAGCTTGCACGAAGATGTCAATTGATTGGGTCCGGCCTTTCAAAGATTTTATGACTACTCCTGGTCATATTAAAGACAATTCAAGATACTTTCCTCACTTTAAGGTATGTCACCTAATGCATTATGTAAGCTATTATAATGATGACTTCATGACACGAGTCTTTACATTTGTTATAAATTAGGATTGCATTGACGCTATAGACGGCACACATGTCAAAGCATCAATACCATATCATTTGCAAACTCCGTACATTGGTAGAAAAGGTAGGCCAACACAAAATGTTATGGCGGCATGTGATTTTAATATGTGTTTCTTATAACAAAATAAAGGCATATTAATACATTAGTACATTGTATCTTATAACAAAATAAGGGCACACGACATTGCATAGTTGCGTGGTAGATTTGTTCAAAAGGTCTAATATACTACTACAACAAAATAAGGGCACACGACATTGCATAGTTGTGTGGCAAATTTGTTCAAAAAGTCGAAGTCAAGCGAGATAGTTAATTATATTAACATAGAAAGATCAAGAGACGGTCATGGGCCCATGCATGACCCAACCGATGAAATGTGAGAGCTCTCGTTATGATCATCATCAAATCGCCCCATCTTCTTGCCCACAGACGACGTACCAACAAATCCCATGTATATACCAAATGAAGAATCCCACACAAATGGAGTAAGACAATGAAAGAATTCATCAAGCTTCCTATCTTCTTCCTCCCTCTTCAGCATCCCAAATACCATGTACAACTCAAAATGCTTGTATTTTAGTTCAAATGGATTGTCCTGCAACTCAGAGTTAGTTTTTTAACTTCATCATATAAATGAATCATACATAAGACGTAAATTAAAAAAAATTAAAACACATATTTGTACAATACCCTTGCGATAGCATCCCACGTAGCCTCGTCTGCTTCAAGCATATTCCCGTTTAGCTTCACACTTTGCACATCAAAAACTTTTTCCCACTGCTCAAATCTATTGCTTAGAGCTTTGAATTTCTTCTCAACTTTCTTAAATGAGATATTTTTTTTCTAGTGCAACAGAGAATTCAGAAGTGATATCAAACATATTATCACCCCGAAGTTCATTCCTAACAAGCATCCCACTACGCTTAAACTTTCTCAATAGATCTATTAACATTTTTTCCTCATATGGCGTCCAGGAAATCATATCGAACATTTCATCCACACGATGAAACAATGTCATATCCATTTTGTTCCTAAAAAAAGGTTCAACATATATATTCTTATTACATATATTATTGATAAGCCCACACCATCACATTATAGCAACACTTATTTCCAAATACAATACATAACTACACTAGTACATCACACCATAACAACATTTAGTTTCGGGGGAAATCAATAACAATACTACTCCTCTTAAACTTAAGAGTAAAATTTAAGGAAACCATACCTTGTCTCCATAAGTCCCACCACCACTTTTGCTGCAAGTTATATATATGCAAAAGTCACACAATGTAGCTACATATAAAGAAAAATAATGATAAATGAATTCCACCGCAAATGTCAATTCATAAATAATTTTAATATGTTTCCAAATAAATTTCACCTATTCAAAAATGATTTTTGGTCATCCATAAAAATGAGTTTTTGCAATAGTTTCACGTAGTTTTCAGTTTAAAATTATAAATTGGGGAAAAGAGCAACAAGTTTTTTAGGGCTACAATAGTGATAAAATACGTGATTTTGAAACGCATTTGGAAAGATTTACGGATTTCCTTTAGATTTATGAACCATTCACTATCACTACAAACACCATGAATTTGAAGGGTTATCGTAAGAAATTTTCTTCAAAGTATTTCTTCAACAACATTTCTTACGTAGCTAAAAGGAGCGCTTACTTATAGAGTGATGGAAGTCTTCAAAGTATTTTTTCAAGATTTTTTTCGAGAGATTCCGAGCGAGTAGAGAGAGTAGCTTAGGGTTGAAGTTTTCAGAAATTCATTTTTCTGATAGAGAGAGTTCTTATTTGTTTGGATATTAAATTTATTAAACAAAAAAAAAAAGTAGGGTTAAGGGTGTTGTTGTAAAGTTGAAAAAAAAAAGTTATTTGTTTTAAAACACTTCCAACTTAAAAAAATTAATTTGAAGTGTTTAATTTTAAAACACTACTCGCTTTCAATTCTACTACAAAAATCAATTTTAATCATTTTAAATTAATTAGTATGGATTGCAAAATACCCAAACTCAATTATGAAAATTGATTGATGATGTTGCTAATTAATAAGGATGTGTTTGTAAATTATAGGGATTTATTCAAAGTGTTTTTTGCAATAAAATTGAAAGTTGATAGTGTTTTAAAATTAAGCACTTTTAATCAATTGTGTATATGTTGTGGTGTTTTACAAAATAAATCATTTTTTTTATAAATTTACAAAAAAAAAAACGCTTATTACATTTGAATAGGTAATGGATAAAGATGAAATAGTATTATTTAAATTGTGAGTGTAAAATTGTAAAATTAATTATTATAATGATGAGAAGCACATAGAAGCTGTTAAAAGTAGGTGGATGGGTGCTTCATCAAAATCATTTTTAACAAATTAAATTAATGAGTGTTTTCAAACACTAGAAGGTGCTTAAAAACACTTTTTTTTTTCCAAATAGAATCCATTTTGGAGTGTTTGCAAACACAACCAAGTGATTAAGTTAATTTGTTAAAAGTGATTTTGGTGAAGCACCCCTCCACCTACTTCTAATAGCTTCTATGTGCTTCTCATCATTATAATAATCAATTTTACAATTTTGCCCTCACAATTTAAATAATATTCCATCTTTACACATTACTTATCCAAATGTAATAAGGGTGTTTTTTGTAAATTTATAAAAAAAAAAAAGTGGTTTGTTTTGTAAATACCACAACATATACACAATTGATTTAAAGTGCTTAATTTTAGAAATCAATTTTATTGTAAAAATCAACTTTCAATTTTATTGTAAAAATCAATTTTAATCACTTTGAATCAATCACCATAGTTTGCAAACACACCCTTAATCACTTGGTTGCGTTTTCAAACACTCCAAAAGTGATTCTATTTGAAAAAGAAGTGATTTTAAGCACCTACTAGTGTTTGCAAACACCCACTAAAACGACAAGAAGGTGAATTTTTCATAATTATTTGTTTTACGAAGGTTTTTTTTTTCTGCACTGGGTCATTTAGATCGTTGGAGCGGGCTCCGTGTGTGATAACCAAAATTTAGGATTATCAATTAATAAAAGTGTAATATATGGTAAAAAAAATAAAAAAATTTGAGGTTTACAAGATCAAAGTCAAATGACAATACAATATTAAACTCAAAACTAATGATCTTCAACCCAAGACGGATCTTCATGGCCGCTGCCTCCTTCAATCGTGAGGAAAAGAAAAACGAGTGTACCCTTTGCTCCACATGAAAGTACAGGTCTTCATTCCCAATACGAGACAACCCCACACTAAGGTTTACTTGTATCAAAAAGTAGGAAACATAAAAAGGAACAAAGCTCCACCAAATAGCAGAATCCTACCAAATCATCAAACCACTCAAAAAAACTACATAGGGAAGAGAAAGTCCCACATAGGGGAAAATAGTTCAACACCAGGGAAAAAACCCCAAAGCAGGGGAGGATTACACGAAGTAAAGAAAGAAACAACCTGGAAAAAACCAAACCAAGCAGAAGAAGAACAAGCTAACTAGAAAACTACAAACTAGAAAAACAGTACAAAAAAACAGGAAATAAAGAAATTGGGATCACCGAGTAACTCTCGGATTGGTGATATCTACCCGTTGATACCAACCACGTACTAAAAATACTTGTTAACCCATAGATAGATTTGAGAAAAACGGTGCCAGCGAATCTGATAAATGACGGTGTAGGCAGAGATGTGCGACAATGTAAGTAGTAACGGACGACCACCAATCTACAATACTACCAGAGAGAGAGAGAACGGATACAATTGATGTGGATGATCGGAAAAAGGAAGGTGACGGTGGGGAGCGAGGTGCAGGTTTTTTTTTTTAAAACGGTGGGCTAAAAGAAAAGTCATCAATCAAACAATTCTTTAATTTTTTGAGTTAATAAATTTCCGGCAAAAATCATATGTGGAATAGAAAAACAAATAGAAGAGCATCTTGCATTACTATATATATTCTGAGTCTTGAAATTCAACATTTTCTCCAAGTTGGATTTAATTACCAAAAGTTTAATTATATTGTCAATCACATACGACCGAGGTATGGAGGCAGCAATTAATTAGATGAGAGAAAAGTCAATTTATTATTTATGTCAAAAGCATTCACACATACTATTTCCTTTCCATGGACTAATCTTAGAATTAAAATGATCACATGATTACCGTATACACCACTTAATTATAAATTCATCATGTAACATCATTTTTAAACTCGCGCGCATCATCACTTGATTCGCTCCGTACCATTATTTTTAAATTTGTATCATCACTTAATTAACTTTGTATCATTATTTATTTTGAACTTGTACGATAATTAAATTCATGTATGTACCATCATTAATTTTAAGCCCTTACTAGTATCATATTAATCTCATATATACAATACCACCATTTTTTTCATAAGGATCGATATAATAGTCAAACTTTAATTGTAACACACAAAAACCTTCTTCTTTTTTCTTTCTATAATATTGACCAATTTAAAATTCACCCAAAATTGGTTGGTTGAAATTGTAAAATATATGCAATATCTATTTTCATGTAGAAATTAAACTAGTGCATAAATCTTTCATCCAGAATAACAGATATATGAAGTATAAATCAACTAAACGTAATTGATTTACAGTTTTTTTACTTTGTTTTGTCCCTTGGAGTGCCTTATAAATAGCGAGTAAAAGTTTCCCAGTAGCTGTCTGATGACTAAATCAAGGATTGATTCTACTAACTTGTAGTTGTAAGAGAAATCATATTTTAATTGATTTTTTGAAGTTTGAAACTGTCTTCATTCGTAATATGATGTAAAGAAAATTCAACTGTAGTACTATGACGAGCTGGTAAGTGGTATCCAAAGACTAATCGTCCGCGTCGATAAATAAATAAAAGCAAGGCATTGTTTGAATTAGACTAACTAATACAGTATTAAACTTGCACGTACCTTAATTAATAATAAATTAATTAACATCACTGATTTGTCAAAAAAAGCTGTAGTCACGTGATAATTCTATGAGATGGGTATATTTGGTGATCCTGTTAGCTACTAAACTGTGACATATTCTTGTAAATTTGTAATTAGAATTAATTGTAAGGCTTTGACGACGAAAAAATATTATGATTAGTTTGTAATTTTGTTTGGTTTTTATTAAATATTTAATTAGTAAATGTTCATGTATATGTGATTTTAAGTTTTTTCTTATGTAACGTGTGTTAACATTTTTTGTTTTATATTATTGAAATATAATCCAAACCCACAATAAATGGTAGTGAGTATTAAAATAAAATAAAAAGGTCCAATTATATTTTATTATTCATACTTTTTTTTTCAATTTCAATATTCACATTCTTTTATTAAAATAATAGTAATATTATTCACACAAATTTATCTCTATCCACTATTGTTTAAATTGTTATTTATTTTAATTTATTCATAAATAAATATTTTATTTATAAGTAAATTGCTTAAATATTTGTTATTTATTTTCAACATATCTATTTAATTTATACATAAATTAATTAATATTCATTAAAACTTGCGTTCGGATATAATTACAGGGGATTGAGCATTAAATAAGATATAAAACACGTACGTACCCTTCCCGATCAATTCATTATCAATTCATTTATCAATGGTGAAATTCATGATCTTATCCAAATATCCTTTTTATCCAGCTGAAAAAAGCTAGGTTAATCAAAATGAATGCGATGCAAGCTGCTTTCACATACGTATGTCATAATCGATCGATCATAATGTAATTTTTAATCCCCACCGTACGTAGTTTAATTTAATTAACGCGCGTAAGTTGACTATTATCATGTCTGCAGTGTAGAAAACATTGTTATATCATTATTGACGAGAAAAATTCATTTTACGTCCTGTAACTTAGGCCTAATCCAATTAATATCCTTTAAGTTTTCACTTTTTCGATTAACATCCTTTTTGGTCCAATTTACGTCCTTTTTGCCGGAAAATTTTCAATCTCACCGGAATTTGAGGAATAAATTGGGATTCCGGCAAAATAATCCAATTTACGTCCTTTAAGTTTGAAAATTAAAATTTAATAAATAAATTTTCTAAAAATATCATTCAAAATTTTAAAATATTATTAAAAATCCGAAAATATCATTAAAATTAAAAACTATAAAATGTGTAAAATAAAATTTAAAATATTATTTAATTTTTTAAAAATCTCATTAAAATTTATAAAATGTGTTAAATAAAAATAAAAAAAATTTACAATTCAAAAAATATAAATGTTTAACTTAAAATTAAGAAATTAAAAAATCTCATCAAAAATTCTAAAAATCTCTTTAATTTTTTTTAAAAAATGTGTAGATTAAATATTAAAAATTCTAAAAACCCAATAAGAATAATAAAAATTATTAAAAAATTAGACTTGATTCGGACTCATCCACCATTAAAGTTTTTCTCGAACTCCTATTTTTTTTTGTATTCCACGCCTTGATTGATTGTAGAACCATGTCAAATTCATTTTAATGAGGTTTTTATAATGGTATAATTTTTTATTTTATTTTAAACATTTTTAAAATTTTAATTTATAGATTTTTTATATTTAGAATTTTATGTTTTTCTGAGATTTTTAGAAATTTTTTATTTTTAATTTACAAATTTTTCAAATTTTAGAATTTTTAATTTTTTTCAGAATTTTTTAATTATTAATTTCTAATTTTCAAACTTAAAGGACGTAAATTGGAATATTTGACCGAAATTCCAATTTTCCGGCGAAAAGGATAAAAATTGGACTTAAAAGGACATAAATTGGACACCCTAGGACGTAAATTGAAAAAGTGAAAACTTAAAGGATATAAACTGGATTAGGCCTAATTTACAGGACGTAAAATGAAATTTTCTCCATTATTGACCAAGTATCATGCATGTCAACGTCTAACCAAATCCAGAATCCGTTTAATTATGACGTCGTAATTAGTAAAGGTATATGGTTCGTAGTTGTGTATATACCCCTTAAAACAAAAGGACATACTATATTTTATTCTTTTTTGGGGGAGTGAATGTACAAAATACGCGTTATACCAGCCAACAGTACGTGATCAAACTACATGGCTTTTCTTTTGTGGTATACATGAAACATTTTTGGCCTATAAATATGAACACTTCATCTACATCAACTTCACCTCAAAACAATACTAAGAATATTTCTTTGATTTGAGCAGAGATCATTAGCCTATTTAGTTACCATTAATCACTCCCCTTAAATTTTTCCATATAAAACATACTACCTAGCTAGTAATTCATTTATTTTTCTTTCCTATTTCGAAAATGAATAGCCTCAATTTGTTTGTGAAATTAATTGTGGTTATATGTGTGTTGCTCTTGGTCAATGACGACAAGTTTTGCGAGGCACAACTATCGGCCACATTCTACGCCCGGACATGTCCGAGAGCAGCTACAATCATCCGCAATTCAATCAGTCGAGCGATCTCGCGCGAGCGTCGAATGGCAGCGTCCCTGATTCGGCTCCATTTCCACGACTGCTTCGTCCAGGGGTGCGACGCATCAATCCTACTAGACGAGACCCCGACCATCCAAAGCGAGAAGACGGCATTCCCAAACATCAACTCGGCAAGAGGATATGAAGTGATAGAAGCTGCCAAGCGCGAAGTAGAGCGCGTGTGCCCTGGAGTGGTTTCGTGTGCGGACATTCTGACCTTAGCGGCACGTGATGCGTCCGTGGCAGTAAGTGGGCCGTCGTGGAATGTTCGACTGGGAAGAAGGGACTCCACCACGGCCAGCCGCAACCAAGCAAACACAGACCTTCCAAGCCCCTTTGCTCCCCTGGACGCCCTCATTTCTGCTTTTGGCAACAAGGGTCTTAATGCAAAAGACATGGTTGCCCTTTCCGGAGCACACACTATTGGCCAATCCCAGTGCTTCCTTTTCCGCGGTAGGATCTACGCCAACGCTTCTGCTGACATTGATGCAGGGTTTGCCAGCACCCGAAGGCGCGGCTGCCCCCAAACAGGCGGCGACTCTAACTTGGCGCCCCTCGATTTAGTGACGCCAAATTCTTTCGATAACAACTATTTCAGGAATTTGGTGCAGAAAAAGGGACTTCTTCAGTCGGATCAAGTGCTTATGAGTTCAACAACAACAAACCGCACTGTCTCGGATTATAGCAGAAACCCGCGCTTGTTCGCTTCAGATTTCGGGAGTGCAATGATTAAAATGGGTGAGATTCAACCTCTCCTGCTTGGACAAAATGGAATTATAAGAAGAGTTTGTAGCGCCATCAACTAATTAATCTATTTTCATTTCCTGCTTTAATTGTTTTCTTCGTATTTCACACATTCTTTTTTATTTTGTCATTCAATAATTGTATATTACTCGATCGCTTGCACTAATCATCGATCTTTATTTTAAGTATTCCATGTAATGAATTCTTGCTATTTTATCAATCTCGACTTCTATTTAATTGCCTTGGGATATTCTCAATTAATTAATTGGCAGTTTTATATTTTTTTTCAAATGCTTTAATTAATCAAATTATTAGAGTACGTTTAATTAGTTATATATGTGGATCACAATTAGATAAATTTTCTTAGAATCTGTCTGGGGAATCTTACTAATATTCATGCATATTGATAATTTGATGTGTAATCAGAGACATCCATGCATATAGTTTGATCAAGTGAAATATCATTTGTACTTGTACAAGACCAAAGTATATAGCTAGCGTTAGAGCTAGATCTGATCAAATAATTTGGAATATAATTAAAAAAAAAATATATATATATATATATATATGTCCCATAACTTTTTAAAATTTTTAAAACATTCCAAAAATGTTAAAATTTTCAATTAAGTCCCAAAATTTGCTAACTTTTCAATTTACATCTCAAAATCGCGGGATATATATATATATTGAAACGACGTCGTGGAAATTAATGAATGACGTATTACAACATCGGTTCAATGTTTCCAGAGACTTTGAAACATAAATTGTAAAGTTAGCTAAAATTTGAGACATGATTGAAAAACTTAACTTTTTTTAATTAAACAAAAAAATATCTACAGTTCATTGTCACACACATAATTATACATAGTTTTTTATCCGTAAAAGTGAAACTTAAATAACACAGAGTTCTGTCTTCAAAAAAAAAAAAAACTCAGAGTTCAAGTGGTATTTCAAGTATACAATAACATATTAAAAACACAAGTATACAATAATTAAAATGCACATGAGTACACAGTAATTAAAATACAGAAAATTACATATATAAAATCATGCACACACGCTTGTCGGATTATAATAGGGGTGTAAGTGAGTCGAGCCTACTCGCGAGCTACTCGTGCTCGACTCGGAAAAAGATCGTGTGAGTGTTATCTCATAATCTCAAAATCAGATAGGATCAGATAAGATAACTTAGGCCTTATCAGATGAGTTGAAGGGTTTCAATCAGATGAGAAGGTGATGCTTAGAGTTCAGCACAGTTGGGATCAACACAGTACTGGACTAAGATCAGTACTTAAGCAGACTGGACTAAGATCAGTACTTCAGCAGAATGTACCAAACTCAGTACTTCAGCAGAGTAGATCAACTCAGTACCAGATCAGCACAGTACTTGGGTCAGCACAGTACTTGGTCAGTGTAGTAAAGATCAGCACAGTATGAAGTCTATCAGCAGAGTTAGCTTTTGATCATCAGAACAGAAGATTTGAGTATCAGAACACTAAGTAGTGATCTCATCTTTATGGACAAGTCTTCTGGTTCGAAGTTAGTTAGTTTAACTAACAGTTTTACAGTTACAACAACTTGAGGGCATAACTACCATTTTCAGTTGGACAATAACAGAGCACATGGGTTGTTACAAGCGGTTGCAAACGGTTGATAACTACTCAAAACAATTCCTAACAGCAGCAACTACCTTTGGTCTTTATATACTCTTGATTGTGTACATTGTAAAGGTTGGATGAGAGATTTAGTACGTTATTGTATTCTTTGAGTTGTGTGAGTTCACGAGTGAAGTGAGGAAATATCCTATTCCGAATGAATGAGTGTGTAAACATTCTTTATCAATCAAAGAAGTACTAGTCTGGTCCAGTGGATGTAGATCACATTGATCGAACCACTTAAATTCTTGTGTGCTGTTTGTCTCGTTGATTACTTTTCTGAATTACTATCCTAGAGCAGTTATTTCTTCTATATTCAAGTGTTCTAATTAGTTGGAGACGTCTAACCGATCGGAATCAACTTGGCAGATCGAAATCGACTCGAAGTTAATCGAGTCGAGTTTCGAGCTACCGAGTTCGAGTTCGAGCTTATAAATACTCGGCTCGAAAGGCTCGCAAGCCTAATCGAGCTTGAACAATATTTACTATTTTGCCATTAATGTATAAATTATATTTATATACGAGTAATCGAGTCGAGCTCGAGTTTATTTTAGAAAAAAATATGTTTTAAAATTAATTTTGAAAACTATATAGGTAATCGAGCCGAGCTCGAGTTTATCGAGTTTCTTATCGAGTCGAGCTCGATCTTTAAAATTTTAGACTCGACCGAGTCGAGTTTCGAGCTTCGAGTATAACAATCGAGTTGAGTTTCGAGCTCAGCACTACTCAGCTCGACTCGGCTCGTTTACACCCCTAGCTTATAACACATTAACACTCAAGAACTTTTTAGAAGGATCGTAACTTCGGGGGATGGATGACAATTTAAGGTCCAAAACTTTTTAAAGCCGATAATATTAAGATCAAGGGCGGACCTATGTTATGGCTGGGACGGGCTGTAGCCCGCCCAACCATCTAGATTTCTCATTTTTTAATTTTTTTTATTATATGTATATTTAATAATTAAATAAAAAATTGACCATCTAATAATTCTTGCTTAAAAATAGGAAGGAAGTTGGCTTATATTTATCACTGCATCCTATAAACACTAAATCAAATAACAAATTTAAAATAATTTTTTCAATTTTATACACGGTTAGTTGGTGAGATCCATAAATTATAAGATAAAAATATTAAATTCTTTAAACTAATTAAATTAAAAGGTATATTTGTTTTGAGAATTTTGACATAAAGTTAAATTAATCACTTAAATTGCAAAATCAATATATACTATTACAAATATTAAAACTTGAAATTCACTCGATTTTATAGGTATCTATATATGGTTGATAGATATTTATAGAGTTAACTTTTATAGAATTTATAAGTATTTATATATATAATATGTTTTTAAAATTCGGATTCTAGAATTTTAAAGTAAAATCAGTGTTAAATTTTAAAATCTCAAATTCGAAAACAAACATAACCTTAAGATTTTAATAAAAGTGTAAGCATTTTTTTAGCCTAGCCCACCCTATTTTATAATTCTGGTTCCGCCCTTGATTAAGATCGGTCCAAATCGAGCTAATTTTGCACGTGATTAAAAAAGGGAGAATTGGGGATTAGATCACACAATTTCGCCCATCTCAATTCACGTCCCAAGATCTCAAGGTGAATTTCGTCCCAACTACCATTGCAGTGTGTAATTGTATCTATTTTGGCCGTAAACAGGTCAACTTTGAACTTTTGACCATTTTCATCGAGAAAGTGTTGCAAATTTCGATAATTTTGCTCGTCTCAAATTTACCTTTGTTAATCTCTGTGTTTTTCATAGTGATATTTAAATATAAAATATGATGCAGATTAATTGGCAATTATGTTCTTAATTTTAATGTTAATTAGATGTTATTTTTGGTTAAGTTTTTGAATTTTTGAAATAGTTTCCTTTTGAATCCATTTTTCTTTTTGGTATAAGCCCACGATAGAGTTGGGCTGTAGGACTAGGGTTTTGAAGTTTGCCTATTTATAGCTTTGGTGTTTTGCATTGTAAGAGGAGTTGATTTTGATTAATAAAAAAAACGAGAGTTTATCTCAGGATCTCTTTTACGGTATTCTGTGTGAATCAACGTATCTGAGTTTGCCACTTTTCCGGGTATTCGTAGAATCAACGGATAGTGTGTGTTCTTTATATATCTTCTTTATTATTCTTTATTATACGCTTCCTTCACTGCATCAAAATATATTATTAAATTAACTCTTAAGATGACGGTAAAAACTTGTGTGCGACGTCTCATGAATCTTTTTCTGTGAGACGGATCCCTTTAACTTATATTTTAAAGGGTTGGTCTGCTATGGACTGGAGTGCATGTTGTGCACCCTAGTCCATGTTGCAATTTTCAGTTTACTGACTTACACTTTTTGGTAAATGGTGTTGCACTTTTCAATTATTAAACTGTATAATAATATTTTTAGTAATAATTGAAAAGTGCAACACCATTTACAAAAAAGTGTAAGTTAGTAAACTAAAAAGTGCACATGGACTAAGGTGCACAACATGCACTCGAGTGCATACTAGATTTTACCTATTTTAAAATTTTGGGTAGAATAACCCATTTTTTTATAAAAAAATTTCAAATTTTTTGGGGAAAATTTTAGTTTTAGTCCTATAAGTTTCATACATTCCAAAATAAATCCTTTAAGTTTTAACTTTACAAAATACGTCATTTAGCTTTCAATTTAATCCTTTTTTTACATCAATTTTAATCCTTTATCTTTCTAATGAATTAAAGTTGCATGAATATTCTATTTCGGTGGAATGTGCTGACTTGGTACCACATTTATTTAAAAAAATGATATGTCATTTGCCACATAATTATCTCTCATTTATATATACTTAAAAAATATCATGCATATCATTAATTGACTATCAATCAATAAAAAATAAAATCTCTGCATCTACGTAATTAATTGAATATCTATCAAATTTTCCTGTAAACTCCCAAGTTCAATTAAAAACAAAATTGAAATATGCACCATTGATAAAATAATTTTATAATAAAATTTTTTTTGACAGGATAATTAAAAATAAAATTGACAACAACTAAATTAAAACATAACAATTTAAAATATATGAACTTGTTCATATCAATTGATGCTTACAGTATAATAAAGTTGTATTTCAATCTTTTCAAAAACTAACATTCCACCTTTAGAAGATTGATTGAGTAAAGCTTGGCTGAGAGCAGCCTCAAAAACTTATTATCTTCCTCCATTAGACCCATGGAAGGTTCTGGGCAAGATAGTATCCTAAAAAAATGGTAATTAAACTCGAATATTGCTCAAAACTGTATTATTTATGCACATTCTTAAAATAAAATTATATGTAACTTTTATTGGAACTTTTTAAAATATTGAAAAGTTTTTAGAACTTCTTAAAATATACCTCTAATCAATTGATTTAAATAAACATGAAAAAATATATATCACAACAAAACTATATATATTCCCCATGTGGACAGTGGCCATATTATTAACAAAAGAAAAAATTAAATAGACATGAGAAAGTATATAGACATAAAAAAAAAAGTTCATGGTCAAATGAACATGAAAAATTAAATAGACATGATCGAAAGTCGTATACTTACCATAACCCTTAGTTAGAGTTTTTTTTTCTAATCCCAAATAATTTAACCACATAATTCATTAGAAAGATGGTAGTGTTTAAGTAAAAAGTGATAATGTACATGTTTTTAACAAAAGTGACTATCACTTTTTCCTTAAATAATATCACTTTTTACTCAAACATTATCCTTTTTACATAAGATAAGGGTTAAGGAAGACCCGTCCAGGATCTCAATTCGTGAGAGTCTCACTCAAAACTAGCCTTAAGATGACACTGTTTAATATATGGAATACTTAGCCATCTAACGTAGAATCAATTTACTCAAAGTATGTGTAATTAATTAAATTACTAACTGAATGTATGATATAATTGAAATTGACATGTCTAATTAATTTGAATCATTGACCATTGAAATCTTCCTCTTAAGAAAAAAAAAACATTTAAATATATTTATTAATTAATTTCACACGGAATTTCAAACTAGCCATGTGAAGGGAACTGATCCAAATGGAATCTAAGAATGGTTCTTACATGAATCCGAACTTTTTTTTTTTTTTTTTATGTATATAAAATTTGTAAATCGAACCAACTCTTTTGACTTTTTATTTATTAAAAATGATCTACATGTAATTTTAATTTGCGCTCTTCTTGAATACACCGTCCTTGATTTTTGAATTTTGGACTACTACGTACGTACAGTTGTTATTAACAAAGATTAGATTGGTTTTTGTCGTAGGTAGCGTAATTTGTTGAAATCAAATTAGGTTAATTGAAGTGCTTAATTTCGTCTAATTCTAGGCTGCTTCCTCAACTTTGCATGCGCAAGAATAAAGTTCACTAGTGCAGCTACCATTTCCGATTAATAGTTGAATGCATGCATAACAACTAAAGTGCAATGCCGGCCGTACGTTGAAAATTGACACTGTTGATTTTATGCTTTTGTAGTTACTCCATTAATTAGCTGTCTCTCTTTTTAAAAAATATTGTTAATTCATATTGCATTGACCAAATCCATGGCGTTGACAATACATACTTTAATTTGTAACCTAAAATGAATAAATGATCAGAATGACTGAATCCAATCTGAACAAAAGTCAATTAACAATGATAATATATACTAGTATATGATAGTGCAGACGCGGTGTGGCAGCCAATATTGACTAAACTACACTCCTCTTAATTTTTGCACTATATATATTCACTATCGAAACACCATATCTTCACAAATCAACTTAAGTAATTGGATTCTTCAAAAAAAAAAAAAAAAACTTAAGTACTTTAAGCATTAATCTTTTCTATCTAGCTATTTGAAAAGAAAGAAGAAATTAAAATGAAAGCATTCAAATTTACTGTTTTGCCCATTTTGTGCATGATAGTGTTGGTGCACAACATGATGGTATGTGAAGCACAACTGTCGAGCACATTCTACGATACTAGTTGTCCTAGTGCAGCTACTATAATCCGCAATTCCATCCGGCAGGCAGTCTCCCGTGAGCGTCGGATGGCGGCCTCCCTCATCCGTCTTCACTTCCACGACTGCTTCGTCCAGGGCTGCGACGCCTCAATCTTACTAGACGAGACCCCCACCATCCAAAGCGAGAAGACTGCATTCCCAAATGTCAATTCAGTAAGAGGATTCCAAGTCATTGAGGCTGCCAAGCGTGAGGTGGAGCGAGTATGCCCAGGGGTCGTTTCTTGTGCTGATATACTCACCTTAGCTGCACGTGATGCCTCTGTCGCCGTAAGTATTCTTTTTTTGCCCGTCCAAACTTAATATGTCTTAAAATGAAAATATTTATAATTAATTAAATATGCATTGCAGGTTGGTGCTACATCATGGAATGTGAGATTGGGAAGAAGAGATTCTACGACCGCCAGTCGTTCCGAAGCCAACTCTGATCTTCCTCCGCCTACTGCTACTCTCGACGCCCTCGTTACTGCTTTCTCCAACAAGGGTCTTACTGCCACTGACTTGGTTGCCCTTTCTGGTAACTTACCTACCTTTATAACCCTTTTAAATTAATTAATTATTTCCCTAGCTTCTTAATTATATTATATATATAATAATAATTTTGATTGGTTGAACTTGCAGGAGCACACACATTAGGACAAGCCCAATGCTCATCGTTCCGTGCAAGGATTTACACCAATGGAAGTAGCGACATTGAGGCTGGATTTGCCAGCACCAGGCGCCGGGGCTGCCCCCAAACGGGCGGGGACACTAATTTGGCGCCGCTGGATTTGGTGACGCCCAATTCGTTCGACAACAACTACTTTAGGAATTTGGTATCGAGGAGGGGACTTCTTCAGTCGGATCAAGTCCTTGCGAGTGCAGCACCCACAAACACAATCGTGACGGGCTATAGTACGAACCCACGTTTGTTTGCATCTGATTTCGGCAACGCCATGATTAAAATGGGAGAGATTCGGCCTCTGCTCGGACAAAATGGGATCATTAGAACAGTTTGCAGCGCCATCAACTAACTATATATATATATATATATATATATATAGACCGGCCGTCCCTCAGAGAACCGATTAAATCTTTCATTCCGTGTGCATGCAATGCAAGTTATCACGCGTATCTTAATTCTTTTACCCTTAATAATTAATTGTACTATATTTTTATTCTTCCACCAGTTCCATGTAACTATTAATTTGTTTTGTAAACAAATGAATTGTTCATTTTCATTAATTTATCTCTACTTCTATTAATTGTTCTCATACTCCATTATATATGCATGGTTTAATTTCTTGATCGCAAATTAAGAGATTCTCGTTTTTTCTATCATAAATTATGTAAACCGCAAGGAATTAACAAGGGATACAGTTGTACCCCAATGTTAATATTTTAGTTTTATATACTCCTATGTAAAAAAAAAAATACTCCCTCCGTCCCAGGATTTTATGCACACTTTGACCAGCACGGAGATTAAGAAAATAGAATAAAGTGATGTGTAAGGTAAAATAAAGGAGGAGTATTATTGATAATTTATTGATTAAAGTGAGAAAGATTTGACTAAATGGAAGGAAATATAAAACAAAGGAGGGGTATTATTGATAAAAATTATGTGAATTGTTTCCTTTTTTGGAGTGTGCAAAAAATGTTGGGACGCCCGTTAAAGAAAGTGTGCATAAAATTCTGGGACGGAGAGAGGGAGTATATATTACACTGTTGTGAAACAACTTAAACTTATAACTTTGTATGTAAAAGAGAACAATATGTAAAAGGAGTATAGAAATATTTGATTCAACTTCAAGTGATTACTACTCCTTCCGTCCCATAGGAATTTGCACACTTTCTATAAATGGATGTCCCATACCAATTTGCACACTCCATAAAAGGAAATATCTTCATAACCCCCACCCTCAAAATATACTCTTATTTACCCATATGCCATTACTTTTCCACACACAATCTACTCTTTACTTTACTTTATTCATAAAACTTTACAAAACTACCCCTCAAAACATCACTCATTACACCTTTTCTTACACATTTCTTAAATTGTGTGCCCACCCAATTGTGCAAGTTCCTAGCTATGGGACAGAGGGAGTATAACATTTGCACCCCTATTTATAGGTCCCAATACAAGCTTGGGAAGATGAAATGAGAGGTACACTATAAATGTAGGTACATGAACAACCAAATGACACATAGTGGGTATTAAGGAGGAAGTAATGGACATTCATACAAATAAATATTATTCATAACACTCCCCCTTGAATGTCCAGTAGATAAAATTATGTCTTGTTAAAATCCAATGAGAAGAAACGTGTATTAACTCCCCCTGATGATTACATCACTTCACATCCTTAAGACGACGCACTCCAATTTTGTACCTCAATTTCTCAAACGTTGAAGTAGGTAAAGACTTGGTAAATAAATCTGTCAAATTATCAATTGAACGAATTTGTTGCACACTGATGTCACCCTTTTGCTGAAGATCGTGAGTAAAGAAGAATTTAGGATCAATATGTTTCGTCCTATCACCTTTGATAAATCCTTCTGCTAGTTGGGTAACACATGCAGTATTGTCTTCATAAATCACCGTTGGATTATCTTTCTCTGAGTTTAATCCACACTGCCTGCAAATATGATGTGTGACGGAACGCAACCAAACACATTCACGACTTGCCTCATGAATTGCTAGGATCTCTGCATGGTTAGATGAAGTAGCAACTAGAGTTTGTTTAACAGAACGCCATGAAATAGCTGTACCTCCATATGTGAACAAATAACCTGTTTGAGATCGAGCTTTGTGCGGGTCTGATAAGTAGCCTGCATCTGCATAACCAACTAAACAAGGTTCTGATGAGTTTGAAAAATATAAGCCCATATCCATTGTTCCTCTAAGGTATCGAAAAACGTGTTTAACACCATTCCAATGCCTACGAGTTGGAGAAGAACTATATCTTGCTAATAAATTAACAGCAAATGATATATCGGGCCTTGTGTTGCTAGCAAGATACATTAGTGCACCCATTGCACTCAAATATGGTACTTCTTGACCAAGCAATTCTTCATTTTCTTCGTGGGGTCGAAATGGATCTTTCGCTACATTCAGTGACCGCACAACCATATGTGTGCTTAAGGGATGTGCTTTATCCATATAAAACCGTTTCAACACTTTCATAACATAAGTGGATTGATGCACAAAAATCCCATTATCAAAGTGTTCAATTTGAAGACCCAAACAAAATTTAGTTTTACCAAGATCCTTCATTTCAAATTCCCTCTTGAGGGAAGCCACGGCCTTTGATAACTCTGTAGGAGTCCCAATGATATTCAAATCATCAACATATACAGCAATAATCACATATTCACATCCAGATCTTTTAATAAAAACACAAGGGCATATAGGATCATTGTTATACCCCTCCTTAATCAAGATTAATGCACTCAAACAATTGTACCACATGCGACCAGATTGTTTTAATCCATATAAGGATTTGCTCAACTTGACTGAATATATGTTTTGAGAATTCTCGTTTTTCATTAAAGGTACCTTTAATCCCTAAGGGATTGTCATGTAAATATCTTTCTCTAATGAGTCGTACAAATAAGCTGTAACGACATCTGTTAGACGCATTTCAAGTTTTTCTTGCACTGCCAGATTTATTAAATAACGAAAAGTTATTGCATCCACCACAGCAGAGTAAGTCTCCTCATAAACAACACCTGGCCTTTGGGTAAAACCTTGTGCGACAAGCCGGGCTTTATACCTCACGATTTCATTTTTCTCATTTCTTTTTCGCACGAATACCCATTTATGCCCCACGGGTTTTATACCATTAGGTGTACGGACAACAGGTCCAAAAAATTTTCATTTAATAAGAGATTGCAATTCTGCACTTATTGCGTCTTTCCACATTGGCCAATAATCTCGTTTCCTACATTCATTAATAGACGTAGGTTCAGGATCCTCATCATCTTCCATTATATTGAGCGCTACATTATATGCAAAGATATCGTCGACGTCGATTTCATTTCGGCTCCATCTTTCTCCTGTTCTGACATAATTGATCGATATTTCATCATTTTTAGGCGCCTGAAATTTATCAATGACTTCAATATCATTTTCTGGGACTTTAAGTAGTGTGTCAGATTTTTCAACAGGAGTGTTCACATTATGGCCATCCTCATTTGCTCATTTCCTTTTCGATGATTTTTGTCTTTGGAACCAAGAGGTCTACCACGCTTCAGGCGCGCCATAGATTCATTTGCAATGGAAGATGGTCCTTCAGGGACATCAATTCTGTTAGGAGCATTAGCAGCTGGAATATGAGATTTTGTAACTCTTTTAAGGTCAGTAAATGCGTCTGGCAGTTGATTCGCAATCTTTTGCAAATGAATTATCTTTTCAACTTCAAGTTCACATTGTTTTGTACGAGGATCCATGCAATTCAATGATAATTCATTCCAAGAAATATTCTTTGCCAGCTGCTTACTTTTCTCCCCTTATGTTGGAAAAATTGTCTCATCAAAATGACAATCGGCAAACCTTGCCGTGAATAGATCTCCGGTCAATGGTTCTAAATATTTAATAATAGACGGAGATTCGTACCCAACATATATCCCCATTCTCCTTTGGGGACCCATCTTTGTACGTTGTGGTGGAGCAATCGGTACATATATAGCACATCCAAAAGTTCTTAGATGGAAAATATTTAGTTCCTGACCTTGAACTATTTGTATGGGGGAAATGCTATGATAACTTGTTGGTCTGATGCACACAAGTGCTGCCGCATGCAATATAGCATGACCTCAAGTTGAAATGGGGAGTTTAGATTTCATCAATAATGGTCGGGCAATCAATTGAATACGCTTTATAAGCAATTCAACAAGACCGTTTTGTGTATGGACATGAGCAACTGGATGCTCAATATGTATTCCAATTGATAAGCAATAATCATTGAAAGTCTGGGATGAAAATTCACCACCATTATCAAGACGGATTGTCTTAATTGCATTATCAGGAAACTTTGCTCGCAACCGTATTATTTGTCCCAATAATTTTGCAAAAGCCAAATTGCGAGATGACAATAAGCATACATGTGACCACTTAGTCGATGCATCAATCAAGACCATAAAATACCTAAATGGTCCACTTGGCGGATGTATAGGTCCGCAAATATCCCCTTGAATTTGTTCCAAGAATATAAGATTTTCATGCTCAACTTTAGCTGGTGACGGTCTTACAATTAATTTCCCTTGTGAACAAGCAGCACATGAAAATTCATTGGGATGTAGTATTTTCCGATTTTTCAATGGATGCCCACATGAATTTTTTACAATTTTTCGCATCATTATGGAACCGGGATGGCCCAACCGGTCATGCCAAACATTAAATTCGGTAGTAACCTTTTGGTTTACTACGGCATAAATTTCAATTGTTCTTATGCTCGTGCAATATAAACCCGAGGACAAAGCGGGTAACTTTTCCACCATACATTTCTTTCCCGCAACAATTGTAGTAATATTAAGATACTCAATATTGCCTTCTTTCGTAGTCTCAAGATGATATCCATTCAAACGAATATCTTTAAAACTCAATAAATTTCTTTGAGACTTTCCAGAGAATAAGGCATCATTTATAATGAATTTTGTCCCTCCGGGTAATTGAATAGTGGCTCTTCCAAAGCCTTCAATTATTTTTGTACAACCGGATATTGTATTTACATTAGCTTCTCCCCATTTTATATTTGAGAAGTATTTTTTATTGTTGAATATAGTGTGCGTAGTAGCACTATCCACGAGACATAGATCTCTATCTTCTTCCTTGAAAGTTGATGTTGCCATACCATTTTCCATTTCTTATAAAAAAAACAAAAGAAATACATAGTAAGACATTTAAAATTTAACTGTTTTATTTTATTTTTAAGGTAAATGAAAATGTAATAGTCACTCATATTATAAAGGACAAAAATATTAAGACATTGCATAACATAAGAAAAACAAACATTACACAATAGATTATTGAAAAGAAATTATGATTGAGTATTAGAACGATCTAATTTCCACCTTCAGGGTGGGTAAGGTAATCAGCAACATCCAATTGTGTTATGTCAAACATCTCATTATCGAACTCACTATTCACAAAATTTGTTTCAACCTTTTTCTCTTTTCCCTTGATCGATTCTTGATATAGATTAATGAGATGCTTAGGCGTGCGACATGTCCTAGACCAATGTCCATTCGCCCCACATCGATGACAAGTGTCATATTTGGGCTTTGTATCAAGTGAGTCATTCTCTTTCCTTTGATATTCAAAAAATTGTTTTCCTTTGTGGGGCCTTTAAAGTTCTGACGGGAATTATGATCATTTTGAAATCTGCCTCGGCCAAATCCACGTTCTCGTCCACGTCCAAGTCCCCGACCCCGTCCACGTCCACGTCCCCTTCCACGACCGTTATAGGAATCGTGATTATTATAGAATGAGACAACATTCATTTCGGGGAGTGGAGCAGAACCAGTTGGACGAGATTCATGATTTTTCATCAAAAGCTCATTATTTTGCTCAACCACCAAAAGACATGAAATTAGTTCAGAATATTTAGTAAAACCCTTCTCACGATATTGTTGTTGCAAAAGCACATTAGAAGCATGAAATGTGGAGAATGTCTTTTCAAGCATATCATCACCAGTAATATTTTCTCCACATAATTTTAATTGAGAAGTGATTCTGAACATAGCTGAGTTATACTCACTCACTGATTTATAATCTTGCAATCTTAAATGCAATCAATTATAACGAGCCTTTGGCAAAATCACTATTTTTTGGTGATCATACCTTTCTTTAAGATTCGTCCACAATTGAAGTGGATCTTTCACAGTGAGGTACTCAGTTTTTAATCCTTCATCAAGATGGTGGCGAAGGAAAATCATGGCTTTAGCTTTATCTTGATTAGATGCTTGATTTGCCACTTTTATGGAATCTCCAAGACCCATGGCATCCAAATGAATTTCAGCATCAAGAATCCATGACAAATAGTTTTTTCCGATAATATCAAGAGCCACAAATTCAAGTTTTGTTAAATTCGACATGATGGAAACTATCAAATAAACAAGAGATTGATTAATTTCAAGAACAAATGATCATCAAAATAGTAATAAAATAAGAGGTGATAAATAAATATTGTTAGATAATATATTCTAAATATTTCAATACATAACTTTGTACAATACCTGAAATTGGTCACTATCTGAATTTCGTCGGCATGAATGTTTTACGAGCCTCGTGCTGATAACGTGTTGTGAAACAACTTAAACTTATAACTTTGTATGTAAAAGAGAACAATATGTGAAAGGAGTATAGAAATATTTGATTCAACTTCAAGTGATTACTATAACATTTGCACCCCTATTTATAGGTCCCAATACAAGCTTGGGAAGATGAAATGAGAGGTGCACTATAAATGTAGGTACATGAACAACCAAAGGACACATAGTAGGTATTAAGGAGGAAGTAATGGACATTCATACAAATAAATAAATATTATTCATAACACACAACTTTATAGCTATAGTTTGGGCCATTTATTTTCATCTTCCCTCTTTGGTCCATACATAAAAATTAATTAATGCCTCTCCTTTTTGCCCCTATAAATAATTAACCCACTCTTCTGCCTTTTGCAATTCTAAACACATAATTAATATTTTAGGGTTAAGTAGATTCTTATGTTAATTGATTATATTTAATTATGAATTAGTATATTTTCTAAATATGTTTATGAAATTACTTGTTTTAAAATTATAATTAATTCTTTTGAAGTTATGTGAGTTATCATGTTAATTTTCAATTGATTTATTATATACTCCACTCATGTTATATGGATACTATAAATGTGGAAACATTATTTTTAAAATAAACTATATAAAAATAAGATGTAAAATAGTATAGATAGATCAATTATATCTGATTATTTGATCACTTTCAAGTTTCAATGAAAAAAATGAAATAAATATATAGTTTAAAAAATATGAAGACCTAGCATACCCAATTGTAATTGTACTTTTAATTTTATTTGACTTAGTGCACTATTATCTTATTTATTTGCATATTTAATTTGATTGTATACATTTCAAATAAAAGATATTGATTATGTATGAATATTTTAAAATTATATACTAGGGTGTGTCTCTTGTGCACTCAAGTACATGGTGTACTTGAGTGGACTTTGACAGTTTGATTGGTCAACTGTTGACCACTGACCGGTCAAACTTTGACCTTTTATTTTTCGATTTTTTTTTTTATACAGAAAATTTACATTTTTCAATGTTATTTTCAGTTATATTAATATACACTTTTCAGTTATAATATCATACACTTTTCATTAATATATAACTTACACTTTTCATTAATATATAACTTACACTTTTCATTAATAGAACATACACTTTTCAGTTATAATCATTAATAGATCATACACTTTTCAGTTATAATAGCATACATTTTTCATTAATGGAGTATATAACTTACACTTTTCATTAATAGATCATACACTTTTCAGTTATAATAACATACACTTTTAAGTTATAATAACATACATTTTTCAGTTATAAAGACATACATTTTTCATTAAAAACAATGTTGCACTTTTCAATATAGTAACATACACTTTTCATTTAAAAAACAAAGATACATTTTTCAATATACTAACATACACTTTTTCAAAATAAAAATCGAAAAAAAAAATATCGAAAAAAAAATTTGATTTTTTTTTTTAAAAAAAAAGTCAAAGTTTGACTGTCGACCGGTCAACGGTCAACAGTTGACTAGTTAAAGTCCACTCAAGTACACCGTGTACTTGAGTGTATACAAGATTTTGACTATATACTAATTGTACCTCCAGTTTCAAAATCTTGCATGTTCCGCCAAACGTGGATACGTGCAATGCTGAGTAAGGAATTGAATTATAAATAACGTTCTCCACAAACACGAGAGTCCTTCCAAAATTTGGTCATTAATTTGAAAATTCTCTGAAATGTATATCAGTTATATAGTTTTTCTGTTGTTTAAATTAAAGCAAATTAGTCAGGGGTGCGTTGGAAAATTGGTTCTGGGGAAGCTATCAATGTTTGGCAGGCTCCGTAGGTAAAAGGCGAGCGAAATTACTTTGTAACATCAAAATTAATTGATGGGCTTGAGGATCTAAAAGTCTCAGCATTTATAATTCCAGAAACCAGGTCATGGGATCGCCCATTGATTCGGGAGCTGATGAAGACAGAATAATCAACACCATTCTCCCGTCTGAGGGTGCAATGGATCGATTTATGTGGAACTTTGACAGAAGTTGCCATTATAATTTATAAGTGAAATCTGCTTATAAGTAAGCAACACTTTTCCTGGAATCTCAGGCCCACAAGATGCGAAGGCTAATATGGTCGGGTTTAATAGCCCCGCCAAGGGTAAAAGATTGTATGTGGCGAGTTGGCAGGGATGTTTTGCCGACCGACGCTAATCTGCTTCGCAAAAGAATTTTAACCAGCGACAATTGTGTCTTATGTGATAATGGAATTGAGGTATAATTGGCAAACCTTTGTAGAGTGTGAATTTGCAAAAAACTGTTGGGTGTCAACAGGATTATGGTCGAAGATAGAAGATGAGAAACATCGGTCAGGTAACTTCACAGAACTTCTATTTAACATGTTGAGAAACTCGACCAAGTATGTAGCAGCCAATTTTGCCATGGTGATGTGGCAACTTTTGGAAAGAAAGAAACACCAAATTATGGGACACCCACTGCAAGACGCCAGTAGAAGTTGTGCACCAGAATGGTATGCTGTGAGGAATGGAACAGATACACGGCAGCAGGGGTAACAGAGCAGCGCATGCGCTGTTTGTGCTGCATGGCACCCCCCTCCACCAGGTCGTCTGAAAATCAATGTTGATGCAGGATTTGTTGACGACTCCCTTCAAATTGGTATAGGTATGGTGGCTAGGGATGCAAATGGGAACTTCATCAAAGCAAAAACAGTTATGTTGTCGGGGCCTTATGGAAGTGGATGTTGGCGAAACTGTTGGTTTTTTTAAAGCGCTCTCATGGACCAAATCACATGGTTGGGATGACGTAATCATTGAAGGAGATGCGAAATGTGTCGTAGACGCCATAAACTCGATAGCAACGTACAACTCAGTATTCGGAGATTACATCCAGGCATGTAGAAATTACTTGCCATCATTCAATAATGTTTCAGTTTGTTTCGTAAAAAGGGGAGCCAATTCAATGGCCCACGAATTTGCTCGAGCATCCCGCTTTCATGAGAGCTCTTTTAGCTGGGATGACCCTCCTACCTTTGTGGATTGGCTCTCTGTAATAAACTGTCATTGCATCAATAATAGCTAAGTTGCTTTGGTGTCGAAAAAAAAAATTAAAGCAAATTAGTACTCCATATAGGGGTGTGCACCGGATCGGACCGGAATCGGTTTGGACCGGGACTGGAATCTACACGAATGGTCGGACTGAAGAACGGACCGGAATGAACAGGTCCAACCGATCCGGTCCGGGTTTGGATCGGTTTTTAATTTATTTTTTATTTTTTATTTTTTCAAATATTTTTTTTCAAGTTTTTTTTAAGTTTTTTTGAAGCAAGAACAAGAATGATGAATTTGTGTGTAAAAATTTGTATTAGTTCTTCATTTGAGATCAATTTCCGTCAATGTGAATTTTATTTACAATATTATTAATGGTATTTTGGCACTAAAAGTAAATTGATTATTTTTGTTCAATTATATACTTGAAAAAATATAATAAATCTCAACACTTTTACTTTACATCGCTAATTATTTGATTTTAAGCATAATGAAAGAAATATTTTTAAAGTTTTCAAATTAGCAATCCTAATTTTTATTTAGTTTATAATAATTAAGGTTGTATTATTAGAAAAATATAAAGAATATAAATAAAAAAAAATTAAAAATTTCGGTTCGGACCGGTAAATTCCGGTCTTAACCCGGACTGGACCGGAAATCCGGAATCTTAAAATTCAATGGACCGGAGATCGGACCCGAAACTAACTGGTTAGTCCGGTTCCGGTCTTTTTTCCGGTCCGATTTTTTTTTTTTTGCACA
Organism: Galeopsis tetrahit; assembly: GCA_963675135.1. Classification (NCBI taxonomy): domain Eukaryota; kingdom Viridiplantae; phylum Streptophyta; class Magnoliopsida; order Lamiales; family Lamiaceae; genus Galeopsis; species Galeopsis tetrahit. Next base: position 68,696,131 of record OY776122.1, on the reverse strand, counting down.
CTCCTAGTAATATAGTTTGTAAACGGGAATAAATATGAGATTAAATTATGGAACATAAAAACTTTCTCATGCATGTGAATTATCAATCAAGATCATCACCTATTTTACTTTGGTAACTTTTTATCCTATGTTTCATTATATTTAGTACGTGACAAGTGTTATTAGTACGTTTTACACTGCTATTTGTAAAATATTAGATGGGTGTGCTGTGTGCACAGTAAAAATTCATCAGCTGCTCTAGTACTTGTCGATTTTGTCACCCAATAATCAGCTATTAAATGATTCCTAATTTGTTATCTAGTAAAGTTTGACTTGATCTCTTGCGTAGGTTTGTTGGTCCGTCAGCTCAGATATGTGATATTTCTTGTCTTATGTTTAATTTTTCTAGTTACGTGCCATGTACATGTTGTTGGTGATAGTGGATTTTTGTAGAGGGGATGGTTGATTTAATTCATGGTTTAATTAGTTCAAGTGTTGATGAATTGTATCACTTGCAAATGAATTTAACTAGTTTTTTCTTCTTTTTGTAGAGCCTGGCCTACTAGATATATAGTTGGTGGAGCCTGCTATGAACAAGCAGCCCGTAGATGATACAACCTTAAACAATAGGAATCAAGTAGTTATTTTTTCTTGTTTAATGGTTAACCAATGGGATTTTTTTATTTTTTTTAAAGTGTGCCAATGGAATTGATTTATCTTATTAGCGTCCACTATTGCCTATATATGTGCCTCTCTATAGAGAAACAATTTCATGTTGCTGCTGTAATATTCCAAATGGGTAAAATTTGCAGGTTGTTTTCAGTAAATCTTACTTTTATGGTTAGTATTTCATGAGTCAGTCCATCACTCTAAATTAATTAACTATTTATGTAGGATATCAATTAATGAATAAATCTAATGTGACAACGCTACTCCCAGCTAGCAACTCCAAGATAACACTATATCATCCATCCTCAAAAAACAAAATCAATCTAAAAAAAACACTATTTCTGTACAAAAATAATATTCTCCTCTAACCCGTGGTCTACTCATTTACAGGACGCTTCCCACGAGAATCGGCAACACTCGACGTATTCACAGTTAATGAGCCTGATCGCGTCTTTGTGGAACCAAAGGATCCAGAAGAGGACACATCTGAATTTCTAGTACCTGATGATCCCGTTTCTGTACGGTATCGCCTGTATCTAGACCCGGGTACTCCGGGTCTAACTGGTTCTTCAAGGTGGCTTGGCTTTCTTGATAGTATCACCACCACACGATCCATAGTGGGCCGTAATTGTGGTTCAGGTTGAACACAGAGCAATGCTATCTGTACAACCGTCGCTATCTGTTCATGATCAGCTGATGATGCCAATAGAGGATCCATAATTTCAAAGCTCCTCCCTTTCTTGTAAAGCTTGTATGCCTAGAGAGACAACAATTTTTTGGATGGTGAAAAACAGAGCTATTGGAAGTACATGAAATGTTGTGTTTATACTAAATGAAGATTTTTACATGAAACCAATCCTTTTAGAAGTTCTGAGCAATCCTTATTAATTGTGAGTTCCTATGGTGTCAATGGCCAAGTTAACGGTTCGCCTTGTTCTATGAAATTGTAACCTACTGATTCAACCATTCTAACTACATCGTTCTCTCTTTGTTTCACAGTTTTTCTTTTTCAAAATCTTAACAAGGCCCACAAATATGCCCTGGTTTCAAAATTGTTAGTGCACAGAAGAACCATACGAGGACCCGAAGTATTGTTGGATAAAATGTGATCTATTTTATTATTCAGGTCCTTCGGTTTTCCAAAATAATGATAAACAGGAGAAAACTAAGCAATCAATGGTTTTAGATTACCAGTCTGAATATGAGACCTAAATTTCAAGTCTTTACCCATTCAAGCAGGCTCCGCGAATCAGGATCTCTGTTAAACGACGAGTTTTTCTGTCCACTTATTATCTCCAGAACCACAACCCCGAAACTGAAAACGTCTGCTTTTTTTGACAGATTTCCATGCATGAGATACTCTGGTGCCATATAACCACTGTAATCAAATTAATGCAACCGTATTTAGTTTTAGCCACTTAGCAGAATCGAGTCGGACATTTAAGATAAAAAACACACTCAAAGAATAGCGTACTTGGTACCAGCTATACGGGTTTGAACGTGCGTTTGATCTTCTGGAAAAAGACGGGCCATGCCAAAATCAGCAATCTTGGCAACCCATTTGTCATCGAGTAGGATATTGCTAGATTTGATGTCCCGGTGGATGATGCTACAATGAGCCTGTTCGTGGAGATAAAGCAATCCCTTTGCAACACCAGTTATCACGTCATGCCTTCGCTTCCAATCAAGCAATTCTCGTCCCTCAGGCTCTATATAAGAATCACATGTAATGTCAATCCTCTATGTCACAGGTAATGTCACTTCCATGCAGACAGAAAGCTCGCTTAAGGTTTTTGAATGCAAGAAATTATTAATTACTAGTTGAAAATTATGTCACCGTTGGATCTTTACCCACAAAAACTACATTCAGAATATAGGTTTTTTAAAAACAGCCTCTGAAAACAGAGTGCTAAGAACTTGAAAACAATCAATTAGCATCTGAACTAGATGAAAAGTCATTTTATGAAAGAATTAAGACATGAGTGAAGCAAAAATGCTTAATTCACAATTGATCCACAACAAACACTATACGATTTCATCAACAAACCAAAACAAAACAAAAGCATACAACATTCAAATCAGAAGGAAGCAGAAAAAAGAAAAGGCCTAATTCTTATTATGAAGTGACAAACACAAAGGAAAAATAGCAAACAAGAAAAACTTACTGAATAGAACCTTATCGAGGCTCTGATTGACCACATATTCGTAAACAAGCAGGTTTTCAGTATCATGGACACAGTATCCTACCAAATTCACCACATTTTTATGCTGCACACGCGACAATAGTTTGGCCTCATTCAGAAACTCTTTTTTCCCCTGTCTTGATCTCTGTGACAATTTCTTCACAGCTATATCTCTCCCATCACCCAATTTTCCCTAATCAAAATCCAAAATACCCAAAACATCAAACCCTAAACCCTAATCAAGTCCATTTCATTTTAGGTCAAATTAAAAACATATGCCTTGGTATTAATTAAAATCAAGCTTTGATTACCTGGAAAACAGGACCAAATCCCCCTTCACCAAGCTTGAGAGAGGGGTGAAAATTCTTGGTTGCCGCAACAAGGGCCTGAAATGGAAAGTGCTTCTGCTCTTGTGCTGCAATTTTCTCCAAGTCCACTTCGTGTTCGTCTTTTCTCGCATTCAAAGACCACAAAAACAAGTCAGAAATTTAGAAGCCAATTTTATGAAGCTTGAAGAGAAGAGAAGAAAACTGACCTCTAGTTGAGGGGTTTGTGAAGGGTTTAATGAGATTTTTGAAGAAGCTTTTGGATTTAGACATCTCATCTCATCCTGAAGAGAATCCTGGGATTGGAGGTGAATGTTTTTTAATTAAAGTATCGAGTTCATCAGATGAAGAATCGCGTGATATTAATTTGCAGCCCCACCCACTTGAGACGTGTTTTTAAAGAAAGACGCGTGTATACTTGTCGTCAGACTTGCAGAATACTGATTTAGGGTATGTTTTTTTTTGTTTTAAAAACCAGGTTTTGGATTTCAAGATCCAAAACCCGTTTTACTTCGGGATTTAAAAATCGGTTTTCAAAATCCACTCAAAACCACCCCTATCAAACATATTGATTTGACATAAAGTTATATCTATATAATATTACTTCAATCATTATATTCTTTCTCAATAATAATATAATAATACTATAATAATATAATAATACAATAATATAATACATTTAATCATTACACACTTAACTAATCATTACAATCTCATCAAACAATAATATAATAATACAAACTCATTCAATCTTACAACTTGATTTGACATAAAGTTAAATCCTTCACTATTCCAAAACCCAAAAGAAACACCCATATTACTATTCATCGGGATTTCAAAAACCAGGATTTCAAAAATCTGGTTTTTAAAACCACTCAAAGCCCAAAAGAAACACCCCTTAGAGTTTGATTCGATCAAGCAACAACACCCATTCGCATTCTATGTTGCACTTGTTTGCAAATTCTCTTTCCGTACTAAACAAATACATACAGACTCCAAGTTCTGGAATCGAAGTTGTTAGGGCGAATTTTTATTTTACTGTTATAAGTTTGACACATTCTAAAATAAATACTTTAAGTTTCAACTTTACAATATACGTTTTTTACTTTTTATCTTTTTTTACTTCAATTTTAGTCTTTTATCTTTTTAAAAAAATTAAAATTGCCACAATGCCAATTAAAAGCTACAATTTACCTTTGATTCTAAATAATCATCTTACCCAATTAACAACTAAAATTCTGATTATTGATTTTAGTTTAAAATTAACTTGGGTTATAATTTTTAATTTAAGTAAAAATTTAATGAGTTTAAAGGATTAAATATTTTATTTTCACACATAATTATATGGAAATAGTTTTTTCTTGTGATATAGTGCAATTTTTGGTTGGGATAATGTGTAATTATTATTTTTTTAAATACATATAACAAAAAAAATTGAATGCAAGCCATCTCATACAAATTTTTATCATTTAATGTACATTTTTTTAAACATCATTAAAATATTGTTTTTAAATTAAATAAAAACATCAGTAAAATCTGAGTTATACTCGAATTCTACCCAACCATTTCCCCACTAATTAATTAAAAATATAAAAATCTGAAAATAAAAATAAAAATATATACTAAAATCTAAAAATATAAAATTAGATTAATAATTAAATAAAAAATATACGCCCCACCCCCTTCTTGTTTTCAAAATGAAAATTAAATTGATAGATTTATTTGGGAAAGTGTATTAATAAAGCTTAATTTATAATAATAAATCAAGAAAGTTATAAAATATATTAAAAAGACAAAAAAAAAATGCAAATTTTACTTATGATTTATATAATATGGAGTATTTGGTACTATTATTTTGTTAAAATGCAGATTTATTTGTAATTAATATACTAATTTTTATATTTTATTTTGTTGGTTTTTAATTATTTTATTTTAATAAAAATATTTTTTGTTAAATAAGTTTTATATTTTCAGATTTTAAATAATTTTTTGTTAAACTGAATATTTTGTACTTTTCAATTTGAGCAAATAGAATTTTGCTAAATATTTTATTTGAATATAAGTTGAGACCTTTATTCAAATTTCAATTTTCTATTCTTTTCAAATTAATTTATTTAGTGTTTACTTTTTTTTTAAACTTAAAGGACTAGATTTTATTTTAGAAAGGACTAAAATTAATAAGTTATAAGATATAGGATGTATTTTTATAAAGTTAAAATTTAAAGGATTTATTTTGGAATCATTCAAACTTATAGGACTAAAAAAAATATTTTCCGAAGTTGTTAATATATTAATTTCATTAAATTAAAAAAAAATATAGTATCAAATTCTCAACATTAGTCCAAATTTCTATTTTTAAGTTTTTTATTTGTTGAATGATGAATGTCTTAAAAATCTATATTAATATATGGTTAGATATCTAAAAGATAATTTAATCTTACTAAATAAAAAACTGAAAACACTAAATTAACCCTCCAAAAAAATTCAATAATAAAATGTTCTATTTTATTGACAAAACAATATATGAAGAATAAAAAAATTTAAGAGAATTGATAAATGAATTTTTAGAATAGATGATTTAGCAAGATTAAATTAACTGTAATATAATGAGTTGTGTCCACTTTGGGACAAACTTTATGTACAATATTTCACATGAAATATTAATATATTTAAGGAATAGTAAAAAAAATTCACGAATCTGTAGCGGATTTGACCGGTCCGATCAAACGGATATTTTTAAAAAAAGTCGCGCAGAAGACTAACAGGATAACGGGTTCCAGGTCTGTGTTACTATAAATGTAATTATATGTTAGACCAAATATGTGTTACTGTAAATACAAATAACACATAAATTGACTTTTCACATGAAATATTAATACAATTAATTTAAGGAAAGATAAAATAGAAAAATGTGTTCTTGTTACTATAAATACAATTATATGTTATTGTACGAGTCAATATATGTTACTGTAAGGACAAATAACACAATTGACTTTTGAGTAACACATATTTGATCTTAAAGTAACACAAAAAAATGTGTTATTATATAAGCACAAGTGTATTACTTTATTGAAAAGAATGTGTTACTGTATAAATAAAACGTCATTATTGAGAATGAATGAGATATCCACATTAAAAAAGACAAAGTACAATAATTAAAAACACGAAAAACACAACTATGTTGAATAGTTTATCAATCCTTACAATTACAAAGACATAACTATCAACAATTAATTGGAATAAATATGTATGTAGTATTATTGTTGATTTTTTCTCATTCAGAAATTTATTCAAAAAATAAATAATAATGGTAAAGTCTAGTATGCACTCGAGTGTACGCCGTACACTCGAGTGCCATGTCATTTTTTATTTTATTTTCGGTAGTTTTTTTTTTTTTGGCTAGTTTTTTTTTTTTATATTTTTTTCCGCTAGTTACCATCTAGGTCCAGCCCAATAAACTATTACTCCCCCGTCCCACAACTGTTTGCACACTTACCTTATTTGTCCGTTCCACAATTGTTTGCACACCCAAAACTCTCTAGAGTTGCACTCTTGTGTACCAGTTACATGTATGTAACTACTATATCCAATCCAATATATGTAACTACTATATCCAATCCAATAACCCATTACAAATAACACATGATCCATTTACTATATTCAATCCAATAACACATGACCCATTTACTATATCAATTTAACACATACATTTTTTCATGGACCTTTATTTTACTTCAATTAATTTTTTTTTTATTTTATCATTAAAAACTAATACTCCATTAATTTTTTAAATTTTTATTTTTTTATTTTACTCAATTGATATCTATATTTATTTTTTTAATATTATTTTTTAAATTTATTTTTCTTCTGTTTATCCTTTGTGTTTCAAATGATAATTTTTTTAATGTAATTTCTTTTTATGTCATAAATAATTATTCTAAAATTTTAAAATCTAATAAGAAAATTTTAAAAATAATATTAATTGATTTTTTTAAGTATTAAATAGTATAATAATAATTTGTTTTAAAAAATAAAACTCTCACCTCTCTTAAGCAAGTGTTCAATTTTATTGGTACTATTTTACTTTAATTAATTAGTGTATAATTTTCACCTTATCCTTTCAAAATTTTACTTCATTCCTTACAAACTTAACTTCGTTTTACATTGTTTAATAATTTTTTTCATTTGAACTTTCATTTTTAATCACTTTATTTTAATTTTTTATGAATATAATTTTTAGTTTATAAGTCATGTTATGATAACCGTTGATAAGTATTGTTGGGATATGAATCCTATAAACAATGTTCTAGTTGATGAAAGTATGTTTTGATGGCCAAAAGCAACTTAAAGTTAGTGATATATGTGGTTCTAAGTCATCTTAACTAAGTCATCTGAATCTAAGCTTACTAATCTGATGAGAAACTTAAGATTGAGTTTACTGATCTTAATGCTAAACTGAAGTAAGTTTACTGATCTTATTGAGTAATATTAAGAGTAAAGTTACTAATCTTAACTGAGTTATGTGAAATAAGATTACTGATCTTAGTGTGGAAACTGAGAATATTTTTAGTGATCTTATATGAGATATTTGAAAATCTGAGTTACTGATCTGATGTACTTACTGATCTGATGTGCTTACTGATCTTGTGTGTAAGTTACTGATCTTAGATATTTACTGATCTTGTATAAAAGTTTTTGAACTTACATGAGTTACTGATCTTATGAGTTACTGATCTTATTGGTTTACTGATCTGATATATGAACTGTTAGGAACTAAGCTGATGTTTTGTATTGTATAGACAGCTTATAGTATAGGACTTAGTTATACTCATCTGTATATAGTTCAGTTGTTGTATAGATAGGTTTATATATGTAAAGTTGTGTTCTATTGTATTCAGCATTGTAAAGCTCAGAACAGTAAAATCAGAACACTAGATTAGGAATAGATTAGATAAAGATCAGAAGGCTAAAGAAGACTCAGAGGACTACTTCAGACTAAGAAGACTTCAAGAAGAGTTGAAGAAGAGCTTAGAAGAAATCTGGAGAAGTTTTGAACAGTTTTTGGTTACTGTGCTGATTGAATCAGAAGAGTAAAAATCAGCAGAGTAAAATCCGAAGAGTAAAAATCAGAACAGTAAGTTACTGTGCTGATTTGTTGAAATTAAAGAATAAGTTTGGAAAGCTTATTTAAGGAGTAACTGAAGATTTATTGAAGAGATGCTGACTTAAAAGGAAGTTACAAAGTCAGTTACAAGAAGAAGTTACAAGAACAGTTTTAGAGTTGGTTGAAAGTTAGTTCACAAACTGCTAACTGTCATACTAAGTTCTATAAATACTGTATGATCTCCTACTGCTAAAGACTACTGAAGCAATTACTGATCTTAGAGAAATCAAGAGCAAGTCTACAAGAAGAACTCACAGAGTTGAAGGAGATTAAAGAAGAGAAGAGCCACTGAATTGAAGAGAAGAATCAAAGGCTATTCAAAGAGAAGTTTTACTTTTCAAGTTTAAGTTTGTATTTTGTAAAACAAGTGTGCTAGTTACTTGTAGAATTACTAGTAGATCGAAGATATACCTGGAGGTATAATCGAAAAGATCAAAGTCTTAATCTTGGGACTCTAAGCCACAAGAAGCTCAAGAAGAGTAATAAAACTTCACAACTGGAGTTGTGAGAGTGGATGTAGACATTTGTCGAACCACTATAAAATTCTGTGTTCTTTACTATTCTGTTTACTATTCTGTTTAATATCTGTTTGATATCTGTTTAACTAAGATCAGTAGAATTAACAAAGATAAAGATCAAGATAAAAGTTGAGTATAAATTTGATTGGGCTCATTAGTAATCTGATTATTCCGCATTGTGTATTCTGATATATTGAAAGATTTTTGAAAAGTCTATTCACCCCTCCCCTCTAGACATTTTCACTAGCTTACTCAATATTATTTACTCAACTTTGGGACCAACAAGTGGTATCAGAGCAGTAGTTCTTTGGACTGCTGTTTCTTGATAAACCTTGTAAATCTTGAAGGTCATCTTTACTGATCTTACTGTTAATTCTTGATACTTGTTACTATCTGAATACTTGAAATCTATCTGCTATACTACTGATCCTATTTGTATAAACAAACATGGATGACACTAATGTGAACAAGCTGCCTAAGTTCAAGATTGCAGATTATGACTACTGGAAGCTTAGGATGGAGGCCATCTTTAGCTCAACCCATGATCTGATGGTGTCTGTGGTGACTGAAGGACCAATTGTCATCATGGTGGAAAACACTGCTGTTCTGGATCCATCTAAACCAGTTGGTGCACTGGTCCCCAAACCCAGGTCAGAACTGACTTCAGAAGAGATGAAACAAAACAATTTGGATAGTCTTGCCAAGAACTACATTCTACATACCTTACCAAATGAATATCTTGGTAAAGTCTTAAAATGTAAGACTGCAAAACAGATGTGGGACAAACTGGCTATTCTTTGTGAAGGTACTACACTGATCAAAGAAAGCAAGTTATCCACTGCTGTCCAAAGGTTTGAATCATTTAAGATGAAGCCAGGAGAATCAATTGATGAATTGGATACTCGATTTACCAAAATTATGAATGATCTTGATGTATTAGGAAAGACTTATACTGACAGAGAAGTTAATTTGAGAATCTTGAAAGCCTTGGATGAAAGGTGGAAAATGGTCAAGATGATCATTAAAACTACACAAGACATTGATTCTTGGCCAGCAGAAACTATGTTCCAAACACTTAAGGCTCATGAGTTCGAGTTAGATGAAAAAGATCCTATTTCTGTGATACATAAGGATAAGGATGTCTCTAAAGACATAGCTTTCAAAGCCTCTACTTCAAAGGGGTCTAGATCATCTAAAACAAAGGCTTCAAGCATAAAAGATGAACTAGATGGTTCTGATCTAAGTCTGAAAGATCAGATGAGCCTTATGATCAAAAGATTTGATAAACTGAACAAGAGATATGGCAGGTACAAGAGGTTCTATAAGGAATCTAAGGGTTCTAATAACAGGGACTCTTCTGTGAACAGAAGGGATCAAAACTCTTCTGAAAGAAGGGATGAGGTCTCTAATGAAAACAGGAGAGACAGGAACTCATCTGAAAAGAGAGACATAAAGTATTCTGATAAGAAAGACAGGAACTCAATTGACAAGCATGACAGGAATAGAAAGCATTCTCCTCCTAAAAGAACTTCTAACAATCCTGTTTGCTATAATTGTGATAAGCCAGGTCATTATGCTTATGAATGTCCTGATCTGAGTTCTGAAGATCGAGAAGAAAGGAAAGCCAGAAGAGATCGAAAATATGCTAAGGGTAAGAAGGCAATGATGGCTTACAATGACTCTGATTCGGAATCAGAAGAGTTACCATCGACTTCATCTGACTACCCTTCTAGCAATGAAGATGAAGCCTTCATAGCAGATGATGGACTGGCAATGATGGCCAAAATAAATGATGAGGTATCATCTGTTAACTCATTTCAATCTTGTGACAATTCTGACACTGATGAAAGTGATGCTGCTGTTAGTAGTGTAGGAAGTAGTCTTCATCATTCCCAGGGAGTGACTGAAGAAGACCTTCTACAAGCTAACAAAGCATTCATGGAAATTAGTGATGAGAATATATCTTTAAAGCAAGAAATCATTAAGCTGAAAGAAGCTCAGCTGAAAGTGGATCCTAATATAGTTGTCATAAATGCAAGGCTATCAGAAGAGTTATCCCAACTCCAAGAAAAGTATGCATCCATTGACAAACTATATCAGGGTATGCTTAAAACTCAAGCCAAAGAGACTAATGAATTCAATGACTTAAAGATCAAATGTGAAAAACTTGAAGAGCGCAATAGATTCTTAGAATCTGAAGTAGTGAGCCTAGATCGAAAGCTATCTGGGATGATTAACTCTACTAAGATTAATCAAACTATCTCAGACAGATATAGAGCTCCAAATGATAAAAGAGGAATAGGTACTGATCTGCCTAATCCATCTACTTCAGAATTTAAGAACACTAATGGAGCTAGTACAAGTTCTTTGCAACTAGATAAAGGAAAAGAACCTATGACTTATGATGATGAACCAAAACTCAAAGTACAGTCTAAATACATCCCTCCTACTACCAAGAATGGTAAAATGAAGAATGTATTAAGACCAGTACAGTCTAGACCATACCAGAAGAGTCATACTCCTCTGACCAGATCAGATCAGTACTGGAATCAGAAGAGACAGACTCAGAACAGTAGGTCAAGACAAACACAGGCTAGTTGGGAACAACCTAGACCTCCTTTTATAAGGCAATCTCAGCTGTATTCAACTAAACCTAGGAGATTTGTGCCTCATTATCATAACAAACCTGTTCTTTATCCTCCTCCTTTATCTTATGATATCCATGGAGAGAAGAGACCAAAGCAAATTTATAAGCCTTATGGTCCACATGCTTTTAGACCATATTCAAACTATCACAGACCTACTGATCTTACTGAAAAAGGGATAGAACCAAGGAAAGGCTATCTCAGAAAAATAGATCCTAAGTCTGCTGATAATTCTGAATTGGTTAATAAAGTACTGTTTTGTGATAAATTTGGAAAAAAATTGAAGAGGTCCCACTTATTCAAATCCTCAATGTTCATTTGGGTACCTCTTACTACTAACCCCCAAGGACCCCAATAAACTAGGGTACCTAAATTATTAAGATCACTACTTTGCAGGATCGACTGGACTTATACAAGAAAGGTGGTTCAGTTGGTGAGACCTGGTACATAGACAGTGGGTGCTCACACCACATGACTGGTACCAAGGCCTTACTTACTGACTATCAAGAGAAGGAAGGACCAAAAGTCATCTTTGGTGATAGCTCAATAGCAATCACAAAAGGATTTGGATTCATCAAGAATGGAGATGTTGAAATCCAAGATGTATCCTATGTTGAAGGTTTGAAGTATAATTTGTTATCTGTATCTCAATTTTGTGACAGGGGATACAAGGTTCAGTTCAAGACCAGAAAATGTGAAATAATTGATAAAAGGACTCACAATGTTCTACTTGTTGGCACAAGACAAGGAAGTATATACATTGTGAACTGGAATAGTTGTCCTAAGAATGCCTGTCTTATTACTAAGAGTCCTAAAGAAAATAGTTGGCTCTGGCATAAACGCCTCTGCCATCTAAACTTTAAGATAATTAACAAGATTGCTAGAGAACATCTTGTTGAGGGCATTCCTAATGAAATCTATTCCAAGTCACAAGTATGTGATTCCTGTCAAAAAGGTAAACAGGTAAAGGTTTCATTTAAGTCCATTCCAACTCTTTCAACAAGCAGAGTTTTAGAACTCTTGCATATGGATCTTCATGGTCCTATCACACCTCCTACATTGAATGGAAGAAGGTATACTCTAGTTGTTGTAGATGATTATTCTAAGTTCACTTGGGTAGTCTTTCTACACAAAAAGAGTGATACACAAACACTACTTCCAGATCTATTGAAGAAATTGCAGGTTGAAAAAGGTCATCCCATTGTCAAGATTAGGAGTGACAAGGGGACTGAATTTATTAATTGTTACATTTCTGACTATTGTTCTAAGTCTGGCATACAGCATTTGACAAGTGCAGCCAGAACCCCTCAACAAAATGGTGTTGCAGAAAGGAGAAACAGAACACTAAAAGAAGCTTGCAGAGCCATGATTGCAGAATTCAAGACACCTCAGAAATTTTGGGCAGAAGCTATTAACACAGCTTGCCACTCTCAAAATCGAAGTGCTCTTAATAAGGTACATGGTAAAACACCTTATGAGGTATGGAAAGGTAGAAAACCAAGAGTTTCTTATTTTCATATTTTTGGTTGTAAGTGTTTCATACATAACAATGGCAAAAGTAAATTAAATGCTTTTGATGCAAAAGCTGATGAAGGGATATTCTTAGGATACTCTTCTGTAAGCAAAGCATTTAGAGTGTTTAATTACTCTACCCTATGTGTAGAAGAAACACCCCATGTTGTCTTTGATGAGAATGTACAGGACTCTGCTGATCATCAGCTCAGTAAGAAAGTTGACAAACTACAGCTTCAGATCAACAATGAAGATGATGATACAGGAATATATGAATCTGTACAAGCTTATAATCCTTTCCTGAATGTTCTAGATCAAGATTCTGATAAAGAAAAGGTAAAAGACAAAGGTGAATCATCTAAAACTTCTGAAATAAAAGAATTGAATGACTGCTCTCCTGTGAACAAAACTACTGATATAAATGATACTGATCTGCATGATAATTTACATGATGTAAATGATGATACTGTTAAGAATAGAAGGACATGGAAGTCTGCTCATTCTACTGATCTGATTCTAGGTGATTCTAGTATAGGTGTTAAAACTAGAAAACAATTGTTTGATTCAAAAGAAGAACCTAGTAAGTCTTTATTTTGCTGGTGTTGTTTTCTATCATCTATTGAGCCTAAAACTGTGATTGAAGCTTTAAGTGATAGTGTTGGTCCCAAGTTGAGTTAATAACGAGTAAGCTAGTGAAAATGTCTAGAGGGGGGTGAATAGACTTTTCAAAAATCTTTCGAAATATCAAAGTACAATATGCGGAATACGAAATTATCAATGAGCCCAATTCAAGATTATACTCAACTTATTTTCGAGAACTCTGTTCTATACTCAACTAGTCTAGATCAGTTAAGTAGTTAAACCAATTAAGCAATTTAAACAATCAAAACTGTAAAGTAAAACAAACACAAGATTTATAGTGGTTCGACAACTTGTCTACATCCACTCTCACAAACCCAGTTGTGATGTTTCCACTAAACTCTTCCAATCGAGTACAAGTGTGTATTCCTGTCTTTAAAGTCCCAAGAAGAAGACTTAGATCTTCAATCAGACTATACCTCCAGATATATCTACGATCTTACTAGAAATTTTACAAGTATCTAGCACCTTGAAAAATAACAAACAAAAACTTAAAAACTTCTCTGTTCTTCAGTAGTAGCCTTCTGAATTCTTCACTTGTCTTCTGGCTATCTTTCTGAACTTCAATCAACTCTGAGAGTAAACTTCTTTTGAATCTTCAATATCGTTTTTGAGTAGTAATTCTTCAGTATCTTTTGTCATCAGTAGTCTTTTACCAAAGAATACCTTGGGGTATTTATAGACTTCAAATACCAAGAAATTAGTAAGTTGTAACCAACTTTTCTTGATAACTACCTTCCTTCAAATGAATCTTCTTATCAATCCACGCGTTTCTGTTATGACTTAGTTATTCCATAACTAACTTCTATACCTTTATCTTTTCACGCGTATTTGTAACTAACCTTTACATTGACCTGTCTTGAGTAGACTTGTATATGTACTTGTCTTGTAGTCCACCTGTCTTGAGTAGTAGACTGGTCTTCTCTTCTTGTGTAGTAGACTTCTAATAAAACTAATCTAGTCCTATCATCTAACCTAACAAGACTATTACATTACTTTAAGCTTTTATAATACAAGCTTAGTCAACTTATAAACTATACAAAGAATCTATCTATTATATATAGAAATCATGAGCTCTATACAACATTTAAATAGCTCAGTAACATTCTAACATATATAAACAGATATGAAGTACTTATAAATCGTACTTATCTTTTAATAATACTTTTCTTTTATACTGTACTTGTCTTTTGAATTCTACTGATCTGTACAAGATGACTTCAACTCAACTAGACTAGATTAGTCAATACTTAGAAAATATTCAAGTCTTCTTTTGGCTTATCAAAACTTTATCTTTTATCTTTTGTTCATCATTTAGGACTTGTTCTAGGATTCATATCCCAACAATTTCCCCCTTTTTGATGAAGCCAAAACTACTTGAATCTTTTCTTATAAGTAGACTAGTTAAGTAGTTATCTTGTCTTTAAACATCAAAATAGTACTTTATCTTTTTCATTCATTCAGAAGTAGATCAGTAGATATTACAAATACTTCCAAAAATAAAATATCAGAGCAAAAAAAACAACTAAAACAATCAATTAATCTGAAAGATTACCTCCTTCTGGGTTAGGAACACAGAATGCATCGAGGAGTCTTCTGTGAATTAAGCTAATCTGATCTTCATCTTCAATCTTCTCCTTGTCTAGCAATTCTTCTTCAAACTTCTTGATCTGGTTACGATCAACTCTCTTTCCTGAGCTTGTCATAGGAGTTTTCCATCTTGGAAAGATTGGTATCAGAATGTTGAAGTTTGCAGCAGCAGATATCCTCAATATCAGATTCCAAAGCATTCGATTCTGACCTTCCATAAACTTATCAAACATCGAGTATAATTCATCAGCATTTTCAGAATCTCCATACTTTCTGATTATCCAGTGATCAAGTTCCCATTGTCTCTTCACTTTGAGCCAATCTTGACGATGCTCTCTGTCAATAAAGTAATCAATGAACTGATCTTCCATTTTCTCTTCATCTTCCTTCAGCTTCTGCAAATTCTCAATGTGTTTTTCTATCTTCTTTTTGCTTGCATAATGAGCTTCATCACTTGGATCACTAATCTTTTGCTTCTTCAAACTAGTAGATTCAGGAGTAGGTTCTTCAATACTCAGCTTCCTCTTAACTCGTCTAGTCTGAATCTCTGCTTCAGGAGACGATGCAACACCTTTACCTTTTACTAATCTCATCTGCTTTTCTGTTTCAGCTTGCTCTAGATCTGCCTTCTTCACTAATCTGCCTCTCTTAGGCCTTCTTAGTTCTTCAATTGCAGTAGCAGCATCTTTCATCTCCGGTTCATCACTAGCAGACTTCGTAACTTCAACTAGACTGGTCTCTTCCCCCTTTTTGGCTTCATCACTTGCCTTAAGAGTAAAAAGAGAAGTAAAGCGAGTCATTTCTTCTTTCAAAGCTTCCTTCATAGCGTCAGCAGCTGACTCAATGTGCTTCTGATGCGAATCTGCATTGCTCATCTTGTCTAAGCGTTCAGTAACTAGCTCCAACTTCTGTGTACAGGAAACTAGTTCATCCTTCAAGTGATTAGCCGTCTGTCTAAGAAGGGTATTCTGTTCAGTCAGCTCATGTAGAACAGCTCGAGAACGCACCAACTGGTCTTGTGCTTCCCTTCTCTGTTCATCAGCAATAGAGACTTTAACACTGTAGAGTCTTTCCATTTTACTGGACTCTTCAGCCAATGATCGAGCAAACGAGATTGATTTCCGTTCTGAACTCTCAATCTGTTTCTTCAGAAAATCATCAATTTGAGCAAACAACTCTTCTCTGAAAGTCGAGTCCATCTTGTTGATTTCACCAATAAACAAGTCTCTGGATTGATCAATAAGTGATTGATTTTGTGTAAGCAGCACATCCTTCATTTTCGAGTTTAAAAATTCATCAATAGCAGTGTGAACAACACTTCGCAGATCAGTCTTTAAATCATTTAGAAAGCTGTCTGGCATAGCTAGAGTCGAACTGGAAGGTCCAACAACATTATCAACTGCCTTGAGTTCTTCTTCATCAAACATCACAGCATCCAAAAACTCATCATCTTCTTTTCCAATCATGAATGAGTCGACTTCATCTTCATCACTAAGAACAATATCTTCTAACTGTTCTGAAGTCTGGACTGCTATCTCAGCAACTTCTGGCCTGATCTCTTCTTCAACTAGATCAGTTTGAGTTCCAATATCAGATGAAAACTCTTCAACCAGAATTCCGTCAGGAATTTTTAATAACCTCTTTACAAGAGCAACTAAGGCTCTCGGCGGAAATAGTTCTGAATGATCCTTTACACCACTATGCTCCTTCTGTTCCATCTCCCAATCCAGAAAATTGGAGATGCCTCCCATTCCTTGAATAACTTCGAAAAGATCATCGGTGGAGGACTTCTTAAGAGCAAACCAGGTGCATATCCTTACAAGAATTTCAAACTGTTCTGACTCATAGTCGACTTCGACAGTTGAGAGCGTCCGCTTCAGATTTCTGATCATTCGGGCTCGAATTCTCTTCTCTCTCAAACACATAGGATAATAGACGAGGGATTCGAATCTAACAACAGACGGGTCCTGAGTAGATGGGGTCTCTAACTCAGCTGTTGCAGTGGCAACTGGCGTCGTGTCTGAAGTAGATGGTTTAGGGGGTTCACCATATTCAGGTGAGGGAGAGGGTGTGAAAGCAATGGTTTCAATGGGCTGTAATGCGGCTTGGTCAGGTATGACAACTGTAGGAGTATCAGTTGTATCACGTATAGGAGTGTATAGGGGATGACTGGCCCTCAGCGGTCGTGCTGCCAGTGCTTGCGAGGTTGGGGGTACAGGTCGAGGCCTAGATCGATGTGATCTAGCCTTGGTTCGGATAGACGTAGACGGGAGAGAGAGAGGAATTGAAACAGATTGAGTAGAGGTACCAACCTGTATACTCGACTCGACTGGACGAGTGGGCGACCCAACTCTCACGAGAGTGTACATCTCTGGGATTTGTTCACTCGACTCCTTCTCCTGAGTTGACTCTTCTTCTGACTGAGTCTTCTCTGAGTCAGCTGTACTAGACTCCGCCTCTTCAGTCTTGTCTTGAGAAGAACTGGATGAATCGGCATACGGCAACACTTCTGATTCATCAATTTGAACCTGCCTTGGGGCAGCTGGCCTTGCAGCAGCCTGCTTCCTCATTGCTTCAATCTTTAAGTAAAACTTAGGAGGATGAAACGGCTTTCCTTTGCTCCAATCATTCTTGTTTGGCAGCAAAAACGGAAGTAATATACTCAGCTTGTTTCCATACCCGACTGCTTGAGATACCACCCAATGTCTGGTATCAGCATCCACCTTTACACTTCGTTCGAAGTACATTATCCTGTCAGCTATCAATTTGAACCAATTCACCTCAGTGATTCCATCATAGATAACTGCCATGATCCTTGTTTTGGCTTGAGTGACCGAGTCATGAGACCCAGTGGCACATAGAAGCATCTTGCTTGCTATGTCCAACAAAGTGCGATATTTCTCCAAAAGATCACCCTTCTTGGCAGTAGGAGCTTTACCATCTGGCTTGAGCTTCATTTTCTTTCCACAGAAGATGCTCAAATACTTCATCTCCTGCCCTTCAGCATACATGTCCACATCAATCGTTCCGATGGGTAGCCTTAAGTTTTCGAACATTACTTCCTTAGTGATTTCCACCCGATGCCCATCAATAAAAGATTCTAACACTTCTCCCTGTCTATTGACGTTGGCATAAAATTCCAGAACTTCTTCTTCTAACACAACCTGTGGAAATGCCTCTAGGTAGGGCTGTAGACCGCATCTGATGCATTTGGTCAAGATTTCCATGTTTCCTTCCTTGTGATTGCCTTTGAAGAATAGTGATGGTTCAACATGTACCTTGTTATCATTTATATATCTTCCGAGATCAAATGGTGCCTGCATGTTGGAACTTACATCGAGAATCGAACGAATAGACATGGTGAATGATTTACTAAGAACACAAACAAATGGATTATGCAGTAAATTACTGGTAGCAAGAAGTAGAGAGGTTATGAAACGTGAGGCAAGACGTGTGCAATAGTTGGTTTTTTGTTTAAAACAGAATTTGATCCAACGGTGAATATAGAAGAATTAGATCCAACGGTGAAGACCTTTGGCATTCAGTTACGGAACCGAGAAAAGAATGTGAATTGATTATGTGCAAATTGAAATCCGACTTTCTTATTTGCAAAAATAAAAGAGTGTATTCATCTGACCTATTTTGGTCGTGTTTTGGCATGAACGAAATATGTACACCTCATTAACTAGTGGTGTATAAATAAAATTCTAGGATTTCCACATTTTAACACAATCACATTACTTTATCATAGTTAATTTGGTTCGAGTAAACATATTAACACATATTCAATGAAAATCAAATGAAAACTTAGCTTGTCTGTTCGAGTCCATCCAGAACAGATGAGTAGGACTAAGCTTCATAAGGCGAGTGGGTTAAGCGGCACAAGACGAGTAGTCTTATGTTCACCAGATGAGTTCCCCCTTCGACTATGCGTATCTGTCTGAATGTCGAACAGCTTTATGTACCTGTCTTCTTTAGTACGACAGATAGTCGAGTAGAATTTATATGACGAATATTAATTTAAATCAATGATCAAGGTTCAAACAAGATGACTGTTACCAAACTAAAGAGTCAACATAAGGATCTTTAAGAAATCAAAGATTCCCCCTTAAATGTTTATTCCCTTAGTATTACCCTCAGCTTTACCAGCTTCCTCATCGGGTTGTTTGGTCAACTTGTCTGACCTTGTATACCTGTCTGTTGCGTGAATAGACGAGTGCTCTGTTCTTTTGTGGTAGCTTGTCTATTTCTCCTTTCTTCTTAGGACTGTACCTGTCTGTTAGTACATTGCTACATACTAGTAGGATCAAGATCAATAAGTCCTAGACTAATGCATAATTCACGAAATCGGGCCTCAGCTAATGGTTTTGTAAAAATATCAGCTCTTTGAAAATCAGTATGAATCTTTTCCATGCGAATATCCTTCTTTTCTACATGATCACGTATGAAATGGTGTTTCACATCAACATGCTTACAACGTGTGTGCAGAACAGGATTTTGTGTAATGACAATTGCACTATTACTATCACAGAATATAGGAACATTTGATTCACAAATATTATAATCTCTAAGCTGTTGAATAAGCCATAATAATTGACTACAGCAACTACCAGCAGCCATGTACTCGGCTTCAGTAGTAGAGGTAGCAACACTTGTCTGCTTTTTCGAAAACCATGAAATGAGTTTTGTGCCTAAGAATTGACAAGAACCAGATGTAGATTTCCTATCTATTCTACAACCACCAAAATCAGAATCAGAGTAGCCACTTAGAGATAAATCATCATTCGAAGGATACCATATACCACGATTGATGGTTCCTTTCAAATATTTCAGAATCCTTTTAGTGGTTTCCATATGACTCTCCTTTGGATTAGCTTGAAAACGAGCACATACTCCAACAGAGAATGCAATATCAGGTCTACTAGCAGTTAAGTAGAGTAATGAACCAATTAGACCACGGTAATGGGTTTGATCAGTACACTTACCTTGTTCGTCTGGGTCCATTCTGTATGTAGGTAGCATAGGTACGCCAGCAGACTTGCATGTCTTAATACCATACTTATCTAGAAGATTTCTAGTATACTTTGCTTGATTTATGAAAATCCCTTCAGGGGTCTGTTTTACTTGAAGTCCAAGAAAGTAATTCATTTCACCCATCATAGACATCTCAAATTTACTTTGCATGAGTGTTGAGAAACTTTCACTCAGCTCTTTGTTAGGTGAACCAAAAATGATGTCATCTACGTAAATTTGGACGAGTAAAATGTCTTTCCCTTCTTGTCTTCTAAACAAGGTTCTGTCTACCTTGCCTTTAGTAAAACCATTTTCTAATAGAAATTGAGAAAGAGTATCGTACCAGGCTCTTGGAGCTTGCTTTAGTCCATATAAGGCCTTCTTTAATTTGTATACCTGATTACCTTTGACTTCGAAACCTGGGGGTTGTTCAACATATACTTCTTCCACAAGAATACCGTTAAGAAATGCACTTTTAACATCCATTTGATATACTGTAAATTTCATGTAAGCAGCATATGCAAGAAACACTCGAATGGCTTCTAGTCTAGCCACAGGAGCATATGTTTCATCATAGTCTATGCCTTCAGCTTGTGAATAGCCTTGGGCGACTAGTCTAGCCTTATTACGAACAACTACATCATTCTCATCTTTCTTATTCTTGAAAATCCATCTGGTGCCAACTACATTATGATGTTTTGGTCTATCAACAAGTTCCCAGACGTCATTTCGAACAAACTGATTCAACTCGTCTTGCATAGCAATGATCCAATTACTATCAGCCAATGCCTCATTAATGGTTTTTGGCTCGATAGATGAGAGGAAACAACACCAGCAGAACAGAGATGGACTAGATTGTTCTTGCGACTCAAAGAGTTGTCGTCTAGTCTTAACACCAACAGTAGAGTCACCAATAATATTTTCAGTATTATGCGCTGATTTCCATGTATTTCTATTTTTAACAAAAATACTATC
The DNA here is from genome assembly GCA_963675135.1 of Galeopsis tetrahit. Lineage (NCBI taxonomy): Eukaryota > Viridiplantae > Streptophyta > Magnoliopsida > Lamiales > Lamiaceae > Galeopsis > Galeopsis tetrahit. Next base: position 68,674,918 of record OY776122.1, on the reverse strand, counting down.
ATCTATATCATGTACAGCATCATGCATGTCAACATCATTATCATCAGAAGATTTAATTGGGGTAGACGAGTCGACTAGTTTAGATATGTCAACTGGTCTAGTAGAGTTACCTTGAGCACTCACCTTCTTCTGGTCGTCTGACTCGAGAGCTTTTATAAATGGATTATATGCTTGAACGGATTCATATACCTCTGAGTCTTTGTCAGTTTCGACAGTTAGCTCAGTAGCTTTCTCACTGATCTTGTTGGTAGACGAGTCCTGTTGAGATTCTTCGAAAACCACATGTGGTGTTTCTTCCACACAAAGGGTTGAGTAGTTGAATACTCTAAATGCTTTGCTAGTCGAGGAGTATCCTAAGAATATCCCCTCGTCTGCTTTAGCATCGAATGCATTCAACTTGCTTTTCCCATTGTTATGGATGAAACACTTGCATCCAAATATATGAAAATATGAAACTCTGGGTTTTCTACCTTTCCATACCTCATAGGGCGTCTTACCTAGTGCTTTATTGATAACACTTCTATTTTGTGAGTGGCATGCAGTGTTGATAGCTTCTGCCCAAAATTTCTGAGGCGTATTATACTCTGTCAGCATGGTCCTGCAGGCTTCCTTAAGAGTTCTGTTCCTTCGTTCTGCTACTCCATTTTGCTGTGGTGTCCTAGCTGCACTAGTAAGGTGCTGGATGCCACGCTTGGAACAAAATTCGTTAATATAGCAGTTAATGAATTCAGTACCCTTGTCACTACGGATCTTGACAATTGACTGATTCTTCTCAACCTGTAACTTCTTCAATAGATCAGGCAAAAGTGTTTGTGTATCACTCTTCTTGTGTAAGAAGACTACCCAAGTGAACTTAGAATAGTCGTCTACCACAACAAGTGTGTACCTTCTACCGTTCAAAGTTGGAGGAGTTATTGGGCCATGTAAGTCCATATGTAGAAGTTCAAGAACTCTACTGGTTGAGAGGGATGGAATAGATTTAAAAGAGCCCTTCACCTGTTTACCTTTTTGACAGGAGGTGCATACATGTGACTTATAGTAGACTTCATTGGGAATACCTTCCACAAGGTAGTCTCTGGCTATCTTATTAAGAATCTTAAAGTTTAGATGACAAAGGCGTCTATGCCAGAGCCAGCCAAGTTCTTTAGGATTCTTAGTAAGTAGACAGGTGTCCCTTGGACAACTGTTCCAGTTCACTATGTACACACTTCCTTGTCTAATGCCGACTAGTAGGACTGTGTGTGTTTTCTTGTCGATGATTTCACATTTCTGACTCTTGAACTGCACCTTGTATCCACGATCACAAAATTGTGAAACAGAGAGTAAATTGTATTTCAAGCCTTCAACATACGAAACATCTTGAATTTCTATGTCACCATTCCGAATGTAACCAAATCCTTTAGTAACAGCAATGGAGCTATCACCAAATATCACTTTTGGTCCTTCTTGCTCACGGTAGCTTGATAAGAGAGTCTTAGTACCAGTCATGTGGTGCGAACAGCCACTGTCTATGTACCAAGTTTCTCCTGTTGAGCCACCTTTCTTGTATAGATCGAGTCGACCCTGCAATAGATGATAATACATAATTTAGGTACCCTCCTTGTTTATTGGGGTCCTTGGGGGTTAGTCGAGTTCAATGGAATCCAAATATACATTGGAGTCCTGAACAAGTTTGACCTTCTAAGCTTTCGACCATATTTGTTGCAAAATAAGACCTTGTTGTCCTTATCTGGCCTATCAGTCGAGTTCGGGTCTACTCTTTGGAGATAGCCTTTTGACTTAATCTCTACTTAAGCAGGCACTTGTCTATGATAGTCAGAATAGGGTTTATATGCATTAGGTCCATACGGTTTATAGACATGTTTAGGTCTTTCTTCTCCTTTGATATCATATGACAAAGGTGGAGGATATAAAACAGCTTGTGTACGATATTTTGGACCTTCCTGTCTAGGTCTAGACGAGTAGAGTTGAGACTGCCTTATGAAAGGAGGTCTAGACTCTTGTCGTCTAGTCTGTACTTGTCTAGTACTAGTTTCCTCTGGATACCAGTCCTCGTATCTGACCTGATTTGGTCGTCCACGATTCCTAGTCCTTTGTTGACTCGTCTTAGACGGAACAGGCTTGTTGTTAACTTTCTTTTTACCACCTTTGGTAATTGGAATGTTAACTCGAGCTTGTTTTGTTACAGTACCTTTTGATGGAGTGTCAATATCGTATATCAATGGTTCTTTTCCTTTATCATTAGTCAAAGAGCTTGAGATGAAAATAGTAGGGTTCTTAGGAACTAGAGTAGACGAGCTGGGTGTCTCAGCACCTATGCCTGTCTTGTCAGCAGGAGCCCTATACCTATCTGACAATTCAAGGTTAACCTTAGATGAGTTAACCAGGTCAGTAAGTTTAAGGTCTAATGTGACAACCTCGGTTTCTAAGAACTTATTACGTTCTTCAAGCTTTTTGAGCTTGCTTTGTAAGACATTGAATTCATGTTTCTCAGTCGCATGTGTCTTAAGTAGGTCTTGATACAACTTGTCTGTCAATGAACACTTGTTTTTGAGTTGTCTCAACTCTTCTTGCAAGCGTTCATTTAGGACTGTTATATTAGGATCTACTTTAGATTGAGCTTCCTTAAGATCAATGATTTCTTGTCTTAGAATGATGTTTTCATCACTGACTTCAATGAATGCCTTGTTGGCAAGTAGGAGGTCGTCTTCAACTGCACTAGTAGAGTGCTGAAGACTACTCCCTACTTGGCTACTGGCAGTGTCACTTTCATCAGAATCTGATTCATCACATGATTGAAAGGAAGTAACAGATGATACCTCTTGGTCGATTTTAGCCATGAAGCATAAACCATCATCAACTATGAATGCTTCATCGTGATCTGGTTCAGACGGGTAGCTAGATGAGGATGATGGCAACTCGTCTGAGTCAGAGTCAGAGTCATTATTGGCCATCATTGCCTTTTTACCACGGTTGTATCTTCGTTCCCTTCGTACTTTGCGTTCTTCTCGATCATCAGTACTCAGGTCCGGACATTCATATATGTAGTGACCTGGCTTCTCACAGTTATAGCACAAAAGATCATTAGTAGCCTTTTTAATAGGAGAGTTGTTCCTTCGTTTATCACGTCTATCAGAACGAGTAATCTTCCTACTATCAGACTCTTTATCTTGTCTGTTACCTTTCGAGACTTCGTCTCTCCTTTCGGACGAGTTTCGGTCTCGTCTGGTCTCAGACGAGTTCTTAGAAGCAGACCCTCTATGCTCTCTATAGAACTTCTTATATCTCCCGAAACGTTTATTCAGCCTATCAAACTTTCTAACCATGAGGCTTACCTGATCCTTCAGACTAAGATCAGTATCTAACTCGTCTTTAACAGAAGCAGACCTAGACTTAGTTTTAGACCTGTCTATCTTAGACGAACTAGCCTTAAAAGCAACGTTCTTAGATACAGCATGTTCTCTGTCACTACTTACTATGGGTTCATCTTCGTCTAGATCAAACTCATGAGCCTTTAGAGTTTGAAACATAGTCTCTGCTGTCCATACGTCTATATCTTGGGTATTCTTAACAAGCATTTTTACCATCTTCCATCGACTATCAAGGCTTTTTAGAATCCTAAGATTGATTTCACGAGGAGTATAAGATTTACCAAGGACTTCCAAGTCATTCATGATTTTGGTAAAACGAGTATCCAACTGGTCTATTGTTTCACCAGTTTTCATATGAAATGATTCGAATCTTTGGACAGCAGTGGAAAGCTTGCTTTCTTTGATTAGGGATGTCCCTTCACAAATGATAGCTAAGCGGTCCCACATTTCTTTGGCAGTTTTACATTTTAACACTTTTCCCAGATACTCATTAGGAAGAGTGTGTAAGATGTAATTCTTGGCCAAGCTATCCAAATTATTCTGTCTCATTTCTTCAGATGTAAGTTCTGACCTTGGTTTCTTGACGAGAGTACCCACGGGTTGATTTGCGTCGAGGGCAGCAGTGTTTGGGATCATGGTCACAATTGGACCTTCAGTAATGACTGAGATCATTAAGTCATGAGTGGAGCTGAAGATGGCTTCCATCCTTAGCTTCCAATAGTCATAATCCTGTACCTGGAACTTAGGTAGTTTGTTGGCGCTTATCTCAAGAGACATGATTTCAAGAAATAAGTGCTAAGTAGAGTTATGATCAAGAACAACAGATAAGTCAAGAACAGGGAGCACGAAAAACAGATGATACAAGAATATGATCAAGAACACGTATACAAGAACAGTCAAGGACCAAGACTTCACCCTAAGTCTTGAGTCGGTTATCAAGAAACAGCAGTTCGTAAACTACTGCTCTGATACCACTTGTTGGTCCCAAGTTGAGTTAATAACGAGTAAGCTAGTGAAAATGTCTAGAGGGGGGTGAATAGACTTTTCAAAAATCTTTCGAAATATCAAAGTACAATATGCGGAATACGAAATTATCAATGAGCCCAATTCAAGATTATACTCAACTTATTTTCGAGAACTCTGTTCTATACTCAACTAGTCTAGATCAGTTAAGTAGTTAAACCAATTAAGCAATTTAAACAATCAAAACTGTAAAGTAAAACAAACACAAGATTTATAGTGGTTCGACAACTTGTCTACATCCACTCTCACAAACCCAGTTGTGATGTTTCCACTAAACTCTTCCAATCGAGTACAAGTGTGTATTCCTGTCTTTAAAGTCCCAAGAAGAAGACTTAGATCTTCAATCAGACTATACCTCCAGATATGTCTACGATCTTACTAGAAATTTTACAAGTATCTAGCACCTTGAAAAATAACAAACAAAAACTTAAAAACTTCTCTGTTCTTCAGTAGTAGCCTTCTGAATTCTTCACTTGTCTTCTGGCTATCTTTCTGAACTTCAATCAACTCTGAGAGTAAACTTCTTTTGAATCTTCAATATCGTTTTTGAGTAGTAATTCTTCAGTATCTTTTGTCATCAGTAGTCTTTTACCAAAGAATACCTTGGGGTATTTATAGACTTCAAATACCAAGAAATTAGTAAGTTGTAACCAACTTTTCTTGATAACTACCTTCCTTCAAATGAATCTTCTTATCAATCCACGCGTTTCTGTTATGACTTAGTTATTCCATAACTAACTTCTATACCTTTATCTTTTCACGCGTATTTGTAACTAACCTTTACATTGACCTGTCTTGAGTAGACTTGTATATGTACTTGTCTTGTAGTCCACCTGTCTTGAGTAGTAGACTGGTCTTCTCTTCTTGTGTAGTAGACTTCTAATAAAACTAATCTAGTCCTATCATCTAACCTAACAAGACTATTACATTACTTTAAGCTTTTATAATACAAGCTTAGTCAACTTATAAACTATACAAAGAATCTATCTATTATATATAGAAATCATGAGCTCTATACAACATTTAAATAGCTCAGTAACATTCTAACATATATAAACAGATATGAAGTACTTATAAATCGTACTTATCTTTTAATAATACTTTTCTTTTATACTGTACTTGTCTTTTGAATTCTACTGATCTGTACAAGATGACTTCAACTCAACTAGACTAGATTAGTCAATACTTAGAAAATATTCAAGTCTTCTTTTGGCTTATCAAAACTTTATCTTTTATCTTTTGTTCATCATTTAGGACTTGTTCTAGGATTCATATCCCAACAGATAGTAACTGGATTGTAGCCATGCAGGAAGAACTTAATCAGTTCACTAGAAATGAAGTTTGGGAACTTGTTGATAGACCTAGTAATCATAATGTTGTAGGTACTAAGTGGATTTTCAAGAACAAAAGGGATGAAAATGATCTTGTAGTTAGAAACAAAGCTAGATTAGTTGCTCAGGGCTACTCTCAAGCTGAGGGTATTGATTATGATGAAACTTTTGCTCCTGTAGCTAGACTAGAAGCTATAAGATTGTTCCTTGCTTATGCTGCACATATGAAATTTACTGTATATCAAATGGATGTGAAAAGTGCATTTTTGAATGGTATACTTGCTGAAGAAGTTTATGTAGAACAACCACCTGGTTTTGAAGTGAATAGTCACCAAGTATACAGGTTAAAGAAAGCACTCTATGGATTGAAACAAGCTCCAAGAGCATGGTATGATACTCTTTCTCTATTCTTACTTGAAAATGGTTTTACAAAAGGCAAGGTTGATAGAACTTTGTTTAGAAGACAAGAAGGTAATGATATATTACTTGTTCAAATTTATGTGGATGATATTATCTTTGGATCACCCAACAAAAACTTGAGTGAAAGCTTTTCTACACTCATGCAAAGTAAATTTGAAATGTATATGATGGGAGAAATGACATATTTTCTTGGTCTTCAAGTAAAACAAACTTCAGAAGGTATCTTTATAAATCAAGCAAAGTACACTAAGAATTTGCTAGATAAATTTGGTATTAAAACCTGTAAGACAGTTGGTGTGCCCATGCAACCTACATACAGAATGGATCCTGATGAAGGAGGTAAGTCTTCTGACCAACCTCACTATCGTGCTTTAATTGGCTCTCTACTCTATCTAACTGCCAGCAGACCTGATATTTCTTTTTCTGTTGGAGTATGTGCAAGATTTCAAGCAAACCCCAAGGAAAGTCATCTGGAAGCTGCTAAAAGGATATTGAAATATCTAAAGGGGACCATTAATCGAGGATTATGGTATCCTGCAGATGATGATATATCTTTAAGTGGTTATTCAGACTCGGACTTTGGAGGTTGCAAAATAGATAGAAAATCTACTTCAGGTTCATGTCAATTCTTAGGAACTAAGCTCATTTCATGGTTTTCAAAGAAACAAACAAGTGTGGCAACTTCTACTACTGAAGCAGAATATATGGCTGCAGGTAGTTGTTGTAGTCAGCTTCTTTGGCTAATACAACAACTCAGAGACTATAATGTTGTAGAATCTAATGTACCTATATATTGTGACAGTAATAGTGCCATTGCCATCACTCAAAATCCTGTTTTACATACTAGATGCAAACATGTTGATATTAGGCATCATTTTATTAGGGATCATGTTGAAAAGAAGAATATTAGAATGGAAAAGATTCATACTGATATTCAAAGAGCTGACATTTTTACAAAACCATTGGCTGAAGTGAGATTCAGAGAATTGTGCATTAGTTTAGGATTGATAGATATGGATTCTGTTTGTATATAGAGCTGTGCTAACATTTCAAGTACTGATCTTATACCAAGAAGAAGTATATGAAGTAGAAACTAAGAGCAGTACATCAAAATTCAACATTCAGAAGAGACAATCCAATGTCAGATCACTAAAACAGGTAACAAGGTTACTAAAGTGACCTTAATCCCAATGAGGAAGCTGGTAAAGCTGAGGGACACTGAGAACATACATTAAGGGGGAATCTGTGATTTCTTAAAGATCCTTGTGTTGACTCAGATCACTAAGTCACTTTAGCATAAACCTTGATGTGATCATTAAATTATGAATATTGTTACTAATCTGTACTGTTTTACACTTATATCTCATAAACTAACACTTCTACCAAGGTGAAACAGGCACAGAAGAGGAATTCTCCATTGAAGGGGGAACTGATCTGATTACAAAATTAAAGAAGTCTACTAATCTGATCTGATTACAGACTATAGCAGTCTACAGATATATTCTGATTAATACATTGACTTGTCTACAGAACTGTGCTGATTACAAAGTTTCTTTGTCTACAGTACTGATCTGATTACAATTCATTTATTCTACAGAACTAATCTGATTACTGACTAATCTGACTACAGAAAGACTTGTTTACTACTAATCTGTCTACAAGAAATCTACTGATCGGACACAGTACTGATCTGAGGATTACTGTGCTGATATCAAAAAGATGAAATCAGGGAATTTGGGTACTGATCTGAGGATTACTGTGCTGACCCATCTACTGATCTGAAATCTACTCTGCTGATTCATCTACTGATCTGATTTCTAAAGAGGTTACTCAGCTGATCACAGTACACAGCTGATCCAGATAAGTGAAATTTTCTTTAAATATAAGTAAGAAAATGAAGTGAAATTGTTTTGGAAACTACTGTGCTGATGTGCATCAGAACAGTCTTTTGGTTTAGATTACTCTAAGTCAAAAAAAAAAAAAAAAAAAATTGTTCATATTTTTAGATTACTAATACAGAAGATTAATACACTCTTCTATTTCTAACCTAAAAATTGTGGTGTATTTATCAAACACTAGTTGGCTCCAAAAAAAAAAATAAGAATGTTACTAGAATGTGAACAGTTATTGTTTAACTCGAATTTCGAGATTTAATCCCAACCATTCTTTGTAATAATCTAATTCAATCCGAGCCCTAGATTGGTTTTGAATTATAACAAAAACAATCACACTTCATCTTCCTCATTCTTACGAGTTCATTTCTGGAAATATCTTAACTTCATAACTTCTGCAAAATTTGATTTCTACAAAATTCTCAAATGGCAACTGTCAATATTATCAATGAAGCTAACCAAGTTGCATGAACTTTTGATTCGAATTTATGGATGCGAAAGAAAGGAATTTTCGTGGAGAACGCTGTCTACTTCAATGGCAGACACAGTGCAGAAAATCAAGCTATCTTAACTATGTGTGAAGAATGCGGATTACGGAAGTTTCTGGAGTCATTTCCCGCTAATGTCTACGAACCGGAGGCTGTAGAATTCTATTTGCAACTCCAAGGAGACAAAAATGGTGTTCACTCCATGCTTGCTGGACACAAAGTCACCATTACGAGGGACATTCTCGAAGTGATGTTGGACTTACCACAAGGTCCAGTAGATATTATGACCTACAAAGCTGGAGAAGAAAAGGAGTGCGTAGGAAGATGGTCAGGAGTTGAAACAGAGACCTTGACGAATTTGAAGAAGGATGTACTTCCTACTGGGTTACAGTTTTTAATGGATATTGCAGGAAAATGCTTGTTAGGGCAACATCATAGCCAGGATGCCTTATCGAGTTTTAAAATTAGAATTATGGCTGCAATCATCGACAGAGTGGAAGGTGATTGGCAAGGATTCTTCCTGGAAAGACTAATGACTGAAAATGAGAAGGTCTTATTTGATGAGGACACTTTGGAATTCTCACTGAAATCAAAGTTAGGGTTTGGAAGCAAGCTGAGTTTCTTGCTGCCTCAGCTGGTGAAGAAACCTTATTGGAGTAATCCCAAGAAATTCCATCATGGGAAATTCTTGATGAAGAAGGAATCTGTTCAATTTGAACAAGAGAACCCCTTGGAACACTCTCAAGAAATTGAAGCAGAGGAGTCTGGAGCTTCAATGTACCAATCGGAGGATGATCAAACTGAGGTTAGATCAAAATCAAGGCATGATCCGAGCAGTACTACACTGAGGAGAGGAAGGTCTGCTACAGCTGCCTCGGAACCAACAGTTCGTTTAGTGGAAACTGTGGTGCAATCAAGCTCAGATGAGCAAGAGGTTAGTGTTCCTAGTCCAATTGCTGTTCATAAGAGGACTAAGTCAATGAGTGTTAGGAGGAAGTTGGTTGTTGTCTCCCCTACCCCTTCTGATTCTGAACCAAGCCAACCTGAACCCCAAAATCCTCAACCTTCATGTTCTGGAGGATCAGATCACTACTTTTCTGAGACTCAGAACACTCCCCATTCATCACCTCAGCTCACTAACTTTGAGCCTACTTCGATTCCTACCCCTCAACATCAAACTTCACATCAACCTTCACCACATCAATCCCCATTACAGGTTCATGCTCACTCTACTGAACATGAATTTGAGCCTTCTTCTGAACCAATTGATATTTCATCATCTCCTGAACCTGAATTTATTACTCCTAAACCTGCTGATTTGATGGAGTACACTATCTGTGACAAGGAAGATAGAATCAGGATTGATTTAAGGATAGCACTGTTGAAACAATTTCCTGGACTGGATGAAAGCTCTGTTGAGTTTGAAAAACTCCTTAGGATAGGCACTTGGGTGTATCTTAAGAGGAGTTCTTTGAAGGAAAGTTTAGCCATCATGGAAGGCATGGGAGGTGCTTCAATCTTTGATGATTGGGAAGCAGAACAGATGCAAGCAGCTGGTGTTAACTCTTTTCTTGAGTTAGTCACTCCAGAATCTGTTGTACTTCTTGTTGAGAGATTAACAGGGATCAAGTACACTGTTGAGAAGATTGCAACTCCTGTCTCTGATGAAGATTTGTTTAGTGAAGAGAAGGGTGTTGATGAAACTGAAGCTGCTGAAGAAGATTTTATGGATATTGATGAAGACATTATCAATGCAACAGAAGTGTTTGAGAACACTGTTGTACTTGAAGAAACTGTTGTGATTGAGGAAACTGATGCTGTTGACACTCAGGATATAAATGCTGAAGAATTGGAAAGCATTCCTATTCAATCTACTGATCCTATTGAGGATGTGCAAGAACAGATCAGAACAGATCATGTTGAGAAGGATTCTGATATTTCTGAGTTTGAAATGCTGAAAAAGCTGAATGCTGAACTTCAAGCAAAGTTGGAAGCTGCTGTTCAAATGTTTCAGGAAGCTACTGACAGGATGAACAAGATGCAGTCTGAACACTCTTATGAGAAGGTAATGGAGTATACAATGTCCAAGATATTTGACCTTCATAGAGTACAAGAGAAGAATTTGTCTAAGGTGTTGCATAAGAAGCTGGAACAACACATATCTTCCCTGAAAGAGTGGCATGATGAAGCCAAAAAGGGGGAAGACAGGACAAGACAAGTGATGGAACAAACACAGTCACAACAAGCTCAGCTGGTTGTAAGTCAGGATGAATTAAGAGCTGAAATTCATATTTTGAATGAAAAGCTGAAGCAAAGAAAGCAACAGAAGCAACATGGTCAAGAGATTGTAGAGAAAAGACCTGAAGTTGCAGGAAGTTCAAGTCAAAGGAAAAGGAAGCTAGTTTTATCTGATGAAGAACAACAAGAGGAAGAAGCTGAAAGAATGACTAGATCAAAGAGCAAAATGAAAGCTGTTATGACAAGTGAAGAAGAAAACTTGAAAAAGAAGAAAGAAAAGGATGTCAAGTTCTTGAAGACAAGATTTGATAATCGAGTCGCAGCTTTGAAGAAAAAGATGAATGCTCAAAAGAAAGCTGAAGAAAAACAGTTTGACAAAGATTTTCAAGATGAAAACTTTGTGGATTTCATAGTGTTGACAGAACATATGGAATACTGGAAGAATTTGAAAAAGAAGTGGCAGATTGCTAACTTCATTGTGAAGAAGTTTGGTGATCATTCTAGCAAAGAAGCAGAATTTATTGATTTTGAAGAATTTATGCTGAACATTGATCAAGAATTCTGGGAAGACATAGCACAAGTTGCAGAACGAGCTGGAACAAAGATTTTGTGCCCTGAAGAACCTAATTGGGAACCTCCAAGACTGGAAAGTGGAGAACCTGATTACAAGGAAATTAACAACATTATTGCTGAGATTATCAAGGAAGAAGGAATCACTGATCATCAACACATGATGGATATCAAGGCAAGAATGTATGTGGCATTCAGAATCTGAAGATGCAGAATGAAGATGAAGGACAAGCTCAGAAGATAACATTTCTATCCTTAATCTTTATTTCTATATTTTTGTGTTTCATATTCTGTGATAATTTGTAATATCTGATCTTATTTGAATATGAATCTGGAATTCTGAATTGATGAACTGTTATGATTGACTACATACTTAACTACTGATTTATTAACATTTAAGTAGTTTTGGCTTCATCAAAAAGGGGGAAATTGTTGGGATATGAATCCTATAAACAATGTTCTAGTTGATGAAAGTATGTTTTGATGGCCAAAAGCAACTTAAAGTTAGTGATATATGTGGTTCTAAGTCATCTTAACTAAGTCATCTGAATCTAAGCTTACTAATCTGATGAGAAACTTAAGATTGAGTTTACTGATCTTAATGCTAAACTGAAGTAAGTTTACTGATCTTATTGAGTAATATTAAGAGTAAAGTTACTGATCTTAACTGAGTTATGTGAAATAAGATTACTGATCTTAGTGTGGAAACTGAGAATATTTTTAGTGATCTTATATGAGATATTTGAAAATCTGAGTTACTGATCTGATGTACTTACTGATCTGATGTGCTTACTGATCTTGTGTGTAAGTTACTGATCTTAGATATTTACTGATCTTGTATAAAAGTTTTTGAACTTACATGAGTTACTGATCTTATGAGTTACTGATCTTATTGGTTTACTGATCTGATATATGAACTGTTAGGAACTAAGCTGATGTTTTGTATTGTATAGACAGCTTATAGTATAGGACTTAGTTATACTCATCTGTATATAGTTCAGTTGTTGTATAGATAGGTTTATATATGTAAAGTTGTGTTCTATTGTATTCAGCATTGTAAAGTTCAGAACAGTAAAATCAGAACACTAGATTAGGAATAGATTAGATAAAGATCAGAAGGCTAAAGAAGACTCAGAGGACTACTTCAGACTAAGAAGACTTCAAGAAGAGTTGAAGAAGAGCTTAGAAGAAATTTGGAGAAGTTTTGAACAGTTTTTGGTTACTGTGCTGATTGAATCAGAAGAGTAAAAATCAGCAGAGTAAAATCCGAAGAGTAAAAATCAGAACAGTAAGTTACTGTGCTGATTTGTTGAAATTAAAGAATAAGTTTGGAAAGCTTATTTAAGGAGTAACTGAAGATTTATTGAAGAGATGCTGACTTAAAAGGAAGTTACAAAGTCAGTTACAAGAAGAAGTTACAAGAACAGTTTTAGAGTTGGTTGAAAGTTAGTTCACAAACTGCTAACTGTCATACTAAGTTCTATAAATACTGTATGATCTCCTACTGCTAAAGACTACTGAAGCAATTACTGATCTTAGAGAAATCAAGAGCAAGTCTACAAGAAGAACTCACAGAGTTGAAGGAGATTAAAGAAGAGAAGAGCCACTGAATTGAAGAGAAGAATCAAAGGCTATTCAAAGAGAAGTTTTACTTTTCAAGTTTAAGTTTGTATTTTGTAAAACAAGTGTGCTAGTTACTTGTAGAATTACTAGTAGATCGAAGATATACCTGGAGGTATAATCGAAAAGATCAAAGTCTTAATCTTGGGACTCTAAGCCACAAGAAGCTCAAGAAGAGTAATAAAACTTCACAACTGGAGTTGTGAGAGTGGATGTAGACATTTGTCGAACCACTATAAAATTCTGTGTTCTTTACTATTCTGTTTACTATTCTGTTTAATATCTGTTTGATATCTGTTTAACTAAGATCAGTAGAATTAACAAAGATAAAGATCAAGATAAAAGTTGAGTATAAATTTGATTGGGCTCATTAGTAATCTGATTATTCCGCATTGTGTATTCTGATATATTGAAAGATTTTTGAAAAGTCTATTCACCCCTCCCCTCTAGACATTTTCACTAGCTTACTCAATATTATTTACTCAACTTTGGGACCAACAAGTATTATGATATATTATTAGTTAATATGCAGTACTGTACGTATTAGTTCATATACAGTATAATATTAGTTTATATTGGTACAAGTTCTAATGTTTTCGAGTTTCGAGTTCACATACTTTATGGTACTAGTTCAAATATAGTATAGTATTAGTTCACATATTGTATAGTATTAGTTCACATACTCTATGGCACTAGTTCAAATATAGTATAGTATTAGTTCACATATTGTATAGTATTAGTTCACACACTCTATGGTACTAGTTCAAATATAGTATAGTATTAATTCACATATTGTATAGTATTAGTTCATATATTAAATAATATTTTTATACCCACATTAATCTCTAGTACTATATAATATATTAACTAGTAAGTACTATACCGTAGGCGTACTAATACTATATCGTATTTAAACTAATATTATATTTAATAAAAAAATACATAACTTAACACATTTATAATTTAATGCATACCATGCAAATTAATACATCAATATTAAAATATTGATATTAAGTAACTAGTAAGAAGAACAAAAGTGAGAATTAATCACACTGAACACACAATTCAATTAATAGATACGCTCACACTCAATAAACATATGAATGCATCAACACGGCGATGACCACAAAGAAAATAATAAAGCTGATGCAATATTATGCTCGTTTCTTCTCCAATTCTCCACTCATTTAAGTTTCTAAATATAAATTTTATTTTTCAATTAGATTATGTTATTAATTAGTTTTAAAAAATAATCTACAACTATAAAAAATTTGTAACAAACTAAATATCATTGTAGAAATAATGAAAACATAACAAAATAATCTTAGTTATTATAAATCAGATTAAAACTAGAGAGTGAGCATGTCATATTCATACATTTATACCCAAATTAGAAAAAAATTGAATATTTTTAGTTTAGTTTTTTTTATTTTTTGTATTTTTTTCCTAAATTTTGGTCATTAAAAAAAAAACTGAAATTTTTATTTCATAATTTTATTTTTGAGTTTCATATATATATTTTTATATTCCTTATGCTTTTATATTTATTTTTTGAAGTTAAAAAATAGAATAATATTTGACTTCGTGGTGATTCATTGGTGACACGATAGTCGGTGTATAATTATAATTTTAATGAGTTATATTTTAATTTAATTGATAAAATGGTAATATAGTATTTTACATGTATTTTTTTTTAAAAAAATTGGGGGTGAAATTAATAAAAAATAAGATAAATAATTAATAATAAAAAATTGAATTTAGTTACATGTATGTAACTTGTACACATAAGTGTCTAAAAGAAGGGAGTGTGGACTTATTAAAAAAGGAGTGTAAATAGCCAGGAGTGTGGACTTATTAAAAAAGGAGTGTAAATAGCCAGTTACATGTATGTAACTGGTACACATAAGTATTTGCCAACTCTCTAATAAACTCCACTCTCACAATATTCACATATTTACACAAAAATGCACATTTAAGCTTGGAGAGCTTTGAAAAGAGCTCTTCAAGTGGAAGTTGTTCAAGCTTAAGGGCTCTCCAAGTGCAATTAAGGGCCCTCCAAGTGCAATTTAGCTTGGAGAGCTCCCACTTGGAGAGCTCTTCTAAAAGCTCTCCAAGCTTAAATGTGTAGTAGTATACTTTTACTCTCTTTCCAATCACATTTTTACTTTATCCATATAACTTTACAAAATTACCCCTCAACACTCCACTCATTACACTTTTTTCTTAATAAGTGTGCCCACTTAGTGGTGCAAACACTTCCGGGACGGAGAGAGTAGTTTTTTCTTTAATTAAATTAGGTTTTTTTTAATTAATTATTTTATTTATTGCTGTAATTTTTTTTGCTACCTCAATCTTAAAAATTCTAACACGCACCATTTATACTACTAACATACCTATTAAAATATTGATTTTATTTTATATGTATAACTAAAAAGTGCAATACAATATTAATAAAAAGTGTAAGTCAATATAACTAAAAAGTGCAACATAATATTACTAAAAAATGTAAGTCAATATAACTAAAAAGTGCAACACAATATTATAAAAAAGTGCAAGTCTGTATAATTGAAAAGTGCAACACTATACTACTAAAAAGAGCAAGTCAATATTACTGAAAAGTGCAACACAATATTTATAAAAAAGTGCAAGTCGGTATAACTGAAAAGTGCAACACAATATTACTAAAAAGTGTAAGTCAATATAACTGAAAAGTACAACACAATATTAATGAAAAGTGTAAGTCATTATATTTTTTTGTTACTAATTTTACACCTTTTATTATTTACTACTTGCATCTTTATAATCGAGAAAAATATTTGTGAAAATAAAAATACTACTTGCACTTTTATTATTTTTAACGTACACCTTTGTCAATTACTACTTGCACTTTTATAATCTTGAAACGTACAAAGAAAGTGGCCTGCAACATTATGAAAATTTATGTGAACAAGTGCCACTGGGCCACAAGCTAACTTATGTAATAATGCTGTTGTAACTAATAAATAAACAGTTAATGGACTCGAGTGCACAACATGCACTCGAGTCCATACTAGACCTACCCAATAAATAATTTATCGCCTTATTTCGTGATTAGCATATCAGAACTATGAAACATAACAGATTTTCTAAAGTTATTTTTTTTTTTTAAATGGAAGCAGCGCATAACGATTAGAAATCTGAATAGAACAAAAATTTCTGAAGGTTTTTTTTTTTAATGGAACTAGCTGCTCAACGCAAAGAGAGGAAAGTTGCACAGAAGGAGAGAGGAGAGGAAGAAGAACCGACTACCAAGTAGGTAGGGATAAAAGAATGGGTCAAATTGCACCATAAGATATTTGTGAAATATTGTACCTAATATAAGTTTTTGACTTATTTCTTTTTTTTAAAATAATTCATATTTTAATTATAAAGGGTATTGTTATTAACTCATCTTTTATTAATAAATTTTAAAAAAATAAATAAAAGTTAACTACTACTCCCTTCGTTCCTAAGAATATTCCATATTTATTGGGCATCCACTTTTTTAAAAATATTATAATAAATAGAATTTTGAGAAATAATTTTATAAAAAATGAAATAAGTTTGTTGAGTACTTGTGTATATGTGTATTAAATGTAATATTATGAATATTGTAAAAGTGAAGTGTCTAAATGACCGAAAAAAGGTGTAAAAGGTTCTTTTGAACGAATGAAGTACTTAAACGAGTATATTCTTTGTGGACTAAAAAATAAGAATTGAGCACATTTTTAATTAACGGAGTAAGTATTATACTATGTAGAAGCATAATAATGTTTAAAAAAACAAGTAATACTGTCAAGACAAAGGAGTAATACAATTGATCTAAAATATGTATTACCATATAAGATGGATAAGCGAACGTGTGAAAGTGTTTGAAAATTCATAGTATTTCATATTTGGAGAAATTTGCATGGCGGTCGATGGAGAAATAAATAGGCTTTAACTCAATTGGATTAGGTTGAGTTTTTGGCATATATTCAATATTTGACTTTTGACCTACTGGGCACAGCACACCATCCGAAATGTCACGAGGCAAGTGATGTCATCAAAGTTTATAATGTGACCTAATCAATCAAATTAGGTTACAAAATTACAAAGTCACAATTAATGCGACACGAACTATACATCTTGAGCAACATGCCCTAACAACTTCATTTATTTATTTAGTATTTTCTAAAACCGGTGAAGTTACATAATATTTCAATAGACTGAAACTAGTCGTTCTTTTAGCTGCTTAATTGATTCTTCAAATAGTTGAACTGATTGTTTATTTTGTAAATAACTAATAATCCATCATTTTTTGCAAATAACCTAGAACCAGAAATCAGATGCAATTAAAAAACTTGTTTAAAAAAAAATCACCATTAAAAATAAAATCCTAGACAAAAAAGGGGTATATAAGAGTGTAAATAAATAAATTTGAAATATTCTTTCTTTCATATAACAAAAAATAAAGAAGTGACAAGTGTATATGTTGTCTAGTACTCTAGTTCGCTTCACTATACATGTGTGTATTGAATGGGCATATGATAATTGGCTAGAGAAAATAATGATCCAACAAAGAAACACGAGCATGTGAGTTACACTTTCCAGAGTTGTTCTATTCTTTTCTCATGTGTTGTACACTCTCCCTCTATTTCACTCTCTTTTTTTCTAATTTTTTATTTCTACTTGGATAGAAGTATTCAAACTCCATTTACTCTCTTTCCTCCACGTCACCACCTCCATAATATGTCATACCCTTATTTTGAGTGAGGAATAGAAATCCACGTAGGATTCCTCATCTCCATTGGAGATGCTCTAAGAAGTACAACAACTATATAATCAAATCACTCGGAAAATAAATGAAAAATGAGTTTTATCTACATCAAAGAAAATATAATTATGTGGCCACCATTCCACGGACTATAAGGCTCCATTTTTAATCATCATTCAAAATCCATTCAATTTGTTTAGATTTAAAAGTAAATGAATGAATTTTAAAAACTTAAATTTGTACCCATTTTAAATATGAAATGTAAATAGAGGATTATGTTGTATATCAGGATAAGGCCCGGATCCATTTCGAGAACACCTAAGGCCCAGGTCCAGGCCCAGCCATACTAATAAATGCCAACTGAGTCCAAGACCGCGAAGCCCAAATCCAAATTCAGATTGGTGACCCTGCTCACTTTTTAATTTATATACTCCCTCCATCTAATTTTTTCACTTTTTTTTTATTTTAAAATAATATTATTCATACTACTTTATTTTTAGCCTCTAACTATCACTATTTCTTCCAATTATCATTCATTTTATTAAAAAACAATCATATTACTTATAAAAGTAATCCTACAATATTTTTCTCATATCTTTCAATTTATCTACTTTATATATAAATTAATTAATATTTATTAAAACTCGTGTACAAAAGAAAGTAACGTAATAAATTTGAAAGGACGGAGTATATTTTCTTACTCTGTATCTTTTTTTGTACAAAATTCAATATGTATATCATTTTCTTTTCGTTCCCTTTTTCTTCACTTTGCTAATATTTTTATAATATGTGCTTATTATTTTTTATTTATTTTGGATGATTGGAGTTGTGTGTCGACGGCGGTAGAGGAGAATAATATGATCTGTCATGTCATATAATATAAAAAGTAGTAGTATTTCTCACAATCCAAAATTATGAGGGTGGGTGTTACCAATTAAATATATTAGGAGCTAAGTTGATCTAATTATTACTTAATCGCAGCAGCGGTATTAGAATCTTACAGTACATTCTTTTGCTTGCTTTAGAATATCGATCTAAAACTTTATCATTATCTCCTCTGTGCATGATTAATAAATCCAAGCTACAGATCATGCAAGAATATTTGATGGATTATGATCAGGGGCGGACCCAGAACAGGTAATTGAGGGGGGCCAACACTAAAATTTTAAAGTAATTAAATTTAAATTATACATTAAAAAGTTCATATATAATACTATAATAGTAATTATTATTAAAAAAAAATTAAAGTATAACATTAAACTTATAACTTTTTAACACGTCTTTCTTTCATATCGCGAAAATCATCTATAAGCGATTTTTGTCGAAATTTTTACAATCTCCTTTTCAATATACACCAATAAAAGATCTATAAAAAATCAAACTCAGCTTCCATTCTATTACGAAAATAGTCTTAACTATGTTCATAACTATAAAAAAAAAAATTGTAGTTGCAGAGACACTACATATTAATTTTCAAATTCTAACTACTTAACCAATAATTAGTTATATAATTTTTATTTATCTTTGGAAACAAATTCAAAAAATACATCAATTAATAATTAGAAGATTAATTTTAAATTAAAGATATAATTAAAATAACAAATCAATAAATAATAAAATAAAACGAATAATATATAAATACAAATTAAAATAACAAACCTGCTATAAGTGAGTATTGCATGAGATAATATATACAGAGTATTAACTATCGAGGAGTTTGAAAATGAATTAGAAATTGATTTGCTATTGGAATGGGCCTTACATGAGGCCAACAAACAAAAAATTAAAATTAAAATAATTTAATAGTAATATATAAATACTTAATGGATAAATTTTGAGGGGGGCCATGGCCCTCCCGAGACAAAGCTTCCGTCCGCCCCTGATTATGATGAGGATAACAAGCTACAGATTTAAGTGTCTACATTTATAATTAATTAAATATCTAGGCTTATCTAAAGATTCTAAACTGCAGCTAACGATGCACATTACTGTATTTAAAAATAGAAGGAATCGATTTAATAAGTTTGATTCATATGTTCAATTTTTCGTATAACAATGATGTCAATTAATCACTTGATGAGAGGTGTTTGCTTTTACAAAAATGTCCACCGAGTGGGGTATGGGGTAGAATGAAGCAAAACAGAAGGAATGGGCATTCATGACTTTCAAAACTAACGAAGGGCCTAATTTGACTCAAAAGTCAAACAGCGCCTAGCTAATTTCTGACTTTAATTATGCTTTGAGTCTTTGACAATTTTTATCTGCACATATTTTATTTACTCCCTTTGATGACAAATTGTTGAGGCGATGTAACATGTCAAGTGAATACTATTAAACAAGGCATAAGCATTTACGTGTTAACTCAATCTGAATTTCTTATTATAATTAACGGGTAAATTTTAATAAAAATAAATTGTTTAATGCAATTGAGTGTATAGATACATTTGAATTTTTATATTCAATTTAATATTTGACTCAACATTTTACTCTTTAATAAATGTCAAGTGTTACTGTGAGAATGTCTATTAAAAGAATTCCACCTCATCTAAAAGTTTAGAGAGGTGTGGAATTAATTCTTTTATATTAGTAATTTCTAATACTCTAGTCACTCACGACCATATTATCGCCTCTTACCCTTTAGAGAGGAGATCCATCGAGTGAACAATTTTAAATGCAGGAATCAAACTCAGGTCGTTTGCCTGGAGACTCTAATTCCATTCCATGAAAGAATTATGTCTCATCTAAAAGTGTGAACTTTTAGAGAGGCGGAGAATTAATTATGGTATATTAATTTCTAATACTTATTAACAAATTTCAAATGAATTTTATAAATTAGGTTTTGAGTCAAATTTGCACGCACCACTTGCACGTAGGGGGTGGGAATGGGCCAGGCTACCCGATAGGAGCCTACGGCCCGGCCTATTAAAGCTCGGCTCGGCTCGACTCGACTCGTTTAATAAATAAGTCGAGCTCAAGCTTTTTTAGAAGCCCATTTAGTTAAATAGGTCGGACTCAAACATTTTTTGTAGGCCTTTTAAGTCCAACAAGTCGGCATATTTAACCTTTATATATATATATATATATAAATATAATATATGTGAAAGTAAGTAAGAAAGTTTAGTAAATACTAGGTATTTTATAATTATAATTTTCTTTGTAATAGTTGATAAATTTGTTATTTTTTTTATTTCTTCATTTTGAGATTTAAAGTGTCTATTTTTATGATAATATAATGTTATAAGATTTTTTTTTAAAAATACACTAGTAGAATTAAAAATGTCTTTAAAAGACTTTCGGTTAGACCTAATTATTAAAAAGTTCAGGTTTGAGCTTTTAAAAAAAGTCTATTCAGACCATGGACCAGGCTTGGGCCTAAAAATTGTATATTATATCAGACTTTTTTTCTTAAAGCCTAGCAAGGCCTGCCCATTCCCACCCCTAATTGCAAATACAACTAGTGTAATTTTTAATAGTATCATATAACTTATCAACTAATACAATTATTTTTTATAAATTAACAACATAACATTTTGAATGTACAAATACACTAAATTGTATGAAAAATGTTGTGATATTAATTTGTAGGCGTAGCAATAACATCAGTTGATAAGTAATAAAAGGAAAATTTAAACATTTTTTTTTAAATACTCCACAATTATTCGTCCCGCTTGGAGTTACGTTCTTAATCCTACCGACACACCCCCTAAATCCTTTAAGCCTACGTGGATTGCGTTGTGAAATTGGAACTTTGATAATCAACTACAGTATATATTTAATCATTTGCAGTTTAGCAATAAATTCGGATTAATTATGTAAATTTCTTTTCACATATTGGAATAAAATTTGAGAGAATTTTCTGATTAAATTACTTTCTAAATCAATGATCATTGGATCGTGTAATTTTTCCTCTTTGGTAACGCTCTCAAACAAAATAAGATTCTTTATATATATTAATTAATAGCATGATTACGATCCCACTGTCATTGAAATGATGAGTAGGAATGATTAAGTTGCATATACTGTATTATCTATGTAATCATGTCATTAAGCAGCTGTAAACTGGAGTATTTTTCAGTATCCCATTTGAGTAGATTAATTCACAAATCTTTGTAAAGCATAGTCCCACCAAAAAGTTTGTTTATGCTTAAAGCACAATTCTTTGTGAAAGCAATATTTTTCCAACCTATATAATTCATTTTGCGATTAGTAAAATAAATAAATTATCCAAGAAACAATGTACAAACACTCAAATATTTTGATATATACTTACAGATGGATACATGTAGTTTACAACTAGACCAACTTAGCCTTCCAAATAATAAACAAACTCTCATTTCTCATTACAATGATGCAAAGATGAGAATGGGAAAGGAAGTTACTTACCCCTCTTTCCCTTTCTCTATAAAAATTAAAAAATTCCCCAAAAATAAAAATAAAAATGAAAATTCTGTACTAGACCTAAAATACAAAATGACAGGGTGGCTATTTCTCCTGACTAGACTACACACACATACATTCATCATCCCCCTTTTCCCTCAAAGGGGGGTAGATGGATGGACACCATACCCACAAAAAGTTGGGCCTATTATCACAAATAATGACAGGGAAACAAAAGTTTTAGCAGATTACAACTTCTTGTCTGCTAACATTACCACAAAATAGTTTGCAAGTTTATACCTGTGAATGATGGATGACCTTTGAAGATGGAATCTGAAAGTAACAACAAGAAATGGAAATTAATGATATGTAATGTGTGTGTGTGTATAACATGCAATGCTATTGGATATTTGGAAATAATGAGTTGCAAATAATTACCAACAATTTTTGACTTCACATTATGGCACTGTCACCTAAGTTTCTCACTCGAAGCTCCACGTTACGTAGATCACGGAGATGTTGTAAGATTTCTTGCAGAAGATACATCCCTTTGTCACCTTTCTTGAGAGACCTTATGCAATGCTTAAGGAACTCTCTATCCGCCTCAAGAGCTTGTAACCTTTCGTATAGATGATCCACTTCCTCTTCGATGGCAAGCTTCTTGTTTTCCATTTCGAATCTCGATTCAGAAGAATAGTGCACTCCATTTTCATCCCCATTTTCATCACAAGTTGCATCAAAAAGAGGAAGGAGCGATTTTCCTCTCTGACCTCCAAGCCTTCTCGATTGATGGTGCCTCCCGTTCACCATTACATCAGAAAAGCCATTCCCATGCCCGTTTGCTTCGCCATTGAGATGCCCGTTTCCATTCACGTGGTTTCCATTTTCCTCGTGGAAATCGTCCATCTCTTTAACATCCTCAAAATGTAGTTCCTTGTCATCATCAACCGTTAAAAGCCTTTCTTCGAGGACCTTGAGCTGCTCAAGAATAGACAACCTCTCATCCTCAAAATCAGCTAAAGATTCTTCCAAACTAATGACGGCATCAACAGGCGTATTCTGGTTCCCATAATCTTGATGACTATAAAACCCCTCTTCTTCCTTTGCTTCTTGATTCAAATCAATCGACAATCCATCGCTATCCTCAGCATTGCTACACGAAGCAGAGGAAAATCCACTTCTAGTACTTCCATCCTTGCTTTTTCTCAACGCCTTTATCTTTTCTCTAGTTTCATAATCCATCAGCTTCTTCCTATACCCTTCCAATTCTCTCTCAAGCTCCTGCTTTTCCTTCTCTCTCTTCACCATTAATTCATTCAAAAGCTGCAGAGCATCTTGATCATATTCAGATTGTTCATCCATCATTCTCTGATACTGCAGAGCTTCCATCTGCATTGCTGCCTTCTCTTCTTGTAGTCTATTTATCATCGCCATAGTTTGATTCGCAGCAACTGCAGACGCACTTCGCTCTTCTTCTAACTCAGAATACAATGCCTGCAACGCCTTTCGTTCTGATCTCAACGCTGTTTTCAACTGTTCAACGGTCACAACTCCATCACTGCCTTCCAACTCACTGGTCACACTTCCATCCAACGACTCCTCAGCCCCAGAATCCCGTTTTTCAAGCAAAAGCAATTTCTTGTGCAACTGATTTAGACTATCCCCAGATTTTGGTGTATCAGGAAACTTATCTTCTTCTTCAATCTCATTGAGCTCCAACTGAAATGATGGCTCGTTGTTCTTCATGTGCTCCTTATTCTCAACTGATAATGAATGTAATTCCATCATCTGTTCTTCAACTTGTGTAGAACCTAATAGAACGAAATGCGTATGAGAAAAGATAAAAAATCAAGAGCATAAGTAGTTAACGAAGCAAGAGTTGAGAAATTACCATAATCATCAACTGATAATGAATGTAATTCCATCATCTGTTCTTCAACTTGTGTAGAACCTAATAGAACGAAATGCGGATGAGAAAAGATAAAGAATCAAGAACATAAGTAGAGTTAACGAAGCAAGAGTTCAGAAATTACCATAATCATCAACTGTGCGAAAATTGGCAGAACTTGTTGAAGGACTATCAGGAATGCATTCATATGAATGAACAGAATCTTGGATTTGCATTTGCATTTCGTGGGTTATATCTAAATCAGGAATTTCAGTTCCAATTGAGACATCTGATTCATTTTCATGGTTTGCCTGAGCAACTTCTTCACTTGATATGTTATCTACAAATGGCATTCAGCATTCTTTTAGTTTTTCAATTCACATTTCTTACTCAAAATCTTCAAGATACAAAATTCTAAACAAAGCAATTTCAAAAGAAAAATTAAAGAACATGTATATACCTTCACAAACTTCTGATTGCTCGTCTCTCGGGCCTTCCACCAGTTCACGAACATCACTTACTTCTGCAGACGGCCATTGGGCTAGTGGGAAAACTTGAAAATTCTCAAACTCCTCCGTCACCAAACGAGTGTCCTTCGCATGAAAAACCAGACAATTCTCATTTTCTTCTATTTCCATATCCTCAATCAATGAATACTTAGGTTCCTCATTGATATCAACATCAAGAAATGAGTCTAATCTCTCCAATCTAATTCCATTCTCCACAACCAATGCCTCCTTTTCTTCCACATGAACTTCAGAATCCAGACTAATATCTAGATCCTTGTCCTTCACATCTCTTTCAATCTCATTCTTCTCATCGCCATTATGCTCTTCCATCATCGAATCGACCAACTCAATTGGAACCAATGTCTGACCGCTATAGTCCAGAAAAAACTCCAGATGCTCAAGGGAAGTTTCAACTGCAACATCTTCTTCAGCACACACTTGCACAGATTTATCAACCATAATCAAAGCTTCAATTTCTCCCTCATCAGTCAAAGTTACTGAAGTACAACCATCCTTTTTTGTTTCCTTTTCAAGATTCCCATCAAATTCACTAATAATATGATTTTCACTCTTAATTTCCACAACTTTTTCATAATCTCCAAAATCTGATACCGTTTTATGAGAATTATCCTCATAATCCCCTGCCTCAGTAATCAAATTTTCTTTCTGGCCACATTCCAAAACATCCCACGAGGACGTTTTAAGCAAAATATAAGATGAATATTTATTATTATTACTACTATCCAATTCTACCCCACAACAAGAACAGTTCATGCTTACCTCACCTACCATTTCTGCACCATTCTGAATAATTCCCAATTCTTTCATCCATGGGAATAACGCAAAATTCTTCGACGATCCTTGAAACTCTGGCCTCGAGGACAAGCAATCCGCACACATATCCGGCGATTCGGCCAATTTCCGATGAGACGAACAGTATCCCAGTTTCGAAATCTCCTTTGCGTGAACTTCACAGAGAAGATCTCTATGCATATTATTGTTCCGTTTTGCAGGATCAATGATATGATCGATTCTAGTACACCACAAACAGGGGGGTTTTAGGCCAAAAAACTCAGCAAATTTGATGATGAGATAGGAAAAGAGGGAATTTAAGAGGAGAAGGATAATCAGAGTCCATTCGAGAACTGCGTAAATGAGAATAAGGGTAATTTTGTTGGTGTTTCTGTGTAACATGGTTGCAAATTTGTTTGCAGCCATGTTTTGGAAACTAGTTTCTGTTTGTATGTACAGAGACGATGAACAGATTAATAATATTTAAACAAGAATTAAGCAAACGACAGAAGCAGAATCTGAACTCTGAAATGAAATCAGAGAGAGAGAGAGAATTAGAAGGAGGAGAAAGTAATAATTTGTTAAATACAGGGAAATGGGCGGTATGAACAAGGAGACAGACAGACAGCCAAATAAGACTTACCTTTACAAAAAGAAGAATGAAATAAATAAATAAAGGAAAATAATAATTAAGTAACAAACATATTTCAGAATTTTTCATAAAGCAACGGAGCCTTCACACTTTTGAGTTTCGACATTTTTTTATGGAATAATTTAAATATTTGTGATTAAACACGAAAAGAAAATATATTTAAAATAATTTTTTTTTAATTTTGAAGTGCATTTCAAATCCACCTAATTTATACAAAAATGAGCATAAATTAAGAGTAACGAATTCCAAATCAGTCCAAACTTCGTTTTCGTTTTCTAAATATGTTTCACATGATTTATTTTTGCCTTCATTATTTAATCTTCAAATCTGAAGATAAATTTTAAAATCTATGAGATGGAAAGTCAATTTAAATTGATCTCATTTTTTCATCTCATTTCTCGTGGTAATGGATTTGAATGGAGACTTGTCTAATAAAATAAAATAAAATAAAATTTGTGGTCAAAAAGATTATTATAATAAACGGAATTTTTCCGATATGAATCATTAACTGTATATTGTGACAAGAGTGTTTGTGGATGTTAAGAGTCTCGGGGTATAATTTTGTTAAGCAGTATTAAAAATATCCCACCACTTTCCTTCAATAATTAAAAATTAAATAAAAGCACCTCACCAATTTTAACGTTGTAATACTTGATACCTTTCTTTTTTTTTGTCCTAATTTATAAGTATTATTGGTACGCTCTCATCCACTTTTAAGCTTATTTCAAATTGTTGCATCTCTTTCGTAAATGATGATTATTATTATTAATAAAAAAAATTAAATGGGTGAGTCTCTTGTGCACTCAAGTACGGTGTACTTGAGTGAACTGTCAGTCTGTCAATCGTCAAACTTTAACTTTTTTTTTTTCTTTTTCAATTTTTTTTACAGAAAATTTACATTTTTCAATGTTATTTTAAGCTATATTAACATACACTTTTTTAAGTTATAATATCATACACTTTACAGTTATAATAACATACATTTTTTATTAATATATAATTTACACTTTTCATTAATAGAACATACATTTTTTTTAGTTATAATAACATACATTTTCAGTTATAATAACATATATTTTTCATTAATAGATCATAATACACTTTTAAGTTATAATATCACACACTTTTATTTTATAATAACATACATTTTTTCAATTATAATAACATACACTTTTCATTAAAAACAATGTTGCACTTTTCAATATAGTAACATACATTTTTTTATTAAAAAACAAAGATGTATTTTTCAATATACTAACATACACTTTTTAAAAATATATATATAAAAAAAAAGTCAAAGTTTGATCGGTCAACAATCAACAGTTGACCAGTAAAAATCCACTCAATTACACCATGTAGTTGAGTGCATATAAGACTTTGACAAATTGAATAGTTGTACTCTCTCCGTCTCAATCTTAGGGCATGTTTGTTTTGGGATTTTGAAAATTTTGAAATTCGAATTTCAAAATCTAGTGAATTTTAAAATCATAATGTTTTTTGTGTTTTGTGTTTGTTTTAGGATTTATGTAGGGTATGATTTAATTTTATAGAATATGGTTATAGGTTTTATAGGTATTTATATAGGGTTTGTAGGTATTTATAGGGTTGACTTTTATAGGGTTTATAGGGTAGGATTTTGAAATCCTGAATCAAAATCTCAAACTGTAACGGGGATGGAGTTTCGAAATCCCAAATCCGGATTTTCCATCCCAAAACAAACATGCCCTTAGGGAATGTATTGGTGGTAGATTTTGTAGGATTTTTTTGTCTTTCAAAGTTTGGAGTATTTAATTCGAATTTTCAAAAGTCTTTAAAAATTATGAGGGACGGATTTTAAAAATCTTTAGGTATTCAAAGTTTATGATTTTAATACTCTAATTTGTTGGATTCTCCTTAAAAAATATAAATAAATTTCATTATCCAAAATCTCTTCTAAAAATCAGAGATTTCAACGGATTCTCTCAAATAACTCTGAAGACGAAATGTCAAAAGTAAGGATGACAATATTGACCCGATCCGCGGGTACCCGCTCCACCCCCACGAGTTTTGGGTCAGATCGGATTCGCTCCGTATTGAGAATGGATCATCAGCGAATATTCCGAATTAATATATAAACTTTATATATATATATAAATTAATAATATATATATATATAATATTAATTTTTAAAAAATTCACATTAATAGTTTCAACGCCGAAATTTATGAAAATATATGTAAATCAATAAAAAAATCATAGTCATATGTCAAGTTTATTAAAATTCATATAAATCAATAAAAAAACTCAGTCAAACTCTGCATGGACTCTATGTGAATTTTATAAATTCATGTACTTTTTAAAGTCCAAAAAAATTCAATAGAATCTCAATTTGCTCAATTTTTTTCCGCGTGTTTTAATAAAAACTACTCCGTATTTATTTTTTTGGCAAATCACTCTCTTTTCTCACATCATCTATAATACATCTACTACTTATTATACTCCCTCTATCCTACAATAACTTTCACACTTTCCTTTTTAGGGCGTCCCACAATAACTTTCACACCATTAAAATGGAAAATTCTTTATAAACTCCACCCTCACAATAATCTCAATTTTACACAAATGTCATTACCTTATCTCCACTCATACACAAAAGTCAACTCATTTCCTTACTTTATACATAAAGTTTTATAAAATTACCCCTTAAAACTTCACTCATTATTACACTTTCTTAATTTGCGTGCCCATCTACCTATGAAGATTAATATGGGACGGAAGGAGTATTATTTTATATTTTTTAATTTATGTGTCCAAAATTCATGTGTAGTTTTCTTCACGGAATAGTGCTTCCTCTGACCCGTGATTACTTGTACACTGTTAATATGTAAATGACCCACAAAATTAATACTCTTTCAACATCATTTTATTTTTAAAATTGTCACTCTTTTGTTATCTATATTTTATTTTACACCTCACCAAATTAATTTTACATTTTGTTAAATTACCTAAAATACTTCTCTTTCATCTTGTACGATGGATCGCTAAATTTTTTTAAATGTGTAGGTTAAACCGTGGAAGGAGTGTAGAGGGAGTAATATTTTGGCAACTAAATTATTGGGAGAGAGAGGGTGAGAGGCTGAGAATGGAAATGGCATGGGTGGTGTTTTCAACTTTGGATCCAAAACACCTTTTGCTTTGCCAAAAACCAGTGCCTGGGCTTCTCTAATTTTGTAGATGGGGGCCCACAACCACGAAAATGTGCAGATGGGCCCCATAAAAGGATCACGGATGCTGGACCTCATCATTTTTGTCGCTCTTCTCTTTTTTGCTTTCCAATCAAATATATTTACTTTTGCTACTTATAGTTATGGGGATTGTAATTTTATATACGTATTATTTTCTTATTTACTTTTTTCTCTCTTTAATTTCAACTCTTTTTCCTTTTCTTTTTCGGTAGGAAACATTTTCTTGATATAAAGGATTCACAAAATCTTCTTTTTTAGTGAAGCGCAAAATTTATAAACAGAATGTGTGAAATACAACACTGACCTAAAAAAAAAAAACGTTCAACTTTCCAAGCAGATGATGAACATTAAGGGCATGTTTGTTTTGGTATTTTGAGAATTTTGAAATTCGGATTTTAAAATTTAGTGGATTTAAAAATTCTAATGTTTTTTATGTTTTGTGTTTGTTTTGGAATTTATGTAGGGTAGGATTTAACTTTATAGTATATGATTATAGATTTTACAGGTGGTTTGTAGGTATTTATAGGGTTGACTTTTATAGGGTTTATAGGTATTTATAGGGTGAGATTTTGAAATCCTAAATCAAAATTACAAAGTATAACGGGAGTGGAGTTTCGAAATCCCAAATCCGGATTTCCCATCCCAAAACAAACATGCCCTAAGGTTTCATGGAGGGATTTGAATTATGGATGAATTTGGTCTATGGATTTCAAATCCATAATCCAAATCCAAATCCGTTTCACTTATTTGGATTAAAAAGTAAGTGAATGAATTTGAAATATTTAACATCTCTTTTTACTTAAAATTGAGAGGATTTAAACCATGTTATTTGAAATTAATTTTCTCCATTCAAACACAACCTAAAATTTAAAAAAAATAAAAATACTACGTCTTAAAATCTGGCAAAAACAATGTCCAACCACACTATTATGTTGTGTTTGGATGAGTGATTTGAAAATGTAATTCAAATTAAAAAATTTAAAAATATATTTAACTAAAATAAGATGGTAAGTATTTGAAATTCATTAATTTACCTTTTATCCAAACAAGTGGAGTGGATTTAAAATCCATACCTAAATCCCTTCATCCAAACACAATTTTAGGAAAAATCTATTATGGCTCATAGTCATTCTGAGCCCTCAAACTGTATTATTGCGTAACTGCATATACATCTAACACAAATACTACAACATACTGCAATCTAAAAATCTACCGTCGAGCCAAGGTTCGACTGAGCACTACCACCAAACAACTGCCAAATCAAACTAAAAACCAACCAGAAAAACAACAAGCCATAAAAGAAAAATAGTTATACAACGAAACAGCAAAAAAAAAAAAAAAAAAGACTTGAAAGTCGTCGCCTACCCAACAAATCCGATGAAGGGCATCACAAATCTCCTTTGAACTCTCAAAAAAACCTTATTAATAGGAGAGGAATCCTTATATCGTCAAAAGAAAATCTGATAATGATGGGCAAAAACTTATATGCAATATTTCATACATACTGTAAACACAAATTCGTGAATTAAATATAAAAACGCGAAAATGCAAAACAATTTTATTTAATTTCGGATTAAACCGATAAATATTGTGGGTTACAATCTCTAATTTCTCCTCTGATTCTCTCTTCTTGAACTTCTTGAATTTCTTGAGCACTTTTGGAACTTTTGGAGTTGGATCCGCAGCCGACTCCTATCCGATCTTGTATTTGGGGCTTTATAATGTTAATCCAAAGGCTTAGCACCGTATTTTTGGATTAAACGTTGAATTTAGGGACTTTTTGGATGAACGTCGTTGAAGATCGTTCTTAAACTTGGGACTTTGTAACGTTAATCCAAGGGCTTGACGCCGTATTTTGGATTAAACGTCGATTTACGGGACTTTTCCGTGACTTTTCGGGACTTTTCCGTTGAAGATCCACGAAGAACCTTGAAGAAACGCGAATCGAAGGGGCTTAGCACCTTGATCTCCACTCGAACGCTGCTTCTCACCGCTTTGCACGAAGAACGCCTTGAAGAAACGCCGAATCGAAGGGGCTTAGCACCTTGATCTCCACTCGAACGCTGCTTCTCGCCGCTTTGCACGAAGAACGCCTTTGAAGCTCCTTCGCTTGCTGAAGAACACTCTAAAATCTCTACAGAGAATTTTAGAGCCTTGAATGCTTCTGATTTCTTGTTGATTGAACTTGGGACTTTGTAACGTCAATCCAAGGGCTTGACGCCGTATTTTGGATTACATGTCGATTTTAGGGACTTTTCGGGACTTTTGAGGACTTTTCCGTTGAAGATCCAGGAAGAACCTTGAAGAAACGCCGAATCGAAGGGGCTTAGCACCTTGATCTCCACTCGAACGCTGCTTCTCACCGCTTTGCACGAAGAACGCCTTAAAGAAACGCCGAATCGAAGGGGCTTAGCACCTTGATATCCACTCGAACGCTGCTTCTCGCTTCTTTGCACGAAGAACGCCTTTGAAGCTCCTCCACTTGCTGAAGAACACTCTAAAATCTCTACAGAGATTTTTAGAGCCTTGAATGCTTCTGATTTCTTGTTGATTGAACTTGGGACTTTGTAACGTCAATCCAAGGGCTTGACGCCGTATTTTGGATTACACGTCGATTTTAGGGACTTTTCGGGACCTTCGGGACTTATCCGGGAATTTTTGGGACTTGTCGGGACTTATCGGGACTCTTCCGGGACTTTTCGGGACTTTTTCGGGACTTTTCCGGGACGGGCGCCGTTGAAGATCCACGAAGCATCTCCTCCTTGAAGAAACGTCGAATCGAAGAGGCTTATCACCTTGATCTCCGCTCGAACACTGCTTCTCGCTGTTTTGCACGAAGAACTCCTTGAAGAAATGCCGAATCGAAGGGGCTTAGCACCTTGATCTCCACTCGAACGCTGCTTCTCGCCGCTTTGCACGAAGAACGCCTTGAAGAAACGCCGAATCGAAGGGGCTTAGCACCTTGATCTCCACTCGAACGCTGCTTCTCGCCGCTTTGCACGAAGAACGCCTTTGAAGCTCCTCCGCTTGCTGAAGAACACTCTAAAATCTCTGCATAGAATTTTAGAGCCTTGAATGCTTCTGATTTTGTTGATTCTAAAATGAATGAAACGAGGCCTCGATTTATAGGTGTAGAACCTAAGGTTTCTTATGGGCCAAGGAGATATTTGTGCAAGTGGTTAGGGCTTAATTCAAATTTTGAATTATTTGATGGGCTAAGAATACCCTATTTGGGCTTGATTTGGTTTGTTGGACTTTAGAGGCCCATCTTCATTTATGGGACTTTTGAGGCCCGTCTTCGTTTATCGGACTTAAGAGGCCCGTCTTCGTTTATCGGACTTTAGAGGGCCGTCTTGATTTGTTGGGCTTTGGAGGCCCAAATTAATTTAATTTTTCTTGTCTACAAATTTCCCCCTCGCATTTCGTTCACGAGAACGTTTGTCTTTGATGTGGACGAATTGCGAATTACTTTCAAGTGATTTCCCACATGCGGGCCAGGAGTGACTATTCTTTAACTTCTTTTGACAAAGTATGGATTTCATTATTTAACCACTTAAAATGCCTTTAGTGGAGTAAGTTAACAGTTTAACCACATGTATTTACCTTTGGTGGTTGTCGTACACAGTTTAGACTCATGCGGAGCAGGAGTAATAAGCAGTTTAGTTTCGTGCATCATGGAGCGACAAGCAGTTTAGGCTCATGCGTTCTTGGAGCAACAAGCAGTTTAGGCTCATGCGTTTATGGAGCAACAAACAGTTTAGGCTCATACGTTTATGGAGCGACAAACAGTTTAGGCTCATGCGTCTATGGAGCATACTTGTTTTCTTTACGCGTAGTAGCGTTTAAAAAACATTCCGTTCATGGGACCAATGTATACGTCGTCTTCAGAAATCAATTTGTAGGCGCCATTTGCGTAAACTTCCTTAATTTGACTGTCTTCAACTGTGACGTGATTCGTCGTTGTTTCAGTTTCTTCTAGCAAGATCTTCCCTTCTTTGGCTAGCCGCATAATTTTTTCTTTAAGTATAAAACAGTCTTGGGTTGAATGTCCTACCAATCGATGGTACTTGCAATATTTGGGGTCGTTCGTTCGCCCAGCCTCATCGGGTCGTTTCATTTGTGGTAGTTCAATGAGATTATTTTTGATCAAGTCATTGAAAATTTCGGGGATGTATCACTCTTGAGATAGTGACCCTTCAAATCCACTTGTAGACATGCTCAACTCAATGTCATGAGCCTTAGTAGCAAAATCCTCGAATGATCTTGGTCGAATTGCTTGAAGGATATAACGAAGACCCCACTGCATTCCTTGGATGCACATCTCGATAGCTGAAGTTTCAGTCAATCTATCCTTACAATTTAGGCTTAGATTTCTCCATCGATTTATGTAATCGATCAACGGCTCTTTCTTTGATTGACAAGTGTTCGTCAATTCAAGCATGCTAACCGTTCTACGAGTGCTGTAAAATCGATTGAGAAATTCTTGTTCCATTTGCTCCCAACTTTCTATC
Source organism: Galeopsis tetrahit (assembly GCA_963675135.1). Taxonomy (NCBI): domain Eukaryota; kingdom Viridiplantae; phylum Streptophyta; class Magnoliopsida; order Lamiales; family Lamiaceae; genus Galeopsis; species Galeopsis tetrahit. The sequence continues at coordinate 68,641,238 of OY776122.1, read as the reverse complement.
GAACTGGCCTCCAAATCGATGTACCAATCGAACGCATTGCCCTTTAAAGAGCGCACGAATTGCTTCACCAAATGATCTCCATACGTGCCGGCATTGTTGCAGGTCTCCACGAAGTGAGCAATATGTTGCTTTGGATTACCCTTGCCATCGAACTGCTGCAACTTTGGAGGTTGATAACCAGCTGGCATCTTCAAACTGTCAATCCTCTTCGTGTAAGGCTTGTTGTAGGTGAATGAAGACTTGGGATTTTCATCGAACTTATCTTTGATTGCCCCAAAAATGATTTCTTTTAGCTGGTTAACGGGCACCAAACCATCGGGAGAAACTTGTAACTCCTTAAGAGTTGGGTCAATTTCTATCTGTTGACGTTCACCAGACATCTCCACATCATGCCCCTCGACTCGCTTTTCTTTTGCTCGACTTGACTCCCCTTTGTCTGCATTGCTCATCAGCTTAGCAATCTGAGCATCCTGTTCTTGGACATGTTTCGTGAGTCCTTCTATAGCTCTAGTCAAGCTTGCCAATTTCTCCTCAACAGTCGTGGTATTTGTCACCATTGCTGAAGCTGTGTTTGAATCTGATGAGCTCGCCGTGGAATGAGTAGGGGAACAGGCTGGGTTGTTTTCCTCATTCGCAGTGTTGGGTAGTGGACCCTCTGCAGTAGCTTTCCCTGAAGAAGACGATGACTTCGAGCTTCTTGACAACGTTCTCGTGACTACGTTCACGTCTTCAAAGTCGACGTCAACTGATCCGGGTGCAACGCCTCTCTTGATCTTAATCTTGATTGGTGTCATCGTCGTGACTTGATTTTCTTGAAGAGTAGAGATGAGAGGTAGAGATAGTCCCACTGGGCGTGCCAATTTGTAAACACAAATTCGTGAATTAAATATAAAAACGCGAAAATGCGAAACAATTTTATTTAATTTCGGATTAAACCGATAAATATTGTGGGTTACAATCTCTAATTTCTCCTCTGATTCTCTCTTCTTGAACTTCTTGAATTTCTTGAGCACTTTTGGAACTTTTGGAGTTGGATCCGCAGCCGACTCCTATCCGATCTTGTATTTGGGGCTTTATAACGTTAATCCAAAGGCTTAGCACCGTATTTTTGGATTAAACGTTGAATTTAGGAACTTTTTGGATGAACGTCGTTGAAGATCGTTCTTAAACTTGGGACTTTGTAACGTTAATCCAAGGGCTTGACGCCGTATTTTGGATTAAACGTCGATTTACGGGACTTTTCGAGACTTATCGGGACTTTTTCGTGACTTTTCGGGACTTTTCAGGATTTTTCCGTTGAAGATCCACGAAGAACCTTGAAGAAACGCTGAATCGAAGGGGCTTAGCACCTTGATCTCCACTCGAACGCTGCTTCTCATCGCTTTGCACGAAGAACGCCTTGAAGAAACGCCGAATTGAAGGGGCTTAGCACCTTGATCTCCACTCGAACGATGCTTCTCGCCGCTTTGCACGAAGAACGCCTTTGAAGCTCCTCCGCTTGCTGAAGAACACTCTAAAATCTCTGCATAGAATTTTAGAGCCTTGAATGCTTCTGATTTTGTTGATTCTAAAATGAATGAAACGAGGCCTCGATTTATAGGTGTAGAACCTAAGGTTTCTTATGGGCCAAGGAGATATTTGTGCAAGTGGTTAGGGCTTAATTCAAATTTTGAATTATTTGATGGGCTAAGAATACCCTATTTGGGCTTGATTTGGTTTGTTGGACTTTAGAGGCCCATCTTCATTTATGGGACTTTTGAGGCCCGTCTTCGTTTATCGGACTTTAGAGGCCCGTCTTCGTTTATCGGACTTTAGAGGGCCGTCTTGATTTGTTGGGCTTTGGAGGCCCAAATTAATTTAATTTTTCTTGTCTACAAATTTCCCCCTCGCATTTCGTTCACGAGAACGTTTGTCTTTGATGTGGACGAATTGCGAATTACTTTCAAGTGATTTCCCACATGCGGGCCAGGAGTGACTATTCTTTAACTTCTTTTGACAAAGTATGGATTTCATTATTTAACCACTTAAAATGCCTTTAGTGGAGTAAGTTAACAGTTTAACCACATGTATTTACCTTTGGTGGTTGTCGTACACAGTTTAGACTCATGCGGAGCAGGAGTAATAAGCAGTTTAGTTTCGTGCATCATGGAGCGACAAGCAGTTTAGGCTCATGCGTTCTTGGAGCAACAAGCAGTTTAGGCTCATGCGTTTATGGAGCAACAAACAGTTTATGCTCATACGTTTATGGAGCGACAAACAGTTTAGGCTCATGCGTCTATGGAGCATACTTGTTTTCTTTACGCGTAGTAGCGTTTAAAAAACATTCCGTTCATGGGACCAATGTATACGTCGTCTTCAGAAATCAATTTGTAGGCGCCATTTGCGTAAACTTCCTTAATTTGACTGTCTTCAACTGTGACGTGATTCGTCGTTATTTCAGTTTCTTCTAGCAAGATCTTCCCTTCTTTGGCTAGCCGCATAATTTTTTCTTTAAGTATAAAACAGTCTTGGGTTGAATGTCCTACCAATCGATGGTACTTGCAATATTTGGGGTCGTCCGTTCGCCCAGCCTCATCGGGTCGTTTCATTTGTGGTAGTTCAATGAGATTATTTTTGATCAAGTCATTGAAAATTTCGGGGATGTATCACTCTTGAGATAGTGACCCTTCAAATCCACTTGTAGACATGCTCAACTCAATGTCATGAGCCTTAGTAGCAAAATCCTCGAATGATCTTGGTCGAATTGCTTGAAGGATATAACGAAGACCCCACTGCATTCCTTGGATGCACATCTCGATAGCTGAAGTTTCAGTCAATCTATCCTTACAATTTAGGCTTAGATTTCTCCATCGATTTATGTAATCGATCAACGGCTCTTTCTTTGATTGACAAGTGTTCGTCAATTCAAGCATGCTAACCGTTCTACGAGTGCTGTAAAATCGATTGAGAAATTCTTGTTCCATTTGCTCCCAACTTTCTATCGAACTGGCCTCCAAATCGATGTACCAATCGAACGCATTGCCCTTTAAAGAGCGCACGAATTGCTTCACCAAATGATCTCCATACGTGCCGGCATTGTTGCAGGTCTCCACGAAGTGAGCAATATGTTGCTTTGGATTACCCTTGCCATCGAACTGCTGCAACTTTGGAGGTTGATAACCAGCTGGCATCTTCAAACTGTCAATCCTCTTCGTGTAAGGCTTGTTGTAGGTGAATGAAGACTTGGGATTTTCATCGAACTTATCTTTGATTGCCCCAAAAATGATTTCTTTTAGCTGGTTAACGGGCACCAAACCATCGGGAGAAACTTGTAACTCCTTAAGAGTTGGGTCAATTTCTATCTGTTGACGTTCACCAGACATCTCCACATCATGCCCCTCGACTCGCTTTTCTTTTGCTCGACTTGACTCCCCTTTGTCTGCATTGCTCATCAGCTTAGCAATCTGAGCATCCTGTTCTTGGACATGTTTCGTGAGTCCTTCTATAGCTCTAGTCAAGCTTGCCAATTTCTCCTCAACAGTCGTGGTATTTGTCACCATTGCTGAAGCTGTGTTTGAATCTGATGAGCTCGCCGTGGAATGAGTAGGGGAACAGGCTGGGTTGTTTTCCTCATTCGCAGTGTTGGGTAGTGGACCCTCTGCAGTAGCTTTCCCTGAAGAAGACGATGACTTCGAGCTTCTTGACAACGTTCTCGTGACTACGTTCACGTCTTCAAAGTCGACGTCAACTGATCCGGGTGCAACGCCTCTCTTGATCTTAATCTTGATTGGTGTCATCGTCGTGACTTGATTTTCTTGAAGAGTAGAGATGAGAGGTAGAGATAGTCCCACTGGGCGTGCCAATTTGTAAACACAAATTGGTGAATTAAATATAAAAACGCGAAAATGCGAAACAATTTTATTTAATTTCGGATTAAACCGATAAATATTGTGGGTTACAATCTCTAATTTCTCCTATGATTCTCTCTTCTTGAACTTCTTGAATTTCTTGAGCACTTTTGGAACTTTTGGAGTTGGATCCGCAGCCGACTCCTATCCGATCTTGTATTTGGGGCTTTATAACGTTAATCCAAAGGCTTAGCACCGTATTTTTGGATTAAACGTTGAATTTAGGAACTTTTTGGATGAACGTCGTTGAAGATCGTTCTTAAACTTGGGACTTTGTAACGTTAATCCAAGGGCTTGACGCCGTATTTTGGATTAAACGTCGATTTACGGGACTTTTCGAGACTTATCGGGACTTTTTCGTGACTTTTCGGGACTTTTCAGGACTTTTCCGTTGAAGATCCACGAAGAACCTTGAAGAAACGCTGAATCGAAGGGGCTTAGCACCTTGATCTCCACTCGAACGCTGCTTCTCATCGCTTTGCACGAAGAACGCCTTGAAGAAACGCCGAATTGAAGGGGCTTAGCACCTTGATCTCCACTCGAACGATGCTTCTCGCCGCTTTGCACGAAGAACGCCTTTGAAGCTCCTCCGCTTGCTGAAGAACACTCTAAAATCTCTGCATAGAATTTTAGAGCCTTGAATGCTTCTGATTTTGTTGATTCTAAAATGAATGAAACGAGGCCTCGATTTATAGGTGTAGAACCTAAGGTTTCTTATGGGCCAAGGAGATATTTGTGCAAGTGGTTAGGGCTTAATTCAAATTTTGAATTATTTGATGGGCTAAGAATACCCTATTTGGGCTTGATTTGGTTTGTTGGACTTTAGAGGCCCATCTTCATTTATGGGACTTTTGAGGCCCGTCTTCGTTTATCGGACTTTAGAGGCCCGTCTTCGTTTATCGGACTTTAGAGGGCCGTCTTGATTTGTTGGGCTTTGGAGGCCCAAATTAATTTAATTTTTCTTGTCTACAAATTGCCCCCTCGCATTTCGTTCACGAGAACGTTTGTCTTTGATGTGGAGGAATTGCGAATTACTTTCAAGTGATTTCCCACATGCGGGCCAGGAGTGACTATTCTTTAACTTCTTTTGACAAAGTATGGATTTCATTATTTAACCACTTAAAATGCCTTTAGTGGAGTAAGTTAACAGTTTAACCACATGTATTTACCTTTGGTGGTTGTCGTACACAGTTTAGACTCATGCGGAGCAGGAGTAATAAGCAGTTTAGTTTCGTGCATCATGGAGCGACAAGCAGTTTAGGCTCATGCGTTCTTGGAGCAACAAGCAGTTTAGGTTCATGCGTTTATGGAGCAACAAACAGTTTAGGCTCATACGTTTATGGAGCGACAAACAGTTTAGGCTCATGCGTCTATGGAGCATACTTGTTTTCTTTACGAGTAGTAGCGTTTAAAAAACATTCCGTTCATGGGACCAATGTATACGTCGTCTTCAGAAATCAATTTGTAGGCGCCATTTGCGTAAACTTCCTTAATTTGACTGTCTTCAACTGTGACGTGATTCGTCGTTGTTTCAGTTTCTTCTAGCAAGATCTTCCCTTCTTTGGCTAGCCGCATAATTTTTTCTTTAAGTATAAAACAGTCTTGGGTTGAATGTCCTACCAATCGATGGTACTTGCAATATTTGGGGTCGTCCGTTCGCCCAGCCTCATCGGGTCGTTTCATTTGTGGTAGTTCAATGAGATCATTTTTTATCAAGTCATTGAAAATTTCGGGGATGTATCACTCTTGAGATAGTGACCCTTCAAATCCACTTGTAGACATGCTCAACTCAATGTCATGAGCCTTAGTAGCAAAATCCTCGAATGATCTTGGTCGAATTGCTTGAAGGATATAACGAAGACCCCACTGCATTCCTTGGATGCACATCTCGATAGCTGAAGTTTCAGTCAATCTATCCTTACAATTTAGGCTTAGATTTCTCCATCGATTTATGTAATCGATCAACGGCTCTTTCTTTGATTGACAAGTGTTCGTCAATTCAAGCATGCTAACCGTTCTACGAGTGCTGTAAAATCGATTGAGAAATTCTTGTTCCATTTGCTCCCAACTTTCTATCGAACTGGCCTCCAAATCGATGTACCAATCGAACGCATTGCCCTTTAAAGAGCGCACGAATTGCTTCACCAAATGATCTCCATACGTGCCGGCATTGTTGCAGGTCTCCACGAAGTGAGCAATATGTTGCTTTGGATTACCCTTGCCATCGAACTGCTGCAACTTTGGAGGTTGATAACCAGCTGGCATCTTCAAACTGTCAATCCTCTTCGTGTAAGGCTTGTTGTAGGTGAATGAAGACTTGAGATTTTCATCGAACTTATCTTTGATTGCCCCAAAAATGATTTCTTTTAGCTGGTTAACGGGCACCAAACCATCGGGAGAAACTTGTAACTCCTTAAGAGTTGGGTCAATTTCTATCTGTTGACGTTCACCAGACATCTCCACATCATGCCCCTCGACTCGCTTTTCTTTTGCTCGACTTGACTCCCCTTTGTCTGCATTGCTCATCAGCTTAGCAATCTGAGCATCCTGTTCTTGGACATGTTTCGTGAGTCCTTCTATAGCTCTAGTCAAGCTTGCCAATTTCTCCTCAACAGTCGTGGTATTTGTCACCATTGCTGAAGCTGTGTTTGAATCTGATGAGCTCGCTGTGGAATGAGTAGGGGAACAGGCTGGGTTGTTTTCCTCATTCGCAGTGTTGGGTAGTGGACCCTCTGCAGTAGCTTTCCCTGAAGAAGACGATGACTTCGAGCTTCTTGACAACGTTCTCGTGACTACGTTCACGTCTTCAAAGTCGACGTCAACTGATCCGGGTGCAACGCCTCTCTTGATCTTAATCTTGATTGGTGTCATCGTCGTGACTTGATTTTCTTGAAGAGTAGAGATGAGAGGTAGAGATAGTCCCACTGGGCGTGCCAATTTGTAAACACAAATTCGTGAATTAAATATAAAAACGCGAAAATGCGAAACAATTTTATTTAATTTCGGATTAAACCGATAAATATTGTGGGTTACAATCTCTAATTTCTCCTATGATTCTCTCTTCTTGAACTTCTTGAATTTCTTGAGCACTTTTGGAACTTTTGGAGTTGGATCCGCAGCCGACTCCTATCCGATCTTGTATTTGGGGCTTTATAACGTTAATCCAAAGGCTTAGCACCGTATTTTTGGATTAAACGTTGAATTTAGGAACTTTTTGGATGAACGTCGTTGAAGATCGTTCTTAAACTTGGGACTTTGTAACGTTAATCCAAGGGCTTGACGCCGTATTTTGGATTAAACGTCGATTTACGGGACTTTTCGAGACTTATCGGGACTTTTTCGTGACTTTTCGGGACTTTTCAGGACTTTTCCGTTGAAGATCCACGAAGAACCTTGAAGAAACGCTGAATCGAAGGGGCTTAGCACCTTGATCTCCACTCGAACGCTGCTTCTCATCGCTTTGCACGAAGAACGCCTTGAAGAAACGCCGAATTGAAGGGGCTTAGCACCTTGATCTCCACTCGAACGATGCTTCTCGCCGCTTTGCACGAAGAACGCCTTTGAAGCTCCTCCGCTTGCTGAAGAACACTCTAAAATCTCTGCATAGAATTTTAGAGCCTTGAATGCTTCTGATTTTGTTGATTCTAAAATGAATGAAATGAGGCCTCGATTTATAGGTGTAGAACCTAAGGTTTCTTATGGGCCAAGGAGATATTTGTGCAAGTGGTTAGGGCTTAATTCAAATTTTGAATTATTTGATGGGCTAAGAATACCCTATTTGGGCTTGATTTGGTTTGTTGGACTTTAGAGGCCCATCTTCATTTATGGGACTTTTGAGGCCCGTCTTCGTTTATCGGACTTTAGAGGCCCGTCTTCGTTTATCGGACTTTAGAGGGCCGTCTTGATTTGTTGGGCTTTGGAGGCCCAAATTAATTTAATTTTTCTTGTCTACAAATTTCCCCCTCGCATTTCGTTCACGAGAACGTTTGTCTTTGATGTGGACGAATTGCGAATTACTTTCAAGTGATTTCCCACATGCGGGCCAGGAGTGACTATTCTTTAACTTCTTTTGACAAAGTATGGATTTCATTATTTAACCACTTAAAATGCCTTTAGTGGAGTAAGTTAACAGTTTAACCACATGTATTTACCTTTGGTGGTTGTCGTACACAGTTTAGACTCATGCGGAGCAGGAGTAATAAGCAGTTTAGTTTCGTGCATCATGGAGCGACAAGCAGTTTAGGCTCATGCGTTCTTGGAGCAACAAGCAGTTTAGGCTCATGCGTTTATGGAGCAACAAACAGTTTATGCTCATACGTTTATGGAGCGACAAACAGTTTAGGCTCATGCGTCTATGGAGCATACTTGTTTTCTTTACGCGTAGTAGCGTTTAAAAAACATTCCGTTCATGGGACCAATGTATACGTCGTCTTCAGAAATCAATTTGTAGGCGCCATTTGCGTAAACTTCCTTAATTTGACTGTCTTCAACTGTGACGTGATTCGTCGTTGTTTCAGTTTCTTCTAGCAAGATCTTCCCTTCTTTGGCTAGCCGCATAATTTTTTCTTTAAGTATAAAACAGTCTTGGGTTGAATGTCCTACCAATCGATGGTACTTGCAATATTTGGGGTCGTCCGTTCGCCCAGCCTCATCGGGTCGTTTCATTTGTGGTAGTTCAATGAGATCATTTTTGATCAAGTCATTGAAAATTTCGGGGATGTATCACTCTTGAGATAGTGACCCTTCAAATCCACTTGTAGACATGCTCAACTCAATGTCATGAGCCTTAGTAGCAAAATCCTCGAATGATCTTGGTCGAATTGCTTGAAGGATATAACGAAGACCCCACTGCATTCCTTGGATGCACATCTCGATAGCTGAAGTTTCAGTCAATCTATCCTTACAATTTAGGCTTAGATTTCTCCATCGATTTATGTAATCGATCAACGGCTCTTTCTTTGATTGACAAGTGTTCGTCAATTCAAGCATGCTAACCGTTCTACGAGTGCTGTAAAATCGATTGAGAAATTCTTGTTCCATTTGCTCCCAACTTTCTATCGAACTGGCCTCCAAATCGATGTACCAATCGAACGCATTGCCCTTTAAAGAGCGCACGAATTGCTTCACCAAATGATCTCCATACGTGCCGGCATTGTTGCAGGTCTCCACGAAGTGAGCAATATGTTGCTTTGGATTACCCTTGCCATCGAACTGCTGCAACTTTGGAGGTTGATAACCAGCTGGCATCTTCAAACTGTCAATCCTCTTCGTGTAAGGCTTGTTGTAGGTGAATGAAGACTTGGGATTTTCATCGAACTTATCTTTGATTGCCCCAAAAATGATTTCTTTTAGCTGGTTAACGGGCACCAAACCATCGGGAGAAACTTGTAACTCCTTAAGAGTTGGGTCAATTTCTATCTGTTGACGTTCACCAGACATCTCCACATCATGCCCCTCGACTCGCTTTTCTTTTGCTCGACTTGACTCCCCTTTGTCTGCATTGCTCATCAGCTTAGCAATCTGAGCATCCTGTTCTTGGACATGTTTCGTGAGTCCTTCTATAGCTCTAGTCAAGCTTGCCAATTTCTCCTCAACAGTCGTGGTATTTGTCACCATTGCTGAAGCTGTGTTTGAATCTGATGAGCTCGCCGTGGAATGAGTAGGGGAACAGGCTGGGTTGTTTTCCTCATTCGCAGTGTTGGGTAGTGGACCCTCTGCAGTAGCTTTCCCTGAAGAAGACGATGACTTCGAGCTTCTTGACAACGTTCTCGTGACTACGTTCACGTCTTCAAAGTCGACGTCAACTGATCCGGGTGCAACGCCTCTCTTGATCTTAATCTTGATTGGTGTCATCGTCGTGACTTGATTTTCTTGAAGAGTAGAGATGAGAGGTAGAGATAGTCCCACTGGGCGTGCCAATTTGTAAACACAAATTCGTGAATTAAATATAAAAACGCGAAAATGCGAAACAATTTTATTTAATTTCGGATTAAACCGATAAATATTGTGGGTTACAATCTCTAATTTCTCCTCTGATTCTCTCTTCTTGAACTTCTTGAATTTCTTGAGCACTTTTGGAACTTTTGGAGTTGGATCCGCAGCCGACTCCTATCCGATCTTGTATTTGGGGCTTTATAACGTTAATCCAAAGGCTTAGCACCGTATTTTTGGATTAAACGTTGAATTTAGGAACTTTTTGGATGAACGTCGTTGAAGATCGTTCTTAAACTTGGGACTTTGTAACGTTAATCCAAGGGCTTGACGCCGTATTTTGGATTAAACGTCGATTTACGGGACTTTTCGAGACTTATCGGGACTTTTTCGTGACTTTTCGGGACTTTTCAGGACTTTTCCGTTGAAGATCCACGAAGAACCTTGAAGAAACGCTGAATCGAAGGGGCTTAGCACCTTGATCTCCACTCGAACGCTGCTTCTCATCGCTTTGCACGAAGAACGCCTTGAAGAAACGCCGAATTGAAGGGGCTTAGCACCTTGATCTCCACTCGAACGATGCTTCTCGCCGCTTTGCACGAAGAACGCCTTTGAAGCTCCTCCGCTTGCTGAAGAACACTCTAAAATCTCTGCATAGAATTTTAGAGCCTTGAATGCTTCTGATTTTGTTGATTCTAAAATGAATGAAACGAGGCCTCGATTTATAGGTGTAGAACCTAAGGTTTCTTATGGGCCAAGGAGATATTTGTGCAAGTGGTTAGGGCTTAATTCAAATTTTGAATTATTTGATGGGCTAAGAATACCCTATTTGGGCTTGATTTGGTTTGTTGGACTTTAGAGGCCCATCTTCATTTATGGGACTTTTGAGGCCCGTCTTCGTTTATCGGACTTTAGAGGTCCGTCTTCGTTTATCGGACTTTAGAGGGCCGTCTTGATTTGTTGGGCTTTGGAGGCCCAAATTAATTTAATTTTGCTTGTCTACAAATTGCCCCCTCGCATTTCGTTCACGAAAACGTTTGTCTTTGATGTGGACGAATTGCGAATTACTTTCAAGTGATTTCCCACATGTGGGCCAGGAGTGACTATTCTTTAACTTCTTTTGACAAAGTATGGATTTCATTATTTAACCACTTAAAATGTCTTTAGTGGAGTAAGTTAACAGTTTAACCACATGTATTTACCTTTGGTGGTTGTCGTGCACAGTTTAGACTCATGCGGAGCAGGAGTAATAAGCAGTTTAGTTTCGTGCATCATGGAGCGACAAGCAGTTTAGGCTCATGCGTTCTTGGAGCAACAAGCAGTTTAGGCTCATGCGTTTATGGAGCAACAAACAGTTTAGGCTCATACGTTTATGGAGCGACAAACAGTTTAGGCTCATGCGTCTATGGAGCATACTTGTTTTCTTTACGCGTAGTAGCGTTTAAAAAACATTCCGTTCATGGGACCAATGTATACGTCGTCTTCAGAAATCAATTTGTAGGCGCCATTTGCGTAAACTTCCTTAATTTGACTGTCTTCAACTGTGACGTGATTCGTCGTTGTTTCAGTTTCTTCTAGCAAGATCTTCCCTTCTTTGGCTAGCCGCATAATTTTTTCTTTAAGTATAAAACAGTCTTGGGTTGAATGTCCTACCAATCGATGGTACTTGCAATATTTGGGGTCGTCCGTTCGCCCAGCCTCATCGGGTCGTTTCATTTGTGGTAGTTCAATGAGATCATTTTTGATCAAGTCATTGAAAATTTCGGGGATGTATCACTCTTGAGATAGTAACCCTTCAAATCCACTTGTAGACATGCTCAACTCAATGTCATGAGCCTTAGTAGCAAAATCCTCGAATGATCTTGGTCGAATTGCTTGAAGGATATAACGAAGACCCCACTGCATTCCTTGGATGCACATCTCGATAGCTGAAGTTTCAGTCAATCTATCCTTACAATTTAGGCTTAGATTTCTCCATCGATTTATGTAATCGATCAACGGCTCTTTCTTTGATTGACAAGTGTTCGTCAATTCAAGCATGCTAACCGTTCTACGAGTGCTGTAAAATCGATTGAGAAATTCTTGTTCCATTTGCTCCCAACTTTCTATCGAACTGGCCTCCAAATCGATGTACCAATCGAACGCATTGCCCTTTAAAGAGCGCACGAATTGCTTCACCAAATGATCTCCATACGTGCCGGCATTGTTGCAGGTCTCCACGAAGTGAGCAATATGTTGCTTTGGATTACCCTTGCCATCGAACTGCTGCAACTTTGGAGGTTGATAACCAGCTGGCATCTTCAAACTGTCAATCCTCTTCGTGTAAGGCTTGTTGTAGGTGAATGAAGACTTGGGATTTTTATCGAACTTATCTTTGATTGCCCCAAAAATGATTTCTTTTAGCTGGTTAACGGGCACCAAACCATCGGGAGAAACTTGTAACTCCTTAAGAGTTGGGTCAATTTCTATCTGTTGACGTTCACCAGACATCTCCACATCATGCCCCTCGACTCGCTTTTCTTTTGCTCGACTTGACTCCCCTTTGTCTGCATTGCTCATCAGCTTAGCAATATGAGCATCCTGTTCTTGGACATGTTTCGTGAGTCCTTCTATAGCTCTAGTCAAGCTTGCCAATTTCTCCTCAACAGTCGTGGTATTTGTCACCATTGCTGAAGCTGTGTTTGAATCTGATGAGCTCGCCGTGGAATGAGTAGGGGAACAGGCTGGGTTGTTTTCCTCATTCGCAGTGTTGGGTAGTGGACCCTCTGCAGTAGCTTTCCCTGAAGAAGACGATGACTTCGAGCTTCTTGACAACGTTCTCGTGACTACGTTCACGTCTTCAAAGTCGATGTCAACTGATCCGGGTGCAACGCCTCTCTTGATCTTAATCTTGATTGGTGTCATCGTCGTGACTTGATTTTCTTGAAGAGTAGAGATGAGAGGTAGAGATAGTCCCACTGGGCGTGCCAATTTGTAAACACAAATTCGTGAATTAAATATAAAAACGCGAAAATGCGAAACAATTTTATTTAATTTCGGATTAAACCGATAAATATTGTGGGTTACAATCTCTAATTTCTCCTCTGATTCTCTCTTCTTGAACTTCTTGAATTTCTTGAGCACTTTTGGAACTTTTGGAGTTGGATCCGCAGCCGACTCCTATCCGATCTTGTATTTGGGGCTTTATAACGTTAATCCAAAGGCTTAGCACCGTATTTTTGGATTAAACGTTGAATTTAGGAACTTTTTGGATGAACGTCGTTGAAGATCGTTCTTAAACTTGGGACTTTGTAACGTTAATCCAAGGGCTTGACGCCGTATTTTGGATTAAACGTCGATTTACGGGACTTTTCGAGACTTATCGGGACTTTTTCGTGACTTTTCGGGACTTTTCAGGACTTTTCCGTTGAAGATCCACGAAGAACCTTGAAGAAACGCTGAATCGAAGGGGCTTAGCACCTTGATCTCCACTCGAACGCTGCTTCTCATCGCTTTGCACGAAGAACGCCTTGAAGAAACGCCGAATTGAAGGGGCTTAGCACCTTGATCTCCACTCGAACGATGCTTCTCGCCGATTTGCACAAAGAACGCCTTTGAAACTCCTCCGCTTGCTGAAGAACACTCTAAAATCTCTACAGAGAATTTTAGAGCCTTGAATGCTTCTGATTTCTTGTTGATTGAACTTGGGACTTTGTAACATCAATCCAAGGGCTTGACGTCGTATTTTGGATTACACATCGATTTTAGGGACTTTTCGGGACTATTTCGTGACTTTTCGGGACTTTTCCGTTGAAGATCCACGAAGAACCTTGAAGAAACGCCAAATCGAAGGGGCTTAGCACCTTGATCTCCACTCGAACGCTGCTTCTCACCGATTTGCACGAAGAACGCCTTGAAGAAACGCCAAATCGAAGGGGCTTAGCACCCTGATCTCCGCTCGAACGCTGCTTCTCGCCGCTTTGCACGAAGAACGCCTTTGAAGCTCCTCCGCTTGCTGAAGAACACTCTAAAATCTCTACAGAGAATTTTAGAGCTTTGATTGAATGCTTCTGATTTCTTGTTGAGTGAACTTGGGACTTTGTAACGTCAATCCAAGGGCTTGACGCCGTATTTTGGATTACACGTCGATTTTAGGGACTTTTCGGGACCTTTGGGACTTATCCGGGACTTTTCGGGACTCTTCCGGGACTTTTCGGGACTTATCGGGACTTTTCCGGGACGGACGCCGTTGAAGATCCACGAAGCATCTCCTCCTTGAAGAAACGTCGAATCGAAGAGGCTTAGCACCTTGATCTCCGCTCGAACACTGCTTCTCGCCGCTTTGCACGAAGAACTCCTTGAAGAAACGCCGAATCGAAGGGGCTTAGCACCTTGATCTCCACTCGAACGCTGCTTCTCGCCACTTTGCACGAAGAACGCCTTGAAGAAACGCCGAATCGAAGGGGCTTAGCACCTTGATCTCCACTCGAACGCTGCTTCTCGCCGCTTTGCACGAAGAACGCCTTTGAAGCTCCTCCGCTTTCTGAAGAACACTCTAAAATCTCTGCATAGAATTTTAGAGCCTTGAATGCTTCTGATTTTGTTGATTCTGAAATGAATGAAATGAGGACTCTATTTATAGTTTGTAGAACCTAGGGTTTCTTATGGGCCAAAGAGATATTTGTGCAAGTGGTTAGGGCTTAATTCAAATTTTGAATTATTTGATGGGCTAAGAATACCCTATTTTGGCTTGATTTGGTTTGTTGGACTTTAGAGGTCCATCTTCATTTATGGGACTTTTGAGGCCCGTCTTCGTTTATCGGACTTTAGAGGTCCGTCTTCGTTTATCAGACTTTAGAGGGCCGTCTTGATTTGTTGGGCTTTGGAGGCCCAAATTAATTTAATTTTGCTTGTCTACACATACAATATTGATCAATTAAGTCAAAATTCATGGGTCAACGCTGATCAACCTTAATTATAATATTTATTTTCGCTCTAAAATATTATCTTACTATATGATCAAAACTATGTTAATACATGACATAAATTTTGTCACTACAAGACTAAAAGTGTATTAATGCAAGTTCCAAAATATTTTGGATACTTTTTTTTTTGAGCAAAATTACTAAAATAATTATGACTTATTCGGCTACTACATGATTAAAACAATGTCATTACAACACCAAAGTTTTATCACTACAAGGTCAAAAGTGTATTAACTACATGTTCAAAAATATTCTGAACAATTATTTTTTTTTGAATGAATTTGCTGAATGTTTTGACATGTAATATTAAATTTTTGGCCTTGTAGTGGTAATTTTTTGACCTTGTAGTAACAATATTTTGGTCATGTAGTAAATCACTTGTTTGCGACCCGCGAATTTTTTGAGCAACCCGGATCCGAATTTATGACCCACAAAATTTTTAAAATTATCTTAATTTGACTTTTGAGCTAAATGAATTTAGGATTTTGACTTGATTAAATTAGTATGGAATGCATGTATGAAATATTGACATAAGACTCGCCCATAATGAAAGACAAAATATTTTCAAATACAATGAAAGTGAGACATTATCAAATACGATCAAAGAAAGAGAAAAAGTGAAGTGAAACGGAATATTTATTCTTTAATTTATTTTATTTGGTCTTAACATACTAAACCACATTAATAATAAATTTTTCATTTTAAAGAATCAACATGTATAATCAAGATGCTCGAAAATTTACCTTAAAATGCATTACAGAGGACACAGATCGAGACAACACATAGATTGAGGCGACACATATTTAGGTTGCATAAATTACTTATTAATGAAAAAAAATTAATGGACTCCATTATTATTATTTTTAACATCATGTACAACCACATATAACTAACTATAAAATGGATGCGGCAAGATATTCCAATGGGGCAGGTCTGAACGGTAATACGGTATATAAAAAACATTATTTCATATCATACTGAACATTTTTTATATTAAATTGGTATATTGATACCGTACCCAAAAAAAAAAATGTATATTGAAAGTTCATTATTAAAAATACCTACCAATATTATTTTGAAATTTTAGTTTGTATAAATTTATTAAATGGTAACAGTATATACTACTTATTTCATATTGAATTTTTGGTATATCATTTCATATCAAAAAGTAGAGTAGGGGTATATATATGCGTTTATTATTGAAATACTGGTCTTTTTGAGTATTTCAGTATATAATGCAACATGCATTAAAGAATTTAATGTAATTAACGATCTCTGCACTTCGGTGTTTTATAGAGTATATTGAAAATTTCTCTGCATAATGCATTTAAAGGTCTCTAAAGTAGTAATTTTTAATTTGAAAGTTTAAAAAGTATTTTCTATATTAAAAAGTGTCGGAAGTACCCATTATTATTTCAAAAGATCCCCTAAAATATTAAAATATGATTTCACATGTGAGTTATCCTATATTGAAATAAGTGATATTATAATATAAATGTATATAGTGAACTATTTCTTTTTATTGTCTAGTCTCTTCTCCACCTCGATTACACTTCTACGTGTGAGACCGCCCTTGATTTCTATTTTATTTATAAAAAAAAAAACTTAATTGATTAGTTTATTAAAATTAAATTAACTTAACTTACTACTAATTCATAAAAACAAAATTGACGAAACGTTGGCACTAATAAAGTTACTCGTTATTTTTAATAAATTGACAGCTAGCTTCCAAATATATCAATAAAATATTGTAGAGACGGAATCTCTCCAAAAGTGAAAAACTGTTTTTTGATTGCCCGACCCGGCCAAACAAATAATTCGTTTACTTCTTCCATAATATTTTCACTATTTTGTCTCTTTTTTTAAAAAAATAACCGAGGTAAGATTTTTTAGTTTTTTTACGGGCAGTGGTAAGATATTCGATATTTGCCAGAATTGTAACCCGTGCACATGTAGAAAAGAGAATGATAAATAAGAAGATTGAGAATACAGCAGGGAAACAAATCAAATATACTTATTAAGGTTAGAGGTGAATTATGATTAATGTTATGAGTCCATAGCTTGCGTAGTTGGAAAGCCATCACCCAGCTAAACTATTTAATGTCTGCATAACTAGTTGTTTTCGTAATTATATATATTGGGACCTCAACTTATCATTCAATTTACATTTATTCCATTATATTTCTATTAAGTTACATAAAATATTAACGAAAAAGTTTATTGTAATTTGGGTTCAATTATATTAGGCCACTAATTCATAATAATATTGAAGAAAAAAACCGAGCATTCAACAATAACAATACTAATATATAAATAATGGAAAAATCTCAAATGCACAGTGTGCACAGATCCAATTTCTGTGCACACGGTTTTTACCCATATCCCTCATATGACCCGATCCGGCCCATTTACTTTTTATTATATTCTTCACGCACCTTTACTGTCATTAACATACGTATTTTTCTTCTGAATTTCTTATGATATCGGTAGAGGTCTAGATCGAATTTATACAGTGTTCGCTGGGGTTTGTTCGTGTTGAAGAATTCTGGGTTTAAGAGGGCGAATCTGCAACAGTTTTTTGGTTGAAGAAGCGGTTTTCTTCATCTTCTTCCGCTGTGATTCTGGGCGGTTTTCCCCGATTGCTGAAGAACTCCAGTAGCGCCGCCTTCCTCAACTTCGACCTGCTTCCACCCCAAACTCCCACCTCAGATTTCTCTCTCCTGGCCGCACATGAGAATCAAATTAAAAACAAAAAAAAACAAAAACCTGATCCGTCTGCAAATTTGAGAAATCAATAGGAAAAAAAGATTTATATCAATTGGGAGTAATTTGAACCATTGTTCTGCATCATCTTCACGGCGTCGTTGTTTTTTTGTGGAGCATACTCTAACGACGAAGACGACGCTCTCTCTCTCTCTAATTTTTTTTCTCTCTCTACTCTATTTGAAAAGTGTAATTTTTATTATTGAAAAGTGGTTGATATTTTAACTGAAAAGTGTAATTTTTATTATTGAAAAGTGGTAGATATTTTAACTGAAAAGTGTAATTTTTATTGTTGAAAAGTGGTAGATATTTGTTACTGAAAAGTGTAATTTTTATTATTGAAAAGTGGTAGATATTTTAACTGAAAAGTGTAATTTTTAGAGAATTTTTATAAAAAAGGTCATTCATACACATACCTTCTTAATAAAGGACCACTAATAGGATCTTTTTAAAAAGGGACAAAAACATATGTTAAAAACCATTTATGCCCTTACATTTAAATTTGAAGATTAATTTAATAATTAAAGGAAGAAGTCGTAACTTCCTTCCTTTTCGCCATATATTCAACCACATACCTATTCACAAAGATTCTCGTAATTTCCCAATCGAGTTCGTCATTGTGATTTGTACAACAATCGATGCACTAGTTCCTTAACTAGATCTACGATCCTCTGGTCATCGTCTTCCATGGCAGTGCCGGCGGCGGCAGTGATGGTGTGGCGGAGCTGCGGAGGCGATTGTGCACGTGTGAGTGTATTTTGGGGTGGTTTGTTTTTAGTTTTGATATTGGACGGGTAAATGAAAATGTTTTATGAAAATACATACACACTAGGTCCAATTCTTGTCTGCTTCATTTCTCATGATTTCAGATTTCAATAATTAACCATTAGTAGTACATATAAATTTTATGTTTTTAAGATCCATAATTAATTTTATGTTTTCATCATTATGTTTAGTCTCGTGAAAAAATCTACAGGCATGGTAGCATGTGTTATAAAGAAGCATTGCACATCCATTCATAATGCTTCTTCATATGGAGAATTTCGGAAGACAAAACCGAGTACTTGTAAGACTTGTGGCATAAAGTCATTTTCTGCATAATGATATTTACATATGCACATAATTTACTTCACACTTCTGCATTATTCATATGATGATGCAACTTTAGTTTTTTTTTCTGCATTACAGTCACCGATTTTTCTGCAGATCTTTCTGCATAATCAAGTCAAAGATTTTTCTGAAGTACATATCTAATTTGATTTGACGATTTTTCTGCAGATCTTCAAGTCTGAAAATTAAATTGAATATCAGAGTTTTGGGGAAAATGCAATTGAATATCAGAAATTTGGGGAAGACTTAAATATCAAAGATTTGAGGAAGATTTGAATATCAAACATTTGGGAAAGAATATCAGAGCTTTGGGAAAATTCCTAAAATTGAGGCGGTGATTTGGGGAAGATTTGAATATCAGAGATTTGGAAAAGTCCTAAAATTGGGGAAGACTTAGTAATTAATGGCGATTTGCATTCAAAATTTAAAATTAGTTGACTTAATATTATATTAAAACGTAATTTTGAATATTGAGGGTAAAATGGTACATTTAAGTTGGATTTTGACCTTAATTTGAAACTATTTTAAACCAGTTCCTTATTTAAAAAAACATTAGGTGGAAAGACCTAATATGTGAAATCCCCTAAATTTTATTATTGAAAAGTGGTAGATATTTTAACTGAAAAGTGGTAGATATTTGTTACTGAAAAGTGTAATTTTTATTATTGAAAAGTGGTAGATATTTTAACTGAAAAGTGTAATTTTTATTATTGAAAAGTGGTAGATTTTTGTTACTGAAAAGTGTAATTTTTATTATTGAAAAGTGGTAGATATTTTAACTGAAAAGTGTAATTTTTATTATTGAAAAGTGGTAGATATTTGTTACTGAAAAGTGTAATTTTTATTATTGAAAAGTGGTAGATATTTGTTACTGAAAAGTGTAATTTTTATTATTGAAAAGTGGTATTTTTATTATTGAAAAGTGGTAGATATTTTAACTGAAAAGTGTAATTTTTATTTAACTGAAAAGTGTAATTTTTATTATTGAAAAGTGGTAGATTTTTGTTACTGAAAAGTGTAATTTTTATTATTGAAAAGTGGTAGATATTTTAACTGAAAAGTGTAATTTTTATTATTGAAAAGTGGTAGATATTTGTTACTGAAAAGTGTAATTTTTATTATTGAAAAGTGGTAGATATTTTAACTGAAAAGTGTAATTTTTATTATTGAAAAGTGGTAGATATTTGTTACTGAAAAGTGTAATTTTTATTATTGAAAAGTGGTAGATATTTGTTACTGAAAAGTGTAATTTTTATTATTGAAAAGTGGTATTTTTATTATTGAAAAGTGGTAGATATTTTAACTGAAAAGTGTAATTTTTATTTAACTGAAAAGTGTAATTTTTATTATTGAAAAGTGGTAGATATTTTAACTGAAAAGTGTAATTTTTATTTAACTGAAAAGTGTAATTTTTATTATTGAAAAGTGGTAGATTTTTGTTACTGAAAAGTGTAATTTTTATTATTGAAAAGTGGTAGATATTTTAACTGAAAAGTGTAATTTTTATTATTGAAAAGTGGTAGATATTTGTTACTGAAAAGTGTAATTTTTATTATTGAAAAGTGGTAGATATTATTATTATTGAAAAATGTTAATTTTGGTAATAATTTAAAAAATAAAAAATGTTTTAAGACACAAGATTTGAGCCCATGACCTTATACCCCTTTCCAAACATTGTAACCGCCAGTCTAGCAATTACTTTGTTTATAAAAATTTGCTTATGTATGTTATACTTGTTGACTGGTCGCATAGTGTGCACACTATGCACCAGAGACGAACCCATAAATAATTTATACAAAATATAATTACTTTTGAGCCCATATAAACTATCAAGTTAATTTTCTTTCACTTTATATATAAAAATTTACAAATTATTCCTTATAAATCCTACTCATAACTATTTTTTTTTATAACACCCATGGTGCAAATATATTTGGACGGGGAGGGAGTATTTTTATTAGAATATTGGGGCAGGGCAGGAGGCGTGGGTTTGAATTTTTAACTCTACAAATTGTGAGAGTCAACAACAAAAAAGTTGTTGTAAGTTGGCCAAATTTTATTAAATCAATTACTAATCTATATGAACAATTCCAAGTTTTCGTTCTTATATTATTATTAGTATTAATGGTCGGCGCGGGTCACCGGCCCACAGCCCACTAGCGCCACAGGTCTGTCTGTTTGAATAAAATTTGGTAAAACTCAATTAAGTTAAGATAGTTGAATTAATAAAGATTTAAAAAATCGTCTCAAAGAATGAAACAACAAAGACAATTTGCCAATTATTATGCAAGTATTTAAAAGCATATCATGATTCAAACTTCAATGGAGACCATATACAAAGCTTAGATTCCATATATGGACTAGTTTTGGAACAATTAATAAGAGAAAATAAGAATGGAGCGTCATTTCAACAAAGTAGTGGAGTATAATACTAACAATAATAATTTCTAGCACCAAGTATCTTTACAACACTCGAGTATACAATTTCAGCTGAAAAACCAACTCATCTGCAGATAGTCCACACGCGCCACTCACTTCAAATATACCAAAATCAACTAAACAATCGCCGACTAGATTACATACTTTATATGTGCGTATCTGGGATTATAAAAGGCCAGTTCCACCAAATGGATTGGTATTCTGTGGGTGAGCAGGAGCAGGAGCAGGGGGGGCCGGAAAGGCTCCAAAACCCGTATCACCAAAAGGATTGTGTTGGCCCATCATCAAATGAGGCTGTTGTTGGGCCTGTGGATAAGCCGGTTGATGTGGGCCAAATGGATTGTTTTGAAGCTGTGTCATGCTGCCCATTCCAACTGTTGGAGGAGCAGGAGTGTTGTTAGAGATAGAGAATGGATCACTGACTTCAAACGGATTGGGGGCGGGTGCTCCGTATACTGGTTGCTGGGATGCTCTATATGCACCTTCATCGTATAAACTGTCAAGGAGGAGCGTATCCAGTCCACCGGCCTGCAATTCAGATGTCAACATTGTTAGTGGCTAGGGTTTTGAGGGGTAATCTCATAAGTCTTCATGTATAAAGTAAATAAATGAGTTGAATTGTGTATTGGTGGGCCCAAAAGTAATAGTAATATTTTGTGTAAAATTGTGGATATTGTGAGGTGGGAGTGTATAGAGGGTTTCCATTTTAGGGATGTGCCATATAAGGTGTTCTACAGAATTGGGCCAAAAGGAAATAAATCTGGCAGGTATAATGGAATGTATGGCTTTTCATCTGTTTTAAATACAAATTGGTGGCACAAAAAATTAACATGAACTGTTGACAAATTTTACCCTCCAAAAGATTTCAATGTTTCTACATTTACATAATTACATGTACATCCTGAAGTTTGAGCCCCCCCTATTTCTGAATATGGCATGATTAGCTTCAGGGTACTGTATGGCATGATTTACATGAACTGTATGGCTTTAAAAAAAATGTTCTGAATAATCCCTACATTCTACAGGGCACGGAGCGAAAAAAGTTCTACTTCAGATGTACTGTCTAGGTCAAATTTCTTGCTTAGAAGATGCTCACAATCAGGCAGGCACTCTGCCAGTAATAACAGATTCTACCAAATAATCACTCAGTCATGCACAAGGATAAACATGTGGGCATAAATTTTTTATTCAAAACTATAAATTGAGACAAAGGCCATACCAATTGCCTCTCCTGAACTGAGGACAAGTTGGTGCTGGGAGTAGTCACCAGAGCAAGTTCCCACCCAGTAGGGTCCAAATCTTTGGCTTGAGAAGCATCAGAGTCAAATGGCGTATTTCCTGGAGAATTTACGTATCAATATCCTTTTACCCTTACAAACATAATCAGGTCAAAAGTTTGAGCATCTAATTAGAGAAGATATAGAGGAATGCTAACCAGATGGAACTATGGCTAAAGCCAAGGCATTACTATCCTCAATGGCAGATGCATCTCCTGTACTCGCATTCAATCCCTGGAATAATTTACCCAACAAAATAGACGACTAATAAATTGACAACGAAAAATGAACAAGGCAAAAGAATACACCTTGAAATATCCTTAAAACACGAGACTATGAAGTATTAGGAATCTCACAAGCAAATCGTCTGTGTCCACATTGGTTGGCTCTGGTGGAGGGGGAGGAACAGATGCATCTGGAGTTGAGACGGCAACATCATCAGGATGAGGTGGCGGTGAGTGTTCCTCAACTGGAACTTTTGTCTCTTCAGAAGGTGAAGAAACATCTTCTTCCTTGTAGGTCAGCATCAGCCTCTCTGGATATTCCTGACAAAGTACAAATATTCTTAATTAGTATTAATCTATCCAAGGCAAACAGTAGAAAATCATATATAAATAAATATATAAAACTCATAAACTAAAAGACTAAATTGCAAAATTGGTCTCATGTCTATTGGCGTTGACGATTTTAGTCCCACGCGAATCAGTTTTCTCAATTAAGTCTCATAATTTTAAATGCTCTACAATTTAAGTCCTATATTGACAATTTTTTGGTTTTAGAATGACAATTATTTGTGATCTTTTTAAGTGAAACTAATATGTTTGGGTCTTATTATGCCACATAAGTGATGCCAAGTTATTAATCTGGTTGCTAGATGGAATTTCACGTGAGCAGCACATGCAAAAATCTTGCAACGTAGGACAAAAATTGAATCATTTTAAAAGTTATGAGACTTAATTGAAAAAAATGATTCGTGTGTAATAAAATCGCCATCACACAATAAATACGGGACCAAACATTAGGCTACACCAAATAAGGACTGCCCTTGAATAAGAAAACTAACCAAGGCCACACTTGAAACAGAAACCATCCTCGGTGCTTCTTTAATATACTCCTCCATGGTTACTAAAAAGGACTGTGGAGGCTGAAATCATAAACAAAAGCAACCCGTCAACTCGAGATATCAACATATCTAAGAATCAGAGCACCAAATCTTCTAGAAAGTACTACCTCTCTCAACACAGGGAATTGGAAATTTCTAGCAAGTTCAAGTCCTTTGCAAACTTCATAAAAATCAGAAAGGCTATTCGCCTGAAATAAGAGCAAACCATTATAATGTCACATGATATTTCTTAAGAGTGACACTGGACAACATAAAACTGATAAGAGCAAGAAAAGACCTGCTGGCCCGCTCTTTTGTAGATATCAAGGGCTTTAATGGCTTCATGTCTTGGCATCTCAAAAAACTAAATCACAAAATTAGGAGAGGTCAATTTATTATTAAGAAAATACAAAATCCCATCAACTACGAAAAAATGGGTAACCTACAACTTTATTTCACTTGCCTTATCCACAAGATTGATTATCCCATCATTTACAGCACAGTATATTTTAAAACTCTCTTTGAGGACCTGAAACCACAAACATGTGCAGCAAAAGTCAGACATTCTAAACTCCTGCTAGCCAGCCAGTAATGCAACAGTGAGACTTCAATCAGAGGTTTCAAACTACTTTTACTTTTACCAACAAAAAAGAGCACAAAGGCTTTGTCAAAAAAAAAAAAAAAAAAGAGCACAAAGGCGAGCAGAATGGATGCCTTACGTAACTGAGAAGACTTACCCACAATAGTTCCCATTTATCTACATCTAAAACCTTTCAACCACCTCTTCAATAGATATACTTAGTTCACTAATAGAACTAATACATTACATTATTATGGATACAAGAAAAGGGGTGGAAGTCGTGAGCGTGAAGAGAGAAAACATACCAAGGCAAGGGCGTACTGTATTACATAATTACCCACAGCTGCCCCTTCAGGCTGTAAATCAATAAAGGACGGTAAGAAGTGGATAACTCACAACTCCTAAATACTCAGAAGGATAATATGGTGTAAACGATCAAACTTGAAAAATGTTTATAATCAAAGAATTGACAGTCACCAAAGATTCAGTAAATACCCGACATCCAATAAGACGATATAGCAGCTGTTGCAAACCAGGCAAATGCTCCAAAAGTTCTTCACTGTCCAAGTCTCTAGTTTTACTGTAACCCTGAAAACAATTCAATAAAACAAGAAACATCACTCAATGTTACAAGTCGCTACCATGTTATATTGTGATTACTTTAAGAATAGCACTTTTACTAAATTATGTGCACTTGACATGAATATTAGTATTCGACCCTATACAATGATTTCTTACGGAGGAATGCAAATTCCACCACCCAAGTTTAGATGACCGGTCATCATGTTAACCTATTTCTCAAGACCTCATAGATGCGTCCAAATATAAAATATAATCAAATTAGAAAGTTGGGTGTTTGGTACATTATCAGGGAATGGGAAAGATTGGTGTGAGATATTGGTTTCATTCCCCATATGTAGGAGATGAATTGTCGATTTTCCAGAAGTGAGGTTTCATTCCTTTTCCCCCTCTACACCAAGTACCCATCTTCCACTCAATCATTCCCTTCTCATTCCTTCTCCCTCAAAATATCCAACCAAGCACCCTAGAGCCAACACATTGTTAATTGCTACCCAGCATGTATATTCTAATACTCTTTCACATCTTGATTGCACTGGGAAGAAGTTTTTGACAAGACTTAAAACTAATAAAATTTTGCATATCTTTATACTTTCGCCTCATATAAATAATTGTTGAGAATAATATGGTTAGGCTCATATTTTAAGAGTAGGAAATTTTGGTAAAGGGAAAAAAAGACATATTCTTAATAACTTTTTTAAAAAGAAAGATAGCAAAGATTGTTGAAGATCAGTAGGCTTACAAAATTATATTAATAGAAGGAAAATATTTGGTGAACAAAGAAAATCTAATCTAAACTATAAAATTACATTAAAAGGTTGGTATATTGCAAAAGGGAAATATGAGCAAATCTGAGGAATATAAAAACACACCTTATCTTGGCCTGGTGTCGGCCTAGGAAGACGCTCAGCTTCAATGTCATACTTGAGAATCCTAAAGCATTCTAATCTTTCTTCCAAAAAGAGTGCATAAGTCCGTACCCAGGCAGAGCAATCCCAAGCTGGAGAAAGAGAGAGTGTATTACTCGGATTATGAAACAACCATTATTTACTTGTCCTAATCTTTTTTACTAAAGCAAAATAGTACTGAAGTCAATTCTGTAGGGAGAGGGTAAATAGTTTGAAAAAACCAATTCATAAAATATACAAAGGTTGCCACTTGCCAATAGGGCTTGAATCATCCTTGAAATTGGACATTTGAAGGACATGGCCTCTCTGCTGGAAATTCAAAAGCTCCTCCCTAAATGTTGGGTCACCTTCTCTCAATGTTCTATGAATAACTATTAGGGTTTTCAGTGCAACCTGAGCAGAAACAACACAAATAGATATATTATACCAACTAACTTGGAGAAACCTAGAATTGAACTCCATGGACTAGGCGAGGAAGTAAAGAAGTGCATGCTATACAATTACAAGAAAATAGCATTGTGCAAATATCAAAACATACATAAAGCTTAAAAGTATGATTATTTCACAGAAAGAATATATTTTCTTCCGCTTTTTTTTTTTTTTTTGACAGTTGTTCCAGTTATTTCTAAATTGTACATATCCCAGGAAAATGTAACTGAAAACTGATAAAAACCAATAGATAAGTGAAGATCTTATAGAAGCTGCAGCACTATTCAACACCCTAATCCACCCATTCATCCTCCAGCTACTGATCCATGACTTAGGAACAAAATTTAAGTAATAACGTGCAGGCAATCACCAGATAAAATGATACAATCTTTTCAAATCGTAAAATTATGGGTTTGATACCAGGATCAAGTAACATACGTCCCAGGATAATTTCATGGAGAAAAATATATGTATTCATTGCAATTACCAATTTGCCTATTTTTCTATAGGCTCATTAGAAAATTTTCAAATATTCCTCTTTGATATAGCTGAAACAAGAAATGAGAAAACTGTAATCATTCATCGTTGAACATCTATGTCAAGTGCAGTGCCAGTCTACAATAAGCTAATAATCCAAATCAAAATCTAAAGCATTGAAAAAGAGATTTTGCACTCAAATTAAGGGAACGAGAAATACTGATCTTAGAAATAGCAAGCATACTAAAGTGAAATTCTTGGCAACATTAATTAGAACAGAAAAAAGCTAGTCCATGTAGGAATTACAAAAGGCATAAAAAAATATTATCGGCATTACGTCAGTATCCATACCGTCCAGTTATGTGTCTTCGCCAATCGTCTCGCCAGTGCATGAATGCAGTACGCAACATCAGCACGAGGTCGCATTGCTGATGTGGCAGCCAAAATTTCTGCAAGAAGCATCCAATCACTAATACCATAATTCCAAGCCCACTCATTTTTTTCACTCAAATGATAAGAAACAGATGTCTGCCCCTTAAAAACAAAAGCAAAAAGGTAAACTCTCAATTTGTTCTTGCATATTAGGATGCAATATCTACTGTTTCTGAAATCCCAACCCAAGTATTGATGTACTTTCAGCAAATTTGAAAATCAAAGTGGCGTGGCATGTTTACAAAAATTCCCAAGAACATAAGTATTCAAAGATAACTCTCAGAAATTGCCCTAAACCAAATTGAAAAACCTCAGGACATTTGCAAAGAAAACCAGAAATGAGACGCTTCCCTCTATACAACCAACAAACAATTTCTCAAAAATAACCTAGGCAAGACCAATTGCAATCCATATATACGGAAAACCAAACACGTTAACACCACAATTCTTGGATCTACCGACATGAATAACTGAAAAAAAATACTCACTCCTGAGATGTCTCTCTTTCGGTGGACACTCCACATGATTTGTAGCCTTGACGATCGCCACATCAACATCCTTTTTTCAGCCACCCAAAAAAAATGAAAATCAGGCGTATATTGAAAAAAATTCATCTCAAATTCATGGTCACTCTCTATTTTCAGTAATCCACGCATACAGAGAGATAAGCGCATCCAACAAAAATCAAAACCCAGAATCTGATCAGCACAATTTTAGGCACATAACCCCCCTCCCTCGAACACAGTAAGATATAAAATTCACAAAAAGGAGGAAGAAATAAAGAAAAAGGAAAGTGAGAGAGAAACCTTGAAATCGGAGTTCACATGAGCAAGGCCGACTTTGGTTTGATCTTTAAGAGCGCCATATGCTTTTCTCCATGTCTGAAGTGTCCCCATTTCCGTTCAGATCGCCCAAATTTTATCCTTGTTCTATCTATTAATCTTAAAATCCGGGAGTCCTGATTTGCCCTTTTTACGAACACACACTCTCTCTCTAGTAACAGCAAGAGCGAGAGCGAGAGAGAGAAAGAGCTGTTTATCTCCCTTTTCTTTGTGTGTTGGGTGGCTTAAGGGGTCTACCTTAGAATCGAATCATCAAATGAGGACGGTGTGTGTATTATGTATACTGATGATGGTGTATTATAGTGATAGTGGTATAAAATACTCTTGCATACTTTTAAACAAAATTAAAAATCAGTTGTAATTTTAAAAATAAAATAATTTTGTTTTTTTAGCCTTAAAATAATATTGTTAGAATATTAATTTTGTATTACAATTTTAGAACGGATATAATAAAAAAAACATACAGTTGTATTTGTACTTATTTTTTCGAAAACTACATTTGTACCTAATATTTTAAACGTTTTAATGTGTAAATCAATAAGGTGGGATACTTCGGTCAAGATGGATTACCGAGTCATGGAAGCGGTTGGAAAAAAAAGTTTTAATATTCAAAAACTCTCGAGTACATTGAACAGGTGCAGAAAATTGGTTGTATTCAGAAAAAGATAGAGAAACCTTAATGTTTTTATTTTCTTCAAATTTATTTGTAATGAGATATATAAAAAAAATTAGAAAAAGAGAGTTTTAACAAAAATAAAAATAAATAACTAAATAAAAGACATTTAAAATAATAAAATGAATAAATTAACAAGGACGGATCACTATGATCCTGATAAGGTTAAAGTAATATTACTACAAGACTAAAAGTGTACTACTATTATGTACATTTTTTTGTCTTGTAGTGACATTATTTTTTACCGGGCCTACAAGACTAAATGAGATGTTTATCCGGAATTGGCTAAACGGATTGACCCGATTAACCATTAAAAATACAGAGTTAGGATTGATAGATTGTAGGCCCGTTTAAATCCGAGTTTTTTTTATCCGGACCAATTAGCCCGAGTTGCTATATATATATATATTTTTTTTTATTATTATTTTATAATGTGTGTATATATTTAAATTTTGGCCCAATGAATGGCCCATGAAAATTTAAAAAAAAAATCAAATACAAAAAATATTCTCCTCCCGTACCCCAATTTCCCCAACTCATTTAGTGTTACTAGTTAAATACTTAGATACCCTAATTTGGTAAGACATTATGCCATAATCCAATACTAGTCACTGCAGTTCACTCAATACTTTTGTTCCCTCATTTATTTATCTATCTTTAACTAATTAATTATTTATTTTTCTATTTTATTTGATTGTTGAACATGATGCATGTGATTTTTAAATTTAAAATTCAATTATTTAAAAAAATGTATATATATAGCTTGTTAGTGACCCGTTTAACCGTGACCTGATAGGATTAGAGTTAGGTTTCGACTATTGATGGATCGATTAAAAACGAACTGTTTAAAACCCTAGCCCATTTAACCCGTGGTCCTAAACATTTCACATATACAGAGTATTAGGTAAGATTAAGACAAAATAAATAAGATAAAGATAAGATATTATAATAATAATTAAGTGGTATTGTTAATTAATTAAAAAAATCTAAAAAATAAAAGTCTAAAACCTAGTAGTAGCAACCGCATTCTTCAAAGAAAAATTATGATTTTTCGGAATAAAATTATGAGATTTGTAACTTTCTTGATTTTTCCCCCGAGATTGTGCTTATTTTCCAAAGTTTTTCAAAAAAAAAAATCATGTTTTCCGAAAAATATTGGTGATTCGGGCTCAATGGGTGTACAATTTGTACCATTGTATATTAATTAAATATAGAAACTCTATAAATTAATAATCTTTGGACCTTCAAAATTTATTAATTAAAAGAGTTATTAATTTATCTATAAATTAATAATTATTAATTTATATATTAATTAATATTTTATTAATTTATAGAAGCATTCTTTCAAATTTCCACTTGTAATTATTTATTGTATATCAAATGAAAAAGCCTAATTTAAAAGAATCCTTCAATCTTCCACATTATTATACTTCGTGTGTTCATTGTATCACTTTATGAACATTTGAAATATTTTTTATATAAATATATAAGATCAAAATATGCTAACACAAACAAATCATGCACACGACATGACTTCTCATCTTACAGGTGTAAAGAAAAAAAAAATGACCGACGAGATTCGAAAAAATTATGCAAGCACAACAAGGATAATCCAAGTCTCATTAAAAAACAATTGCAAGAATGGGTTCTTAGAGACGAGAAGTTCTTTCAATGATAAGGAAAATTAGAGACGAGATTTAAGGTGAAATTGATTTCAACAAAAAAAAAAGACAATTGAGTCATTTTTAAAGAAACATTCATAAATTTTGGGCTAAAACAAAATAATCTAAAACAAATTTTGGGTCATTTGACCAATAAACCATAACTATAAGCATTAAGAAGCTCATTACCATCCATTATTCATTATTACTACATTTTTTATTAGATTATGATAATTATTTAGATTTATAGTCATTATTACTATTTTTTATTAGATTATGATAACTATTTAGATTTATTTGGTCATATTGAGGACCAATGAGTTCTAGAATTGTGTTTAAATTATACTTTTGTTTTATTATTTACTGATCATTAACTAATTATGTATTTTTCTATTTTATTTGATTGTTGGACGTGCCAATTGAGACCTTTAATTTTAAAAGAAAAAAATATTATTGTAGCCCGTTAGTGGCCTGCTAGGGTTAGGTCCCAACAATTGTAGACCAGTTAAATATGAATCAGTTAAGACCCTAACCCGTTTAGCCCGTAGGACTGACCCTATAGGCTAGGGCCAACCCGATAGCCATCTCTAGTTTCTACTGTACTCTATTTTGAAATCATAAAAAAAGGACATTTATCCGTGGCATTTTGACAGTGCCCTTGTCAAATGGGCTGGCCCGCCTCGCCTAGGGCTTTCCCTGTTTTGGTTTCGGCCACGGCTAAATGCCCCTCATATTCACCCTGGGATGATATCACCCCCACAACTGTGTTCACTCCCCATTTATTTTCCATAACTACCCTCTCATAAAACCCTAATTTAATCATAAAAGCCTAATTTTCTGCAGCCTCCTTCCTCCTCTCAATTTCTTCAACCTTCCTTTCCTCTATCTCTTCGAGACTCCGTCCGCCGCCGCCCCTCCTTTCTCGGCCGCCGTCATCCTCTTTCAGCTGCCGCCTCGCCTCCCTCTCCAGCCGCGGTAAGTTTCTCCTCCTCCCCTCTCCAGCCGCGGCTAGCTTCTCCCGCCGCCGCCTCTCCTCTTCCCTTTTCCGGGCGTCCGCTCATCCTCCCTCGTCGGAAAACAAACGACAGGTACTTGCCCTTCTCATCCTCCCTTGCCGCCCTGAATCTTCATTTTTTTCGTTGGATTTGGTATGATTTGGATCTACAAAAACTGGATTTTTTTTCTGGTATTTTTTTATGCTCTGATTTTTTTAATTTTTTTCGTTTTTAATGTCGATAAAAAAAATTCGAAAATTGCATTTTTACAATACTTTTTAAAAAATATGAATGATTAGGCTGTGACTCGGAAGCAATGTTGGTGGTACCGTGGTGGTAGAGCTGTCAAAATGGGCTAGGCCCGTTGGGTCGGCCCGCCTCCGCCTATTAAAAAGGTGGGTTGGGTTGAATAATACAAGCCCGTTTAAAACGCAGGCCCGTTTGGGCTAGACCGTATGGATTGTGGGTTTTGATGGGTTGGACCGCGGACGGGTTGGCCCGCGGGCTTTTTATTTTTAAAATTTTTATTTTTATTTTTTAAGGTTTAATGAAACAGTAACGCGTTTTTATTAAGTTGAACTATGATTGTAAGTAAAAATGTGATATTAGAAATTTATTGATTCAATTCAACTTTAAATTAATATACAAAATTATAAAATATCATTCTAAACAAAATTGAGATTTGAGAATGAGAATAAACCACTGTTATGTGGTGATAATGTTATATGTGTATTCACAAATTGACATTTGTTACTGATAGTTGAGCTGATTTGTCCATTAAACTTTCGTTGAATATTCTATATTTTTGTTATTTATAGTTGAGTTGATTTGCCCATTAAACTTTGTTTAAATTTTAGTTCGATTGATTTGGCAGTTAAACAAAAAATCTTTTTTAAGGTTTACTTTTTAATTATAAGAGATTAAAATTATTCACGTGGTGAATTTAATTAAAGATTATTCAAATTTATTCATACTTTATTTTTTTTATTTTTAGTAATTATTAATGTATTTTTTAAAATTTATTATGAGAATAAATGTGAAAAAGTAAAAAATAAATATATTATAAAAAAGCCCGTGGACTAACCCGCAACCCGTCATGGGTTGGGTTGGGTTGAGTATTTTTCAACCCGTCCCCGCCGTGGACCGGCCCGCCAAAACCCGCAAAATGATGGGTTGAGGTGGGTTATGGACCGCACCGCCCCGTTAGCCCGTTCTGACAGCTCTACGTGGTGGTGACTGGGAGGCAACTCGGTGGGGGTGTAAAATTAGGACTTTAATTAATTGTTATTTTAATTTAATTGATAAAGGGTAATACAGTCTTTTTGTTTTTGCATGTAATTTTTTTTAAAAAAATTCTGGGGGTGAAGTCATAAAAAGGGGGGGTGCATTTATCCGTGGCCTTTTCATCGGTCCTTAACTCAGACTTCAAAATTTTTTATAAAATAATTATGCAATGAAACTAAAATTAAAATTTTAATTTTTGAATTTTATTTATGTTGATTAATTTGTCTCCCTCTCTCTTTGCATCTGTCGAGTATAAAACCCACCCCTCGCCGTTAGCCATCTCCCCCCTACCCGTTGAGGCTCACCGGCGGAAGCAAGGTGCAATCATCAAACCTTTTTTCTCTGTCACATTGCATATATGCACGCTTTTTTCTTTTAATCTGTAAAAGTGCATATTTGTAGTGTGCCTATAAGTTAGTCAATGGGTATTCTTATTGAATTAATGTTTGGTTTTCAAATTGACCTGCTTCTCAGCTTTCAGAATCACTTTTAAATTGAGGTAACGAAAAGTGGAAGAACGTGAGAGATGGATGCTAGCCCTCTCATCCAATGCAGCTTCCATACATTTATTTTCTGGGGTGACTTAATAATTGCTCACCAACTGTTTGATAAAATGCTTCTTTAGACAAAAACTGCATTACCTTTTATCGATTTTTTAATTGTCTGCTTGGTTATTTTAACCTTGTTTTCTGGAAGCTGTGTAGTAATTATGGAGTTATCAATTAAGATGACACCTTAATTCCCAATTTTTGTTAGGTTAAACAATAAGTAATGAATTAAAGATGACTCATTTCTTAACATTATATCTTCACTTTCTACTCTTGTTCTTCTGTTAATACAGGTATTGTAAGTTATACAGAATGCTGCGGAAATCAAGAAGGCAGAACCAATTCTTAAGGTGCCGTCCACTTACATTTTCTCCGTTTGCCCAGTCCTTGGCTATTGCTTCATCGAGTCGGAAGAGGGCAAGGCGAGAGGACCAGGAACTCAAGTTACAAACTAAAGATCTCCCTACCTCTTCTGGTATGCTTTTTTAATTAGGTTTTCCTGCCCCTGCTGTTTTTGCTGGTTTATTTCATGTCAAGTTTGATTGATTGTCATTCTATACATGTTAGTTATTGATGGGTATGTAAACCACGGAAAAGATGAAGCCATACAGTCTGACTCTTCTGATGTTGATGAATTTAAGGTTGGTTTGGTAACCCTCATCTACACCAGTTTCTTTTAATTGTTGTTAGCCCATAACAGTTGAATGATTTTGTATAAATCTAATTATTATTTTTTGCAAAGGGGACTGTTCAAGTAGATTTTGAGTTCCTTGATCCGAAACCTAGTGACTTCCATGGAGTCAAGGTCCTTCTACAAGCGTACCTTGATAATAAGCAGTGGGATTTGAGTGGCTTTGTAGACTTGATATTGGGGCAGCCAACTGTGGGGACTGTAATCAAAGTAGAGAATGACGAAGATGATGCAGTTTACTCTGTTGTTAGTGTTCTTAATTTGGGTAGATATAAGGCAAGAAACTTACACTTTTGATGTGCATCTGTCTCTACCCTTATACACTTGTTTCAACATTATCGAGATTTGCTTCAATTATTGTCTGGTTATCTTGATGTTATGCTACTTTGGGTTTTATCAGGATAGCGAATGTATTGTTGAGCTCAAGGATTACTTGCTTAAAGTGTGTCAGGATATGGATGAGATGACTAACCTCAAGTCTTTAATTGGGGAGAAAGCACACGAGGTTGGTCTTGTGGTCTCACAGCGTGTTGTAAATCTCCCGCCTCAGCTATTGCCTCCTCTATATAAGGCTCTCTTTGATGAAGTAAAATGGGCAACAGAAGATGAGGTTAATGACTTACTATTATGCTTTCGAGCTGACACCTTTTTTCTTTATCCCTTTTTATGGCCTTGTTGATGTTGTCATCTCAATTTTGTACTTAAATGTTCTGTTTTACTTGTTAAAGCCTACAGAGGAGCTCCGGAGTTCCTTCCGCTTCAAATATTATCTCATTATTAGCAAAATATACAAGGTACATTGTTGGTGGTGATACCTATTTGTCGTTAATGCTCAACAATTGTTTATAGTTTCTTTTGTATGTGTGTATACAGCACAAACATGCAGACCAGGGTAAAGGGAAAATTCGAAGCAGAGAGGAAGCTGTAATTTATGTCAAACCTGAAGATGAAATTTTCTACGAGGTACAATATTTGTAATTTTTTGCCAATTCACTCGTACCAGTTTCTAAACCCGACTCTTTTTAATGTATTTCTGCAGCTTAGCTCATGGTCCTTCAGTTTTCCCTTGAAAGCACAGCGGGTCACACCCGATGAGGCAAGTCTTATCACTCAATTATATTCATATGATAATATCCCAAAAATAAAAGACAGTCATCCTTTAGGAGATTAGATGTTTCAAGTAAAATTGTTTTTTTTTTTTCTGATTTGATTTTTCATGTTAATGCAGCTTAAAAATTACAGGGCGATGGGTTTAGTGATGGCTGTTGAAGCTAGTAAAGTTTCTAAGTTCAGGGAACAATTGGGTTCTTTGATAGATGAATGATATCTCCGATTTATGCTCCTTCTGATTGACTCCTAACATCGATCCCGAAATTTTGATAGATATTGTGGGTTTTATTGACCTTTATGAGTTTAACCTTTTTTCAGGACTTTGCATTAGAACTCATTGCATACTCTTAAAATTCATTGAGCAGTACTTGTGTAGAACTGGATAAGGCAGCTACTAGTTTTTGGGTTTTGGCAATCGTATAGCCCAAATTTTATCCCGCAGGCCCACCCCATTACACATGCACATTGTATGTTGGTATTTGAATATAAGATATCCCTTTATAATATTTTTTCTTATTTTTTACTTGTATATTATTGTAAAAAATGGAATGAAAAATAATATGTAAAAAATGGAATGAAAAATTTGTTGTAAAAAAGGTGGAAAGCTTATAGTTGAAGATGGATGATCAAAGGCGAAGGAAGTGTTTGGTTTGTATAAAATGGTATGATGAATAATTCAATAAACACAACATTGCATGTGGTTGGATGGATCAATTAATGTTGATGCTAATTAAAAAGGTGATGATGTTTCTCAATCTAATCCGTAAAATTGGTGCATTTTTTTTAACAAGCAACACATTAATCAATTAATATTACATCTATTATATTTATCATTTTTTTTAATCAAACACTAACACTGTATGGAGACGTGTAACTAACACTATATTGAGTTAGTATTAGACAGCTTTCACATTAATTCACAGTAGAGTAGGGATTATATTGCATTATCTGTCACATGAACATGACGCATGTCGTACTTTAATTAATTCTATAAATGGAATTAAGATAGAATAATTTGCAAGATATGACAATTCATGCTCACCAACTGAGATTACACACCCCAGATTTAAAAAAAAAAAAATCTCGATTACTATTTTTTTTTATATTATTTTGTTTAGAAAACACTACAATAGTTTATAAAATATTACTTATCTAACTCAAAAAAAAAAAAATTTATGACAAAAAAATGAGAGTAATGACATGGTCCTCAAATTTTCAGCCATTATTCTCAAATTCATGTCAATAAAAAAATTTCAGCTGATATGATTTCTATTATTACAATTTTTTTATTTTTTATTTTTTATAATGACATATGAACTACTTATAACACAGTTAAATAATTTTCTAATTCTCCATCCATATCATGACAGGTTTCAACAAGATGATGACCTACTTAAAAAGTGCAATGGTAAATGTTTAAAGAGTAAATGAACGCAATGATTTAATTTTTTGCTTTATTTGTTGTTTTTTGGTAACCTTAAAAATTAGAGATTGTTTTTTCCCTATGTCCAAATTTAACTAATGCTTATATGTGTGTGTATAAAAGTCATTTACTAATTTATAAGAATAGGTGGAAGTTACTTTTAAACATAAGTGGCAAATCACTCAGCCTATCAACAATAAGTTGCAACAATCTTTAGAGAGAAAAAAAGGCAATTTTTTTTATGGAGGAAAAATATTTGGCTTGCATGAGAATGGAAAAAGTGATTCCCACTACACCTTTTCTTTTTCGAGGAATTTCCCAATCAGGTTTGGAGAGTAAATGCATGATTGTTCATAAAAAAAGGGTTCCATTTCCCTTTTTAAGACAATATTAATCAACTTTCTTTTTTTCCTTCCAATTAATTCAACTTATGTGAAATGTACATTAGATGCAACTACCACTAACGATGGATAATTGTTTCACCAAATATTATTCTCAAATTCTTGGGTTGAAACATTTTAATATGATATAAAGCTGCGAATTTGTACCTATTGATATCATAAAAAAAAAAAATAAAAAAAATTGATGATCGAGTCATTTCATTTAAGGTGGTCTCATGAGAGTCGAGAGAGCAAGAGGTACAAATTTTATAAATTGGCACGTACAACATTAGAGTCGACAATTTGAATCCAA
This sequence comes from Galeopsis tetrahit, assembly GCA_963675135.1. Taxonomy (NCBI): domain Eukaryota; kingdom Viridiplantae; phylum Streptophyta; class Magnoliopsida; order Lamiales; family Lamiaceae; genus Galeopsis; species Galeopsis tetrahit. The sequence goes on along the minus strand of OY776122.1, from coordinate 68,604,440 downwards.
CTTACATATCCAACTAAAGTTAAGTATGAATTGAGTTTAAAAAAAAAATGGACATATCTGGCCCCATCCATGTGGCCTGTGAGCTTGATGGGCTCGAGCAAATTTGACCATTTTTTGCTAGATGACTCGATGGTCCACCTTTTTTTCCATTCTTACTAGAGTTTGGACTTTGAATTTTGTAAAATTAATTGTATTTTTGGCAAAATAATTTTATTAATAAACGTGTTTGAAATATTTCTTAAAATTATGTGTTTTGATTCAACTAAAATAATTGTGCGTGAGAAAATTTTCACTTGCATTTCATTTCTTCTATTACCTAGAACTTTGAATACCTATAATAAATCATTGCAATATTCATGTTTGATTTATTCATTTCTTTATTCGGGCTCTCGGTAAGTTAATTTATTATGCTAAATATTTATTTCTAAAAACTAAATCTAGCTTATGATTTTTAGATTGAAACTACATTAGTTTTCATATTTAGCTATAATCGCCGCACGGCCCGCACCTAAATTAATTCTTCGGACAAACTCAAACGGCTTGTAATTTACACAAGACAAAATTAAGCATATATGTGAGATTTATCTCATAATCTCAAAGAATCAGATGAGTTCTACTCGTCTAATGGTGAATTCAGGAGAGTTGTCTAGTCTGCTTAAGTATTCAGCTGTTGGGAGTATCAACTGGTATACTTAGTTGATATAAGTCTTCTGAAGGACTCAACTGTTGGGAGTATCAGCGGGAGGAGTGAGGCAAGCTAACTCAGGCCTGATCAGATGAGGTGGAGGTTTCCAATCAGATGAGAAGGTGTTGCTTAAAATTAGCTGAGATGAGAAGATCAGAAGAGGTCAGATCAGATCAGTAGAGTTCTGTTTGTAGAGTTAGTCTTTTGGCTAAGTGTTGGGATATCAGAAGAGTAATCAGAAGAGGAAGGTCTTCTGATGGTGTCATCTGTTTGCAAGAGCAAGTGAAGGGCAATGAGGTCAATTCAGATTGGGTCACACTGAATGTGTGAGTTTGTTAGGGGGTTGTAACAGAATTCACGCTGGCAATGATCACGCAATCAACGTATGCTGCAATTATCCTTGACTTCTATAAATACCCCATACCCCATAACTTGTAATTGTAATTTTTGACGCTTACGAGCATTCGTTCTTGAGTTGTGAGTTCACGAGTGAAATGAGGAGAAATCCCTTTCCGAGTGTTGAGTGTTGTAAACATCTCTTTTAACAATCAAGATTGAAGTCGTGTGTCCAGTGGATGTAGATCAAGTTGATCGAACCATTTAAATCTGTGTGTGCTCTGTTTTTCTGTTCTCGTTCTTATATTTGTGAATTGCCATTCTTTGTTAGATTGTTTGTGGATTTAATCATTCTGCTTGTGATTGGAGTTGTCTAATATGAGGGGATAATTACTGACCATATATAATAAAAAGTTAAAATCTCTCAATTTTATATTTAGAAAAAAAGTGTGTAACAAAATGATATAACTGACCTTAGGAATCCTGAAAAATAAAAAGGAACTAATTAGGCTTTAAGACTTAAATTTATAAAAGAGGAACTCGAAGAAGAAACAAGGAATAAATAGTGTTTTTATACATTTATTTATTTTGTACACTATATAGCAAAAGTACACTTTTTTTTCCCTGAATCAAGCTAGGCTAGCTCGATCTGATTAAAAATATACCAGTATTAAAGAATTTAATTTATTGTTGTGTGAAGCCTTTTTTATTTTCTATATATGTTTTTAACAATCAAAACTACATATTTTTTAGAGATGTTTATCCGGGCCGGGCTAACCGGGCTGGCCCGTTTAACCCTGAAAAATATAGGGTTAGGGTTGATGAATTATAGGCCCGTTTAAAACCGGGCTTTTTTGACCCGGACCGGTTAGCCCGTGGGCTAAACCGGGCCAGCCCGCAGGGCTACAGGGCCAGCCCGCTAGCCCGAGTTGTTACCTTTTTTTTCTTTTTTTTTTAATAAATAATCGAAGAACAAATTTTGGGTCATTTGATCAATAACGATAACTATAAGCAATTAGAAGCCCATTACCATCCATTAGTCATTATTATTATTTTTTATTAGATTATGATATTTGTTTAGCTTTATTTGGTCATATTAAGGACCAATGAGTTTTAGGGGGATGTATTCAATTGGATTCTGTTGGAATTTTTTGGACTTTAAAAAGTCAGTGGATTTAGAAAATCCATAGATTCTATGCAGAGTTTGACTGACTTTTTTATTGATTTATATGGATTTTTATAGATTTATCAGGATTCTGAAATACACATTTTTTTATTGATTTATATGTATTTCCATAAACTACGTCTCTAAAACAAACTAGTTCAAAAAAATATATTATTCATCATTATTATTCTCATCTTCATTTATTATTCTCATCTTCATTTCCATTACGTTTATATTATTCTCATCTTCATTTCCATTACGTTTATATCTCTGTCTCATTTTCCATCACGTTTATACCTCTGTCTCATTTTCCACATAACATTAACAATACTAGTGCATTAGCTTCAGTTCTTTGTGAGATGTGGTGAATTTTGATCTTCTTTATATTCTACTGAAAATTCATCAGAGCGACATTATTTCCGAAGAAAGTTATCTTTATATTCGACCGGAAATTAAAAACTACCTTCTTTCCGAAGAAAGTTATCTTTATATTCGACTGGAAATTCATCAAAGCAACATTCTTTGTTATGTAATCCAGCACAAGCCAATACTAATTGCCTTGACCACCAAAATCTTTTAGATGATATCGAACACCACGGGGAATCGACGTTGATGAGATATTATTGTTAACCTAACGGTGTCCGATATACTATAATTTTTAAAGAAAGAACATAATTTTAAAATATAGAGATGTAATCTTTTTCACGAAAAAACATAATTTTAAAATGCAGAGATATAATCTATCTTTTTCACGATAATAATGGTGGTGAAGAACTGTGATGCTTATAGAAGAACATTTGTTAACAAAGTTTTTTTTTTCTTCTCTTTCAAGAAGCCGTTGAAATCTCTGCTTTTTTAGAAGAGATTTTGAATAGTGAAATTTATTTATATTTTTGAAAGAGAATCCAACGAAATCCATAGAGTATTAAAATCCATAGATTGTTGAATACCTAAAAATTTCTAAAGACTTTTTAAAATCCGTATTGAATACCTCAAAATTTTGAAAGATTTTTTAAAATCCGGATTGAATACCCCAGATTTTAAAAGTCCAAAAAAATCCAACAGAATCTCAATTGAATACACCCTCTTTAGAATTTTGTTTAAATTATACTTTTTTTTTCTCATTTACTAATCATTAACTAATTATGTATCTTTAATTTTAAAAGAAAAAAAATTATTGTAACCCGTTAGTGGCCCGTTTAGCCCGTGGCCCGCTAGGGTTAGGGTTAGGTCCCAACAATTGTAGACCCATTAAATATGAACCGGTTAAGGCCCTAACCCGTTTAGCCCGTAGCCCTGTAGGGCTGGCCCTATAGGGCTGGCCCTATAGGGCTAGGGCCAGCCCGATAGACATCTCTAATATTTTTTCAAGTTTTTGTATCATTAATTTGAAAGGTGAAAAACTTGATAGTATGATTGTTGAGTATTGCAAGAAAGATTGAGAGCAGCAGGTGATCGAGATATAAGAACTAATTTCATTGGGACCGGCCTTTCTAAATCAACTAAGCAGGCCTTGTCCACTACATTATAAATACACACACACACATATACACTTTATATATATATTTTTTTAAAATTGAAATTATTGGTTATTAATTCAGTGACGTAAGATCGCAATTATGAATTAAAACGCGATTTGATTGCTATTATAATGACATATAACTATGAAGAATAAGATCCTCCATCAAACTTGGTTCCGGACCGGTGTTGTTAATATAAGTGTTCTGTTCAGTAAAACTACAAGATTCTGTTGTGATTTTTTTCAATTATACAACGATTGATCCAAATTATACTCATATAATAAAATTGTGTGATTTTTTTTAATATATTGTCATATATAGCACTGAATTAAAGTCCGTCGAGTTCAAATAGTTGCACATATAAACTAAAATTACGTATGAGTTCAACTGATCAAATATTAGATACAGAGTTCCACTACAAAAATAATATTGTATATGTATGATTATAAGTTTCACATTTTAATTAGGCCGGCAGATACATTACAAAAATATATATCACTACATGCATGCATACTTGGGAAAATTATATTGGAGTACTAATTAATCATGCATATAACGGATTAATCCCAATGATTGCCTCATTTTATAATTCGTTTGATTGTGAGCTTAACTATATAAATATTGCCCAATAATACCAACATCATCCCTAAAAAATAATATTAATGCTAACATCATATGTGATTTTTTTTTTAATTTTCGTCTATTCTGATTAATTTTAGGGCTCAACTAGTGACATTGCATAATATTTAATTTATCAGTAATGTACTGTAGTTGTTATTAATATAAGATGATAAAACTTATTAATAATAAATATAAAATAGTTGAAGATGTGATTAACTAGAGATGTTCATCCGGGTCGGCCCGTTAAACTCTGAAAATGTAGGGTTAGAGTTCATGAATTATATGTTTGTTTAAATTCGGGCTTTTTTTACCTGGGTCAGTTAGTCCACAGGCTAAATCGGGTCAGCCCGCTAGCTCGGGTTGTTACCCTTTTTTTTTACTAAACAACTTGCGAACAAATTTAGGATCATTTGGCCCATAGTAATGACTATGAGCATTAGTCAACTCATTATCATCTATTAGTCATTATTACTATTTTTTTTATTAGATTATGATTTATTTATTTTTTTTGACGGGAATTAGATTTATTTACTTGTTGGACATGTCGATTGAGACCTTTAATTTTAAAAGAAAAAAATTTTATTGTAGTCCGTTAGAATTAGGGTTAGATTCTCAACAATTGTAGGACCGTTAAGTATGAATCAATTAAGATCCTAGTCTGTGACCCCGGAGTCCCGAATTGACCAAATAGGGATAGGGTCAACTCGATAGATATCTCTATGATTAACCTATAATTTTAAAAAAAAAAAATCTATGTGAATTTATTTATGTCCAAAATAATGTTCGGGTGGTCCAAGGAAAGCATATATTCGAAATTTACTCAACATAATGCTGGCCGTTACAAAATAAACAAATGACTTAGGTTCTATCAATCAAGGGATATGAGGTATATACCCCTCCAACTTTGTTTAATACACGCCCCCTCCACTTTTATTAATTAAATATTCATGTAAAATGTCTATTTTATCATTTTAATAAAATAAAAAATGATACATACACTCTCCATCAATTAAACTAAGTTTAACCCTAATTATAACTCTAACCCTAATTTATTTGAGAGGTATTAGCCGTCGCTGCCCACCAAACGCCGCCGCCCAATCTCCGACATCCACCGTCGCAGCAAATAAAAATTTAGAAGTTAAAAAACACAACTTAGAAATTAAAAAAAAAATCTTATTTTCGACAAACCAGAGTCGATCAAAATTTCTCCGGTCGACACTGATTTGTTGACCAAATACACTCCGGTCGACTCTGGTTTGTCGACCCAAAACACTTTGGTTAATAAGATTTTTTCTACCGACAATATTGAGTCGATAAAAAACACTCCTGTCGACAATATTTTGTCAATGGGAGTGATTTTGGTCGACTGAATATTGTCGAAAATTGAAAAAAAAAAAAAAAACAGACGAGACGGGAGAAGCTCAACAGAAAAGAAAAAAAAAGACTTACCTGGGGCGGACGAGCGGCGGAGGCTGGACGAAGGGGAGGACGAGCGGCGCTTCTTGGGGGTGGGGCGAAGAGCGACGGCGGCGCTAGATAGCTGGAGATAGGCTGTCGTCTTGTGCAATAGAGAAAAAAGAAAAAAAAAGCTTACCTGCTGCGTTTTCGTGCAGCGGCGAACGAAGGGCAGCGATGGACGAATGGCGGCGACGGTGGACGAATAGCGGCGACGGTGGACGGATGGCGGCAGCGACGGTGACGGTGGGCGGATGAAGAAGGGAGGAGAAAGAATGAGTGTAGGGGAAGAAATTAAAGGAAAAAAATAGGTTTTAGAAAAAATTAGGACTTTAGTTGGGGAGTGTATTTATCTTAAAAAAATTTAAAAGAAGAGAGTATAAAAGGTAATTTGGGGGAGTGCATGTATCTTTTCTGTATGAAGGGGGAGTGTATTAAACAAAGTTGGAGGGTATACCATCAATCAATTGGTAAGAAGGTATAAATAATTGGTAAGAATTAAGTAACATAATTCTTTTATAAATTTATCATTAAAGATGAAGAAAAAAGTAATAATATACTTCAGTTATTAAGAAAGACAGTCAAAAAATTATAAAAATTTACATAAAAATAATTTAGAAAAAAATGTGATAAAAATAGTTAAAACAACAAACTTTTTTTTTTTTTTTTGACAGATTAAAACAACAAACTTTTTAAAACAGATAAAGTACTGTATCAAATTCCTGCAGGTCGGATGGGTCTTGCAGTCAAGCTCCCTTATGCCTTTGCACTCGAGGACCTTGATACACACATATACTTGATGTTTTCTAACAAATGCCATTTTCTATAAAATAATTATATTTGGTGTTTTCCTTATAAAACATGTTTTTATAGTGAGTTTTATAATATATACACATACACATACACCTTTTGTATCTATTTCATGCTGAGATTGTTTGAAAGAAAACTTGTAATCATAATCTTAGCATATATAGTTGAATCCCTTTTTTATGTACGAGGAGTAGAGCTGCATGTTACACGAACCGAGCTGCTCGTGAGCTCAGCTCGATAAGGCTCGAGTTCAGCTCGACTCGTTAGTTAAATTAGCCAAGCTCGAGTTCGACTTGTTAGACTCGATATCTAATTTTTTTTCTTTTAATTTTATTAGACTCGTTAAGCTCGTTAAACTCTTTAACGCGTCGAGTCGAGCTCATTTCTTAGATTGTCAATGTTATCGAACCGAACCGAACTTCAAATACTCAGCTCGACTCGAATAACAGCCCTAAAGGCAGTCCCTTGAATTTCACACCCACATGCACAGGTGTTTATGTGAGATCCAATTCCGTATATATAATGGCGGTATATATCCACCATTTCATTGTTTTTAATGAAATTCTCTTAACTATTTTGTTTGTCTTCCTAACATATTTTACGTAAATAAAAAAGGTCATTAAGTAACAATGTTCTTTTATTAATCTACATTAGGATTGTGCAAAAAAAAAAAAAAAAAAAAGGGATAGAAAAAAAGATCGGAATCGGACCGACCGGTTCCGATCCGATCTCCGGTCCATTGAATTTTAGGATTCCGAGTTTTCGGTCCGCTCCGGATTAAGACCGAAATTTACCGGTCCGGATTGGACCGGAATTATTATTATTTTTATTTATATTCTTTATATTTTCTAAAAGTGTTGATATCTACATTTTTTTCAAGTATATAATTGAACAAAAATAATCAATTTACTTTTAGTGCCAAAATTCCATTAATAATATTGTAAATAAAATTTACATTGACGGAGACTGATCTCAAATGAAGAACCAACACTAATTTTCATACACAAATTCATCATTCTTGTTCTCGCTTTAAAAAATTTAAAATAAAATAAAAATTAAAAATCGGTCCGAACCGATCCAAGCCCGGACCGGAGGACCGGAAAATTTCGGTCCAATTCGGGTTTGGACCGAATTAATTTCGGTCCAATCTCCGATCCACCCTTTTGGGTAGATTTCGGTCCCGATTCAAACCGATTCCAATCCGATCCGATTTTGGATCGATGAACCCCCCTAATATTCTACATAGTCATTTACTCCAATACATATGATTGTAAAAGTACATTAAAGTAAAATAACAATTATTTTAGAATAAAAAATCAAAAGAAAAAAACACAAAATGATACAGAGTGTTTTAAAGCAAAGGATAAAGATACTCGTGTCATTCGCAAGAATCGCAACAAGGCAAGTCATGCCTTCGATGTAACTGCCTGTGATAAAAATAGCAAATAAACCTCAAATGGCATGTGAATATATGATGTCATTACCTAATAATAAATATACAATTCATACATATCTTTGAAGATGTTGAAACTAACAAAATATTGTTGCAATAAGAAAACATTATGCTGCACTCCCCACACACACAATAAGAAAACTCAATAAAAATATTGTACGGTATAAAACAGTGTAATACAAAATTATTCCATATATTAATTTTAAAAGGATATAAGATGCAATTCAAATTTGTAGAATGAAAATAACGAGTCATGATTTTTTGCATTCTTAATAAACAAAAAATAAACCTATTCACTTTTTTCAAAACAAAAAGGACGCGTCACTTTATTTAACTAATTTATGAATAAAATGTTTGCCGTTTGAAAGTTGTTAGGAGTACTATATTTAGTAAAGCTTTTGTTATTAGATATAGTCTGTTTTATTTAAAAATTGAATTTTAAATTCTATTTTCGATTGAATTGGAGGGGTCATCTCGATCACAGGCGCATTTTATTTCTATCTCAGTAGTTTTTAAAAATATACTCCACAACAAGTTGATTACACTTCATTAAATATAACTTGAAAATGTGAATATAAACCCAATTTACGTACGGAAGAAAAAAAAAAGTATTATCAACTGTTTGGACATACTGAAAACTCCATCCGTCTTATAGGAATTTGCACACTTGAGATGACACACATTTTAATAAGTATATAAGAAAAAGTGTAATGAGTGATGTTTTGAGGAATAATTTTATAAAATTTTACAAATAAAGTAAAGTGAAAAGTAGATTAAATGTGAAAAAATAATGACATATGGATAAATATGTGTATATTTTGAGGGTAAGTGTTATGACAATATTTCCTTTTATAGAGTGTGCAAATTGGTATAGAACATCCATATATAAAAATGTGTAGTAAATACTTTGCTAAAAAAAGAACAGATAACTTTCATTGAAATAAATAATAAAAAAAAAAAAAGTTGATAGCTTCCAAACGGAAGGAGTACTAATTTAATTAAATAGCACAGTAAATAACAGATACTGTATAATAAAAACTTAAAAAAGCAAAGCAAAAATGTACTGGTTTGGTGCACATGTACAAATTCAGTTGCACATGGACTGTGTGTGAGCCCAAGTTTCAACAATTAATGTATGGGAATTTGTGACTTTCAGATGATAAGGCTACCAATAACAGCGTTAAATCCCCGTTCTTCCTAGTTGCTCATATTTCACCATTCTCCTATTTTACTTTTTATGTTTCATTAATATTTTATAATAGTACTTAATTTTTAATATGAGTTATTTTTAATATTATAAAATCGTTGATTATTTTTTAATATAACACATATTAATTATTTAAATAATGGAGTATAATAAAATGTGAAATACTAAAATTAAAATATGTAATCTCATTCACATATTTCATTGTGCGTCTTACACAGAGGTGGCGAGTGATGTTGACGACGGGTCTATGTCTCCTGCGGATTCACGGGCGGATATATGTTTTTCATTGGCCATAGTATTTCCTCCTTATTTTTCTTGCTAAATTTCTTGTAAATTTTAAGGAGAGATAGATACATTGAGTTGTTCATGCATACTTCTATGTTTCTACTCATTATTTTCTTATACGTCTTTGTCTCACCAAAATTTATTTTAAAAAATTATCAAAAATAATTGGAGAGGACAAATTCATTTTTTGTTTCATAAATTAATAAATTAATAGCTATTAATTAATAAATTAATATTTTATTAATTAATTAATACTCCTATTTTTTAATATTAATAAAATTTAGCAGTCGGTATTAATTTAGAGAGGTTTCACTAGAATTGTCTTTACTTTTTTCAACAGAAATGTCTTTAACCATTTTTTTTTTGAAAGGGGAATTGTCTTTACTTCAACATGCTTAAACTGGGCATTTAAAAAAAAAATCTCAATTATCAATTTTTATAATTTTCTAAATTATCTATTTTAGACTTCACATTATAAGCTTCTCAATTTTCTAAATGATAAAATTTACTATATTTTTCTACATTTTTTCATTTATATTTCTCTTTACTTTTTACACTTTCTAAACTTCTCTCATTATCTTTTCTACTTCTTCATATTTCTCTCTATCTCAACTATTCACTACATGCACATTTTATACTACAAATAAAATCACATATTTCACTTTTTATGTTATATATTGTATTTCATTTTTTAAATTGTTAAAAAATTATCAACGCACTATAATAATGAAAACAACATGTGTTAAGGATCTAGTATGCGAAATATCAATTGAAATATAAAAAGTGAAATAAAGAATTTTAAACCGTGTATACAATTATATATTTAATCTTCGTGCATAAACTAAAAAGGAAGGTTATGGCGAGATGGAGGAGTAAATTACCTGCAACTAAGCTTTTGTTTTAAAATTTTATGCGTGTCTGACCCCTTTATTTAAATAAATAATTTACATTGTTTTAATAATCTTAAGCATATTTCTAGGTAAATTTAAACATTGAAAAGCCATGAAATTATACTCTCGCACGTTCTTGCACACGGAGGGAGATTGATTCTGCATTTGCTTTGAACTTGCCACATGCTCTGTCCTTTATAAATATAATGGAGTAGTTTTTATTATTATATTGGATGGAATTATAGTTTAAAATACTCATTATATTTGTTTATGCCATTGGATCTTTTAAATCCTAAACAAGAAATGGAGTGAAGGATTAATCGAGAATCCTATGAACAGAGTGGTAGGAGTATTTAATTTGTAACCATAAATTTTAATTATTCCAACAAAAGTCTTATGTAAGATGATATAGTTTGTTTCAACTGAAAAATAATTAATGAAGTGAAGAAGATAAAATCTAATATGGTCAAATCTTTAAATTGCTCAATTTAGTTTTCCAATTTTTTTAACTTTAAATTGCTCTATATAGTTTTCCTATTTTGGTTTTTGAAAAAAGGTACATGTAGGTTCTGAAATATTAACTCAGGTACAAGTAAGTCATTAATTTTTTTTTTTTGGTGCATTTAAATTCTCAAATATTTTTACAAGTTCAAATAAATCACTAAAGTATTTTTTTAGTGTGCAAATAAACTATTTAACATTTTAAAATTGATTGAACAAATATGACCTTAATGTTCATTATTGGTGCAGATTAGGAGTAACTATTTTTCTCTTAAAATAAAATAAAATGCATTTCTTCTAATTCAAAGTACAGATAGTTTTTTATTATTGGTATACCATTAAATTGGACATTAATTATAATTTTAAAATTTGTATTTTATATTTTTTTGTACATTTTTTATAGAAAAATATGAAATTTATATTTATTATTTATGTTGGCATGATATGTTGAAATAAATTTTTTTATTATATTAAACCATAATAGTTAAAAATCACGGAGTATTTAAGTGTACTTTTTTGTTCAACCTTAAATATATAAATTCAGTTCTTTTATTGCTGGAATTTTTTGTTCAACCTTAAAAAAAAAAAAAAAAAAAGGGTTATATGAATCTGCAAAAATACTTGAAGTTATTTTAGAAGAAGTTTTTTTTTTTTTTTTAATTATTGGTGCAGATTAGGAGTAACTATTTTCCTCTTAAAATTAAATAAAAAAATATACATTAAATTATTGAAATTTGCACTGTACAAAACAATATGTAATCAATTAGCCACTTATAGACAAGATGAATTTAAGTTCCAACCACACCACCAACTTTATTGAAGTTTTCTTTCTTCACTGATAAAAAAATAAAATAACACCACCAACTTTAGTTGGATTACGAAAATGAGAGAAATGGAAAAAGTGTAAACTTCTATAAATGCTCAAAACACTTCATTATCGTGAGAATAAAATTTACTAACATCTTAATGCAAAAATTAATAAAAGCTGTAGATTTGTCATGTGTGGAGTCTGTGGAGAGGTTAGAAAAACAATAAAGTCTGAAATTGTCAGTTTATTTAATTAATCCCCCAAAGTAAATCTAAATCCTGCAAAAGTAGCGTTACAAGCCAACCCTTTTCACTTTTATTTTAAGGATTTTCATAAACTGCAGGAAGTTGACTAGCCGGTACTAAGTTAATCTCACCACTAGGAAAAAAATTACTGTTTGTTATCTGTTTATTTTATTTTATAATATGAAAACTATAAAATAGTGTATTCTTAATAAAAAAAAATCTAAAACATGGAGTATAATTTATTTATTTTTCTCTTTCGATTTAATAATAATTTTATTTTCTTAACATATATTTTTTGTTTTAATACCTTTCCTAAATTTATAGTAATTACCAACACATATATAAATCAAATTAATAACTTCCATATTTAACATTACAATCAAACGATAGTTAATCAAAATCATTTAAAGTACATAAAAATTAAAATTTCAATAACTAACATTAAAAAAGTATCAATCATGACTCAATCTACCTCAACCCCGACTAGAACTAAATACTCCGTATATATTGCAAATCAAACTATACTTTTGATAAATATCTTTTTATTTTTTATTTTTACCCTTCTCTTTACATTTAACTTTTTTTTCTCTTTCTCAATCACACAATTTGAACTATATTTATTATTTAATTACATTTTTTTTAATCTATGTGTTCAAAAGTAATTATAAATTTATAGATGAAATGAGAGAGTATACTTTACTTTTTTTTTAATATAGATACATTTCTATAAAAAGTGATAACATTCAATTATAAAGTAATATCGATCTCACAAAAAAAAGGCCCTTAAACATAACTAAAAAGGTTAAAGTGATACAAAGAAAATGATATATTTTTTTTAAAGGTTAAAGTGATACAAAAAAAACAGAAACTTTCACCTTTTTGTTATGAGTGATCAGTCCATAGCAATTCACAAGTTTACCATACACCAGGGAGTTAAGCAATTAAATCAACTGCTTTAAGCCTACAATTAACCGCATTAGTATTTATTTTAGCCAAAATAGTAAGTCAAAACTTGCCAATTCAAAGTGGGACCAAGCCATGCATGATGTTAAATTATAGAAGTTCAGAATAATATGGTTTTCAACGAAGAGTTGTCTACGACGATTAGGTTTTGAATGGCACAAAATTTTGCTCTTAAAAATGGTAGAGAATTCATTACCTCGAGTGTATTGGAATTGGAGTACTCTTTATACTCAACTTGATTTATTAATTTATTTCACATTTACCTTCCTTCTCTTTTTTTTAAGAAAAAGGTGAGACTAGGTTTTATGTGGTCTATAAAGAAAAAGGTGAGACTAGGTTTTATGTGATTTATAAACGGGTATAAAGTCGATGATTTACTGGATATGACCGTTAACGAAACATTTAAGTATGCTTTTGTCGATTATCGAGTTGACATTCTAAAAGTAAATACATGAAATATAGTATCTTTTTATTGTCAGTACGACTCAGAGCTCGTATAACCCGCCAATTGTGGATACCTAGACCTACCACTGACGTCATAGTAGGAGCCGATCGAGATCCTGTTGTCGTCGGTTAGAAAAAATACATAATCTATTAGTAAGGAATGTAAAAAACACAAAATGATCTTTTAGGTAGAATTTATTAATAAATATAAATAATAATATATTAAGAACACAATTTAAACTCTAAAAGAAGGATGTTGAGAAATGAAGGTAATAGTAAAACCGTCAAAACTTATTATAGGGTTTAGTAAGAAATAATCTTGTTTTGAAAATAATGGTGTCATTTGAATGGAAATGGATCATTCCTGGTTTCTTCTCTATCCTAACACGTACGTACTATTTACTGAATTACTACTCTATCATCCAAACACATAGGTATGTGATAATTACCGTAAGTAAAAGTTAGAGTATGAAGTTGTTTGTGTGGGTAAATAACTAGGTAGGGTAAATATTCAGTTTTATTGAGGGTCGCGCCGGCCTTCACGAGCCAACCCACCCTATTATTCCACTACTCCCCAACACTGATTGATACATCAGAGTTTCCCCTTCTCTCTCTATCTCCCATGGCTACCCATAACCCAGAAAAAGAGGACATATGCGAAAAACCAAGCATCTTCTAGCCCAATCCACACAACCCTTTCTTCTTCTCTTCTTCACAAAAACAGAATTGTTCAAATCTTCATTTTATTCAGAAAGATGAAACGAGACCATATGATTAATAAAGAGAATTTCTCCAGCAGCAGCAGCAGCAAAGCCAATATGTGGTCGTGTGAAGCCGATGACGCCGGCGTTGATGAGCTCTTTGCCGTTCTGGGCTACAACGTCAAGTCTTCCGACATGGCGGAGGTGGCGCAAAAGATCCAGCAGTTGGAGCAAGTGATGGGGAATGTTCAAGAGGAAGGCCTTTCTCAGCTCGCATCTGAAACTGTACATTACAATCCTGCCGATATGTCTTCATGGCTTGAATCCATGATCACCGGACTCAACCCTTCAGATCCATTCCTCCAATCTCCCACTCTAGACCACAGTAGCAGCTGCAGCGTCAACAGCCGCGCCATGGCCGTTGACTTCGATTTTGGTTCAGATCTCGTCGCCATACCTGGAAAAGCCGTTTACCCCAAAACCCTAACTCCGCCGCTGCCGCCGAGTCAGCATCAGCCTCAAATGAAGAAACTCAAACCGTCTCCGTATCCTGGAGATTCGATTGCAACGTCGCCGACTGAGCCTATTTTCGCTCGTCCTTCTGAGTCGACCCTGCCCGTTCTCCTGGTTGACTCACAGGAAAACGGCGTCAGACTCGTCCACACTCTGATGGCGTGCGCTGAAGCTGTGCAACAAGAGAATTTCAAAGTGGCGGAGGCTTTGGTGAAGAACATCGGATTCCTGGCAGTTTCTCAACCGGGAGCGATGAGGAAAGTGGCGACATATTTCGCCGAAGCATTAGCTCGAAGGATTTACAGACTATACCCCTCTAATCAACAGGAGTCAGCCTTCACTGAAATGTTACAGATGCACTTCTACGAGACATGCCCTTATCTGAAATTCGCGCATTTCACCGCGAATCAAGCAATTCTCGAAGCCTTCGAAGGTAAAACTCGAGTTCACGTGATTGATTTCAGTATGAAACAGGGGATGCAGTGGCCGGCGCTGTTGCAAGCTCTGGCCCTGAGGCCCGGCGGCCCTCCGAGCTTCCGATTAACCGGAGTGGGCCCTCCGTCACACGATGAAACCGATCATTTACAAGAAGTCGGTTGGAGGTTAGCTCAATTAGCCGAAACAATCAACGTGGAATTCGAGTACAGAGGATTCGTGGCTAATTCGTTAGCCGATCTGGAAGCGACGATGTTCGACATAAGGGAAGGGGAAACGGTTGCGGTGAATTCGATCTTCGAATTGCATCAGTTGCTAGCGAGATCGGGAGCAATCGAGAAGGTTCTCCAAGTGGTGCGTGGATTGAAGCCGGAGATCTTGACTGTGGTTGAGCAGGAAGCAAATCACAACGGAAACGCTTTCATGGACCGTTTCACCGAGTCGTTACACTACTACTCCACACTTTTCGATTCATTAGAGAGCTGCGGCGGCGACGCGGCGGTGAGTGTCCAAGACAAGGTGATGAGTGAGGTGTACTTGGGGCGGCAGATTTGCAATGTGGTGGCGTGCGAGGGAGTAGACCGGGTTGAGAGGCACGAGACACTGGCTCAATGGAGAACCCGGTTCAACGCCTCCGGGTTCAGGGCGGCTCACTTGGGTTCAAACGCGTATAAACAAGCTAGTATGTTGTTGGCGTTGTTTGCTGGTGGGGATGGTTACAGAGTGGATGAAAATAATGGGTGTTTGCTGTTGGGTTGGCATACCAGGCCATTGATTGCTACTTCAGCTTGGAAGCTGAGTTAAGTTAGGCGAGACACACTGGGTTGACTCGGTTAGGTTAACTCGTGTTGTTGTCTATCTCTATCTGATGCGTGAGTACGATGATGGCAGAAGAGTCGGACCCACCACCTCCTTTTAGTTTATCTTTTTTTTTTTTTTTTTTTAATATAAGGTGAATTTTATTTTGTGGAATCTTGTAATTTTGAGGAGGGGTGAATCTGGAATATGGGTGTGTATTTAAGTATAGCGTAGCTTTTGCATAATAAAAAGAAACCAGTGTTTTTAGATTCTTTGAGTGTGGATAAATATGGAGTAATATATATTTGATGTTCTAAAAGTGCCAAATGTGGACGTGCCACGTGTTTGATAAAGATGTTATTATCACAACATTTTTTTAATGAGATTTATTATTGACTAAAATTAATTGAACATTTTTAATTGACTAAAATTTATGAAACCGAGTTGTAATTTTATTTTGTTGAATGACTTTTTGCAAGAGATTTAATTCTTCAACTAGTAATTCTTCCGTGTGGTGCATGACGGATTTATTAATTAATTATTTATAAAATACATTCATACTATTTAAAATTTTCAATAGTTGAATTTTACAAAATTTGAAGAACAATAATACTATGTGAAATCATATCATTTCATCTTGTGAATGAAGCTTCATTTACATTTTTTAAAATCTATTTTCACTTATAATTATTGATGGAATATTACTCCATCCGTCTAATTATCACAGAATTTGAAAAACATTAATATAAAATGAGTGTAGTAAAATTGATATGATTGAAGAGAGGGAATAAAATAGAGTGTAAAATAATTTAAGAGTAAAAGAGATAGAGTCACAATGTATACACAAAAATAAAATGAGATTTTTTTTTATGAAACATTTAAATGAAAAGATGGAAGCTTCTGACGAAATAAGGTAATTAATTAAAATTCAATTTTACAAAATAGATTCATGTAAATATCTCATACAAATTTTAACTTATAATTAAAATCTATATATAATCTTGGAAAACAAAAGAAAAGTATGTGTACAAATATACATAAATTAATTACAAATATTTTTTAATAATTAAAATTTGTAGGGGTATACTTAATTACAAATATTTTTTTAATAAAAAGTGATATAACCCAAAAACTAAAACAGCTGAACCTTTGTTTAAAAAAAAAAAAAAAGAGAGAAAAGTTGATCCCACAACAAATACTACAATAACATATATAGATTTGTGTTGCACAATACTACAATAACATCAAATTGGAAGCATGAAGGGTTGTCTCGTTATCTCTCTACTTGTTTATTTGAAATGGTATTTTACATTGAATTTTTTTAAAATATGTGTAGTGCATGGATGATATTAGTAAAACCTAAAGAATGACCCATGGCCATGGGGTTTTCTTGGTAGTTTGAGATAGGAAAATTGATAATTGAATAAAAGAAAGAAAAGGGAATCTGTAGAAACGATAATTAAGGGAATCAGCGGAACTTGAATAATGTAGGTTGAGATTAATTAGTAATTATTTTAGTATTAAATGACATTAAACTCTGTTAGCTCCCACAATCCACATAATAATAACATGATATTTATTGACATACCACCAGGCAGATTATTTTATGTAAATTTCCGCCGACCTAAATCATCCCTCCAAAACAATTACTCCTTTTTTTTTTGGACCGGGCAATAGTTACTCCTAATTTAGTAAACCGTTTGAGAGAGTAAATCTAAATTCCATTTTAATATTAGAGTTATGTTTTTTAATTTTTTTAATTAATTTGAAACATCATGTACTCATGGAGTCATTTTATATGCTAAATAAGACATGTGACATGTCTTATGTATGCAGAGTATAAGATATGCTACCCATAATTGCATATTATTTTATTTTTCTTCAATTTCTGTAATCAAATTGAAAATTTGATTTATTGATGCTTATGAAACGGCATTTAATTTAATAAAATATTCAAAAAAATTTGTCATTAACCATCACTTTGACTATCTTGCTCTACCCTCTCAATTCCCATCATCTAGGCAAGGCCTAGGATCCTTAAGCCAATCAATGAAATTAGATAGTTTTTGTAAGCATTTAATTAATTAGATGTATTGATTAGATTGTTTTCGTGTCATTAATCGGAAAGGCCAAGACAATTCAGTGTTTAGAGACTATGTAAAAGTTTGCAATGATTATCAACATTTCCTTAATAGTTGTATATATATATTTTTGTTTTCACTCGTCGTATTGTTAATTAGGTGACACACTCTATTGATAGAGTTCAAGATCTTTTTAGAGTCCCATTATTGAATTAAACCTCCAACTTTTGTGGATCGTTTTGTCTATATATATATTACTTGTTCTACTTACAAATAAAATGACTTTGATCGATTTGCCTTAAAAAAAGAAAAGAAAAAATGTATTGATATGGGACTATAAATGTACGTATACACTTTAATATTAGTTTATTAATTGATTAGAACTTTTAATTAAAATATTTAATTTATATACATGACGTTTTATTAACGATACAATTAAAGGGATCGGATGATAATAATTCCAAATCGATTGAAATTTTCGTATTATACATAAGAGTGTATAATAGTAAGTATATAATAAAATTTGTCATAGATCTTTACAATTTGGATTAATCTGTATTTATAATTAATTAATAGATATGTTATAGCATTGCTAATTATTGTACTGTAAGTAATTAGAATGACCAATTTTGATCACTTCAATGCAACTCGAAAACTATAATCTTGCCGTCCATATAGCTCGTTAAAATTAATTTATTCTCTTTTGTTCATAAATAAATAATTTTTAGTAGCATGTGTTTTGTACATAATTTTTTTCAGTCTTTCTCTCAATTTATAATTATTTTAACTTTAATAAAAAAATACTCCTACTTTCTAATTTACATTTATTAATTAATTACAGCTCATATTCTTACAATATAAATTACTCCTAAAATTAAAGTGATAAAATAATTATTTATTAATTGAGGTTAAACTTGCCAATACATATTTTAATTTTAAAATAACTAAATAGTCATTTAATTAAAGAATGGATTAAGTAACTTTTATGGTCTACATCAATGTATTAATTTGTGCATACTAATGAAACACTAGACAACATCATACAATAAATAATCTAATTTATGTTTCTTGTCAAGCCGGCCAGTAGAAAATGACACCTATACCACTTATAATTTTGCAACCTTTAATATATTATAGCTTCGGAGGAAATTATATTTATAAATACAAGTAAATGAAATAATGAAAAAAATAATAAGAAGAAAATCGGCGTATATTTAATCGATGACCGGTAATTATTTAAATAGATATTCCTTGAAACAAATAATTAATCGTATGATATGATCGTATCATATCTCTCTCTACTAAAACGACCATCATATACTAGCTCATTCCAAATAATATCTCCCATTTGTATTCAACTAATTAGTACCTCCAATGTTCATGAAGACTCTCTTGACATCTTCATTTAAATAATATTTTTATTTAATCTTCAAACTTTAATGATCGATAATTAATTAGCTTATTTCTTTAAAATGACTTTGAGCAATGATTATGATTTTTGAAAGCGGGTAAAAAGAGATTATATAATGCACTTGCATATGTACAAAAGCATGAACATCGATTTTGAATATAACATTAGTTAACTGTGATAATTCATGTAATGATTAGCTTATTTCTGATAGTGACTAATTACCTAAATTAATTAGTTACTTTCTACTTTGGTAAAGATTATCAATAGTGACTAATTACCTAAATTAATAATCATTAGGGCTTGTTTCAATAATTTGGTTTCTACTTTGTACGGCCATCCGTGTGTGAACCTCGATTGACTGTAGTAGTAGTAGGATTCAATGAATCAACACTGCAGATAAATTACGCCACGTTTTCTTTTTCTTTAATGAAATTCAAAATGTGGATTAAAAAATTTAAAACCCACTCTAATTCGAATTATCTTAGTTATGGGCTAATCTTTACAAATTGTTTTTTTGGTAACAAAATCATTATTATCATAACAATAAATTTATGTGTGCTAGATTTTCAATTTAAAATGCATTAAATTGATATCGCTACCCCTTCCAATGTAATACTCAAGTATATATGATTCGAGGAGGAGTGCAATCTTACCCATAAAAATGTTTAAATTTCTATTTTTAATATGTGATAAACACTCAATACTAAGGTATTTTCGTGTTAATAAAATTTGAGAAAAAGTAAATGACAAAAAACTATGGAGCACCAAAGGACAACAAACAATAAAAGAAAGGGAAAAAAATAGATATTGTAAGAGGAAGGAAAGACTGCGTAGCAAAACTCACAATTATGATAAATATGTGATAAACACTCAATACTAAGCTATTTTCCGATTTTGCATATCGGCGACGGATTTTTCTGGATTTGTAAAGCAAGGATCTTGGGATTTTATCCCCCAATTAGCCTTTATATTCGATTTGCTCCACGGTAATGCTCACCGATGGAGAACCTCAATCTACCAAGGGAGAATGCGGACGAATTTCTAGTAGGGGAGGTGGAGTTGGAGGGCTCGACGGGAGCGACTGATCTGAGCCTGATCGGACGATTCCTGACGGATCCAAATATCCCCTTTAATCTGGCCCGGAGCAGAATAGCTAGTGTGTGGAGGCCGTCGCGGGAAGTGATGATCAGGGATACTGGGGAGGGCCGTTTTCTGATCTAGTTCAACCATCGAATGGACCTCCAGCGGGTTCTGAACGGCGAACCTTGGATGATTGGCAATCATATAGTGATCCTTCGAACGCTAGCCCTGGGAGAGGTACCACACCTTGTACCTCTCTCACTGGTACCGTTCTGGGTCCATGTGTATGACATCCCTGTAGGCTGCTTCACTGAAGGTATGGGTAAAGCACTTGGGAACTATATCGGGAGATTTCTTGAATTTGATGCGTCAAACCGAGGTGCTACGTGGAAACGATACATGCGCATTCGGGTCGAATTGAATGTAAATCTAACATTGAAAATATCTAGAATTCTCCGACTCGCTAATGGGGTTGCTGCGGAGGTAAATTTCAAATACGAAAGATTGAAGTTGTTTTGCCTTTATTGTGGAAAACTGGACCACACATTAAGCTTTTGCACAGATCATTTCGACAACCAATCAATACTAGTTAAGTTTAAATGGGGACCTGACTTGGTGGCCCCTGATAGAAGGAAACCGCCCCTTGCCGGGGACAAATGGTTGCGCACCGAGACGGAGGCTGGGCATGAGGACACCACCACTAACGGCGGAAATTCATATTCCGGCGACCATTACTCAGACACCCAAGGGGAGGAGGACATTAATGCTATGCATAACATGGGCGTCAATCGAGGGGATCGTGATTCTGCAATAATTACCAGAGCGGAGATAGGGGAAACGGCTATTGGTGGAATTAATTACGCTGGAACAACCAACACATCAAACATTCACAATCCCATATTTACTACAGGGTACGTTACTGAGGATGACATTCATGAGGATGAAGTCAACGTGGACCTGAAAAAAAGGAAACGGATGGAGACTCTTCGTGGCAAGGCAATCTCAGACGGCACACAAGAAACTCAACATTTTTTATCGGCGGGCCCCGGCAGTGGGGTCTGCCGGGAACAATGATAGGCCTTAGCTGGAATTGTAGAGGGCTTGGCAACCCAGCTACAATTCCGTACTTATGTGAACTCGTTCGAGTTCGACGACCAATTGTGGTTTTTCTTTGTGAGACTTTAGCTCACTGTAATAAAATTGAGGAAATAAGAGTCCGATTGAATTATGACTGTGCGTTTACTGTTGATTGTGTGGGTAGAAGTGGGGGCTTATGTATGCTGTGGAAATCTAGTGCTACGGGTAATATTTTGTCATATTCCCAACATCACATTGACATTGTTATGTCCGAGAATAACACCAATTGGCGACTCACCGGGTACTATGGGTTTCCCGAAAGAAACCGACGCCATTTGTCTTGGGCACTTCTTCGTCGTTTGGCTGGGGAAAGCCCGCTCTCATGGCTGTGCATGTGAGACTTTAATGATCTGTTGTCAAGCGAGGATAAAAGAGGAGGGGCACCTCATCCCAATTACCTTTTTACATGTTTCAGATCGGCCATTTCTGACTGCAGCTTGTCCGATGTGAACATTGAAGGGTATAATTTCACTTGGAGTCAAGGTCGGGGAACAAACAGATTAATTGAAGAACGACTTGATAGGGCGATGGGCACCCCAGCCTGGCACGACAATTTCCCTAATGCCAAATTGCTGAACCTAATTGACCCAATCTCTGATCATAGCCCACTCTTACTGGATACGTCTCCGACGATGCGAATCCACAGACCACGGCGTTTCAAATTCGAAAACAAGTGGCTTACAGATCCGGATATTGGGCAGGTGGTTGACCGAAGCTGGAAGGGGCTCTGGGATTTCCCTTTACTGGGACGCCTCAAAGCAATGTCAGGGGTACTTGATAAATGGGGCAAACAATTGGCTACTGCTTGGTCCAAAAACAAGCGGGAGCTTGAAGATGAAATTGCAACGCTCCAAGAGCGAGACCGTACGGACCTGAGCGCTGCAACTCGTATGATGGAAGCCCGGAAAGAGTTGACAAAACTCTTGATCTCGGAGGAGAAACACTGGAAGCAAAGGGCCAAGGTTTTCTGGCTTAAAGATGGGGATTTGAACACAAGGTTTTATCATCAAATGGCATCGGCGAAAAAGAAAGCAACTAAAGTAGTGGGCCTGTTCGACATTGCGAATAATTGGAAAACATCTCAACGTGACATGGAGTGAGTCGTTCGAGATTATTTCTCTGATTTATTCACGGCAAGCACTACCAACAGGGAAGTGAGAACTGTAACGGACGTGATTCATCGTCGTATCTCAGATGATGACAATGCGATGCTGACAGCCCAATTCACGGCCGAGAAATTTAATATTGCAATCTCACAAATGCATGGGGACAAAGCACCGGGGCCTGACAGTTTTAACCTAGGGTTTTACAAGAAGTTTTGGAGCCTTGTTGGCCCTGATATAGTAGCCACGAGCGCTGCATGGCTCGAGGCAGGGGTCTTCCCGCCAACCCTCAACGATACTACTGTGGTATTAGTTCCAAAGTGTGAGAACCCGTCGGCAATGACGGATCTTCGCCCGATTTCATTGTGTAATGTGGTATACAAAATCATCTCAAAGGTCCTCTGCAACAGACTTAAGAGAGTGCTGCCTATGCTGGTGGATGAGACACAATCTGCATTCGTCGCGGGTCGATCAATCCACGACAATGCCTTCATTGCGTTTGAAACAATTCACTACATGCAAAGCAAACGAACAGGGAAGAAAGGTGATTTGGCGCTCAAAATTGACATAAGCAAAGCTTATGACTGGGTGGATTGGCATTACCTTGATAGCGTTATGCGACGTATGGGGTTTTCTGACCAGTGGATTGGCTGGATGAACATGTGCGTGCGAACAGTGAAGTACTCATTCCTCATTAACGATGGTTGTGTGGGACCAATAGTACCGGGGCGTGGTTTACGACAAGGTGATCCCCTTTCCCCTTATTTGTTTATTTTGTGCACAAAAGGGCTTTCGAGCCTTCTACACGCTGAAAACAGTGGAGGTCGTATTCATGGTAGTCGAATCTGTAGAAACGCTCCGTCCGTGTCCCACCTTATGTTCGCAGACGATTGTCTATTATTTTGTCAAGCCTCGACAGAGGAGTGCACAACTTTGAAGCATATCCTAAACTTGTATGAAATGGCCTCTGGTCAGGCCATTAATTATTCAAAATCTGGAGTTTTTTACAGCCGTAACGTCACGACAGATTCCAGAGACGAACTTAATGCTATTCTTGGGGTACATAACCCTCTTAACACTGGCAAATACCTGGGGTTGCCATCGCTAATCGGACGGAGCAAGAAGGAGGTGTTTCAATATGTGAGGGAAAAGTTGTGGAATAAATTGCAAGGGTGGAGAAGCAAACGACTTTCGAGGGCGGGCAAGGAGGTGCTACTGAAATCTGCTGCTCAAGCCGTACCGGCTTACTGCATGAGAATTTTCCTCTTACCAACAGGCCTCTTGGATGAGTTGCAGCGCATGATGAATGGCTTCTAGTGGGGGCATGGGACGGACCCGAAAAAAGGAATAAAATGGGAGTCGTGGGAATCATTGTGCACACTTAAGGCGGGAGGAGGAATGGGGTTCAGGAATTTGCATCTCTTTAATGTTGCAATGGTTGGAAAAATTGGATGGAAATTAGTTGAAGAGCTACAAGCCCTGTTGAGCAGAATACTGAAAGCAAAGTATTACCCACAATCTGATTTCTTTGCAGCATCGCTGGGCTCCAATCCAAGCTTCACTTGGAGAGGAATTCATGAAGCAAAACAACTGGTTCAACGGGGATCGAGATGGAAAATTGGTGGAGGCGAGAACGTTCGGATATGGGGCGATCCTTGGATCAATAGGGACCAATCATTCCATATCTCAATGCCGTCGGTGCCTACTTTCGAAGACATGATAGTGCAAGATCTTTTCGTCCCCGGGTCAAGACGTTGGAACGTCGGCTTGATTCGTCAGGTGTTCTCGGATGAAGACAGTAGAGGCATCTTAAAAACCACCCCGGCGCCTGAAGGCGTGGAAGACAGGTTGGTGTGGCATTTCTCAAACAATGGAAAGTACTCAGTTAAATCGGCATATCAATTGGCAACAAGAGTAGTGTCGGATAATTGGGAGTTTGTGGAGTCACCATGGAAGAACATATGGAGAGCACAGGCTCCGCCCCGAGCGAAGGATTTTTTCTGGAGACTATGTAAAGGCTGGCTCCCTGTGAGAACCAACCTAGTCAGGAGGGGTATGGAGCTGACGCAGGAATGCTCGGTTTGCAAAAATGGAGAAGAGACTCTCTGGCATAGTTTGGTTGATTGTGCTTTTGCACAAGGATGCTGGAAAGAGAGCGGTCTTTGGCACATGTTTGTGCAGAAGGCCGAGCGAATTACGGACCACTCTGGTCTCTTCCTAGGGTTGCTGGGCGACATGCATGGCGACACCAAAGGGAGACTTATCACTATTGCATGGCAGATTTGGAAAAATAGAAATGAGGCATTGTGGGACCAAACCCAACAGACCGTGCAGCAAGCTGTACATAGAGCATCTTGCTTCCTTGAAGAATGGAGAGTAGTACGAGGAAGGGTGGAACGGCCGAATATTCTTGGCTGTAAACGGTGGCACAAACCAAAATCTGGGTATGTAAAACTGAACGTAGATGCAGGGTTTTTTGAAGAGGAAATGATGACTGGTATAGGCATGGTGATCAGGGACGAAGACGGGGCTCTTGTCGGCGCACAGACAATGATAGCCTCAGTTTTAATGAGTGTCGATGAGGGCGAAATATGGGGAGTGGTAGAAGGCATGTATTGGGCGAATTCCCTAGGCTACACACGCGTGATTGTGGAGACGGACAGCCTACGGACACGAGATGAGTTACGGAAAAACGAACAGCACAAGAACGAGACTACTTTTGGAAATTTAGGCGACAAGGGGAGACGGTTTCTGGCCTCCAACACAGGATTTGAGGTCTTCTATGTGTGTCGAAATGCTAATAGTTTAGCACATTCTCTTGCAAGGAATTCTCGCTACTTTGAGAGTCCTCGCTGTTGGGTAGAGCTTCCAAATTTTGTGGATGTCCTACCCGATTTTTGCAATAGCTGTTCGTAATAACATTTTAGTTCCAAAAAAAAAATTGTGTATAAAAGTGAAAAAGAAAAAAATTAAAGCCATATAGTCTACAAGTAGATCTTGAGGCCAATATGCAATTAAAACTTTATCCAAGAAAAACTTCATTAGGAATAAAATTGGGTTAATTGCGAAAAAAATCATTACCTTTGATTGAGTTGCAATCTAGTTTAAACCTTTGAAATATTACAATTAAATCACAAACTTTAACATTTTTTGCAAATTAGACTTTCGGGCAGCCCCTCTTGTGCCCGAATATGACGTGTCAATTCTAGTTGAATTCCTACAAATAAAACGACGTCGTGTCCATTGATATTTTTTATTATTATTAAAAAAATACGATTAAAAAAAAATACATAAACAATCAAAATAAATTAAAGAATTAAAATTCTAAATTCTAAAATAAAGAACAGAGATTAATTTGGCTGACTTAGTCTTCTTCTTCCACGCATGTCTTCTCACCTTTTCTCTCTTTATTTCAGGCGAGTTCTTCATCAATGCTCAGAAAATTTTCAAAGTTGTGATCTTTATCACCTATACGACGGCCCCCAATTTAAATTTTCCCCTTAAAAATTATCCTAATTTCATTTTCCCCAAATCGAGCCCTAGTGAGAAACGACGCTGAAAATTAACTCTCAATTATTGAAATAACTCAAAACCCAGGTAGAAGGTTCCAGAGGTTTTAGAACTCATCTATTTCATTGACATTTTATTGCCTACTACTACAACAGTGGTTATGAAATCAATGTCCAATCCCTTTCAATAGTTTGGATGTTTATCACTTGATGAAGAACTCATCCATTCCATTTCATATCCTCCCATGTCTATGTTATTCCATGTTTGATGAAGATAGCGATTTTTCTCTAGGGTTCATCTTTAGGAATTGTTCCTTTGAATGAAAGATCGTATCCGCCCTTCTAAAAAATATCAAGATCTTATTTTTGTTTTAGAATTTTAGTATTTTAATTCTTTATTTATTTTGATTTGTTATCAATTTGAGTTTTTATTTCTTAATCGAAAAAGGGATAATTTCCACGTTATATTTTTGTTTTAGGATTTTAATTCTTTATTTATTTTGATTTGTTATTTATTTGAGTTTTTATTTTTTAATTGAAAAAAAAAATCTATTGCCACGTCAGATTGGGGCAGGAGGTGTGCTGCCCGAAAAATGTAATTTGCAATAAATGTTAAAAGTTGATGATTTAATTGCAATATTTTAAATGTTTAGATTAAATTGCAATAGAATCAAAGGTGATGATTTTTTTCGCAATTAACCCAATAAAATTTGAGGAAAAAAAAGAAAAAAAGCTACACCCCTACACCAAACTAAAACGAGAACAATTAAATCCAAAATTGACCGAAAGCAGAAATAAGAAATTGAACCGTCTCTATCTAAAGGGCATGGAATATCATGATAAATAAAAAACATCACCTCATTACCTCTAATACCACGATGAAAACAACAAATTAAGAACTAAAAAATTAAATAAAACAGAAAATAAAGAGATCTATGATGGCGCTGTTGGGAAGGTTCGGCCTTTTATCCAAGACCAATTACTACTCTTTTCATGCTATGTTAACTCCTCCTTTTTATTTTATCCAATATGTAGATTCTTATTTAGTATTTATTTTAGAAGTGGTTTCTAGCTACTTTTTTGATTGCATTTGTGAAAATGGTTTCTAGATTGCGTCCACGCATATATTGACTAATATTAAAATGCGCCGGCCAATACATCAAACTTCTTTGCAGGTCCCTCTTCCTTCAAATAATTTAGACCTTCATATTCAATATTCCACTATATTTAAATCTAAGGTCATTTTCCACTACTTTTTTACAATTATATATAATTAATAATACTAGAATATAAATAATTTTGTCCCCACAGGAAGAAAGTACGTACAACCGAATAAATAGATGACGTGGTTTCCGATAGTAATTAGTGATGCCACATTATAAAGGAATGAGATTGTCCCGAAATATTCTTTATACTCCTATTTATTTTAAAAACTCAAAAGTTTCATTCATTTCCTGTCTTTACAAGTTACAACATACATTAATCTTTCATTATATACTCATCTAACAACATCCAACATTTAAAATGTTTAAACTTTATTCCAAGTTACCAACTGATTTTGTGAGTAGTTGATGAGGTTATAATATGTGAATAGAGATTCTTAGAAATGAGTGGATACATAAAGGTATTTTAGTCATTTGGTGAAATTTATGTCAATATGTATATAAAAAAAGTTAATTTAAACTTACAATTAATCGATCGGGATGCCTGCCTAGGGTGCCCCCCCCAACCCCAACCCCCACTCACCCACCCCCTTATATATATTATATATTTTTATTTATTTAGTTTTGGTTAATAATTTTAGTGTATTTTTAAAAATTCAATATTTTTAGTAATATTTTAATTGTTAATTTCTTAAAAATTTACATCCAATTAAATACAGTAAATAAATAAAATATTAATTGTTCAACAATTTGAGTATTCATTTTTTAATGATCAATACTAGACGTCAAAATGCAACTACAATATATTTTTTCTTGCAAGTCAACGTCATCATTTTTAATAATATATATATATATATATATATATATATATATATATTCAATTAGTTAGTTTAATAGATTAAATACATATTGATGTATTTGAGAATCCTATTAATTAATATCGTTAATGTATTTGATGTAAATATAATATACATACGTTATTGTTTTTATTCATTAATTAATTTTTTTGTTGACCCCCCTAACCTTGAGTCCCGGTCCGTCCCTGATTCCAGGTAATTCATTTTTTGTATATTAATATCGACGAAGGGAACTCTCTCGCGAATTTGTAAGGGATCGACCCTCCAAGGGAAATATTCGCGAGCAATATTTTGTCCTCCAATAGGCGAGCGTGTGATGCCTCGCGACTCAGCGAGCGATTTTTGGAATCCCTCGCAAACTAGTTGTCAAGGAACATTGACGAGGGTTTTCCCTCGCCTACTTTCTTAAGTTTACGATACAATTTTGTGGTGATAACATGAGATCTACTATTTTTATTTATATATACATTAAATGTAATCTCTTTTTCACCAAACCAAATGCAAATAAAAATATCCACTATGCCCCTTGTAAGATCCATTAAAAAAAATCCTAAAAAAACCTAGCTACTTAATTATATTTATTCATATCTTAAAAGAATTCCCCACAAAACGAGTTGAAAATGACGAATTTGATTAAGAACTAAGAACTCAAAGACAAGTCAAACCATATATATATATATGGTTGACCGAGTCAAGAACGACTTGATGAGTGCATGTACATGCACGAATTGTTGATTTGTGATATTGACTGACAGCTTCATACAATATTAGAATTTCCCAGGGTTACAATTGTAATTTAGAAAACATTGTAATGGAAGTTTATTTTACGTAAAAAAATGGATTTGGAATTTTAATTGTCAACAACAACATTCGTGGGGTTGAAATTAGTTGGGTATGTCGGCCGCATTCAGATTACAACATGGAGTAGTACTCTTTTTAATTGCGTATTCATTTCAAATATCCCCTCCACCTCAAAAACAATTTTTAAATATTTTTTTTATAAACATATTTGCACTTCTTTAATATTTCTTTTTCCTCCATATTTTCCTTTTCTTTTTTCACTTTCATTTTCTACTCTTTTTTTCTCCCCTTCCTTGCTATTCATCCGTATGTATCAAGATTTTTTTTTTTTAGAGAAAATAGCTATACATTATTATATTTCAAATAAAAATGTGAAATTGTAGAAATTACGGGTTTTTTAATATAATATTAGTATTTTAAAAAAGAATTAACAGAATATATGCTTTTGTGGGGTGTTTAATAAAATAAATTGGAGTGCCGTTCCTAACGGGAAGGGTTTGATGACTGGCTTCTTGCAGAAGTTTTTTTTGCAAAATTCAGGAGTTTTTTTTGCAGTGTGTCAGAGAGCGCCTATATAAATGGCGCCCTACTTATATATATATATATATATATATATATTATATTAATTCTTTTATCCAATAAAATGAATTTTCATAAAATAGTATTAATAATTTGATTCTTAATAAATAAAATGCATTTTCAAATATATTATAGAAGATTGGTCTAATTCAAATAGATTTTGATAAGGATTTAATATAAAATCTATAATTTTATAGAATAATAATTTTTTAAATAATAATACAGTTTATATTTCTCCGTTCTACAACTGTTTGCACACTTATATTATTTGTACGTTTCACGATTGTTTGCACACTCATATATGGAAACTCTTTTATAAACTTCACCTTCCCAATATTCATATATTTATACAAAATGTCATTACTTTTACACTCTTTTCAATCACATTTTTACTTTATTTATACAACTTTACAAAATTATTCCTCAACACTCCACTCATTACACTTTTTTCTTAAAAAATGTGATCATTTGTGGTGCAAACACTTATGGGACGGAGGGAGTATTATTTTATAATTTTTTAATATACAATTTTTTTTTAACAATTTGTTTATTAATTAAATAATACAAATATTGTAATGTGAACATGTGATATATAAGTAAAAAAGTAATTGAAAAGAGTGTAAAAATAATGTCATTTTGTGTAAATATGTGAATATTGTGAGGGTAGGGTTTATGAAAAAGTTTCCATTTATAAATGTGCAAACAATTGTGGAACGTAGGGATGACAAAATGAACTGCCCCGGAGTCGCCCCGCCCTGCCCCGAGAGATTTTGACCTGACTTGCCCTGCCCCATTCTGAGAATGGGGCAAGTCAGCCCCGCCCCGCGCGCAGAGCAGGGCAGACATGGGTTTACATATTTATTGCTCTGCCCTGCCCCGTACGGAATTTAAATATATATATATAAATATATAATAATTTAATTAAGTAAACTAACCCTAATTTATACCAATATTTATTTTAGTTTACTTTAATGATGAATTTTAATATTTAATTTATATCATTTTAAATAATGTATATACATATAAAATGAGACTTGGGGTGGGGTGGGGCAGGGCAGGGCGGGGCGAGACTAAAAAATGCTGCCCCATATCAAGCAGGGGGCATGGCAGGTACCCGCGTGGGGCAAGGCAGGGCATAAAATCCTGCCCCGTAGCAGATCATGGGGCAGGGCGGATGCATATATGCGCGGGGCAGGTTTGAATATTGAGATACCCGCCCTGCTCTGCCCGATTGCCATCCCTAGTGGAACGGACAAATAAATTAAGTGTGCAAATAATTGTAAAACGGAGTGAGTATAATTGTATTATTATTTAAAAAATATTATTATATAAAATTACAGATTTTATATCAAAATCTATTTAGAGTATAATATAATCTAAATATATTATTTCTTAACATGTTCCTGTTTATTGGCAATTATGATATGAGTATAACTGTATTATTATTTAAGTGTGCAAACAGTTGGAAGGAGGGAGTAATTGTATTATTATTTAGAAATATTATTATACAAAATTATAGATTTTATATTAAATCCTTATCAAAATCTATTTAGATTAGATCAATCTTCAATAATATATTTGAAAATCATTTTATTTATGAAGAATCAAATTATTAATACTATTTTATGAAAATTCATTTATTGAGCAAAAAATTAATATAATAATATATATGAGTAGGCAAGGACGGAGCCACATAGGGCCCAGCGGGGGCAGTGGGCCCCCACCAATTTTTTTTTTTATTATGTATATTTCTTCCGTTTTATAATTATTTGTATTTTTTTTTTATTTGAGACATTTCAAAATTATTTGTACACTCATAATAAGTAAATAATCTACAAAATTAATATTCTCACTACATCATTTTATTTTTAAAATTGTCACTCATTTTAATGTACATTCTTCCTACGTCTCACTAAATTCTTTTTAACACCTTACTAAATTCCTTTTATACCTAACTAAATCATAAAAAATACTCCTCATTTATTTGACCCCCACACCTCACTAAATTCACATTTCTTAAAAAATGAGTATTCAAGTCATTACGGGACGGAGTGAATATATTTTAAGTTATACATTTGTCTAATAATTTTATCACTGTTTCACCTATTATGAGTCGGAACAATTAAAATTTATAATAAATTAAATATAATATTATTTTATCTTTATAGTAATGTAAATCGGGTCCCCCAATCTAAAATTTCTGGCTCCGTCACTGTGAGTAGGGCGCCATTTATATCGGCGCTCTCTGACACACCTCTGCAAAAAGCTTCTGCAGAAGCCAGCCATCAAACCCTCACCTTCAAAAATCTGACATTTCTGATAGTTTAGAGAAAGGGCGCCGTTAGACACCCTACAAAAGTATATATTCTGTTATTTTTTTTTAAATACTAATATTATATTAAAAAACCCAGAAATTACAAATGGAAAGTTTAGGTAAGATCTGTAGTAAAAATAGCTAAAACAACAAATTTTTTGAAACAAAATTTAAAATTAATTAAAAAATGATAATTTTTTTAAAACGGAGAGAATATATTTTACTCATAAAATACTATACGGAATCTAATTTAAAATTATTTTAAATATGAGTTTTACTCATTAAATTATACTCCTACTATAAATATTTGACTTTACAAGCATTCTGCATAATATACAAGAGACTCTTTTAAGTAAAACATACAAATGACAAAGTTGAAAATATATGATGATGAAGATTACATGTAAACACCTCCAAATCCAAAATGTCGAAACTTTTTTCCTTTTAAAATATTACATTTTAATATTTAAGAAAATATTATCTGATCCCATTTCACAAAATCGATACATTACAATAATTAGAGTTTATATTAGGACCTTAATTAATTATAGTATATAATTTAGCAAACAATGGACAAGGATCTCCCAATAAATCATGAGCAAGTTGGGTAATATATCATAAATGAAAATGGCACTATCATGCAGTTGGTTGTCGAAAAAAGAGTCATGGTAACTCGTTTTGTCCCTCTCAATATCTCATGGTACACTATTCTTTGTATTTAATAGCCAGACACGTACGCCATTCGATTAAATTAAGATTCGACATTGATTGGGTTCTACCCAAAAAAATAAAATAAAAAGATTAATATACATAGATCTAGTGTATTTAATGTATGTTAGGTAGAACTATAAGTTGAATCAAAGTATTTAGTACAGAATTTAAGATCATAAATCAAATCAAATCAAATCAAATTCCAGCTTAAAATATATGAGTGTAAAATATTGTATTTCAAATTCAAATCTCGGTTTTGCTATAAGATTTCAGATCCTATATCAATTTTCTACTATATAATACCTTTAAGGGATTTTCTTAGGATAGTTTTTGTATCGTCTGGACTATTAATAGTTCGGATGTCAAATTGCATCGCTCTGTGTCGCCCTAACTTGATACCTGTTGCCTTTTTCTAATATTTTAAAATAATTATTTAAATTTTATTTTATTATTTACTATTTTATCCTTTATTAAAATTAATAATAATATTATTTAAATTAAACAATATGAACGTAAAGTTAGATTTTTTTAATAGAATTAAATTATTATTTTATTTATATTTTATCTACACCTGCTCATTTAATTAGTTCACCCTCAAATTATTTTTTTACTACGGTTATCTGCACCCGCTCATTTTATGAGTTCACCGCAAACCATTTTTTAACCATGGTTATCTGCATTCGCTCATTTTATAAGTTCACCCAAAATTATTTTTTACCACGGTTATCTGTACCTGCTCATTTTATAAGTTCACCTCAGAAGTTTTTTTTTTAAATGGAGTAATTACATTTAAAGGACTATATTATCCTTTTATTAATTTACACAAAATATAATAAAATCAACCCTAATTTGTAGGGTGATACTCGAGTACATGCAAGATATCAGTACACACCAATTTTAATTTTTTATTTATATTTTATCTACACCCACTCATTTAATGAGTTCACCCAAAAATCATTTTTTTACTACGGTTATCTGCACCCGTTCATTTTATGAGTTCACCCCCAAATCATTTTTTTTATCACAGTTATGTGCACCCGCTCATTTTATGAGTTCACCCCTAAATTATCTACACCCCTCATTTTATGAGTTCACCCCAAATCTTTTTTTACTACGGTTACCTGCACCCGTTCATTTTAGGAGTTCACCCCCAAATCATTTTTTATCACGGTTATGTGCACCCGCTCATTTTATGAGTTCACCCCTAAATTATTATTTTTTACCACGTTTATCTACACCCCTCATTTTATGAGTTCACCCCAAAAATATTTTTAAAAAAGTAATTACATTTAAAATACTATATTATCCTTTTATTAATTTACACAAAATATAATAAAATCAACCTTAATTTGTATATTTACAATCTGTAGTCAAGTCATTACCGAGTTACCGTCGATTCACCATCAAGTCATCCATATTTTTAGAAAAAAATCGTAAAACATAATTTTAAAAAAAAACTATCGAAATTAGGCAAAAATCTTGATTTTTTTTCTTTCTAAGTTTTCTTCCCTTTCCTCTTTTTCTCCCATATTCAGTTTTTATTCCAAACTTTTAATTTCTTCGTTTTTTTTCCTTTACTTTTTTTTTTATTTTCCATATTTTCATGTGTATTTTTTTTTTAATTTTAATACAAAATAATATTATATGTATGATTTTATTATAGTCGTTAATACAATAAGTAATAACGAGTAATACCATAAATTGTAATCAGCAATACCATTAACAGTAATTAGTACGAATAAACACTTATCTTATTCAAAGTGAGATGGTCTCATGGCGACACTGTTCATAAATTAGTAGAAATAAACACTTTATTTTTTTCAAAGTGTTAAAACGTCATTCTCAAACTATGTTTTGGAAAGCAGAATTTTGGTGAAATCAGAATAAAAAAACTTTAGAAAATGTGAATGGAACTATAGGAAAACGTCATGATCAGACCATCGATTAGTTTTAAAAATTATGTGTCCATATAATGTTGCTTACGAACATTGACATAATGTCCGATTTGTATAATGTAACTAGATTGATTGTTACCAGACTTGAAAATTACATTATTGAGGACACATTTTTATTTTGGAAGGAATGTTGGTAGTAAAGTTTTTATTTTGAGAATAATATTGAGTGTTTCGATGACACGGCTCCCATAAAGTTTCGAATAAGATAATTTCTTATTCTATTGTCTTTTGCAATGACGATAAATAAAAGTTAAAGGTCAGTCTCTTTTCATGGTAGGTGTGTAGTGTGTACCTTCTGAAACATGTTCATGCATAGACAATTATATGTTGCAGCCCTCTAGAGTTAAGAGTGTATTGAAAAATATTTACCTAGATTCAAATGAATAACAAATTTACAAATTTATACTATTGAGTACATGTTTCAAATATTTTTTTAATTGACAAATTAAACTTAAAATATATTATAAATTTATTTGAATTCTTTACGGGCACTAATAGTCCTACGTTGCCCATTGTGACATTGTCCCTCATTTACGTCAAAAAAAAAAAAGAAATTGTGATCGAGAGCAAACCGAGTAAGTGGAGACTTTTTGGGCCAACAATGTTAGCCCATTTAATTAAAAGTGGAGAATGTTTTGGGCTAGCATTTAATTAAAAGTGGGCAGCCCAATTGTTTTATCAAAGAAAATAACCAAATTGAACCGCCAATTTCTTGAATTGTGCTTGAGTAATAACAAATGTTCAAAAAAAAAAAATAACAAAATGTCCTTTCAACAATTACAACGAAAAAATACATTAGTTTTTCAAAATAATCTCATCTTCATGTTGAGCCCCCTAAAATATTACTCCCTCCGTCCACGAAAAGTAGTCCCATTTGCCCTATATTCTTTGTCCACAAAATGTAGTCTCATACCCTTTTTTAAAACTATCACCCTTCAATCATCACTTAATTACTCAAATTGCCATCAACTTTATTCACAAACAATCACTTTATTCAAAATGGACCCCACAATACCCTACAATACCCTTACTTTATATACTTTATCTACATTTTTCTTAAAACATGTGCCCCATCCCCATGTCCCTACTTTTCATGGATGGAGGGAGTATAAAACATGCTCAAATTTTATAATATTATAAAACATGCTGAAATTTTATAATGAATGAACAAAAAATTCCTCAAAATTAATCCACACAATTGATGTCTTTTGTCTTTTTTTTTTAATGACAAAATCATTATCTTAGGTATTATTAGATGAAGTTGTGTCATCATATTCTCATGTTGAGAAGACATATCTGCGAAATATACATTAATAAATGTCAGAATCTTATTATATTCATAAATAAAATTCATAAATTTCAAATAAATCTCATAAGATTGTGCAGAAAAAACAGAGTATTAACACAGAAAAAAAATCAAAAGTTCAACCAGAGGAATGCTCAATATCACATAAAAAAAAACTAGGAGTAATTATCAACAATTTGAGAATACTTACTAAAAATGAACAAAAAAATAAAAAATATATATAAAAATTACATAATGTTAACGAGCAGCGGATGTGCAGAGAGTTTTTTTTTAACGTGTTTGGGATCGAAATGGAAATTTGTAGGTTTTCTCTTGATTTTAAAAAATCCAAACGAATCTCTTTTCTGTTAGATTATATAGAGTATCTTCGCTAATTTTCTGATCATAAACATATCAATTACTCCATGATAACAACTGTTTTCTGAATTCTGAATAGACGACTGACCAATAGCACATACAATAGTCGCGCCCAATTTTATAATCTCGAAACAGAAATTTGTATAAAAAATTCAACTAAATTAATAATTTAACCTAAAATTCAATTCATTCAAATAAAAAAAGATAATTTATTGTTTATTATGATTATTAATGATATGAGAATTAAAATAAAGATTATATATTATTAATTAATTTTTTTATTAATCATGTGAGGATAAATTTGTAATTTTATAATTATATATTTAAAATTATTAAATTTAATTTAAAAGTGTAATAGGGCGACAAAAAACGATAATAAGTGCAATGCAAGGCAATGCATTCTGCGACGCCAAATGCAACAGGTAGCAGGTAGGGATGGCAATTTCAACCCGGCCCGCCTCGACCCGCCCCGACCCGTGCTATTTGGGTCGCCCCGCCCCGGACCCGTATTGAAACGGGGCGGGTCCGGGTATCACCCTCGACCCGTGACCCGTGACCCGTTTTAATATTTATTTTATATATATATTATACATATAAATATAATATATATTCAATATTTTGATGTTTATTAATATATATATATCAATAATTCACCTTAAAAAATGTCAAAATAAATTTATAAACATTCTTCTAAGCTATTTTATTTATTTTTCAATACAAATCTAAATTTTATGTTATACATTTTTTAAAAAAAATATTATTTTCCAATTTTTTTGTAATTTTTTTTATAATGGGTCGCCCCGTTTTGTCCCGGCCCGCCCCGTAACCCGAACGGGTCGGGTCGATCCGGACCCGAATTAAAACGGGCCGGGTTCGGGTATCGTGATACCCGACCCGACCCGCCCCATTCCATTGCCATCCCTAGTAGCAGGTCATCAAATATAAGCCATTAGATTTCAGATCTGATGGCTCAAATTACTGGACTGTTGATAGTCCAGGCGACATTGGACTGTCCTTAGAAGGCCCCTACCTTTAATACACTATTTAAGAAAAAAATTAAACACAATTCTTATTACACAATCATACTATCAATTAAATAAGTTTGGATATGTCTTTTATATGATGTGAAGTCTCTTTACTATATTACTCTTTCAATTTATTAGTATTCATTTACCTCCTTTTTGTTAGGCTATTTGTATCGAGAGTTTTTCTAAATACTGTAAATTGGCCCATTACAAATTATAAATAGTTGATTATTAATGGGCTTTCAGTTTTCAAGTTTTGCCGAATGTTTGCAGGCTTAGATTGGTTGTATCTTATTCAGAATCGATTACTTTGCTACGAAATACTCCGTCCAATTTTATTATTTTCATTTTTCTTTTTAGATTGTTCAATTTTATTATACCCATTCTTTTTTTTAAAACAATACTATTCATACTACTTTTTCTTGACCTTTCTAACCTCACATATTTGTGCACTTTGTCATTCACTTTATTTACAAACAATCATTTTATTAATAAATGTATCCCACAACATCACATCATATCCTCAACTTAATTATCTACTTTATTAATAAACTAATTAATATTTATTAAAATTAATCCGTCCCCTGAAAAGTTGACATTTTAAAATTGGACGGAAGAAGTATTTATTTATATTTATATAATGTTCGAATTAGGTTTACAAGCATTGAGAACTAACCAACCCATTCACTTTAATTTTTATATTTTGCTAATATTTCTGAATAACTCATTAGTTTGTCGCTTATTTCATATTATATTTTCTATTGTTCATATTTTGTTACTGTTTCATTTTTATTTATTTAGAAGTAGAATTCTATCAGACTATCAGTTATCTCTGGGAGGGATAGGGGAAAGAGATATTAGGGTTTTCAATGAAATATTATTGGGGAAATGGGGCTGGAAATTCATAAATGAGAAGAATAGTTTGTGAGTGAGGATTCTACGGTCTAAATATGGGGTAGCTTGGGGAGATGGCTTCGGCCTCTTCCCATCAGGAAGGGAGGGGAGGGTGTCTCTATGGTGGAGGGATGTTCTAAAGGTGATAGGTGAGAGTAATGAGGGTTGGTTCCATGGAAATTTGACTAAGGTCCTAGGAGATGGGAAAAGTTCGTTCTTTTGGGAGGAAAATTAGACGGGGGAAGGTACTCTTAAGGATAGATTTAATAGATTATACTTAATTAGTATAGACAATGGGGAAACTGTAGGGGAAATGGGAGTCTGAGAAGGGAATACTTGGAGGTGGACTTGGAGATGGAGAAGGACACTCTTTGACAGGGAACAAATATGAAATATCTCTTAATGATCTCTTATCTGTGATGGACAGGTTCAAATTAAAAGCAGGAACTGAAGACTCATGGAAATGGAAAGCATCGAATACAGGGGAGTTCTCCACAAAAGAGACGTACTCAACTTTATTTAACCAAAACCAAGACACTCAACCAAAAGACAAGTTGTTGCAAGGGTTCAAGACCATATGGAAGAATTTTGCACCATCGAAAGTCAAGGCTCATGCATGGAGACTGTTATGGGGAAGACTACCGACTCGGTCCAACCTCAGAAGAAGAAACATACTCAACCAGAATGACGATTTAAGGTGCGTACTTTGTGGCGACAGTGAGGAAACCGAAAGACACATCTTTTTGGAATGTCCCCAAGCGTACCAAGTATGGATGGAATGTCTATCGTGGCTCAAGTCCCTGTCAGCACTCCCGTCAAACATCCTAAACAACTTCCTAGGCTTTGGGGGCATGTTAAAGTGTAGAAATGGGAAAAAGATTGCTACTTGTATATGGCTTTGTGTGGTTTGGCTGATATGGAAATGGAGAAACGCAGTACTCTTCAAGAATGAAATTTTCTCGATCACAAAAGTCAAGGAGGAGTTGAGAGCAAGAATATGGAGCTGGATCACGATCAAATACCCCAACCGGAACAACCTATCCTTCAAGGTCATGGGTGTTAGACCCAATTAAGTGCATGATTTGAAAATTGTGTAGTGTAAGAGTTATTACTTCTTTCTTCTACTATATCATGTACACTGATTTCCTCGGGTATCTCTTGTACCCAATAATAATATAATCTTTTACCGATCAAAAAAAAAAAAAAAAAACTATCAGTTATCAAAAAATGTCAGTTTGGGCCAATGTATAATTCAAATTGGGCTAAGCCTGTTATATTATGGGGTTTGACTATATTCACCTCCATTTCGGAGAGATGCACGCCCCCGATAGATGCACCCCCAAAATTTGTCAAAATAAATGCACCCTTTCCTCAAATTGTCCAAAATACCATTTTCTTCCTTTTATCTATAAAATACACATTTACTACACACACCCTCCCCAAACCCTAATTAATCTCCCCCACCCTTCTTCTTCCTCCCCATTTCACCCGCCGCCAAGCACACCACCACTCGCCGGCATCCTCCCCTCCCTCGAGTTCACCGGCGCGACGCCTCCCCTCCATTTTTCCCCCTCCATTTTTTCCCCCACCATTTGCTATGCACCCCCGCCCCGATTCTGTAACAAAAAAAAAATTATGCCAGCATCCTCGCGGCCTCCCTCTCTTCTCTCCCCTCCATTCCCCCCCCCCACCCCACCCCACCCTCTGCCATGGCGTCCCTGCCCCACCCCGATTCTGTAAAAAAAAATTACAGCGGCCGCCCCCTCTCTCTTCTCTCCCTCTCTTAACCGGCGCGGCCCCCACCTCACCCCGATTCGCCGCCGGCCCACCCCACCCAAGGTTTGTCCGCCCCAAATTTTAATTTTAGGGTTTTCTGCTTTTGTAGAAACCCACCCTTTTTTTTTCAACCAATCTTTTCGACCATATAAACTCCCATCGACAACGATGTGCCGACGGGAGTGAATATGGTCGACACTGGTTGGTCTAAATTTATAAAAAAAAATTGATTTTTTTAAGTATATTTTGGAATTTATGGATTTGTTTTAGTTTGATAGTCGTCGAAAATGGTGTCGGCGGCGGTTGGAAGTAGTGGTTTAGGTGGAAGGTGAAAGAAATGACTAGTAGGAGGGTGCGTTTAGTAGGGGGTGTATCTAGTATCCTGTATTTTAATGAAGGGTATTTTCGATTTTTTACCCTATTATTTTATTAATATACTGAAAGGGGGAGTGTATCTCTCGGAAATGGAGGTGCATATATTATGTCGACTAAGTAGGCTGTTGTTCAATTGGGCTCACATAATACGCGTTCATCTCTTTTTAATTAAAGAAAGAAAATATGTCTTTATTACTACTACTCATAAAAGAAATTGATAAAAACCTGATTCACAAAAGTTTTACAGTAAATTCGATAATACATTTTACAATTATAAAAAAAATCGTTATTTATTCATTGCTGCACTACTCTTTCCTAGTTGGCTTTGTAATTTAATTTATTTTATTTTAAGCCTGACTATATGTCGAATAAATATTAAATAATTACACGAAAATCGAATTCCTATTATGAACAAAATTCACTATATATATACTCTTTGTAATTATTATTATTATTATTATTATTATTTTTTTGCTCTTTGTACAAAATGGAATTCCCAATGTGAAATCAAAGGAGTGGATTACACTCACATATTAATTGCAGGTTTTAAAGTGTACGTATTAATCCTGTACAACCAACATTATTATTTGTATGACAATTTGAGTCCGAAAAATGAAGTGTCAAAACAGTTAATGGGTCTTGTGTACGTACGTTGTTCCCCCTTAGCTGATGATGAGGCTCTTCACTTGCTCTTCTGCATGTAGCTGGTTTCAATTACAGCTTTCCCTCTTCTTCCCCCTTTTTGGCATCATCAAGCTAGCAGCTAGGTGAGTAAGTATGATAGAATTCCGATCCTCTTTAAGAGCAGATCGATGTGAAGTCATGCACCACAACAGTTGATTCATTGCGTAGCTGATCGATGTTGCTACTTCCCTTGCAATCTTGAACAAAAGATAGGGCGGAAAACTTCTCATTCAGTTGAGTAATAATTAAGTGATCGCGCGAGCTTCCTTAATTCATCTTCAGCTTTTCATTTTGTCTTGAAAGAATTCACATCTTTGAGCTACAACTGATTTCTCAACATCACCTACCTTTGCCATCGATCTCTAAACAAACTCACGTTCACGAGTTTTGGCTTCTCAATCTATTCTTTTCTCTGATTGAGTTGCATCATTTGCCTACTCTCTACACTATCTTCCTAAGATCAAAAACAGTTTATGAAGCATAGTTCAATGTCTTATCAAATCTCCTCCAAGCGGCGTCGTCGCGTCGTTGTAAGAAGACGGGGTTTAGGGTTCAAGCGGCACCGTCCCCCGCCGTGCGACTATTCGCAGCCCCCTCAACCGTCATTCGCAACTCCCTCCCATAGGTTAGTTTTTGAGTTTTTTAATCTGAAAAATCAAGATTTGTAATCCTTTCAGTTTTTTTGTTTTCGAAATTTTGCTCCATTTCAAAAAAAATAAAAAATATCAATTTTTTGTATTTATATGAATTTTTTTCCCTGAAATTGGGGTATTTTCGAAAATTTGTATTGTTTTTCGAGATTTAGAATCCTTTTCGAAGTTTTTTGTCGAAAATTGTTGTTTTTTGCTTTAATTACGTATATGAGTTTCCATTTTATTTTGGAATGAGATTGTTGTCTAATGATTTATTTTGATATTTTACTCTAATTTTGTATTTTTTATTTTATTTTTGCGTATCAAAATGCTTTTGTTTGTTTTTTTTTTGGATATTCCAGTGATGGTTGAGACAATTTTATTGTGAAATGGAATGAGTGAGTGTATTTTTAAATATAAAAAAGAATTTTTATAAAAATAGATATCATTTCCGTTTCTCAAAAATTTATTTGTTGTAATTCCTAAAATATCTCACGTAAATATATTACTCCGTATTAATAATGAATTAATTCAATTAACAATTCAAAGGTGATCTCATAAAAAAAAAATATTCTCACACACTAAAACTATTTAACTCACGCCGCCTCTCCTCCTCCTCTTTGAAACGCCGGAGGGTGGCGCACCTCCACCTCGCCCCTCGCCAGTTAACATCTCGTCCACGCTCCACCTTGCGATCGCCCTCGTGCTCACGGGCCACGGCGCACAGAAGCTCCGCCTCCCACATTCCAGTTTCTCCTCCGGTCCTCCGCGGCTCCAGGTATGCGAATCTTTTCTGTTTTGTTTGTTTTTATTAATTCTTATGCTTATGAGTATTGTATGAGACCGTAATAAGACTAGATATGTTATATTGTTATTATTAATTGTGACATATAGTTGCTTGTTACATGGTTAAAATGATTGAGTTGTTTAATTGCCATTTGTTACTGTTAGTGCCCTAATAGAGTTGAAGCACATCACATACTGTGTTTCTGTATCTTCACTTTATGAATGTGATCATCTTTTGTTTATTCTCTATCTATCATAAAAGATGCGTCTCCTTTGTAAGTTTTTGTTCTTGCTCACAATTTTTTTAGAAATAAGGTACAAGTAAACTGTTCAACAATTATATTGGGTACAAATTAGTTCTTGAATTGTTTCTTGTCTTATGCCTATAGTCTGTTGAAGATATGAATTCAAACAATAGTTTGGAAGATGATGACTTGGACTTGAAGAAAATCCTTTTTTTTTTTTTTTTTGAACTTGTGAATTAATGTTTGGTTTTCAAATTGAGTTCTTCAGTTGATCACCTTTTACAAGAAAAATGGAAGATGCTATTGCAAAGTTATTTCAATTTAAGGGCTATAACTGCTTCTCAGCTTTCAGAATAACTTAAATTGAGGTAACAAAAAGTGGAAGAACGTGAGAGATGGATGCTAGCCCTCTCATCCAATGCAGCTTCCATACATTTATTTTTTGGGGTGACTTAATAATTGCTCACCAACTGTTTGATAAAATGGTTCTTTAGATAAAAACTGCATTACCTTTTATTGATTTCTTAATTGTCTGCTTGGTTATTTTAGCCTTGTTTTCTGGAAGCTGTGTAGTAATTATGGGGTTATCAGTTAAGATGACACCGTATTCCCAAATTTTGTTAGGTTAAACAATACGTAATCAATTAAGATGACTTGTTTCCTAACATTATATCTTCACTTTCTACTCTTGTTCTTCTGTTAATACAGGTATTGTAAGTTATACAGAATGCTGCGGAAATCAAGAAGGCAGAACCAATTCTTAAGGTGCCGTCCACTTACATTTTCTCCGTTTGCCCAGTCCCTGGCTATTGCTTCATCGAGTCGGAAGAGGGCAAGGAGAGAGGATCAGGAACTCAAGTTACAGACCAAAGATCTCCCTACCTCTTCTGGTATGCTTTTTTAATCGGGTTTTCCTGCCTCTGCTGTTTTTGCTGGTTTATTTCATGTCAAGTTTGATTGATTGTTATTCTATGCATGTTAGTTATTGATGGGTATGTAAACCACGGAAAAGATGAAGCCAAACAATCCGACTCTTCTGATGTTGATGAATTTGAGGTTGGTTTGGTAACCCTCATCTACACCAGTTTCTTTTGACTGTTGTTGTTAGCCCATAACAGTTGCATGATTTTGTATAAATCTAATTATTATTTTTTGCAAAGGGGGTTGTTCAAGTAGATTTTGTCTTCCTTGATCCGAAACCTA
This sequence comes from Galeopsis tetrahit, assembly GCA_963675135.1. Taxonomy (NCBI): domain Eukaryota; kingdom Viridiplantae; phylum Streptophyta; class Magnoliopsida; order Lamiales; family Lamiaceae; genus Galeopsis; species Galeopsis tetrahit. The sequence continues at coordinate 68,560,621 of OY776122.1, read as the reverse complement.
GTGACTTCCATGGAGTCAAGGTCCTTCTACAAGCGTAATTTGATAATAAGCAGTGGGATTTGAGTGGCTTTGTAGACTTGATATTGGGGCAGCCAACTGTGAGGACTGTAATCAAAGTAGAGAATGACGAAGATGGTGGAGTGTACTCTGTTGTTAGTGCTCTTAATTTAGGTAGATATAAGGCAAGAAACTTACACTTTTGATACGTGCCTGTCTCTGCCCTATACACTTGTTTCAACTTTTTCAAGAATTGCTTCAATAATTGTCTGGTTATCTTGATGTTATGCTACTTTTGTTTTTATCAGGATAGCAAATGTATCGTTGAGCTCAAGGATTACTTGCTTAAAGTGTGTCAGGATATGGATGAGATGACTTACCTCAAGTCTTTAATCGGGGAGAATGCACACAATGTTGGTCTTGTGGTCTCACAGCGTGTTGTGAATCTCCCGCCTCAGCTATTGCCTCCTCTATATGATGCTCTCTTTGATGAAGTAAAACGGGCAACAAAAGATGAGGTTAATGACTTACTATTATGCTTTTGAGCTGACACCTTTTTTCTTTATCCCTTTTATGGCCTCGTTGATGTTGTCATCTCAATTTTGTACTTAAATTTTCTGTTTTACTTGTTAAAGCCTACAGAGGAGCTCCGGAGTTCCTTCCGCTTCAAATATTATCTCATTATTAGCAAAATATACAAGGTACATTGTTGGTGGTGATACCTATTTGTTGTTAATGCTCAGCAATTGTTCATAGTTTCTTCTGTATGTGTGTATACAACACAAACATGCAGACCAGGGTAAACGGAAAATTCGAAGCAGAGAGGAAGCTGTAATTTATGTCAAACCTGAAGATGAAATTTTCAACATTTGTAATGTTTTGCCAACTCACTCGTACCAGTTTCTAAACCCGACTCTTTTTAATGTATTTCTGCAGCTTAGCTCATGGTCCTTCAGTTTTCCCTTGAATGCACAGCGGGTAACCCCCGATGAGGCAAGTCTTATCACTCAATCATATTCATATGATAATATCCCAAAAATAAAAGACACACATCCTTTAGGATATTAGCTGTTTCAAGTAAAATTGTTTTTTTCTGATTTGATTTTTCATGTTAATGCAGCTTAAAAATTACGGGGCGATGGGTTTAGTGATGGCTGTTGAAGCTAGTAAAGTTTCTAAGTTCAGGGAACAGTTGTTCCTTCTGATTAACTCCTAAGTTCAGGGAACAGCTTAAAAATGTGCTAGAATTGTTTTTAAAAAATTGTATATATTTGTAATTTAGTGAGTGTTTGCAAAAACACTATGTGTGCTTAAAAGCATTTTTTTTTAAATAGAATCACTTTTGTAGTGTTTGTAAACACAACTAAGTGATTACATTAATTATTTAAAAGTTATTTTGGTGAAACACCACTACCCTGCTTCTTCAGCTTCTAAGTAATTTTCATCATTGTACTAACTAATTTTACAATTTTGTCTTAACAATTTAAATAATATTTTATCTTTCCCCATTATTTATTCAAATGTAATAAGAGTGCTTTTATAAAATTAAAAAAAAAAGGTGATTTATTTGGCATACACCACAACATATAAATAATTGATTTGAAATGATTAATTTAAAAACGCCACCCACTTTTAATTTTACTACAAAAATTAATTTTAATCACTTTAAATCAACCACTATTGTTTGCAAACACACCCTTAGAGATTTATGTTTAATCTAATAAATAAAAACAATTTTTACAAATGTGATGTGACCAAGTTCCGTTCGCGGCTGAGAGACGGACCTCGAACCTTTTCATCTTCACATTGATTGACCTGCACAAAAACCGGGCCGGAGGGGCTTCGGCGACAGCCCTCCTATGCTCAAGTCAGTTCGATTCTTGTGAATAATAGAAAGATAAAAAATGAAGAGTGAAATTGAGATTGTGTAAATGTATTAATATGACTTAACCTCCTAAAAATTGAGATTGGAGGCTTATATACCTCTTTTACCTGGGGTAAAATGGTCAATTCGCGAGTTAGGGTTTGTTACTAGCTGGGAGCCACATCATTGTACGAATCTGACACGCCATAAATGTTCTTGTAGTGCGCCCTCATATGTATGAGGATACTCTAACATTAAGAGATTATGTATGTACTTGTTTGTCTCCTAGAGACGAACACTAAGAGATAAAGCTGTGAGTTTAGAGGTCCGCCCTCTTTCCTCTGAAAGTGCAGAGGAGAGAACTGATTTTACCCACGAGGAAATATCATTTCAACTATGTGCTGAACCGGCTTTCCTCTGACAATTCAGATGAGGAGTTGATGTTTCTTCTCTACAAATTCTTCATATCAAATCTGGTCATCCAAGAAGGTGACATGGTGTGATCTGTTCCGGTAGATGAGAGGTCGGGGGACCTCTTCTCTGCCCTTAAAGACTTTATTCCAATTTCTACTCTAGATGATTATCTCAAGCCTAAGAGATCTCTTAGGCCATGTTTACTTTTGGTTTTAAAAACCAGGTTTTGGATTTCAAGATCCAAAATCCGTTTTACTTCGGGATTTAAAAACCGGTTTTCAAAATCTACTCAAAACCACCTTTATCAAACATATTGATTTGGCATAAAGTTATATCTATATAATATAATACATTTAATCATTACACAATTAACTAATCATTATAATCTCACCAAACAATAATATAATAATACAATCTCATTCAATCTTACAACTTGATTTAACATAAAGTTAAATTCTCCACTATATTACTATTCAACGGGATTTTAAAAATCCGATTTTTAAAATCACTCAAAGCCCAAAGTAAACATCTTCTTAGTATTCTATCATTTTTAGCGGAGGTGATCAAAGGATATGTCTCTAAGTCTAAGGTTTCTTCCAAAATATGACATTATTATGTCATATCAAAATGGAAAATCAAATTATGTTCAGAAAAAATGATTTAATATCGATATTAAATCATGTCCGCATAAATATTTTAATAAAAATTAGACAGGAAGATGTGAATTGAAATTGTAAGTTGTAACTAACTGAAATAATTGGTGTTGTATCTCATCAGATTGCTCTTTTCTATCAATCCGTATTTCGAGATTTACAAGACTTGTCGGTCAATTTTTTATTCTACTTTTATGGATCGATGTGACAATAATACTATGTCTTTATGGATGCAACTGATATATACAGTACGTACACGTCGCTATCAATGCAAACGCTGCTACTCTGTTACGACGTTTCCGTACCACTCTCCTTTAATTTATTTGTAAATTGCTATTTCTATTTTTCACACTAATAATTTGAAGATGATTTTTTTTTATTTAATAAAATACAACCTATTTTTATGTTTTAAAATCTTGGTCAACTATATTTTTATGATTTTATCTATATTATATTGTGTATATCAGTTTTTCACCCCCTCTTTGCAGTAGAAGAAGGCTCACGTATAATTATTATTTTTTTTTTTTTGACAGGGACTCACGTGTAATTATATTGACATGAACTAGTCCTTAAAAAAAGCCTTACACATTGTTTGTTTTGAGTTTATAGTAATTTTTTCTTATAAATAACAAGGCCTTTTTTCAATAAAATAAAATAAAAATTAAGTAGACCGTTGTTTAATTCTATGAGAAATCAATGTGAAAATTTATTGTTGTATTATTATATTGTTATTGATTATAATTGTAATGAATGTCGTTACTTCCTAGATGTGGATATTTAAATTGGGAAATTATCTTCATCCAGAATCTGGATATCCAGAAATCTTTTTTTTAATTAATTAATATTTTATTAATTACTTAATTACCGTTATACCCTTTATTATATATAATGACAATTAATTAATTGGATGCACATGCTCACACTCTCCCAACTTTCTCGTCTATCAACAAGTTGACTTAATCTCCCCATAAATATAATCATTGTCTCCTATTAATTTATTATCGTTTCCACTTTCCACCATCATCCCACCATTAACGTGTGCATCACCCATTAATAAATAAATTTGAAACGGTAATAAGTTCTCAATTTTTTCCTTTTCCATTAAACACCAAATCTTCATATTACATTACCAACAATCGATCACTTTTTGGAAATGATTCCGACGACGAAGAAAATATTTAAGATCACTCGACTCACTCACCATGTCCTACAGTTATTAGTGAGCAACAAGTTAATAACGACGAAACTGTTGTAGAAACTGGAATAATTTATGTGACCATTGATGAGTTGTTTAGAGATTATCATGAACATGCAAAAAAAAAAAAAAAGAATTTTAGCATTGTTAAACCTTTTTTCATAAAATTAAAAAATAAATATTTTAAGATGTTTTTTTGCTTGTATTTTTTTGGATTAATATTAGAAAATAAATATTTTAAGATTAGTACATAACATATTACACGTTAAAAATATATAAAAAATAATAAATAAAAAAATACCATATTTTTTATATATGTATTTTTTAATTTTAATAACAAAAATTAAACTAAATATATGAAATATAATGAATTAAGAAATAATAACTACGTGCATTTTAATGCGTTTTAATGGCTACGTGCATTTTTTATCCTGCAATTTATTTCCTAATTTTTTGGAAAAGAGTTGAGATACGTATACAGTTATATATTTCTCATATCTTTAATTTCTAATTTTATGGAAAGAGATTGAGTTAGGTATACAATTATAAAATTTTCATATCTTAATTAATTATTATATTTTTCATTTAATTTAATCTAACATACCATATATATGGTGAAAAATTAATTTAATGAACCTAACTTTTAATTTTTTATTTAATCAACACTAGATGGTGAAAAAATTAATTTAATGAACCTAACTATTAGATTTTAATTTAATCAATACTATGTGGTAAAAAAATTAATTTAATGAACCTAACTATTAGATTTTAATTTAATCAATACTATGTGGTAAAAAACTTAATTTAATGAACCTAACTATTAGATTTTAATTTAATCAATACTATGTGGTAAATAAATTAATTTAATGAACCTAACTATTAGATTTTAATTTAATCTATACTATGTGGTGAAAAAATAATTTAATGAACCTAAATATTAGATTTTAATTTAATCAACACTATATGGTAGAAAAATTAATTTAATGAAATCAACATATTGAAACGAGTAATCGAACATTTTAACTTAAACCCTATACGGTGAGAAACGAGTAATATGACACTAAGTGTACGCTATTGAATTTTAATGTATTGAACACAATGAAAATCAATTTAATGGAATCAACACATTGAAACGAGCTAGTAATCGAACACTAACCCTAAACCATATACGATGAGAAACGAGTAGTCGGACACTAAGTGTACACATTAAAAATTAATTTAATGGAATCAACACATTGAAACGAGTAATCGAACCCTAAACTCTAAACCTCAAACCCTAAACCCCAAACCCTAAACTTGAACCCTAAACCCTAAACCCTAAACCCTTAACCCTAAATCCCAAACCCTAAACACTTTACATTAACATTACCACTGTATATTAAGAAACGAGTAATCGGACACTTCATTACTAAATAATATATATGAGAAATGATTAGTATGATACATTATTTAAATTAAATTAAATAATTTAAATAATTAACTTAAATAATTTAAATTAAGTAAAGTTAACTTAAATATAAAAAAAATCATAAGTTATAAAATATGTAAATTCAATTCCTAAACCTTTAGAAAATTTTAAATTTAGAATAATAATAATTACATTATCTTTAGAATAATAATAATAATCCCTAAATATTTTAATAAAATATGAATAAATAAATGGTTGGACACTTCATCACTAAACGATATACACGTTAGAAATTAAATTAATTTAGGTAAATAAAATTTAGTTAATCTGTGCAATGAATATTTCATAATAATTTTGAATTATATTACTAATTATTCCACTAATCACATATTACAAAATATTTGATTGGACTAATCTTATCAAATTATTTCACGAGTTAAGACCAATTTTATAGTACTAAATATTATTAATGATTCGATAATTTAGTTTAGGTAAAGATTATTCGAATTTTATATAATGAATATTGTTGTTATATTAGATTTTTGAGCAATTTTATATTTTTTAAATTTAAAATTAGATTTTGGGATTTAAATAATGAATATTATTATTAGGGGCCATTCTATTCTAGTGTCTTTTGGACTTGGCAAAACCCATTAAGTGCTATCTTTTTAAAACCTCTCATTTAGGTGTCATTTGGGTGCCAAGATTACATTCTTGCCCTTATAGTGGAGAAGATAAGATTCTTAAAACATCTCACCCCTCCTCTCTCTAAACCGTCTCCTCCCTCCTCTCTCCTCTCTCTTCTCTCTCTCCTTCAACCCCACCTCCTTCATCTACTTCTTATTCAAAATTCCAGCAACCAAAAAACTCTTTTGCCACCCCCTTGCTGCAGCCGCCCCACCATGGCCGCCGCCTCCAACTCTCCGGCGAAGACGGCCCACCAACATCGCCATGGCCAAGCTGTTCGCCGTCGACGCTCCCACCATGGTCGTCCGCCTTGAAGCTCCGTCGCCGATCTGCCATGGCGAAGATGAAGTTTTGTGGCCGCCGCCATGGCTTCGTCGTCTTTACAGGTTTCTGTCATCTGCAGCACTTTGGCGAATAAGCCATGGCCGCCGCCGCCCCAAATCTGAATATGTGGCCGATCTGAAGAACCTTTCGAAGGTTTCCGCAAGTTTCGAAGCTCCGTCGTCGATCTTCCATGGCGAAGATGAAGCTTTGTGGCCGCCGCCATGGCCGGGGAAGTCGTCGTGGCTCAGCGGCGATCTAAAAAAAGAGAAATGTAACGGATCTAAAAAATAGAATATTTCAGATTTGGGGCGGCGGCGGCAATGACTTCTTCGCCGGAGTGCTGCAGATCGGCGGAGATGGCTAAGGGCTCCTGTTCGTCTTCTTACAGAAGTGGGCGACCTTGGGAGAAGCTTCATCGCCTCCTTTTTTAAGAAAATTCCAGATCGAAGCCTTGGGACTTGGGAGACGCACCGCCTATGGATGCTTTGGGTACGACCTTCGTCTTCTTCCCAGGAAAGACAAAGTCATTTAAAAGGTAAAGATTTTTTCAAATTCCCTGTCTCTTGAAAAAATCAAAAATCTCGATGAAGGAAAAAAAAAACATTAATATCTGAAATTGGTAGTGCAGATTTTTATTTTATTGTTGGTTCGTTTTTTTTTTTTTTTTTTTTGAAGGTCAGGGGAGTGCAGATTTTTGTAATGGAGGTTTTGTAATGGGGGTATTGAGTTTTAAATTTCTGTGTTGAAGAAGATGAAGATGTAGGTTTTGAGTTTTAATATTTTGTGTTGAAGAAGATGAAGATCTTCGTCAACATAAGCTTTTGTAATGGAGGTTTTGAGTTTTAAATTTTTTGTGTTGAAGAAGATGAAGATCTTGTCCTGCTATATTTTTATTTTTTTTACTAAAAAGAACTGTTGTTTTGTTGTAAAGTCGGTTTTGTGTTGATGCAAATAGCGTGCGTCGATGATGCAAATTTAATTTTCGTTGATGCAAATTTATTTTTCGTTTTTGTACGCCGATGCAAATTTTGTTTGTGATGCAAATCTTTTCTATGTTGATGCAAATTATTTTTTGTCATTGATGCAAATTTTATTTTGGGTTAAAAAATCCATATTCTGTTTCCAACCAATCTTGAATTTGCTTAAAATTCAGGCCCACGGTCAAAGTGTGATTTTTTGCTTAAAATTCAGGTCCACAGTCAAAGTGTGTTTTCTTGCATCATTTGTAGAATAAAATAATAAACTCAACAAGTTTCGGTTTATTACACAAGTTTAGAGAGAAATATATATATATTCATTAATTTTCATAATTTAATACGATCCAAGTACCTTATGTGTATAAATATATTCATAAATTTTCATAATTTCATACGTATTTAAAGTACGTTTATTTTAACTGTACAAGATGGTGAATTATGAGAATTTGAATCTTACAAATAAATAGTCATTTGGATTTTTTGAAGCAATAATTTCATATATCTTTATAATTTTGTTAATCAAGGATACATGAATTCAGCTAGTTATGATTCAAAATTAGTTAAAGCTTAAACTGAAAACTTTCTACATTAAAGCAAAATACAAAAATATATCATTCCAAAACATAGACAATTGTAATTAAAATAAATTTCAGGATATGATTATGTTAATCAAGAAGACTCGTCTTCTATAGGATGAAACATATAGCCATCGATATTCATTTTGTTCGAGATCTGTCCTCCAAAGGCCTTCTCTCTGTTTCATATGTCAACACCTTGGACCAGCTAGCAGACCTACTTACAAAATCCTTACCTCGCCAACGGTTTGAGTCGCTCAGATCCAAAATATCCGTCGCCGACGGGACGTCTATTTTGCGGGGGTGTATAAGAGATATTTAGGAATATCTTTAGGATTAATTGATTTATATAATCCCTAAAATTGTGCATACAGTTAAAAACATTTCCTTGTTTACACATGCGTACATTTATATATATATCTTGTACTCCTACTCAATTTACCAAGTCAATACAAATTTCCATAAGAGGAAGAAAAACTATTCAAACACTAATTTTTACATTTTTTTTTCGAGAATTTTAATTATTTTTTTCGAGAATGAACTAAACTTTGATTAAAATTATATTATATATGGTCACTTTTCAATGATTTAATTGTTACACTATTCTCACTATATTTTAATTTTTAGAATTAGAAGAGAAGGACTTGATTAGAAATGAGAAAAATAATTTGCATCAACAAACAAAAAAAAATCGAACCAATAAAAATTCCAAAAACAATATTTGCATCAACGAATTAAAAATTTGCATCAATGAAGAAACCTATTTGCATCAACAATTAAAAATTTGCATCAATGAAGAAACCTATTTGCATCAACTAAGAAATAATTTGCATTAACAACAAATGAAGTTACACCAACAATTCGAGTAATATTCCGTCAATATTTCTACAATAATAACAAGAAATCATACATTTTGAGTTCCATGAAAATGGAAATGGCCAAACCCAAATTCCACCAATTTTGCTGTTACAGATCAAGTTTCAAAATTCAAAAAATGAAAACCTACCTTAAAAATAAAAAATCATGTATTGTTAAAAAAAAAAAATGAAATTACATATCTGCCTTCTTCAAGAATATTCATAACACTTTTCTGAATCACAAAATAAAAATTGAGTCTTACACAGTTCGAGTAAAGAAAAAAAAAGATGTTACTTCATCTCCTTCAACAATGGCGGCTTCGTGTCATCTCAACCATGTCTGCTCCTTGTTTCTTTCCATCTCCAAATCACAAATTTCAGTTTTTGAACAAACAATTCTAAAAAATTACAGTCCAAAATCTACATCTCTCCATTCAAGAAAAAATCTAAAAAATCAAAATGGTAGATCGGTCATTCAAGAACAAATCTAACACACCACGAACCTGGAGTCGCAGAGGAGATATCTAAAACACCGAGATCGTGAAAATGAGTGCCAATTTAGGAGCCGATCTGTAACGGATCGTCAGAGGGCTTGAACTCGCCGCTTCATCTTCTTCGCCGCCACCACAGATCCATCTTCTTCTTCGCTGTTAATGGGCGGCGACGATGGACAAGAGGCGACGTCGGTGCACGAAGGGGGTGGTTTCTTCGTCTTGCAGTGCCAATGGAGGAGGTCATGGCCAAGCTATGACGGCGGCGGCGACAGTGGTGGCAGATTGACGACGGAGGCACGGAGCTCACCCCTAACATTTTTCTTACAGCGCTGGGCGATGGCATCATCGTACAGATCGGAGTTGAGCATTACAATGGGCGGTTTGGGGTGGAGGAAAACTTTTTCGACTCCTTTGGGTTGCTGGGATTTTTAAGAAGAAGGAGAGAGGAGAAGATGAGGCGTATGAGAGAAGAGAGGTTCAAATTGAATTCAAGACAAACAAGTTTGATGTGACCCATCTGCAATTGTGTAAGGAGAGATAGGAATGTGTAAGGAGAGAGAAATTTTAAGAAAGGGTATTTTGGGTTTTTCAAGTGTGATTTGGCACCTAAAATCAACTTTTTAAAAAAATTGCACCTACACAGTGTTGGAGGGTGAAAATGGCACCTAAGTAGCAATAAACTCTTATTATTATTATATTATTTTTAATTTTTTATTAGAAGAAGAAAGGTAACGTTAAGAAAATAATAAGAGTTTGAATTAAATATAACATTGAAAGTTGTGTTTGTGTAATTATTATCTATCTTGAACAAATAAGAAGAGAGAGAAAGAAGTGTCAGATTTCAATATTTAATTCAAAAATAATAACTCAGCCTTATATTTTCATTAAGGGTATATTAGTCATTTTAACACAACTTAAAATAGAAATTGACTAAATTGCCCTTTTCTGGATATCCAGATTCTGGATGTTTAGCAGCACCCATTTAAATTAAAACTAAACCTACTAAAATTAATGGGGTTGGTCTGCTATGAACTCGAGTGCACGTTGTGCACCCTAGTTCATGTTGCACTTTTCAGTTTATTGACTTACACTTTAATTTTCAATTATTAAATTGTATAATAATATTTTTAGTAATAATTAAAAAGTGCAACACCATTTACCAAAAAGTGCAATATGGACTAGGGTGCACAACATGCCCTCGAGTGCATACTAGACTTTACCAAATTAATGAGATGTTAATTATACCATTGACGCAACATTTTAAATTTTATTCTCACTACCATTCTCTCAAAAGAATTTTAAATTAGGCCCTCCTTCCTTGACCAATTTAGTAATTATGCCAAACTATTAACATAAATTGAGTTGAAAAGAATTATAAAATAAATGTATAAATTAGAAATTGGTCTGACTTCTACGCTTCTGTTGAAAAATACTAGTATTATGAGAATCTTCAATATTATCACTTCATAGTTTGGCAAGTTGTAAATATATCTTTATCGGATGATTAAACGAGTTTTTAATTTATATAAATAAATCAAAAAATCAAAAGGATTTTTTACTACTATATTACTAAATCAAGTTAAATTACATCTCACCTTTCTTAGCTCGTCAGAAACAGAAGGGCATTTCGTTCAATGTAAGAAATGTGTGAAAAGTGGTAAAAATAATATCCTCTTCTTTCAGTTTTCTACGTTAAGTAAGAAAACGACATTAATTAATGAAATAAAGTTGTCTATGATTTTGTTCAGTGGAGTATTTTCTTGTGATAATATTGGCAAATTATTACAACAAGTCTGCGTTTAGATTCCATTAGTGTGCAAGAGCCACAAATTTTAGATTAAGAACCCAATTTACATTATTATAATTAAAGACAAAATGATGGAGTATTATACTTGCTAAAAACTTATTATAAAATTTCAACACATTTCATTTTATTTATTTAAATTAATTATTGTACCTAAACGATGATACAATTTAACCTGTAACTCTGTTGAGACATTAATCACTATTAAATAAATGTTAAATTTAAAACATATATTTCCTCCAATCTGTGACAACTTACATAATTTGACCGACTTACTTATATTAAGAAAAGTAAATTTAGTGGGGTGGACCATGTGTGATCAAATAAATTAAGAATATTTTGAATGATTTAGTGAGGTGTAAAAGACAATTTAATGAGATTTAGATGAAAATGCATGTATGCCAAAATAAATGACAATTTAAAAATATAATGATGTAGTAAAAATATTATTTTTATATTAGAAGTATGTAAGTAATTTTGAAACATTCAAATATAAAAAAAATGTAATTACGAAACGAAATAGATATATACTTCGTATATAAAAAATTAGGCACCAAAAAATTAGTGGGTGCCGCCGGCCGGGCCCCTAGTAGCTCCATCCCTTGTGCACAGTAACTCTGTAGAAAATTGTTTGGACAAAATCAAGAAACTCCAGTGGCATCGTCGGTCATATACTCAATATTGCATTTTTTAAAAATTAAGTACAGTGTTTGTGTCCCCCCATTTAATTGTAATGTCTTAGATCGATTAATTTATAATGGTATTTTTCTAAATAAAATTTAATGATGTTCTTACATTTAACTGTTGATGATTTTTTTTTTTTCTTGGACCACTTAATAATTTATTATCATAGCGCAGGTAAGACAGATGTCATAAGATGAAAATATATTACTATATTCATGAATGCATGCATTGGTGAGAAGAAGTGGCAAGTTCTGAACCCACACGAGAACCTAACCTCCACTAACCCTGCAACATGATTACATGAGTTTAAAAATTAATTCTAAAAGACAGTTATCGGCGTATAATATATTCTATCACTAATATTTAATTCTTAAATATAACTCAAATCCAATTTAAAACTAATGTGAATTGACCTAATTAAGAACACGAGACACGCCTGAATTCAGATTCGCTCAGAACGGATGGGCTTTGTCATGGTTAAAAACTCACGGTTCAACTCAAATGTAAATTATAAAATTAGACGTAGGAGTATTAAAAAAGAGTGTCTTATAATTGACCAAATACGTTCCGGACTCTTTGACATCCCAAGTAGTGCTGTAAACAAATTTAATAATTTTGGTAGATACAATATTCATATTTGAAATATTAATTATTAAGTATACAAATTTTCCTTTTGATTCAATGAGTAAATAAATATAAATACAAAATTATAATATTTGATTCTATTTATAATATATATATATATAAAATTAAAATTTATTCTAGCCTATATTCTCCTTCTTTCAATTAGACTTATTTTGTTTCCTGTCCAATATTATTTAAAATATTACTCCGTATTTTACAATTTTTTTCATTAAATAATATCGAATATTCATTCGAATCTAATACCGAATACAAAAATTACTAAAAAAAAAAAAGCAGTGCGAACGAGGAAACACACTTTTTGACTTAGTTGTATAATAAATATCCGGACAGTTTTAAAGTGTATAGTTAAAGTTTATTCCATAATAGTGGTTTTTATATGGAGAATGTTATCCGTACATAAATGTATTAATAATATAAATTATTTGGTCTACTTTTAATTGGGCGACAGAAATGACTACTACACTTTATAGTAAATAATGCACCGAGTAATTATAATAAAAAAGTGAGATAATTTATACAAAGTTGTCGAAAATAATTTCAAAAAAACAATAATGTGATGTATGACATTAATATTGTAAAAATATCACGTGATGCATGCTTGCACAAAAGTCTAATTCAATCTCAAAATCATATATATATATTCAAAAAGTGAAATTAAATTTTCTTAGTCAATGTGATCAGACGTTTCTTAATTAAGATTATATTCTCATATACATGCATCCTGATTAATTCTGATATTAATTTGTTGGTAACTTAACTTCGGCGCCTCACCATATATATATAGTCAAAAATTAAAAATCATGATGAATAAAAAAGAGTTAATTTGCATTGAGACACTTAATTTTATCTAGCTAGGAACGTATTATTTCTTGCATCATGCATGATTTAATGTGGGACACTTATCCGCCACCGAGGTGCATGTCCCCCTTCATTTCCTTGCCTCACGACGCTATTCCCCTCTATCAATGAGTTTATTAATAATTAGCTGTTCTCTCGTGCTACACAATATACATGATTATTGTATTAATAATTTTTCGGCATGAACAATGTGATATGATAGCTTGTCGGAGAGATTTTAAAAACATATATGTTTAGATTCAACACACAAGATTAATACTAATGTGCAATATGAATGTCAAATTAAATATCATAAAAATATGATTTAATATATAAATTAAAAATCGGCAAATATGGGAGAAGACAAACTCCAGAAATTTAAAGTACGATTTGTAAAATGAGAAAGATGTTGATATTTATATAGAAGTAAAAAATAAGTGTAGAATTGAAATTAAAAGATAAAGTAAAAAATAAAATTGAAAGATTTTGAAATGGAGATATTCGATAAATTAAGGAAGAGGTTAAATATTGAGGTCTAGTTTGATTTTGAGGATAACGTAGGATAGATTGTTTATCTTCCTTAATTTAATGTTTGGTGTGCATGGTTATAGCCCGAGAAACATTTTCAGCCCGGGTTACTTTTTGGCTTTAATCATGCAAATGGCTAACCATTGATCTTGGGGGAGGGGGTAAGATTAGTTATCTACACCTTCTGATTCGGGTGGAATTTACACACTTTAGATACACATGTGAAGCTCATTTTGATGTTGATTTCATTGATTTATGGGGTGATTATCATTGTTTTGGTCGAAATAAGAGAAAGGTAGTGTTTTGTCGATTTTTGTAGGAAATACGATGGAATTTGGAGCAAAACACCAACCATACTTTATATCCTCAAAAAGAGGAGTGAACCATTGGATCCGGCTCAAAAAATGAAGTGGAATAGCAAAAAGAATCGAGTCAATCGGAGGTCGGAAGCTCAAGATATGGAGGGACGAAGTTGGAGGACGAAAGCGATCGAAGGAGTCAATACGAAGTATTGGCCCGGGCGGGCGGCCAAATCCAAATTTTCACTAATTTACGAAGGTTTGGCCCGACCGGGCGATAAAATGATGGAATTTTGGCCATTTACGAAGGTTTGGCCCGGCTGGACCACATTACCCGCCCGGCCGGTCCACTTACCCCCAGATTTTGCAACTTTTGTCCAACACTCCCACCCGGCCGGGCCACTTTTTCACCCGGCCGGGCCAACCCATTTTCGGTGCCAAACTCATATTTTCTCCATTTTCAAGGGACCTACTTGCAATTCTTACACCCAAACCCTACCCAACACTGTAAATACTTTCATTCTTAAATTCAAAACCATCTTACCCCTTTCTCAAGAAGTTCTACACACAATCACACACATTTGGAGGTTTTCATCATCTACTTCTTCAATTCTTCATCAATTCAAGCAAGGAGGCCACCATTAGCTTTGGAATTTCATTCCTCACCATACAATAGTCTAAGCTTTCTTTTCCTTTCACTTTTTATTGCTTTTATCTTAGTTTTCTTTGTAGTTGGATTATGTTGTTAATTGGCTAGAACACTTTTGGTTCTAGGGCTATGTTTATATTTTGGATGATGTTTATGAATTAATTTCTTGTTTATTTGGTGGTTGTGTTGCTATTTCTATTTGAATGCTTAACTTTCATTACAAGATATGTTATCAATGGCATGATAATGTGTTTGATTTATTATTAATTGAAATTGGATTGAGCGATCTTTTTCATTAATCGTATTTAAGCATTCGACCCCATATTATTGTGAGCTCGAGAGAGGATCAATTATCGGGAGGGCATTAGATGATCCTATGAGCCTTTTTGGGACTTATTATGCATGCTAGGTAGAGATATTAGTTTGTGTTATATTTCTCTTGGATTAATTGGATCGAAAGAACTTTTAATTAATTATTTCGTGATCAACCCTATAGTAATAAACACAACACCACTTGAATAGACTTTTAATCATAAATTGACTCTTTAGTGTGACATATGCCTTGGAACCTCCCTTTCTCTTACTTGAGTTTCATTCGTATTTTCTTCATTTTTGTTATTTGCATGAGTATTTGTTGATCGATTTCTATATTACTCGTTTATGGATCTTAATACTCTATGAATTTCGTTGGATTCTCTTTTAAAAATATAAATAAATTTCACTATTCAAAATATCTTCTAAAAACTAGAGATTTCAACGGATTCTCTCAGAAGACTCTAGAGAAGAAAAAAAAAAACTTTGTTGTTCGTCTAACAAAATTTCAATGTCCATCTTCCTTCCTGCTCTTCTTCAAACAAAATAAAATCAAGAAACGTAACTATGTTCTTCGATAAACAATATTGTTTACTTGTGACAACTTTGGGTAGATAATTAGGGGTAATTGCCACATTTTAAAACTTATCGATCACGTCTATTAGAATTCAATCGACAAACTTCACTTTTACACTACACCTCATTGTGGGATCGACCTCGTACTTATCACGCTACAATATACGCCGTATACTTGCGGTCGTGTATTTTGGTGTTGCATAATACGTGAATCATCTTCCCCAATACATATGCATTTTGAAAAAAACTTGACTGTCCTTGACTTTTTTAAAGTTTGACAAAAATACCCTCTCAGATAGAGTTAATTACATAAGTGCAGGTTTGTGTTCATCTAAAATTTTCACATGTAATCTTCTTTTGAACACAAAGTTTGTGGTGTAATTATGTGTAAACTAATTTTCGTTTTAATTTTTCCAAAAAAAAAAAAAAGGGAAAAGGAAAAAGGAAAAATAGGCTATGAATTATTTTTATTAATTTTAAAAAGTTTTCAACCCCCTCCTAGCTTCATTGACTCGAACTTATTACCTCACGGAATAGACAATAAAATTTAGACTCGTTTGTTGTGTTTTTCACTTTTTTGACAAGATATGTAACTTATCAAATGTAGTGATTTATGCAAAGAGAATATGAAAAATAAATTAAAATATAAGGCTCAATTAAAATTGAGTGATTTAGGTCTAGATTTTAAAATTCACAATTCAAATTCACTTTCACTTGTTTGAATTAAAAATAAATGAATTAATTTTAAATACTTAGATTTGATCTCATTTTTTTTAGTTAAAATTGATAAAATTTTAAATTATCATTAAAACCATGTCATTTCAAATCTATGTATTTTTAAATCATTTCATTTGAAATGTTCCCAAATAAAATTCCCTCATGAAAACATAGCTAAGTTGTGATGAAAAAAATTGTGTAGACTTAAATTTAATGTTGTTTCTCTATTTGCTTCTTTCTTCTTATTTTCAATTTTATTCCTCCAATTAGAAGGAAGTTGTGGAAGAAATAAACTAGAAAATATGTGTTTTTTTTAAAAATAATTATAAACTACAAAAACTGAAAGCAAATTATTACGTAAAGTTGGAAAAATATATGTATTGAAAAAAATAATTAAGGGTAAAATTGATTTTTCCCTTTTAATCAATTTATCATTGAATTCAAACACAAAATATAACTTATCACTAAAGTATTATAAAAAAAAGTAATCAAGTAATTCAAACACATATCAAAATTTAAAAAATGTTAATCCAAACAGTGTAATTTTACCTAATCTTATCATAACTTATTTATCTCATCCTATAATCCAAACCAACCTTGAGATTGTTACATGGGTGTTTGAAAACACTAGTTTGTGTTTAAAAGTTTGTTTTTTTAAATAAGTATAATCACTTTTGAAGTGTTTGCAACCAACTAATTAAATTAATTTATTAAAAGTGGTTTTGGTGAAGCACCCATGCATCTACGGAGTACTTTTAATAGCTTCTATATGCTTCTCATCATTAATTTTGTCCTTACAATTGAAATAATATTACTCTGTATATCTTTACCTATTACTTATCCAAATATAATAAGAGTATTTTTGTAAAGTTATAAAAAAAAAGTGATTAGTTTTACAAACACCACAACATATACAAAATTGATTAAAAGTGTTTAATTTTAAAACACTATCAACTATCAATTTTATTGTAAAAAATAATTTTAATCACTTTAAATCAATTAATATTATTTGCAAACATACTTTATGACTGCTTATCCGCTCATGAAAATAATGGCAAGACGCATTATACTACAGTGTACGATTTCTTGTTGGTTCATATTCTCGTAGTACTAATTTTTGTTGATTCAATAAATAAAACCAGATCCTCAAATTAATTTAGAAAGTTTAAGGCATTGATGATTTGGGTAGTGGTGAGAAGTAGTCAAACTATTCATGGTCTACGAAATAACCTAATTGGTAGTTTTAATAGAATAAGTATTTTCTTGTCAAAAAAAATTAGAATAAGTATTTTCTTGTCAAAAAAAATAGAATAAGTATTTTGTAAATTAATGGTACAAAATGAATACTGTTACGACTAACATTAAGACAAAACAATTAAATTTATCAACTAAAAGTTTTTAGTAAAAGAGGCCATCCCACTTAAAATACATTTTAGTTGCATGGTCGGGTGCATCTCAATATGTTAGTTCGTTTAATAAGTATAGAATAATACTCTACCTGTCTTTTATTTTTTTTCCACATTTCTTTTTACACATGTATGCATTCAATTGCATGGTGCAATTCAACCATAATTTTTATTTTTATTTGATTCTAGTTTTGTAGATTAAAAATTTAATTGAATAATTGAAATTATATTCAAATAACTTAAAATTCAATTACATTTATACATCTAGGGATGGATAAATATACTGAAATTTCGGTATACCAAGATTTTCGTATCGAAAAAATATCAGGTATTTCGATATTCGGTATGAAACGGTATATCAGTATACTGAAATACCGAAACCTTAATAAAATGGGTAATAGTTTTATAATATAATTTTATATTATATTTAAATTAAAATAACTTTAATTACTAAAATTTAAATAAAATAAACATAAAAAAATTATTTCACTGTAAAACAATACTTCAATATTTTCGATATAAATTGGAATACCGCTATTTCGATATGAAATGATGACTCAATATTTTATATGTGAATCGGTATACCGATATGATACATCATACTAATGTACCATACCGAAAATTCGATATACCAAAATTACGGTATACTGAAATTTTTGGTACGGTAACAGTATGAATCTTTTCAATATCGAAATTTTCGATATGATCATAACGGTATGGTTCGATATGATCGGTATACCGTATCAAACCACCCCTATACCTCCAATTATTTTTTGACAAGAAAAAAAGCTCTACATCAATGATTTAGAAATAGTTTCCAAGCCTCTTTTCTTACCCCACAAGGGTATCTTCTCCAATCCAATCTAATTGTATACAAAATTTACCTAAAGAAATATTGTCACACTATACTTTATCTTCACAATAAAACTTCATTTTTCACATAAATAATTTTTTTTAAAAAATTTGTGCCCAACACAAATAAGAATAATAAAAATTGGACCGAAAAATACATATTTAACCAATCATAAAACATATAGAAGTGTTACAAATTTTGTGTTTAATTTAAACAAATATTTTGCATTTTTTGTCAAAATATTACCTCAAATCATTATAGTCACAAATTACATAATACCTAAGGGCATCTAGGTGGATTGATCCCTGTATGTCATCTTCCTCGGTTAATATATATGTACAAAAAAGAATACACTTCATAACCTTATCTCTCTCCTTCACTAGTAGCGCCCTCGATCAAAGTCATCCCTATATCCGACTATTATTTTTGTCCACCATTAAAAATATGTTCACTTTTTTTATTTGTCTATCCACTATAAGGGTTAGTTTGAATTGATGGATGAAATAATATTGAATTAATTAACTCACTCCTCCCTTATGATTAGTAATCCCACATATACATTATGATAAATAGTAAAAAATTGTCGAATTTTACATTAATCTCGGGCCACAATTAATCAAACCAAACGTTTGATTCGATGAGAATAAAAAAGTCAATCAACCCTAATCCAACCTAATCAAGCAAATCAAACAAGACCTAAAAGTAGGGTGGCAATTTTCGACACGATAGCACGACATGAATCCGACACGAAAATTGTGGGTTAGTGTTTGATCTTATCGGGTTCGTGTCGTTATCAGGTCGACCCGATAACGACACGAAAATTTCGTGTCGTGTTCGTGTCAGGTTCGTGTCAACCCGTTAAGCACGATAAAAATAACAGATAACTCATTAACTTGTTAACTACAGGTTAACATGTTATTTACTTGATACGACACGATAATGACACGTATTCAATAATAACACGATAATTTTTTATATTTATATAAATATATTATTTTTTTTATATTTAAATGCAATTTTAAATTTATTTATTTTCTTATCATGTCGTTATTGTGTTGTTATCGGGTTGCGTTTCGATATCGTGTCGTGTCGACATGGAAATTATCGTGTTGTTATCGTGTCGTGTTCGTGTTTGACCTTATCGTGTCGTGTCGACACAAATTTTAAGAAAAAGGTAGATAAAGTAAGTGTATTATAAGGTATTGCGGGGCCAATTGTGAATAAAATAATTGTTCGTGAATAAAGTTGATGATAAATTGAGTAATTAAGTGATGGTTGAAGGGTGATAGTTTTCATAAAGTGTACGTGACTATATTTGGTGGACAAAGAATATGCGGCAAATGGGAGGGAATATATAATAAATTTGAATGATATTCATTCTTTAGATATTCCCAATATATATAATAAAAAATTGTGATATATATCACACATTTTGATATGAAGTCAATAATGAGCACTTAATGGGATGATTTAACATTATTCATGTAATTATATTTACTTAATTAATTATCACTATTTAAGTGAATTAAGTCTCCTTCGAACGGATTTTAATAAAACATTCTGTATTACATTAATGAGTAACATATTATGCATATTAAAATTATATATGTAATTTTTTTTGAAATTCATTGTTTTTTACTATATACTCCATATAATTAGTTTCACACTAATTAATGTAATATGCTTTATTAAAATTCGTTTAAAGAAAATGACTGTAAAAAAAAAAAAAATCCTAGTAGAAGTTGAGATAGGCTATCATATATTTTTTATATCTATAGTTTGATTCACTTAAACTAGTTTTAATTTAATTAAACAAATATAATGAATGAATAATGCTATGGGCTTCGTATCAAATATGATATCCTATATACATTACTTATTTTAGAATACTTATTTATTTATTTCGTGGAAATTGTGTATTTTTTATTTTTTTCATATTCACCTTATATATCGTAAAGATCGGTGGAATATATATGATAAAAGATAACTACTACCACCATTTTTTATTAAATAAAGATTTAGTTTTTTTTTTTTTACACAATTAAATTATGTTTTAACATTTTTTAAACATTTATTTAAATTATATCCTCTATTTAACTATAGAAAATCACCTAATTTCTACACAAACTTATCATATATCAACAAATTTCACAAAAAAATTATTCATTAAAAAATTGAGGGACTAATAAAATAATTTTGGAATTCTAGTAAAAAAAAAAAGGAAAATCTTATACTAACCTTAAATGAATGGTTCAGGTTGCTCCATATTATTTTCTGATTTGACTATGATTTTACCTTTCATTCAAAATCAAACTACGGAAAAACAGTCACTAAAACAACCTGAATTTTGATTTGCACTGAATTCAATTCACCTAGCAATGAATTGAATTAATTTTTGTGCAATTATAGTATAGCATCAAATCCATGTACCTGTCAATGAATTTAATTAAAATAGTAATTAAAATCACATCACAATTTCTGGAAATAGGCGTGGTTCAACTAAGTTCTTATTTTGCCCCTCCGAAATGTAACAAATTCCAGTACACCCCCGCCGAATATCAATCAAATCACTTTCAAAGATAAGAACTGATATTACCCTAACCCTAATCGCCAGATTTGCACACACATTGAGTTGTATATAAATTGACGTCTCCCTCTTCTCTTCTTCTCCACCCACCCCATTGATTCCTTTCCACTGAAGATTTTGGCATTTGTTCCTCCAACCCTTTTTGTAGTTTGTTCTTAATTGCGGTTCCCCCTAAACAATTCATCGAATTTTCTTTTGTGAATGGTGGAAATCTCAAGCGCACAGTTGATGGTCATCCCTTCTTCTTTTTCAAGAAGGGGGATTTCGAGTGCTTTCTGCTTCGGCTCGTGCATGGAAGGCTGGTACTACCGCTGCCTCGGCCTTGACCCCTGAGTTCTTCATCCTTATTCTGTTGATTTTTTGTTTATTTCTTTGATTGAATTCTTTGATCGCTTTCTCCTTTCCTCAATTCGTTGTTCATTACCCATTTAAAAGAAACCACTAAAGAAATTCGAAGGAAAAAAAAGAAGAAGAATGTTGCTGTACAAGCATAAGAAGAGTCAGCCCGTTAAGGGCAATCGGTTCCTAATTAGCGTGACGGTACTGGGTAGCGCTGGGCCGATTCGCTTCGTTGTTAAAGAGGGAGAGCTTGTTGCTACTGTGATCGATACTGCATTGAAATCCTATGCTCGTGAGGGAAGGCTTCCCATTCTCGGATCCGATCTCAATAATTTTATGCTTTATTGCCCTATTGGTGGAACTGAAGGTATTATTCTACTCTAGATTGATATGAATTATTTGAGTAATTACTCTGTTTTCTGTTATAGCTTATGTGAATTGTGCCTGTTAATAATTTCTTGTAGTTCCCGTTTAATCTTGATGTTTATAGTTTTAGTTAATTGAATTGGTTTGTTGATGGGTCAATTGATATATATTGTGTAAGTTTTAGCTTAGTTAGTTAATAATCAGTACACACCAATGATTTTTTTTTTCTCGATTGGTAGGCCAAGGTGTTCTGTATATGCTGGAAGAGTTTGATGATTTATTTAATCAGTTGATTTCAGATAATGGTGTAGATGAGTATTTATGTTGGAGTTTATAATTTTAGTTAAATGAATATGTTTGATTGTTCATGGGCTAGTTGACAGTGGCTATCCATCTGGTTGTAGATGGAATGAATTGATATTTTTTGTGAAAGTTTTAGCTTGATTGCCAATGATTTTCTTCAATTTGTAGGCTATGTTGTTCTATTAAGTGTTTGATGATTCATTTGAGTTGATATAAGACTGTGTTGTAGATGAGTATTTATTCGTGTGTGTTTGGTTGTAGCTCTGAGCCCATGGGATACAATCGGGTCAGTTGGTTTTCGGAACTTCATGCTCTGCAAGAAGCCGCAAGCAGAGAAGTCCAGTGACGGTGAGGAGTCGCCTGCTGCAATGTCTCGAAAGGGGAGTGGAAGCTGGAAATCATGGTTCCACAAGTCTCTCAATCTCAAGATATCTATTCACTGAGTCGATCATTCGTGCCCTTGGGCTTGTGTTTTCTTTGGTGATGTTTTCAGTCTATCTATTTTGGTCAGTTTGTGTTGTCTAGTCATCATCCCGTGAGGTGTTATGACGAATAATGAAAACCATTGTGGTTTTGTAGACTTGATAAAAGTACTCTCGATTTCTATTGAGTTTATATTGTGTTAATGTTTTTTTCAGATTGAGTTAAGTTTTTGTTGGTCTTTTAGCATGTCCTGTATCGGCTCGTGTTGATTCGATTTCTGATGTATTCGAACAAGTGGTTTAAAGTTTGCCAATAAAGTCGATGTTTGCTTCCCTTAGTTCAAACGTGTGTGCATCTCAACCATGAATCTATCAATTTGTGGGGTTAATTGGTGTCTTTGTTACAGCTATGTTTGTGAAGGAATTCTTGCATGTCTGAGACATGTATGAAGTGTGATACTTGTGCTTGTTTAATACAAATTCTTGTGTTATGTGTGATTGTGAATCTATGTACATCAGGTAAGGGAATGTTATTCCAAATGTATAAGTTATGGAATGAATTATAAGTTTATAAAAAAAAAAAAAGAGTAGGTTAAAGAATTCGAATTCTTTGATTTTGGCTTTGGCTTTTGGCCGAAGCAATGGGTCGTATTTGATTATATTTGATTGTTAAAACAAGTTGGTAAGAAGAAGAAACCTGTCCTTATTTAAAGATTAAAAAATTGCACCTACATTTGTTTCATATATTTACAATATTTATCAACAACTGTTGAAAATTTGACAATAAATGTTTCATATAGTTATTATATTTATCAACAACTATAGAAATCTTGACTAAACAACCCCCACACCCCCACCAAGTTGGTTAAGATGCGTTTTAAATGTCATATCTTAAAAATAACGTGTTTAGCTGTTACCTATAACATAACACGCTCTTCTTTATGCCAAATCATAACATGCTATGCTTTTTGTCAGACAAATTCTCTAGTCCCATCGAGTGTATAATTACACTTAAATTTTAATGATCAATTTATTTAACTCAACATTTGACCCAACTCAACTCAATGGAGTTCAATTTCAATTGCATAGGTGCAATCAATTGAACCCAATTCAATGGAACTCAATTCAATAGAATTCAATTTCAATTTTATAGATGTAATCAATTGAATCCATGTATTAAACTATTACCACACCATATCTCCACACAGTTTAACATGTAAAATGTTATGTATAAAAAATTAAAAAGTAATAATATTAGTGAATGAATATTGTGATATTTGTTAGGAATTAATATACAAAAATTAATTCACAACCTCAGTACAAGTTCGGACTTTTAGATGAGACGAAATTCTTTCATGGTATCAGAGCAAACCGGGCATGGGTTCGATTCCTGTTGAAATCATTCCACCCATTTAAATTGTCCACTCGATGAGTCTTCTCCCAAAAGAAAAAGACTTTTTAGATTTGACGGAATTATTTCAATATTAATAAGTTTGATATGAGATTTATAAGGAATTTCATGAATGCAACAGTGTGTCAACTCCTTATATTATCACATTTACCAATATATCAAGTGATTTATCTGAATACATTGAATTGGATGTTAATTGTATTTGAGGTAAAATTTAAAACAAAAATTTGTGTATTTGAGGTAAAATTTAAAACAAAAATTTGTGTAAGACGGTTTCACTGATATTTTTTTGTGAAATGAATTCTTTTTTATCTATATTTTAAATTTTTAGATTGAACAATCTATTTTTTTTCTCCAAATTTTATGTTTACAAAAAAAGTGACAATATTTAAGTAAAATGTGATAATAGTTTAAATAAAAATGACTATCACATTTTACATCGGGTCAAAAAAGACCCATTACACAAATTGGGAACCGTGAGAAAGACCAACTCAAAACATAATTATATATCTAATCACGTAACGCTGCAGGTAGAATGAGCGGACAAAATTGAAACAAGGTGCAAGAGTAACATGTAAGTCCCTAGGGGTGCACATGGACGGAGTTGATTGTCACGTTTATTTGTCAAACAAAATTGACTTGTTTTAGTATTATTATTTTTAGGGGAATTTGCGTACTAAATTTGATACGTTGTCTTCCTTATTTGATTCTTGGTACTAATGATGTACCAAATAAATAAAGTTGTTTGTCCGCGTATCAATTATTAGCACCTTCTCTCTGACTCTCGCTCTCTCTAAAAAAAGAATATACTCAACACTCTTTAGCATAGTATAATTTTTTATCCTTCTTTTATGTTATTCTATTTTCTAGTTTATGAGGACGATAAGCTTTCACTCTTCTCAGTTTGTTTAGCCTAGAATACTCCTGCTACACACCAGTAGCACATGGTTTCATTTAATTATGTGTCAGGAAAAAAAAAATCTAAATAATACTTATTTGTTCACCACCAAAAGTGTATTTTTAGTGTTTTTTTATCGACAGAAAATATACTTATTCTATTTAAGTATTTAGCTTTTAAATATATATTTTACTTTATTAACAAAGTTGATAAGTTAACAACAATACCCTTTATTTTTTAACTCACATATCTAGTTTATAATTAAAATATGAATTATTGTAAAGATATGACATTAAGACCACCTGTTTCAATTTTGGTGTTCCACATTTTATTTCATTGTAGGGATGATCGACATGTGTCATATTAAAAAATAATCAACGTACTATAATATTGGGGCAACACCTGTTAAAAATCCAGTAGAGTGGAATACCAGTGGAATAGGAGAATAGAACCGAAAAACATGTGTAAATAAATATAACTCTAGTGATTAGAGCACCATTATGTACCGTGAGGTCCTGAGGAGTCATGGAAATATATATATAAAAAAAAAGACAAATCACTTAAAATTCAATTAAATATACATTCAATTACATACAAAAATTTGTCTATTTTTAATTAAAATTCAATCAGATTTTTATTATCATAATATTACTATGTGTTTTCGTAAGCTTGAATAAGCATCATGTAAAAACCATGCTAATAATCAAATGGTATCTTTTATGTACATTATATATATATATATATGCAAATTTTTTAACCTCAATTAAAGAGGAGGTTCAATAAGCTCAATCATTTTCTACCTCAATTATCTCAGTTTGTCGAAGGAGTTGGATTTTTTTATTTTATTTTAAAGGAGAAAATAGAAAAGGAAGTATTAAGTATAAGACTTTTGACAAAAACTTATATACAATATTTCAGATTATGGTGCAATTTGACTAATTCTTATATTTTTATCTGGTAATCAGTCGTTCTTCTTCCTCCTTTCCCGGTCGCTGCGCTTTCTTTTCTTTTCTTCTCTTCTGCGCAAAATATGCAGCGCAGATCTGATCTGCTAATCACAAAAGAGAAAAATCATTATTTATTTTTTAAATAAAATTCTGAATGAACACACAAATTTATTCCAATTAATTGTTGATAATTATGTCTTTTTATTTGTAAGGATCGATAAATTATTCAACATGGTTGTGTTTTTCGTGTTTTCAATTATTGTTCTTCGTCTTTTTTAATGTGGGTATCTCATTCACTCTCAATAATGACGTTTTATTTATACAGTAACACATCTTTCTTAATACAATATTACACTTGTGTTTATATAGTAACACATTTTTTGTGTTACTTTAAGGTCAAATATGTGTTACTCAAAAGTCAATTGTGTATTACTTGTCCTTACAGTAACACGTATTTGTCCGTACAGTAAAATATAATTGTATTTATAGTAACACGGATTAAGAGCAATTTTTTATATTTTATCCTTCCTTAAATTAATTTGTATTAATATTTCCTGTGAAAAATCAATTTATGTGTTATTTGTACTTACAGTAACACATATTTGGTCTTGCAGTCACATATAATTACTTTTATAGTAACACAGACCTGAAACCCGTTTTCCTGTTAGCCTCCTGCGCGCGACTTTTGCGCGATTTTTAAGGAAATATTCGTTTGATCGGTCAAACCCGCTACAGATCCGCGAATTTTGACCCTTCCTTAAATATACTAATATTTCACGTGAAATATTGCAAATAAGTGCAGCCCTAAAACTTTAATTAATATTTTGTAATAAAAGATTAGTCACATCACACATGCAACTTAGATTAAAAAAAACAAAAATAGTTACGCGTTTTTAAGGAAATATATTACATAAGCTATTACCATGTCAAAGAAAGTTTATAAGCTTCATGACGCCTCACAGAGATAGTATTATTTTAATGCATTTATATTGTATACATGACCTTTTGTTTACGCTTGAACTGTATTTATTTCTAATTTTGTTAATTAAATCTTATTCCATTTAACGGGCCATAAGCCCATTTTACGTTCAGCCCCAAGAGATTATGACATTTTACTATACAGTACTATTTTTTACTCAAGATCCAGAATAAATACAATTATCAACAATTAATAAATAATAATTAATTTATTTTTGGGCGGACAAAGAGTAATTATATTAATAATGAAGCCAAAGTGCTTCGAGAATCGAGAGTTATAGAGGCATGAGATTATTTTGCCAAAAGTTTTAAGATAAAAACATAAGACTCATAAAACTTCATTGAGTTTGATAGCCAGTCGTTGAAAGAGCATGTATCTAAAACATCATTTTTTCTTGACAGAAAACCAACTCTAAAATTTAGCCATTAGTTTATTCATAATTTTGTCAAACGTCTTGTTTCTGAAAATATGTGCATTTCTCAATTGTCACAAAAAATCCATACTATGCCATTCTATATTTCTACGACTGCCGTTCTCCCTTTCTTGACCCGAAGTAACTTGTTTTGACTCATTAAATTTATCGAGAAATTTGAGTGGATTACCGTATGAATTTCCATCAATTGTAGCATCCCGGGACGGACCAGTAAGTGCCCAGGGGTCATTGGACCCCTACCAATTTTTTATTATATATATATATATATATAATATCTTTTTTAGTAATTATTTATATTATGTTTTTATGTTTTAAAATTACTTGCATACTTCAAATATAAAAATAATTCACAAAATGGTTAATTCTAAATAAATACACCACCTTTAGTCTCAGTATCAATTTAATCACGATCTTTACGATTTTTTTTTAAAACTCCAACCTTTCATCGTGTTGCAATTAGATACACATTTTTTTTTCTTCGATCAACCGTTGATGATGTGGCTTGCCAGAACTCGCCACGTCATATTACACATTTTTTTTTTTATTTCTTCAGGAATTCTTAAATTATTTAATAATTTTGTTGTTTTGTTCAACTAGTTCGAGAACTATAATTTTTTTTCGGTGGACCTCAATTAATTATTGTATTTGGGTGTATACTGAAGATAACTTTGTTGGTGGTTTTTTATTATTTTGTTCAACTAGTTCGAGAACTACAATTTATATGTTTTATGAGAGAGGAAAATATTCTAGGAATTAATGTGTTTAACACTAATGATTATTGTTCGAGAACTACAATTTATATATGCTTTATGAGAGAGGAAAATATTCTAGGAATTAATGTGTTTAACACTAATGATTATTGCAACAAAAATGTTCTATCCCTTATGATTTTGATTTTTAGAATTTGAAGAGAAGAACTTGATTGATTGAGTTTGAGAAGTGAGAGAAACGCCGCATAACAAGAACTCTATTAAGTTTGAGAAGCGAAGAAGACGTCGAAGATGCCGAGAGTTTTATTTTTATTTAATTTTTATGGCTAGAAGAAGAGAATAACTTTAGTTTGAGAATGGTAGAAGAAAACTTGATTTAGCTTGAAAGGTGGAGGAGACACTGCAATTTTATTTTTATTTTTATAAAATTTTATATTTTTATAAAGTGTAATCTTTATAGGGAAAATAAAAAAAATATGTGTAATATGACGTGGCGAGCTCCGGCAAGCCACATCATCAATTGTTCACCGGAGAAAAAAAAACGTGTATCTAATTGCAACACGATGAAAGGTTGGGGTTTTAAAAAAAATCGTAAAGGTCGTGATTAAATTGATATTGAGATGAAAGGTTGTGTATTTATTTGGAATTAACCCTTCACAAAATAGATACATTTACTATATCATTTTATTTTTAAAATTATTATTAATTTTATATCCACATTTTCTCTTATTAATACACCTCACTAATTCTTTTTTAGACCTCACAAATCTATTTTATACTTTATTAAATCACATTTTTACTTATTTGATCTTACACTCCACTAAATTTATATTTTTTTAAAAGTGAGTCAATCAAAATATAAAAATCACTACGGAGGGGGAGTATATTTTAAGTTCTACATTTGATTAATAGTGGCTAAAGTCTCAACAACGATCGGAGTTGTATACTTTTTCACAAGCTAGAACAATCAAAATTACTTTATTTCAAAACATAACAAAAATCGTTAAATTTAAATTAATGAAATGAAATGTATTGAAAAATTTATAATAATTTTTTTGTATATATAAATATTTTGTCTTTGTATTAATGTAAATTGGCCCCCCAATCTGTAATTTTTGGGTTCGTCACTGATCCCATCCAAATAATCTACGAGAATCGAGCATTCAAGGAAACAATGGTTCGTTGTTTCTTCATAAATACCGAAAAAAAAACACAATGTTGCTCACATATTTCTCCATAAATTAAATACCTTGATAAAATCAAATAATTAATTTAGACAACTTTAATTCGTAAATTAAGACTACTTGTTGTGTGACCCATATGCCCTCACGTATCAAGCGATTAGTCAAACTAACGGTTTTAGTAGAACCCTAGACAATGAACCAGACAATCTCAATATGTGAGGTACATTGCGAGGGTATAACAATAACATGTAATGTGAAGCTCACATTGATATGATCCTTTCATTCACGAATACTTCGATTAAATCTAGAACATGATGATGTGTCTATTCCAATAATCAAATCACATTATCTCATTACATTAATCCATCATATTGTCGATTTTGAACACCATTCCAAATGTGATGTGCATTGGCCAATGACTAACGATTCAATTAGTTATGAGAAGACAATTATTCTCTCCAAATCTATTTGAGGAATGAATCATATTCTTGGCTCAAGTACTACCGCGCACATGCACTTTATGGTGTGCCCAACACATACCTAATCTACCCCGTTAGGAGTGCAAGTGTCGGTCATGGTCAAAGCCCATCACGCCGCACATGTAGCGTGTATTGACCTCAAGTCGAAGGACATTACATTTCTCCACAAATCGATATTCTCGTAGACACGTAAATAGAATACACCAAACAATTTCTCGATAGGACAAACCAATACTCTTAAAGTATTTGTGCATCCATCATGAGATACCTAGTATCTCGTAGTTGTGAGAACCACTACATCCTCTAAGGATATGATGCAGACTGGACACCAATCTCAATCGCATCATCGATATCCCAATCTCGATGATCCTTGATTGGAGCTACTTTAAGAACCATGATATAGTCAATCGAGATCTCACATCTCAATGACATCATTAGTTCATGAGAATATGAGTGTTCAAAAATAAACCGGACCGAAAAAAAGACCGGAACCGGACCGACCAGTTAGATTCCAGTCCGGTCTCCGGTCCGGGAAATTTTGGATTCCGGTCTTCCGGTCCGGACCGGTTTGGACCGGAATTTTTTATATATTTTTTTACTAATGCACTCTCAATTATTTTTCAAAACCAAGTAATTGGTGAAAATGTGTTGAGATCTTATTACATTTTTTACAAATATATAATTTAACAAGCATATTTAATTTATTTTTAGGGTCAAAAGATCATTAATAGCAATGTAAATAAAATTCACATTGACGTAATGAAGAGCAAACACTTTAATTTTCATACACAAATTCATCAATCTTGTTCTTGCTTCCATAAATTTAAAAAAAAAAAAAAAAAAAAAAACAATTCCTGTCCGGTCCGGTCTCCGGTCCGACCTTTTGGTAAGATTCCGGTCTCGGTCCAAACCGGTCCCGGTCCGGTTTTAGACCGGTGCACACCCTTACATGAGAACACGTACATATAAGAATAAATGCAAACAATCAAATATAACATTATATAAGTGTATTACCGAATATTATTAATAAAGTCAATAATACTTAAATAACTGAATATGATCAAGTACAATTTCCTTATAATAATTGTCTCTAGGACATACTCCCTCTGTCCCGCAATTGTTTGCACTCTTTCCTTATTAGTCCGTCCCATAATTGTTTGCACTTTCATAAATGATAAAGTTTTTCACAAACTCCACTCTTACAATACCCATTTATTTACCCATTTGCCATTACTTTTTCACACAATTAAACACATTAACTCACCATATTAAACCTAAAGCAAATCACTAAATTAATCCAACCCAACCCAAATCATTTTACCAATCTTGGACATTTAACCCAACCCAAATTTCAGCCCCACTCCAATTAATCACACCCCATCGTATTTCATTGTTCTACTCTATCTTTCTGAATTCGTGAACCTTAATCACATACTCCATCTCATTTTTTCTGCCTATCTCAAGTAGAGCAATTGTCTCACTCTCTCGAAAAGGCTTCAATCACCTCTCTCTCTCTCTCGAAGATAATAGATCGCCTCTCTCAAGTGGATTAATTTCCCCACTCTCTTGAAAAGGTACAGTACAAATTTTATGTTTCAATTTGTTAAAATAGGGTTGCATGTTTAATTTTGGTTCGATTTTACTTTGATTTGGTGAAATAGGGTTCGATTTTACTTTGATTTGGTGGAATAGGGTTCGATTTTACTTTGATTTGGTGGAATAGGGTTGCATGTGTTGAATCCATTTTTTGATTTGTTGAAACAAGGGTGCATGTGCGATTTTGCTTCGATTTGTGACTATACTCTGTTTTTTTTTTTTTTTTTTTTTCCGATTTGTGGTTGTACTAATTTTTTGCTTCGATTTTGCATGTTTATGTGTGTGCTGAAATGAAATTATCATCGATTTTGTTTTGATTTAGAGAGATTGTTTGTTATTATCACCGCATCTCATGGATCTGGCATCAACATATTGTACAACCTGATTTTCACAAATATACTTGCTACTCTTTGTGTTTTTAGTTTATTTTTGTCCTGGAGTCAATGTGGAAAATAATTCAATTTGAAAAATAACTCAATCACTTTTACCAGCACATCTTCATAAAATTTCTGGTTGAAATGTCTTTTTGTTCTAGTTAGCAAGGCAGGTTCTAGCCTTTTAAATTGTATTGGCTTTCCACTGAAATAGTAAAATGGCAGTGAATATTGACATTTTTTTTCCGTATAAATGAGTTTGATTTGGGTTTATTTTCAGTGTTTTTGTGGGTGTTAATCTTTTTAAAGCTAATTTATGTTTATCAATTTATCTTCTTTTAGGCTATGAACTCCTCAACTTCAAATGAGACGCCCTTCACCCCTCTAAATGAGAGTGTGAAGTCGGTGTTCGTAGATGTTGAGAGGTTAGGGCCAGACTTGTATTATGAACTTGATGACTCACCTGAAATTGATGTTTCTCTTGAGGTGGTGCCTGATTATGAGGATCCTGACTAGCATTCAGTCCTTGAAAGCCCTCTAATTCCTGAAATTGATTATTCTCTTGAGGTGGTGCCTGATTCGGAGGATGAGTCGAGTGGAAATGATAACATGCATGAGTACATGATGAATGCACTTGCCTTATGGTGTCCATGTTAACATGCATGAGTACATGTTTACTTGATGATAATGAGTGTAATTGATTGTATGTTGGGTTAATGCATTACCTTAGATTTATGCCACCACGTACTCTGGTAATTTTGCATAGTTTCCTAATGTAGGAGGCTTATTTAAGGTTGTATGCTCACCCCTATGATGAAAGTTTTCTGAGGGAAACTGTGATCTGCATTAATGTAGGAGGCATATTATGCCACCACTTGCTGACTTTTTTATGTGGGTAATTGTGTATACTTACCTTAGATTTATGCCACCATGTACTAGTGTAATTTTGCATAGTTGCCTAATGTAGGAGACTTATTTAAGGTTGTATGCTCACCCTATGATGAAAGTTTTCTGAGGGAAACTGTGATTAGCAAAAATAAAACAACTTATGCAAAATGCTACACATATCATAACAATTGTTTACAACCTAAGCAATTCACCATCTGTCCTACAAATGTTTGAACAAAATAAAAGATCATTAATCTATGTTTAGGCTGTAAACAAAACCATCTTCAAAAGGTTAATTCAAAATGATTAAACTACACTAATGATACCCTAAACCTGCCATTAAAGCTCCTAAATCATATGTTTGTCCTTCAATTTGCCCTGCTTCCATCAAATACTCTATGCATTCTCTTACTAGCTGCTCATCAACATCTAGTGTCGAAGGAAGGTTGCTTTCTCTGATAAGTGCTTCTTTCCCCATGTGGACTAGTTTGTAATTGTTGCATCCCATTATTTTCATAATCTCAATCATGCAAGTTTGCAAACTCAAAAACACATTGTTTAGGGCTATGTGAGTGAGATCATCAAAAGATAAGAGTACATTTTTAATCAAGTCATCCACATTGTAAGATGATGTTGCCACTTGTAATGATTGTATTGCTCTGAACCAGCCTAGATCATTTACATTTGTGTCTGGTGAGTTGACTGGCTGGCAAATAAGTTGGATATTGAATCCATCTGATCTTGCAACAGCTCTAAACCCAGGATCATCATTGCTAATGTGTGGTCTTGCATTATCTTGCTGAATTAGTATGGTTTTGCATGCATTTGCTGGCCATTTGGCCTTAATTGTTGGTATGGTCTGAAAAACAGTTATAGTAATGTCATCAATAGGGAAAAATAAAATTTTCATGTTTTGGAGACTTATTAAAACTGATAAACTAGATGATGAAAATTTTCTGATAGTTTAAGAATTTTACCTTGTGCAATATGCAGTCTCTGATGACATCTTTAGTGATGCTTTCAATTTGTTTTGTAACCATTGTGCCCTTGATTCTGTTTATGCTGTTTCTTTGTGTTGGCTCAAATTTTGTAAATGGAAACATCCCAATCTTGCCATCCCAAATAAGTGCACCATCACTTGCATATAGGGATCTTCCCACTGCACACATGAACATCACTTTGGGTATGAACCTTTTTTGCTTTTGCATGTCCTATATGGTTCACGTTCCCCTAACAACAAGTAGTACCTCATATTGGCTTGTGTCATGTAAAATCATTTTTCATCAATGTGTATCACATTGTGCATTAAATTAAACTTCAAACTGGATTTGTAATAAAGAAAAATGACACAAAATATACAACATATGATATAACATGACAACTTCTACAATTTTACCATAGCGTCGATGTCCAATATCCTAACTCAACTAAATGACCAATTGTCGATTCTTGGTACACAATCTCCATTCGAAATAGCTTCTCGAGCAGCCTTCTGAAGCTCTTTTTTGCTCGCCTTGTCATCTCACTCCTTTTGACGCTCTTTCAGTATATTAAAATCAAATAATTTATTTTTTTGGAATTAAAACATGAAATTTTTTACACTTGACTCCCACCTTGGCCCAACTAAAGCAGATGACTCCCATTAACTTTTTCTGACAATTTTTTCTTGCATCTAACTCCCAACTAAGTTAAGAATCGTCAATTTTGCCCTTTCACCTTCAAATCAAATTTTATAAACCCTGATTACCTTATTCTCATTTCTCCTATTTTATTCAGCGTCTATTCTCTTACCTTTCCTTTCTCCCTCCCTTCTACAAACGTCCGCCGCCACATAGCACCGTCGCCGTCGCCCCTATCCAGATGCTCGTCACCGTCGCTTACCTTGAGTCGCTCGTAGTCGCCTCTCCCCCTTCTGCAAACGACCGCCGCCTCATAGCACCTCCGCCCGTCGCCGTCGCTCCAACCCAGATGCTCGTCGTCGTCGCTCAACCCCCGTCGCTTCGATCTGCGCCGCTCGATGCTTCAGCCCAGGAATTCCTGAATCGCATCCCTCTCCCTGCTATTATTAGGTAAATATCGAAAATCTTCTCATTTTGTAGATACATGCAGTTGTATGTATCATAAATTATAGATACGTGAAGGTGTAGTTAATTCTTTCAGGAGAGGAGAAGTGGGTAATTTGGTGATTAATTAAGTTTAAAGTTTTTTTAATTTGTTGCGTTTGAAATTTTGGATAGTGCTTTGCAGATTGAAAATTTAATTAGTGGGATCGATGTCGATGAAATTAACGATGTGATTGAGTTTCATGTGGGTGCGCTGTCGAAGAAACTGTCTGCTAAAGATTTTGAAGATGTTCATAGTTGTATGGCCAAGGGATTGCGATTGAAGTCTTTTCTGGAAATGGGGGAATTGATTTGAGGTAAAATTGGGGATTCTTTTGTGCATTGTTGTCAATGTTTCATTCGTTAGATTTGTTATTAATTGATTGATTTTGTTATCTTTTTAGTCTGTTGATTGCTTGATTTGAGGTAAAATAAGGGATTATTTTGTGCATATGTTGATTTTTTTATTTTTGTTCCTAGATCTGTGGTGTTTGATTTTTTGTTTCTAAATTTGTGGTGTTTGTTTTTGTTTTTAGATCTGTACATATGCCAGATAAAAAAGAAATTGGAAATGAATTAGATTTTGGTGTTTTTTTGGGAGAGAGGATGTAGT
This sequence comes from Galeopsis tetrahit, assembly GCA_963675135.1. Taxonomy (NCBI): domain Eukaryota; kingdom Viridiplantae; phylum Streptophyta; class Magnoliopsida; order Lamiales; family Lamiaceae; genus Galeopsis; species Galeopsis tetrahit. The sequence continues at coordinate 68,525,235 of OY776122.1, read as the reverse complement.
ATTTTTCTTGTTTGTGAAGAACACAAAAAATAAGCGCACTTCTTGTCTGTTGATGTGATACTAGGACTTTTTGTGTTCACTATTGTTTCTTGAGGTGGTGGTGGTGTGAATGGGTGAGCATTTGGCGGTGAATATGAACCAAATACCAACTTATGAGGCAGTTGGGCTAAGCCAGCTAATTTCTGAGGCTGTGGGAGGGATGAATGGGAAGAAGCCTGGAGTGGTGGGTTCTTCATCATCAATGGCAGCAGAAGATGATAGAGTTGGGGGAGGAAGACGAGAATGCACCACTAATAGGGATGGGATGAGGGAGTGCCACATTTCACAATAGGAAGATTATGTAAACAATTTGGAGAGTCCTTGTGCTTGTAGTGGGAGTCTTAAGGTAAATACTTGGTTGCTGCATTAGTAGGTTGGCTGATGTTTTAGACTATTACTGTGGTTTAGTTGTTATTTATAAGGTTTGCTTCTCCTGTTCTTGAAAATTGTGTTCATATTGGATGTGGGCAAAATGGTTAGATCTTTAAAATGATAAATAACTGCATTATGAGTAGTTTATATGGATTATGAGTATTTTATAAACGCACTTCAGCTTTTAAAAGTTAAAAGTCAAAAGTGAAAACACCCCCTACTCAATTCAGTAGGAAAGTGAATAATTTCTGTTTTCTTTCATTCAAGAGATTAGTTTTGTGAATATTTGCACTAAAATTCATTATAAAATTGGTATAGAGGACCTCGAATTTATTTTTTCTTCAGGTAATTGTCAAAATTAATGGACTAACAAAGGTAGCATTTGATGCACAGGTTTGCTCTCTAAACCTTCTAGCGGGGCTCTTGATTTTGTTACGAAGTGCAACAAAAATTACACACAAGGCACAAGCTGTAACATGAAAGAACACTAGAAACTTTGATTACCTTTTACAAAAATGTGACAACTAAAACCGTGGGAAGTTCTAAATCCTTAGAACAACAGATTTGTAAATTTGCCCTTCTTTTATTTTTATGAAAGTATTTTTTTGGCCTGATAAATTAATGTTGAGTACTTCGTTGAGTTCGATATAATGTTGAGAGTAAATCAATAGAGGCTGCAATTAATTATATTAATTTGGATGTATGATATGCTTCTTAAGTTTTCTAATATCATTATTGACTTATTATGTGAAATTACTATAAATCATATAAATGGTTGAATGATTTGAGAAGAACGAAGGTTTACAAGCACTTAACACATTGAAGGTAGTTGATTCTCCCAATATTACTTAAGTTACTAAAATTAAAATATTTGAACACTAAGTTGATTCTCCCAATATTACTTAAGTTACTAAAATTCAAATTCTCCCAATATTACTTAAGTTACTAAAATTAAAATTCAAAAAAATACTCTCTTTGTTCAAATATTCACCCTCTGTGTTCAAATATTTGTAAAACTGATTTAAGGTTATGTTTAATACCTTGTATACCATTTAAGTTTAGTAACTTATGTTATATTCAAATTCAATTATGTAATATTCAAACTCAATTAAGGTTTGAGGTTATATTTAGTACTTGTATAACATATAAGTTTAGTAACTAATGTAATATTATTCAAATTCAATTTAAGTTTTAGTAATTTATATAATATTCAAACTCAATTTAGGTTTAAAGTTTATGTTTAGTACCTTATATAAAATTTAAATTTAGCAACTTATGTAATATTTCAATTTTAATTTAAGTTTTGGTAACGCATGAACATTCAGTTTATATATGAAAATTTAATGAATGAATAAATCAATTTTAATTTTTCATTTAAGTTTAGTATTTTATGTTTTAAATTCAATTTATATATGTAAATTTAATGAATGGATCAATAAATTTCAATTTAAGTTTAAATTCAAAAAAATACTCATTTTGTTCAGATATTCACCCTCTGTGTTCAAATATTTGTCTCAGATTTAAGTTTTATGTTTAATACTTTGTATACCATTTAAGTTTAGTAACTTCTGTTATATTCAAATTTAATTATGTAATATTCAAACTCAATTAAGGTTTGAGGTTTATATTTGGCACCTTGTATAGCATATAAGTTTAGTAAAGTTATGTAATATTATTCAAATTCAATTTAAGTTTTAGTAACTTATATAATATTCAATTTCAATTTTTCGTTTAAGTTTAGTACCTTATGTTTTAAATTCAATTTATATATGTAAATTTAATGAATGAATGAATTAATTTCAATTTAAGTTTAATTAGTTTAGTTTAATTATTTAAATTTAATTTAAGATTTAAGTTTTAGTAACTTATGTAATATTCAAACTCAATTTAGGTTTAAGGTTTATATGGTACTAAAAGGTGTTATTTTTTGAATTTGTTTTCTGAGTACCTTACATGATACCCCTCATTACATTTTTTCTTACATATTTTTTAAAAAATGTAATATTCAAACTCGGATGAGGTAGATGGGTTTTCCCATTCTTCAAAAAGCTTTATTGCCGGATTTGTTCGGAGGAGGTAACTTATATAATATTCAAATTTAATTTCAATTTAAGTTTAGTAACTTATGAAATATTCAAACTCAATTTTGGATTTAATAACTTATGTAATATTCAAATTCAATTTAGGTTTAAGGTTTATGTTTGATACCTTATATACCATTTTAAGTTTAGTAACTTATGTAATATTCAAACTCAATTTATATTCAATTTAAGTTTAGTAACTTATGTAATTATCCAATTCAATTTTCGGATTGAACACTGAGACAATTATTGTTACGCAAGAGAGCGTTTCTTTTCTAATTAACTATGCGCGCGCGGATTGATTGACCCATATTCCTTTCTAATATTCAAGTTCAATATAATTAAAATTTATATTTTAGTAACTTATGTAAACTCTACATTGAATTGAGTTTGAATATTACATTTTGTAAAGTACTAACCCATATAAACCCTTATATTTGAATATTACATGTTCTAAAGTACTAAACTCATAAACCCTAAATCCTATATTACTAGAACTTAAATTGAAATTGAGTTTAAATATTACATAAATTACTAAAACTAAAATATTTGAACACTAAGTGTTGCAAAGTTGAACACTAAGTGTTGCAAGTTGAACACTAAAATATTTTGTAATTAATGAATTTGATTTAAAAAGACATTTCAAATGAAAAGATTTAAAAATACATGATTTTCAAATAACATAGTTTTAGTGAGAATTTAAAATTCTCTTCATTTTAACTAAAAAAAGATGGACACAAATCTAAATATTTAAAATTCATTCATTTACTTTTTAATCCAAGTGGAGTGGATTTGGATTGTTAATTTAAAATTTATAGACCAAAATCTCTTTCATCTAAATGGAGCCTAAATTGAATTGATTTTGAATATTACATTTTCTAAAGTACAAAACAATATAAACTCTATATTAAGGGGGGTGTATTCAATTGACATTCTGTTGAATTTTGTTGGACTTTTAAAATCTGGGGGTATTCAATTCAGATTTTTAAAAGTCTTTTAAAATTTGGGGGTATTCAATACGGATTTTAAAAAGTCTTAAAAAATCTTGTGGCAGTTATCTCTCCATTCTTCAGTCCCCTTTCTCTCTGGTTCAGGCCGAGGTATAACGGTGATGGAAATGAAATTGAGAATAATAATTTTTTTTGAACTAATATATTTTTATATTTTTTCTAAATAATTTAGATAATTATTTTTTATATACAAGGGCGTAGTATTTTCACATGTAAATCAATAAAAAAAATGTGTATTCCACAATCCTATTAAATCTATGAAAATTCATATAAATAAATCAATAAAAAAGTCAGTCAAACTCTGTATGGAGTCTATGATTTTTCTATATTCACTGACTTTTAAAAGTCCAACAAAATCCGACAGAATCTCAATTGAATACACCCCCTTAAATTTGAATACTGTATATACAATTAAAATTTAGTAACTTATGTAATATTCAAATTTATATATTTAAATTTAATGAATATTTGATTCACATTTTTTTTTAGGAGTTAATAAAAAAAGAAAGTTGAAATAAAATTGGACTAGTATTTAGTATATCTAGAGTGGGTATTGGGATTAATAATGGGTTTTCAGAAATCAAAATCAAAGTAGGTGGGTCATCTTTACAAGTTCCATCTTTACAGCTTGTAAGTCGGTGAGTCTTTCTTCTTCCACTACCTTCTATATTCTTCTTCTTCCACTGCCCTCTACATTTTTTCTTCAAGAGCTTTCTCCATTTTTACCAACTTCCCAGAAATTGAAGAATTTAATCACCACAAACAACTTCCTAATATTTAAAGGTGATCCCAATTTCTACACCAAAAAATGAGAAAAATTTCATCGCCGGTCATCTCGAATTAATTCGCCGGGCCTAGGAATTATTATGAGGCTAGGAGGCGGTACATTGGACTGATTTAGAGGGTGTTTGGCTCAGCTTATAAGCTACTTAAAACAGCTTATAAGTTGTTTAAGAGCTTATAAGCTATGTAAATGTGTTTGGCAAATTTTTTTTTAAACATCTTATAAGTTGTATAAATAAGCTACTTGAAGCTTATAAGCTCCAAAATAAAAAGTAGGACAACCCCAACTTATTTTTTAGAAACTTATAAGATATATGTAAATTACAAAAATATCCCTAATACTTTTAATTATTTACATGAATATTAATACAAAAAATAACAATTTCATTAATCATAATTTTTTTATTTTCTCTCTCCTCTCTCTCTCTCCCCTCACGATATCTCTCCCCATTTTCTCCCTTCTCTGTCGCGATGCTTCTCTCTCAAAACCCTAATCCCCAATCGCACGGTCTCTCTCCACCCTAATCGAACGAGAGAATTGCAGGAGAAGATTTGGATCTCCATATCTGATACACGTGTTATGCAACACTAAATAAACAACCGCAAGTGTACGGCGTCTATTGTAGCGTGATAAGCACGAGGTCGATCCCACAAGGAGGTTAAGCGTAATTGCTAGTCGAGTTCTAAGTAGACGTGATCGATAATTTGAGTGGTGTGAATTACTCTAAGATTACCTAACAAGTGTCACAAATAAGTAATAAAGAGCAAAGACGAAATCGATCAAATACCATATAAATCAAGAAAACGAAAGTGAAATGGATGTACTCAAAGAAAGAAAGTGGGTTCCAAGGCGATTGTAACACTTAGATGTCCGTTTATGAATGTTATCTCGTTTAGATGGCCATTAAGTTTATCTCATATAGGGTGATCACACAAGAAGAATTAATTAATCTCTCGATCTAATTAACCAAAGGCGCAATGCAACATAGGCTCGTATTTCTACCTCACAAACATTACACCGCCTAAAAGAGCTCCTAAGACCATTCGATTCCCTCTCCGATAATTAATCCTCTCTCGAGCTCATAATAATATCGGGTTGCATGCTTGCATACGATTAAATGAAATAAATCTCTCGATCTTACTCCAATTAACAATAGATAAGCAAATCATCATGGCCAATAACAACATGCTTGACAATGGATAATTAAACATGCAAATAGGAAACAAACACCAATTAAAGCAAGAAATTACTCATAAACATCAATCCAAGTCTTACAATGCCTTAGAACCACAAAGTTGTTTAGCTAACTACTAACATAATCAAATTACAAATTCCAAATGAAATAACTAAATAAAAAGGAAAAGAAAGAGAAAGCTTAGTCTAGAATGTGGTAGGGAATGGAATTTGGGAGCTATTGCATCCTTTCTTGAGTGATTTGATGAAGAATTGATGAAGATATGGCCAAAACACCTCCAAGTATGTGTAACTATGTGTGGATTGGGGGAGAATGGCTTGTAATTCAAGAAATGGGGCTTATATAGTGTTGGGGTAGGGTTTAAATGCCAAAATTGCAAGTTGGTCCTTCAAAAATGGCCAAAATAGGGAAAAAGCACCGAAAATGGGGATAGCACGGCCGTGCACGGAGCACGGCCGTGCAAAATAAGCATATGGGCGTACAGGTGCTCGGCCGAGCAGGCGGCTCGGCCGTGCTGGGCGATGATGGTGGATCGGGGGTGCTCGGCCGTGGCTCGGCCTCGGCCGTGGCGTGCAAAACAGGGGTGGCCAGGTGCTCGGCCGTGCCCTCTCTTGGCCCAAAATCACTGTTTCGAGGTGCACTTGCTCGAGCACGCGTCTCGGGCGTGCTCGCGCTCGGTCGACTTCAGCCCTTTCTCGTTTCGTGCATATCTTTCGCCTCGGGTGTCGGATTGACTCGATTCCTTTGGCTAATCCACTCCGTTTTTCGAGACGAATCCAACCGTGCACTCCTCTTCCTGATCCAGTAAAGTATGGTTGATGTTTTGCTCCAAATTCCATCGTATTTCCTACAAAATCGACAAAACACAACCTTTCTCTCATTTCGGCTCAAACAATCATATTCCATGCATAATTCAATGAAATCCACATCAAAACACGCTTAACATGTGCCTCTAAAACGTGTAAATTCCACCCGAATCAAACTCCCCCTAACTTAAAATGTTGTTTGTCCTCAAACAACTAAGCACTTAAAGCAATGAGGGTGGAATGATCACAATGGAATATTCAATGTAATTCACACATGCAAAGTAGAATGTAATGATATCTCTTTCTCAAAGTGCATCTCTCAATGAAGGTCATAGGCTCACTATTGCAATTCACACTCATGGATCAAAGAATGCATAAACACACAACACATTGTGAATGGGAAACAAAATCCAAATGCTCAAGTCCTCTACTCACATGACAAAGTGTTTCTCTCAAACACACAAACAAATTAAGGACATTAATGCACTCATCAACCAAGTTATGCTATGCAATCACCATATGCTTGCCCAACTTCTACTTTCTATACACACTCAAATGCTCAACAATGTGATCAATAGGACTTTTTCAAGGATGTAACATTGGCTCTTTGGACAAGGTAGGATGAATTTGGGAATTGTGACTCTTCTAGTGGAGGACAAAGCTTGTTGTTTTACAATATGTGCTTTCACTTCCAAAGCTTACAAACTTCATCCTCACTTTTCTTTTCCATTATTTTTCAAGCATTCATCACCTCATCTTTTGAACCATTTTTCTTTTCAAGCTTTTGGGGCCCTTTGTCCCTCTTTTCTTTTCCTTGATTTTCTTTTCATCTTTCTCTTTTTCTTCTTTCAACTCTTCCAACTTTTCTTTTCACCAAAGATGTTCATTCAAGCACATGTTTTCCACTTTGTCTTTTATCCCCCACTAGATATAGGTATCAAAGGATCAAAAAGGCTAAGTGGTTAACATTGTAGTTTGCCAAGAAAATGAGGAATTAAGCTCAAGGGGCTAACTACGGAAAATTACTTCGGTTTTGGGAAATTTGGCTAAGTGACTCTTTTAGAACAAGATGGCCTATATCACATCACAAAGTTTCACACAATCATGCTTTCATACAAGAACTTAGGCAAGTTCTAAGATCACTAGCAATAACTTAGTCCACTCTCAAATGAACTAAACCAGATTACATGCTCGATTCAAGGCTCAATTCTCACCGGTTTATTCAATAGGACTTTCACAATCATCAAATGTTCCCAAACAACAACACATCATGCATCTATGCTATCAAAGATCAATAAATATGAGCACAACATGATACTATTCTCCAACACCAATCATGCATACATTCAAAGCAAATAGACATCACCACAACTACTCAACCATGGATTCCAATGATTATTCATGCTCACATTTCACCAAAGATTCACTACCCAACATATGATCAAATCCAACTTAAACAATATAATCATGTGAAAGCCAAGTGTGCGCCGGTGCAAAATGTGACACAAGTAGAATGACGAACCGGTGCAAGGGTGACAACTAGTAAAAAAAAATAAAAAATAACTCCCCCAAACTTAGAATTTTACTATGTATAAATTCTAAGTTTGGGGCTACAAGTTGTTACCTCCCTCCTTGCACATCCAAAGCTCTTCAAAGATCACCATTGCAACACTTGCTTTCTCCACTCCAAAGTTGGTTTTGCTTCTTCTTCATTCTCCAAGACTTGCTATCCATAGTATTCTTCATCCATACCTACAAAATAAACCAAGCTATCAACACTATCAAAGCAATAAAAACAAGAAAGCAATAAAACCTTGGGTTGCCTCCCAAGAAGCGCTATTTTTAACGTCCTATGCCGGACGGTTCTCCTTTGAGGGGAATATCAAGTTACCCCCTTGTCACCCTTGTTCTTGACCTTCCTTGCCCATACAACTTTCTTAAGTCCATCAAAACATCCACTAGCTAGCCCATCCGGCTCTTCAACCATGTCATAAGAAGTTGATGCCTCATTTATCCCCAAGTTTGTACAAGTAGCTTTTCTTGATTTGGGGGAGTTTTTGAAGAAAACTCCCCCAAACTTGGCCTTCTTGCCCATCTCTAACTCCGTGTCTTCCACCTTGGGGTTCTCCTCCATAATATTTATCTTGGGCTCTTCTTCCACCTCCTTTCTCATGGGTATTGGGGGATACTCTCCCTTAGGAAACCCATACTCTCCAGTCTCATCGTTTCGGAGTTTGATAACTCTAAACATGTCAATCGTAACTATCTCTTGATTCATTCGAAGCTCCAACTCTCCATTCCTCATATCAAGAATAACCCCTCCGGTTGCCAAAAATGGCCTTCCCAATATCAATGGAATGTTTTTGTCTTCCTCCATATCCAAAACCACAAAGTCTACCGGAAAAAGAAATTTGTCGATTTTGACCAATACATCCTCCGCTATACCCAAAGGGTATGTCATAGACCTATCCGCCAATTGGAGGTTCATTGTGGTTGGTGTGAGCTCTCCTAAACCAAGTGACTTGAAGAGTGACAATGGCATGAGGTTGATGCTTGCTCCCGAATCACATAGAGCTCTTAATGTACCTCCATCTCCAATAGTGCATGATAAAGTGAAGGATCCGGGATCCCTAAGCTTTGGAGGTAACTTAGCTTGAATTACGGAGCTACAATGTTCGGCTAAGTGCACCGTCTCATATGCCTCCATTTCCCTCTTGCTTGACATTATCTCCTTCAAGAATTTGAAATAATGTGGTATTTGTTCAAGAGCTTCGGCGAAAGGGATGTTGATATGGAGTTTCTTGAACATCTCCGCAAACTTGACAAACTTGCTATCCAAGTTCTTCTTCTTCTTCATCCTTTGCGGATATGGGAGGGGCATTATATTTTTACTAAACAAAGGAGGGATTGCCTCCCCACTCTTCTTCTCCCCTTCTTTCTCTTTCACTAAGCCATCATCTTTGTCAACACCCTCGGGTGCCATTACCACTTCCTCCTCTAACGGCATCTTGGGCCCTTCGTAGCTTGTCCCACTTCTTAGCCTTATGGCTTTGCATTGCTCCTTAGGATTTAGCTCCGTGTTAGAGGGGAATTGCCCCGGAACGTGTTGCTTTCCAATGATGGTAGCAAGTTGACCTATTTGCTTCTCTATAGCCTTCATGTGGGTGGTCACATCTTTGATCATCTCACCATGCTCATCAAGTCTTTGCCGAGTTATGTTTGCATTCTCCCTAGTTTCTCTCATGAAGTTCTTTGTTTCCCCCATGAAGGCACTAAACATATCCTCCATTGATGGCTTTGATGAAGACTCCACAATAGCTCCATCTCTAACATTAAAATTTGTAGGTGGGATGATGGCATTCCTTGTGTTGGCATAGGAAAAGTTCTCATGTTGCCTCAATCCGGGATGATATTGATTCGGATTAAGAGGTTGCCTCTCATTCCAACCTCTTTCTCGAAAATAACGGTCCCGTTGGTTGTTCATGAAATGGGCCTCCTCATATTGATCATCACTAGGTCCCATTAGTGACTTGGCCGCCATCATCGAAGTCAACTTATCCATCTTGTTGGATAAAGTAGCCAAATCATCCAACTCCTTAGTGGAAGCAACTTTCCGGCCTTGCCTTCTTTCGGATGGCCATTGGTGTCCATTCTTTGCCATCTCCTCTAGGAGCACATAGCCTTCATCCGTCGTCTTTCCTAGCAAAGAACCTCCACCGGCCGAGGCATCCACCATCCCCCTCGTTCGATGGTCCATCCCATTGTAGAAGTAACAAATCAATTGGTCTCTTGAGAATCCATGTTGAGGACAACTCCGTATGAGATCCTTGAAATGCTCCCAAGCCTCGGCTAAAGACTCATCATCGTCTTGCATGAAAGAAGAAATTTCTCCTCTTATCTTGATGGTCTTGCTTGGAGGAAAGTACTTCATGAGGAAAGCGTCTACAAGATCGGCCCAATTTTCGATCGTCCTTAGATCAAGGGACATGTACCATTGCTTTGCATGATCACGGAGGGAGAATGGGAACAATTGGAGACGGATGTAATCTTGAGGGACACGATTAATCTTAACCGTTCCACTTATCTCTAGGAATTGAGATAAATGGAGGTTAGGATCCTCCTTTGACAACCCTCCAAATTGGTTGTTTTGAACCATCATGATTAGGGCCGGCTTGAGCTCAAAGTTATGAGCATCAACGGGTTCCCGACCCACTCCTCCATAGGGCCTCGAAATTGGGCGGAAATGATCTCTTAGTACCCTTTGTGGTCGATTTCCCCCATTCCCATTCGGTTCCTCAAATCCATCAACCCCTTGATTCTCGACTTCCTCCTCGACCTCTTCTACAACCGGATTCTCTCTTCGGTTCATTCTTTCCAACTCTAGTTTTCTCCTTTCGGCGTTCCTTCTTCGACAATTGGCCTCAATCTCCGGATCTAAAGGTAGCACTTCTTGGTGATTCCTCCTAGATCGTGTGATCATAAACCATGTCTATCAAAAGAGTAAACGAGAGTGAGAAATACAAATAAGCTCAAAGTAACAAACACAAATATTTTTGGATTTTTGCAAATAAAGAAAACAAATAAATTGTCTAAACTAAAACTCTCCTAGCCTACACTCTAGAGCTTATAAAAAACTCCCCGGCAGCGGCGCCATAAACTTGATACACGTGTTATGCAACACTAAATAAACAACCGCAAGTGTACGGCGTCTATTGTAGCGTGATAAGCACGAGGTCGATCCCACAAGGAGGTTAAGCGTAATTGCTAGTCGAGTTCTAAGTAGACGTGATCGATAATTTGAGTGGTGTGAATTACTCTAAGATTACCTAACAAGTGTCACAAATAAGTAATAAAGAGCAAAGACGAAATCGATCAAATACCATATAAATCAAGAAAACGAAAGTGAAATGGATGTACTCAAAGAAAGAAAGTGGGTTCCAAGGCGATTGTAACACTTAGATGTCCGTTTATGAATGTTATCTCGTTTAGATGGCCATTAAGTTTATCTCATATAGGGTGATCACACAAGAAGAATTAATTAATCTCTCGATCTAATTAACCAAAGGCGCAATGCAACATAGGCTCGTATTTCTACCTCACAAACATTACACCGCCTAAAAGAGCTCCTAAGACCATTCGATTCCCTCTCCGATAATTAATCCTCTCTAGAGCTCATAATAATATCGGGTTGCATGCTTGCATACGATTAAATGAAATAAATCTCTCGATCTTACTCCAATTAACAATAGATAAGCAAATCATCATGGCCAATAACAACATGCTTGACAATGGATAATTAAACATGCAAATAGGAAACAAACACCAATTAAAGCAAGAAATTACTCATAAACATCAATCCAAGTCTTACAATGCCTTAGAACCACAAAGTTGTTTAGCTAACTACTAACATAATCAAATTACAAATTCCAAATGAAATAACTAAATAAAAAGGAAAAGAAAGAGAAAGCTTAGTCTAGAATGTGGTAGGGAATGGAATTTGGGAGCTATTGCATCCTTTCTTGAGTGATTTGATGAAGAATTGATGAAGATATGGCCAAAACACCTCCAAGTATGTGTAACTATGTGTGGATTGGGGGAGAATGGCTTGTAATTCAAGAAATGGGGGTTATATAGTGTTGGGGTAGGGTTTAAATGCCAAAATTGCAAGTTGGTCCTTCAAAAATGGCCAAAATAGGGAAAAAACACCGAAAATGGGGATAGCACGGCCGTGCACGGAGCACGGCCGTGCAAAATAAGCATATGGGCGTACAGGTGCTCGGCCGAGCAGGCGGCTCGGCCGTGCTGGGCGATGATGGTGGATCGGGGGTGCTCGGCCGTGGCTCGGCCTCGGCCGTGGCATGCAAAACAGGGGTGGCCAGGTGCTCGGCCGAGAAGGGTGCTCGGCCGTGCCCTCTCTTGGCCCAAAATCACTGTTTCGAGGTGCACTTGCTCGAGCACGCGTCTCGGGCGTGCTCGCGCTCGGTCGACTTCAGCCCTTTCTCGTTTCGTGCATATCTTTCGCCTCGGGTGTCGGATTGACTCGATTCCTTTGGCTAATCCACTCCGTTTTTCGAGACGAATCCAACCGTGCACTCCTCTTCCTGATCCAGTAAAGTATGGTTGATGTTTTGCTCCAAATTCCATCGTATTTCCTACAAAATCGACAAAACACAACCTTTCTCTCATTTCGGCTCAAACAATCATATTCCATGCATAATTCAATGAAATCCACATCAAAACACGCTTAACATGTGCCTCTAAAACGTGTAAATTCCACCCGAATCAATATCTCCTCCCTAATCGCAAGAGAAGATTTGATCATTGGTAAGTTTTTTTTTTTTTTTGATAGGTGAATATTGATATTTTTACAATTTGATTCGTGTGTAAAAATCTGTTCATATTGAATATTTTACAAAACTACATAACTGAGGGAGTTTATGTAATGGGAATAGTGAAGGAGATATGGTGTATGTTTATGGCTCTGGGTATTTTGGATTAGAAAGCGCCGACGATTAACTTTAGCCCTAATTCTCTCCCCATTTCTACCTCTCTCTGTTTCTCTCTCCTCGAAGCGGCATCGAGAACCGGAAGAGAGAGAGAATTGCTCGCCATTCTACCGTGTGAGAGCAACTGTTGTTTCTTCAATCGGTATGTATTGTTAACTTGCACCGATATACAGTTTTCAGAGTTATGAATTTCTTAAACTCTTGGGTAGCACAACGCGTTTCTGTTGTTCCTTGACTCGCTATGCTGTTAAATTTGATGATTCGGAGCTTATGCTGCAGAGCTAAGTTTAAATTATCGATTAATTTAGGTATATGGTAGAATGTTTTTTGGTTCATTCTAGCAAATGTTTTTTGGTTCATGTTGTTGTTCCTTTACTTTTCATTTTTGGATTTTCTGAAATATGATATTGATGTCAGTTGTCTTCCACTGTTTCTCTGTTTTTTTTAATGGGTCTTCTTTGCATACCAAAATGGGTTGGCTTTTGATTTGTCAAATTCTGAGTTTAAGAAAGACAACTTTTATGTCTTGGAAGGTAGCTATTCTATTAATGGAGAATCCACATAAAGGAATTATAGGATTAGGAGTCCATCAAAATGAAAATTCAGGCAAGAGTACATCATCAAGAAGTGGTAGTAAAACCAATCCAGGGGCTGAAGGGATTTCTTCTGCAAGGTGGGACGTCTATCTAAATCGTATGCTCATCCAATCGTGTGTGGAGGAAATTGGAAAAGAAAATAGACCAAACAGTCACTTCAACAACAATGGGTGGAATAACCTTATAAAAAGGTTCAATAAATTGACTGGAAAAAACTATGTGTACAAACAAGTACGGAATCATTAGGATGCAATGAAGAAGGAGTGGATACTATTTAAGAAACTAATGCTCAACTCTACTGGGATTGGTTGGGATCCTCTGAAGAACTCAATTGATGCTTCAAACGAGTGGTGGGAGAGTAAAATAAAAGTATGTGGTCTTGAACTTATAAGTTTTTATATTTCTTTATTCTGTTTATTAGATCTCTAGGTTGATTTGAAATACGATATTGCAGGAGAATGCAGATTATAAGAAGTTTAAGAACAAGGATTTATCCTTGATATGGTTTGAGTATGATAGGTTGTTTTCGGATGTTGCTGCCACTGGAGAAAGAGCACGAGCACCTACTCAGAGATCTGGAAATGAGGGCAGTGAGAATGAGATTGAGATCTTAGAGGATGGTGAGACAAAAGAAGTTGAAGACCATGTGGAGATTGGCGACAGCGATGACATCGTATTCACTAAGAATGATCCAAGTTTTGAAACCCAAGAAACAAGCAGTATCGGTGGTGATAAGAATATGTTTCCATCTTTGGCATAAATCAAAAGAAAGTATTCTGGAGAAAATAGCAAGAGAAAGAAGGTTTCTGGAGCAGCTTCTATTAAAGAAAGTTTTAATTCACTCCTACATTTCATGGAGAACAAGAATAATGCCACTTCTGCACCTTCCACGGAGACGACTATTAGGGAGGCCTTGGAGATTTTAAAGGACATCCTTGGAATTACCCCCACAAGCGAACTTTGGAATTATGCTTACAACCTTTTGAGCAAGAAAGATATGAGAGAAGTGTTTGCTAGTCAACCGTCTAACGAGTCACGCCTATCGTGGCTTGAGTTTAATTATAGCCAATTCAAGAAAAATCAATGATTGTAGTTTTTTTTATTTTAAGTAAGTCTAGTAAATTTGGCATTGATGTATTAAAAACACATGTAGAATGGTTTGTTGTTAACGGGATCGTTACTACTATGCTTCTTTTGTTGTTTCACTATTAAAGCTCTTCTTTAATCTTTTTCTACAGATCTGTTTTTTTTTTTTTTGAGTACTTTGCGCTTTATATAAGTAACATCTATCACCTTTTTCAATCTTGTAAACAAATCTTACATGGAAATGTGAAATTGCAAGGCTTATGGTTTCTACTTCCTATGGTGTTTACTTATGATGTTCTTTTCTATGCAGAATATCTTTAGCTGCTGCCATTTTTGTGGAGTTTCTGATTTTTTCGTTCTGAGAACAATGGCTGATGGTTTTCTGTGGATTTCACCCTTAAAGAGCTGGCACCTGTGAAGTGTAAGTTGATATGTTGCTCAAAATTGATTTGCTGAATTGAATCTCCCATCACTGATTCTTTTGTAAACTTCTTTTCCTGATATATTAAACGAAAAACCATTTGGAAGGTAATGCCTCATGCAGTAACACACTTCTTTATAATTGGAACAACTTTTAGTTGAACCATCTGAACATTTACTAAATAAAATATCATCTGTTGCCTTTTCTGTAAGAAGCTTCATTGTTAAACACCACTAATAATATGTATGTGTATTTTTGTGTGTATTTGTATATAAGAAGTATCGTCTTGTGCCATAAATGTGGGGAAAAAACAAAACAAATGTGCTGCATATTGGGGGAATGGGGGCAGAACTGCACGGGAATAAGTTTAAACACTCAAGAGTATAGTTTCCACTAATGATGAAACAAACAACTCAACTATATAGCCTCAAGGATGTTATATGTTCATCTATTAAAACAAATTGCTATATGTTGGCCTTTCGTTATCGGCATTTGAACGACCTATTTGGTGAATTGCTTATTGTTACTGTGCCTTGCAATTTTAATACAGCTGATATGAATATTGAATTATTGTCTGTTTGAAGCTGATATGAATATTTCTGTACAATTACTTCAATGCTATTTTTCCATATATATATCTTTCTTTTCTTAATACTTCTGCTTCTGGAAGATAGGAATTTGATACCTTATTATTACTTCTGCTGTTGTGTTCTTTCAGCCATTGTTCTTGCTCAGTACATTATTTATTCTTCAATATAGGAATCATTCTTTTAATGGAACTCGAAGATATCAGTGACAAAACAGATTATACTTTGAAAGACTCATGGGAAGTCTCTCATTGTTCTTCAATACTTCCAAGTACTTTTCTTAACGAAGAAGTCACCGAAGATGAATATGATGTTCAATAGAATTCTGATTGGTCAGTCCTATGCCAAGTAACTGCACACAACATCCTTACATATTATGAGAACTACATTCACAAGACTCCATGTCAAACTTCTATCCGAACAGGTCATAAATTCATGGAAGAGATTCTGAATGGAAATGAGATAAGATGCTATCAAGCTTTTCGATTAACAAAACATGTGTTTTTTGATTTATGCTATGAATTGATCCATAAGTATGACCTACAACCAACAAGAGGAATGTCTACCCATGAGGAAGTGGACATTTTTTTGATGACTTGTGCACATGGTGTTGACAATAGATTGTTGCAAGAAATATTCAATCATTCGGGTGAAACGATCTCAAGACACTTTCATATGGTCCTAAAGGCTATTGGTAAGTTGGCCAATGATATTATTGCACCTCATCCTGAGTACAATGAGGGGAAAGGGTATCATAAGCCTCAATACCAACGATACATGCCATTCTTTAAGGTGAGTGTATATAAAAGTACTTATATATAGTAGGCTACTCGAGTAGTTCAGGATTATATATAGTAGGCTGCGGTGGTAATATGTGTTAATATGCATTTTGATGGACTACATATGGAACAATAGATGTGAAGTACTTTTGAATAGATAGAGGATATATGTTTAATTCTTTTTATTATTTTCAGGATTGTATTGGAGCAATAGATGGTACACATGTAAAGGCTCGATTGCCACAAGGAAAATGAATACCATATATTGGACGAAAAGGGTATGCGACTTAAAACATTCTTGCAGTAGTTGATTTTAATATGTGTTTTACATTTGTTTGGGCTGGATGGGAAGGATCTGCACATGATAATAAGATTTTGGGAGAAGCTATTCGAACTCCAAATATCAACTTTCCTATTCCAAAAGGACAAAAATATTATTTGGTTGATGCTGGATACACTCATATGTCAGGTTATATGGGTCCTTATAAAGGTGAGAATATAAGATAACATCTTGAGGACTTTCGTCGAGCTAAGACAGGACAACTACACAAACCGAGAAACTTAAAGGAAAAGTTCAATTACTATCACTCTTCATGTAGAAATTGTGTTGAACGCACTTTTGGGGTTTGGAAAGCTAGATGGAATATTTTGGCTGATATGTCTTATTTCCATATTGACACGCAAAGAGAAATTGTGTTAGCAACTATGGCGATCCACAATTACATAAGGAAAAAAAATATTCTAGACAAGGCCTTTGAGATAGCAGAGAACGAAAATTATGAGCCAAATGTCGAGCATGTTGGAACATCTGTGGGAGCTTCTAATGTAGAAGACGTAATTGGTCATCAGAACACCTACTGGATGGCAGTGCGAGATTCAATTGCTGTGGAAATTGCTAAGCAAAGTTGATAATTTTGAATTCGATTAATAGGTGATGGTAATTATTATTTAGTATTTGAAGAATTTTGTTTAAAAAAGTTTATGTGCTTGCGCGTTGTAAAGATTTTTTTTGTTGAATTTAATATATTTTTAGCACTATTTTAATCAAAGTAAATAGTTTTTGCTTTTTTTTTAATTATTATTTTGGTTTAGATAAAATAAAAAAATCAAATTTGAATTTATTGAATTTATATTTTAAGATTTTGTTAAGTAGTAACAAAAAAAATCCAAATTTAAAAAATTAAAAGATTAGATTTTAAATTGTTTAGTACTCCCTCCGTTTTTTTTATAAGATGTTTTCGACTTTTTTTCTTGTGCATAAATATAAGATGTTTTAGACTTTTTACAATGTTTATTCCAATTATGTCCTCCCTTAACTTTGGAAAGAATTGAAATTTAATGTGTATTATGGAATGAAATTAATATAATTAAAAACTAGTTTCTTTATTATCTAAGGGTATATTTGTCAAAACATACCCCTTCTTAATTCTAATAAAATTTTCTAAAACATCTTATAAAAAAAACGGAGGGAGTAGTATTTATTAAAAAAACAAGAATGATAATAAATTCAAAAAAAGTTGCGTTAACAAATTTTATTTAAAAAAAAAGACTATTTGCATTTTTCGAGAAAAGAAAAAATGAAAAGACTATCTAAAATTATTGCGTTAACAACAAATTTTGTTTAAAAAAAATTGCATTAACAAAAACATGGAGTAAACATGTCCTTTTTGGTAATTACAATACTAAAAATAGCTTATAATGCCAAACACATCATCATCTTATAAGATTGTATAAGAACTTATAAGTTCCATTAGCCAAACACTTTTATAACTTATAAGCTACTTAAAAATTACATCTTATAAGTTGTTTTAAGAGCTTATAAGATGTTATAGCTTATAAGCAATTTAAAATAAGTTGAGCCAAACACCCTCTTAGTCATTGCCGAAATAATTTGGGGATGTAGGTGAGAGGTGGGAACGCCTTGGGAAGACCCCTTGCTTTTCGAAATTATATCGCCGGCCATCGGATTTCTTCACCTGGTCTAGAAAGATTTCGAAGGAACCATCATAAATCAGAAAAATTAAGGAGAAAGTCATTGGATTTAGCGTCGGTCATCGGAGTTGTTATGAGCTTCCATTGTCGGAAATCATTTTGGGGAGGTAGGTGGGAGGTGGGAATGCCTTGGGAAGACAAAAAACAGAAAGCAAAAAAGGGATTTTTTTTTGTTTTAAAAAGGGAAATCATCAGGATTATTATAGACATAACACCTCTAATTTAGAAGCTCCTTTCCGCAAAAAAAGAAGCTCCTTTTCGCATCTTTTTTTGATGGGAGTGGGTTGCAATTGTTCAGTTCACGTGGGAGTTAATAGTGATCGCTCCTTAAAACATTCTGTTATGTATACTAAAATTTCAATGTATAAAAAATACTTATCAATATCAGGAGCATTCTGTTATGTATACTAAAATTTCAATGTATAAAAAATACTTATCAATATCATACTAAAATTTGGATATTTCAAATTTGAGAGCGGTATCGATATACACCTCTTCCATAATGAAATCTTCATTTACATACCATTTTATATTGAAATGTCGATCTTTCCGAATTTATTTTTCAACAAAATACCAAAAATATTGAATCTGCGTACAATTACCATACCAAAATTTTCAATTATAAAATTATAGCATTTGTCAACTATGAAATGTTTTGAAATAGGGGCCTGATCTTAATATTTTGGGCTCAAGCAGCTCAAGTCCATTTAAGCTATTCATGCTAATTAAAAATTGAGCGTGGTTATACACACCAACCTATCGAGTACACCCACCTGACAAATATTTTATCCTCGAGGACATGTAAAATGTTCTATATACCCTTTCAGTTAAATTTAAAAAAAATACGAAGATGAATGCACCCACTCATTTCATTTTGCACGAATCATCCCCACAATCACCATAGTCTTCAAAAAAATTCTTAACAAACACAAAATTAGAAAGAAAGAGATGTTCGGGATTTTTTTTCCGGACAAATCAACATTATCCGAAAAAAAAATGTGTTCGAAAATTTTACATGAACAAAATTAAAATGTTCCAAATTTTATTACGAACAAACTCAGTGTGTACAATTTTTTTTTTGAACAAATTTCATTTGTTCGAAAAAAATAAATCGAACATGCAGATGTAGAAGAAAATTGCAAAAAAATTTAAAAAAAAAATTGTTGATTCTTATTCTAAACCCTAATCTGCAAATTTGTTTGTGTGCACAAACTCTAAACCCTAATTAGATTAAAAAAATAGAAAATGTGCACAAAACCTAAGCACCTAAACTTATCGGAATTACTTGGGAGGAGCCGACGGGTCAACGAGTGGATGGGGAGGGAGAGGCGTTGCGGCTGCAAAGGGGAGGGAGAGGGGTTCGGCCGCAAAGAAGGGCGACGGCGCCGTGGATGAGGCGCAGTGGGAGAGAACGAAGGAAGGTGGGTGTACCGAGTGAAACGAGAGAAATAAAATAGAATTACGATTTTAAGGTGTTCAAGGGTATTTTGAAAATTTTCACGTGGGTATCCTCAACTTACGGTGTGTACTTATCCCGTGAGTGTCCTCAATAGTTCGGTGGGTGTATAATCGCGCCCTTAAAAATTAGAGAGGAACAATATCTTTTTTGTCCATGCGCTTCAATTTTATTTTTTCAGCTTTACCCCCATATACTAAATTTTTTAAAGATACTATTTCCTATATTGTTCCACGTACTCTATAAAAATACATTTTTAGTTGGTATATATATTTTTTTCGTTTCTACCCTTCTCACAATATTTTATTCTTTTTTTTTTTATGAAACAAATTTTACACATGAGAATAAAACAGATCCTCATTACATATAGGGCATGTTTGATAGCATAGACGGATTATCTAAGATTAGGATGATAACTAAACTTTATAAATTTTAAAGCATAATCTACCCTTAATCTAAGTTATCAAACAACCAATAAAAATGATATATAGTTAATCTAGGTTTAATCTAAGCTATCAAACATGTCCATATATTATATGGTTCGTAATTACACTCACGTTTGTTTTGAAATAATATTAAATGTAAATAGTAAATAGTCACACTTGTGTATACACATTCAATTGTATATAGTAATAATTTGTTAATGACAAAGTGGGATAACTCAAATAGTTAGAGCATCACTAGGCCAATTCGAGTCATGGGGAGGGAGAAAAAGGATGGATATTTAACTTCCATAAAAAAAAAAAAAAAAATTTGTTAATGGAAAAATAGAGTTTCATCAATAAATGAAACTATTTCGCTCAAATTTCTATTTGATAAAAATGTATAAGAAGCAATTGACAATGAAAATAAAAATACAAGGGATAAATAAAAATGAAAAGTAAAGATAAAAAATATTAAAACAAAGAAGAGAACAACAAATAAAAATAAATAAATAATGAAAGTAGATGAGAAATGAAATATTTTGAAGATGAATTGTGATTTGTTAAAGGAATCTTAGTTATCAGATGGTGCCATTGTTTTATGAATCCCTTTTGATTTGTTCATCATCATCATCATCATCATCCTTGTTAAATTCGGGAAAGAAAGAGGAAGAGGATGACAGAGGAATACTCAATGGAAGCTCTAGGTCTTCCGACGACGGATGTTCTGGGTATTCTTAAGATTCGGCTTCGGAGAGGAATTAATCTTGCCGTTCGTGATCTCGCTAGGTTCAGTGATCCCTATATTATTGTCCGATGCGGCTCTCTGGTACTCTCTCTCCCTCAATCGCTCCACTTTTGTTACCGATTTGCACATGGTTTTTATGTTTCCTTTTATGCTTATTGATGGATTTTCGAATTCGAATAAACTGCGCCACACTTTGTGAATGAAATATATTGGGAATTTTGCTTGAAATGTATGCATCTCGATGAATAAATACCACCTTTAATTGATCATTAGAACTAGTAATTGTTTCTGTGTGATTGTAACAACATTTCTTGCCATTGTAGATATTCATTAATCTGGAAAAATCACTTGTTGTGGTTACATTTCTGTGAATCTTGTTGGGCGGTTTATAAATAGGACATGCACGCTATGTGTATGATGTATGTCCCCTTACATAAGATTTAGTCACATTGTTCACTTTACCATCAAAACTATCTCTGTGGAATATTTCATTGAGATCATGTTAAGTTTTAAGTTGCTGCATTTGCCTCAAAATATTGATAAAGCACAACAATCAAAACTCCATAGTTGAGATGCCAAAAGCATTAAAGATATAGTAGTATAACTCAATAGAAGTGAATCACCAAATAAATAAAGGAAGATTTATTTGTGTCTGTTCAACCATCAAATTTAATGTTAATTGATGCAGAGGGTGAAAAGTAGTGTTGTGCATGACACCTGCAATCCTGTTTGGAATGAAGAGTTGACTCTATATATTAAAGATGTTGATTGTCCCATCATTCTTGTAAGTGTCCTAATTTCTCCGGATCATATATAGCTAAGTTAATTAATCTACATTGTGTTGATGTGTGTTACTGTTAATTTTCCCAGTCTATGTATGACAAAGACACGTTCACCTTAGACGACGACATGGGAAATGCTCAAATAGACATCAAACCTTATTTAGAATGTATGAAGATTAACTTGGAAGGTCTCCCGGATGGCGCAGTAGTTCACAGAGTTGAGGCGAGCAGCAGGAATTGTTTAGCTGAGGATAGCTGTATCGTTTGTAACAAATCGAGATTGACACAAGACATGATTCTAAGGCTGAGAGAAGTCGAATGTGGTGAAGTAGAACTCCAGATCGAATGGCTTGACGTTCCGCCCAGCGAAAAATTCCACAAGTAGCGAGGACAGGCTTAAAGGCTTTATTACGTTAATGTTATCAAGAAATTGGAAACGGTTTCTTCTTGAGAGGGACAGAGCCATGTGAATGTTGTTTTATAATTTTAATAGTACACACCCCGATTTTAATAAGGTTTTAATCAGTATAATTTTGATTTAATTAATGAAAGGGCAGTATATATAGTCTTTATACATGTTTTTATTTTTTAAGAAAAATTAGGGATAAAGTCATACTAATAAAGAGGGGAGCATTTAGCCGTGACCTTTTTTTTTCAAGCGATTCTTGGGCCATCATACTTATTTGGACTTTACACGCAATTTTTTCGAAACAAACTTCATCAAAAATTTGGAATCAGTCTGCACACGTAAGAAAATGAGTTACACTTGGTGCATTTGTTGCATTCCTTATTCATTGGGCAATTAAAGCAGACCACAATTTCAACTTGATTCTAATGTGATTGGTCAAAATTTAATTAGGCAATTAAAATATTCCAAAATCACCTAAAGTCCAATTGGAATTTGTCTATTTAATAGTTAATTTGGAGTATTAATTAACATATGTTGGTGTTGGATTTGTGTGGGATGAAAGACGAAAGTTAAGTTGTGCAAATGAAGGCAACGTGGGATACACACACACATATTGCAAACAAAACAAGATAAAAATCTTGATGCATTTTTGGAAGCTTATAAACAGATATTTTTATCCCAGATAATTGATTTGCAAGCGTAGGATTCTCCTTCACTAGTTTTTTTTTTTTTCTTTTTTTATTTTGAAATCTTATCTTTCCAGACAATTTGTTTTTTTTTTCTCAAACAAAAAAAATCACTGAAGGCCATTCGAGAGCTCCAAACACTTTGAATGGCTTCTTCCTCCTCCACTTCAACAGCCTTAAACCACAATATTTCCAAAACAAATTTCCCACCATTCCTTAAAACAAAAAACAAAACCATAATCACATTCCCAACGTTTTGTTCAACTAAATTTCCATCATTACACTCTACCGCCGCCGGGTATAATGATGTGGTGGTGGACGAGGAGATGGACAAGATTCGGAGGCTTCAAAACGGTTCGGACGTGCGCGGGGTGGCGCTGGAGGGCGAGAAAGGGCGGGTGGTGGACCTAACACCACCGGCGGCGGTGGAGGCAATAGCGGAGAGCTTCGGAGAGTGGGTGATTAGTCGTGATGAATACGGGAGCGAGGGAGAGGCTGCTATAAAGGTGTCGTTGGGGCGGGACCCGAGGGTTTCGGGTGGAGCTTTGAGCGTTGCGGTGTTTGCAGGGCTAGCACGGGCGGGGTGCAAGGCCTTCGACATGGGTCTTGCTACCACGCCGGCCTGCTTCATGAGTACATTGCTTCCCCCATTTGCTTATCATGCTTCTATAATGGTAATATAATATGCATGCTTAATTTCTAAATTAGTTGTTACCGTTAATGCATAATTTTAATATTAATTCAAACTCGTACAATGTAAAAGCGGCGGGAGAGGGGTACTTGAGTTGTACCCCAAATTTGAAATTTTTGAGAGAGAAAATATTCTACATTTATTAACAATATGAAAAAAAATTGAGTCCAACTCAATTCTTGTAGCCCAACATTAATTAAAAAGATTTGGGTTTATATATATTATTATTGCTACATATATGTTAAATTAATTAATTGAGATAAAATTGTTAATGAATTGTTGTTTTGTTTATAGTAATTACAACATATATAATCTTATTACTAACTATCAATTCAATTAGAATCGAATGATACACCTAGTTTCTTTCTGAATGACGTCCAACCAATATATAAAAGAGTATTATTTGAAGTGACATATATTTAAAATAAATTATGAAAAAGTCTGGAAATGATTGTTTGATTACTTTTATTGAAATGGTGTGTTTCTACAAATTTTCAATAATGATGTCACATATTGTATTCAAAAAATGACAACTTTACGAACTCAATTCTATTTATATTTTGATTTTTTTTTTTGTGCATTGAGTTGCATAACTTTAAAGTGTTTAATAATAATATATTGTTCATATTTAGCACTCCAAAATCTAAAATCTTGGATTCGCTACTGACAACAATTAAATGAAATAAATATTGTGTATATATGCAGATGACAGCATCCCATTTGCCCTACACTCGTAACGGCTTGAAATTTTTCACAAGGAAAGGAGGGCTAACATCGCCCCAAGTGGAAGAGATTTGTGAGAAAGCTGCTCGCAAATATGCAAACCGACTGACTAAAGTATCTACCTTACTTAAGTTTCCGCCCACAAAAGTTGATTTCATGAGCATCTACGCCCAACATCTGCGGGATATCATTAAGCAAAGAGTCAATCACCCCCTCCATTATCACACCCCTCTTCAAGGATTTCAGGTACTTCTCTCTCTAATTACTTCCAACCTTTAATTTCAACAACAAATAAACTTGTGCTACTGCTACTTATAATAATAACTTTCAAGTCTTGGAGGTTTTTTATTAGTGTAAATTTACACACACACATATATATATGTTAAATTAATTCTTGTATGCACAAAATGCACTCCAAGCAATTAGTGTAATTTGTAAAATTACATTACATAAGTAATATCATTACGCTTATAAGGACTAAGGCCATCTCCAACCACAAACTCTCAAATGAAGATCTCTAAACTTCAAAATACACTTTTTCATACTCTATTTTAAAAACCTTTCTCCAACCATAAAACTCTATATCTTACTCTATGTATTATTTTAATCATTTTCAATATATTACAATCATCAAATAATATATTTATCTTGGTATTTAAATAAATTAATACAATTAAATATTCAATTAGTAAATTAAATTATAAATTAAATATTATTGATTTTATCAAAATTATAAAATGTAAATAAACTTGTATAGTTTTCAAATATTACTTTTATTTAAATATAAAATTGCGAAACATGTAATGGCATAAAACGATACATGTATGTTCGTGTTATATGTAGCTAGGTAATGCATGTATGTCCGTTTTAATATGTAATGTATTTCATATTTAATATATAATGTATGTTTTATTGTATTTTACGTTATTTTTTTGTAGGTAATAATAATACACAAAAGAAAAATTAAATTACACAATTAAAATTAAATTATTAATTAGTAATCCTATAACAATAGAATTGTAATTGTATTTAATAAATTATTAATATAAAATTGTAATACAGAATTGTAAATATTAATAAAATAATAGATATAAAATATAGAGTTTTGAATAGTAAACTTCATATATAGAGTTTACTATTCAAAACTCTATTTCAAATCTTCAAAATAGAGTACGGTTGGAGGGAGCAAAACTCTATAAATGAAGTTAAACTCCATTTTTACCATACCCTTGGAGATGGTCTAAGGTAGTACTACATCTTTCACCAAATTCGACATTTTTGTGCAAGTATTTGAATAAAATAAGAATAAGTACTGCAGGTTTTAAATTTTAATAGGGTAGTAAATTATTATTTAACTAATAGTCCAGTTCTTAGGCCCATTGAGCCATTTATGTTTAATATGAATTTTTAATGTGTACTATTAATAGTCCAGCTTCTTAGTCCTCAAAATATATATATATATATATATATATATATATATAGTCCAACTTCTTAGGCCCACGCCTTAACTTAAATTGAAACTCGTGATCTTAGTATGATCCAACAAAGGGCGCATCTCGTTTATATATATGGCTATATATATTTGTTTAAAGCCTATCTAAATTATTATTCCAAAAGGTTATAGAAGCCATAAATCGGTAATGAGCGTTGAGCGCCTAGGCCTCCTAAATTTTGTTACTATTATTATTATTTTTTTTTTATATAAAAATAATTTTCACTCTTTAATAGATAAAATTTGACAAGAAAAAAAAAACATTGTACATCATGGAAAAAACCCTGAGTATTACCTCGATCATATTATTACTTTGAAAAATTGTGCACAATTGTTTAAATCAAAATTCTAAACAAAAAAAATTAAAAATTAAAATATGGGCACCTAAATGGCCGCTTAGGCTAATTTTTCACCAAAAGCTCCTAGTACATTTTTTGCAACAAAAAAATTTAACACAATCAAGATTAAATTTTAGGTTTTATTAATGGCAAAAACTTGTGTGAGACCGTCTCACAGATCTTTTTCTGTAAGACGGATCCCCTTCAACTCATATTTCAAAATTTTGGTTAGAATAATCCATATTTTTTTCCAAATTTTTGATTTGTAAAAAAGTGATAATATTATTAACAAAAGTGACGGTCACTATCACTTTTCACTCAAATATTATCACTTTTTATACGAGGATTAAAGAAGACCCGTCTCATTATGTGATACGGTTTCTCCAAGACTAGCCCTTTATTAATTGGTGTAAAACTCAAAACACGATTACCTTTGTAAGACAAAAGAAAGTATTAATTGAAAAGTATTAATGGTGTAGATAGAGTGTAATAATTAATTGTGCATTTGAAATGAATGCAGATAATTGTAAATGCTGGAAACGGGTCAGGAGGGTTCTTCACATGGGATGTACTAGACAAGCTAGGAGCCGACACATTCGGGTCGCTCCACCTCACCCCCGATGGAATGTTCCCAAACCACATTCCCAACCCGGAAGACAAGGTCGCCATGGCCTTAACACGAGCCTCCGTCCTCGAAAACAAGGCCGATCTGGGCATTGTTTTCGACACGGACGTCGACCGCAGCGGGGTCGTCGATAAAGACGGCAACCCTATCAACGGCGACAAACTCATCGCGCTTATGTCCGCGATTGTCTTGAAAGATCACCCAAACGCGACTATAGTGACGGATGCGCGTACTAGCTTGGCGCTAACACGTTTTATCACGGACAGAGGAGGCCATCACTGCTTGTACAGAGTTGGGTACAGGAATTGTTGGGCTTAGGCCCAAGTGTTTTGGCCCAAGGCCTTAACACAAAAGGCCCGTAGCCAACTTGTTGCCCTAGTTGTTTATATTAGGCAGCCTCCCACTCAAGTCTTATTGGATATAGTTCTTTCTTCTTTCTCTTTGTGAAGTACAACGGAGAGTTAAGTGTGAAAGACTTAAGTGTGGAGAGTTACCGTATAAACTTGGTCCCTTCTCTACTTATCCCAATCCCAGGTGCCTGAGCCTGTGTCGATCTCATCCCAACGGGAGACGACGATTAGACCCAACAGTGGTATCAGAGCCACGGGTCGTCGTCTGCCGCCGTCTCTGTGACGCCGCCTCTTCTGTGGCGGAAACCTAGCCGCCGCCGCCCATCCCCGCAGTAGCGCCGCCGCCGCCTCCGTGGCGGAACCCTAGCGGCCGCCGCCGCCGTCCGTCCCTGCAACATTAGCGCCGCCGCCTGGACTCGCGTCGCCCTTGCTCGCTTCGACATCCGCCGTCGCTGTCGCCGATCGCCCCTGCAGAAGCGCCGCCGCCACCTGTCGCCTGAAGCCGCCGCTGCCGCCGTCTTCCCCGTCGCGCCGTGTCGCCGCCGCCTGCTGTTGTCCTGAAGTTGCAGCCGCCGCCGCTTCGCCGTGGGTAAGTTTTGAGGTAAACGTTCTATTTCCAGGTTTCTGCCTCCCAAACATTCTTGCCCTCTGCCTCCCAAACTTGCTTTCTGCCTCTCGCCCCAACTACTGGTAAGGTAAACGTGGGTAAGTTTTTTTTTAATTTATTAAACCTTTGATTTTATACAGTAAGTTATTTTTGAGTATTAATCTATAATATTATTTATTTAGGTAGTATTTCTTTACACCTAATAGAATAATATATAATTAATTGTATTCATTTAACCTGTATTTCAAAGTTTTAGATAAATTATTGCGTCGTGAGTATTTTCAGAGTTGTTGTGAATTTCGACTCGGTGAAATAGTAAGTTCTGCGGCACTCGTGGGATCTGCCCCCGTCATTGACGGGAATTAGGCAGCACGTTTGCTTGGTCCCGGGATTGCCTTGAAGTTTTCGCTTGGTGTTTTGAGACTCTTACCTAGGGTCTCGCTCTGGTAAATTGGCTTTGACCTCTCGTTTTTATTTCCGTAGTGTAGCCCCTGGCCGGGGATTATTTGCTTGTGATTGATATTTGTTATCTGTTTTGTGGTCTTGATTTTTTGGTGACCTGTGTGTGCCTGCTTCCGCTTGCCATTTACAGTTTCTTCCTTGCATATTTTGTGATTTTTTCCATTGGGCTCAAAGCTGTGTAAACTAAATGGCCAATCCTACTCCTACGTATGTGTTGGCCCCCTTTAATGGAAAAGGTGATTTCAGTATCTGGCAACAGAAAATGGAATGCATCCTAATCCAGCAGAATGTTTTCGCAGCCGTTGATCATTGTTATGAGGATGATGAAACTGATAAACAGAAAAGAGTAATGAATAAACAAGCTGTGTCTTCCATAATCTTGCACTTGTCTGAATGTGTGCTTAGAAATGTTGGTGTGATAAAAGATGCTAAAAAGTTATGGGAAAGGTTAGAAGAGTTGTATACTGAAAAATCTATGCCTAACAGAATTTTCTTGCTTGAAAAATTCTTTAGTTTTAAACTTGACTTGAATAAAGATGTTGATCAAAATTTGGATGATTTTACTAAGCTAATTCAAGATATCAAACATACTGGTGATAAGGGCATTGATGAATACTCCTCTGTTGTGCTATTAAATGCTATTCCTGATACTTATAGTGATATGAAGTCTGCTATTAAGTATGGTAGAGATATTATTACTCTTGAAACTGTGGTTAATGGCTTAAAGAGCAAAGAGCATGAATTAAAATACCATGGGAAGAGTAGTAAAAATTCTGGTGAAGTCATGCATGTTAGGGGTAGATCTTCTACTAGATTTCATAACAAGAAAAAGCATGATAATCATGAATTTGCTGCTAAGAAGAAGTCTTATGATAACAATCGTTCTAAGTCTAGGAACCGAAAATGCTATAACTGTGGTGAAACTGGTCATTATTACAAGGAATGTAGTAAGCCTAAGAGGAAACAACATAAAGAGCATGCTAACATGGCTTCCAGTTCTAATCATGATGGTGATGTTTATATGGTGACTGAAATTTATGATGAACAATGTGTGAATTCTGTGCATTCTACTTCTATGTGTGAAAATGAATGGCTTGTTGATTCTGGTTGCACGTTTCATATGTCCCCATTTAAAAATCTGTTTTCTTCGTATGAAGAGGTTAAGCATGGTTATGTGTCTATGGCTAATGAGAAAAAATGTCATATTGCTGGAATTGGTGATGTATGCTTAAAATTGGATTCTGGTGTTTCATTTACTTTGAAAAATGTGAGGCATGTTCCTGACTTGAGCAATAATTTGATTTCTTGTGCTGCATTAGAAGATGATGGTTATGAGGGAAAATGGGGGAAAGGTTGCATGAAAATTCTTAGGGGTTCTTTGGTGCTTTTCAAAGCTGTTAAAAGAAACAACTTGTATGTTTGCTCTACCAAATCTGATTCTTATGTGAATTCTGTGAATGTTGTCAAAACTGATAAGACTGAATTGTGGCATAAGAGATTAGGACACATGAGTAACAAAGGGCTTGAAATTCTGCATAAATCTGGTGCATTCGGTGATGAAAAATTGTCTTGCATTCCATTTTGTGATTCTTGTGTGTTAGGAAAGCAACATAAAGTTAAATTTCCTGTAAACCCCTACCCCAATACCTCGTCTTGCACTGATATTCTTGAGTATTTGCATGCTGATGTTTGGGGTCCGGCTAGTGTGCCCACCCATGGTGGAAATGTGTACTTTCTATCTGTGATTGATGACTTTTCTAGGAAAGTTTGGGTTTTCTTGTTGAAAAACAAATCTGATGTGTTTGCAAAGTTTAAGGATTGGAAAATTCTTATTGAAAATCAAACTGGTAAAAAGATTAAAAGCCTTAGAACTGATAATGGTTTAGAATTTTGCAATAAATTGATGGATAATTTGTGTGCTAATTCTGGTATTAAAAGGCATAAATCTGTTCCTTACACACCTCAACAAAATGGGGTTGCTGAAAGGATGAATAGGACTTTAATGGACAAAGTTAGATGCATGTTGGCTGCCTCCGGTCTTGCTAA
This sequence comes from Galeopsis tetrahit, assembly GCA_963675135.1. Taxonomy (NCBI): domain Eukaryota; kingdom Viridiplantae; phylum Streptophyta; class Magnoliopsida; order Lamiales; family Lamiaceae; genus Galeopsis; species Galeopsis tetrahit. The sequence goes on along the minus strand of OY776122.1, from coordinate 68,495,144 downwards.
GAAATTTTGGGGCGAAGCAGTTCACACTGCTGCATACCTAATCAATAGGTCTCCTTCCGTGCCCCTAAAAGGTAAATGTCCTGAAAATGTGTTTTTTGGTAAAAGCATTGATTATTCCAACTTGCGTGTATTTGGTTGTGCTGCGTTTGTGCATCAAAAAGCTGATAAGCTTGAACCTAGGTCTAGGAAATGTGTTTTCTTGGGTTACCCTGATGGTGTAAAAGGTTATAGACTGTGGTGTAAAGATGAACATGGATTTAAGGTTGTAATCAGTAGAGATGTTGTCTTTAATGAATCTGATTTTCCGTGTTTGCATGCTTCTGTGTCTTTACCTGAAAATGAGGCTGCTCCAAGTGAGGTGGAGCTGCTGCCCTATTTATCTAGACCTAATAATGTGCAAACTGATACTGATCATGTTGATATTGATGCTGAAAACGATGTTTTACATGCTGATAATGATGTTTTACATGCTGAAAACACTGATTTGCCTGCTGAAATGCACGAAAATGGTGCTGAATATGTGGAAAATGTGCCTGAAAATGCTGATTTGAATGATTATCAACTTGCTAGGGATAGACCTAGGAGAAATATTAGGCAACCTGCTAGATTTGATAACTTCCACATTGATATGCATGCTTTTAATGCTTTTGAGTCTTGCCATGATGAGCCTAAATCGTATGATCAAGCTTTAAAGTCTAAAAATTCAGTTAAATGGTTAAATGCTATGAAAGAAGAGATGAAATCCTTACATGTTAACCAAACTTGGAATCTTGTACCTAAACCTATGCATTGTTCTGTTGTGGATTGTAAGTGGTTATTTAAGGTTAAAGATGAAACTGAAAATGTTAGATTTAAGGCCAGATTAGTGGCTAAGGGTTTTACTCAAAAAGAGGGGATAGATTACACTGAAATCTTTGCTCCTGTTGTCAAATTTACCACTGTTCGCATAATGCTTGCTCTTGTTGCTCATTTTAATTGGGAACTTAAACAAATGGATGTGAAAACAGCATTCTTGCATGGTGATTTGGATAAAAAGATTTACATGAGACAACCCGAAGGATTTGTTGATCCTAAGAACCCTGAACATGTGTGTCTCCTTCGTAAGTCTTTGTATGGATTGAAACAATCTCCTAGGCAGTGGAATAAGAAATTTGATGAGTGCATGATGTCTTTGAAACTTAAGAGAAGCTCTTTTGATCCTTGCTTGTACTTTAAGGAAAGTGCTTCTGTGCCTTTTTTCTTGCTCATATATGTGGATGACATGCTTCTTGTTAGTCCTTGTGTTAAAACTGTTGAGTATGTTCAAAAGTGCCTTTATGATAAATTTGACATGAAAGACCTTGGTGATGCTAAGAAGATCTTAGGCATGCATATAGAAAGAGATAGGAAAAAGCATATTCTTTTGCTTGGTCAGATTTCATATGTTGATAAGGTTTTGAGTAAATTCTCTATGTCATGTGCTAAATCCGTGAATGTTCCTCTTGCTGCCCATTTTGTGTTAAGTAAGACTCAGTCTCCCATGACGAAGTCTGAAAGTGATGAGATGAAAAGTGTGCCTTACTCCAATGCCATTGGATCTGTTATGTATCTCATGGTGAGCACTAGACCTGATATTGCATATTCTGTTAGTTGCTTGAGTAGATATATGTCTAATCCAGGTATGCCTCATTGGGAGGCTTTGAAGTGGCTACTTAAATACCTTAAGGGTACGATGGAGGTATGTCTTAAATTTTCTAAATGTGCAAATGGTGTGAGACTTGTTGGGTATGTGGATTCTAACTATGCTAATGATAGAGATAATAGGAAATCTACCACTTCTTATGTGTTCACCCTATGTGGTTCTTGTATAAGCTGGAAATCTCAGTTACAACATGTTGTTGCTTTATCTACAACTGAATCTGAATATATTGCTATAACTGAGGCTGCTAAAGAGGCCATTTGGTTGAAAGGTCTTATTTCTGAAATTGGTTTACTTGAAGGTGAAGTGGTTGTATTTTCTGATAGTCAGTCTGCTATTCAATTGTGTAAGAATCCTGTATACCATGAAAGAACAAAACACGTTGATGTTAAATACCATTTTGTACGTGATATAATTGAAAAGGGCATTATTGATCTTGAGAAAATTGCTTCTGAGTTTAATCCTGCTGATATGGGCACCAAGTGCCTTTCTGTTGAAAAACATAGGTCTTGCATGAGAACTTTGAATTTTGATTCCATTGATTAAAATTGTTTTTGCAGCCTCTATGTTTATTCTGTTTTGTGTTTTTGTTTGTGACTTGTGTGTCTATACTGTTATTGTGTGTGCACTTTGTGTCCAACGTGTTTGTTTGTGTTTCCCTTGATAGCTTACTTTGCATTTGCTATTAATGCCTTGTATAAACTTTGTGTTTTTTGCTTTTGCAGGTGCAATGTGCTTGTAATAGGTGTTATGTGTGCTATGCGTGTGTTGTGTGTGCTATGTGTGGGTGTGTGTGTGTTAAAGGCGATGATGAAGACCTGTGGATATTTGGATTGTAGAGGGGATGGCCAAAAAGGTGGAGAATTTGTTGGGCTTAGGCCCAAGTGTTTTGGCCCAAGGCCTTAACACAAAAGGCCCGTAGCCAACTTGTTGCCCTAGTTATTTATATTAGGCAGCCTCCCACTCAAGTCTTATTGGATATAGTTCTTTCTTCTTTCTCTTTGTGAAGTACAACGGAGAGTTAAGTGTGAAAGACTTAAGTGTGGAGAGTTACCGTATAAACTTGGTCCCTTCTCTACTTATCCCAATCCCAGGTGCCTGAGCCTGTGTCGATCTCATCCCAACGGGAGACGACGATTAGACCCAACAGGAATGTCATTGATAAAGGGGTTCAGCTTAACCAGGACGGAATTGAAACGCATCTTATGATGGAAACTTCTGGACATGGCGCTCTGAAAGAAAATCATTTTCTTGATGATGGTGCGTATATGGTGGTGAAGATAATAATTGAAATGGTGCGAATGAAGCTTCAAGGATTGGAAGAAGGAATTGGAAGCCTGATTAAGGATCTTGAAGAGCCACTCGAATCGGTGGAGTTGAGGATTAACATTTTGTCTGAGCCTAGATTTGCCAAGGCTAAGGGCGTGGAAGTTATCGAGGAATTTAAAAATTACATCGAGGTTAGAGACTATCAAGTTTTGCCTGCCGAATTAATTTGTTTATTGAGAAATTGAAATTGATATTATTAATTTGCAGCAAGGAAAATTACAAGGGTGGGAGCTGGATTCGTGCGGAGATTGCTGGGTAAGCGAAGGGTGTCTAGTCGACTCCAACGACACTCCAGCTCCCATCGACGCCCACATGTACAGGTATTACATCTTATATATGTTACATTTGGTATATATATGTGACTAGCTAAATTAATTATGAATGATTGAATTCAGAGCTAAAGTTTGGAGGGGTGATGAGGAGGAGGAACTTGGGTGGGTACATATTCGACAGAGTATTCACAACCCAAATATAGCTCTTAATTTGCAGTCTACTCTTCCAGGAGGTTGCCTATCCATGACACGAGATCTCAAACAAAAGTATGAATATACTCTCTGCTAATTAAATTTTGCATTTTTTTTTAAAAAAAAAATACTAGTTTGCAATCAAAAGTAATACAAATTGATTTTTCTTATATATATTTCCAGGTTTCTTACAGCCAGTGGATTGGACAAATTCCTCGATATTTCTCAAATTGACGACTACACTAGAAACGGGAATTAATTAATGTAAGTCAATTAAAAAAATTTAATTGTATATTCATGTGTGTATATCTCGATTAATCAATGAACTAGAGAGAGTTGTAAACTTCTGTTGCTTACGTATATATATATTCAAATAGAATCTAGATCAGCCTTAGATTTTGCATTTTTATTTAAAAAAAATAAAAAATCAAAATTATGAAGGCAGGCAATAATAATAATAATAATAATAAGGCACTATTAATTAATTTCAGGTATCCCATGGATCACAATATTACCAGAACGTACAGTACATGCGATATTTTAAATTTCTTTCTTTATTTATTTATTTATTATGACAAGTACTAGTAGATATATAATCCAACCAAATTAGCTAGTTAGCGACGAGCTGAGGGGTGGTCTCAATTTGTTTGGAGAAATCAAGGAGAAAATCCATGAATGCACGGGGTTCGGGGGTAGCCTCATTCTTCTTCTCGTACTCAAAAGTCCATGTAATAACATTAATTTTTTCTTCATTGGTAGTATGGACATCAATCTTAACTATAAAGGGATTATATAATTCCAGCATGTCTCCGCCAATGGACTTAAACGTGATTGATTTCTTCTTCTCGTCTAAGCTTTCCACTATCGCTTTATTGAACTTATTCTCTCCACCTGTAATATATAATTAATTATAACATGCATGAATCAATCCAATTAATTAATAATAATAATAATAATATACCTTGAATGTAGTTCCAAGTAACAATGGAACCAAGAGTTCCCCAGTGACCTCGTGACAAATCAACAGATTCAACCTTATCAGGACTGATGTGGGGAATGCAGTCGGGAAACTTAAACACTTGAAATACGTCCTGCTCTGTTTTTACGCTTATTTGTGACACTAGTTTACCCATCTCACCCAACTTTATTAGTATTTCTTTTCTTCATCGAACTGCCTTTTATAACTTTCCTTAATGGATAAGGAGGAATCTAAGACCTATCTTCCATTTTCAAACAGAATCTTTCATCACCTTCTTTTACACAACCCCTTTTCTTGAATCTCATCCGGTGCAAGGATCGATCACGGACCTACATAGGGTCCAGGGGGCCAATGGGCCCCCCACTGATTTTTTTTTTTTTTTATATATATATATACTTCTTCCGTTTCGTGATTATTTATACATTTTTTTATTGAGACTAATCTACAAAATTAATACTCTTACTATATTATTTTATTTTCAAAATTGTCACTCATTTTGGTTCATATTCTTCCTTAGACCTCACTAAATTATCTTTTACACCTCACTAAATTACATTTAAACTTCACTAAATCACCCAAAAATATACTCACTCCTTCCGCCTATAAGCTTCCCGTTACTTTTTGGCACATAGATTAAGAAAAGTGATTAAATAATAGATATAGGGCGTGTTTTGAAACTCTACAAACTGCTTCCAGAATCACTTTTTTTCAAAAGCTTGTGAGAGGGAGCTTTAAAAATAAGTGATTCTAGAAGCAGTTTGTAGAGTTTCAAAACATGCCCATAGTACAAGTGATGTGATTGGAAGAAGGAGAGAGATAGAGAGAAAAAGTAAGATATAAAGTAATGTGTAAGAAAAAGTACTTATCAAAAAGGGTATGGGAAGCTTATAGGCGGACGGACCAAAATGGTAAAATGGGAAGCTTATAGGCGAACGGAGGGAGTACTCCACTACATTAGTTTATTTTTAAAATTGGCACTCATTTTGGGTCCACATTTTCCGTACACCTCACTATATCACATTTAAACCGCACTAAATTCCCTTTAAATCTCACTAAATCACTCAAAATACGTACTCCTTATTTTTTTGACCTCACACATCACTAAAAATTCACATTTCTTAAAAAGTTACTTGTTAAGGTATACAATTCACCACAGAATATGGGGTATATTTTAAGTTCTTGTTGACTAATGTCTCAACAAGAAAACACTTTAAATTTTAACACCGTTTCACTTGTTATGAGTTGAAACAGTTAAAATTAATTTTTTTTGAAACATAACAAAAGTCGTTAAATTAATAAAATGAGGTCTATTGAAAATTTTATAATGATTGTTTGTTTAGATATAAAATTTTATAATATTATTTTTTATTTATAGTAATGCAAATCGGGCCTCTAATTCAAAATTTTTGGGTCCGTCACTGGATCGACCAATCCTATCGCCCACTTACTGGAGTCCCGTTTAAAGTCAGAGTTGTACGCTATGTATTGAGTGACCCATAGAAAAAAAAAGTTTGCACTTAGAAAGTTCCAACCTGATAGGTTCAGGTTTTTTACACAACCCCTTATCAATTATATAATTAATGATCACGTACGTTTTTATAAAACACATTGCACTTCAATCAAGTAGTCAACAAACTAAATTTCTAGATGACGTGGGATATAACCCTGGACCATCAGGAGGTCATGGGGTAATCAAATTTGCTTTTGCTACTACAGTGCATACAGAATTTGTTCTTCAGGGATCTTTTTTTTTTAAATTTGTGTGGATATGGGCTTTTCAGGGGGATCCTTACACAACCATATTTCATTTTCTACCACAAATAATAGAATAACACAACAAAAGAGCGAGACAAAAAGAAAAAGGCTACGAATTTTATTTATTTATTTACTTATTTAGGGGAGTGTATTCAATTGAGACTCTGTTGAATTTTTTTGGACTTTTAAAATCTGGGGGTATTCAATCCGAATTTTTAAAAGTCTTTCAAAATTTTGAGGTATTCAATACGGATTTTAAAAAGTCTTTAGAAATTTGTAGGTATTCAACAATCTATGAATTTTAATACTCTATGGATTTCGTTGGATTCTCCTTCAAAAATATAAATAAATTTCACTATTCAAAATCACTTCTAAAAAATAGAGATTTCAATGGATGAAAGAGAAGGAAGTAATGTATTTTCGAACCACAAAATCCTTACACAGCCTCATAGTTTACAAAATTGAAAAGCTGTCCATCTTCCTGCTCTTCTTCAAACGAATATTTCTACTCTTCTTCAAACAAAATAAAATCTAACCATGTTCTTCAATAAGCATCACATATTCTTCACCACCATTATTATTATCGTGAAAACTGTATTTTAAAATTATATTTTTTCTTTAAAAATTATAGTATATAGTTATGTTAGCAATATCAAGGTCGTCACTCCAGTAATCGACGTCAACTCCCCATTACGTGGTGTTCGATATCATGACGACGTCAACTCCCCATTACGTGGTGTTCGATATCATCTAAAAGATTTTGATGGTCAAGGTCGTCACTACAGAAATGCAATTATTCAATCTTTCTTGGGGTTTTCTACGGTGAGACAGGGGTTCGCCCTGTCTTACAAAAGGCGTCCAATGAGAAGTTGACATGTCATTTAGCTTCGTTATGGCGATCGCACTTCGCAATGATATAAAAATATTTATTTTTTATTAAAAAAATTATAAAATTACTGAAATGTCCTCATAACAATTTTTAAAAATATATACAAAATTACAAAGTTAACCTTCTTTTATCATCTTAGATAATCTCAGTCAAATATCTTATGAATAAACATTCTCATAATTCTTATCAATAAACTTTCGAAAAAATTAAAAAAACTCACCACTGCCCCCTTCCTGAACATTCTCATATCTGTATAGCGTTTTGCCGTTTTCAATTCCCAAACTAATAAACCCTAGAAATATCGCTGCCCCCTTCCTCCTTTGAAAACGCAAGACAGCCACCATGAGCGGCGCACCGGCAGCAGGAAAACAGCACCTCCACTTCTCCGGGCAGCAACACAGTAGGTTCCGCTCGCGGTCGCGCCGTCCTTATCATCATGGCCCTTAAGCGAGAGTTCTCACAGGTCTTCATCTTCTCTTTATATATATATCTCATAGTTGATTTCTATTGTAGATTTAAGAACTTGAAATCGTTGTTGTCTTGAATTTCTTCCTTTTCGATTCTTCTCAATTTTCCCTAAAATCATTCTGATTTCCAACGTATTGCTCTTTACTCCTAGTGTTGGTTACAATCTCAGGTATGGAGATTCTGCTTAATCGGCCGGTTTTAGGTGTTGTGTTTAATTCTTTTGTTCGAATAGCTTTTCATTTTGAATGAGTTCAAATTTATTTTGATTTTGTTTCTTGAAAATTTACAATCTTTGGTATGAATATATTTTTTGATTCTTTAATTACTTGTAATTGGGTTTTCTGCAATGAATTTATGTGTCAATCTAATTTGTATTAGTTTATCATATCAAGTTGTAAGGTTTATACCTTCTGATGTTGTAAGGCTGCATAATAGGATGGCATAATTACGGCTAAAATTGCAGTCTAATTTAGACAATTGAATAACAGAAAATCAATCACCAATTTAAATTTTGTTTGCAATTGAGTCTTTGGAGCAGCCCCCTCTTGCCTGAAGCTAATGTGTCAAGTAAAATACACAGCTGTTATCCCAAATTTGTTCACCTGTTCACTAAAATTCCTTTCAAAAGCATGCAAATGATCTACAGTAACTTGCATACTATTCTCCTATACATTTTTTTGGCCCTTCGTTAAAAAGTGCAAGAAAAATTTGTTCTAGGTGTTGACAGAAAAGTCATCCCGAGCGTTAATTGGAGTCGAGAGAAAAGGGGAGTCAAATGATAAAGCCTTGACAGCAGGCAAAAGGAAGTATTCTGAGGAAGACACAGAGGTCAAAGTTGGCAATTGTGATAAGCCATGGTTGGTTTATGCGCGAAGGAATTAAGAAGGCCGCGGGCCTGGACATGTTGTAATTAAATGATTAGTCGCGGGCTTTGTTCATGGGAAGTATGAATGAGTAGAATTCAAGTGGAGGTATGCAGTTACTGTTAGTGAGTTGTGGAGTAACAGAGAGCAAAGAAAGAGATGTTGATTCCTCTCATTTAAGTTAATGGAAGAAGTAACTTCATAGTGAATAATATTCAGACACCAGTTGTAACTTTATATGTATGTCTTGGTGCATTCGTTATTACTTTTTGATTAAATAGTTAGTTACCTCTCTTGTTTATTTGCACTTATGTATAGTTCATCTTCTTGGTTAAATTACTAGGATTTCTTTCATTCTATAGTAGATATTTTGTACATATTTTCAAAATTATACTAGTAGCATTATTAACGGTTAATTGCATAAAAGAAAATCAATGATTTTTCTCACATTTTATCAAAAGATCATACTGTAATATATCAAAAGATCCTTGATACAAATTTTTTTCAAACACCACAATTCCACTAGAGTGTTTCTCGATTGATCCCCTAATAAGAACGGAGCTAGACAAAATTATTTGGAGGAGTTTAAATAAAATTAAGTTTATCGATTATAATTCATACTCTATACTCTATATTTAATAATACATATTTAAGCTGTATTATAAATTGTAATGCATGATCTGTAAAAAAAAAAAAAAAAATTTGACTGGTATGATCTGTAAATATTTATTACAAGACCTTTATATAATTAAAAATGAAGTAGAAATTATGCACAACACAGAGCCGAAGATGTAAAATAAAAAAATACAGTAATTTATGTCACAAGCAAACTCGATTTAATCATGTCATATTGCAATCCTTACTAATATCAACATGAACTCATTAGAGTGCTAAAATCACTAAAATTACTTTCAATCCTCCATTAAATCATGATATGGGCTCATGCACGTTTCGTTTTCTTTAAGATTCCAAGCCACGCTTATACAGATGTTATCTGAATGGAACTGGAGGTGATGTTCAGTGATCTTCTTTAAATCTTCATCATCTTTTAGTTCAATTTCATCGCCATTGGCATCCGTTCCCCATACTTTATAAACTTCTTTCAGTATTCCACCCATAGTCATTTGTTGATGATAAAATTGTGTTGGCACACAATGAGATATATCCTTGTTTGGTAAAGGAGTAACCCACACATTAACTAGATCTCTGCAAAAATCATATACTTTTGTGTTATATAATAACGATCACACGACTCGTGCATATTAATGAGAAAAAAATATTTTCAAATTTATCACCTAGGGTAAGCGAAATTCTGATCATGATTAAACAAATGTGATGCTAGTCTCCTCCGAGTACTCACAGACTCTTCCTGTTTTATCATTCAATTGAAAAATTGAATGCTACTCACAAATATATTTATAAAAAAATTGTATCACCAAATAATTTATTTACCTCTGTCAATGCTCGATTCATGCCTCCTAGAAACATCATGTGCAAGCATACATATAGACCGCAGTCATACCTATGTAACATTATAATTAAGATATATATATATATATATATATATTCACGAATTTGTTGCAAATAAATAATGAAGATACATATGGCTTACCCGTTTGGTTGTTTTGGAGTTGTAATAGAATATCAATATTCAAACATATTATGCCAATTAGAATGCTTAAATGGTTCTCCTTGCCATAGTTTGCTTATGCTTTCCAGTCTCATCACCTATTGAAGTTTTATGTCAGCCAAATGTATAGGGTCAATGCAATTGTTGAAAACTGCATGCTTACCGAAATTTGAATCATAGATAATCTATGTTTTTCAGATTCTTTCGTTCTTAGCGTGTCACAAATTTATATAACTTGTCTTTAAAAGTCCACCTTACACAATAACCAATGGTTATTATCATGAATCGGGATTGAAATTGATGAACATCTTGATGAAAGACCTTTGAATAAACTCTTTCTCCCAAATATATTTCTATTTATACGCTCATCTGAAAAGATGTCATTGAGTTGAGTTTGAATCTGCAATTGAAGAAATAAGACAAATTACACGAGATATTGGAATGACTTGTTAAAAAAAATCTATAATTTGACCATACACTAAACCATGCGGGTAAGCTCCATTTCAGAAGATTGTGGATCAAGCAAGAACCAGAAAAGTCAAAAAAAAAAATCAACTACGTGATGAAGAAGAGGAGTAGATTCTAAAGATGGTATCAAGCTGGTGTAACTTGCTAGATTCTTTTTTTAATGATAGTTGAATAGTGAATACAACAGAATAATGTTTTTTAGTCCGTTGAGGCGAATTTTCTTTTCAGTCCATAAATGCTTTTCTTTGAAAAAAAACATAGATTGTAGTTTGCTGCTAAATACTTGAAGTATTGCCTCTTGAAGTATTGTCTTTTGAAGTATTGACAACGTTGTTTGGTTGAGGGTATATGAATTGTTTGATTGAAAATAAAATTGTAAGATTTCAGTCGAAATATGTTCTGGCTAGCCGTAATTGGTGAGAGTTTGATCTTGGTACATGCTGTATTTATCATGATTCTTAAGTTCAGAAAGCAAAACAAGGATAAACAAAGCTACAGAGCACTTATTTTTCCAAGATTTGAGATCTTTCTTTTAGTACTTGCACTCCCTTGTTTCTGTGAAGCTTCTGCAGTTTTAATAAAAGGTACAAAGGACTTTTCTTTAGACAAAGACTCCGTTTTTTTCACTTCTCTAATTTCTTGTTCACGTTGTAAGGAGGGACGTCACCTGGAATGATAGTCGGGGTTCTGATAATAAGCTTAGTGGCTTTTATGCTGCTATGTTTGCTTATATTTTTTTCTTTTGGAATCACTTTTGGAAAGCTACTTCAGTACAAAGAAGTGCATCAAGAAGGGCAGCAATTCCATCTAATAAATTTGCTCTCTAGTACACAAATGTCAGGTGTAACCACATGCAAACTGTTAAGATGCAGATGTTCCTCTTAATATCAGGAGATCAATATCAATAGTGAAGCCGTGGGCATTTAAGAATTAATTTGGAGAAATGAGTTCAATTCTGTAACCTTGGTCTGATTATATCAGTGCCAGAGATGACAATTGACGAAGCACACCCATGGTAAGCTATAGGCAGGTGGAACCTGAAAAATATACAGCAAGAAAGACGTACAGAAATTTTGTGTGAAGAAGAGAGATGGTCCAGTTTTCCAATGAGATAGTAAATTGCCATACCAGTTTGGGTTGATGGCGTTTTCTGGGCCTCGAAACATAAGTCCGCAGTTCTTCGCATGATGCTTTGATGCAAAGAAGTCAGAAAAAGAAATAATAGCAAGATAAGCCATTACAATAGAAAATTTTGAAATCAAAACTCTAACCAATGCACAAGGCCGGTTCCCTAATCCATTCGACCACAAACCGGCACGATCTTGGGGATGTTGTGGTACTTTAATGACCCTTTCATGTGGCATATAAGAGAAATATTTTCCTCACATATGTTAGTATTCAGATGCTGCTGTGCTAGCCTTTTGTGATTATCCTTGTTCCATATACCTCTATATTCTTTCATGAAGTTTTTTCGTGCATCTATAATTTCTAGGTATTTCTTTTGTATGACCTGTAGCATTTTACTACTTCATTGCCTCATTGGTTGGAAGAATCGTCTTGGAATATTGCACATTAATCAAGCAAGCAATTTCAGTGTTTTATTTGTGATTTTTTGAAGCATCGAGGGTGTTTTTTAGAGATCCAGTTGTTAATGTATTTTATTGGCAAGAATATTTCCTATGCATATGCTGGGATAACAGATCCAATTGTTAAAGTATTTTATTGGCAAGAATTACATGAATGAACTAATCATCTAAACATCTAGAGTAGAGTTTGCATTAGACTACCACACTAAACATCTAACAATTGCCTAGGAACCTATTATTACAATTTTGATCTATTCATTGCATCTGAATAATAAGTGATTAGTGTCCTCGTCGCTCTCCCCTAGGAGTTTGCAGTTTGTGATAAAATGCTTGTCGTAAGCGCCACATCTTCTTAGGTTGATGATTTTCGGAATTTTGTCCTGAAGTAGTCTCCACGAAAATTGATTCAGACACATTGAGAATAAGAGATGATCAATTCACCTTCATCATACAGAGACCCCATGTTAATTATCAACATCTCCTCCTATAATCGGTTTTCCGCAATCATTTCATTACTCCTCACCAACAATCAGCTTTTGTCTCCACTTATCCTAAAAAATTAGAGCAAAACACTAACCATCATTCTCATTACACGATGAAATGCGATAAGATAAGAATGAATATGCGATTGTGAATGGTGGACGAAATCTGTCATGTGAATTAAGTCAAGCAATAAAACAAGGCTGTATATTTACTGTTTCGACGCTAAAACTGCTCAGAAAAGCCAAGAGAAAAAAGTTACCAAGCATAGCAAAGAAAACAATGTTATCACCATCCGCAAAAATTCTAGAGGCATGTCATAGAGACGAGTTTCAAATGATTATCACCTGCAGTGACAACAGGCAAATAATTTACCCACACAAAAATAAGTTATCTGCAGAATAAACAAGAGATTATTTCAGAAAACAACTAATATAATGCGAACATAAGACGGCGCATTTGGAGATTTCCAACTAACTAGAAGACAAAGTTAAGTTGTAAGGAAAATCAAGATCAGTAAAAAGAAAAGTTAACAACAATTAATGAGGCATGTCATGCCAATGAAAAATCCAAACAATGTTTACCTTTTGCCTTTTCGTTTTCCACTTTCTTCACTTCTCCATTTTTTTCCTTAGTTTTTTATCCGAGAATTATTTGAACACTGCTGGTCAGTCACATTTTGTGACAAATATGTATTAACCAGATTTTACAGGCTTATGGCATATTAGAATTACAGCAAATGCATTTTAGCAAAAAAGCAACATATTTTTCTTTGAAACATTCACAACGTAAGATTTGGGTATATCAAGATTATTGCTAGGTATTTAACTAACTCAACCACATTAGCTCAGTATTGTTAATAACTAAGTACCACATTAGCAGTTCTAGGCACTAGACAGTCAGGAATGTTGAATAGATGAGTAATTACTATATATGCCATAAGCATTTCCTGATAGTATTAATGAAGTTGGTTTTAGACATATATGTAATAACCAGATTTTACAGGCTTATCTTCAATTTTTCAGCACTTAGTAAAGGTGTTCTCTCAGATCCTATCAATGAATCTACCAAATTCCTAACTTCATTTAATTAATTCCAGGTATTTAGATGAATGATTATGAGACGAACTAGAAGTTCATTAATTTGTTATAGAAAAGAAAGACCAACAGGTCTAGGATCCAACATCATTAACTTGGGTAAAAGTAATAAAAATCTGGCCTTGCTCATCAGGAATGGATTGAGGATACCTTTTGAAATATAAGAACACATATTTTGGATAATATAATTAAGCCATACTAATTTGGAATCAGTCTTGATCCTCAGTAGATATTAAAGATATACCCCCAAAAACTTAAATGTGTAAACCATATTCATCTTGACTGATCAATCAACACTTAATGAACCGAGAGGAATAGGTGCGTTGAACACTTGAACTTGAAGTATTAAAAATTAAAGATTGATTTTAAAAGAAGTGAAATATCTTAGGAGGAACAACAACCTACAAAAACTATTGATCAGGCTGTATCATAATCTGGATAATGTCCACATAAATTGACAACATTTATCTCCATGCTTAAAACTTAAGCGAATGACAATACTTTCTAAACAATCAAGAATAATTTACAACACCAGGCAACTATCTATCTGATTTGAATTAGATTCATACAGAAATTCATTGCAGAAAACTCAATTACAAGTAATTAACGAACCAAGAAATACATTCATACCAAAGATTGTAAATTTTCAAGAAACAAAATCAAAATAAATTTGAACTCATTCAAAATGAAAAGCTATTCGAACAAAAGAATTAAACACAACACCTAAAACCGGCCGATTAAGCAGAATCTCCATACCTGAGATTGTAACCAACACTAGGAGTAAAGAGCAATACGTTGGAAATCAAGAATGATTTTAGGGAAAATTGAGAAGAATCGAAAAGGAAGAAATTCAAGATGGAGAAACTTACAACAACGATTTCAAGTTCTTAAATCTACCGCAGAAGAAATTCATTGTTCCTGCTTCGTACGCCCGCCAACTAATGCACAATTGCAGTCGACACATCATCGTCTTCTACTGCACGGCCAACCACGGCAGATTCTGATAGTTGCCGGAAAGAAAAATATCGAGACAAATAATTCAAGAATGGTGTTAGATGAATATAGAATTTGTTAGGGTTATGAGATTAATTGATTTAAAATATTGTAATTTGATTAATTTTATAGTACTGTAGTAATTGATTTAGATGATGTATTATTTAATGATTGTTTATTTTAATAATAAGGATATTTATGTAATTTTATAATTTAATATTTTTATTTATTTTAAAATAAAAGGATATTTTCGTCATTTTATATATGTCAATTTAATTTATTAGTAGGGCGATGTAGTGCGATTGCATAATGCATAAAGCAAACGCACTAATGCGAAGTGCAATTATATAAATTAAATTCCATACGTCAGATCAACGATCTAACGGTATTTGAAGTATTGCCTTTTGTAAGACAGTGCGAAGCCTGTCTTACCATAGAAAGACCCATCTTTCTTCTTCGTCGTGCATTATTAAGAAATGTGATTGAGAGAATTTTTGGTATTTTCAAATCACAATTTCCCATTTCAAACACAAGCAGAGCAGAGTTAGTACTAGCTTGGACTGGAGGTGGAAGAGGAAAATTTGGAATTGCTTGCCAATGCATTGAGAACCAGTATTGCTAATAGCCAAATGCTTGTATGCATGCAAGTGCATGGTGCATACCTCCTCAATTTTATTTTATTTTTAATTCAAATTATCTACACCCATTCATATAATTAGTTCACCTCCCAAATTAGTTTTTACTATAATTATCTGCACTTACACATTTAATGAGTTCACCCCAAATCATTTTTTACCACAGTTATATGTACTCGCTCATTTTATGAGTTCACCCCCACATCATTTTTTTACCACGGTTATTTGCACCCGCTCATTTTATGAGTTCACCCGGTTATATGTACTCGCTCATTTTATGAGTTCACCCCCAAATCATTTTTTTACCACGGTTATCTGCACCCACTCATTTTATGAGTTCACTCCCAAATTATTATTTTATCACGATTATCTGTACCCACTCATTTTATGAGTTTACCCCAAAATAATTTTTAAAAAATAATCACATTTAAAAAAAATATATTATCTTTTTATTAATTTACACAAAATATAATAAAATAAACTCTAATTTATATATTTACAATATACAAACGAGTTATTATCGAGTTACCGTCGATTCACCACCAAGTAACCCATACTTTTTAAAAAAAATTGTAAAAATATAATTATTAAAAAACTATCGAAATTAGCCACAAATCTCGATTTTTTTCTTTTTAATTTTTTTCCCCTCCTCTTTTCCTTTTTTCTTCCCATTTTCAATTTTTTTTTCCAAATTTTTTATTTCTTCGTTTTTTTTTCTTTTACTTTTTTTTTTCGGCCTTTCTTTTTCATTTTTTTCATGTGTATTTTTTTAATCTTAATACAAAATAATATTATAGGTATGATTTTATTATATTATTTCGGCGGTGCACCTGAATTTCAATTTTAATTTGATGAGTAAAGGACCTGTCGAAAATCCATGTCGGTCGGTGGGTGACCCAGCCACCATCATATCCGACCACCCCTTCGACGGCGACGACGGCGCTTCCGTCCCGGCCGCTTAAGCCCCCTCCTCAAATTGCAATCATGATTCTTCAATTCCATGACAATCGACATCATCTTCCATCTCGGCCACGATCCATGGCGGTCAAAAATCTCTGCTCATTTCGACCACCGACGCGACTACTTCGATCAATCTCCTTTGTGTTCGCGATTCAGGAGCTTCTCCGGCATCAATGGCACTCGCCTGCAACACTCACTTCGCTCTCGTTGTTCGTATTTGTCCAAATCGAAGCTACATTGCTTCGTCTTCTTCACCATGCTCCTACGCAGCCTCTTCCTCCGGTTGACAACGGTCCGACGGAGGATTGTGAGTATGTTGTCGATGGATCTCTGAGTAGTCGGCACTCGGAGCCGGTGACCTTGTCGATGAAATCTCAGGCGGCGACTGCTGACCTAGGGTGCCCTTCTATTTGGCTAGGGTTCTCTTCAATTGGACTTGGTAATATGCACCCCCTATTTTCTTCAGTACACCCAGGTCTGCACTCCCTCCAATTTTTTTATGGTATTATTGTTAGTGGTATTAGTATTACTAGTTATTGATTGTGGTATTACTATTAATACACTATTGAATTAATATTAATGATTATTGATTACAGTATTATTGATTATTAATTGTGGTATTACTGGTTATTGTTTGTGGTATTACTGATTGTGTGGAATTATTTATTATTAATTAAGGCATTATTGCTTATTATTATTGTTTATGTTATTATATATGATTGTTTATGGTATCACTGATAATTGTTTTTGGTATTACTAAATATAATTTGATTTGTGAAATTATTTGTTATTGTATAAGATATTAATGATCAATGTTTATTGTATTACTAATTATTGTTCATTCCTTCATGGTATTACTGATAATTATTTTTTGGTATTACTTTATATAATTAGATGTGTGAAATTATTTGTTATTGTATAAAATTTTACTAATTAATATTAATGGTATTACAGATTACTGTCAGTGGTATTACTAATAATTGTTCTTGGTATTATTGAATATAATTAGATGTGTGCAATTATTTGTTTTTGTATAAGATATTACTGATTATGATTTATGGTATTATTGGTTATTACTTATTGTACTAGCGACTATAATAAAATTATATATAATATTATTTTATATTAAAAAAATTAAAAATACTAAACAAAAAAAAAGAAAAAAAAGTAGGAAAAAAATGAAGAAATAAAAAGTTTGAAATAAAAACTGAAAATTGAAAAAAAAAATTTAAAAGAAAAAAAAATTGAGATTTGTGACTAATTTTAATTGTTTTTTTTCAATTATGTTTTTACGATTTTATTTTTAAAAATATGGGTGATTTTGTGGTGAATCGACGATAACTCAGCTGCAAATTGTAAATGTATAAATTAAGGTTGATTTTATTATATTTTGTGTAAATTAATAAAAAGATAATATAGTTTTTTAAATATAATTATTTAAAAAAAATATTTGGGGGTAAACTCATAAAATGAGCGGGTGCAGATAATTTGGGGGTGAACTCATAAAGTGAGTGGGTGTAGATAATTGTAGTATAAATATAATTTGGGGGTGAACTCATAAAATGAGAGGGTGTAGATAATTGTGGTAAAAAAATAATTTGGGGGTGAACTCATAAAATGAGGGGATGTAGTTGTAAAACAATGATTTGGAGGTGAATTCATAAAATAAGTGGGTGCAGATAACTGTGGTAAAAAGAATTGGGTAAAAAAAATTGGGGTGAACTTAAAAAAATAACGGGTGCAGATAATCTCCTGGCCCATATTCTATTATGGTGATGTATGCATGATACATGTAAGGGCACGCATGCAAGTGACCCTTGCTAATAATAATGAAGATATTTTTTTGATATTTTTTCATATTTTTTTGATATTTTTTCTAAATAATTTAGATAATTTTTTTTATATACAAGTGTGTTCGATATACATTTGCATCAATAGTTTTAGGGGTGTAGTTTATGAAAATCCATTTAAATAAATAAAAAAATGTGTATTTCAGAATTCTGTCAAATCTAGAAAATTCATATAAATCAATAAAAAAAGTCAGTCAAACTCTACATAGAGTTTATGGATTTTCTAAATCCACTAACTTTTTAAAGTCCAAAAAAATCAAATAAAATATGAATTGAATACACCCTCCTTAGTATACTCTGGTTTCTTATTAACTCTGTTGTCAAAATCGATCTAGGCGACCGGCCGATTCCAATTTTTAAAAAAAATCATTTTGAACGTAATTGATCCTAACTCCTAGGTGCCATTAAATAATATTCAATTTTTTTCAACTCAACCATATATATATATATATTTTGCTTTTGCTGTTTATTTATTGTCGTCGATTTGTCCAATGTTTTTAAAACTGAGAAGGTAACGACTCCGTCTCCCAAACCTCACATCGTCATGTTCGTTGTTTTCATCACGACACATGTATTTATTGTTCTATAAAATTTTATTTCATTTTATTCCTATATGTGAATATGAATATGTACGTGACTGTGATTGGAAATTAAAATTAGGAGGTGTAATATATATTTAATTATTATGTGAGTAGGTTATTTATTTGATGTAACTTATAAGGAGTTGATCTGATTTAGGAATTCTGGGGATTTTCCCAATAATAAGATTTTTTCAAATAAAAACAAAGTTTAAATTAAGGTCAAAATTCAATTTAAATGTACCATTTTACTCTTAATATTTAAAATTGAATTTTAATGTATTAATTAGTCAACGATTTTAAAATTTGAAATGAAAATCTTTCTCTCCTTCTCAAACCCTCAATTTTAGAACTTTCCCAAAGCTCTTATATTCAAGCTTTCCCAAAATCTATGATATTCAAGTCTTTCACAAATATCTCTTCAAATCAAATTAGATCTTTTCTTTAGAAAAATCTCTGACTTGATTATGCAGAAAAATCTCTGAATACAGAAAAAAAAAAACTAAATTGCATCATAAATAATGCAGAATTAAAGTTGCATCAACATATAAATAATGCAAAAGTGTGCAGTAAATTATGTGCATATACAAATATCATTATACAGAAAAATGAATTTAATGCAAATTAGATTTTTTTTTTTTTGAATCATCCGCTTCACCCTTAACATCAGTCTTCTCGACGGTGACACTGAGTAAAGTGTTCCCACCAAGGAAGACCCACAAGCAAAATTCCGTGTGGTGAAGACATAGGCTGGAATAAGTCCATCTCAGAATTGCATTGAACAAATGATGAGTGTACGAGTAAAGAAGAGAAAAAGTACGAGTAAAGAGCGTAATACATAATTATACGAGGCCAATTGAGTGCGCAGTTGTTCTTCTGGTTTGCATATACTTCAAATTTAGGAATTAGTCGGAGGGTTGCGAAGGAGAAGGGGATCGGTGAGATTGAGCTTGAGCTTGAGGCGCCATAGATGATTCTGATTTCTTCAAATCCACCTATTAATAATGCAAATTAAATCTTTTCTTGAATCATCCTCTTCAACATTAACATCATTCTTCTCAAATTGACCAAAATTAACATTGATTCTGTATTATTCAAATTGTGAATTGAAAAAGAAAAATCAAGCAAATTAAACCAATATCCACGATCTTTGCATAAATTGAAAATGGACGATATATTAAATAGGCGTGTGTTAAGAAATATATTACGGAGTATATTTTAAATGCTTGTGTTAAGGAATGTATTATATTTTAAATTAATTAAATAATTATATTAAAAGACGAGATATAAGGAATTATATGAGGAATTAATAATTATATTTTAAATTAATCTTGATATTTAAAGATAAAGGCAGGTTATTTACATTCAATTTTATCCTTATTTTAAATGATTAGAATTTTTGTTCTTAATTGGATAAGTATCTCTAGAAATTTTCTCTTTATAAAAATTCTCATGTGTCCTTTTAAGCTCAAAATCTAGTTTCTAATTATTTGTTTTTTTTTTGACAACTAATTATTTGTTCTTTTAACGTATTTTTACTTTTATTTCTTCTCAATTTACATCCATTCATATATCTCTTAAAAAAATTAATTAAAGGAGGTTTTTATTAGTTTTCATATCTATTCTACTATATTAATATGTAAGGAAATGAAGACGTGAGAGATAAAATTGATCAAGGATATAATGGTCTAAAATAGTTTAAAATGAGAATTTCTTATTTTTTTTAAAAATAGTTAAAATGATATTTACTCTTTCCACTAAAAGTGTGCTTACTTTTTTTTATACATGTTTTTAAAAAAAATTATATTTAAATTATAAAAAAGATATTTGAGTAACGAGTAAAGAATATTATAGCTAAATACTCAATCTTGTTAATAAAATAATAAAATAGAAAAAATACTTAAAAGTTAACTATTAAATAAAATAAACATATTTTTTGTGAACCAAAAAAAAAAAACGATGATGGAGGGACTACTTAATAAGAAATGAAGAGGGAGATAAAATTCTTTTTCGGAGTATTATTTAACTATATGTTTTTTTTTTCTTTTCCTTTTTGCCTTTTTAACATTAATTGCCCTTGGACGGACCACTCTATCTATATATATATATATATACTAGTGTAAGACCCGCGTATTACGCTGGGTTGAAATAAATTTATTAATATATTTTACTAAAATAATAATTATTCAATGATATGAAAAGATTCTTGAATGTATTATATATAAATGTATATAACAGTTAAAATATATATATATATATATATATTTTACTAAATAATAAATACATTTAAAATTTAAAGTTTGTCATAATTAATACACATATATTTATAAAAGGATGTAAATATCCAAAATGACCGCAATATATTAATACACATATATTTTAGCAAAAAAATTACACTATTGTTTGGAAGTTAGGATTGGTTTTTATTAAATGATTTTTTTTAAAATACTTAATTTTAATTAAAATTTGAGTATAAAAAACCAAATATAGATCACATTTAAAAATAAATAAAATTATCTATATCTAATTCTTTTCACGTGTTAATAACATTAATACACAAAATAAAATATTAAATTAAAAATAATTAACACTTGTGTAAAATATTTTATACATAAAATATGTCTAATTAAGACAATTTCAAAAAATTGTCATATTTTATTTTTTACTTTTTATCTCAATTTACCTTAATTAATTAGTTATATTTTATGAAATGAAACATTTCTTTTAAGTTTTTGTGATTAAAAAAATATGTGTATATATTTATATTAAATTTTATAAAATCTAAAAATGAACATGAAAAAATTCACATATATCTTTTGTCAAATATAAAAAAAAAAAAAATTAGTTCATAAACCTGTACCTTCATAATTCATCACGTGAAGTATAATAATTCCATAATTTTAGCAAGAAATTTAAAACATATACTATAAGACTTTTATCAAAATTAATTACTCAATTATATATATGGAAAGATTATTAAATGTAAAAGTTTAAAAATATATAAATGTATTGACTACGCAACAAACACATTTAAAATTTCAAAATTTTTATAATTAATTCAATATTTGTAGATGTAATGTAAATATTTAAATTGACCAATGACTTTAGCAACAAAGTTACGGTTAACTTGTTAAGATTTCTTTTTATTTAGATTTTTTATTTATTATTAACTTTAAACAATTTTTTGAATTTGTAGGATTCTTAATTTTAATTAAAATTAATTTTTGAGTATAAAAAAAAATCCACAAAATAGATCAACTTTTTTTTAATGTATATCTAGTCCCATTGCACAAACTTGACCTTGAATAAATGTTCATAATGTTGTTCCACGGGTTTCAAAATTTTAAATACAAATTTAATTTTCTTAAAAATTATAGTGTTTAAAATTTAAATGTAAAAAATTATTAAATCACTTAAAAATATTTAATTATATTTAAACAAAAACTTTTGATATAGTTTAAGATTTTAATGAATAAAATTATTAAAACAATTTGAATATAAAATTATTTTTCTAGAATTGTACAAAAAAAAAAAAATTATGTATCTTTTTTTTTTAATTTAAATTTTGAAAGATTTAGTTAAATTTGAGAGAGAATATAGGAATTTTATTTTGACCATAATTAATCTAAATTAGTTATTAAGTAAATTAGAAATTAAGACACGTCCTGAATAAGAGGGAGTATAATTTCGGTCATTAAATTTTAAATTTTTGTATTTTAAATTTTTGTTTAATATTCAACAATGTAGATTTTATATTTATTTCCATATATTTAGGTTCGAATTTTTCCATATAATTTAAAATTATTCCATAATTTAAGAATATGTCAATAATATAGACTGATTGAAAAAAATTAATTTCCTATATTCGGGGAAATTCAAATTTAAGTAGATATTCCTATTAAACTTTATGACTTGAATTTTTATGCAAATAAGGAGTTTTGTGTACTATATTTGTATATTTATTTGTATTACTCAACAAATTCTTTAAATATAAATTAATCGTAAAATCTTTAAATAAATTGATTTTGTATTTAATTATATTTATTCAATACTTTTGTTTAATATAAATGTTAAATAGAATATAAAAAAATTTAATGAAAATTTTTCAGTTTTGTAATTAATTATATTTCAATAAATTTTTTAAAAATATTAAATTATATATTCTATTTTGTATTGATGTAATTATATTTAAATTAAGGTTGAAATTTTTTTTGATATAGTTTAAGATTTTAATGAATAAAATTATTAAAATAATTTCAATATAAAATTATTTTTTTAGAATTGTACAAAAAAAATTACGTTTTTTTTTTAAATTTAAATTTTGAAAGATTCTGTTAAATTTGGGAGAAATTTGGGAGAGAATAAAGGGGTTTTATTTTGACCATAATTAATCTAAATTAGTTATTAAGTAAATTATAAATTAAGACACGTGGCATTCATCTAAACTATGTAACAAAAGATGTGAGTTGTGTAACAGGGTCATTAAATTTTAAATTTTTGTTTAATATTCAACAATGTAGATTTTATATTTATTTTCATATAATTTTTTTGGTAAAGTCTAGTATGCATTCGAGTGCATGTTGAGTGCATGTTGTGCACCCTAGTCCATGCTGTGCAACACCATTTACCAAAAAGTGTAAGTCAGTAAACTGAAAAGTGCAACATGTACCCAAAAAGTGTAAGTCAGTAAATGAAAAGTGAAAAGTGCAATTTACCAAAAAGTGTAAGTCAGTAAACTGAAAAGTGGAACATGTACCCAAAAAGTGTAAGTCAGTAAATGAAAAGTGAAAAGTGCAACATGTACTAGGGTGCACAACATGCACTCGAGTCCATAACAGACCAACCCAATTTTTTTTTGAAGTCAATAAAATTAGGTTCGATTTTTTCCATATAATTTGAAATTACTCCATAATTTAAGAATATGTCAATAAATATAGACGGATTGATAAAAAATGATTTCCTTTAGTCGAGTGTCAATAAATATAGACTAATTGATAAAAAATGATTTCCCGAATTTAAGTAGATATTCATATAATAATTGATTAGAGAAAAAAAATTCAATGAAAACAATATATTGATTGGAGAGAACAAAATCTACAAAACAAAATATATATATATATTGATTAGAGAAAATTCTGCAAAACTTTGAAAACAAAATTTTAGAGAAAATTCTGCAAGACTTTGAGAACAAAATTCTAAAGAAAGTTCTACAAAACTTTAGAGAGAACAAAATTCTGAAAAACAAAAAACAATATATATTAATTAGAGAAAATTCTGCAAAACAAAATGATTAGAAATATCTATAAAAAATACAGTAAAAAAGTTATAAAATATTATAAAAATTCTGCAAAACAAAATGATTAGAAATATCTATAAAAAAATACAGTAAAAAAGTTATAAAATATTATATACAATATAGTATATACAAAAAAGTACTATATAAATTGAATTGACAACATGTGTAATACTATAAATATAAAAGTTAACCATTTCACCTATTAAATATTTACATAGGTGTTGTTTTGAAATTGAAGTCTGTATAACTAACGCCTCCTCGAACGGTATTCTTAAAGTAGCCTGAATTAAAAAATGGGTAAAAACGTGAACCCTCATTTAAATAAGATATTAAAAAAAAATCATCTGTAATTTTATTAAAAACTGATTGATAAAAAAAATCAGAAACTCAATGATTATCGTAAGAGAAAGAGATGAAAAATAGTGGAATTAAGTGAAACAAACAAATAATTTATGTCTCAGTTTTTATAGTAGGAATGGTAATTTGAATGTACGATAATAAAGGTAGAAGGTGGAGGAAAATCTTAAATTTGAATACTCAAAATTGAATTTGTTAAACAAATTTTTCGAGAAGTTCTGCCCGCATATATGATATTTAATTTAATATTTAATATAAAAGTAACTAATTTATATTTATAAATTTTATTATTCAAAATAATATTGAAGTTATTATTCAAAAGTTTTGTTCCATTTAAATTTTAATATTCAAAACTACATTTAAAATATGAGATTAAAAAAATGTACGGTTAAGATTAATAAAAAGTGAAATTAATGAGAAAAAAAGAGATTTTGAAATGGAGAAATTTGAGAAAAAATAGATTGGGATAGACTAATTACTTTGTAGCTCTTAAAATGTTTGCAAATATATGATATTATGATATATATATATATATATATATATATTAAAATTTAATTTTTTAATATTTTTCAAAATTATTTAAAATTAATGATAAATTAATTTAATAAATAATTATAGTAGTGAATTTATAGTAAAAGTTATTTAAAAATAAATTTCTTAATGCAATTTTGGTATTTATATATAAGAATAACGAAAAAACTTATATGCAATATGACTAACTAAGGTAAATTGGGTTAAAATTTGTGGGTCAACGCGGGTCAAAGCGGTTAACCTTAATTAAAATATTTATTTTCACTCTAATATACTATTATTTTACTACATGACCAAAATTATGTTACTACAAGAACTAAATTTTGTCACTACAAGGTCAAAAGTGTATTACTACAAGTCCAAAAATATTCTGGACACTTATTTTTGGGGGCAAAATTACTAAAATAATTTTGACTTATTCGGCTACTACATGGCTAAAACAATGTTACTACAAGACCAAAATTTTATCACTACAAGGTCAAAAGTGTATTACTACATGTTCAAAAATATTCTGGAGACTTTATTTTTTTGGTGAATTTTTCAGAATATTTTGACATGTAGTATTAAATTTTTTGCCTTGTAGTGGTAATATTTTGGCCTTGTAGTAACAATATTTTGGTCATGCAGTAAACCACTTGTTTGCAACCCGCGAATTTTTTGGGCAACCCGGATCCATGCTTATGACCCGCGAATTTTTTAAAATTGACTTAATTTGACTTTTAGACTTAGGGTTTTGACTTGCCTAATTGGGATGGAATGCATATATGCAATATTTCACATAAGACTTAACTCTAAAAATAATTATTTGTATGCATTTTATTTTGTAAAACTGATCTAAAAAATGATCATTTTTATATTACTTTAATATTTTTTTTAAACACGTTTGCAATTAACTTATGTAATACTTCCTCCGTCCAATTTGATTATTCTCACTTTCATTTTTTGGTTGTCCAATTTTATTATGCTCATTCCCTTTATGGAAATAATACTATTCATACTACTTTATCTCCACCCTCCAACCATCACTTATTTACTCAAATTGCCACTAACTTTATTCATAAAGAATCACTTTACATATAAATTGACCCCACAACATCTCATCATACCCCCAACTTATCTACTTTATACATAAACTAATCAATATTTATTAAAACCCATACTCGGAGAAGTGGGCATAATAAAATTGGACGGAGGGAGTAATATATTACTCCACTTGTTAGTATTTTGAATCATTAAACTCCCCCTCCCTCCCCCTAATTTCAAGTCATGAGTCCGCCCCTCCTAGATCTAACATGATTTTATTATTGGTTAAGTAATCTACCCCAATTTTGATTACAAACCATTGGCGAATACATGCACAATAATTTTATAGTATATAACAAGTGGCATATAGAGAACATACTGCAATCTTATTTGTCATGAGTAACAAGCATTATTACATGCAGCACAAGATTAATTCTTGTTACATTGGTCATATATGGATATTAATATTATAGATAAGTTCCAAATTAAGATTATGGATAATGTTAATTGGGGAGGAGCTGATAGTTGCACTCAATTTGTTTAGTGAAATAAAGGAGAAAATCCATGAATTCGTGGGGTTCAGACACAGTCTCACTCCTTTTCTCGTACTCCAATGTCCAAGTAATTAGGTTAATGTCTTCTTCTTCTTCCCCCTTGACCTCTACAATTATTTTGAATTCTTTAAATGAATCCACTAACAGGTCTCCTTCAATTGCCTTAAACGTGATTGATTTTTTCTTTTCGTCTATGGCTTCAATCATCTCCTTCGACACCTTCTTCTTTCCATCTGCACCAAAAATATGTAACACAAATATTATAGGATGTTGTAATCATCCATATAGTGGAATAAGACGTGTAACATGCACTAAAATTGAAACATGTGATTTCACTCCAAAAAAGTTGGTATTGTGTACCTTGAATGAAGTTCCAGCAAATAAGGGAAGCAGGAGTTGCCCACTGCCCCTCCAACAAATCAACACCTTGAATCAGATGAGGAATGACTTTGGAAAATTGGTTTGGAAATTTAAAAAGTTGGAAAATATCCCCTTCACTCTTTATGCTTATTTGGGAAACAAGCTTACCCTTCACACCCATCTTCAAAAATTATATTACTAGCTACTTCACACAATAATTTGATATATACCTCATACTGCACATCTTTTTATACTAGCTTGAGTCGCTACTCAAGGAATCTAATGCCACGTACCATGCTTTAATTTTCAAGGACATTCATTTTATGAAATTTCCTAACTTTCATTTTTTTTTTCTCAAATATATATCTACTTATTATATTATAGTTTTTAATCACCTTGTGCTCAAAATTTAATTTATAAAAAGCTTCTCCCGAGGAGAGAGTACTGTTTTATTTTTTTAAAGAGACAAATTGAGATACCTCATGCAAATAGAAAGTGCATCAATATTAATACCTAAGTTTGTGTGTGATCTCATCTTTATCCTTACATTAATCTTATCTTTAATGGAGTAGTACTTACTAAAAGGAATTAGGACGGTACAATTTATGATAATAGTAGAAAAAAATATATGAGGGATGAATAATATATTTTTTTTAATAAAAAAATTCTTAGAGATATTTGAGTGTGAGTAAATTAGTAAGAAAGCGGTGAAAATAAATATACCAATATTTCAAACAAAATTTAGAGTCTAAATACATATTCTATTATGAAACATAAGGAGTGTTTCTGCTTTGGATCAAGTGTCTTTTTAGACTATAAACTTTTGTTTGTAATTATTTGTACTTTTTAACTATTTTTCTTTATTTTTCCCGAATTCTTTATTCACCAACTTATACTTTGGATAGCTTTTATTCAAAATATATATGTGAAGTATAGCTTTTAAAATAATTGATTCTAACCCATTTTTTTTTTTTTAATTAGGCCTCCATAGGTTACAATTCAGCACACGGAAACAAATCCCAAAGAAACAAATTCCTAGGGATCAACTAAACTGCTCCATTTTCGTCTTAAGAGATGATAGAGTGTACTGAACTTTGAGCAAGGTGATGCGCTCTTTCATATTTGACTCGATGTATATGTCTGAATTTGCAAACTACAAATCACTACTAAAATATACCCCAGTAGTGACGCTTGTTTAGTGACTCTTATAAGTAAGCATCACTTTATTAAATATATAAAGACGCTTCCATTTTGTATCAAGATTTAGTGACGCCTGAGTGGATAAAATACCACTATACGAGTTTGAGGTCTTGGGTTCAATTCCTTGGATTGTCATTTTAATTTTATTTTTTTACTCATCAAATCATTTTCTTATAATTCCAATTAATTACTCCTTAACCTCCTGCTTATATATTATTTTTCTAAAATTCATCTCCGGTTCGTCGAAATCCGGCCTCCACTTCCCCTTATTAGAATCGCTAATATATTTAGTCCAACTAATATATTTTTGTCTAATTAATCTCTCACCAGTTGGTCCAGTTCCCTCTTATTCTACAATTTCACGAGTTAGCCCTAGAATTTCTGAAAGTGAATTCCAAAGAAGCAGCCACCATCAAATGTCGCAGAGAAAAGCGGAAGGCTATCAAATTCATCTCCCGTTCGTCGAAATCCTATCTCCAGTTCCCGTTGGTAGAATCACACATTTTTTCAAGGCCAGAAAGAATTATAAAAATTGTTTTAACAATTTTCTTGAAAGGAATGGTTGTATTTGGTAATGGGTCTTCTGTAATCTTGATTGAAATTGAATATGTTTCCAGTTTTCAGATTCTATCTCATCTTATTCAATTAAATCGTTTTGCTTTGGTTGCGCAACTTGTTGTTTTAGATTCAATTCTTAAAAAATTATTTCCAGCGCTTGTTTCGAATTTGAGAGTTTCAAGTTTTAATTTGGTGCAAGTTCATAATCTCTTTCTTGGTGCACTAGAATTCTTGATGTTTTAAGTAGTTGAGATGCATTTTAGATTGGTGGTGATTGTGGGTGTTGTGTGTCGCAATTTTGTTCTATTTATTTGGTCTTCGAATACCTGTTGATGAATGTGGGGGTAGCTAGAGAGGTTAATGCTCTCAACACCCTATTAATTGGATGAATTGTGCTCCCTGCTATTTCATCATACTTATTGTTAGTTTAAGAAACTGAAACGACGTACTTTCCTAGTTCCCCTGGATATATTTTTTTTTAATCCATCTTGTATGTTTCATGCATGTAGGTTATTGAGAAAACAACAGGTCCTTCAATGCCTCTCCCAAAAGAAACCACTGCTGAGGCTAAACACAAACTAGAAGCACTGGACAAGAAGGATGCAGAAAGGAGAAGAACAGTTGAATTGAAAAATAATCTTGAAGGGTACATATATTATACCAAGGACGAGGTAAGAAAAAATTGTTTTGTTTTATGCAGATGTGTGAGTGCCTGAGATTGTAACCTCGTCAATCATGCCAATCATTTTGTACTTATTGTATTTGATGATTAGGATGTTAGTAGATGTCGTTTGGAATTTGTATATTAGTGGTTGATCTTCTTCTTGCTTGCTTATATTTGTGGTATATTTGATTGATATATTGCTTTTGTTCTATTAATTGTTTCAAATACATGATATCAGTACACCCACACACCTTCTTTAAGACTTTGCTGATATTATCCTTGTGTGCTTTCTGATTCCCCTGTTCATTTTCCCTTCTCTTTAATTATTGAACTATTAATTAGTTTTATTTATGATTTGGTTTACAATTCTGTAGAGTGTGCTCTGGAGTTTCTTAATTTAATTAACTTACATGTACTTTTTGATTGTTGATATGTTATCTTGCATCTGATGAGTTTGAAAAAATAACTTCTAACCAAGAGGGACAATCTTTTATCGAAAAATTCAATAAGGTTCATCTCTCTCTATCCCTGCTTTTATCGAAAAATTCAACATAGGAAAAGGTTTATTTCCTGCTTTAGTTTCATTGAATAAAAAGGTCCTCTAGTCTAATGATTTAGCTTTGAGATCAAATGGGTTCTTTGTTTTTTACATGCATATAAATTTATTTAATGAAATGTTTAGGGAGAAGAATATAATATCGAATTTTATATGGCTTGCAGGAGGCTGAACTTTGATTAAGTCAACCAAACTGCATATTTTTCATGGAAATTTACATTCCATTTATTTAGCATTTATACTATTTTATAGAACACCATTGTTAAAAGTGGAAATTATATTAATGTTCAACTTATATTTTACTAGAACACTAATATTTTCAGACTTGCATTACCTAGTCAATCTCTAACGTGTTTCAAGTATCCTAATCTTCAGATTGTGCAAGGATGGGAAAAGGATAAATTTTGGCTGCCAAGAGAGGGAATAGATGAGGTTCTATTCTATCAACCTCTTATCTAAGACAGATTGCATATATTATGTAGATAGTCACAACACTATGTATGGAAATAACGTATTGTTCTAAAAAATTTATATTTTGACATCAACTTGATATATGTGGTTATAGGTCTTACGTGGAGCTGACGACTTAGTAGTATCTCACCAATTATTGGTTCATATCATCATATGGACTACAATACACTTGCTCTTCTTCCAGGCAGTCAAACAGAGTTGCAATGCTCTAGCTCTCACGTATGTATGCTCATCTTCTTAAATTATGTCAAGTTTTTTCATGTTATTCTTATGGTGCGTTAGTAGATTGTCCATTTCGGTATATTTTTTGTTATAATCAATTTATTTAATAGTTTCCTATCTATGAGAGTGTTATATAAGTTAAATGTGTATTAATATTCTCTTTCTAAGAACTTTTTCTTTTTTCTTTTTTCAAAGAAAATTAACAAGCAGTTTCATTAAAGTATTTTTCAGAATATTAAGGGAATATTGGAAAGTCTAAAATGTTAATCAACTTTGTTGAACAAGGAATTTCTGCTATGGCTACATATTATACCAGGAATTAAGCTTCGAAGCGATAAGAAGCCCTTAAAGGGTGGGTAGTGTTTGTGCTTCTCTTGATCTGTTTTTTTTTAGGGTGTAATTGTTATAACTTTTTGGCATATATTATACTACAATTAATAAACGTGAGCTGATTTTAATTGTTCAATTTGACTAATGTGTGCAACGTGTATCATAATGATATGATAGTGCATTGGTGGGGTGTATCATAATAAATGAAGATAATATTTTGTTTTAATAGGCTGGAGTAAAAGTTCTTTTAAAAGGCATACGTACTGTAGACAATTGCACAGGGTATTGTTGAAAGTTTAATTCATGTTAAATTGTTGGACAATGGAGAATTATTAGGGTGTGAATAGTGTAAAGTGAAAGTTATTGTGGCCATTGAATATGAGGAACCATTATTTTAGAAATTTGAAGGTGTTAAAGTTGTTGGGCAAGCTATAGGACATCGCATTGCTTGGCCAAAGCATCTAGTACGTTTATTTTGATATTATTTCATTTGTTTTAGTTTGGTTATTTTCAATTTCAAGGTATATTAACAATTTTCCATTTGTTCATTATTATAGGTTCAAGTGAAGGATGCAAGATAAAGATAGAAAAATGAATTTTGCCTTGCATTAGTTGCATAGTTTAGGTGCAAGGTATATTTGAACTGAAAATTTAAATATTTTTTTATTAGGAATGCGATATCAGGTTTGAGTTGGGATGTTTTAAACGTTGATTTTTTATATTTAAGAAATGTAATGACATTTTATTGTTATGATATAAATGAATGAAAATATAAAGTTATTTATACGCTTGAGTAGTTTAGGAGTATATTTTGTAACACCCCGTCCCAAAATTTAATATGAAATAAAGGAATAAATTATTTAAGAGTTTTCAACTATATTAACGTCGTTATTTGTTTCCAAAAGATTCGATTTTCAGGAAGATGGACGAGCATTCTGGTCGGGCAACACTCCTAGCACTTAATAAAGAAATAAAAGAAGTATAAGGTTTGATGAATATTTAATAAGTGTCGAAATGAAATAAATCTAATTAATAACCTTACAAATCATTTTATCAAAAAGCTTATGTGATAAACAACTTAACGAAGCGTAATACGCATTTTAATAAGTAATTGCCTCGCCATTTCAATCTTAATATAAAATATAGAGGTCTGATTCATTTACTTGCTTGATCATTGATATAATATTTAATACATTGAAAATTTATAATTATGAAAATTACATTTACTTGGTTGCCATGCTTTTCGTGTCTTTGTGATATAATGTTTGTCTTATCTGAGTTTATTTTATATTAGGACTCTTTCTGATAAATTCGCTATTAAATTAATATTGGAATTTAAAACTAAAATAATATAAGTAGTCGTAAGTAGAATTTATAATTTAATAATTTTTATCTCAAAGTGCGACGATTTTATCGCCATAAATCCTAAATAAATATTTATAGCTCTCGTGTAATTTTCCGCGAAAAACTAACACAAAAATAAGTAACGACTTTGTAGTAAATACCGAGTACTAACGAATACCGTGATAAATAAATATCAACAACTTTAACTTTTAACCACATAACTCATGTGGTCACTTTTGGTCCACCTCACCAAATACTATTCATAACCAACCATCTTCTCTCCTATATATACCCCCATCACAGTAGCTTTCTTCTTCATTATTCCCTTTCACAAACACTCCCAAGCTCTGCCAAAATCATTCTCCATTCCATCTGAAGAATCGATCAAGATTAAGGAGGAGAACACACCACTTCTTTTCCTTTTTGCCTCTTCGATCGGTCATCCTAATCCGTAGGAAGAACCGATTCATGTCTACAATTCCAGCTCGTCTTGAAGCTTTTCCATCCATCAGAAATGTCTCCCAGCTGGTGTTTGAGTTGAAGAATCAACCCTCTCCATCTAAGCAAAGTAAAGAACACGCCTCCTTCTTCTTCTTAATTCGCTGTTGTATTTTATTTCCAGATTATGTGTGTTAACTCGTTCTTCAATTTTCTTGCTCAATCCTTGAAGAACCAAGCCCCTGTTGTTCTTCTATCATTCCTCAGGCCTAAGCACGAAAATGATCAAGCTCTATCCTAACCGAAAATCAAAAGGTTGTTCCGTAAACCCGTAAACTAAAAACTGCATTGTGTTGTTTTTATATCTGCTTTTATCTTGTTTAAATTTGATGATATTTGTTAGTTTAAAACTCTTATGTGTTTCTTGATTGTTGTACTTTACATCCATGATTTTAGTTTTCGATTATAGTAATGTTATGCCGCCCATTTCTATGCTCGAACATGGTAAGTCACAAAACCAAAAATCTGGAATTTAAGAATATAGCTACTGCCCTGTAGTTCGACTTTTATTACAGGGAGATTTTGCTAAAACTAAAAATATGGAAATGAACTATGTCGAGTTATGAACTTACTGTATAAATCTTGTACGAATTGAGCCAACGGTTTTAGAGATATGAATTTTTTAAAGATAATGTTTCGAAACTACTAAACCACTGATTTTGGATGCTTATATCTTTTTATAGAAAAATGATTTTGACATAAAACCAAAGAGGGAATAATCTTCGTACAGTGGAGAGTCTAAATATAAAAAATGACACGAATTGATAAGGTATAATGAGAGATATTCGATTTTGAAAATTGGGCAGTATGCTGGAAAAAATCTGGAAAAAACAGAGCATCATTTCAAGTTCAAAACTTCGCAGTCATTTTAACTCGACTTCGAGATGCGTTTTTCACAAACCATTTTCTTTTCAATAAACTTGATATAGTATAGTTTATTTACCCCAAGATTTCATGTTAATTGAATTATTCGTTTGACGAGAAATGATTGACGAACATATGCAAAAATTCACAGTTTTAAAGGATGTCCAATTTTGCAAAATTTCAAAATATTATCTTCGGAGCCACAGTTAAATTCTGGAAAAAATATCTACGTTGATAGAAATATATTGAAAGGCTATGGAAATAAATTTTGTTGGAATTAAACAGCTGTAGCTATTTTATTTTAAATTTCCGAGTAAAAAGGATCAAAACTGAAACAGGCGTAATCGTACCCAAATCCATAAAAAAATATTCGGCATATGTTAAATCTTTTTAAAACAGATTTTCGAAATGTTTCTTAAAGATCTAAATGTCTACCTTATAGTTAAACAAATTTTCTGCAAACAATGATACTAGATCGTAGGGACAATACAAAATGCAAAACTAGAACTCTATCTATCTTAACTGACGTTTCTATTTTTTGTTATAAGTAACTTTAATTAATTGTGTATTTCATAATATATGTGCCGAATGGATGCTTTTTGATTTGTGGATTATTTGTGTGTCAAGTGTAAATACAATGTTAATATATTAATTTATTATCACTATCATTATTTGTGCTAATGAAATAAGAATAGTGTTTTAAATAAAATTAAAATATAACCTACTTTAATTGCATTATTTTATAAGTTGCTCGTATGTGATTGTTAAGTGAGGAACATGTTTAAATTAAACGTGTGTTAGTATTATTTTTATTACGACTATTATAATACATTATTTATTATTTGAGTATTAGTATCATTTTTGTGTATATGCTAATTAAACACTATTAAAGTTTTTAAAATGTTGTTGATTTTACAAAAGTCATTTAATTCAAATATATATATATATATATATTTATATAAACTCGAGTTAGTTATCTTATTTTATATTTTGCTTCTTTTAAATTATTAAATGAAACGTGTGTTTAAATTATATATGTGTTGCTCCATAATTTGCTATTATTTGTTGAAGCATTGCCAATTGCTAAATGTTAAAATGTATTTGTTTGAATTTATTATTTTGATATTACTTATCATGTGATTATAGGATTTACTCAGGAAGGAAAATTGTTAAGTAAATTAAGAAACAAGAGTTCTGATAAACAATTAAATATTCAAGAAAACGTGCTAGGCGAAGTGTGGCCCAATCGGAGCTCGGACGGCCTCTTCTGTATTACGCTTGCTAAAATCATTCAAGAAGTTTGTAGCTTTTCTTAAAAGTTAACCAGGTGGGTGTCACTACTGTATTGCCGATGTAAATGTTATATGGACTGTTGGTGTATTCTGAACTAAACTAAACAAACATCAACATATAACTATGAATACAAGAATACAAGAATAAATTATGATATATTATTTTATGATATTGTAATCTGTGATATATTAATCACAAGGAGGAGGTGGAAGCGTTTAGGGGATTGCATGTGATAGAGTCGCTATCAGTGTCCCGTATGATTAACATACTTGAAGGATGTGGAAGCGTTTAGGGGATTGCATGTGATAGAGTCGCTATCAGTGTCCCGTATGATTAACATACTTGAAGGAGGTGGAAGCGTTTAGGGGGTAGCATGTGGTAGAGTCGCTACCAGTGTCCCATATGATAATTATGTTTTATGATAAATATGATATACGATGATTTATGAAAATTATGAATAAGGATATATATATTGTGAATCCTCAGTGAATGAAAGTTCACTATTACAAGAATTAAACTTCAGTGAATAACGAAGTCACTATTCAGGAATAAAAAAAGATTTACGATAATATGTTAATATAAATTAATTTTGGCATACTGCCAATCTATATAGCAGCGTATAGGATATCCACTGAGATTTTTATCTCACACCCCAAAACTAATATTTTCAGGTTATGATCGAGAGGGGCCGGTGTTGCAGCAGGGATGACACAGAGTTTCCCCACATTAAGATGTTATAATATTACATATATTTAAGACATATTATAATAAATGAAATGTCTTATGATAGACGATTTTATTCTTATGCCAAGTGACAACTTTCCTAAAGTTACTCGATAACCATATGTATGCTATTTTCAAAACGACTGCTACTTATTATATTCTAAGTTTTAATAAATGGGCCCACACTGATTTTATTGCAACTTATATCTGTCTTTAATTATTTCCGCTGCAAAACTCTTATTATATTGCTTGTGTTATTGTATTTTTAAAAGAAATTTTTAGGTTCGGATTTTCGGTAACTAAGTGGCGACTCGAATTTAGAGTGTTTGAGCCTCAAGGGCTGCATTCCGGATTCGGGGCGTTACATATTTATAGCTTACATTGTTACTAATATTATGTGACATTGGAAAAGGACATTAAATCTGGTACTTAAATTAGTTATATATTTTTTCTTTGCAAGAGAAAGCGTCACTAAAACATATCATCATGACTCGAGAAAGCGACACAAAGACACATCATCGTGATGCCTATTAACGTCACAAAATAATGTTACTATGACGCTTAAAAGGGTCACTAAATGAGGTGGTTATGTTAGTTATAATTTATTTTGTGATGCAAAAAAGCGTCACTAAAACAAACTCTAGTGACGCGCATTAGCGTTACCAACCAGTGGTACTATGACGCATAAAAGAGTCACAATGACTATCTGCAGTGATGCTTTCCAAGCGTCACGTTAACATCCAATAGAAACGCCAAATCAGGTGACGCTTAGATAAAGCGTCACTACACATTTCTTTTAGTCTCACTGTTGAGCGTCACTATAGCCTATTTTTGTAGTAGTGAATTCATCTTTAATTTGAGACAATCCGTTTTGGTTACTTTCGCCCCCTCATCTGTTACAACCTTAGAGCATAGTGATAAAAGCTTGTTTTGAATGCATGACCTCTTTTCTTGGCTCTTGCAAGTTGCAAGGATAAAAAATCATTACCCGTCATATCATTTTCATATATTCTTAATTAGCACTTTTGAAAACAAAATTTTCTTAATAATTTTTAACTTCAACGGTCAACATACCGAAAAAAGAAATGAATAAAGTAAAGACTCTCAAATATATGCCCTAACATTATTATTTTTTTGAGGGGATATGCCCTAA
Source organism: Galeopsis tetrahit (assembly GCA_963675135.1). NCBI lineage: Eukaryota > Viridiplantae > Streptophyta > Magnoliopsida > Lamiales > Lamiaceae > Galeopsis > Galeopsis tetrahit. Next base: position 68,458,445 of record OY776122.1, on the reverse strand, counting down.
CATTATTGAAGAAGGTTTCAAACGTCCAACTTAACGCTTTATTTTCCTCTGTAATTTTCTATTCTCTTTTAATTTATTGCTATAAATTTATAATATACTACTACAATTTTAAGTATTTTTCAGATATACAATAAATATCCCGTCCCCGGCCTATAATAGTTCGTTTGGCTTATGTGTTAATTTTGTATGCATCAAGTGTCACATTCAATATTTATGTATTTTAATTTATGCTCACAATACAAAATGCCTTATTTTGGAGTGATACTTATAAAATGAGTATGACGAAAATATTCAGTATTATCAATTTTCTAGTGGAGGTCAATTTTTTTTTTTTCATTCTTAATATTCTTATACTGGACAGATGGCTTAATATATACGCGGGAAAAATATTATTGCCCCCAAAGTTATTCCATTATAAGTGGGAAACTGATAGATATGGTCCAACTCAATTTAGTTTCTTTAATTTAATTTTATTGTAGTATTCAACATTTTGGCTATGCTTTCCTATCAATATTCAATTAAGGGGGTGTATTGAGTGGATTATGTAGGATTTTTTTGGATTTTTAAAGTTGGGAGGTATTCATTTTGAATTTTCAAAAGTCTTTAAAAATTATGAGATATTCAATACGAATTTTAAAAAGTCTTTAAAAAACTTTAGGTATTCAAAAGTTTATTAATACTCTATGGATTTTGTTGGATTCTTCTTAAAAAAATATAAATAAATTTCACTATCCAAAATCTCTTCTAAAAACCAGAGATTTCAACGGATTCTATTAGAGAACTCTGAAGACGAAAGATCAGAACTAGGGATGGCAATATTGACCCGACCCGGGGTACCCACCCCGCGAGCTTTGGGTCAGATCTGATCCGCCTCGTATTCAGTATGAGTCGGGTCTGGGTCTTATGTCCGATCCGCGGGTATCCGCCCCGCCCCGAATTAATATATAGACTTTATATATATATATATATGTTGGTAAATTATATATATATATATATATAATATTAATTTTAAAAAAACACTTCACATTAAAAAAAAAAATTCGCATCAATATCGGAGTTTATGAAAATCTATATAAATCAATAAAAAAAAGTATATTCCACAATTCTGTCAAATTTATGAAAATTCATATAAATTAATAAAAAAGTCAATCAAACTCCGCATGAACTCTATAAATTTTATAAATCCACATACTTTTTAAAGTCCAAAAAAATCCAATAAAATCTAAATTGAATACACCCCCTAAAATAAAAAATCACGAAAACATGAGGAAATAAATTCACAAATGATCTTGTAATTTTGACTGAATCCACAAAAGGTCTTGTAACTTTTAACTTTATTAATTTTAGTCTTTTTAGTCTCAGTTTTGATCTTTTTAGTGTCAATTTTAGTCATTTTAGTCTTAATTTTAATGTTTTGAGCCCAATTTTAGTCCTTTCAATTCAATTTCAGTCCTACTCACAAGAATAGAACGTGTATATTTACATGAATTTTTTTTTAAAACATTTTTAAAGCATCATCCAACACATATGCTTTTTGGAGAAAAATAAAAGTGACATTTATGTTAATATACATGATTTTAATTTTAGAACCTTGAGTAGTAAATAATTATAATTACTTATCAATTTAATATTGAGAATATTTTATATATTTAGAGTCTAAACTCTCTCATCAATACACAAGAATACATATGCAAGCTCTCGAATAATTATTGAGCCTAAAAATACATAAGTTCAACTCAAAATAATTTTCAATTATTAAAGATTAAATATTAAAATATGCATGTTTATAGTATTAATATGTAATTGAATTTGATGTTTTTCTTTATTTCATTGAAAACAAAAATTATATGTTTAATTATAAATATTTAATTATATGGAACATAAAAAAGATAAGATTATAAGATTCAATAAAATTATGTATATTTGATTATAAATAAATATTTATTAAAATTTTGTACGGAGTATTAAATTTATGTAGCGAATGATGTGTTAAAAACGTCGAAAAAATTTGTCACGTGAAAAATATATGTTATATTACAGTTTGAAATTGAATTTAATGGGCTAAAATTGGACTGGAAACAGGGGCGGACCCAGAACTCGATGTTAGGGGGGGCCGAAAAAAATAATAATCTAAAATATATTGTTGTTTTATTATATATATCTTATAGTATGGATAATTGAAAAAATGAACATTTGAATTATTGAACAACAAATACTTTATTTTTTTAATGTGATGTAAAATTAAAGAAATAATTAAATTAAACTATCATAGTTATATAACTTATATTTCTTCATCAATCTTATTTTAAAATGCTAAGTTGTTTATTTATATATATTCCATCACTGCATGAGTTAATTGCAAACCATTTCAAATATATTAAAGTAATACAAAAGTGGTCATCTTTTTATCAATTTTACAATTAATATACCTACAAAATAAATATTTTTATATATAAACATCAAATGTGCAATAAATAATTTATCTTGAGCCAACTTTTACAATAAATTCACCACTAAAATAATCTATTAAATTAATTTATCATTTTTTTTGTTGGGATATGAATCCTAGAACAAGTCCTAAATAATGATAAAAGATAAAGATGAAGTTTTGATAAGCCAAAAGTAGACTTGAATATTTTCTAAGTGTTGACTGATCTAGTCTAGTTAAGTTGAAGTCGTCTTGTACAGATCAGTAGAAATTCACAAGACAAGTACTAGTTTTAAAAGACAAGTATTATTGAAAGATAAGTATGATTTATAAGTACTTCATATTTGTTATTCATATATGTTAAATTGTTATTGAGCTATGATTTAATTGTTGTATAGAGCTCATGATTTTAAATGTAATAGATAGATTCTTTGTATAAGTTTTTCTAAGTTGACTAAGCTTTGTAAACAAGAGCTTAAAGTAATGTAACCATTTTGTTAGGATTAGAGGATAGGACTAGATTAGTTCTATGTTGTAATCTGAAGAAGTCTACTGCACAAGACAAGTAGAAGACACAGTCTACTACTACTGGACAAGACAGGTGCGCGACTAAACAAGACAGGTCAACTGGAAGTTAGTTACAAAAGTGTGTTGAAGATAAAGATTGAAGAATTAGTTAAGGAATAACTAATTAACTGAAGAAACGCGTGAAAGGATAAAAAGAATCTGTTACAAGTTAGGTTTCAAGAAAGGTTGTTACACAACTGAAAGTTCTTGGAATTAGAAGTCTATAAATACCCCAAGGTATTCATTAGTTAAAGACTACTGAAATATTGTTACTGCAAGCATTATTGAAGATTCAAGTGAAGAAATTACTCTCAGAGATTGAAGTTCAGGAAGTGAAGCTACGCAAGACAAGTGAAGATCGAAGAAGACTACTACTGAACGAAGAGAAGTTTTATTTTCGTTTACTGTTTCAAGCTGCTAGTTACTTGTAAAATAGCTAGTAAGATCGAAGATATATCTGGAGATATAATCGAGAAGATCTAAGTCTTATTTCTTGGGACTTAAAGCTACAAGAACATATTACTCCATTGGACGAGTTAATAAGAATTTCACAACTGGGTTTGTGAGAGTGGATGTAGACAAGTTGTCGAACCACTATAAATCTCGTGTTTGATTTACTTTACTGTTTTGTTTGTTGTTTAATTGATTAACTGATTGATTGAATTACATAATTGAACAAGACTAGTTGAGTATACATAAAACAGAGTTCTCGAAATAAGTTGAGTATAATCTTTAATTGGGCTCATTGTTAATTTCGTATTCCGCACATTGTTATTTTGATATATCGAAAGATTTTAGAAAAGTCTATTCACCCCCCTCTAGACATTTTCTTTAGCTTCCCTCGATATTAACTCAACTTAGGGACCTACAAGTGGTATCAGAGCAGTAGTTTACGAACTGCTGTTTCTTGATAACCAATTCAAGACTTGGGTGAAGTCTTGACCCGAGACTATACGTGCTCTTACGTGTTCTTTATCACTATACTTGAAAAATATCTGTTTCTTGATACTATACTGTGTCATACGTATTTTCTTGAATCATGTCACTCGAAATCAGCGCTAACAAGTTACCTAAGTTCCAGGTTCAGGACTATGACTATTGGAAACTAAGGATGGAAGCCATCTTCAGTTCCACTCACGACTTAATGATCTCCGTCATCACTGAAGGTCCAATTGTGACCATGGTCCCCAATACTGCTGCCCTAGACAAAGACCAACCCGTGGGTACTCTCGTCAAGAAACCAAGGTCAGAACTAACCTCAGAAGAAATGAGACAGAATAATTTGGATAGCTTGGCCAAGAATTACATCTTACACACTCTTCCTAACGAGTATCTGGGAAAAGTGTTAAAATGTAAAACTGCCAAAGAAATGTGGGATCGCTTAGCTATCATTTGTGAAGGGACATCCCTAATCAAAGAAAGCAAGCTTTCTACAGCAGTCCAAAGATTTGAATCATTTCACATGAAAGCTGGTGAAACAATAGACCAGTTGGATACTCGTTTTACCAAAATCATTAATGACTTGGAAGTCCTTGGTAAATCTTATACTCCACGTGAAATCAATCTTAGGATTCTCAAAAGCCTTGATAGTCGATGGAAAATGGTAAAAATGCTTGTTAAGAATACCCAAGATATAGACGTGTGGACAGCAGAGACCATGTTTCAAACTCTAAAGGCTCATGAGTTTGATTTAGACGAAGATGAACCCATAGCAAGTAGTGACAGAGAACATGCTGTATCTAAGAACGTTGCTTTTAAGGCTAGTTCGTCTAAGGTAGACAGGTCGAAGTCTAAAACTAGGTCTACTTCTGTGAAAGACGAGTTAGATACTGATCTTAGTCTGAAGGATCAGGTAAGCCTCATGGTTAGAAAGTTTGATAGGCTGAATAAACGTTTCGGAAGATATAAGAAGTTCTATAGAGATCATAGAGGGTCTACTTCTAAGAACTCGTCTGAGACCAGACGAGACCGAAACTCGTCCGAAAGGAGAGACGAAGTCTCGAAAGGTAACAGACAAGATAGAGAGTCTGATGGTAGGAAGATTACTCGTTCTGATAGACGTGATAAACGAAGGAATAACTCTCCTATTAAAAAGGCTACTAATGATCTCTTATGCTATAACTGTGAGAAACCAGGTCACTACATATATGAATGTCCAGACCTGAGTACTGATGATCGAGAAGAACGCAAAGCACGAAGGGAAAGAAGATACAACCGTGGCAAGAAGGCAATGATGGCCAATGATGACTCTGATTCTGACTCAGACGAGTTGCCATCATCCTCATCTAGCTACCCGTCTGATCCAGATCACGATGAAGCCTTCATAGTAGATGATGGTCTATGCTGCATGGCTAAAATCGACCAAGAGGTATCATCTGCTACATTTTTTCAATCTTGTGATGAATCAGAATCTGATGAAAGTGATACCGCCAGTAGCAAAGTAGGGAGTAGCCTTCAGCACTCTACTAGTGCAGTTGAAGACGACCTCCTACTTGCCAACCAGGCATTCATTGAAGTCAGCGACGAAAACATCATGTTAAAACAAGAAATCATTGATCTTAAGGAAGCTCAGTCTAAAGTAGATCCTAATATAACAGTCCTAAATGAACGCTTGCAAGAAGAGTTGAAACAACTCAAAGACAAGTGTGCATTAACAGACAAGTTGTATCAAGACCTACTTAAGACACATGCTACTGAGAAACATGAATTCAATGTTTTAAAAGGTAAGTGCAAAAAGCTTGAAGAACGTAATAAGTTCTTAGAAACCGAGGTTGTCACTTTAGACCTTAAACTTACTGACCTGGTTAACTCTTCTAAGGTTAACCTTGAACTGTCAGATAGGTATAGAGCTCCTGCTGACAAGACAGGCATAGGTGCTGAGACATCAAGCTCGTCTACTCAAGTTCCTAAGAACCCTACTATTTTCATCTCAAGCTCTTTGACTAATGATAAAGGAAAAGGACCAATGATATACGATGTTGACACTCCATCTAAAGGTACTGTACCAAAACAAGCTCGAGTTAACATTCCAATTACCAAAGGAGGTAAAAAGAATGGTAACAACAAGCCTGTTCAACCTAGAACTAATCTTCTAAGGACCACTAATCGTAGCCGACCCAACCAGGTCAGATACGAGGATTGGTATCCTGAGGAGACGAGTACTAGACAAGTACAGACTAGACGACAAGAGTCTAGACCTCCTTTCATAAGGCAGTCTCAACTCTACTCGTCTAGACCAAGACAGGAAGGTCCAAAATATCGTACACAAGCTGTTTTATATCCTCCACCTTTGTCATATGATATCAAAGGAGAAGAAAGACCTAAACATGTCTATAAACCGTATGGACCTAATGCATTTAAACCCTACTCTGACTATCATAGACAAGTGCCTGCTCAAGTAGAGATCAAGTCGAAAGGCTATCTCCAAAGAGTAGACCCGAACTCGACTGATAGGCCAGATAAGGACAACAAGGTCTTATTTTGCAACAAATATGGTCGAAAGCTCAGAAGATCAAACTTGTTCAGGACTCCAATGTACATTTGGATTCCATTGAACTCGACTAACCCCCCAGGACCCCAATAAACAAGGAGGGTACCTAAATTATGAAATACCATCTAATGCAGGGTCGACTCGATCTATACAAGAAGGGTGGCTCAATAGGAGAAACTTGGTACATAGACAGTGGTTGTTCGCACCACATGACTGGTACTAAGACACTTCTATCAAGCTACGATGAGCAAGAAGGACCAAAAGTAATATTTGGTGATAGCTCCACTGCTGTTACCAAAGGATTCGGTTACATTCGGAATGGAGACATAGAGATCCAAGATGTCTCATATGTTGAAGGCTTGAAATACAACTTACTCTCTGTTTCACAATTCTGTGATCGTGGATACAAGGTGCAGTTCAAGAGTCGCAAATGTGAAATCATTGACAAGAGGACACACACAGTCCTACTGGTCGGCATAAGACAAGGAAGTGTGTACATAGTGAACTGGAACAGTTGTCCGAGGGACACCTGTCTGCTTACTAAGAATCCTAAAGAACTTGGCTGGCTCTGGCATAGACGCCTCTGTCATCTAAACTTTAAAGTTCTTAATAAGATAGCCAGAGACTACCTTGTGGAAGGTATTCCCAATGAAGTCTACTACAAGTCACATGTATGCACGTCCTGTCAGAAAGGTAAACAGGTAAAAGGTTCCTTTAAATCTATTCCATCCCTCTCAACAAGTAGAGTTCTCGAACTCCTACATATGGACCTACACGGCCCAATAACTCCTCCAACTTTGAACGGTAGAAGGTACACACTTGTTGTGGTAGATGACTATTCTAAGTTCACTTGGGTAGTCTTCTTACACAAGAAGAGTGATACACAAACACTTTTGCCTGATCTGTTGAAGAAATTACAGGTTGAGAAGAATCAGTCCATTGTCAAAATCCGTAGTGACAAGGGTACTGAATTCATTAACTGCTATATTAAAGAATTTTGTTCTAAGCGTGGCATCCAACACCTTACTAGTGCAGCAAGGACACCACAACAAAATGGAATAGCAGAGCGAAGGAACAGAACTCTTAAGGAGGCATGCAGGACCATGCTGACAGAGTATAATACGCCTCAGAAGTTTTGGGCAGAAGCTATCAATACTGCATGCCACTCACAAAATAGAAGTGCTATCAATAAAGCACTAGGTAAGACACCCTATGAGGTATGGAAATGTCGAAAACCCAGAGTTTCATATTTCCATATATTTGGTTGTAAGTGTTTTATCCATAACAATGGGAAAAGCAAGTTGAATGCATTCGATGCTAAAGCAGACGAGGGGATATTCTTAGGATACTCCTCGACTAGCAAAGCATTTAGAGTATTCAACTACTCAACCCTTTGTGTGGAAGAAACACCACATGTGGTTTTCGATGAATCTCAACAGGACTCGTCTGCAAACAAGATCAGTGAGAAAGTTACTGAGCTAACTATCGAATCTGACAAAGATTCAGAGGTATATGAATCCGTTCAAGCATACAATCCATTCATGAAAGCCCTCGAATCTGATGACAAGGAAAGGGTAAGTGCTCAAGGTAAGTCTACTAGACCAGTAGACATGCCTGCTCTAGTTGACTCATCTACTCCAGGTAAATCTGTTGATGATATAAATGATGTTGACATGCATGATGCTATAACTGATCTAGATGATGATACTATGCTTACAAAGACTAGAAAAACATGGAAATCTGCTCATAATACTGAAAACATCATTGGAGACTCTACTATTGGTGTGAAGACTAGACGACAACTCTTTGAGTCACAAGAACAACCTAGTCCATCTTTGTTTTGCTGGTGTTGTTTCCTCTCATCTATCGAGCCTAAAACCATTAAAGAGGCTTTAGCTGATAGTAATTGGATCATCGCTATGCAAGACGAGTTGAATCAGTTTGTTCGAAATGACGTCTGGGAACTTGTTGATAGACCTAAACATCATAATGTAGTTGGCACTCGATGGATTTTCAAGAATAAGAAAGATGAGAATGATGTAGTTGTTCGTAATAAGGCTAGACTAGTCGCCCAAGGCTATTCACAAGCTGAAGGCATAGATTATGATGAAACATATGCTCCTGTTGCTAGACTAGAAGCCATTCGATTGTTCCTTGCATATGCTGCTTACATGAAATTTACCGTATATCAAATGGATGTTAAAAGTGCATTTCTTAATGGTATTCTTGTGGAAGAAGTGTATGTTGAACAACCCCCAGGTTTCGAAGTCAAAGGTAACCAGGTATACAAATTAAAGAAGGCCCTATATGGACTAAAGCAAGCTCCAAGAGCATGGTACGATACTCTTTCTCAATTTCTACTAGAAAATGGTTTTACTAAGGGCAAGGTCGATAGAACCTTGTTCAGAAGACAAGAAGGGAAAGACATTTTACTCGTCCAAATTTACGTAGATGACATCATTTTTGGTTCACCTAACAAAAAGCTGAGTGAAAGCTTTTCAACACTCATGCAAAGTAAATTTGAGATGTCTATGATGGGTGAAATGAATTACTTTCTTGGACTTCAAGTAAAACAGACCCCAGAAGGGATTTTCATAAATCAAGCAAAGTATACTCGTAATCTACTAGACAAGTATGGTATTAAGACATGTAAATCTTCTGGAGTACCTATGCAACCTACTTACAGGATGGATCCAGACGAGAATGGTAAGTGTGCTGATCAAACTCATTACCGTGGACTTATTGGTTCATTACTGTACTTGAGTGCTTGTAGACCTGATATTGCATTTTCTGTTGGTGTATGTGCTCGTTTTCAAGCTAATCCAAAAGAGAGTCATATGGAAACCACTAAAAGGATATTGAAATATTTGAAAGGGACCATCAATCGTGGTATATGGTATCCTTCAAATGATGATTTATCTCTAAGTGGCTACTCTGATTCTGATTTTGGTGGTTGTAGAATAGATAGGAAATCTACATCTGGTTCTTGTCAATTCTTAGGCACAAAACTCATTTCATGGTTTTCGAAAAAGCAGACAAGTGTTGCTACCTCTACTACTGAAGCCGAGTACATGGCTGCTGGTAGTTGTTGTAGTCAATTATTATGGCTTATTCAACAGCTTAGAGATTATAATATTTGTGAATCAAATGTTCCTATTTTCTGTGATAGTAACAGTGCTATTGCCATTACACAAAATCCTGTTCTGCACACACGTTGTAAGCACGTCGATGTGAAACACCATTTCATACGTGATCATGTAGAAAAGAAGGATATTCGCATGGAAAAGATTCACACTGATTTTCAAAGAGCTGATATTTTCACAAAACCATTAGTTGAGGCCCGATTTCGTGAATTATGCATTAGTCTAGGACTAATTGATCTTGATCCTACTAGTATGTAGAAATATACTAACTAGACAGGTACAGTCCTAAGAAGAAAGGAGAAACAGACAAGTTACCACAACAGAGCAGAGCACTCGTCTACTCACCCAACAAACAGGTATTCAAGGTCAGACAAGTTGACCAAACAACCCGATGAGGAAGCTGGTAAAGCTGAGGGTAATACTAAGGGAATAAACATTTAAGGGGGAATCTTTGATTTCTTAAAGATCCTTATGTTGACTTTTTAGTTTGGTAACAGTCATCTTGTTTGAACCTTGATCATTGACTTAAATTGATATTTGTCTTATTTATTCTACTCGACTAACTGTCGCACAAGATAAGACAGGTACAAATAATCGTTTGATGTTCAAAGTAGACAAACACAGTCGAAGGGGGAACTCGTCTTGTGCACGCCAGTCTACTCGTCTGTTCTGGATAGACACGAACAGACAAGATAAGTGGTTTCATGATTTAAATACTCTAAGTGTTTAAACAATACACATTAAGGATATATATGTAATTTGAGTAATGAAAATTTTGAAAAACCTAGAATTGGATTTATACACTCCATTTAATGAGGTGTATATAACCAGTTCGCGCCAAAACTCTACTATACTAGGTCAGATATGTACACCCCATTTATCTACCAATAGAAAAGACGGATTTCAAATGTTACGATACTAAATCACGTAATATTCTCGATTCCGCCAAACTGAATTTCAAAAGACTTTCATATGTGTCCATTGGATTAAATCTTTCAATCTCAACCATTGATTTCAACATTCAAGGTTTAACAAAACCCATACTACTCGTTCATAACTGATCACAAGTTCTTATCTCCTAATTCTCATAACTTCTCAAGCATTCAAAATCATTCGAAATCTCTTAATTTTCTTAATCAGTCTACCATGTCGATCGTTTCGATATTTGATGCTCGTACTAACATGCAAGCTAGGTTTGATCTCGGTAAGTACATCACCGAAGGAAGAGTGCATGTAGAAGGATCGGTGTTTTTCAAAGGAAATCACACTGAAGACAACAAAGAAATTTTGATAAAATGCTTCAGATGCGGTTTGAGACCCTATTTGGAGGCATTTCCTGAGGTTGTGCTAGAGGAAGAAGTGTTAGAGTTTTATGCTACTACAACTCGACAAGACGACTCGATTGAAGCCTCTGTTGGAAGAAGGCGAGTGGAGATCACTCGTGAATTTCTGACAGAATCACTGAAATTGCCATCCGGATCGATAGATATCGAAAGATATGCAGAAGGCAGAGAGTTGAGGTACTTGAGTATTTTCTGTGGAAAAAAGCTGAAATTGAAAAGCGATGGAAAAGTTCCTGTGGTCAAGAAGAAGGAGCTACTTGACAAATACAAGACTCTTCTTGATATCGCATCAAAAATGTTGCTAGGAGCCACTGGGAGTTTTGACTCTGTGACGCCCCAGAAAGCAAGAATTATGGCTGTGATTCATGATGGAATCACTGAAGGAAACTGGTCTAAACTCTTTTTGGACAGATTGATGTATTACAAGAAGTTTGTACAAGTTGACACCAGTACAGTGAACTGGGTTGTGTCTGCAAATGTAAGTTTCGGAAACAAGTTGAGCATCATTCTACCCATCTTATTGCCCAACAAGACGAGTTGGAGTAAAGGCAAGCCATTCCATCCTCTAAAGCATTATTTGAAGAAGGAGGCTCTGGCTAAGCAAGCTGCTGCTAGATCGGCTGCCACCAGACAAGTCCAGATCAATCCTGATGATGCCATGATTGAAGCTGCCTCGTCTAGTTCTGGAGAAGACGAGTCGGGCAGTGAAGGTTCTGAAGAAGTTGAGACTGGAACTAGTAGAAGACTAGTTCAGTATGTGGAAGAGGAGGCTATGATTGAGGCTGCAGGAGATTCAGAAGAAACTCACTCAGACAAGGAGCCTGAGACGAAAGAGGAAGAGTTGAAAGTGTATCGACTGGTGAGAGTCGAGTCGAGTCCTTCACCAGACAAGTCGACTGAAGAAAAGGTTGGTACTTCTTCTAGAGCTTTGTCAATTCCTCTCTCTCTCCCCGTTAAAACCAAGGCCAGATCACTCCGATCTCGTGCCAAACCTGTACCCAAAACCTCATCAGTGTTGGCAGTACAACCACTAAGAGCCAACATAACCCCACACACTACTATATACGATACAGTTGATACTTCTACAACTGTTGAACCAAACCAAGCCACATTAAAGCCCCAAGAAACCACCATCCAAATTCCTATTACCTAAACAGAATATGTTGAACCCCCAAACCCGTCTATTTCAGAAATTCCACCAGTTGCCACTGCAACAACTGAGACAGGGACCTTACCTGCTCAGACCCCTTCTGAAATAAGATTCGAATCCCTCGTCTACTACCCGATGTGTTTAAGAGAGAAGAGATTGCGTTTGAAGATGTCACACAATCTAAGGAAGATGCTACCATCAATAGAGATTGACACATCTTCAGAAGCTTATGAAAAACTTCTAAGGATATGCACTTGGTATGCATTGAAGTCATCCCCAACAGAAGATCTGTTTGAAGTCATACAAGGCATGGGAGGTATCTCAAATTTTCAAGATTGGAAGATGGAACAGAAGGAGAATAGTGGAGTCAAGGACCACTCTGAATTGTTTCCACCTCATGCATTGACAGCATTGGTGAAGAAAATGCTGAACATACCTGATGATATTTTATCTTCAGAGGTCAAGTTTGATGTTGGTGTTCAGACTGATCTACCGGAAGAAGAGTTGAGAGCTGTAACTGTTGAAGCTGGCATTCAAACGTCAGATCAGTCAGAAGATGAGTCTGAAAATTCTGATGATGATTCTTTCCACTTTGGAGTTGAAGATGATGAGTTTATGGATGCTGTGATGTTTACAGAAGATGAACTTAGTGAGAAAGTTCAAGAAGAGGTTGTTACTGAAGCTCAGTCATTTATTCAAGGTTTCTCTGAAGGATATCTTACAGAGTTGAAGTCGGACTTGAAAGATGCTGTTCACTCTGCTGTTGATGAGTTCTTAAATTCAAAGGTTAAGGACGTGCTAGTTGAGCAAAACCAATCGCTTGTTGACTCCTCGAGAGAATTGATTGTTGGAGAGGTCAACAAAATGGACTCAACTTTCCGAGCTGAGTTGTATGCGGAAGTTGAACGTTTTCTTCAGAAGCAAGTTGATTTTTCTGAGAAAAGATCTATTTCATTTGCAAGATCGCTAGCTGAAGAATCCAGCAAGATGGAGAGGCTATACAGGGTGAAAATTGAGATAGCTGATGAGCAAAGACGAGAAGCACAAGATCAGTTGGTGCGTTCTCAAGCTATTCTCAATGAACTGACTAAGCAAAATACTCTACTACGTCAGACAGCTGTTCATTTCAAAGATGAGTTGGCAATTAACTCAAAGAAGCTGGAGTCTACTGTTGATCGATTAGACAAGATGAGTCGTGATCAGACGCATCAAAGACATATAGAGCTCGCGGCTGAAGCTATGAAGGAAGCACTGAAAGAAGAAATGACTCGATTCACTAGTCTATTCACTCTTAAGGCAAGTGATGAAGCCAAAAAGGGGGAAGAGACAAGTAGAGTTGAAGAAAAGTCAAGTGCAGAACCGGAAGTTAAGGCTGCTGCGACTGCGATAGAAGAGTTAAGGTTTCCCAAGAGAGGAAGGCTAGTCAAGAAGGCAGATCTTGAACAAGCTGAAGAACAGAAAAGACTACTGAAAGGGAAAGGTATTGCGTCTCCTGAAGTTGAAGTTCAGACTAGACAAGTCAAGAGGAAACTTGTTCTAGAAAGAAAGAAAGAAGAACTAGGAGATATTCTAGCTGATATTGGTGATGAAGAGGTTGAAGCTCTTCATAAGAAGTAAAAGCTGGAAGAAGTTCATTATGCTAACAAGAAATTGTTAGGAAAGCATATCAAAATGTTGCTGAAGTTGAAGACTGATCCAGATCAAGTTGAAGATGCCTACATTGATAATTTCATTGACGATGAACATAAAGATGCATGGTTCAAAGTCAAGCTGAAGTGGGAGTTGGATCACTGGATTATTCGCAAGTTTGGAGATCCAGAGAGCAAAGAAGAGTTATACGCGATTTTTGACAAGTTCATGGAAACTCAAGATCGGAATCTATGGAACTTGATCATGAGGATTGCAACTGCGGTAAGTTTTAATATTCTTGTTCCTATTTTTCCAAAATGGATTACTCCGATGTTAGGTTCTGGAAAAAGGATTGATTACAATCAGATTAAGAAGTTTGAAGAAGACTTACTGGATAAAGAGAAGATTGAGACTGAAGAACACATGACAGTAATTCACAAAAGGCTACTAGATGCTTTTGGTGTTCCAAGTTCTTAAGAAGGTACTGTATCAGATTGGTTTGTTATTGCTCTGGTACTTAGTTTATTTTGATTAAGTATTTGTAATATCTACTGATCTTGTTTCGAAATGAATGAAAAGATAAGTACTATTTGATGTTTAAAGACAAGATAACTACTTAACTAGTCTATTATTATGAAAAGATTCAAGTAGTTTTGGCTTCATCAAAAGGGGGGAAATTGTTGGGATATGAATCCTAGAACAAGTCCTAAATAATGATAAAAGATAAAGATGAAGTTTTGATAAGCCAAAAGTAGACTTGAATATTTTCTAAGTGTTGACTGATCTAGTCTAGTTAAGTTGAAGTCGTCTTGTACAGATCAGTAGAAATTCACAAGACAAGTACTAGTTTTAAAAGACAAGTATTATTGAAAGATAAGTACGATTTATAAGTACTTCATATTTGTTATTCATATATGTTAAATTGTTATTGAGCTATGATTTAATTATTGTATAGAGCTCATGATTTTAAATGTAATAGATAGATTCTTTGTATAAGTTTTTCTAAGTTGACTAAGCTTTGTAAACAAGAGCTTAAAGTAATGTAACAGTTTTGTTAGGATTAGAGGATAGGACTAGATTAGTTCTATGTTGTAATCTGAAGAAGTCTACTGCACAAGACAAGTAGAAGACACAGTCTACTACTACTGGACAAGACAGGTGCGCGACTAAACAAGACAGGTCAACTGGAAGTTAGTTACAAAAGCGTGTTGAAGATAAAGATTGAAGAATTAGTTAAGGAATAACTAATTAACTGAAGAAACGCGTGAAAGGATAAAAAGAATCTGTTACAAGTTAGGTTTCAAGAAAGGTTGTTACACAACTGAAAGTTCTTGGAATTAGAAGTCTATAAATACCCCAAGGTATTCATTAGTTAAAGACTACTGAAATATTGTTACTGCAAGCATTATTGAAGATTCAAGTGAAGAAATTACTCTCAGAGATTGAAGTTCAAGAAGTGAAGCTACGCAAGACAAGTGAAGATCGAAGAAGACTACTACTGAACGAAGAGAAGTTTTATTTTCGTTTACTGTTTCAAGCTGCTAGTTACTTGTAAAATAGCTAGTAAGATCGAAGATATATCTGGAGATATAATCGAGAAGATCTAAGTCTTATTTCTTGGGACTTAAAGCTACAAGAACATATTACTCCATTGGACGAGTTAATAAGAATTTCACAACTGGGTTTGTGAGAGTGGATGTAGACAAGTTGTCGAACCACTATAAATCTCGTGTTTGATTTACTTTACTGTTTTGTTTGTTGTTTAATTGATTAACTGATTGATTGAATTACATAATTGAACAAGACTAGTTGAGTATACATAAAACAGAGTTCTCGAAATAAGTTGAGTATAATCTTTAATTGGGCTCATTGTTAATTTCGTATTCCGCACATTGTTATTCTGATATATCGAAAGATTTTAGAAAAGTCTATTCACCCCCCTCTAGACATTTTCTTTAGCTTCCCTCGATATTAACTCAACTTAGGGACCTACATTTTTTATTTAAAAAAAATATATATATATAAGGGAAGGGTAGGGTAGGGTAGGGTGGGGGGGGGGGGGCAAGGCCCCCCTGGGGCATAGCGTAGGTCCGCCAGGGGGGGCCTTAGCGTAGGTCCGCCCCTGACTGGAAAGACTAAAATTAGACTCAATGGAACAAAATTGTGACTGAAAGGACCAAAATTAAGACAAAAAAAAGTTAAAATTGATCAAATAAAAAGTTAAAGAGCTATTTATAAATTTATCTCAAAACCTGAGGGTACAGTTATTCGAACCTTCAACATTGGTAGATACACCTCCTAAATTACTTCACCCACCAATAATTGCGTCATTAGTAGATACACCCCTCATGAAATAACAAAACGGCACCCATCTTATTAACCTTCATTAGTAGATACACACTTTTTAATAAAAATCATAATTTCTCTCTCTTTTTTTCCTTATCTTCCACTTTTCTGTATGTTGCAGCCGCCACCTACCCACCATGTCACCCTCCCGGTTGCGATTGAGTCGTGGCGACGACCAGACGAAGATCTTTGAGGCCCGCGGTGAGAGCATCGAGTTGACGGCTCAAGTCAGCTACAACAGGGACGGACCCAGATTTGAATAGGGAGGGGGGCCAAATTAAAAATCAAGTACAGACTAATTTACAATTTAGTATTTCTTTCGTTTCATAATTGTTTGTACATTTATTTTATTCGTATGTCTTATGATTTCCACTTTCTTAAAAAAAAGCTCATCAATAAACTCTAAAGTTCACAATATTCACATTTTTACATAAAATTCTTACTTTTACATTTAATCCAACTAATTTATCTATTTTATTCACAAAAGTTTAAAAAATTACATGATTTTGTAGGCTAAATTTCATAATTTAAAAAATCGTTTTAAATTAATAAATTTGATTGAGATGTTCAAGTATTTAAGTGAATGGAATAATTATTACTAAATGGGCCAGGTCTAATTTTTAGTGGGCTTAAAATTAAAACAAAAAATATGTAGAATAAACTGTGGAGCATTGGCACCCACAGTTATTGTTCCATTAAACTAAAAAAATTAGGGGGCAATATGAACGTAGTTCCGTCCCTGAGCTACAGCCGCATCATGATGGCCGGGCATCGGCTCAAGTGTTTGCAGCGTCGAGAGGGGCTGTCGGCGGGGAGGCTTGTCTCGTGTTACCCACTAACGCAACGAAAGATAGGAAACGAGATAAACACATTGATACTACGTATACTATGTGATGATTTCAAAGTTTATTATCAATATCAACATTCAAAAAAGAAAACTCCAATTAATTATAGTCTTCACCATAAACCTAATAAAGCCCATTCAAGCACAAGATATGGGCTTAGTAAATAAAACGTGAATTTAAATGACAAAAGACATATTAAATGATTATAATTAAACTTTGGCTTGAAATTCATTGACTTGGTAGCCACATCAATATGTATATAAAGTGCTGATTTGATGATTATTTACTAGAAAATATTAGTAATATTTTATTTAAACGACGTGTACCTACTTGCATTTTTAAATAATAGTATTAATTATTTTCATTTAAGAATAATGCTCATTTTTACTAAACATAATTTCATTTTTATTAAACAATATTAACTACTTTCACTAAATTTTTTTTTTTTTTTTTTACTGGATACTATCAATTATTTGTATTAACAATATTAATTGTGGCCCGTTACACAAGAGACTTACTTTTAATTTTACACTTTATAATCATTACTATAAATTCAGTGATGGAGCCAGAAATTTTCAGTAGGGGGACTCGATTAACATTACTATAAAGATAAAAAATATGTACTTATTATACTCATCGAAATTTTTTATAATAAAATTGTCAATACATTTCATTCCATTAAATTAAATTGATCGAGCTGACTTTCATTATGTTTTGTAAAAAGTTTTGATAGTTCGAACTCAAAATGAAGTGAAACAATTAAAAAATTGCTAAAATTAATATCATTAATTTTTTTTAAAAATCATTTTCTTTCTTCAATTACTATAATTTAATCTCCAACATATATCAAAATTCAATTTTAAAGACATTTTTGTGAGTCTTATAAAAAGTTTAGGTCATAATTTCAAATATAGTGTTGACTATTAAAAAAATTGAAGTATTAAGAAACAAGATGTATGCAAGCATTTATTTTAGTCCGTCTAAAATTAATATATATATTTTAAAAAGAAAATAATATTTTTATCATCACCTTATAGTCAAAATTTCATTTATTTTATTTATATACAAATATATACAATTATTTTAAAAGAAAATATAAATTATATATATATATATTAAAAACAAATTGGTGGGGGACAATACACACATTGAGCATTGATACAATTTGGTTTAAATGACAACCTAAAGTGCAGTGGCTATCAGATAACGTAATTCTCCTTATTCCTAAGTTTTTCTTTTTTATTCACATTTTTATTCAGAGTGTTACGTGTCTTGTCGAATATATATATATATATATATATAAAAGAAAACACGTAGTAGCTCATTATATTCAACATATATAAATACCCATGACGGAAACATATATATTAAAATAACATGGTGACATTTAAAGTCATTTTATTTATTAATTATTACAAGGTGGGTGACGTTGTTTTCTTTGATGGGAGTTGAAGATTATTCAGGGCTTATAGTTGGCCTCGATATGTTTAACTTCGTCAATGAGATAGTTCATGAATGCGTGAGGTTCATCGTCACTCTCACATTTTTTGTCATACTCCAAAGTCCATGTAACCAATTGGTTGCACCCTCCATCGGTACTATCCACATCAAGAACTATTTTGAATGCATTGCATGAATCTAGTACATCCGTAGCATCAATCACCTTAAACGTGATTGATTTCTTCTCCTCGTCTATAGCTTCGATTATCTCCTTGCACGTCTTCTTTTTTCCATCTGCACGACATATTTTGATGCACCAATAATTTTATCGATGTATATAAATATAGATGTTTCTTGTACTGATAGTAACAAAATAAATCTTATACTCCCTCTGTCCAATTTTATTATGCCCACTTTTTCGGGCACGGGTTTTAATGAATATTGATTAATTTATGTATAAAGTAGATAAGTTGGGGGTATGATGAGATGTTGTGGGGTCCATTTATAGGTAAAATGATTGTTTATGAATAAAGTTAGTGGCAATTTGAGTAAATAAGTGATTGTTAAAGGATGAAGATAAAGTAGTATGAATAGTATTATTTTCAAAAAGGGAAATGTGCATAATAAAATTGGACAATAAAAAAGAAAAGTGGAAATAATATATAAACAAATAAATATAAAATACCAATCTGAAAAGAGACAGAAGCAAAATCATAAATGCTGGTGAATTTAAAGAAAATGAAATAACTTTAAAAATTAACAAGAGACCCTCTATTATATTCTTATTATATATTTAGAGTAAGAGTCATGTGTTCTTAAGCCCTACAAAACGATTTTGAAAATCACTTGTTTTTTTTTCAAAAGACTTGAAAGGTGGCTTAGAAAAATATGACTTTTTAAAGTAATTTATTAAGAAATTAATATACAAGAATTAATTCACAATCTCTCTACAATTTTCTTTCATGATATCAGAACATTAAGGCTCACGCCCACACGTCTTGGGTTAGAAAATTAATATATAAGAATTAATTCTCAACCTCTCTACAAAGTTGAACTTTTAGATGATTGAAAACAAACACTAAACGAAGATAAGTGAATTGAAGTTTACAGATATATACATAATACATACCCTGAGTGTAGTTCCAGGAGATGACAGAACCAACAGTTCCCCACTCTCCCTCCAGCAAATCAACACCTTGAACTAGATGAGGCATATAGTCACAAATACAATTTGGGAATCTATAGTGTTGGAACACATCTCCTTCACACTTTACGTTTATTTGTGATACCAGCTTACCCTTCACACCCATCTCAAAACTAGTTACATGCAATAATTCACAATAGTTGATCTTTATTTATAGACAGATCAGCATGGGCTAAAAGAATCTGCTGCTTTTTCTTTTTTTCAAGGAGAAGCAGCTTTTTTTATCTTTTACCTCGACAGCATCTGCTATTCTGCTTTCACTAATTATATATATATAAAGAAACACAAGACTTATCTTTATATAGAAAAGAATCTGCGGATTGTACAAAATATCTGCTTTCACAAATTATAAAAAAATGCATGAAATCAAATTACCACAAATTGGGTGATATATATACATTTGATCCAAGGATGAAAATATTGGTATCGGTGGAAATATATTGTTGTGTATCAAAGGAGGAACCATATGAAGAGTCAACATAGGGAAGGAAATATCATTACTTATGATAAAGGAAATAATAATGTAACAACTTAAAAGGGTAGTTTAGCCTTTTACTTCAGTACTTAGAAACCACCTCTATATAAGAGGCATGAGAGTTGAGTAGCAGTTAGGAAATTACTTTTGGATCTTGGAATTGGGCAGCTTCGGCTGATTGTATCTTGTTCTTTCCTTTTCATCCGCAATAGTAAAATTCATTTCGTGTTCGTCCACAATCTATACTTCTTTGAACTCCATAACAATTGGTCCGACCTCCGTTCTACTATGACGCGTCAAGATTCTCGCATCGACGCGATGGAAGTTGCGATGGCATCTCTTCAATCCACCGTTGGCACCTTGGAGAAAGAAGTATCCACCATCGGCTCTACCATTTCCGGCCTCCAGGCTCAGATGACGCATACTAATAATGGCGTCGATGAGATGCGCGACCTGCTGCGCCAGATGGCTCGTTCCAACCTTCCCGACGCTGCCTCTTCCGGCGTCGCGCCTGCCCCAGTCCCTCCGGCAGTTGCCCCTACATCTGGGATCGATCCAATCTTGGAGGCCCCTGCTACAACCGCCCTCCTTCCCCGTGCCGGCCCCACAACTGCTACAACCAAACTAGATAAAACACCCCCGGATATGCGAATTGAATTCGCCCTTATCGCTATGAAGGGTACGACGCTCCAGTGGCTCCAATGGCTCCTTACCCAATATCCCACACTCAGTTGGCAGAAGTTCACGGTGGAACTGCTCCGGCGCTATGGTGATGACCCCCGCGCCAGCACGTTCGAGACACTTACCTTGACCCGCCAAACCGGAACCGTGGACGACTACGTTGATCAATACATTGCAAGAATGGTCGCCGTCCCGAATCTTGACCCCGCACACGGGTTGGGCCTGTTTCTACATGGGTTACGGGATGATATTCGCCTCCGTATTCACTCAAAGGACGCAGAGGACATCTGCCAGACTATGCACTTTGCCCGCGAGATCGAGCAAGAATTGTCGGCTGTCCGTGGTACCCGCCCCCAGAATCAGTTCTCTCGAAACTGGGCTGCCGGTCCCCGCACTTCGACACAGCCCGCTTTCTCCCGCTCGGCCCCTACCCCTTTGGCGACTCGAGCTTTTCCCCCGCGCCCACCAGATTCGCGATCTACAACAGATTCTGTAGGCTCGTCGGCATCAGGACGCTCCATTGGCCCCAAGTACATGGGGCATGACGAGTTCATGGACCTTCGTCGCAAGGGCCTCTGTTTTAAGTGCAAGGAACCCTTCACCCCCCTACATGTTTGCGCGGAAAAGTCGCTCCGCATTATCGTCTTGGGTGATGATGATTCCCCACCGGATGATTTCAATTTTGCCCTACCAAGCGAGCCGGAACCACCACCCACCGATTTCCAACACCTCCAGATCTCTGCTGTTGCGGCAACGGGGCTTGACGGGCCCCAAACCATGAAATTACGCGCTTCCATTAACAACACCCCCCTCATCGTTATGATCGACAGTGGGGCTTCGCATTGCTTTATTTCTTCTTCCTTTGTCGCTAAATGTGGTCTTTCTTTTTCAGGCGAATCCACCCTTCCCGTCATCTTGGGCGATGGAAACATGACTAAGACCGAGGGCTTTTGCCCCAACATTCGCCTGCAAATAGGAGATATTGTTTTCCAGATTGAGGCTTACGCGTTCCCGATCGCCGGAGTTGATCTTATTCTGGGTATCACTTGGTTGGCCACGCTGGGAGATGTCCGCGTAAATTGGGCAACCCTTACTATGCAATTTGATTTTTGGGGCCGCCGCCTCGTCATGTTCGGCGAACCAGGCCTTGCGCGCCGACAGATCTCTTCGGCCGCTGCCCTCAAGCTGAGTCCAGACGACCAAGCGTTCGTGGCCTTTCCCTTGGAACTCACAAACGTCACCCTACCGGCGCCCGATCTGGCCCCTGCAATCCGCGACCTACTAGCGGATTTTCCTACTGTCACAGAACCGCCAAAGGGTCTGCCCCCCTCTCGGCCATGCGACCATCACATACCTCTAATTCCGGGCTCCTCACCGGTCGCGGTCCGGCCATACAGATACAGCGCAACCCAAAAGGACGAGATAGAACGCCTAATCGTTGACATGTTGGGCGCAGGCATCATCCAACCGAGTTCGGGCCCGTACTCTAGCCCCGTCCTGCTCGTCCACAAGAAAGACGGCAGCTGGCGATTTTGTGTGGATTAGCGCGAGCTCAACAAAAGGACAATTCCGGATAAATACCCTATCCCCGTCATCCAAGAGTTGCTCGACGAGCTGCACGGCGCCTCACACTATACACGCCTCGACTTGCGCTCCGGATATCATCAAATTCGGCTGACGCCGGAGGACATTGAAAAAATAGGGTTCCGGACGCACTCCGGACATTACGAGTGGCTGGTCATGCCATTCGGCTTGTGCAACGCACCCTCCACGTTCCAAGCAGCCATGAATGACCTCTTTCGGCCTTGGTTACGTAAGTTCGTCTTAGTTTTCTTTGATGATATCCTAATATATAGCTCGTCCTTGCAGGCTCACATGTCCCATCTTCGGCTGGTCCTTAATGCTCTCGCCACGGACTCCTTCGTTATCAATCTAAAAAAATGTGCATGGGCCAAGACCGAGATCGAGTATCTCGGCCATGTCGTTTCAGCAACCGGCGTTCGAATGGACCCTTCAAAAATCCTAGCTGTCCTGCAGTGGCCGACCCCCAAATCGTTGAGGGCTGTTCGTGGCTTTCTTGGCCTCACCGGCTACTACCGTCGCTTTATTAAGGATTATGGAAAAATGGCGCTGCCCCTTACCACGCTACTTAAGAAAGACTCCGGATATTTCTCCTGGCCACCAGACGCCCAATTGGCCTTCGAGCAGTTGCAGCGCGCCATCACCACAGCGCTAGTTCTCGCCATGCCCGACCTCGCAACCCCATTTGTGGTAGAGAGTGACGCCTCCGGCCGTGGTCTTGGGGCTGTTCTAATGCAGCATGGCAGACCAATTGCCTTCTATAGCAAGGCCTTGTCAATCACAAACGCAAACAAATCCACGTACGAAAAGGAGCTTATGGCCGTGGTCTTAGCGATTTTACATTGGCGACCGTATCTTGTTGGGCGCCGCTTCACTATCAAGACCGATCACCGCAGTCTACAGCACATTCTCAGGCAGTCCATTGCGACCCCTGCACAGCAATATTGGGTCTCAAAACTCATTGGGTTCGATTTTGTGATAGAGTACAAATCCGGGGCAACAAACGTCGCGACGGATGCCCTTTCACGCCGTGACATCGACTACGATTTAGCAGCCATTACCCTTCCGCAGTGGATTGACTGGACACGCTTACGGACTGCCACCCGGGAGGATCCGTTCTATTCGCCGATCATCCGCGACCTTGCTGCTGGGTTACCAGTTCCTCTTCCGTACACACTTATTAATGGGGTTCTGTACTATAAGGATAGACTAGCGATCCCCAGTGATACGTCTTGGACGAGGCAGTTATTTGACGAGTTTCACTCTTCCCCAACAGGGGGGCATTCGGGAGCGTTTCGTACTTATAGGCGCATTGCTGCGAACGTTTATTGGCCTGGAATGCTGCGCCACATCACTAAAATGGTGGCTGAATGCTTAGTTTGTCAACGCCAAAAGGCCGATACTCGTACGCCAGCGGGTTTGTTACAGCCCCTTCCCATTTCAACCCGAATCTGGGAGGATATTAGTATGGATTTCATTTCAGGGCTTCCTCGTTCGCAGTCGTTAGATACTATTCTCGTCGTGGTAGATCGTCTTTCCAAAGCAGCACACTTCATTGGGTTAACACACCCATATACAGCTAGGATGGTCGCAATCGCCTTCTCAAAGGAGATTGTCCGTCTTCACGGCGTTCCCCGTTCCATAGTTTCGGACCGTGACCCACTATTTTTGAGTTCGTTTTGGCGGGAGTTGTTCAAAGCCACGGGTACGAAATTACGTATGAGTTCTTCCTACCATCCGGAGAGTGATGGGCAAACGGAGGTGATGAATCGGTGCCTTGAGACGTATCTCCGTTGCTTTACATCTGATTATCCTCGTCGCTGGTCTCAGTGGCTTCCTTGGGCCGAATATTGCTTCAACACGGCATTCCACACTGCGACGGGCTGCACTCCTTTCGAAGCCGTCTACGGAAGACCGCCTCCAGTTCTGTCGCGCTTTATTCCAGGAGAAGTTAGGGTAAAGGCTGTAGTGGACGATTTGGTAGAACGTGATTCTATCCTCCAGGGCTTACGACAAAATCTGGAGAAAGCGCAGTCCAGGATGCGCCGCACTGCTAATAAGCATCGTCGACATGACGAATTTCAGGTTGGTGACCATGTTTTTCTTAAATTCCGTCCTTATCGGCAATCTTCCTTGTTTCGTAGGTTGAACGTGAAATTGGCTCCGCGTTTCTTTGGACCTTTCGAAGTGTTGGAATGCGTGGGACAGACGGCTTATCGGCTTCGCTTGCCTGAAGGCGCACGGCTGCACCCTGTCTTTCATATTTCTCAGCTTCGACGTGTGGTGGGTTCGCATGCTATCGTTGATGGGGTCCCCGACGACTTGATGTCGGATGGGCCTAAGTTTACACCTTCGGCCGTGACGCGTATTCGATCTATTTGGCGTGGGGATGACAGGCTGCAGCAAGTGTTGGTAGAATGGAATGGTTTGCCAAAGGAGGATGCAACTTGGGTGGACTTGGATATCTTTCAACATCAGTTTCCAGATTTCAGCCTTGAGGACAAGTCTGTTCTTAAGGGGGAGGGAGTTGTTGTGTATCAAAGGAGGAACCATATGAAGAGTCAACATAGGGAAGGAAATATCATTACTTATGATAAAGGAAATAATAATGTAACAACTTAAAAGGGTAGTTTAGCCTTTTACTTCAGTACTTAGAAACCACCTCTATATAAGAGGCATGAGAGTTGAGTAGCAGTTAGGAAATTACTTTTGGATCTTGGAATTAGGCAGCTTCGGCTGATTGTATCTTGTTCTTTCCTTTTCATCCGCAATAGTAAAATTCATTTCGTGTTCGTCCACAATCTATACTTCTTTGAACTCCATAACATATATCGAGACCTTAAATTTATGGAAATATCGACGGATATATCGATATCGAATATCGATATCGGTAAATTTTAAAAATTGTAAAATTTTAATAACAAGCATTTAGTACATAAAATCAACAAAATAATTTGAATACATTTTATATCAATGATAAATTTATATAAAATATAATATACAATGTTATTTGAATACATTTTATAGATATTTTTCGAAATTTATCGACATTTTCTCGATATATTACGATATTTTCTCGATATTTTATCGATTTTAGGTTCGATATTGTTATTGTCTACCGATATTTATCGATATTTTCAATTTTTTTACAAATATCGTGGAAATATCGGTTCTTTCCAATATCGATATCGGTGACCTCGAAAATAGATATATCGAGGATATATCGGGGATGTTTCCGGATATTTTCATCCTTGATTTGATCTATGTAATTCATTAGTTGTTATTATTAGTCAAACAAGTTAAAGGGTAGTTAGTAAGTAGTTAGGGTTGTTAGTAGTTAGTTAGCTAATTGGGTGATATATATACATTTGATCTATGTAATTCATTGTTATTATTAGTCAAACAAGTTAAAAGGGAAGTTAGTAAGTAGTTAGGGTTGTTAGTAGTTAGTTAGCTATTCACTTTGAAAGAATTCCGTCTCATCTAAAAGTCCGAACTTGTAGAGAGGGCCGGATTAACATCTCTTACCCTTTTGGGAGGAGGCCCATCGAGTGCACAATTTAAATGGGTGGAGTGTTTTCAACAGGAATCGAACCCAGGTCATTTGCCCGGTTTGCTCTGATACCATGAAAGAATTCTGTCTCATCTAAAAGTCCGAACTTGTAGAGAGGGTGGGAATTAATTCTTGTATATTAATTCCTAACACCCTTCAACTACTTCTTGTACTCTATATATACCTCTCTCAATACAATTTACTCAGTTACTCTCTCAATTCAACTACGAATTATCTCATGTGGTATCGTCAAGTCTTCCCTCTCCTTGTTACTCAAAAGTTTCTTCCGTATGTTGATGGCTCCTCACCGGCACCTCCCGCCACCATCTCCACCAATGGAACTTCTTCTACCAATCCTCTTTATAGTTCTTGGTACACCTGTGATCAAACCGTTAGTGTATTCTTGACATCCACACTTACTGAAGAAGCAATGGCTATTACTGTTGGCTGTTCGACTTCTCTCGATATTTGGAAGGCTCTTGATGAAGCTTTCAACCAGCCCTCCAAGGCTCGTGAACTCCGTCTGAAAGACGAATTACAATTCATCAAGAAGGGATCAAGAACGGTTTCTGAATTTGGGGCTGCCTTCAAGAATTTTTGCGATCAACTATCCTTTATGGGATGCACCATAGACGATACAAACAAGACCCATTGGTTTCTTCGTGGTCTTGGTCCCGAATTCCATGGTTTTTCAACCTCCCAAATCAACATTTCTCCTCTTCCCACCTTCTCGGATCTTCTTGCTAAAGCAGAATCTCATGATCTGTTTACTCGCTCACTTGAAAATCCCTCCTCCTCGTCCCAGAATCCGGCCTTCTTTGTCCGCTCATCGACCTCTTCTATATTGGGTCGTCCGCCCGCTGCTCGGCAGCAAAATGGTCGTGGTTGTGGTCGTACCTCCTCTAGTCGCGGTCGTGGTCGTGGTCGTTTCTTCCCTCGCTGCCAAAATTGTAGGTTCGATGGTCACTACGCCTCCACTTGTCCTCAACGTTATGAATCTCAAACTGGTCGGTAGGTCAACAACGTTTATTCTCTTTCTCGCCATGCTGATCTATCTGACTGGTATGTTGATACTGGTGCCTCATCGCACATGGTCCCATCCTCTGCCTCTCTAGACACTTCATCACCATATACAGGAACGGACAGAGTGGTCGTCGCAAATGGTAACATTCTTCCGATCACTCGTACTGGTACTCGTTGTTACAACTCAAATCTATCTTTTTCAAATGTTCTTGTCGTTCCATCTATTACTAAAAATCTTTTATCTGTTAGCAAACTAACAAATGACTTCCCTGTTCGCCTTATATTCTCTAATGACTCTTTTGAAATTCAGAATCGACATACAAGTGTGGTTCTAGCTCAGGGCAAACTTGATCGAGGATTATATGTTCTAAACAATTGTCAATCTGCTTTTGCTTCTTCTTTACGTGCTCACACAAATAACTGTCCTTTTAAAATGTGGCATAATCGTTTTGGTCATGTAAACTTTGGTAGTGTGCATTTACTGAAAAATAAAGGGCATCTTTCTGTTACTTCTCTTCTACCTCGCCCTACTCTATGCTCGTCGTGTCAAAGAGCCAAGAGTACTAGGCTTCCCTTTGTTGTTAATAAGAAAAGGGCCACTCATATTCTTGATCTTATTCACTGTGATCTATGGGACCCATCCCCGATTAAATCTACTGATGGTTTCTCTTACTATGTTATGTTCATTGATGATCACTCACGCTTTACTTGATTTTATCCTCTTCGACAAAAATCTGATTTCTACTCTACCTTTATAATCTATAAAAACATGGTCGAAAAACAACTTGAATGCAAAATAAAACGCTTTCAATCTGATGACGGAACTGAGTTTGCTAATCACAAACTTCGTGACTTATTTCACTCTTCTGGCATTATTCATACTATGTCTTGTCCTTATACTCCAACTCAAAATGAACGAGCAGAACGTAAGTATAGACATATAATTGAAATGGGTCTTGCCCTTCTTTTTCATTCCTCTGTTCCTACTAATTTTTGGGTCGAGACCTTTGGTACTGCTGCCTATACCATAAATAGACTTCCCACTTCCATTCTCGAAAATAAAACTCTGTATGATATTCTCTTCTCCTCCATCTTATGATAATTTGCGTGTGTTCGGTTGCCGTGTGTATCCTTGTCTCCGAAATTATGCTGCTAACAAGTTTGTTCCTCGTAATCTCCCTTGTGTTTTTCTTGGTTACAGCTCCCGTCACAAGGGATTCTGTTGCTTTGACCCTTGCTCGCATCGCCTTTACATCTTCCGCCATGCTCGCTTTGATGAATCTTGTTTCACCTTTGCTGGTGACCACCCTCCCTTGGATATGTCTTCTCTTGACATATCTTTCTTTGACAATTCATTGTCAGACCTTCCTCTGTCACCCTTATCTGGTCACCCAGACGAAACTTCTTCAGATCCTCCTTGTTCGTTATGTCTCCAACCTGATACTATTCCTCCAGCTACATTGCCTCCTGCTCGCCCTGCTCCTCTCCCTCCCATTGTTCGACCAACTGCTCGCCCCCCTACTCCTCGCTCTCCACCTCTTCGCTATCCACGGGCTCCTGCTCCCCCTCCGCTTCCTCGCACTCATTTTATGCGGACTAGGTCTCAGGATGGCATTTCAAAGTAAAGCATCCGCATAATACTTCTCTCATCACCATCACATCCTTGCTCGCTGCTGTTCATTCACACTCAGAACCTAAAGGGTTATCCTCGGAAGCAAAATCCCCTCATTGGTTAGCTGCAATGGATGATGAACTCAAAGCTCTCCATAAAAACAAAACTTGGGATTTGGTTCCTCCTCCCACCAATGCGAACATTGTTGGCTCTAAGTGGGTATCGAACAAAATTCCTCGCCGATGGAACTATTGATCGCCACAAAGCTCGCTTGGTCGCTCAAGGCTTTACCCAAATTCCTGGTTTTGACTATGATCACACTTTTAGTCCTGTTGTAAAATCAGCCATTGTTCGTGTAATTCTCTCCCTTGCTGTTATGAACAACTGGTGGCTCCATCAACTCAACGTTAACAATGCCTTCCTTCACGGGCTCCTTCAAAAACCAATTTATATGCGCCAGCCTCCTGGATTTATTGATCCTATTCATCCAAACCATGTTTGCAAACTAAACAAAGCTCTATACGGTCTAAAACAGGCTCCTCGCGCATGGTTCCAACGCTTTTGTGATTTCCTCATCATGCTCGGCTTCACTGAGAGCAAATCCGATACCTCTATTTTTATCTACACGTCAGGTTGTACTATTCTTTACCTTCTTGTCTATGTAGATGACATAATAATCACTAGAAATGATCAAACTTTTATTTCTCGTCTTACTTCCAGGATCAACAAGGAGTTTGCCATAAAAGATCTTAGTGGCTTGACATACTTCCTCGGTCTTGAAGTTACTTATACTGATCGCGGTCTCTTCCTCGGCCAGTCCAAATACGCTACAAACATTCTTCATCGAGTTAATATGCTCGACGCAAAACCTGTTGCCACCTCTCTATCCTCGACAGACCTTCTTCGCATAGATGGCACTCCCTTTCCTGATCCAACTCTTTTTCGCTCCCTTGTCGGAGCTCTTCAATATCTTACTATCACTCGACCGAATCTTGCATTTGCGGCCAATACAGTAAGTTAGTTTCAATCAAACCCCACTATAGATCACTTCCAGGCAGTTAAAAGAATCCTTCGTTACGTCAAAGGCGCATCTCACCTTGGCCTCACTTTCTCCCCTGGAAATGCTAAATTGCTCGCCTACTCGGATGCAAACTGGGCTCTTTGTCTTGACACTCGTCGGTCCACTTTTGGCTATGCTGTCTTCCTCGACCCTAACATCATCTCCTGGGCTGCAAAAAAGCAACCTACTGTCTTAAGGTCCAGTTGCGAATCTGAATATCGTGCCATGGCAACTACTGCTTCTGAAGTTGTTTGGCTCTGCTTGCTTCTTAAAGAACTTCACGCGCTTCCTAAAACTCCACTAACTCTTTTTTGTGATAACAAAAGTGCCATATTCTTATCTCAAAATCCGGTTGCTCATAAACGGGCGAAACATATTGACATAGATTACCACTTTGTTCGTGAACTTGTAAACTCTTGTCGTCTTCAAACTTAATTCGTTCCGTCGCATCTTCAAATCGCGGACATCTTCACAAAGGCTCTTGCTCGTCCGCTGTTTGAATTCTTTCTTCACAAGCTCAACATCACTTCGTTACCTCTTTGCTGGAGGGGGAATATTAGTCAAACAAGTTAAAGAGTAGTTAGTTAGTAGTTAGGGTTGTTAGAAGTTAGTTAGCTATTCCCTTCAAGTACTTCTTGTACTCTATATATACCTCTCTCAATACAACTTACTCTCTTAATTGAGAAAGTCTTTCTATTCTACAGTTATATACTGTATAATATTAACAAACTGGTTAGACGAGCGTATTTTATTTCATCATGGATATCACGAGAATAATTAGTTATTGTGATTTTTATTTTTTTTATATAATAAACCATTTGTGGTCAATTTGAAGACTGGATACGAAATTCAACCTTTGAAATGATTTAAGAGTACTTCCGAACAATATCATCAAAATCATGCACCAAAATTAAAATAATTTTCTAAGCCAGTTAGATTAACGTGAACTCTACTTAAAACAATTATCATATTTTATTTTATGTAGCATTGACATTTACCTATTATATGAAGTATGATCATTTTAAAATTTGCTTCAAATTAATTTTAAAATCATTTTAATTGTGTTCGGTCGGTATGGGGCTAGATTCTACATCTATATTCTGTCGTCCATCGAGAAAATCTACTCACAAAACACTACTCCCAGTGTGTATTTGTCGTTTTTATTATTTTTTCATAAAATTAAGAAACATTATTTTTTTTTTTTACAAATTTACCCGGCCCTTCATATAAAAGTAAATGATAAAAAAACAAAAAGAAACATGATTCGATTCATCTATTTCACTTGTAATGGATCTTTAACACGCATTGTCTTTAATATTATAGGACGTTGATTATTTTTTAATCTGACGTATATCAATCATCCATTTAGTGGAATAAGACGTAGAACACACAAATTGAAACAAGTGATTTCAACAACTCATTATTTTATTTTGAGTATGAATCAATAAATAAAATTTACAACCCTTAAATAATATTTTATTTAACTTTAATGCAACAATAGGAAATATATAAATTCGTTAAAGTATATTAAAGTTTTCACTTCAATTTTTTTTTTCTACCATATTTACTCAATTGAGTTTCATTAAGAAAAAAAGGGGATACATCTTAAAGGAACTCACAATTTTATTTGATTTTTAATCTAATACTTCTGTAGCATGACATGAATAATTAAAAACATATTTGAAGAAATATTGTTTATTTAATTATTTTTATTGTTTTACAATTGAAATTAGTTAATTAGTTATTTAAAAAAAAAATAGCGAAGATCATTAGTGGCTCGTCTAGCCCGCGACATTTAGGATTTAGGTTCCAACTATTATATTTTTATTATTACACAATTGAAATTAGTTAATTAGTTATTTTTTTAAAAAAATATCGAAGATCATTAGTGGCTCGTCTAGCCCCCGACCAGTTAGTATTTAGGTCCCAACTAATTATAAACTCTATCCTTAATTATAATACCCTCAATTTTACACAAATACGTACTATTTTTTTCTTTTTCACACATACTCAAAAGACAACTCATTTATTTACTTTATACTTAAAGTTTTACAAATTTACTCATCAAATTAAAATTTCACTAATTATTGCACTTTCTTAATATGTGTGTCCATCTACTTATAAAAATTATTATGGGACGGAGTGAGTAATATTTAAATTAGATTTAAATAATTATAAACTATATAATAAATAAATCATTAAATAATTATTTACAGTACGTATATACATAAAATAAATATAATTAATTATTATAATAAAAAATAATTATAATATTTGAAACATAAAATAATTTTCAGGAAAATGGTATTCTTAAACTTGATTATTATTAGTAGTATTAATATTAATAATAATATAAAAAAACATGATATACAAATTAAGTTAATATATATTATTAAAAAAATCCCAATTGATTTAAGTTAAAGTAATGATGAAATATCAAATATCTTCAATCGCCAATTAATCTTTAATTGTTGAAGAATAGAAAAACACATACACACAGGAGCATGCAAACTCCATGCATGTAAAACAATCATATATACACATGCATGCAGTGAATGCGACTCACACTTGTAAACACACACACTTTTATATACATACAAAATGTATACATATAGAAAGGCAGTTAAATATTTAACAAACTATTGTTAGATAGAAGGCTCTAGAATGTGGAGCCTCTATATATAGTGTACTCCTCACACTTCACAACTTGAGTTGAATATACACAATTTAAACATGGTATCATGAGGTCATATTTTCTTGTGATTTTGATGTGAATTTTGCAAAACTACCTTTCTTTTCTTCTTCTTCTTCATTCATTCGTTTTTTTTTTCAGAAACCGTTGTGTTCTTCACAGTCTTCACATCTTCTTCAGCTCATAACCGTTTTTCTCTTCACATCTTCATCCTATAACCGTTTTTCCTCTTCACATCTTCAACTCCCGATCCTTTC
The DNA here is from genome assembly GCA_963675135.1 of Galeopsis tetrahit. Lineage (NCBI taxonomy): Eukaryota > Viridiplantae > Streptophyta > Magnoliopsida > Lamiales > Lamiaceae > Galeopsis > Galeopsis tetrahit. The sequence goes on along the minus strand of OY776122.1, from coordinate 68,425,926 downwards.
CGCCCGTTTCTGCTCGCTTCCTGCTCTGATCTTTCATCTATGGCCACTCAAAGTTCTTCTCTTGCTTTGCCTCGGTTTATTACTTTGTGATTCGCCTTGACAATGACAATTACCCGTTCTGGCGAAATCAAGTACTTGCTTCAGCTCGTGCTCATAATTTTGAGGATGTTCTCCTCTGCACGGAAGTTCCTTCGAATCCTACTGAATCTACTTCGGATTCCCTTTCATGGCAGAGAAAGGATCAGTTTCTCCTCAGTTGGCTCTTAAGTTCGGTGTCCGAGTCCATGCTTGGCCATGTAAGTCGATGTGAACATGCATTTCAGTTATGGATGGTGTTCGAGCTTTTGTTTCAATCACAATCAAGTGCTAAGGCCATGATCTTGCGCCTATAACTTCAAACTCAGAGGAAGGGTGATATGAGTATTGATATGTTCATTCTAAAGATGTGTTCTATTGCTGATGGCTTATTTCATGTGGGACAACCAATCAAGGATGATGAACTGGTGTTGTATATCCTTGGTGGTCTAGGTGTTGATTTTGATGTTGTGGTTGTTTCTCTTACAACTCGAGGATCCATTCCATCTCTACCTGAAGTTCAGTCTATTTTGCAAGCTTATGAGGTTTGTTTTCTTAATCACAGCTCACACTCTATCCAGCTTCAAGGAGGTAACATTTCCTCCTCTTTTCAACCTTCTGCTAATGTTGTTTCTAGAGATAATATAGAAGTGCATAGAAACAATGGAAAATGCAGGGGTTATCCTAAACCTAGGGTTGTTGATTCAGGTGGAATTTACACAATTTAGAGGCACATGTGAAGCGTATTTCGATGAGTTTTTCATTAAATTGTGGATTGATTATGATGATTTGAGCCAAAATGAGAGAAATGCTGTGTTTTGTTGATTTTGTAGGAAATACAATGGAATATGGAGCAAAACACCAACCATACTTCACTATATCAATAAGACGAGTGCACTTTTGGGTTCGTCTTGAAAAACGGAGTGGAATAGCCAAAAGAATCAAGTCAATCGGACATCCGAGGCGAAAGATATGCATGAAACGAGAAAGAGTCGAAGTCGAGCAAGAGCACGGCCGAGCTCATGGCTCGGCCGAGCCACTTTCCAGGCCAAAATCAAGCCACGGTCGAGACAAGTGCGCGGAATTGGGAAGCCCGAGACAGAAACTTTGGGCCACAACAATGCATGGCCGAGCACCCTTCTCGGTCGAGCCCGAAAATCTCGCGCGCTCGCATGCCACGGCCGAAACACCCCCACGGCCGAGCTCGAAGAATCTGAGCGCCCACATGCCTCGGCCGAGACAAGGCCACGACCGAGCACCCTCCATCCCCTGCTGCGCAATGGCACAACCGAGCCGCCTGCTCGGTCGAGCCCCATCCAAGCCTAATGTCCATTTTTGCACGGCCGTGCTACCCCCATTTTCGGTGCCTTTTCCCTATTTTGGCCATTTTTTAAGGACTAACTTGCAATTTTTGCATCCAAACCCTACCCCAACACTATATAAGCCCCAATTCTTGAAATCACTTGGACCTTTCCCAAAATTCCTCAAATTCCACACATACAAACACACACTTTGAGGTGATTTGGCCACAAATTCTTCATTTCTTCATCAATCAATGCAAGGAAGGCATCAATAGCTTGGAAATTTCATTCTCTACCACATTTTAGACTAAGCTTTCTATTTCTCTCTCTTTTTATTTAGTTATTTCATTTAGTTTTGTTTATTTGATTATGTTGTTGATTGGCTAGAACACTTTTAGTTCTAAGGCTTTGTTAATATTTGGATTGAAGTTTATGAACTAATTTCTTGCTTTAAATGGTGTTTGTCCCTTATTTGTATGCTTAATTCTCATTTGGAAGCATGTTATTATTGGCCATGATAATATGTTTAATCTATTGTTAATTAGGGTAGTATTGAGAGATTTATTTCATTAATCGTATGTAAGCATGCAACCCGATATTATTATGATCTCGAGAGAGGATTAGTTATCGGGAGGGAATTGAATGATCTTTGGGGCTATTTTAGGTGGTGTGATGTTTGTAATGTAGAAATACGAACTTATGTTGCATGCTCCTTTGGATTAGTTGTATCGAGAGATTGATTAATCCTTCCTTAGTGATCAACCCTATAAGAGGACAACCTTAATTGCCATTTGAATAAGTTACAAATCATAAATGGATATCTAAATGTTGCAAATTCTTTGGAACCTACTTTCTCATCTTTGAGTTCACCCGTATTTTCTCTTTTTTTGTGATTTGCATGAGCATTCATTGATCGATTTTATATTACTCTTTTATTGTTTATTCGTGACATTTGGTAGGCAATTTTAGGGTAATTCACCATTCCATTTTATCGATCACGTCTATTTATAATTACATCGACAAACTTCACTTTTATACTACACCTCCTCGTGAGATCGGCCTCGTACTTATCACGCTACGATAGACGTCGTATACTTGCGGTCGTGTATTTTAGTGTTGCATAATACGTGAATCAGTTGTATGTCAATTGTGTGGTCGTAAATATTGTTGGTCCCAAGTTGAGTTAATAACGAGTAAGCTAGTGAAAATGTCTAGAGGGGGGTGAATAGACTTTTCAAAAATCTTTCGAAATATCAAAGTACAATATGCGGAATACGAAATTAACAATGAGCCCAATTCAAGATTATACTCAACTTATTTTCGAGAACTCTGTTCTATACTCAACTAGTCAAGTTCAGTTAAGTAGTTAAAACAATTTAAGCAATTTAAACAATTAAAACAGTAAAGTAAATCAAACACAAGATTTATAGTGGTTCGACAACTTGTCTACATCCACTCTCACAAACCCAGTTGTGAAATTCTTATTAACTCGTCCAATGGAGTAATATGTTCTTGTGGCTTTAAGTCCCAAGAAATAAGACTTAGATCTTCTCGATAACACTACCAAGTGCCTCTTCGATCTTACTAGCGATTTACAAGTATCTAGCAACTTGAAACAACAAAAGAAAATAAAACTTCTCTTCGTTCAGTAGTAGCCTTCTTTGATCTTCACTTGACTTGTGTAGCTTCACTTTCTGAACTTCAATCTCTGAGAGTAATTTCTTCACTTGAATCTTCAATAATGCTTGCAATATTTCAGTAGTCAGTCGTCTTTAAATGATAAACTTCTTCAAGTACTTATAGACTTCGAACTTCAAGAACTTAGGTAGTTGTAACCAACCTTTCTTGATAATTGATTCCAACTGAATCTTCTTATCCATAAACGCGTTTCTTGTTATGAATTAGTTATTCCATAACTAACTTCTCCATCTTTATCTTTCACGCGTATTTGTAACTAACTTCATGTTAACTTGTCTTGTGTAGTCTAGTAGATGTACTTGTCTTGTAGTCCACTTGTCTTAAGTAGTAGACTGGTCTTCTCTTCTTGTGCAGTAGACTTCTAATAGAACTAATCTAGTCCTATCATCTAATCTAACAAGACTATTTACATTACATTAAGCTTTTATAATACAAGCTTAGTCAGCTTATAAATCTATACAACAAATCTATCTATTACATAGAAAATATCATGAGCTCTATACAACAATTATAGCTCAAAAACAAACTAATCAATATAAACATATATGAACAGATATGAAGTACTTATACATCGTACTTATCTTTTAAATATAAACAACACTTTTCTTTTCATGTGAACTCTACTGATCTGTTCAAGATGACTTCAACTCAACTAGACTAGATTAGTCAACACTTAGAAAATATTCAAACTATTTTTGGCTTATCAAAACTTCATCTCATCTTTTCATCATTTAGGACTTGTCTAGGATTCATATCCCAACAATTTCCCCCTTTTTGATGAAGCCAAAACTACTTGAATATTTTCTCATTAGTAGACTAGTTAAGTAGTTATCTTGTCTTTAACACCAAATAGTACTTTATCTTTTCATTCATTCAGAAATAAGATCAGTAGATATTACAAAGACTTCAAAAATACCAAAATCAAAACAAAACTAAACTAAACTGAAAAGTTACCTCTTTCTGAATCTGGAACACAGAAAGCTTTTAATAGTCTAGTATGAATTTCCTTGATATGTTCTTCATCTTCAATCTTCTCGTTGCCAGTAACTCATCTTCATACTTCTTGATCTGGTTAACATCAGCCCTTTTACCAGAACTAGTCATGGGACACTTCCATTTCGGAAAACCAGGAACAAGAATATTAAAATTAGCAGCAGCAGATATCCTTATGATCAAATTCCAGAGCATCTTATGCTGTCCTTCCATGAATTTATCAAACATAGCATAGAGATCGTCAGAGTTATCAGTATCTCCAAACTTCCTGATAATCCAGTGATCTAGTTCCCACTGCCTTTTCACTTTCATCCATTCTTGACGATGTTCTTTGTCAATGAAGTGGTCAATGAGCTTGTCTTCTATTTGATCTTCATCAGACTTCTGCTTCAACAAACTTTCAATGTGCTTCTCAATTTTCTTCTTCTTAGCATAATGAGCTTCATCACTTGGCTCATCAATCTTTTGCTTCTTCATAATAGTTGACTCAGGAGTAGGCTCTTCAATATGAATAGACTTCCTTTTTGATACCATTCTTGTCTGTACTTCAGCTTCTGGAGATGCAATAGCCTTGCCCTTCTCCTTCTTCTTCAACTCATCTGCTTCAGCCCTGGCTTGGTCAAGTTCAGCAGTCTTAACCAACCTGCCTTTGCCTCTCTTAGGCCTCTTAAGATCTTGCATGGCTTCAGCAGCATCTTTAACCTCTGGTTCAGCACTTGTCTCTTTCTCACCTTCAGCAACAACTTCAACTCGACTTGCAACTCGACTTGCCTCTTCCCCCTTTTTGGCTTCATCAGATGCCTTGAGAGAGAACAGAGAAGTGAAACGAGTCATTTCTTCCATCATAGCTTGCTTCATAAGGTGTGTAGCTTTCTCAATCTGTCTTTGATGAGAACCTTCCTGACTCATATTATCAAGTCTGGTCGCCACCAACTCCAGCTTCTGAGTAGATAAATTCAACTCAGTCTTAAAATGGGTTGCAGTCAGACGTAGCTTCCGGTTTTCTTCAGTCATAGCACGAATAATATCTCTTGCTTGTGCTAACTAATCATAGGCTTCTTTCCTCTGAACATCAGCTACTTCGATTCTCGCTCTATAGACTCTTTCCAACTTCCTGGATTCAGTAGCTAGAACTCGAGCAAAATCAACTGAACTCTTCTCTGAGTATTCAACTTGATCTTGGAGAAATCCTTCAAGTTGTTCAAACAAATGTTGTCTGTATTCATCATCAATTTGATTTACTGCATTTACAATCATATCCTTTGAACTTGTCACGAGGACACTGTTTTGTTCAATAAGAGTCTTCTGAACATCAGATTTAAGAAAATCATCAATTGACGATTTGATGACAGCCTTCAATTCGTCCTTCAACTCATCTATTGAGGCGGCTGGGATAGCTTGAGACGATTGTCCAACCTCAACATGAGTAACATCAAGCATGACTTCATCTACTGGAGTTAGAACTTTCACCAACTGATCTTCTGAAGCAGTAGTCAAGACCTCGTCTTCAACTAGTTCAACTTCTGGAAGCACACTTCCAGCAATAGCTCTTAAGTTAAGTTGGGGAGAGTAAGAAATAATAGCTAACCTTGCTTCACGAGCCTTCCTTTCAGCAGTAGCCATGTCCTTCTTCAATAGGGCATGCAACTTCTCCATGTATCCACATAACTCAATGGGAAGTAAAATATCAGAATATCGATTAATGAACTTGAAATCTGATCTTGGACTATCAGCATGGTCCATCTGAAATTTGAACCCAATGCCTCTCAACTGATCTGAGACATTGTCTAAATCTATGAGTGGATCAGTAGACTGGATCAACTCAGCTTGATCAGCTTCAAACTTCACAATATCTTGCATAATATCAAATTCTGGAACCTGAACACCCACATCAAACTGGAATTCTGAACACATCAAATCGTCAGAAATACCAAGTAATCTTTTGGCAAGAGCAGTGATAGCATGATTTGGGAAAAGCTCTGAGTGGTCACCAACACCACTATTCTCCTTCTGCTCCATTACCCAATCCATGAAATTAGAAATGCCACCTTTCCCTAAGATGACTTCGAAGAGATCGTCTGTTCCAGACTTCTTCAAGGCCACCCAAGTGCATATTCTAACCAGTTTCTCAAACTGTTCTGAAGAGTAGTCGACTTCGACAGATGAGAGCTGCTTCTTCAAATTTTTGCTCATCTTCGAACGGATTCGCTTTTCTCTTAGACACATGGGATAGTAGACCAAGGATTCGAATCTAGCTTCAGTCGGGGTCTGAGTAGATGGGGTCTCTAACTCAGTTGTTGCAGTGGCAACTATCGTCTGATCTGAAGTAGATGAGATAAAGGGTTCAACATATTCTGTTGAGGGTAAGGATAAGCTTTGGTCTGTGGTTTCTTGGGGCTTTGACGTGTCTTGGTTTGGTGTGACAACTGTCGGAGTATCAGTTGTATCTAATATGGGAGTATTTTCGGGTAGGCTGACCCTCAGCGGATATGCTGGCAGCACTTGTGAGGTTGAGGGAATAGGTCTAGGCCTAGATCGATGTGATCTTGCCTTGGTTCGAACGGCAGAGGGAATAACGGGAATAGAAACATCTTGAGAAGAAGTACTAACCTTCGAACTTGACTCTTCTGGAGAAGGATGAGTTCCAACTCTCACTAGCGTATATAACTCGGGGATTTGAGAACTTGACTCTTTCTCCTCTTCCGACTGAGTCTTCTCAGAGTCTTCTGCACTAGATGAGTCTTGTGCAACTTCCATTGACTTGTCTTCAGCGGACTCATCTTCTGAAGAACCAGATGCACCAGCATAAGGCAAAGCTTCCATGGGATCAATTCTGGCTTGCCTAGGTGCAGCTGGCCTAGCAGCAACTTGTTTCCTCACTGCCCCCTTTTTCTAATAAAATTTCAAAGGATGGAATGGCTTTCATTTACTCCATTCCGTCTTGTTTGGCATAAGGAGAGGAAGTAGGATACTTAACTTATTACCATATCCAACGGCAGTAGACACCACCCAATTCCGAGTATTGTCATCTACTCGAACACTGCGCTCAAAATACATGATTCGATCTGCAATTAGCTTGAACCAATTGCATTCAGTGATACCATCAAAAATGACAGCCATAACCCTTGCCTTCATAAAGGTCACAGAGTCATGAGAACCAGTCTAACTTAACAAAATTTTGCTTCAGCTTCTTGCCACAGAAAATGCTTAAGTATCGAATTTCTTGCCCAAGAGCATAATTATCAACGTCAATTATTCCGGTGGGCAGCTTCAGATGGTTGAACATCGCTTCTCGAGTGATTTGCACACGATCTTCACCAATGAAAGACTCAAGAATATCGCCTTGTCTGATGACGTTGGCATAGAATTCTAGCACCTCCTCCTCCAAGACCACTTGAGGAAATGATTCTAGATAAGGTTTGAGCCCACATCGAGTGCATTTAGTCAAAATCTCAGCATTGTCATCTGAGTGATTGCCTTTGAAGAACACAGATGGTTCAACATTCACTTTGTTATCGGAGATGTACCTGCCTAGGTCGAATGTGACCTGCATGTTGGTTCTAAGATCGAAGATAGATCGAATAGACATCTCAAAAAGATCAGTAAATAGATTGCTTGAGAATAGGGAGAGGAAAATCTTCTTGAGAGAAAGGGAGTTAGAAAAATTGTGACTAAGTCGTGTGAGAATTTGGGTTTTGATCAAGACGGTTAAGACCTTTGGCATTCGGTTACGGAACCGAGAGTATTATGTATTTTGATATTGTAAACTTTGAAATCCGCCCCTTCTTAGTTAGAATAGAGGAGTTAACTCATCTGTCCTAGTGTAGATGAGTGAGAACTGGATGTATACACCACATCAAGTGAGAGTGTATAAATCTAATTCAAGGGTTTTCAAATTTTATCAATACCTAATTACTATAATATCCTTAATCCGTTTTGAATAAACACTTAGCATTGTAGAATTAAAAGCACACTTAGCTTGTCTGTTCGAGTCCATCCAGAACAGACGAGTAGACTCAAGCTACATCAGACGAGTTGGCTTAAGTATACAAGACGAGTTCCCCCTTCGTCTGTGCATGTCTATTCTGAACATCGAACGACTTCATGTACCTATCTTATCACATTCAACGTGTAATCGATGGTACGAGTAAAGTAACAATAAATAAGATGAATATCAATCTAAAGCAATGATCAAGGGTCCGAACAAGATGACTATTGACTATCATAAGAGTCAACATAAGGATATTTAAGAAATCATAGATTCCCCCTTAATTGTTTATTCCCTTAGTATTACCCTCAGCTTTACCAGCTTCCTCATCGGGTTGTCTGGTCATCTTGTCTAGCCTTGTATACCTGTATGTTGCGTGAGTAGTCGAGTGCTTCTAGTCTAGTGATCTTGTCTCCATATTTCGTTTGATGTACCTGTCTGGTTAGTACACAACTATAGGCAAGTAGGGTCTAAATCAATTAGCCCTAAACTAATGCATAACTCACGAAATCGTGCCTCAGCTAATGGTTTTGTAAAAATATCAGCTCTTTGAAAATCAGTATGAATCTTTTCCATGCGAATATCCTTCTTTTCTACATGATCTCGTATGAAATGATGTTTCACATCAACATGCTTACAACGTGTGTGTAATACAGGATTTTGTGTAATGGCAATTGCACTATTACTATCACAGAAAATAGGAACATTTGATTCACAAATATTATAATCTCTAAGCTGTTGAATAAGCCATAATAATTGACTACAACAACTACCAGCAGCCATATACTCGGCTTCAGTAGTAGAGGTAGCAACACTTGTCTGCTTTTTCGAAAACCATGAAATGAGTTTTGTGCCTAAGAATTGACAAGAACCAGATGTAGATTTCCTATCTATTCTACAGCCACCAAAATCAGAATCAGAGTAGCCACTTAGAGATAAATCATCATTTGAAGGATACCATATACCACGATTGATGGTTCCTTTCAAATATTTCAGAATCCTTTTAGTGGTTTCCATATGACTCTCTTTTGGATTAGCTTGAAAACGAGCACATACACCAACAGAGAATGCAATATCAGGTCTACTAGCAGTCAAGTACAGTAATGAACCAATTAGACCACGATAATATGTTTGATCAGCACACTTACCTTGTTCGTCTGGGTCCATTCTGTATGTAGGTAGCATAGGTACGCCAGCAGACTTGCATGTCTTAATACCATACTTATCTAGAAGATTTCTAGTATACTTTGCTTGATTTATGAAAATCCCTTCAGGAGTCTGTTTTACTTGAAGACCAAGAAAGTAATTCATTTCACCCATCATAGACATCTCAAATTTACTTTGCATGAGTGTTGAGAAACTTTCACTCAGCTCTTTGTTAGGTGAACCAAAAATGATGTCATCTACGTAAATTTGGACGAGTAAAATGTCTTTCCCTTCTTGTCTTCTAAACAAGGTTCTGTCTACCTTGCCCTTAGTAAAACCGTTTTCTAATAGAAATTGAGAAAGAGTATCATACCAGGCTCTTGGAGCTTGCTTTAATCCATATAAGGCCTTCTTTAATTTGTATACCTGATTACCTTTGACTTCGAAACCTGGGGGTTGTTCAACATACACTTCTTCCGCAAGAATACCGTTAAGAAATGCACTTTTAACATCCATTTGATATACAGTAAATTTCATGTAAGCAGCATATGCAAGAAACAATCTAATGGCTTCTAGTCTAGCAACAGGAGCATATGTTTCATCATAATCTATGCCTTCAGCTTGTGAATAGCCTTGGGCAACTAGTCTAGCCTTATTACGAACAACTACATCATTCTCATCTTTCTTATTCTTGAAAATCCATCGAGTGCCAACTACATTATGATGTTTCGGTCTATCGACAAGTTCCCAGACGTCGTTTCGAACAAACTGATTCAACTCGTCTTGCATAGCAATGATCCAATTACTATCAGCCAATGCCTCATTAATGGTTTTAGGCTCGATAGATGAGAGGAAACAACACCAGCAAAACAGAGATGGACTAGATTGTTCTTGAGACTCAAAGAGTTGTCGTCTAGTCTTTACACCAACAGTAGAGTCACCAATAATATTTTCAGTATTATGCGCTGATTTCCATGTATTTCTATTCTTAACAATAGTACTATCATCTATATCATGTATAGCATCATGCATGTCAACATCATTATCATCAGAAGATTTAATGGGAGTAGACGAGTCGACTAGTTTAGGCATGTCAACTGGTCTAGTAAACTTATCTTGAGCACTTACCCTTTCCTTGTCATTGGTTTCAAGGGCTTTCATGAATGGATTGTATGCTTGAACGAATTCATATACCTCTGAGTCTTTGTCAGATTCGATAGTTAATTCAGTAACTTTCTCACTGATCTTGTTGGTAGATGAGTCCTGTTGAGATTCTTCGAAAACCACATGTGGTGTTTCTTCCACACAAAGGGTTGAGTAGTTGAATACTCTAAAAGCTTTGCTAGTCGAGGAGTATCCTAAGAATATCCCCTCGTCTGCTTTAGCATCGAATGCATTCAACTTGCTTTTCCCATTGTTATGGATGAAACACTTGCATCCAAATATATGAAAATATGAAACTCTGGGTTTTCTACCTTTCCATACCTCATAGGGCGTCTTACCTAGTGCTTTATTGATGGCACTTCTGTTTTGTGAGTGGCATGCAGTATTGATAGCTTCTGCCCAAAATTTCTAAGGCGTATTATACTCTGTCAGCATGGTCCTGCAGGCCTCCTTAAGAGTTCTGTTCGTTCGTTCTGCTACTCCATTTTGCTGTGGTGTCCTAGCTGCACTAGTAAGGTGCTGGATGCCACGCTTAGAACAAAATTCTTTAATATAACAGTTAATGAATTCAGTACCCTTGTCACTACGGATCTTGACAATTGACTGATTCTTCTCAACCTGTAACTTCTTCAACAGATCAGGCAAAAGTGTTTGTGTATCACTCTTCTTGTGTAAGAAGACTACCCAAGTGAACTTAGAATAGTCATCTACCACAACAAGTGTGTACCTTCTACCGTTCAAAGTTGGAGGAGTTATTGGGCCATGTAAGTCCATATGTAGAAGTTCAAGAACTCTACTGGTTGAGAGGGATGGAATAGATTTAAAAGAACCCTTTACCTGTTTACCTTTTTGACAGGACGTGCATACATGTGACTTATAGTAGACTTCATTGGGAATACCTTCCACAAGGTAGTCTCTGGCTATCTTATTAAGAACCTTAAAGTTTAGATAACAAAGGCGTCTATGCCAGAGCCAGCCCAGTTCTTTAGGATTCTTAGTAAGTAGACAGGTGTCCCTCGGACAACTGTTCCAGTTCACTATGTACACACTTCCTTGTCTAATGCCGACCAGTAAGACTGTGTGTGTCTTTTTGTCAATGATTTCACATTTCTGACTCTTGAACAGCACCTTGTATCCACGATCACAAAATTGTGAAACAGAGAGTAAATTGTATTTCAAGCCTTCAACATAAGAAACATCTTGAATCTCTATGTCTCCATTCCGAATGTAACCAAATCCTTTGGTAACAGCAGTGGAGCTATCACCAAATATCACTTTTGGTCCTTCTTGCTCATGGTAGCTTGATAAGAGAGTCTTGGTACCAGTCATGTGGTGCGAACAGCCACTGTCTATGTACCAAGTTTCTCCTGTTGAGCCACCCTTCTTGTATAGATCGAGTCGACCCTGCAATAGATGATATTACATAATTTAGGTACCCTCCTTGTTTATTGGGGTCCTTGGGGGTTAGTCGAGTTCAGTGGAATCCAAATGTACATTGGAGTCCTGAACAAGTTTGACCTTCTGAGCTTTCGACCATATTTGTTGCAAAATAAGACCTTGTTGTCCTTATCTGGCCTATCAGTCGAGTTCGGGTCTACTCTTTGGAGATAGCCTTTTGACTTAATCTCTACTTGAGCAGGCACTTGTCTATGATAGTCAGTGTAAGGTTTGTATGCATTAGGTCCATACGGTTTATAGACATGTTTAGGTCTTTCTTCTCCTTTGATATCATATGACAAAGGTGGAGGATATAGAACAGCTTGTGTACGATATTTTGGACCTTCCTGTCTAGGTCTAGACGAGTAGAGTTGAGACTGCCTTATGAAAGGAGGTCTAGACTCTTGTCGTCTAGTCTGTACTTGTCTAGTACTAGTCTCCTCGGGATACCAATCCTCGTATCTGACCTGATTTGGTCGTCCACGATTCCTAGTCCTTCGTTGACTTGTTTTAAACGAAACAGGCTTGTTGTTAACTTTCTTTTTACCTCCTTTGGTAATTGGAATGTTAACTCGAGCTTGTTTTAGTACAGAACCTTTAGTTGGAGTGTCAATATCGTATATCATTGGTTCTTTTCCTTTATCATTAGTCAAAGAGCTTGAGATGAAAATAGTAGGGTTCTTAGGAACTTGAGTAGACGAGCTGGGTGTCTCAGCACCTATGCCTGTCTTGTCAGCAGGAGCCCTATACCTATCTGACAGTTCAAGGTTAACCTTAGATAAGTTAACCAGGTCAGTAAGTTTAAGGTCTAATGTGACAACCTCGGTTTCTAAGAACTTATTACGTTCTTCAAGCTTTTTGAACTTGCTTTGTAAAACATTGAATTCATGTTTCTCAGTAGCATGTGTCTTAAGTAGGTCTTGATACAACTTGTCTGTTAATGCACACTTGTCTTTGAGTTGTCTCAACTCTTCTTGCAAGCGTTCATTTAGGACGGTTATATTAGGATCTACTTTAGACTGAGCTTCCTTAAGATCAATGATTTCTTGTCTTAAGGTGATGTTTTCGTCACTGACTTCAATGAATGCCTTGTTGGCAAGTAGGAGGTCGTCTTCAACTGCACTAGTAGAGTGCTGAAGACTACTCCCTACTTGGCTACTGACAGTGTCACTTTCATCAGTTTCTGATTCATCACAAGATTGAAAGGATGTAGCAGATGATACCTCTTGGTCGATTTTAGCCATGAAGCATAGACCATCATCTACTATGAAAGCTTCATCGTGATCTGGTTCAGACGGGTAGCTAGATGAGGATGATGGCAACTCGTCTGAGTCAGAGTCAGAGTCATCATTGGCCATCATTGCCTTCTTACCACGGTTGTATCTTCTTTCCCTTCGTGCTTTGCGTTCTTCTCGATCATCGGTACTCAGGTCTGGACATTCATATATGTAGTGACCTGGCTTCTCACAGTTATAGCACAAGATGTCATTAGTAGCCTTTTTAATAGGAGAGTTGTTCCTTCGTTTATCACGTCTATCAGAACGAGTGATCTTCCTACCATTAGACTCTCTATCTTGTCTGTTACCTTTCGAGACTTCGTCTCTCCTTTCGGACGAGTTTCGGTCTCGTCTGGTCTCAGACGAGTTCTTAGAAGCAGACCCTCTATGCTCTCTATAGAACTTCTTATATCTTCCGAAACGTTTATTCAGCCTATCAAACTTTCTAACCATGAGGCTTACCTGATCCTTCAGACTAAGATCAGTATCTAACTCGTCTTTCACAGAAGCATACCTAGTCTTAGTCTTAGACTCGTCTATCTTAGACGAACTAGCCTTAAAAGCAACGTTCTTAGATACAACATGTTCTCTGTCACTACTTACTATGGGTTCATCTTCGTCTAGATCAAACTCATGAACCTTTAGAGTTTGAAACATAGTCTCTGCTGTCCATACGTCTATATCTTGGGTATTCTTAACAAGCATTTTTACCATTTTCCATCGACTATCAAGGCTTTTGAGAATCCTAAGATTGATTTCACGTGGAGTATAAGATTTACCAAGGACTTCCAAGTCATTCATGATTTTAGTAAAACGAGTATCCAACTGGTCTATTGTTTCACCAGCTTTCATATGAAATGATTCGAATCTTTGGACTGCAGTAGAAAGCTTGCTTTCTTTGATTAGGGATGTCCCTTCACAAATGATAGCTAAGCGATCCCACATTTCTTTGGCAGTTTTACATTTTAACACTTTTCCCAGATACTCATTAGGAAGAGTGTGTAAGATGTAATTCTTGGCCAAGCTATCCAAATTATTCTGTCTCATTTCTTCTGAGGTTAGTTCTGACCTTGGTTTCTTGACGAGTGTACCCACGGGTTGATTTGTGTCCAGGGCAGCAGTATTGGGGATCATGGTCACAATTGGACCTTCGATGACGACGGAGATCATTAAGTCGTGAGTGGAGCTGAAGATGGCTTCCATCCTTAGCTTCCAATAGTCATAGTCTTGAACCTGGAACTTAGGTAACTTGTTAGCGCTGATCTCAAGAGACATGATTTCAAGAAATAAGTGTTAAGTAGATGTTGGTCCTGAAAGGAGTATATGACAAGTGTATGGGGGGGGGGAATACACTTGTATGCAATTCTTTTGCTAATTTGATCAAACCAGAGTTCAGCAAGGTTGTCTTGGACAACTCTGCTGAAGGAGATTAACTCTTCTAAGATAATCACACTACTAAGTACTATTGAGTACTTAGTTGAATAACTATCTAGGGGAGTTATATGTGCGGAATAGTGGTTGGCCCTTTAAGTTTAGACTCCTTTAATTTCTGAAATCACTTAGTCAATGTAACACAGTCCAGTTTTCAGGGAACTTGTCCAAATAGGTTTTTGCACAGTCTTTGAATGTTTATCTATGAAAGATCAGTTTTGTGTGCAGTATTGAGTGTATGAAAGTATTTGAAATGTAAATCAACACAAGAAGTTATAGTGGTTCAGAGACTCAAGCTCCTACATCCACTTTCCCTGATTTAACAGGATAATTCCTTCACTCTTGGAATTAACTTGTTTTATAGTGCCAAGGTGCACTTGATCAAGAACACCACTCCTTGGTGAATTGATCCCTAGGATGTCTAGAGTCCTAGTACCCTCTTCTCAACTCAGAACTGAACTGTTCTTCTCTCAACAGTCAGCTCCTACCACTTCTACTACTACAACCTTCTCACTTTCACTCTTGAAAGATGTAAGGGTTGAAGTAAGGTTCCAACTAATGAGATATCCTTTACAATGAAGATCAGTGTATAAGGATAGGATATCTCTCTAAGCTTGTGTATGGTTATACAATGAAGTTCAGCTTAGATGAAGTGTTTGAAGACTAAGATAGTCTTTGAAAGCTTTGAAAGCACTTGTCAACTTGTAGGATAGTTGGATATTCTTGTCAAGGTTGAGGTGCTTTCAAATGGTCTTCACACTTCTGTATTTATAGACAAAATGGAGGATTTGCCCGTTGGAGAGGCAGCCCCAAATTGCTATAAATGTCTTCCTTGAGTTCTTCAAACTGGAAGACAGATTCTTGATAGTGACATGTCCTCATTTGGGTAATAAACGGCTTGTAAGACTTTGTCTTCCTTCTGCAGCACTTTTCCCAATGTTTGACTTCTTGTTAGGACTTGGACATGGTTTCTGAAGGTTGATCCAATGATAGGACAACATTCCTTATCATTTGGACAACTCTCCTTATCACTATCAGTAGTTTTGCCTTTCAGCAAGGTTGGCTTGCTCTTCTTCAGATGACTTGGCTCTTTCCCTCTATTTTACTTCAAGGTGATCTTAGCTTGTTTCTTTGGTGATCTTTAGGGTGTGGTTGTCTCTTTCTCTTCAGCATAGTTGACCTTCAACCTTTAGAACATTTGTTCTGATTCAATCATGCTGAGACAACTCTTCTGGACAACTCTTCTGATCAGCATATTTGGTCTTTTAGCATCAGAGCACTTTACACATAGAGTTGGCTTCTTTGGACAACTCTCCTGATCAAAAGCCTTTGAGTAGCCTTGTCCTTTTGAGCTAGGTAAGTTTGTTCTTGCATATGGCTAGCTTCTTTGGACAACTCTGCTGATCAGAGTTATTCAGCTTGTCTTTTGGTTTTACCAATCTTGCATATGGACACTTTCTCTGGACAACTCTCCTGATCAGATCATCTTATTGGACTTGTCCTTTTGAGCTTTACAATCTTGTTCTTGCGTAAGAACATCTTCTCTGGACAACTCTCCTGATCAGTGCATTTGGTTTTTCATAGAGTGTCCTTGCTCTTAAGTGGTTGTTCCAGAATTTGAGCCTTGAGGGGACTTGATCTTGATCATCTTCAAAGCATAGGTTCCCCCTCAAATTGTGCATCTAATTGTCTAAGAGCTGCCTAACATTTCAGCTTCTCATCTAGCCTTATGCTATGTGTTCTAACATTTTTAGAACACTATCAATTTGACTTAGGCATGTCTCAGGGGGTTTTGGTATTAGATCAAAACATATCTCATTTTATTCCCAACAATTTCCCCCTTTTTGATGATGCCAAAACCTACATTATTTAAGCAAAAGTGACTTGTCTACACCTTTTACATGTATCTTCAGAAGACATGACTAAGGTCAATATTCCTGAAAAAGCAATGTGTTAGTGTATTCACTGTTTCTGTTGCAAGTAGGTTCAAGATAGGCATAGAGAGATTAGTGTTTCTTGATTCAAAATAAGTTCAACTATCATTCATTCAAAAATCATTACAGGCATGTTGATAGTTGAAATTAACATATCAGAGCATGAATCAATAACACTTAAATACATCAGAGCATTTCATTCTAACAATTCAAGACATAAAATAAGATATTCAGCATCAGATCACAGAGCTTGTATCAGAGCAATCTTTAACAGATCAGAGCAACCAGATTAGCACACCATATCAGCAATCTTGACCATATTTTAGCATAGTTGATCAATCAAGAAAGGTCAGAAGACTTAGCCATTTCAAAGATCATCCTCAGGGGGTGGCAGCATTCCATACTGTGCCCACACTCTTCTTTTCAATGCCATGGCTTCTTGGTTGGTTCCCTTAGGTCCAAGAACCATCTTGTTTAGCTTAAGGATCTCAGTGAATTCTCTCAGAATTCTTGCTTGATCAATCCATCCTTCAAGCTTTGGAGGCATGTATATGATTGGCTTGGGAGCTGTGAGTTCAAATCTTGCAATGTCAGCAGCTGCAAGAAGTTGTTGATACAACTCTCTGTAGTATTCTAGCATGAACTCAGTGAAGGCAGAGTCTGCATCTCCTCCATTCCATCTGTCAATGACATAATAGTCATAGACAAACTCCCTTTTGGCTTCTTCCCATGTGTCATTTAGTTGAATTGGCACCCATTTATCCAAGTGTGGATATTTGGTGTCCATTGGGATTAGAAGCTGAGGCTTCATCTTGCTGTAAGCTGCTCTTCTCCTTCTTGGTTTCTGAAAGTTTGCTCTCCTTTCATCTCTTGCTCTGTTGGCTTCTTCCATCAGATCCATTTTCTCATGGGCCCTCATCATGGCCAGTTTCTGTTGTGTTTCAGGGTCTTTGCCATACCCTTCATGAAACAGCTTTGATGGATCATGGGCTAGAACAGTTGTCTTCTTCTTAGGTTCAGGTCCAAATCCTTCAGCATATATTTCTTCAATGTCTTCAGTGGACTTGGTACTTTCAGCAGTTTTGCCAGATTCAGAAGATTTGTCCTTTTCAGCAGCTTTGAGCTCTTCAGCAGTTTTGGCTTTCTTTGATGTAGGCTCATCTTCATCAATTCTGAATTCAGGTGGAAGATCAAGGCTGCTAGGAAAGTCAGTGAATTTCTCAATTTGTCTCTTCTTTCCTTGGGCCTTCTTGATCTTTCCTCTGGTTTGGACACCTTCAGCATCTTTGTCCAAACCTGACACTTCACCACCTGGTCTTTGTTGTAGCCTTACTCTTTCCTCTTGAGCTGAGGCCATTGAGTTTTTCAATGCCAATGCTAACTGCTCCTCTTCATCCAAATCTTCCAAGTTCAGCATTTCTGGCTCTTTTCCCTTTCCTTCAGGGACTTTGTCCTTCCCTTTCACTGGACTCCCAATTACTAAGGCACCTTTTGCCCTTGCTCTTTCCCTTTCCCCCTTTTTGGCAGCATCAAAACACTGGGGCTTGAGGTCACTCATTGTTGAGGCCATCAGGGATTGGGCCTGGTTTAGGGACTTCATCTCTTCCAACAAATACACATTTTCATCATGTATATCTTGCATTTTATCATTGCTCAAGCTAAGAAAAGCTAGAACAGGCTTCATTTTTTGTTGGACAACCTCCTCCAAGGTTGCTTTGAGAGATGCATCCAATTTAGCTTTCAGAAGCTCAGTGAGGTTGGCCACTGCACCTTCAGCAATGTTGGCCAGCACATCTTGGGAAAAATTTTCTGAGGCAGCTTTGACCATAGCTAGCCTTTGCTCTTCAGCTCTTCTCTTTTGCATTGCAGTCTTCTTTCCAATAGCTTGTTTGACAGTTAGCCTGAGAGCTTTGACATTAGCATTGTGATTGTCTCTCAGCAGCTTTTGTTCTTTCTTGACCTCCTCTGAGATGGCTTCCATGGTTGATTTGGCATTTTGAACTTCAGTGGAGATGGTTTGGAGACCAGATTCCACACCACTGATTCTTGCCTCAAGGGTTGGTAGCACAACATCTTCAGAGCCAGTGAGCCTCATTTCTACAGATGCTAGAGTCCTTCCTTGCTCATTCAATGCTCCTGAAGTTTCAGCATGAGCAGATTGGACTTGATGAGCCAAGGAGTCCAACTTCTCTGATTGCATTCCAAGTAAGGCCTGAGCTGAGCCTGTGTCTACTTGGATAGGTGCATCTGTTAAGAACTCATCTGCAAAAATTTGATCAAGAGAAATTCCTGCAACATCAGACAAGTCAAACAAGTTAGGAAATAAGCACTCATCACCCTCAATTTCTTTTATATAAGACTCTGATACATCAGCAGTCTTCTTCTCATTTTCAACTTGTTCTTTTCTCCCTTCTTTGATAATGTTCTCACTCAAGGAATCAGGCCTCCTCTCATCAAGGGATTCTTGAAGTTCAGATTTGACTTCAAGAATAACCTGTCCTTCCTCACTTATTCCACCCTCATATGGTGGTACACTCACTATCTTAGTGATGACTACCTCTCTTTCATCCTCAACTCCCTCTGATTTTTCAAAACTACTTTCCTTTTCAACTCCTTCTCTTAAACCTGCAGCATCCCCACCTTCAACAAGGTTCAAAGATGGCAGTTGTGGGGAGATCACAGTGCTTATATCAGCAGCCACTGAGTCATCCTGAATGATTAAGGGCTGATCAGTGTCCAACTCTTCTGACACTGAATAGGCCTTAATCAAACTAGCCTCTAATACAGGAACCTCAACATCTTTAGGCTGTGCCTTGGGTTCAGAAGAACCTTCATTGGCAGATGTGTCCTTGGTTGTGTTACCACCCTTGGTCAACACCTCTGATAACACAGAGCCTTTCCTATGATAGGTTTTAGGAGGGTTAGAGAGTCTATCTGCTATAGAAGACTTGGGTTGAAAGGATTCAGGGAGATTGGCTTGAGGGGTTTCAGGAGGGTTGGGATTTGAAGGGTTTGAGGGATCATCAGGGGAATCATCATCATTTGAGCTACTGTCAGGGTGTTTTATTCCCTTGGCTTTTCTTTCTCCTCCTCAATTTTATCAGCTACTAACTTTGCAAAAATGTTCTCATCAATGAGAAATCTTGTCTTTGTAACTCCAGCAAAGTGTAGCAATCTGTTTTCCTCTATTTGCCACCAGTTTTCACCCTTATCTTGGATGACTTGTGATATCTCCATCATAGATTTGTCTTTCACATCAACAAGCATCCTCAAATCATGAAAGGCCTTCTGAATTCTTGGAAATCCAGCAAGTTGTGGATACAAACTGTCCACAGTAGCCTTGGCTCCTCCTCTGAGCATACTTTCAAAAGTATACTCCTCCTCATCTCCACTTGAATGGGGACTTTGGGTTATAGGGGAGTTGGCTCTGGGTTCTCCTAATGTGGCTTCAGGCAGATTAAGTTTAGGGATATTTGCTTCAGAAGGGTTGGGCTCAAATGAAGGTATTTCAGTTGCTTTAGAGAGCAATGAATCTGAAGGGGCTTTACTCAGGGGGGGTTGGCTCATGAAGTGCATGCTCTAAGAGCTTTGAATAGTTGAGCATGGATGAGTCAAGGGGAGATAGGAGTCTTGTCTCATCTACAGCTAAATCTGCAAGCACATCTATGCCACTTCTTTGCACATTCCCTTCTGGAGAATATCTCTTAGTGAGATTTACAGGGGTAATGGGTTGGTTGGAAGGGGTGACATGGGTTTCAGGGGAATTGGGCTCAAGGTTCTGAGTTTCAGAGAGGTTGGCCTCTATAGGTTGACCTTCAGGGACTTTGGATTCTGGAGTTCCAGAACCAGATGAATTAGTCCTTGACATGGATTTGGTCCTGCTTTCAGCTCTGCTCTCCCTTAGAGCCAATTGAAGAGACCTTTCTTCTTGAAACTCCAACACCTTCTCAGTAGGTTTGGCCCTTCTCTTGCTGGCCCTACTGCTTCCACTTCCTTCCTTCTCAGGGACAACTTCCCTGATTCTCTTATCACCCTTCTTCTTTTGCCTAGTCTCATTGTACTTCCTCCTCAACTCTTCTGAGTGGTCAGAAGGCACACTCACTCCCTCTTCTGCCACTGCATCAACTTCAGCTGATGCTCCTGAGGCTTCTTTTGAAGACAATTGAGACATCTTTCTTGTTTTGATAGCCCTGGCCTTTGTTCTCTTTTTCATCTTGGGCTTCTCTTCCTCCTGTTCTTCAGCAGGCTTGGCCAGTAACATCCTTCTTTTCTCAGTTTTCTTGCTGAGCTTTCTGAATAGGATCTTTTGGGCTGGGAGGGGTTTTGCAAAGGTTTGCATCTGGGAATAGTGGGAAAACCTCTCAATCAACAAGCTTGCCCTGGTGCAATACTTGATTTTCCCTTCTAGCACCACCTTATTGTGGGTTTTCACCTTAAATTTAGCCTTCTCCTTCATCATCTCAGATATGATGAAGGTCCTCCAATCAAACTTGATGCCCTTATCACTGGCATCAATAATGGCAGCCATGATTCTGATCCTTGGATGGCTGACCTGCTCTAAGCTTCCAGTGTTGCTTAGGAGGCTCTTAGCAACTACCTCAAAGAGATTGAGAAACTCTGGCTTGAGAGTTTTCTTGTTTTGAGTTGAAGAGAGAGGGCCTGGAACTAATAACCATTCTTGGGCTATTTCCTCTTCATGCCCAGTACCATAAACCTCTGGATTCCTTCCCTCATAAGGCAATCCAAAAGCTCCTTCCAAATCTTCTGAGGAGAATTTTACTCTGTGGAATCTCTCCTTTTCCTCTCCTTCAGCTGTGTAGGATAGTCTGGTTGATACTTCACCATCTTCAGGCTTGCCTCTCCACTTGAGGAAGGCAAAGAATTCTGCCATGTAGCTCTCCAAGCAAGAGCTTGGTCTTTCCTCCATGAACTTTTGAAGTCCAGCTCTTCTCAACCACCTCAGGGTTGGAGTAATCTCAGGATCTTCACTTTCAAAAGAAACTATTGGCTCAAAGTGAAGATTGTTTTTGTTGCTAAGGTAGGCAAAATCCAGGTCTAGATCCTTGTTAGAGAAATCAACAAGCATCTCAGGTCTAACTTTGGGGGCCATTGATATTTGCAGAGAGAGTTTTGAGAGAGTTTGAAGAAAAATAGAGTTAGGGTTTCGAATACTTGGGGAAGAAGTGTTTGTGGGTATCTTAAGACTTGTGAATATTCTAAAAAGAATGTTTGTCAATGAGTTGGTAAGGTCTTGAGACAATTCAAAGGTGAACAAAAATGGAAATCCAAAATGGACGGCTAGGATTGATTTTAGGGGAGTTGTCCATTTTTGATCCAATGGTCAAAAACCAATGTAACAGTGAAATAACTGTTCTATTCAAAACGTGGGTGGTTTTTAATGTTTGTTTAAGGCTGGGGGTTTTTCGAGATAGATCATGTCCCAAAAAGTTTAATGCAAACAAGAGTTAAATCTTGGTATTTAATGCATGGAAAGTGACCTTTTGGGTGGGAGACAAATTAAATCCCAGAAAGGTGAAAACTGTATTTCAAGGGACAGATTTCGAGATAGGTATTGATCACCAAAAATAGGTGCTTATCATACCAAGATTTGGTTTGATAGCTGGGACAACTTATCTGACCCTACATGGACAAGTGTCCTGAAAGACTGTGGACAAGTGTCCTGAAGAAGTAAGGTCATGTTTCTGAGTTTCAGTAGACTTGACCAAGTCTGCTGAAGTTTGAGTTTGTTTCCCCCTTAATCAATGAACTTCTTTGGATTTATTTGTCCAACTTCCCTGGATCAAGAAGTCCCAACTCTGCTGATAGTTCCAGGAACCTTGCCTCTGCAAGTGGCTTAGTTAGTATATCAGCTTTTTGATGGTCTGTGTGTATTTTCACTAGCTTGATATCCTTCTTCTCCACATGATCTCTAATGAAGTGGTGCTTGATGTCCACATGTTTGCATCTTGTGTGCAAGACAGGATTTTGTGATATAGCAATGGCACTATTGTTATCACAGAAAATTGGCACTTCAGTAGAGTTGACTTTGTAGTCTCTGAGTTGTTGTCTTAGCCAAAGTATTTGAGCACAACAACTTCCAGCAGCAACATATTCAGCTTCAGTGGTGGAGGTGGCTACTGTATTTTGTTTCTTGGAGAACCAAGATATGAGTTTGTTGCCCAAGAATTGACAAGTCCCTGAGGTGGACTTTCTGTCAATTCTACATCCTCCATAATCAGCATCTGAGTAGCCAGTTAGCTCAATATTGTCATCAGCAGGGTACCAAAGGCCTAGATTCTCAGTGCCTTTGAGATACCTCAAAATCCTCTTTGCAGCCTCAAGGTGGCTTTTCTTAGGGTTTGCTTGAAACCTTGCACAAACACCTACTGCAAAGGTGATATCAGGTCTGCTGGCAGTGAGATAGAGGAGTGAACCAATTATTCCTCTATACTCAGTAGAGTTGGTTGGAATACCACTCTCATCAGGATTCATCTTCCAATTTGTGTTCATTGGGATCCTTACTGGCTTGCTAGTTGTACACCCAAACTTTTTGATCATTTCTCTGGTGTACTTAGCTTGGTTGATGAAGATTCCTTCTTTAGATTGCTTGACTTGTAGACCCAAAAAGAAGTTCATCAACCCCATCATGGACATCTCAAACTTGCTTTGCATGAGCTTGGAGAATTTTTCACATAGCTTCTCATTAGGGGATCCAAAAATTATGTCATCCACATAAATTTGGACAAGCAAGATGTCCTCTCCTTCAGAGATTCTGAAGAGAGTTCTGTCCACAGTTCCCTTGGTGAATCCATGATCCAAGAGGAATTGTGACAGTGTATCATACCAAGCCCTAGGGGCTTGTTTGAGTCCATATAGAGCTTTCTTAAGTCTGTAAACTTGGTTTCCAACTTCAAAACCTGGTGGTTGCTCCACATAGACTTCTTCTTTCAAGACTCCATTCAGAAAGGCACTCTTGACATCCATTTGGTATACTTTGAACCTCTTGTGGGCTGCATAGGCTAGAAAGAGCCTTATTGCTTCTAGCCTTGCCACAGGTGCAAATGTCTCATCATAGGCAATGCCTTCATGTTGGCAATACCCTTTTGCCACAAGTCTTGCTTTGTTTCTGACAATCACATCATTTTCATTTTTCTTGTTCTTGAACACCCACTTTGTTCCAATAACATCTTGATGTGAAGGCCTATCCACCAGCTCCCATACTTCATTTCTGGTGAATTGGTTCAGTTCTTCCTGCATGGCTGTGATCCAATTGGCATCTTGAAGTGCTTCCTCAATATCACTTGGTTCTTGCTCTGACAAGAAACAACAGAACATAGCACTTTCACCATGAAACTTTCTGGTTCTGACTCCTATACTTGGATCACCAAGTATTAGATCAGTAGGATGGTCAGATAACCAAGTCCTTCTTTTTCTGATCTCTTCAGTAGAGTTGTCCTCTACTGAAGGTGAGTCATTTTGATCATAGAATTCAGGATAATTTAATGCAGGATCTAATTCAGGATCATAATCAGGGGTGTTGTCCTCAATGTCAGGGACATTGGCATTTTCAACATTTTGAGTTCCCCCTTGATTATTTGACCCATTAACTACCTCAGCAGGAACTGCTTCTTCATTGGTAGTTGTTACCTGGATGTGAACTGAGATTGGTTCATTCAGTTCACCATTTCCATCTGTAGGATTTGTCTCAGGAAGGTTGCCTTCAGGATTGTTGTCCAATGTGGGTTTTTCAGGCAGATTGGCTTGAACAACATCTATGAATTCAGTGTCTTTGTCTTTTAGGCTTAATCTGGTTGTCCTTTGTGTGATTTCTTCAGGTTCTAAATGATCATTCCTGATCTCAAAGATAGATTCATCAAACGCAACATGAGGTGTTTCTTCCACTATAAGGGTTTTCTTGTTGTAGACTCTGAAAGCTCTACTGATTTGAGAGTATCCAAGAAATACTCCCTCATCAGCTTTGCTGTCAAAAGCTTTCAACTGTTCTTTCCCATTATTGTGAATGAAACATTTACAACCAAATATATGAAAGTATGACACTTTAGGCATTCTTCCTTTCCAGAGTTCATAGGGGGTTTTGCCTTGCCCCTTAGTGATCAAACATCTATTTTGAGTATGGCATGCAGTGTTTATAGCTTCAGCCCAAAACCTCTTAGGTAAATTTGAGTCAGCAATTAGAGTTCTAGCAGCTTCTTTTAAAGTTATATTCCTTCTTTCTGCAACTCCATTTTGTTGGGGAGTTCTAGCTGCTGAGGTTTCATGAGCTATTCCATTTGATGTGCAGTACTCATTGATGTATGAATTAATGAACTCAGTGCCTTTATCAGATCTTATCTTGATAATGCTAAGGCTTTTCTCATTTGACAATCTCTTGAGAAGTTCAGGTAGTTTGACTTGTGTTTCCTTCTTATTAAGGAGAAATACTACCCATGTGAACCTAGAGAAGTCATCTACTACCACTAATGTGTATTTTCTACCATTTATGCTTGAAGGGGTAATTGGTCCAAACAGATCCATATGTAGAAGTTCAAGTACCCTTTCAGTGGAGATGACTGGTTTTCCTTTGAATGAGGCTTTAATCTGTTTTCCTTCTTGACATGGCTTACACACATGTTCTTTAATGAAAACCTCATTAGGTAGTCCTTTAACTAATGTATTTCTAGCAAGTTTATTCATAGATTTGAAGTTCAGGTGGTTTAGCTTCTTGTGCCATAACCAACTTTGTTCACTAGAACTTTTAGCAATGAAACATGCAGCATCAGTAGACTTTTCCCAGTCTGCAAAATACACATTTCCCTTCCTAGTTCCAGTCAATAGGGTTTGTTGAGTTTTATCCTTAATTAGACACTTTCCACTTGAGAACTCAACATTAAAATCTTTATCACAGAATTGACTGATACTTAGGAGATTATATTTGAGACCAGCCACATAAGATACATTGGATACTTTGATGTTACCAATCATCAAAGTACCATAACCTTTTGTAGTTGCTTGTGAGCTGTCTCCAAAAGTAACATTTGGGCCTTCTTTTTCAATGAAGTCAGTGAGGAGTTCCTTGTTTCCAGTCATGTGCCTTGAGCATCCACTGTCAAGGTACCATGCTGTCTTTTTGTTCATGCTCCTCTTCTTGTGGCCCAATGGTACCTGCATTTAGATAGGTTTAGGTACCCTTTGAGTTTTGGGTCCTGAGAGGTTAGCTGTACCTTTGGGAACCCAAACTTGCCTAATAACCCTGATTGATTCAAGGTGGGTAAGTTGATTTCCTAGTGCATCAACATACACTGTCTTTCCCTTAAATGCCTTTGGGAAAGTATGTGTGAATGTGTTAACTTTGTAAGTTTCAGAGGAGTTGTCCACTCTCCTGAACTTATGAGTTCTTTGTGCAGCTTGATGAAATCTTTGAGGAAAGGCCTTTTTATGACCATTACCCTTTAGCATGAAGGGTTTTGGTTGTCTCATTTT
Organism: Galeopsis tetrahit; assembly: GCA_963675135.1. Classification (NCBI taxonomy): domain Eukaryota; kingdom Viridiplantae; phylum Streptophyta; class Magnoliopsida; order Lamiales; family Lamiaceae; genus Galeopsis; species Galeopsis tetrahit. Next base: position 68,400,002 of record OY776122.1, on the reverse strand, counting down.
ATTCTGCCTGTGAGGGTAGTTGTCCTTAGGTCTATTCAGCTGAGGCTTTCTCAGATGAGTTGGCCTAGGCTGATTATACCTTGGATAATTCCTCTGAACATTGTTCAGGAGAGTTGCCCTTCCATTGGGTCTACTCTGCTGACCAATATTCCTCTTGTGCTCAGGAGCTTTGGCCATTTCCTTAGGTTTTGGCCTATTCTCCTGAATCACTTGAGTAGGCATTTCATTCAATTTGCCCTTTCCTTTGTTCAGTGGCTGAATTATTTCATTTTCAGTTTGTGCTACTGACTTAACAAAGATTCTCTTAGTGTTACTTGTGGATGCAACACTAAGACAAGGTGAAGATTCAAATGGATCAAAACCCAATCCACTTCTTTGAGCCATAGGTCTTTGATAACTTTGAATTTCCTCTATTGCTCTAGAGGATTTGTTCAAAGCAGACATTTTTAATTTCAGGCTCTCTTCACTTGATTTAAGAATATCATATTCATGTGAGAGGTTTTCAAATTTGGCATTTAGAATTTTAAATTCAAATTCTTTTCTCTTCTGAGAGAGAAGTTGATCATCAATCTCCTTTTGTTGGTCAATTATCCTGAGATTTGCTTCCTCAAGCTTTCTCAAGACTTGTTGATACAACTCAGTAGACTTGACATCAACAGCTACCTCAGAGTTCTTGGTTAGTTCAGTAGCCAATCTTTCATTTTCTCTCACACAGTTGTCATGAAATTCTTGTAATCTAGTGAAATCTTCCATCAACTTTCCTAAGGAAAGTTTCAGGTTAACTTCACTAGTGTTTTGTGAGATGAATGATGGTGAACTAGAAGTAGAGGATACCTCATCATCCTCAAGAGCCATGTTGCAAACATCATCATCATCTTCACTGTTGGAGAATAATCCATCAGAGGAGTTGAAGCTTTCAGCACTATCAGATTCTTCACCAGCCATCATGGCTTTTCTATTGGTGAACTTTCTGTCTCTTTTAGCTTGTCTCTCTCTTCTTTCTTTAGAGCTCAATTCAGGGCAGTCATATTGGAAGTGCCCTTTCTTTTTACAGTTATAGCACAGATCTTCATCATCATCCTTCTTGGATTCTTCTCTTCTCTTAGATGAAGAAGGATCAGCTCTACTGGATCTTCTCCTATCAGAGGACTTGTCCTCTGATCTTTTCTCTTCAGGCTTTTTGTCCTCAGCCTGATCTTCAGGGGAGTTGTATCTTCTCCTGAATTTGTTGTCTTGGTAGAATTTCTTGTATCTACCAAACCTTGTGTTGAGCTTGTCAAACCTTCTAGCCATCAAGGCTAGTTCTTCCTTCATTTCAGTCTTAGAGACTGTCTTTGATGATCTGGGAGTGGGTTGCATTTCTGGTTCAGCAACTTTGGCTTTGAATGCCACTCCCTTAGTAGGATTTGAAGGTTCCTCAACAGGCTTTCTTCTATTGAGGTCAAACACATAGGCTTTAAGTTCTGAGAATATTTTTTGCATGGGCATGGTGGAGAGATCTTTGGTATTCTGCATCATTACAGCATAGATATCCCACTTTTGAGTGAGACTCCTTAGGATTTTCAGTCCAACCTCTCTCTTGGTGTAGACCTTGCCCAATGAGTTAATCTCATTCATCACATCAGTGAATCTACAAGCAAATTTGTCAATGGACTCATCAGACTCCATTGAGAATTGTTCAAACTTCTGCACAGCAACTTGGAGCTTGTTCTCCTTGATTTTTTCAGTGCCCTCACACATTTCAGCAAGGGTATCCCATATTTCTTTAGCTGTGGTGCAGTGGTAGACTCTACCCATAACTGCATCTGGAATTGTTTGATAGAGGGTGTTCATGGCAAGATAATTCAAATTGTCTTTCCTCTTTTCATCAGCAGTGAAGTCATCCTCATCTTTGGGAATCAGTTCCCTTATATCTGCTCTTTGCTCATCTGTCAATCTGGGGTTAGTTTGAGTAAACACAAAAGGTCCTCTTGTGATTACTCTAAGCATATCAGTATGAAGAGATGCAAGATGAGCCCTCATTCTAATTTTCCAGAAATCATAATTGTCTATTGAAAACATGGGCAGTTTGTGATGAGAAATGTGGTTGACTGGATTTGTGGCCATGTTGTCTAATCCTTGAACAGCAGGTGGAGGAACAGCATTGTTGTTGGCCATATTTCACAAATAATCAGTTAGTCAACAAGTGATGGATTTCAGATAGAGATCAGTTCAGTGACCACACCAAATATGTGAGTTTTGAAAATCAAGATGGATTTTCAGAAGCAGTGGTCTTTGAACCCCTGCTCTGATACCACTTGTTGGTCCTGAAAGGAGTATATGACAAGTGTATGGGGGGGGAATACACTTGTATGCAATTCTTTTGCTAATTTGATCAAACCAGAGTTCAGCAAGGTTGTCTTGGACAACTCTGCTGAAGGAGATTAACTCTTCTAAGATAATCACACTACTAAGTACTATTGAGTACTTAGTTGAATAACTATCTAGGGGAGTTATATGTGCGGAATAGTGGTTGGCCCTTTAAGTTTAGACTCCTTTAATTTCTGAAATCACTTAGTCAATGTAACACAGTCCAGTTTTCAGGGAACTTGTCCAAATAGGTTTTTGCACAGTCTTTGAATGTTTATCTATGAAAGATCAGTTTTGTGTGCAGTATTGAGTGTATGAAAGTATTTGAAATGTAAATCAACACAAGAAGTTATAGTGGTTCAGAGACTCAAGCTCCTACATCCACTTTCCCTGATTTAACAGGATAATTCCTTCACTCTTGGAATTAACTTGTTTTATAGTGCCAAGGTGCACTTGATCAAGAACACCACTCCTTGGTGAATTGATCCCTAGGATGTCTAGAGTCCTAGTACCCTCTTCTCAACTCAGAACTGAACTGTTCTTCTCTCAACAGTCAGCTCCTACCACTTCTACTACTACAACCTTCTCACTTTCACTCTTGAAAGATGTAAGGGTTGAAGTAAGGTTCCAACTAATGAGATATCCTTTACAATGAAGATCAGTGTATAAGGATAGGATATCTCTCTAAGCTTGTGTATGGTTATACAATGAAGTTCAGCTTAGATGAAGTGTTTGAAGACTAAGATAGTCTTTGAAAGCTTTGAAAGCACTTGTCAACTTGTAGGATAGTTGGATATTCTTGTCAAGGTTGAGGTGCTTTCAAATGGTCTTCACACTTCTGTATTTATAGACAAAATGGAGGATTTGCCCGTTGGAGAGGCAGCCCCAAATTGCTATAAATGTCTTCCTTGAGTTCTTCAAACTGGAAGACAGATTCTTGATAGTGACATGTCCTCATTTGGGTAATAAACGGCTTGTAAGACTTTGTCTTCCTTCTGCAGCACTTTTCCCAATGTTTGACTTCTTGTTAGGACTTGGACATGGTTTCTGAAGGTTGATCCAATGATAGGACAACATTCCTTATCATTTGGACAACTCTCCTTATCACTATCAGTAGTTTTGCCTTTCAGCAAGGTTGGCTTGCTCTTCTTCAGATGACTTGGCTCTTTCCCTCTATTTTACTTCAAGATGATCTTAGCTTGTTTCTTTGGTGATCTTTAGGGTGTGGTTGTCTCTTTCTCTTCAGCATAGTTGACCTTCAACCTTTAGAACATCTGTTCTGATTCAATCATGTTGAGACAACTCTTCTGGACAACTCTTCTGATCAGCATATTTGGTCTTTTAGCATCAGAGCACTTTACACATAGAGTTGGCTTCTTTGGACAACTCTCCTGATCAAAAGCCTTTGAGTAGCCTTGTCCTTTTGAGCTAGGTAAGTTTGTTCTTGCATATGGCTAGCTTCTTTGGACAACTCTGCTGATCAGAGTTATTCAGCTTGTCTTTTGGTTTTACCAATCTTGCATATGGACACTTTCTCTGGACAACTCTCCTGATCAGATCATCTTATTGGACTTGTCCTTTTGAGCTTTACAATCTTGTTCTTGCATAAGAACATCTTCTCTGGACAACTCTCCTGATCAGTGCATTTGGTTTTTCATAGAGTTTCCTTGCTCTTAAGTGGTTGTTCCAGAATTTGAGCCTTGAGGGGACTTGATCTTGATCATCTTCAAAGCATAGGTTCCCCCTCAAATTGTGCATCTAATTGTCTAAGAGCTGCCTAACATTTCAGCTTCTCATCTAGCCTTATGCTATGTGTTCTAACATTTTTAGAACACTATCAATTTGACTTAGGCATGTCTCAGGGGGTTTTGGTATTAGATCAAAACATATCTCATTTTATTCCCAACAGTAGAGTTATGATCAAGAATAACAGATATGTCAAGAACAGGGAACAAGAAACAAAATATCAAGAATATTGATCAAGAATGCGAAAGCAAATATGATCTTGGACCAAGACTTTCACCCAAGTCTTGTGTTGGTTATCAAGAAACAGTAGTTCGTAAACTACTGCTCTGATACCACTTGTTGGTCCCAAGTTGAGTTAATAACGAGTAAGCTAGTGAAAATGTCTAGAGGGGGGTGAATAGACTTTTCAAAAATCTTTCGAAATATCAAAGTACAATATGCGGAATACGAAATTAACAATGAGCCCAATTCAAGATTATACTCAACTTATTTTCGAGAACTCTGTTCTATACTCAACTAGTCAAGTTCAGTTAAGTAGTTAAAACAATTTAAGCAATTTAAACAATTAAAACAGTAAAGTAAATCAAACACAAGATTTATAGTGGTTCGACAACTTGTCTACATCCACTCTCACAAACCCAGTTGTGAAATTCTTATTAACTCGTCCAATGGAGTAATATGTTCTTGTGGCTTTAAGTCCCAAGAAATAAGACTTAGATCTTCTCGATAACACTACCAAGTGCCTCTTCGATCTTACTAGCGATTTACAAGTATCTAGCAACTTGAAACAACAAAAGAAAATAAAACTTCTCTTCGTTCAGTAGTAGCCTTCTTTGATCTTCACTTGACTTGTGTAGCTTCACTTTCTGAACTTCAATCTCTGAGAGTAATTTCTTCACTTGAATCTTCAATAATGCTTGCAATATTTCAGTAGTCAGTCGTCTTTAAATGATAAACTTCTTCAAGTACTTATAGACTTCGAACTTCAAGAACTTAGGTAGTTGTAACCAACCTTTCTTGATAACTGATTCCAACTGAATCTTCTTATCCATAAACGCGTTTCTTGTTATGAATTAGTTATTCCATAACTAACTTCTCCATCTTTATCTTTCACGCGTATTTGTAACTAACTTCATGTTAACTTGTCTTGTGTAGTCTAGTAGATGTACTTGTCTTGTAGTCCACTTGTCTTAAGTAGTAGACTGGTCTTCTCTTCTTGTGCAGTAGACTTCTAATAGAACTAATCTAGTCCTATCATCTAATCTAACAAGACTATTTACATTACATTAAGCTTTTATAATACAAGCTTAGTCAGCTTATAAATCTATACAACAAATCTATCTATTACATAGAAAATATCATGAGCTCTATACAACAATTATAGCTCAAAAACAAACTAATCAATATAAACATATATGAACAGATATGAAGTACTTATACATCGTACTTATCTTTTAAATATAAACAACACTTTTCTTTTCATGTGAACTCTACTGATCTGTTCAAGATGACTTCAACTCAACTAGACTAGATTAGTCAACACTTAGAAAATATTCAAACTATTTTTGGCTTATCAAAACTTCATCTCATCTTTTCATCATTTAGGACTTGTCTAGGATTCATATCCCAACAAATATCATGTTGCAACTAAGTACTACAAAAGGTTTGATCAATCCTATACTGGCCTTGAAAACTCCAGTTCCAGATCCTTTACACCAAACTCCAACCCAATGTCATCTCCTCGACCACCATTTCAAGCTCACCTTACCCAATATCAGCCTACATTCTCCCCTCACTTTAGTGCTTCACCATCTGCTCTTACCAACTATGTCAATCAGCCTGCCTCCTCTTCTGGTAACTCTAATTGCACATCTGCCTCTCCTTGGTTTGTTGACAGTGGAGCAACACACCATGTTACTTCTCAACTTGCAAACCTGAATATCAACTCACCATATCAAGGTATGACCTTTCTTATTGTTGGAAATGGTGCATCTTCTCCCATTCTACATACTGGCTCTTTCAATATTCCTGTGAATGGTGGCTCTAGATCAGTTGCTATGAACAATGTACTACATGTGCCAGATATTACTAAGAATCTGATGAGCATATCTCAGTTTCTTAGAGATAATGATGTTGTAATTGAATTCTTTGCTAACTGTTGTCTTGTTAAGGATCTGAAGTCTCACAAGATACTATTGAGAGGGGTGCTTAAGGATGGATTATACATGCTAGATTTTGGATGCTTGAAGGTTAATAAAGATGCTGCTCATGATAAACATTTGTCTAGTTTTTGTACTAGTGTTGAGAATAATAGTCAGCTTGGTGTTAGTGTTAATCATGCTGCCAGTGTTGAGAATAAATGGAGATTGTGGCATTGTAGATTGTGGCACCCTAGTGATTCTACATTGTCTAGTGTTCTGAGAAGTGTAAACATTCCATGTAATCCTTCTCAGGCTCCTTTCTGTGATGAATGTAAAATTGGAAAGATGCATTTAAAACACTTTTCTTCTGTTATGCATCACTCTTTATCTCCATTTGATTTGTTACATATGGATGTTTGGGGGCCTGCTTCAAATGTTTCTATTGAAGGTTACATATATTATTTGTCTATTGTTGATGACTACACAGGATTTGTATGGATTTTTCCTTTGATGGCAAAATCTGAGGTGCTCTCAGTGTTTACTCAGTTTATGAAACTTATTGAAAGGCAGTTTGGAAAACTCATCAAAGTTATTCAGCATGATATGGGATCTGAGTTTCTTCCTGTTGCAAAGTTGGTTAAACCACTTGGTGTCAATGTGAGATTATCATGTGCATATACTCACCCTCAGAATGGCTTGGTTGAAAGAAAGCATCAACATGTCACAGAAATTGGGCTAGCATTACTTGCTCGTTCAAAGCTCAACATGTATTTCTGGTGGCATGCCTTCTCCACTGCAGCCCATATCATCAATATGCTTCCCTCTCCTGTCACTAAAAACATATCTCCCTTTGAACTCCTTCATTGCAGGCCACCTGACTACTTGTCACTAAGAGTTTTTGGGTGTGCTTGCTTCCCATTTCTCAGGCCTTACAATACATCTAAACTTCAGTTCAGAAGCTCCAAATGCATCTTCTTGGGATACAGCTCCTCTCACAAAGGCTATAAGTGCCTACATGAGTCTGGCAAGATCTTTATATCAGCTTCTGTCCAATTCAATGAAGATGAGTTCCCTTCTCTCTCAGAACAAACCTGCCTCCATAGCTCACCCACTCATTTCTGCTCAAATTCCAGCACCTTCTACTCCTTCTCCACACACTCCTCTAATTCCATTATCATCTACTTCTGTATCACATCACCACCACTCCCCTCAATCTACCTCCAGCTCCTCAAGATATATGCTTCCACCTGAAGTACCTTCTCCTCCCTCACAAAACCCTACTACCTCATCACTCAACCCAACTCCTACATCACCAGATCTCATTGCCTCACCCATCTTTCTGAATGCTCACCCTACGCAAACCAGAGCCAAATCTGGTATCTATAGGCCTGGAGCATTCATCTCTTCTACACTTATTCATGAGCCTACTTTTGTTACTGAGGCAAGTAAAAGTTCTGAATGGAAACAGGCTATGCAGCTTAAGTATGATGCATTAATTCAGAATGGCACATGGACTCTTGTTCCACCCTCATCAGATATTCACCCCATTACTACCAAGTGGCTCTTCAGAGTTAAGTACAACAAAGATGGTTCTATTGAAAGATACAAAGCCAGATTGGTGGCAATAAGTTTTCAGCAACAAGTTGGTGTTGACTACTTTAGCACCTTTAGCCCAGTCATTAAGTCAGTTACTCTTCGCATTGTATTCACCCTGGTTGTCTCAAAAGGATGGCATATACAGCAAGTTGACATTAACAATGCCTTTCTCAAAGGATTGCTTCATGAAACAGTCTACATTGCACACCCAGAGTGTTTTGTTCACCCTGATCACCCAAACTATGTGTGCAAGCTTAGAAAAGCTCTCTATGGCTTGAAACAGTCTCCAAAGGCATGGTATGACACTCTCAAGGATTTCTTGGTGCAGCAAGGCTTCATACAATCCACTTCTGATCACTGTTTGTTCCACATATTCAATCAAGGTAAAATCACTCTATTATTGGTCTATGTGGATGATATATTGATCACTGGTGATGATACCTCTCTTGTGCAGCAACTCATTAATGCTCTTCACTCTCAGTTCTCTCTCAAACACTTGGGGGAGGTCAACTACTTTCTGGGCATAGAAGCCCACTCCACTCCTTCTTTCACTAAACTTACTCAGTCTAAGTATGCAAATGAAGAATAGAAAAACACATACACAGGAGCATGTAACCCTCATGCATGTAAAACAATCATATATACACATGCATGTAGTGCATGCGACTCACACTTGTAAACACACACACACTCTTATATACATACAAAATGTATACATATAGAAAGATAGTTAGATATTTAACAAACTATTGTTAGATAGAAGGCTCTAGAAGGTGGAGCCTCTATATACAGTGTACTCCTCACACTTCACAACTTGAGTTGAATATACACAATTTAAACAATTAACATAAGTATGAATTGACGTTACCGATAATTATTAACATATGTATATGTGTACGCATTTACATTGATTTTTTTAATCAATTATCCCAAAATTTGGGATTATATATGAATGCATAGTTACTAATTTATTTTCCATAAAGTCAATACAAAGTCATATTGTTTTGTATGAATAGTTGAGAACCATTTTAGACAATCAATTATCGTGTTTTTAGTGATTATGATTGAATATTTATTATTAACGTTAATTATTGTATAATTATAGATTTTTTATGATAAAGTTGAAAATATTTTTGTCTAGTCAATTGCTTTAATTTATAAAGAGGTTAATTGATTAAAGGTGACTCTTAATTTTAGTTGCCACATTAAGGGAGACTCTTAATTTTTAAGTCATAATAATTATTGTAGAAATCTTCACATTATATGAGAAAATTATGATCAAATTAATTTTCCATCCAAATTTATTGATTTGTAACGGAATGACTACATTCCAAAATAATAGATTATCAATTAGACATGTAACATTTAATTTAGTTTATTAGACAACTATGGTGCCTAATTAACATATGTGCATTATTATTAGACATGATCACGTACAATAATTTACTTAATTAAATGTGGACATGTAATTCCAAAAAAAAAATCATAATTACAAATGAAATGTTCATAAATATAATATCGCAAAAAGTCTATTTAACATTGAATTGTTTTACTATTAATTTTATTGTAATCATAATTTTGTAAATAATTGAAGACACTAATCTTCTACAAATTTTCAGTTATTATATAATTTTGAAATCAAACGTTTCATTAAATGTTAGCACTTAAATTTAGTCATTTCTATAAATAAATAAAAATCATAATTACATGTTTATAAATACAACATTTAATGAAATCTTGATTAGTGGAAATAATTACTTAAACATATAAGTAAATATTTATTACTTTAATAATTCGGTTACATTTAGATTTATAAAAATTCCAATTCATTCTTAATTGTTAATTCTTTTTTATATAGGAATTGTTAATTCTTGTATATAAAATACTATTATTTTTAATTGTCTTGTAATTATATAAGGGGATTTAGACGTGCTTACATTATATATAATTTTAGTTTATATAGCTTGTTGACATAAATAAAATATAAATTATTTTCAACAAACTGATTTCTTTTAATTAAGTCATGTTAGATGAAATATTATATCTATGTTCTACTACGTATAGATACATGCATGTATATAGAATTAGATAACTTCAAGAATAAAACACTAAAAATAAGACAAAAATAATTATAATGGATCCTTACAAACATATATGTTATATACCAATTGAATTCCAAAATAAATATTAAATAATCCCCATGCGAAATTAATTACATTAATTCGAATATAAAATACATTTTTTTGTGCATTTTCGATGACTAAAAATGAAAGAAAGCTTCTTATGTATTTCAGATGACTTTAGATTTTATATCAGACACTTCTTGTCAATGAATCGTCAATGACTTCTTATTCAAGAAGTCAAACGACGTCAGATTGTTGCTCTTGGGTTTCAGACGCATTATTTGAACAGAAAAATTGAATAAATATTTGATGAATAGCTAGAAAAAAATTACAGGAAAAGATAAAATCGAGAGAAATGAGAGAGAATTAAAATGGATGGCCGGAATATTTTCTATGCGAAAAGCCAGAATAAAATTGACCGGCAAAATTCGAAGAGGACAAAGTTGAGAGATTAAAACTTGAATGATTGAAACGAGAAGATGATGAAGTTTATATAAGAGTAAAAAATAAGAATGGAGGGTTGAGATCATTTGTACAGAATCAAAGGCTGAGATTAGAACTTAATCTACGGATATGATAAGAATGAAACAATTTCAAAATGGAGGAATTTAAAGAGGAGACAGATTGAGAGAATGAAGAAAGTTGTGACATGTGTCACATGATAGGTTTGCAAATATATAAATATAGATAGATAGATATCATATTATGAATCTGATTCTAAATATTCCCAAAAGTTATTGGGAGTTTGATCGCCAAACGTTATGGGCCAAAGTAGCAAAATGTTCTCATATGTGATTTTTTTAATTTTTTTTTTAAGTTTCGGGTATCCGCTACAAGGACCGACTAATTTTGAGAGATCAATTCTACCGTCTATTTGCGGGAGTCCCGTTTAAAATCAGAACTTTGTGCTCTACACCTTAGAGGGTTCTAAATGCGATATAGAGAGCTCTTAAATTTCAAGCATATACCACTAGGTTAACTCTTTAGCAAGACTTAGTTTTTGTTTGCTAATTTTTCTTCCTGTGAGTATGGATTGAGTCGATTTTATTAGTTCACCACAATCACCTTTCATGTTTATTAGGAAAAAAAGACTAAAAAGAAAAGAAGTAAGTGTGTGTGGGGTGTGGTGGGGGTAGAATTCATTAGTAATTCTTCAGGTTTGTTCTTAAAAAAAGAAATTTCCCTTTTTATAGAAGAACTTATTTGTTCTATTGCCTATGCAAGATCCTTAATTCTAATTAAGGAACAAAAAAAAATTACAAGTTAAAATCGGACTACATGGATCTTCTCAAAAAATTCGTTTAAAACAAATATAAATATTTGTTTCAAAATGTGTGTTACTGCAAGAGTAAGATGTGTTACTAACACTGATCTTAAAGTGAATTTTTTTATTTGTCTTGCACAAATTTTTTAGACAGATTTATTTGATCTGCTTTCAATATGGTTCAACCCGTTAATTTTTCTATCCAATTTATTAATTTGTGTAAATATTGCATGTGCAATATTGTATACTCCCTCCGTTCCAGTTATGTGAAATTTTTATATTTTTCTTTTATGAATATTCCATTTATATTGACTTATATATTTTCGGGTAATATTTTTTAATTCATTTAGTAATGTAATTATATTCATAAATTATAACATTCATAGGATTATATAAAAGATCAAACAAGCACATATAATTGGTACGGTGGAAGTATAAGTATTTGTCCCCTTTTTTTAAAATTATTTTAATTCAAGAGTATTTTGTTTGTCAGCAGCTACGCCTTAATTCCCTTCCATATGAGTTTCATTTTTTCTTTTTCCTTTTCTAACACTAGTACGAGAAATACTGTATGAGTTTTTTTTTTAATAATCATATTGTCCATAAACATTATTTTTATAATTGGATAATCATAGTGTGATGCCTTTCATTACTCTATATATAACCATATTGATGACAAACTTTGTTACAAGAAATTAAACCAATATATATATATATATGGATCAAAACACACAATCCAGAGATACCCAAATAGTATAAGTTACATAACCATATATATTAATAACATTTTAACAGAAGCACATGCACCACCATATATATATATATAATATATATATATATATATAATTATGAAAACATCATATTATAATACTCCTATGTTGTAAGGAGGAGGTATGCATCAATGTCTTTGGCCATACTCCTCAGAAACTGAAGATGAGAGTGTGGATGAGGCACTTCTTCACTTACTTTCTCATATTCCAGACTCCATTTTACTGTGTCCACACCCCCAGCTTCAAGTGTTGCTTTGAATGTTTTGAAGTAGTTCCTAACATCTCCCCCCATTATCTCAAATGAGATCCATTTATTCCCTTCGTCCACACCAACAATCTTGTCTTTAGTAATCACTCCAACACCATCTGCATGCCCACCAACATTTTATATTTTAATTTAATTAAAATACCATATATATATAAAGATAAATAAAATATTGACTTACGTACCCATTACATAAGTCCATAGCCTAACAGAACCAACACTCTTTCCATCTCCTTCCAGAACCTGAATGCTTTGTAATTTGTCAGGAAAAATTGTGGGCATCAGATGGCTTTTGTTCTTGTAAATGTCGAAGAATTTTTGTGGAGGTGATTTGATTTGAGTTTGAAGATCAATCTTGTGAAGTTGAGCCATTTTTTCAGTGAACAAATTTGGAAACTAATTGATAGTGAAGTAGGGCTTGTGGGAGACCTTTCTTATATTGGTAGAAAGTACACTAGCTAAATCGGAATTGATTCCTACATTATATTGTTCAATTACATCTTAATAATAGCTAGGATCGAATTGTATTCCGTCAACAAATATGTGTCCACGATAAATAGTTCGAGATGCTCATGTACATGTCATGTGTCTAATGATGTGCATTAGGACATAAAATACGTGAAATTAATTCATTTATTATAAATTCACTAATACGGAGCTGAGTACGTAATAAACAGTAGATGTATTCATTTCAACATCAAAGTATATAATTTTGCAAGAATATATAGTTTACATAAATAGTGTTTGTCAATTGCTTTATTGAGCTACTAAAGAGGAAAAAAATGTCCAGATTCTGTCATCTATTATATGATTGGAATCCAAACCATAAATGTGACTCTGCAATTATATGAGACTAATAAATAATTTGACAAAATATACTGCATAACAAAAATTAATTTTATTATCAAAATTGAGTTTTGTCTCATGCCTTACTCTCTCGATTAATTTTTTTAAAGTCCCCAAATAATAGAGATAAAAAAAACACAAGTATTCGTCCATAGGTTGATTCTTTACAATGTAGTTAACTGTTTCCATTTAACAACTTGTTCAGGCAAAGAGAATCTATATTCCCCACTCATCACTAAGTTTTTTTTTTTTTTGAAAGTGTCAGAATATATACATGTTATAATATCATAGACTCATAGTCATGCATAAATTAAGGGGATACTCGTGTGAATTTATAAATTAAGAGGATAATCGGTTCTATACATTAGGCATGGTTGAAAATATTGGAATGGGTCAACCTTACATTTATAGAAATATTGATGGATATATCAATATTCATATTGAATATCAAAATTCATAAATTAAATTTATGAAAATTAATAAAAAAAATTAATACATAAATAATTTAACAAAACTTTCCAAAAATATTAAATTTGTGATAAACTTACACTAAATATAGTAATATACAAATTATCTTATACTCCCTCCGTTTTTTAATAAATGATATTTTAGCTATTTTCTCTTGTACACAATTAAATGATGTTTTAAAATTTTTTGCATTGTCTGTTCCAATTATGCCCTCTCTTTAACTTTAGAAAATTTCCTAATTTTTAACTTATTTTTATTAACTATGAAAAATGTGCATTAGGGTGTGATTATAAACTTCTTTTATTATCTAAGGGTATACTTGTCAATACACACTCTTTTTTAATTCCAATAAATTTCACGAAAACATCATTTATTAAAAAACAAAGGAAGTATGATTTTTTAATTTATAGAAATTTTGATGAATATATCGATATTGAATATCAAAATTGATAAATTTAAAATTTATGAAAATTTAATAAAAAAACTTTTAATACATTATAAATAGTTTAACAAAACTTTCCAACAAATAATAAATTTGTGATAAACTTACATTAAATATAGTAATATACAATATTATCTCAGATGATTTTTTTTATATTTTTTTTAATTTATCAAAATACCCTCGATTATTTTCGATATTTTCTCGATACTTTACTGATATTAACACTACAAAAAAATTGAGAAATGGCATCGGGGAAGGCATCGGATCTGCCGTCCCCAAAGATGAAGGCATCGGCAAAGGGGACGGCAGTGTGCCGATGCCAATATGGTCGATGCCATTTAAATGGCATCGGATCTGGGGAAAACCGTTGCCTTTTGGCATCGACAGGTCGCCGTTACCAAATGGCATCGGGGCCCACTGCCGATGTCATTTTGCATCGGGGACAGCCGATGCCATTTCGCATCGGGGAAAGCGCCGTTACCAAATGGCATCGGGGCACTGCCGTTACCAAATGGCATCGGGCCCACTGCCGATGCCTTTTTATTAAAATTTAAAAAAGACGAATCTGGGTTTCGAACCCAGGTCGATAGGCCACCAACACCCACCCCCCACCGCTGGGCCACCCCATTTTCGCAAATTCTGGCCATTTTCGCGATTTCTGGAGTTCGAACTCGTGACCTCGCGGTCTCGAAGGCTTTTGAGCGCCCCCTGTGTGCCGTTTAGGCTAGGAGCTTTTAGTCGACATGTTGTGAATGCAATTAATATATATTCAATTTAATTTGAGTTTTTAATTCTTTAATTAATTCAATTCATTCTAACTTTAATTGTTGCTTATTAAATTATTTATCAAAGCATATCATAATTATTTCTAAATTATGTTTTTCAAATTAACTAAATTATGTTTTTCAAATTAAATAATTTATTTACGGTATCAATTATTCACACTATTTAAATTTATTCTAATCTTCAATTTACAACATTTAAATTCATTCTAATTTTTTATTTCACAACATTATAATTACATACAACATTGAATATAATTATTTTCACTTATACATTTAAATTTATTCTAATCACATCATTTAAATTCATTCTAGTTTTCAATTCACAACATTAAATATATATAATTATTTTCACTTATCCATTTAAAAATATGAATTCACTTATCCATATAATTAAAAAAAAAATTCATCTATTATAAAATTATTCTCTAGTTCATTTCAATTAAAATAACATCATATCACAAACAACATTAATTATAATCATAATTAGCATGTTCACGTCAATTAAAATAAAAATTAATCCTCAACGTCAATGTAATATAATAACATCACACGTAACAAAGTAATATAAAAATGTATCACTCCTCATCACCACCACCATCATCCTCAGTATCATCCCGATCCTGAACCTGGCTACTATCATGAACGTTGTGCGACGGCCTCGGCGGCCTCGGCTCCCCACCTATCCCACCCATCTGTCCCATCATCAATGCAAGTTGGTCCTGAAACTCCTTGCGTAAGCGCTCCTCCTGCCGCCGCATTTGTTCCAGTAAGCGCTGCTCTCTATCTTCATTGACTCTCCGTTCTTCAGCAATAGCATTGTTTATGTCTTCCTGGGTGAATCGTCCATAAGTCGTACCACTTGACGTCTCGCCAGGACCGGAGGAGACCCTTCTGTTCTTGCCTACTTGTCCAAGGCCCCTAACACGTCCATGAGACCTGCCGACCTTCTTCACGTACAGTTCAGACATATCGGGTAAAGGTGGGGCCTGGGAACCATCCTCTGAACTAGGTTCATCTGACGGATCTCTTGTAGTATTATTGGTGAACTCGTCATGTATCTGGTCCTATACGTGCACATTTAAAAGTGGGTTAATACATTTTCAAGTACAATTAAATATATATTTGTTATATAATGTAATGTATATATATATAACTTACAAGTATATCACCCATATAGCCACAAGTGTATGTCCCGTTTTCGTAACGGTGGTAATATTCAACTATCTCCCAGTCGTATGCAGGGCGTCCCGTCCTCTCCTCCTGTATTTTGAATCGAAGACATATACGAATAAATAAACTAAATAATTAACTAAAATTAATTATATATAATTGACCACAAATACTTACAATGCGCCGTGCGACCTCTGCTGCTCCACGAGCTCCGCCTTTATGAGTACCATGGCCAGTACCCGGACCTCCAGGCTCGGATAAGCGGTTCTTACGAGCCTGCTCGCTCTTCTTAATTGTTTCGGGATTGTTCCAGTGACGAACTAAGGAGTTCCAAACATTCACATCCCACAACGGCCTCTTGTTATCCCTCACCCACGCTTTCTTGATTTTTGATAACATGTTAGTGTACCGAGTTGCAGCTCTTTGAAGAAATAGTATGTACACCTCTGTAGAAGATGTGGCTTCAGGGTCCCACCTGACCTCGGTCTGCAAAAAAAAATTAATTAACGAAGTAATATAACAAAATAACTAAATGTAAAGTTATTTTATACCTGGAATGTATCCCACCACCGCTGTACCGTGCCGGGTGATACCATAGCCCAGGTGTGTGCACCAAACTCCATATTCCGGTACATTATCGATCTGATCGTCCTCGAAATTAAATTTGAAGGCATCAACCTGTTACACGTATTTTATAATAATAAAAAAATTATTAATAAACATGTTATACATACGTTTAATGAAATTTAAATATAATATACTTACGTATCAAGGTAGATAAACAGTCGGATGCGACTGTCGGGTGCATCAGTCGACATGCTGGCCTGTGTCCCGACAGACGGATGTCTAACTGGCGAATGTATCGGTGGAGGGGATTGTTCCTGTGGATGTGGAACCATATGAGGCAACTGAGGCACCTGAGTGTAATAGGAATTAGGGTTCATTCCGGGCATCTGGGGCAACATTATCCCAGTCATATCGGGCATATACAAACCCTGTAGTGTCTGCACAGTCGGTGTCTCATCCACCGGCTCTCCTCTACCTCTACCTCTACCTCTACCTCGCCCATGTCCAGAAGAACCCTGTCCAGAAGAACCCTGACCAGAGCCATATCCAGAACCATGTCGACGACCACTCATCTGTCAAAATGAACATTAAAACATTATTAACATTGTAACAATTAAAAAACATTATATATGAACATCACTGTAACGATTAACACTAAAATATAAATAAGGTACTCCAATACGGCAACTCCCAGAAAATGCTTTTCCACTTCCACCCTCCAGAAAGTTTTTTGTTGTGAGCCTCAGCACCATCCTCTGTAACCTTTCTATATCCCAAATGATCAATTTCGTATAGGAGACTTGCACCCGTTCGAATAGGCGGTGGATCATTTGCGACTACTACTCCGGCCATGAATGCAGTTTTATTCGTTCGCCACGTGTGATTCGGTGGTAAGAACTTTCGGTGGTTGTCGAACCACGACTGCTTTCGACTTTTATTCAAATAGAATGCATCGGTGTACTCTCCACAATATGGACAAGCAAGCCTTCCGGCTGTACTCCAACCAGACAACATTGAGTATGCTGGGAAGTCACTAATGGTCCAGATAAGTGCAGCTCGCATCAAAAATTTTGCTTTCTAGCAACATCCTAAGTTTGCACCCCATTTTCCCATAAAAATCTCAAATCTGCTATCAGTGGTTGCAAAAACACATCAAGTTTGTCCTTCGGACTTTTAGGCCCGGGCACGAGAATCGAAAGAAACATGAATTGATCCTTCATGCATAACCACGGGGGTAGATTGTACGGAGTAAGTATAACTGGCCATGACGAATATTGTTTTCCCGTCATTCCAAACGGTGCAAAACCGTCTGTGCTCAAGCCCAACCTCACATTCCTAATTTCAGATGCAAAATTAGGATACGAACGGTCCAAATGCTTCCAAGCCAGCGAGTCTGCCGGGTGACGCATAACACCAGAGTCATCAGAAGCACACGAGGCATGCCATGTCATATCCTTCGCAGTGGCCTTGGACATGTACAATCTTTGCAAACGAGGAATTATCGGAAAGTAGAACATCTCCTTAACCGGACGTTTCTTTTTCAACCGACCATCTACATCAACCCTACTCGGCTTATACCGTGATCGACCACAAATCTTACAAAAATCTAGTTCGCTGTCTGCACCCCAAAATAACATGCAATTCTGTGCACAACAATCAATCCTTTCTACCGGAAGACCCATCCCACTCATCAAATGTTTGGTGTCGTTAAATTTCTTGGGAACCTTATTTTCGGGAGGACAAATCTCACGAATCAACTCAACAACCTGATTGTATCCCCTTTCAGACAATCTGTTTTCCTTTTTAATGTTCAACAATCTGGAATTGAATGACAACTGCGAATGAGATTCACAACCAGGATACAAGTCTTGGTCCGCTGCACGAAGCATGTCGTAAAACTGTGTCGCATTCTCGTTAGGGGGTTCTTCATTAAGTGTCTCCTCTTCCACGTCGATTCCAAAATCAATGTTTGGGCCACCCATTAACTCTTCTACCATAGTGTGGTACGAACTAGGTCCCGCTGGGTCAACGTCGTTTGAAGTTGACGCATATTCATTAGTGTTTTGATACGGACGTGGACCCCAAATCTCTTCCCCGTGATAAATCCAATTATAATAATTCAGTGTAAAACCATTTCGATATAAATGAGATTTCACTTCATTAGGATCTCTATAAGTTTGATTTCGACATCTAGCTTTCGAACAAGGACACCTAATTTTTCCTTCCCAAATCGAATTCGGATTACTAGTAGCAAATTCAATAAATCCATTTATTCCACTAACAAATCCAGGGTTCATAATCCCATTCACTAATCTTGGACTATACATCCAACTACGAATTGAATAATCCATGTCAATCGACGTCTACAAACACACAAACAACCAACGTCTCATTTCCAACTCTATTAAAATCAATTAATATAATTCTAATTATATTCTAATAATTATTCTAACACCCTAATTAACAAATAAATTCATATAGACATATAACACAAATATAATTCTAACACTCTAATTAACAAATAAATTCATATAACTTAATTATTAAAACATACGTACATATAAATACATGCTTATAAACACAACATAATTAATTAACAATTTATAAATTCTTATAATTAACACATGCATGCATAAAAATTAACAATTCTAACAATTTTATATATACATACAACATATATGCATATATATATACATATATATACTAAAACTATATATACACATATAACTTCAAATTTAACCAATGAAAACGAAAAAAATTACCGTAGAAATGCTCCCGTCGAAGTGTAGAACACAAATGGCCAAAAACCGAGTTCGATCCGCAAACGAAGGTGATTTTTGAGTGGGGATGGCCAAAAACTCGAAGCTTCAATTTGGGGGAGGGGGGTTGCGGCTGTAACGTTCTGGAAGAGAGGGGGTTTGGCCAATTTATATTTAATTAGGGCATCGGGGAAGGCATCGGGCCCACTGCCGATGCCATTTTGCATCGGGGGGCCGTTACCAAATGGCATCGGGGGCCACTGCCGATGCCATTTTGCATCGGCCATTAAATGCCGCTGCCATTTCGCATCGGGGCCCACTGCCGATGCCATTTTGCATCGGGCATTAAATGTCGTCCCCTTTTCGCATTGGCCGGCCTGCCGATGCCATTTGCCGATGCCTTTTGGGAAATATTTTGTAGTGTAAACTCGATATTGTTATTGCATATGAATATTTATCGATTTAAAAAAAATCAAATATCATCAAAATGTTATTCTTCTAGATATCAATATCGGTTATCACGAAAATAGAATGTATCGATAATATTTTCGAATTCATCCTTGATCGATTTTCCATCATCTTGGTGATGAGAATGAGATTTTCCATCATTTTAGTCTCATTTAGGGGTGGTTCGATACGGTATACCAACCATACCGTTATCATACCAAAAATTTTGATATTGAAAAAATTCATACCGTTATCGTACCGAAATTTCGGTATACCGAATGTTTCGGTATGTAAAAACTCATACCGATACCGTACCGTAATTTCGATATACCGAATTGGTACGGTATATCGGTATACTGTACCATATCGGTATACCGATTCATATCGAAAATATTGAACCATCATTTCATATCAAAATACCGGTATACCAATTCATACCGAAAATATTGAAGCATTGTTTTATAACGAAATTAATTATTTAAGGTTTATTTTATTTAAGTTTTAATAATTAAAGTTATTTTAATTTAAAAATAATATAAAATTATTATTTTATTAAAGTTTCGGTATATCGATATACCGTTTATACCGAATACCGAAAAAATTTCGATATATCGAAATACCGCGATATGATCATTTTCCATATCGTTACCGTACCGAAAATTTCGATATGTTTTCGGTACGAAAAGCTCGTATATCGAAATTTCGGTATATTTATCCACCCGTCCTATCAAATGTTGTTAATTTTCTTTTTAGCGAAAAAAAGTATTTCATCACAATTAACAATTATTCGTCCTTCAATTCCTTTTCTCTTTTTCCTTTTCCATCACATCTTACTGTCCACTAGTGTTAAAAGCATGATTATAATATAAGTTGATGATGCGAAACCAAAAATATTGGTTCGCGCGGTATAGCATAGGATTGACTATTTACACCTCAATTTAGGAGTTCTGCACACCTAGAGCTGTCGAAACGGTTTAACGGGCGGTTAAAACCGCATAAGTCCGCCAATTAGTAGGACGGGGGCAGACTGATTCGTTTGCTAGACGGGCTGTCAAAACCTCAACCCAACCAATAAAGGGGCGGGCCGCGGATTTTCGCGGGCCAATCCAAAATTTTTTTTTAAAAAAAAAATATTTATTAAATTCATTATTTTCATTTTCAAGATTCAAAGTCTTTTAATATTTATCTCTTACTGCACGCTCATATTAAATCTATTATCTTATTCTAAAATTTAACAATGAAACTATAGCTGAAAAGTCGAAATTTGACGTTGGAACTAAAACAAACTGTGCGAGCAGCGCGAATTTATAATATGCGACAAAGACTAGTTGTGCTTGACTGTTTTTTACTTTTAAAATTTGGTTGTTAATTGATTACAAAGACTCGATTCTGAGTTGTTGAATAAGTTTCAAAGACGTGACTAGAATTTTGTTATTTTTCTATAATATTAAACTAATTATATAATAATAATATTAATAATTTTTTATTTAAAAAATAAAAAGGCGGGCTAGCGGGCTGACCCGCCCCCAACCCGCCAAAACAAGCGGTCCAAACGGGGCGCTCCATGTAGGCCCGCCTCTTAACGGGCTGAGAAAAGCTGAGTCCAACCCATATTAATTTTTTTATGGCGGGGCGGGTTGGCCCAACGAGTTCAGCCCATTTTGACAGCTCTATGCACACCCCAATTGATGCACCTTCCCCCCATAAAAAATATCTAGGATAGATGCACTCCTTAATTGTCATAAATATCATTTTATTTATAAAATACCCCTACTAACCACACCTTAAAAAACCTAATTTATAATCCCACAATTCATCACTCTCATTTCCCACCCTCCGCCACCGCCCTCTCTCTCCCTTCTTCCGCATTTTTCTTATTCTTCTTCTTCTCTGTTTTTTTTTTTTTCTTCTTCTTTTGCGTTTTTTTTTTTTTCTTCTTTTCTTCTATTTTTTCCCTCTTCCTTCTACCCCATTCCTACCCAACCCCACACGCCCCTTGCCACCGCCCACCCCAAGCCCCTGCGCGCTGTAGTCCAGGTTTGTGGTTATTTTTTATTTTGGACACACCAGGGTCGACGAGAGTGTATAAAGTCGAACTTGGTGTGTCCAAAATTATAAAAAAAAATGTGATTTTTTTTTTAGAATTTTTGAGTTTTTTTTTTTTTTTTGATGATGTTGGAGGCCGAAAGTGGTGATGGCGGTCGGAAGTAGTGGTGGCGGCCGCAATTATGGTTAGTGTTTATATTAGAGCTGTCAAAATGGGTTAGACCCGTCAGATCGGCCCGCCCCCGTCTATTAAAAATATGGGTTGGTTGAATAATACAAACACGTTTAAGATGCAGACTCGTATGGATTGTGGATTTTGGCGGGTTTGATCGCGAGCTTTTTATTTTTAAATTTTTTATTATTTTATTTTTTAAGGTTAAGTGAAGCATTATTTATCAAGTTGAATTGTGACTGTCAACAAGATGTGATATTAGATATTTATGGATTCAATTCAACTTTAAATCAAGATATAAAATTACAAAATATTATAATAAACGAAATTGAGATTTGAGAATGAGAATACACGACTGTCGTCCATGTATTCACATGACTCAGAGAGAGATTTGATAATTAATGTAGATTTGAATTATTTTTTTAACTTTTTCTTTATAATATCATGAGTAGATTGAGAGAGTATATGGTGATATGTGTATTCATAAATTGAGATTGAGAGAGTATGCGGTGAAATGTGTATTCATAAATTGATACTTGTTACTGATAGTTGTGTTGATTTATCAATTAAACTTTTATTGAATATTATATATTTTTGTTAGTGATATATAGTTGGGTTGATCTTGCCCTTAAACTTTCGCTGAATATTATATATTGATTCTGTCATTTTGAGAATAAGGATTTAAATAATATTAATTATAAAAGATTAAAATTATTCACATGGTGTATTTAATTAAAGATTATCCAAAATTATTTGTACTTTGCTTTTTATATTTTTAGTAATTATTGATGTATTGTTTAAAATTTATTATAATAATACATGTGAAAAAATAAATATATTATGAAAAAGTCTATGGGCTAGCCCGCAACCCTCCATGGGTTGGGTTGAGTATTTTTCAACCCGTTCCCGTTGTGGACCTGCCCGCCAAAATCTTCTAAATGATAGGTTGACGTGGATTATGGACCGCACCGCCCCGTTAACCTGTTTTAACAGCTCTAGTTTATATATTGAAAGGGGAGTATAGATAATAGTATGGGTGCATTTAGCAGTGGTATTTTAGATTTTTTACACTATTACTTAATCAATAAATTGAAAGTGAGACTCCGAAATGGGGGTGGAAATACTGTAGTCAGGCCCTATAGCATATCCAACTGGAAATGGGTCTTTATTTTGGGCCAGTTGAAAGATTGGGTTTCTTTACCTCTTGGTCCATGTTTAGAGCATCTCCGGCCCAGCAATGCTGGAGAATGAGAATGGTGTAAAATTCCATTCTCTCCCTTCATTCTTCAACTATTGCACATTTTAATGGAGAATGAAGCCGCAAATCTTTCTAATTTTTTCGAATCTATTTAATTAATTAAGTCAAGATTAGTTTCAAGTCCATTTATTTTATTGTTATGGAGAAAAGTCGGATTCAGTGAAAGAGTCTCGTCTACGGCAGCCGATTAAGTGACAAGCCTTTATCTTAAATTCTCTTTATTGACGAGCGCTAACTCTGTTCTGATAGATCGAAAGAGATAGAGAGGGAATCTATCAAATCTCTTACCAGCAAGCGTTGCGTAATGGTGAATCCCACCCTTCGCCCATTGCTATGGATTTCTTGTGCCCATGACTCCTGTCAAAATAGGGGACTACTATTCGGTTGTCATCCACGAGGACCTACGGGTGATTTTCTCCCCGACTACGGATCCCACACTACCCGCTATAAAATAAAGTCAGCATCCATAACCCCAAACTATCCTATTGTAAAATCCTATAAAAAGAGGATGCATAATGCATTTTCAAACATTGAGAAATATATTAAGAAATTTTAAGATTTTATCCACTTAATTGATATTGTGTTTATCCGAATATTTTGTTATTGAAATCAACGGTTTTCACATTCTATTATACGCTTCCCTGCATCAGTTGGTAATCAGAGATCAGATACGAGATTCTTAATGATGGTTCCAATTTTTTATGAATATTTTGATGAAAATCGTGGTTATGATGAACCATCAATTTTCGATGAATATTTTGATGAAAATTGTGGTTATGATGAACCACCAATTTTTTATGAATATTCTGATGACATTTGTGGTTATGATCTACCACTGATTTTCAATGAGTTTGTCAATATTCTGGTTGATGGTATTGACGTAGGCTATAGTGGCCCCAAATTTTTTACGAGGAGAATGAAAATATTTCAACAATTGAGGATGTAGATCCCAATATCCATGACTCAACGATAGGGGTTGAAAAAAATTATTTTGTGTTATTTACTTATGTTGATGTAAACTACACTGCTTTTGTGACGGAATGTCAAATTGTTATTATTATTTTGTGGTCAAAAGAGTACAAAGACGTTCCAGCTTATCTTCATACAATTATAGCTTATCTTCATACAATTACAATGAGAATGAAGCTAGTAAGGTGAGAATGATGGAGAATGAAGCTGCAAACGAAGAGTTCTTTGTAATTTTCTACAATCTATTTAATTAAATCAAGATTAGTTCTAAGTCCATTTATTTTATTGTTATTAAGAATTTTGACTATTCTATTGTAAATCCTATAAAAAGAAAGAGGATGCATAATGCATTTTCAAACATTGAGAAATATATTAAGAATTTTAAAATTTTATCCTTAATTAATATTGTGTTTATCCTTAATTAATATTGTGTTTATCCAGATATTTCTTTGAAATCAATTATCTTCGCATTCTATTCTATTAGAAGCTTTCCTACATCACATTTACGAGAACGGAATAACAAATTCTAACGCTACTTTATCTTTTTTTTTTATTCTTTAATTTAGTTTTTTATTTGGTAGATAAATGTTAATTATAATTTTCTCATTATTTTTGTAGTTTTGTGTGGCTTAGGTAATTCAAAATTTTCATTTAATATTAAAAAATTCAATTATTTTTGTATCTCAATTAAAATAAATTATTATTGTTAATAATTAAAAAAGAAACTAAAGTAGTTTACAAATAATATGCTATGAATTAAAATACTACACATAAATTAAAAAGATATCATAGAATAAAATATTCCAATATAAAATAATTAGTGTCTATTGTTTCTTAATTTAAAATTTTCATTGTAGTTTAAATTTGAGTTGTAATATTATGAATTTATGATGAATTTTAAGTTTTAATTTACATGGTTTTTTAAAATCAAATTTATAACATATTTTTTGAATTTTAATATAAAATGGACATTAATATTTTATTACTTTTATATATTAAAATAAGTTTATAAATGTATTATAATTATAGATTATTATTGCATAAATAAAAATAACAATTCATTAATAAAATGTTTATGGAATATTCCGTTTAAGTGCTGAAAGGAGTGCGAATTGTTGAAGATTTGGTGCTGACTCTATAATACTACAAAAATTAAGGAGTTTTACAACGCCTAGAAAACCATTGCAAATTGTTACAAAGAATGGTTAAATGGACAAATTCAACAAAAACTGTAACGATATTTTAATTCATTGGGTCACAAGTTAACGCCGATTTGCGACGAATTATTTTCATCACAAATTTTGCGGAGTATAATTTATATTACAATGAGTATAGTCTCGTTTGAAATGAAATTTTAGATCTGTCACTCAGTAAACCATTAAATGAATGTCTCTTTAAATCGACCCACAATCCTCCCTTCACGGCTTATCATTGTACCCTGATATGAATATATAGTCAATGTCACAAAAAAAAAAAAAAAAAAAGCATGTTAAATGATGAAAATTTTCATCTGGGGGACAAAAGCAATAGTCGTCTACTTGATGCGAATTACAGTAATTAATTCAATGGGCATATTTCACCTCAAGTGTCTGCTATAATTTCATGTGGCAATCTTCAATAGACATTACAATTTTATTTTGGCGAAATCACAGTCCCTCTCTGTCTATTCTTTTTTTCTATTTATCTCTACATTTTTTTTTCTATCTCTCCCTCTAAGAACAACTCACTATACATATAATCAGGGGCGGAGCCACACTGGGACAGTGGCCCCCACCAATTTTTTTTTTATATATATATATATATATACTCCATTTGTTCCGTAATTATTTGTACTTTTTTTTTTTATTGAGACGTCAAAGGATTATTTGCACACTCTTAATATGAAAACACCCAACAAAATTAATACCCTCCTGACATTATTTATTTTCAAAATTGTCACTCATTTTTTGCATACATTTTATTTTACATCTCACCAAATCACCCAAAATATTCATACTTTAAAAATTGTGCCGATCAAATAGTGCAAATAATAGAATATTGGAACACATTAATGTATTAATTAAAAGACATTTACAATCAAAGAAATAAATGTTTTTTGAATTTAATATTTTAGCAATTTTTAAATTGTTTCGCTTAATTTTGAATCAAACTATCAAATTAAAACTTCAAAACAAAATGAAAGTTAACTTGTTCAATTTAATTTAATGAAATGTATTAACAATTGTATCATGTAAAAATTTGAAGAGTATAATAAGTACATATTATTTTATTTTTAAAGTAATGTAAATAATGTTAATCGGGCCCCCTATCAAGATTTCCTGGCTCCGTCACTGCATATAATATTATATTTCTTAATTAATCAATGTATAAAAAATAAATGTACAACTTTTTAAAAAGACGAAAGAAGTATGTAGTAATTTGCAAAAAAGTTTGGTTTTCATCTTACACTCCGTTTGGGAGATACATTGAAATACATACACATGGATAAATCGAATATCACAACTAGTCTAGATTGAATCGAAAAATATGTATTTTTCTATAATTTAATATTCATACGTACAATCGATTGTATTTTTAATTATAATTTAATATAATTTCTATCTTAAACTTAATATTTACAACATCTTGCACTAATAAGATTTTAGTATGATTAAATTAGCTAGTAAAATTAAGGAGTATATAATATACCAACGCACTAGGAAAAATAAAGAATGGGCATGATCTGATTTCCACTGCGCATTATTCAGAAATTACAGCTAGTACGTACTACTATATTTTTCTCATACTTTTCAATCACATTAATTCATTATTACATATGTAACAGTTAGAAAGCAGTCAGAGTTGTAAGAAAATGTGATATCAATTACGTATGTAGTAATTCAAAATATCTCAATCATCTCTTTCCGTTTTCAATTTAAAAGAATATAAAAAATATAGATTTACTAATTATATATATAATCGCTTGAGAAATGCAAAGGTTAATCAATGTATCATAAGTAAGGGAATATTGCAGTGTCCTAAAATTTGAGAATGCATGTGAGACAGATGATAGCTAGCTAGGCATCCTCTTTGAGAAAAATAAGAAGCTCTATATATATATAATTTTAATTTTTTGAAGTAAACTGAAGAAACTTGTAGGAACAACGTACGCTGACCCACAACTTTTCACACGCGCGCATACAAAGATTAATGCTCCTTCATGCATGTTGATTAATTATAAATAATTCCCCCAACATCATAATTAATTTAATCCAATACACTCATTTTTAAATCGAAAATCAATAATGAATTATTGTATGACTTTAGTCTTTCTAGTTTCTTCTCAAGTCTTACTATACACTTTGCTTAAAAAAACGTGATTAAATTATAAGGTTATGAGCCCCGTCGTAAAATGTAAGTATATATGGTATGAGAATTCAATCCATACAAGTAAATTTATACACTTTAGTATTGTTTCCTTCTAAGTTCTAGCTAGACTCAAACCTATTGCTTTTTAAAAATTATTAAGAATTTATATATTCACTAGCTATTTAATTTGAGTCAAAATATATTTTATAAGCTAGCTAGGTATACATAAATCATTTGAGCTTAACTCATGCAACATACTCAATAAGAACATAATTTAAAATTTGGTTAATTACTGATGATATATATGGCAATTAATATCACAACTAATAAAATAATTTTCTGTTTAATGATCATTAACGGATTACACAATCACATTTTTTTCTCACCCCTCATGTTTATCTACCTTTTTTTTTTTCTTACATGGGAATTAAATCTAGCTTTATGAGATCACTTGTGTTAGTTTTAGTATTTCACTATATGATTATTAATATGTATTTTTTAAAAGTATATATAATCAGCGTCTCATAATAGTGGGAATGTTAAACATTCGGCATGTGGAACACCAAGAGTGGAACATGTGAATTGATTTATACTAAAACCACCCCATTTTGTTTAATTATAAATTAAATCATCACATTTAACTTAATTACAATTTTATATAAAATTTTAGATAATTGTAAATGAAACATTTACTTTAAATTTTATTGCAACTTAGTTTTTCGGACATCCTTTGTGAACGGACATAATATTTTTTGATTAGCCAAATAAAAAATAATATTGTTTCATTAAGGGGTACCATCCAGTGTTGCATCGTCTAAACACGCTAAATTCAGGAACAAATAGAATTGTCCAAAAAAATAATTTACAAAGAAATTAAAAATTGATAATGTATTTACCATTATCAAAAGTTCAATTGCAAATAACAAAATGTTTATTTTAGGTACAAGATCACCAAAAAAATATTTTACGAGAGACGCACCAATTTAAATACTAGGATATGGACACTTCATTAATATCAATGTAGCGAACTTTACGGTGCATCACTTGACCCATGACAACGGGTCAGTTTGCGGATCTGACGGCTTTCATTTCAGGAAATTGTACCATACACACTATACTTGAGTATCTTGGACCAAATCGGATTAAAATTGAAAATATTTCCATCTCAAACCCACATAAAATTAGAAGAAATTAATCATATCCACATTAGCAATTTTCGCAGAATATGTATATGATTAGCCACTTAATTGTTTGTTTGATATTATTGCGCACAACAGGCTTGATAGACAACTTTTTTTAGTAACACTGGAGTATTTTTTTGAAATAGGTGATGAGACTAAAATAAATTAGGGCATGTTTGTTTTGGGATTATGGGGGTGTTTGAACTCTATAAACAGTTTAAAAACACTTCTGAAAAGTAAAAGTTGTAAGAGGACAACTTTAGAAAAAGTGATTCTAAAAGTTGTTTGTAGTGTTTGAAAACACCCCCTATGTAGGATGGAGAAATTTTGGATGGAGAAATCTTGATGAATAGTGATTGTGTAGGTTTGTTTTGGGATGTTAAGTAAGATAAAAGATGTAACTTTATGTCAAATCAATTGTGTAAGAGAGTGTGATGTTGGACGAAGTTGGATAGCTCAAGTGGTTAGAGCACCACTACCTAGGCTTTAGATCCTGGGTTCGAGTCATGGGGAGGGGAAAAGGGATGAGTATTTAATGTAATTCAAAAAAAAAAAAAGTGTGATGTTGTATTATAAAATATAATTTTATGTCAAATCAATTAGTAAAAGTGAGTGATGTTATATTATTATAATAGTAAAATCTATATGTATTTTTAGAGGTGGATGGAGTTGGATGTTGAAATCCCGAACTAGAATAGGACGGGAACGTTATGTCCCACGTCCGGGCGTGTAAATCCCAAAACAAACATGCCCTTAGAGTTGGTCTGCTCTCTTGTGCACTATGTGCACGATAAACCCGTATACATGAGACTCATTTTGAAAAACGGCAAGAGCAATTTACCTAGTAGAAAAATTGTTTACATATTGATCAGTATGACAATTGACAACAACTTAAATAAAAACGGTGTACATTTTTAACCACTAGGTAACACTTTTAAATAAGTAATGCTAGCATTTTTTATAAGTGTTTGTTCCTCACTTTCACACATCACTACGTTTATGTATTTCTTCTTCAATTTTACAAGAGATATTTCTACGGATCGTGTTAAATGGGTTAGCTCGATTAACCCTAATAAATGCAGGGCTAGGCTTGTCAAATGGTGGAATTGTTTATTACTGATTGTTTGTGTAAAAAGTTGAAGTTTGAGGATACAGATAAAATAGTGTGATTGTGAGTAATAATATTTCATTTTTAAGAAATGAAAATTATATAAATGTAATTGTAAAAATTTACAGAATGAGTAACATACACTTTGAATAGAAAAAAGTAATTAAAAACGATAAACGAAAAAATTAGAAAAGTGGATAGCAAATAGAATTAATGATGTAAACAGTGAATTTGTAGTGTGCAAATTCGAATACATCCCAAGAACATATATAACTTTCGAGCACATATGGCCGGACTTCAAACACGGACCCACGTTGTGTCAGGGGAGCCATTGGGCCTCCCACTCAATTTCTAAAATATTATTCTATATACTATTATTCTCCTACTTCTTCATATATTTAGTGTTGGTATAGAGTTTTTCAATTTTACCAACACCCAAGTAAACAGGGATCAACTTATGGACAACAAATTTATTTTTTGTTGTTTTATTTTGTTTGCTCTATAGTTTCAATATTTGTGTTTTTATTTGTTTAAGATGCATATAAATATACTACTCCCATTGTCCCTTAAAAATTTTCATTTTTTTTTTTAATTTGTCCCTCAAAAGTTTGTATAATTGAAGTCCACCATACACTCAATTCAACTACTTTATTTAATTTATATATAAAAGTTTACAAAACTATCTCTCAACACTCTCATCTATACATTTTTTCGTAAGCTTTTCAGGGACGGAGGGAGTACTTCATTCGTCTCATAATTATTTAAACATTTTTTTTATTAGAACGTCCCAAAAATATTTGCACACACCTAAAATGAAAATAACCTAAAAATTAATATACTATCATTCTATTTTTGACATGGTCACTTATTTTGAGTCATCAATACAAAATGTTTGGGTCCATCACTGCCGGACTTACTCAATGTGTCGTACACTGTAGAGATTGAAGTGGAATAGATTCAAGGAAGTAAAACGAATGGGCATGGAAGATGGGCTTTCAAGTCTTATATATTGTAAACTCTCTATGTTGTTCATAGCCTTTTCAAAAAAAGAGAACTCGATGTTATATTTTGTGACATGAGAGAGAAACAACACTAATATTCATGCTATCAGCTACTTAACTAACATGAAATTAAGTTTAAGCTGAGTTTTTTTATTTTTTTATTGTTCCTCTCCTAGGGATGGCAATGGGCCGGGTCGGGTCTGATACCTAGATACCCGGACCCGACTCGTTTCAATTCGGGTCACGGGGCGGGACGGGGCAAATCGGGGCGATCCATTATTAAAAAAAATTAAAAATTTTGAAAAATAATAATTTTTTTTAAAAAACATATAACATAAAATTTAGATTTGTATTAAAAAATAAATAAAATAGTCTTAGAAGCATGTTTATAAATTTATTTTCACATTTATGAAGGTGAATTATTGTTATATATATATTAATAAACATCAAAATATTGAAAATATATTATATTTATATGTATAATATATATAAAAAATATATATATAAACGGGTCACGGGTCGAGGGTGATACCCGGACCCGCCCCATTTCAATACGGGTCTGGGGCGGGACGACCCAAATAGAACGGGGTGGGGCGGACCGGGTTGAAATTGCCATCCTTATCCTCTCCCCTTTGTTCAGACGGAGTCGCTCCTATTTTATTATATTTTATAAATTAAAATTTCGAATTATTATTAAATTAAAATTTAAAATATTTTCTAATCCGTATAAATTTTAATAATTATTTAGTATAATTCATAATTTTATTTTATGTATTATCAATGTATTGGCTCGAGATGGTTGATTGGTCGACAGTCCCGAGTCAGCTTTTGCCACGACAACTGGCTAGGTTATACTATTTTTTAAAGGATGATTCTGCCCGACTTGTTCGCGTCTACTCTTACGTCTACGATTGGGGATATTTTCTATGATGATTGCTGACACTTCCCGAGTTGTTTTATCACAAGTCTTAGGGAGATTGTCAGTGATATTGTGTAGATCACGGTGCTTAGGGGACCTGACAGACGTATTTGGGAGGGCTTACTTTCAGGGGAACTCTCTTCTAGCATGACATATGATTTGCTTAGGCCACCCTTGCCCAGGCCTAGCTGGGCGTCATGGATTTGGGGCACCTTCATACCCATGTGTCGCTCCACAGCGATTTGGAGAGCGGTTTGGGGCAAGCTGCCCACATCGGAATGAATCTCGTCTTTTGGGTTCCAGGGTCCGTCGATTTGTGTGTTGTGTCGTAGAGACTCAGAATCTCTTGATCATCTATTGGCCCAATGCCCGTTCACATTGGATATTCTGAGCAGACTGGCCCACTTGTTTGGGGTCACGATTCACTCTAGGATCAGTTTCCTAGACATCTTCCTTCAGGCCACTAAAGTTCAGCTGGGCCAGCAGTCTTTGGAGTTGTGGAGGACGGGCTTTTTCACAACTATTTGGGTCGTCTGGACTATTCGGAATATAGTGATTTTCGATGGGATCTCGCCCTCTGTTAGGAGATGCATGGCACAAATCATTTCAGGTATCAAGGAGGCCAACACCATTTGTAGGGGTTATTCGGACGGTACGATTCGAGATCTACTGGTTGCCCGAGCCCTTGGGGTTTCGAGCAGACATAGACCGACGAGACACGACTCGTCTGTGGTTTGGCTCCCGCCTGATCCGGGTTGGTACAAGGTTAACACAGACGACAATGCTACTTCTTCCCCGGGTAACCTTCATGCAGGGGTGGTTTTCAGGACATTCAGGGGATTATTTGTGGCCGCAGTTGCCACAAAGGTAGGTTGGGGCCTCCCTCTTGAGGCTGAGCTGGCAGCTGCTCTTATGGCCATCAAGTATGCTCATGATCAGGGATGACACTTCCTTTGGATTGAGTTGGAATCGACTCTCACGATTGACACTCTTATGAGCACCAATCCCTCTATTCCTTGGCGTCTGCAAGGCCTTTGGAGTCAGATCCACCCTCTTACACAAGACATGCATATTAGATACTAATGCAGCGGCGGAGACAATGAGTGAGAGCGAGTGGAGAGTGGTGGGGAGGGGGAAAGGGGTAGTTTCCGGCCATCATTCTTGGCCTTCCGAACGTTTCCCGGTGAGACAGTACAATATTCCTAGCCATAGTTCCAAACCCTACCCTAGGAATTATGGTAGACAGGACAGAGAACGACCGATCGTGGTTCAGGGGAGGAAGGTACTCCTCCTGGACGGATTTTCAAAAGACACCGGGGACTCAACCATCTTCTTCTTCAGGAACTTTCTGATGGATTGCACCGTTGAAACCTTCTAGAAATACTTCAGCGAGGTGGGCGAGGTACAAGATGTATTCAGATCAAGAAAACTTGATAAAGAGGGTAAACGGTTTGGGTTCGTAAGAATGCGTAGAGTAACAGACACAAATCGACTCCTTGCTGAACTGAATGAGGTATGGATAGAAAGCTATAAGTTTAGGGTATTCATACCAAAGTATCAGAGACAACAAACGAAGGCAAAACCCATGAAGCAACAAACATTCCCTATGAACAGCAAAATCCGGATTGACAACATCTCTTTTAGGGATATGCTGAAGGGCTCAAAGATCAATGATGGAAAGGCGAACGTATCTGAGGAGATAGTACAGTTCAAAACGACTTCCACGGAGAAGGAATGGTTGGCGAAGTGTTTCACTGGCTTCATGAAGAGAACCTACTCATGGGAGGAACACGGGATGGAAATTCAAGGCGAATGCGCGGGGAAACTTGGCATAAAAAACATGGGGGGAATCTAGTGCTGATCCAAAGCACAACCGAGACAAATACACATGATATTATTAAGGGTTTTGAGGAATGGACATCTTTCTGGTTCGAATGGTGAAGACCATGGAAAGAGATGGACGTAAATCATTACAAATTGGTGTGGACTAGGTGGTATGGGGTCCCTATACATGCCTGGAGTTTTAGATTCTTCTCCAGCGCTTGTGCTCGTTTGGGAGTTTGCGCAAAATTAGATGAATCAACGTCCCAGAAAAACAATTTGGATGCTGCAAGGGTTCTCATTTCCACATGCCTCAATCCGTTGGATGGTTTACTTAAGGTTGTCATCGATGGGGTCTCTTTCTCAATTCGAATCGTGGAGGAACCATCATGTTCGTGTGCATGGTCAGTTATAGGCGACGACGAATCAGAATCTGAGCTAGACTCTCAGTGGTCCGGTGGAATATACAATTCAGATGACCAGGGGAGCGATTCCGAGGGACCGGCGCCGGCAATACACATATCGATGGAGAGATCTAACGACCAGAAAGAGGCACATTCAGGAACCCTAAGAGACGCTTCGGTTTTCGTGGGACAGGGGTGGACCCAGACAAAATGGATCTATCGCAGGTCCCAAGGGCGGCTGATAGTAATTACGGATGGCACGAGAACATTCCATCTGCAGAAATCGAGAGATCCATTTAGACATGTTCAACCGGTAAAAACCGCCGATTACGGTTACAAACCGGCGGTTACGGTTTGGTAAAATCGAGAACCGAAACTGAACCGGCAAACCGCCGGTTACGGTTCAGTTTTTGAACCGTCGGTTCGGTTGTGAACCGGCGGTTCAACGATTTTTTTTTCTTTATATGAAAGGGTAAAAAATCTGTGAAGACTGAGGAAGGAGAAGAAATCCAGGTTATGCAGCCATGGTGGAACACTGGTACGACTTCAATCTTACACTTTTGTAATTTAAACTTTTTTATTTTTTCGTATCATAGCCAAACCTTTAGGGCGATTTCTGTGCTCAAGGATAACTAGGAAAATGAAGCTCTTTGATTTGTTTGTTGAGTTGAGAACTTGAAATGGAAGAATAAAGCTTATGAAATATAAATGGAAGAAGATGCGTGAAATATAAATAAAAATGTGGAAGGAGGAGGCAATGATGTGATGTTTAACATTGAAAAGATAAAAAGCGGAAGGGTCACATGTTGATGTAGGTACAGCCTGGCGCCTGCAAACCTACAACTTTAATTTAAATTTGGGCTTATTATATTAATAAAAAAAAAAAGTAAAAACCGGCGGTTTAACCGAAACCGGCGGTTTTTATTTGGGCTAACCGAAACCGAATCGTGAAAATCCAGTTACGGTTCGATTAAATCGGCAAACCGGCGGTTCAGCCGGTTCGCCGGTTTTCGGTTTATAAACTGCCCATGTCTAGATCCATTGATGTGGAGGGGGACCACATGAATCCCTCGAACAACGTGGAAGGTGGTAGCATAGTGGGGGCCACAACAGGAGAGCATATTGAAGGGGTAAAAAATATCCCGAATATAGAATTAGGGCAATCGGATGGGGCCCAGCCCATAGATACCCAAAGAGAAGCCCAGGTGTTAGAACCAAGTAAGGAAACAGGCCAAATTAATTCTGGTAGTCTAGAGGGCCTTAATGGTCAGGCCCATGACCATCCTAGTGGGCTAAACAGACAGAAACAACCCAAAACCCCCGAGCCTGTACAGCCCAGAACACCGTCAGACCCTCGAAGCCAAACACACGTCAATCGACCCCTTATCGGGACCCCTACCCCCCTCAACCCAAATTCAAGACCCCCACTTCACCCTCGGATGATTCCATGGGCAGCCAGAATGATCGACCCCCCACAAAGCAATAGCCGACCATGAGGAAGGATTGCGGAAGGACTAAGCAGACTTTGAATAGAAAAGGGGAAGCCAAGGCGGCGGCCTGGACTCAGGAACTATACAGATGTAAGGGTTTCATCAACGACATTGACTTCGACACTAATAAGGTCGGACAGAGGGACGAAAACCCACAAAACACGCCACTCACAGATGACGCCCAAAATCAAGATTTGGGAAGATCGGTGGTAGAACAAACATGGGAGCTGGGGAAAAAAGTGGGTCTGCTCAGCAAGAGTGGGGATGAAGCTATGGTTACAAGATTAATGGAATTGGATGGCGCAAACGAGGGTACGAGCTCAGTGGACAAGGGGAAGTAAAAAACGGTTAATTTATGAAGCTCCTATCAATTAACATTAGAGGTTTGGGGAGTTCAATAAAAAGGAAAGAAATCCAATCAATAATTCGGAAGCACGGGGTCGATATTTGTTGTATTCAGGAAACGAAGTTGGAAGCGGTGGATGAAAGATGTTGTAGAGAGATGTGGGGACCTGGAAATCTCGGTTGGGCAGCACGAGGGGCGATAGACAGAGCGGGTGGATTATGCATTTTGTGGAATATGGATAATTTCAGCTATTCGAGCTACTGGGACATGCATGGTGCGGTCATTATTAATGGGTTTTGGAGGGCAGAGAGACACCCGTGCTGCATTGTGAATGTTTACGCCCCCTGTGCTCTCAATGAGCATATTGAACTTTGGGATAGATTGAACCTAGTAATATAGCAAAATCACAATGTTTGCACCTGTATTCTAGGCGATTTCAATTCAATCAGACATGAATCCG
Organism: Galeopsis tetrahit; assembly: GCA_963675135.1. Taxonomy (NCBI): domain Eukaryota; kingdom Viridiplantae; phylum Streptophyta; class Magnoliopsida; order Lamiales; family Lamiaceae; genus Galeopsis; species Galeopsis tetrahit. The sequence goes on along the minus strand of OY776122.1, from coordinate 68,363,741 downwards.
AAAGAATAGGCAGAAGTGAGACCATCAACAGGAATGATATTAGGCGATTCGACGAGTTCATTAGTGGGGCGCTATTGACAGACCTTACCCTCCACGGGAGAAAGTTTACTTGGTACAAACCGGACGGTAGCTACAAAAGCAGGATCGATCGTATTCTTGTCAATGAGGGGTGGATGCAAAAATGGCCACACTCTGCCCAGAAGGGACTGCCTCGAACAGTCTCAAATCACTCCCCCCTCCTGCTTGAGACAATCGAGGTAGACTGGGGACCTAAGACATTTCGTTTTATTAATGTGTGGCTGTCCCACCCAGACTTCAAATCATTTGTAGCCGCGAAATGGAGTGAGTTTCATGTTGAGGGGTGGGGAGGCTATGTGGTAAAAGAAAAACTGAAGTTGCTTAAAAGTGAGCTAAGAAGCTGGAACAGGGAGGTGTTTGGGTGGATGGACAGCAGGATTGACAACCTAAGATCAGAAATTCATCGCCTTGATGTTATGGATGACGTGTTCGGGCTCGATGACACAGAAGTGGTCAGGAGAAATGAAGCCAAAGCAAATCTCATGCTGAATATGAATAAGAGGGGCAACCTTCTTGCATAGAAATCTCGAGTCAAATGGTTAAAAGAAGGCGACGTCAACACGAGCTTTTTTCACAAAGTAATAAACCAGCGTCGCAAGACTAATGAGATCACTAGTATTCATTTGGATGGCCACTGGGTCGATCAATCAAATCTCGTGAAGAGGGGGATCAAGAACTTCTTCGAAAGCCACTTTAAAAGGCGCCAAGTAATCATGCCTACAGTTGCAGACGGCTTCGTAGATAGGTTTGTAAGCCCAGCCGACAACGAGATGTTGTCCCAACCATTTTCTGAACATGAAGTTAAAGCGGTAATATGGAGTTGCGATGGTTCAAAAAGCCCGGGGCCCGATGGCTTCAACTTTAGGTTCGCCAAAGAATTCTGGGAGGTGGTAAAGGAGGATTTTGTGAGGATGATGGCAGATTTTCATGCAAACGGAAAGTTAGTACGAGGGGCAAATCCTTCCTTCATTGTCCTGATTCCCAAAAAGGAGGATGTTGTATCGCTTAATGAATATTGTCATATCTCTCTAATTGGAAGTGCCTATTAGGTAATTGCAAAAGTGTTGGCGGCTAGACTCAGCAAGGTAATCGATGGTATCATCTCGAAAAACCAAAGTGCATTTATAAGGAGAAAGCAAATTCTGGACGGGGTCGCGATTCTCAATGAGGCAATAGAGAAAGCCAAAAGACGAAAATGGGAGAGAGTGTTTCTCAAAATAGACTTCGCCAAAGCATATGACTCAGTGGAATGAGAGTTTCTTGATACGATGCTTGAGCAATTTAAATTATGCCGAAAATGGAGAGGCTGGATTCAGGAGTGTGTTTCGACCGCCACGGCTATAGTCATGTAAATGGAAGCCCATCGGGTGAATTTGCATTGGAACGGGGGTTGAGACAAGGTGACCCTCTATCACCCTTTCTTTACCTTATTGTGGTGGAAGGTCTAAACTCTCTAATAAATAAGGTTGTACAACAAAACCTGTTTGCTGCGGCTGAAATGGAAAGCAAAAAACTGAAGGTCTCGCACCTTCAATATGCGGATGATACGATTCTTTTGGGGGCTACAAGTCGAGAAAATTCTTGGGCAATGAGTGGAATCCTAAGAAATTTTGAGCTGCTATCAAGATTGAAGATTAATTATAACAAATGCAGCCTCATGGGGGTCAACGTTGAGCGCAATAAATTGGAAGAGATGGCAGGAATACTTGGATGTGCCATTGGGGAGGTGCCATTCTCATATTTGGGTATCCGGGTCGGTGCAAAATACAAGAGGATTTCTGAGTGGGGACATCTGATGCAAAAATTAAAGAAAAGACTAAAAGTCTGGGAGTGTAAGAAAATTTCGTTCGGAGGAAGAATTACTCTCTTAAAGGCGGTCCTGATTTCGATTCCTGTCTACAATTTTTCCTTTTATCTTATACCTAAGACAATTCTAAAATCTCTAACCTCTGTGTGCTGTAATTTCTTATGGGGAGGCAGAGAAAGTGAGAAAAAATTGGTATGGATTAAATGGGAAAGCATCTGCAAGACAAAAAAAAAGGAGGGGCTGGGAGTCGGGGATTTTAGCTGCTTTAATAGGGCTCTTTTGGGGAAATAGTTGTGGAATTTCTTGAATAGTGGAGATAAATTATGGGCGAAGGTGGTAGAGTCGTTGTATGGGGAACTAGTGGAAGTCGAGGAGGGTTTTTCTTTTAGGGAGAGAGGTAGGACATCCCAATGGTAGAGGGATATTGTAACAAACGGCAACGGGACGGGGAGCAACTGGTTTAGTGGGGGTTTGGTGAAGGTCATTTGGGACGGGGCTAGGACTAGTTTTTTGGAAGGAATCTGGGTGGGTGAAACAACCTTAAAGCTGCAATTTCCGAGGCTTTATAGGCTGAGTTTAGATAAGGATAAGTCCATCAATAATCTGGGGTCTTGGGTGGAGGGAGTGTGGGGGTGGAGGTGGGCATTGAGGAGACCTCTACTTGATACAGAATTTGAAAGTCTTAACTCTCTTCTATTTACAATTAATAGGTGCACGCTGACGGAGGACGAACACTATGGGTGGAAATGGAGGCTAGATCCGAAGGGGACTTACACAACAAAATCCGCTTACCAGATTCTCCACACTACAGTTGCAACAGGGGACTTGGACTCTTCAAAGGAAAAGGCAATAGCATGAATCTGGAAACAATCATGTCCTATTAAGGCATCGACAATGGCATGGAGGCTGATTTGGGATAGGCTTCCGACGAGAACAAACTTAAGGAGGAGAGCAATCATTATTTCGGATGAAGAGACCAAGTGAACAGCATGTGGTGGTGGACCCGAATCTGCAACACATCTGTTCTTTAGCTGTAATGTGACGTACCAGGTCTGGGTTGATGTTCTTTTTTGGCTGAGGCTGTCGTCGGCTTGTAGGGGGCAGGTTTGTGAACATTTCTGGCAATTTACTAGTCTTCTTGATCAAAAAAATGGAAATAATTTTATAGTAGGCTTGTGAATTTGTGTGGTGTGGAGTCTGTGGAATTGGAGGAATAAGGTGATATTCGAGAATGGAGAATGAGATATCAAAAAGATCATGGAGGAGATAATAGGGCGGTATTGGAGCTGGTGTTCGGTGGGCAATCTTATCAAACATGGATCATCCTTTAGGGGTTGGTACACAGAACCAATACTGCACACTGCATAGCCTCATCATGCAATTTAATTACTTGAGCTTCTGCCAGTAGTCTTATATTTTCATGTAGATGTTAATTTAGTTTTCCTACTTCTGTATTTGTAATTTTCCAGTTGCTTGGTACATCTTGTACCTTGTAAACCTCTTTAATTTATTATTGAAACTTTTTTTCACCGATAAAAAAAAAAGATACTGATGCAGCGGCGGAAGCGTATAAATAAAGATAAATATGAAGAACAACTAAGAACACTAGCCGTTGATTCTACGAATACCCGAAAAGGTGACAAAACTCATATATGTTGATTCACGAAGAATACCGTAAAAGAGATACCGAGATAAACTCTCATATTTTATTAATCAATTCAACTCCCTAATAACAATCTAGAACTCATCTATTTATAATTTAAAATTACTTGGAGAATAAGAAACATATAAATACTAAACATAATGAAATCAAAACAAATCTCATAAATATAAGAATCAAATATTAATATTAATTCTCATCAATATCTCCATCATTCTCCTCTTCTTGTAGATGATTCGCCCTCGAATCATGTTGGTTCTCATTGAAAAGGTACGAAGACGAGCTGGAACATCTTTGTATTCTTTTGGCCACAAAAGACTAACAACTTGATATGATATCGCCAAAACAGTGTAACTTCCATCATCATTGGTAAAAATCCCAAAATAATTATTTTCAACCTCCATATTAGGATGAACACCCACAACTACAAAAATATTTTCCCTTTTCTTTTCCTTATAAAAAATTGGGGGGCCACAATAACCATCATCAACGTTATCAACCAACGTATCAACAAACTCATCGAAAACTGGTGGTACGTCATAACCACAATTTTCATCAAAATATTTATCGAAAATTAGTGGTCCATCATAACCACAATCTTCATCAAAATATTTATCAAAAATTGGTGGTCCATCATAACCAAAATTTTCATCAAAACATTGATCGAAAATTGGTGGTCCATTATATTCACCATGACAGATCTACATATTATCATCTTCATACGTTGATTGCTCATCATAAATAGTATCGTAAACCAGATGAAATCTCGGAACCATCATCGAGAATCGTACCTAAGCTCTAATTACCAACTGATGCAGCGGCAGAAGCGTATAAATAAAGATAAATATGAAGAACAACTAAGAACACTATCCGTTGATTCTACGAATACCCGGAAAAGTGACAAAACTCATATACGTTGATTCACGAAGAATAGCGTAAAAGAGATATCAAGATAAACTCTCATATTTTATTAATCAATTCAACTCCCTAATAACAATCTAGAAGTCATCTATTTATAATATGAAATTACTTAGAGAATAAAAACATATAAATACTAAATATAATGAAATCAAAACAAATCTCCTAAATATAAGAATCAAATATTAATATTAATTCTTATCATATCTCCATCAGATACTCACATGTCTTTAGAGAGGTCAACCAAGCGGCGGATGTTGTGGCAAAGCCTTAATTGTGTCTAGAGAGGCTTCCCCCCCCCCCCTCCCGGACTTTTTACTCTCATTTCTGCATAATGATTTATATTTTGTTTTCTATAAACATTGCCTTGTAGAGGAGTGCACATTTTTTCTTGATCTGGGTTTTATCCGTAAGGAGGGTTTTCTTAGGCAAGGTTTTAATGGCACTCCGCCCTCTGACTCGACTTGTGAGCTTATGGTCCTAGGTTTAATTTTTTATTTTATTTGATCTACCTTTTATTGTCAGTGTAACTAATATACAATGATGCAAAATAATGACGAACTAAAATAAAAGGCAGAAAAATATATTCATATATAGATAATATAAAGATGAGAAATTATTATATGTAATTGAATGCATACATACAATTGAATTTTAATGGATTGTTCAATTGAGTACAAAACTGGCTCAATAAAAAACATTTTCTTATATTATGAGTGGATGAGTGAGTTTTTTATTAATTAAAACATATTTATATAAATGAAACTGAAATTATTGTTTTTAATTTAACCCCTTGTGTTTAAATTCACAAATCACAATGACTCAAATTCATTCACTAAATATCTACCATTGTTAATCAAAAGAAAACAATCTTCACTAAATATCGTCGATCTATACATTTTTGGAAAGATATATATCATGTTTTCTGACAACTCCCAAAGAAATTTTCCCATAAAATCCAATACTGTATCACACAAATTTAAGTAATTACACATGAGGGTGGATTAATATTAAATATAGCGAAATCATGAGACACGGAGTGAATTACAATCAGTGGTAAATGATGAGATAATAGTGTAAATTGTAATGATATATAAATTATTAGTGCATGTGTGATGGTAAAGTGTTGACTTGTTAGGTAAAAAGGTTAATCCAGTCTCCATACATAAAAATAGAATTGTTTTAAGTTTGCCATTTTATTCAATGCTTTTGTATCCCTTTTTGAGAACTGCTAGTGCTAGCCTAGTAGTACTATAGCTGAACACACAAACCGCCACCCCAAATAGGCGTACAGAATTTAATTAAATTACTCCACTTTTTTACAGGACTAATTAACCACGCTCTATGATAGTGAAATATCAAAGCTGTCCCCCATTTTTTAAATTTTGTCCCTTGAAATTCAAGAATCGTCAGAATTTATTAGCCTCATTAGTAAAGGATTGAAGTGTCTTAACACTGCCATTCTGCTCACGGTCAGTGCCCTTCTTTTTATTTATTTATTTGATTTTTGAGAATAAAAAAGAAAATTCCAGCTAGCTAGCTGTCAAAGGAAAGGAAAGAATCAAATGCTAAAAAAGGTTGAGTAGATAAACAAGTGTAACTACTGCAATTAATACAACAACAGTAATGTTTTAACAGAAGGTACAGAAGAAAAATAGTAAACAAACATTTTTTTATTTTTAAAAAAGAAAACGTTGCATTTAATGAAGAATTATTAAAGAGCATTATCACCCACCAACCACCCCGGTTTTATAAACGTAACAGCATTTTCATGGCTGCCTAATTGAACCGAAGAAAATGAATTATTTATTTAAAAATATGGAGTAGCAGACAGAATTTCATTGGCATTGCACTGTATATTTTTACACAAGCTAGTATTTGGTACATACACATATTGTTTAGCTAGATATATATGAATGTCGATCCTCTATAGTCTATATTCTCCAATCTACACCATGATTTTTTATGAATTTTGGCACAAACAAAAATACGTAGGTTCATTTTTATCATTTATATACTCACTCCTTTTGACATTTTAACAACCGATTTGTATTTTTCAATATAAATTAATTGTATATTTCTTATAAATTTACCGTTAAGATCAATTAATGAAAAATACAAACATTAACAAGGGTAAAATGAGAAATTAATGATTTTTTTAATATATGAACATATATTAATCTAGAATGAAATATATTTTGATCAATATAAATCATTAAAAAATTGAAGATATAATAGAATTAAAGCTAGAGCTGGAAATTAAAGAGGTTGCTACCATTAATTCTAATTGAGAAAGATCGATCGAAGCTACAAAGAAATTAAAGAGGAAGAGAAACATAGCTAGCTAGTCTAAAATTAGGAGTAATAAGCATTAGAATCGAAAGTAGCAAAGCCTGGAGATGTGAGGATATGTTGTAATTAGGTAGGTAGCTAGTTGTGAAGAGGATTTGGGCCTGTATGCACTCTTCTCTTGTCCTCTTCATAAACCTCAGCATGCCCCTTCTCTCTTAAACAACTAATTTCATCATCATCAACAACCATTCTCGGCGCCGCCCTGCCCGAAAACTTCCCCAGTACTTTTCTTGCCGACGAACTAATTATAAGTTGTGAAATTATAATTATTAAGAGGAAACCTGCAACTGCAATTCTTGAACTCGGAAGTCTCCTTTGGAAATGAACCATGTTGAGAGAGAGATTGTTATGGAGGAGAGCAGCAGCAGCAGCAGCACATGAAATATATTGACTTGTAGAAACTTCTTCAATCTGACTAATTTTGTTTTTGTTGTGAATCTTGGGAGTATATAATTTGGACCTAGCTACCTAGCTAGATTAGCTTTATATATTACTTGTAAAGTGAAGCAAGATGCATGTTAGTTTTGGGCGTCTCTTTGTTGTATATGCGCAAATGGCCGGGGAGCTACAAATTAGAGACTATTAATAGGCGGAGTGTGTGTATGAGTACAACTTTTTAATGTGTTAGGGGCCTTAATTTGTGAAACTTGATTTTCACTCTTCCCCTATTACGTTGACCTTCACTGGGCCCAACGCCTAATTTACTTAATTAATTCATTTAACCTCCCAACTTCAATACATAATTAATAGATAAAGTCGAGAAGACAACTCAGAGTCAGTGAAGACCGGTCATGAGTCAACACCTCGAAAATAAATTATAGTGTCACGACTACAGCTTTGCTTGCCACATCATGGACAACCTATTTGCCACTTGCATTCACCTTCTGATCGACCACCTCATATATAAGCTATCTAATCAATTAAGTAACGAGCTCGATCATATCATCCCACGTAGCTATATATCATAGTCGAACAACCATCTTGGCAAGGGTACGTTCCAACTCATCTCATGATCGACAATCAAGTCTATTAGTCAAAGCGAGAAGACACATAAATATCTCTCTTGAAAGAACAGTAAACAAATCATCTAGATAAGTTAATATCTTTCCATATAAATTCTTTGTTTGATTAATTCATCTAATCACATAAATCTCACGACTATCTACAAACTTGAAATACAATTTTTATTAGAGAAATTACACTTTTGGTCCTTAAAATAACACCTTATTTATTTTGTATACATAACTTCACGAACTACAAAAATAATTTATATATATATACTAATACTACGTACGTATGTCATTTTATTTTCCAAAATTACTGTAGTGGCATTCAAAGTGCTTAAGTCAGCAATTTCCTGTCCACGTTGATCAACAATTTAATTTCACTGTTGGGTCAACAATTTTTTTAAGTTTAAAAGATCAAAATGCATGGTATAAATAATTAATCGAATACTTCTTACAAGAAGAATTACAAGATAAAGAACATATTAGCAAAGTCGTATAGCTAGGCTATACAATCTAAGGGGAAAGAGCAACAAAAGATACGCGGACAGTGAGATTTAATTCACTTCCACGACAAGTTTGACACCTTCCACAATTTTCACCAAATCTGGATTGACATCTTTAAAAATTCTACTATCATTTCTTGTTTTTCAAATTATCCAACAAACACATAATCAAACCATGTTGAAAATTATTCTAGCCACTTTTCATTATTGGATCAAAACAGACAAAGTGAAAAGTTCAAGTGATTAAAACACTACGAGTATTATCTAGCTAGCTAGGTTGTGAGAAGGAGTGAGTTTTTTTTTTTTCTCAATTTGTTCCTATAGAAAAAGAATTAGGTCAAAACGTTGAAATTAATCTCCACAAATCTAAAAGCTAGTATACCAACACTGCAATTCATTAAATATGGAACACACAATGTAGGACATAAGAACAAGTATGAGATGATTATATAATATTCTTATTTATTTATTTTTAAACGTATTATAAAAATATTACTAGTACTTTTCATGAGAGACTTCATTTTATTATCCATCATACAAAGATGCACATTGTGTAATTTCACATTTGTGCAGTGGGTCACTTTCTATTTCTCGTGTGACATAGTAATTTAGTATATCCAATATTCACTTTCGATCTGTTGCAATAGAGGTATATACTCCAATTTTATAACATAATTGTTCATATTTCCGCTGGGATTTATTGCCAAAAATGGGTCTTCTGTTAGATAGGAAACACACCCTCTTCTTAAATGATTCCAATTCCGAAAAATATTTGAAATCTTCAACTGCATCATCATCTTATTTACTTTTGTCGGGACCATCTGGAACAATTAATTGCATCATATCTTATACTCGTAGTAATATATCTTCAACATTGATGGAGTATATATATGCCAGCTGATTATTGAATTCTATTTTTATTTTTATTTTTTGAATTCCTTGTTTGGAGCTTAATTTAGGAAGAATTGATCGATATGGAATTAATTAATTAAACTCCCATCGTTTAGTTGAAGTTCTAAATCAATAACAATACTTGGAGGCTCCTAAAAAAATATTTGGAGGAGATTAATACTAAATTTCAAAGCAAGTAATCCTCATTTTTCTATATCGGCAATTAATTATTTTAAATAAACTAAATCTTTCTATATATTAATCCTCATTTTAACATTTTTCAATACAATAAACCTCTTATTTCAACTATATAAAGCTTCATATATATATATATATATAGATGGACCCCGTAAGTGCCCAGGGGGTCACTGGGCCCCCACCATTTTATATATATATATATATATATATATATATATTATATTTTTTTAGTAATTATTTATATTAGTATATTTTTATGTTTTAAGATTACTTCCACACTTTAAATATAAAAATAATTCACAAAATAAATACATTTGCTATACCATTTTATTTTTAAAATTATTATTAATTTTATGTCCACATTTTCTCTTATTAATACATCTCACTAATTTTTTTAAGACCTCACAAAATCTATTTTATACTTTATTAAATCACCCAAACTGATTTTTACTTATTTGATCTCACACTCCACTAAATTTAGATTTCTTAAAAAGCAAGTCAATCAAAATATAAAAATCACTATGGACGGGGGAGTATATTTTAAGTTCTACATTTGACTAATTGTGACTAAAGTTTTAACAACGATCGGAGTTGTATACTTTTTCACAAGTTAGAACAATCAAAATTACTTTATTTCAAAACATAACAAAAATAGTTTAATTTAAATTAATGAAATGAGATGTATTGAAAATTTTATAATAATTTTTTTTGTATATATAAATATTTTGTCTTTGTATTAATGTAAATTGGGCCCCAAATCCGTAATTTTTGGGTCTGTGACTTCATATATTTATATATGAAGTTTAATTTATATATACATGCTATAATAATTCTCCTTAATCTAGTGGTAGCCATGTAGGTTTGGGAGCATTGGTATCATGTGAATAAATTAAGATTGAAGAGTATGTGTCAAATCAAGAAGACGAAATAAATTGACGATTTTTTTTCGTAAATTTGACAATATTATTTAATATATGAAATATTATCATATATATTTATTAATTTTAAAAAGAATAATATAAAAAGATTGAAGTCGGTAGGACCTTAAAAAAAAAAAAAGAATAATATAAAAAGGTCAAACATCTTTAAAACACACTCCGTAATATTTTGTGTGTTAGTATGACTTTATGTACTAAAAATATAATTTGAAAAGAGAAAAAAAGTCATTTAAACTGATTCAAAGATGTTCAACGTTATTAGAAAAATGATTTCAATGGAGGAAATAATTAATATCAGAGTAGAAAACACGAACAAGGTGCTTATGAACAACTCATAATGTGTTGTCGAAAACAACAACAACTCAAATGTGTGAATTTGAAATTAATCTTATATTCACTCTTCTCATGTGATGTAACGTAAGTAGGCGTATTCGGTTTTGGAACATACAAGAGAATATGCCACCAATTCAGGAAGATTCGAGAAATCTCACTCCCATGGGATGGGGTCCCCCAATTCTTGCCCTAATTTTGACTTTCTCTTCCTCTATACTAATAATTCTCTCTTCATTTCTGCTCAAACTTGCTTACAAAATTCACATTTATCGGGTAACCCTTCTTATCCTCTTTGAGAATTTTAATCACTACTGTATGTGAATTTGCATTTATCTGGTAATTTAATAGTTATGGGGTTGTTGTGATCTGGTATTATGCTTCATTTATTGGGGTTTTACGCAAACACGAGGAAAGATGCAGTGGTGTGATGCTTGGGTTTGCTTGTTTGTCGATTATATAGGTCTAATCTTGTAATTGAACACTTTAGGCATCTGGGTTTCGAGAATCATAGCATAAGCATGATGCAATTGCGTTTTTTCATGCTTGCCATCTTTTGTTTAAGATAGATATAGCTGACACCACCTAAGAAGATTATTAGAAAGGCACCAAAATCAATTTAATTTGTAAAATTGAACTTCTGTTGCCTATTTGAACGTTGTTTGATCATTTTTATTTCGAAATCTACCAACCAGTCAGTGAAAAGACTAGAGATTCTTAATTGTAAATTAGCTCAAGCAGGGTAGGAGCCATTAAAGTGGGAGAGTTTTGTGAGGATGCTTTTTCTATTAAATAGCCTTGTGAATCTTATGTTTATGTAGCGGTTGGATTCGCAGTTTCGGACATGCTATAATTTTAATTGAACTAGTTAATTAAATGCTCTAGTGTTTAGATTTGAACTTTTGTAGTTTGTTATTATTGCATCATAGTATTCCGTATCAATGTTTTGGGTCATGTAGGTTTAGTTTCTGATATCTTGAAGTTCTTATTGTGCTTGAATGAATTGCAGTGATAATTGGTGAATTCTGAATCCTGCCAACTCCATATTGAGGACTATATGTTGTGGCAATCAGTCGAATTTAATTGACTGATTGCCAAATAAAACATATGACTCCTGAACAGAGTGCATTGAATTCAAATAGAAGCTTAAATGGAGTACACGGGATTCGTTTGTTGCCACATTCACCGTTTACAATTCAAGAGATAAAGCAACATGGAGATTTCAATCAGTCAGCATGTGGAACTTCCAACATTAGGAGCAACCAACGGCTAGAACCATTGTGAGTCTGGAATATGGATTTGTTTTTGTCTAACATTTGATTGTGACTTTTCTCTAATTTCATCAATTTATACACAAACTTGTACAGAGTAGCTAATTATTCCTTTTGTAATTCGTTCTGCCACTAACTTGAATATGTTATTTATCAGGAAGTTTTGGCAGGAAAGGCCATCTTTTCTGAGGCCCATCCATTGTTGTGTTAATGGTATTTCCAATACAAAATGATATTCAGACAAAATAAATTATCCACCAGCTTTCTTTCTTCGTTTAACCATCATTCATTGAACTGATGAATTACTTGCTCCTCTTAGGTGATAGAAACATTGCTGAAACAGTTGTTAATGTGCTTACTTCACTTCCTTTTATTGCTCTTGGAATCCAGGTCCCAAGGTGATTATGTTATAAGCACAAAAAGTAAATTAAAAGTTAAGAATTTTATGTTACCTCTTGACAGTTTTCTTTGGTGGATGCAGGAAAAATTTTAATTGTACATTATACGCCAATTCTTTAATTGGAGTAGGAGTTGCATCTAGTTTGTATCATACTTCAAGAGGGAAGTTAAGGAAATATCTCAGATGGGCTGACTACGCGATGATAGCCACAGCAACTGTGGTGAGTATAGTTGGATTGCTTATGCATTTTTAACTTATGGAGTTCGTATCTGTATAATTATGTTTTTACCAATGGATCTTATGGTTAGACAGCTCTAATATCTCTTCAACTTCTGCTGGATTTAGAAATTGGCTGGGGAGTTGTCCAGAATTAAGGACAGTTGGATAGTTTTAAGATTTTATGTCTTTGATCTGTGCATACATAACTTTCAATAACACTAATATAGGTCAAGCACAATTTGTATACGTGAAAAGGGTTTTTTATACCGAACCTGCGCAAATTTGTAGTATAACACAAGAAATTTGTAAGTCAAGGAAATCAACAGCTACTATAGCTTGTAACTTCTTTATTTTTTAAAATCCTCATTCTTCCAAACTTGGAAAAGGAGATGATTTAAAAAAACAGTAATTGGAGTAGTACAATTCAAAATATAATCATATCAATATCAATTTGCTAGGATGTGTTTGATCTTGCAAGCACAAATTGTCCGCTTCAAGACTGCTTGATTGTACACCTACTCCCAAAAAGGGAGAAAAATATAGAAATAAAGAAAACATGTGAACATGGATCACTTCCCCCATCCGTACATGGTAGGAAGATAAGGATATGGAGGAGATTAATTCCAAAAGAGTGCGAGGATGGATGATGTCTTTTTTACGGACGATTACTTCCTTCGATGCTATTATTTCATATGAAACGTACATTCCAATGGCCTAAAGTTTGCTAATAAAGATGCAATTTATATTCTAAAATTAATGTATTTTACTAGCTATGGTTGTAATATGCAGCTAGAAAAAGTCTACTGACTGCCTGTACTTTAGGTTTATAACATTCTGAAGAAAAATGGATGCAATTTTCGAGATTCTTCAAAATCCATCTAGAAGCCATAATAGTAAGAAAGCTAAACTTGTGATTATGTAAAAAATCCTTGAAATACAAACTTTTCATGATTGAGTACAATTACATATATGTTTTTGCTTATCAATACAAGGATTCTTCTAATGATTATTTTGAGATGTCATATCCTTTTTGTCCGTGTTATCTTTCTTGGCTAAAGAAGCGTAAATCCTTTTAACAGTGTTTGTCAAGAGCACTTAGGAATGAGAATTCAACGTTGTTGATGACCACATCTGCTCTCTTTCTACCAATACAGCCAGTGATGGTGTCAGCAGTCCACACAGGATTGATGGAGGTACATAATCAATTGACCTTCTCAATGTTTTCCCATTGTCTTATTTTCAGCATTCTGTTACCTTTTCATTTCATTGGACCTCAAACAGGCTCTAACTTTCAGAAAAAGAATATTCATGTTCTGTAAACTAGAGAACACCTATGCAGTTTTGCTAATAATGAAATTATAAAAGAAAATTTTAGATTACAAATGATATTTCTTTTGTTACTTTTTGTATGTTGTTTCTGCTATCCTATTTCTTTGGGACTGTTAGCATCGTTGTCTCCTTAAGAAGCAGTGAAATCCTTTATAATGTTGATGGATAAATGATGTAAAGTTAAGATTCATGGTGTCTTGCTATCTTGCATGGTATCGTTGAACCTTTTTGATGTTTACTTTGTATGATCTGCTACTTGTAGTTACGTTTTATGTTACTTAGTGGTGGATTATTCTAATGAAATGCTGCAACCAAAGTAAGATTTATGAGTTTTCTAAGAACTTACTGTTGAAGATGATGAGAATAATTGCAAAAGTCTCTAATAGTGGTTTAATCTGTATTAACTTACCTGGGCCAAATGTAAATTTGTTGCTAATTGTCTATGTTTTAGTTTCATTCTCATGCCACATGAACATTTTTCTTCATTTATTGTAATATTTGCAATCAGTTCTGCACAATACCTCTGTTTTCATAGATGATAACGGCATCCTGGTGCCTAAGCTGTTGTAATAAGATTTCTGAATCCAAATCTAGCTGTTGTCTACTGCAATCCTTTTCTGTTTCGTCCTAATAATGATTTATTTGACCTAAACTACATCTGATAAATGATTCAGGTTGCATTTGCAAAGCGAGCATTTGAAGATCCGGATCTGAGGATGGCCCACAATGTTCATAAGATGTCATCAGTAATAGGGGGTGCTCTTTTCATTTGTGAAGATATTTACCCTGAAATCCCGTATCTACATGCTGGTTGGCATCTCGCTGCTGCTGTGGGAGTCGGCACTTGCAACAAACTCTTGGAGTAGAGTATAGTAGAGTAGATAGATGCACCACCACCTCCTAATTTGTCGAAAATTCATGAATCACCCGAGCCATGCAATTCTGCATGATAATATGTACAAGAAAGCACATATCCCATTTGTTTAAGAGAAGTGTATCATGCTCTGTTCCTAACAGCAATCTATATTGCCTTTAGAGGAAAATATTGTGATATTGTATCAGAGATTCTATTCTTTTTAATAATGAAATGGGCGAGAAATTGCCTTATAGGATTCCATCACATGAATACTATGGTGATTTTTCATATACAATATTTACAATGTTAAAAGTAAAAACTGTGCAAATAATAATTGTAAAGCATATTAATGTATCTATAATATATAATTTTAAGACCAAATTTTGAAAATAATTACATGTATCCAACTAAATATTTTACTGTGAATGCGTGGCAGTTAAGAGAATTCAGTGGTACAGGTGAATATGGTTGAAGTTTCTTAAATAGAAATCAGTTATAAGGGTTAAATGATAGGGCGATTTTAATTCTAGATATAAGTAGTACAGCTAATTAAATTAAATAGCGTGGGTGAAATTCCATTAATATAAACACATACTAGTACCGTATATATGGATTAGAATGGAGATCGATCAATAGCTTTAATTACGGCTACTGTGTAGAAGGTACGTAGGAGATGTCTAAATCAAATTTATTATATTAAAGCTACCGACTTATTCAAACAAACATGACTACTTTTCATGCTTTGCCCCATAATTTGTTTTATAAACATTCATACACAACAAATTAATTAAAGGGAGAGGAGGATAAGTAAATATATACTCCCTCAATTTCATAGTATTTTTTGTCCTTTTTTTTAATTTGTATAGAATTAATGAATATACCTTTTATTTTTACAAATTTATTCTTTATTATCATTTATAAAAATTGAAGGAAAATAAAAAGAAATGAGTGAAGTTTGGTTCAATTATCGAGAAAAAGAGTTGCAAAAAAAATAAAAAATTAACAGATAAATTGTTGGAATTTTTATGGGAGTGATTTTAAAAAATACAGTATATAGTAAAAATAATTCAAACGGTAAAATTTTTGAAATAAAATTCAAGACATAAACAACCAACAATAGGTATATTCATGGACAATTCCTTTTAATTGATGAGTGAATATATATATTTAGAGTTGCAATTGCATTAATTAACAACATTGAAACCAAGAATCGCTAAAAAAAATAGTGTCCGACTCTATCCGTACGTCATTACAAAGTCGGTAGCAAATTAGCAATAATAAGAATCGCTAATATATAATTATTGAGTAATGCCTTTAAGCTCCAAATTATGCATGTGTAGAATATTTAAAGATTCGCCCTGATTATCCATAAAATAATGGAATTGTAAGAACTCAAATGCTAAGAAATTTTATGAATTGGTATGACAATGTGTGATATGGAATTTTTTTAAGATCAGAAATGATAGTGTTTACCTTTAGAAAAAACGCCCTCGATAGTGAAGTGAAGGCCAAGCCCTTGGGTAGGCAAAGAACTAAATTTGTTTCATTTACTGTTTACTTACACACTTTTAAAGAATAATAGTATTAAATGTATAATGAGATATTGGTGTAGAGAGATAAAAATGAGAAAATGTAAATAATTGAATAATAGAGTATTGACAAAATTGTAAATGAATGTATTAATTTTTTATTTAATAAATAAAATAAATTTATACACTGGAATATGGAGAATAATCTGTTAAAGGGCCACGATTCCTTAGATTTGGTATATGAAATTAAAGTAATGTACCAAACACAAGCTTTTCGAATTCATTCTCTTTATGCACTTGTAAAAGTCTCAACCAAGCAGTTCCTTATAGATCAACTAATCTCTGCAGTTGATTAAAACAAATTAACATTCACACCATCCAAAATGTTAAAGTGTCCTTAAATTATGCCTGAAATCGTTTCACACAAGACCCGAACATTTCAGAAAGTCGCATTTTTATATATTTTCTCAACAAAAACACATAATTTAGAATAAAAAAACATTGAATTAATTATTCCAAGAATGAATCTCAATTAATTCATGAGGATATATATCATATATGAGAAGGCAAAATGGGCCCCATTAATTCTCCTTGTATATATATATCAGGTCATTCAAGTATGTGCATGGGCAAGTAAAGAAATGAAGATGATAAGAAATGAGTGGAAGCTCCGGGCAGTAGTATATCCTACAACTAATTACTACTCTAATTCTTACAACCCTCATTGGAACCAACTGCAGCTGCAACTCCCAAGTATATACAATTATATATTTATGCATATATTTCATTATTTAATGATTGAATAATATATATATATTATTGATGAAGAATTAGGTGATTATGGAGGTAAGAGATCAAGATGGAATCCGACGGCTGAGCAGCTGCAAGCACTCCAACACATGTATCAAAGTGGCATCACAACCCCATCTGCCCAACAAATCCAACAAATTGCTGCAAAACTCAGAAAATTTGGTCAAATTGAAGGCAAAAATGTGTTTTACTGGTTTCAAAATCATAAAGCTAGAGATAAGAGACGTGCCCAATTTCCCCACCCCCCAGGTAATTTCTCCATGCAACCAATATTTGTTTTTCTAAATTATTACTACTATATATTGCATGTATATATTAATTTATCTAAATTACAATCTTGTCAAAAATGAATTGAATTGCAGGATTAAGCAAGAGACCAAGATTGGAAAGTGAGCATCCTAGCAAATTTCCTACACCCGGCTGGTTAAAGGTAACTAATCTATCTATCTATCTACACAAATAACTAAAAACATTAGTAGGATTTTGACTAGCTAGCTACATATGTTGCTTACATTACAAGAAATAACCTTATTATTAATAGCATCAAGTTGGTCAAAAGAATGTATGCAAATGGAGGAAACCTTTTATCTGATGGAAAAACAAAAAGCTGCTCTCACAATTTATTCTGTTGGTCATCAAAACATTTGTGTTAATAATTTCTTGGGCAGAGTGCCAAAAATTCAACCTTTTTTTTTTCACTTCAAAATAAAATATATTTACTTACTTTTTCAGTCTTCTGAAACAATGCATGGAGGAGTGGATCAAGAATTGCAGTGCAGCATGAAAATGCATATCCCTTTGTTGCTTTCAATTTCTGCAAAATGTTGGGTGCCAAAAATGATAATTTCAGAGACTTAGGGACTGGAAATGGAATTAAAGAAAATAAAACTCTTGAGCTCTTTCCAATCAAGACTAGTAATGGTGTTGAGGAAGAAGAGAGTTCATCCTGCACATTGGTTCCTAATCAGTTTATTGAGTTTCTTCCGACCAAAAAATGATGCTCGTTTAACAATAATATTAGTTCTTACAAATAATAGTATTAGTTATTTTGTACAATAATATTAGTATGCACACAAAACTTTGGCCTGATGATCATGTACTAACTATGTGCCTTTCTTTTCATTATTATTATTATTAATTTCGATGTTGGAATGTTGTCATAATGTTTGGTGTAATGCTTATTACCTGACATTTCTTTGGGACACAAACAATTGCAATACGTCTACCAAATCATAAATACGTACGGGGTTTGGTTTTGTGGATTAATCTTATTTAAAGGCTAGCTATTATATTATATGAATTTATGGAG
Source organism: Galeopsis tetrahit (assembly GCA_963675135.1). Taxonomy (NCBI): domain Eukaryota; kingdom Viridiplantae; phylum Streptophyta; class Magnoliopsida; order Lamiales; family Lamiaceae; genus Galeopsis; species Galeopsis tetrahit. The sequence continues at coordinate 68,345,336 of OY776122.1, read as the reverse complement.
AAAAGTAGAAAAAACATTAAAGTGATGACATGATATAACTTGATGAAAATAGGATATATATACTAACTTTCTAGACCTACCGAAATTGTCAGTTAGGGCCTAAAATGGTCGAATTAGGGTTGACCCATACTATAAATAAAGTTTATTTTTCCACGCAAAAGAACAACACAAATAAAATATTTTTTTCACAAATTTTAAGAAAAAATAGATAAAGTAAGATTGATACGAGGTTGTTGTAAAGTAAAAATAAAATTTATTATTACATTTTTTATTGACCGACAAATAAAAGAAATGAACATGGACGGCTAGAATACAAATTTACACTCGCTCTATGCAAAGTATTAAAATTAAAGATATTTATTCAGGCTAGATTAAAAGGGCTAAATTGGTTAGCTCTAATAAATACATTAGGAGTGGGGGTGGGAATGAGCCAGACTTAGGTAGGCTTTACGAAAAAAAATCTAGTCTGTTAAATATATTTTAGGTCCAAGCCTGATATATTTTAGGCCCAAGCCTGATCCATGACCTGTTATAGGCTTTTTTTTAAAGTTTGGCTTGACCTTTTTAATAAATAGGTCTGACCCGAAAGCCTTTTAAAGGTCTTTTTAGTTTTATTAGTACATTTAAAAAAAAAATCCTAATATTCCCTCCGTCCCACAAAGATAGTCACGTATTCCTTTTTTGGATGTCCCAAATTATAGCCACATTTCCTCTTTTACTTTAGCATTAAATGTTTTATTGTCAAGTTTACCCCTAATTAATAAGAGTAATTAATTTTTTTTAATTATAACCCAGGATCTAAGGCCTAGGTAGTGGTGCTCTAACCACTTGAGCTATCCCACTTTGTCTTAATAATAATAAGAGTAATTAATGCTTAACAAATTTTTTAGTATAAAATTTCAAGGGCAAAATAGACACATTAGTTAAATTTGACTGCATTTATTGATTTTTCTTAATCTGTGTGTAAAGTCAAATGTGGCTATCTTTGTGGGACGGAGGGAGTATGTTTTCTATATTTAAGTATAAGTATTAGGTATTTATTACTCCCTCCGTCCAATTTTATTATGCCCACTTCTCTGGGTACGGGTTTTAATGAATATTGATTAGTTTATTTTTAAAGTAGATAAGTTGAGGGTATGATAGGGTATTGTGGGGTCCATTTGTAAATAAATGATTGTTTATGAATAAAGTGAATGACAAAGTGGGTAAATAAGTGATGATAGGAGGGTGGAGATAAAGTAGTATGAATAGTATTGTTTTCAAAAAGGGTATGGGCATAATAAAATTGGACAACCAAAAAAGGAAAGTGAGAATAATGAAATTGAACGGAGGAAGTATATTTTTATATTATATATATATATATATATATATATATATATAGTAAAACCTCTAAAAAAGAATACTCTATTAAGGAATAAACTCTCTTTAGGAATAAAAATTCATGGTCCCAACTTGGGACCAATTATAATTTGGAATAAACTCCATATTGTCATAATTCATATTTTTTCAAGTCCCAACATAAAGAAATACACCTCCATTTAAGAATAAATCATAATAATATATATAATTTTACAATAGATTTAAGTTGATTTAAAATACTTCTTCAAGGTTGTTTGTGACAATGATTTAATCTTTTGTGTTGTAATCTTATCTTTCAACTTGCGTGTGCGCATTAGCTCGTCCACATGACCACCTTCTTGTTGAACCCAAAACATTTTCAACTTGTTGAGTAAGCTTAAAGCTTCTTCACATGAAACTTTTTGTACTTCTATGCTATCATCCTCTGGATTATTTTCCTCATTTTCTTGCATAATTTCTTCATCCGTTAAAGCATAAACAATTTGTTGCTCATTTGGATGATTAAGGAAAATATCCATCTCCATCTTGTTGGTGTAGTGAAGATCTTTTACCTGACTTTTCAACTCTTTAAGTTCAATTATATACATGTATCTACTAATTATACCATTATACATGCATTTAAAAAAAAAAAAACCTTATAACTCTATTTAGGAATAACCCCCATTTAGGAATATTTTTTTGTGGTCCCAAGGATATGAATATAGAGAGGTTTTACTGTATATATATTTTATATATTAAATTAATTAAATAGGTCGGCCTGGTGGGCTTGAAAGGCCTACGAAAAAGCTCAAGTCCGGTCTATTTAACTAAGTTGGCTTTCAAAAAAGCTTGAGCCCGACTTGTTTATTAAACGAGTCAAGCTGAGCCGAACTTTAATAGGCCGAGCCGTAGGCCCCTGTCGGGTAGCCTGACCCATTCCCACCCCTAAAATGCATGGTTAGATTTGACAAATAATAGACTTAACTCGTTAGCCCAGAGGCTAAACAGGCCAGTCCACCAGCCTTTTTTTTTTATTGGTATATTTAACATATGAATTATTTTAAGACCTAAACTGAAGCAAGCAATGAAATATAATTTTATAAAAATAAAAGTTCAACATCTACATTATTTTAAGTAGAAATGGATCGATAAAATTTACAAACCTTAAATGATATTGATTTAACTTTAATAAAAATAATTATGAAATATATAAAGTTTGTTAAAGTCTAATTAAAGTTTTCATTGAAAAAAAAAATCCACAATATTTAATCAAGGAAAATTTATCAAGAAGGGATTATGTTTGCATGTTAAATTTAAGTCTCAACTATTGTGAGATTACTACGAATGAATAAAATAAGATCCCAAGCAGTCCATATAGAGATATGATTAGCTCAACTCGATAAACATCTCAGATAAATTGTCATATCCAAACTAAGAATTAGTTAAAGTGTCATGTCCAACCCGATTAATCTTACCAAGCATGTTTCATTTAATTTACCATTGTTTTTGCAACAAAGCCCATATTATTATTTTGATTGAATCTCAAACGTATTTGTACATGAGCAAGAATTAACTTTCAGTCAGCTAGAAGGAGTACCAGGCAAATATTATTGGGTGAAACAGAAAACGAAGACAGATAAAAAGATTATAAAAATCAAGAAAATTTACAATCATGACTTTGAAAGAATTCCTAAACACAAAGGTGGAATTAAAAACTTTTGATGATGTATAATGTTGATTCTGATCTAGCTAGCTAGGGTGTTGTACAGGTGAAAGCACTAATGTACAGTACAAACAGGGACATACAATGACTCACTCAATTCACAATCTGTCTGTCAAATACGGCCAAAGAATCGACGTACAGCTAAGGCCCGCCCGGCTATTTGCATCAAGCACAAAAACGATGCAGATAAAACCCGGGCCTGGGATGGGTAACAATCATTTGTATTCTTCCTACAAATCAATGACGACTATCCACATTAATCCATCCAAAAAAAAACGTGGTGTCACCCTCGGGAGAGAAAAAAAATGAAAGAATCAGATTAGCAGCCAAAATGAAAGAATCAGATTAGCAGCTACATGTGCACCATATTATAATCAACACAACACAACAACCTCTATGGTTCTGCCATTAGAACGAGCAATCACGTTGCGGATGATGATAATGATGCTGTTCTTGAATCTTCGCTCTTGTTCACTTTGCACATGCAATCGGGGCAAGGGAATGAATAAATCGAGTCATTTGGTCTCTTTATTTCAATACCTTTTGAATCACTATGTGCTCGTATATTTAGCATTTGTCGCTTGAAACCTTTCCACCTGCAACAACCAGCCAATTTTCTACTTATATTAGCAAGGGTAGAACAACATACTTACCCAACATGAAAACGAATTATCAAGAAAATAGCATTACCCAATATTTAGATTATCAAATAATAATGCCAACTTCCGCTTGTCTGGCCTAATTGTCCTAGAGTGTCCACCGTAAAAATATCTTCTGTGTCCCAGAAGAAATTGAGGGAAATTTCCACCTTGAGTTGTTACAAATACTTCACTATGAAGACAAACAGTGTAGTCTATAGCAGCCATTCTGGACGAGTAATTCTGAAAATATGTCACATCAGAATGGGAATGGCGGAATACACGAAAAAGATGAGAAGATAACACACCAAATAAATAAATAAAAAATAATAATAACGAAAGTTGTTGATCATTACCTGAAATGGAGCTAGTTCCTCATCAGATGCAAGCATCTCTTTAGTTTGTAGCAATGGAAACATTTCCAGCAGGGGAGCCATATACCTCTCAGAGTCGTATATCTTTCCAGATGCCAAAAATATTGATGTACTTCTGTCGAAGCCCATTCCCCTGAGCATCAAACCTACCTGGTCAATAAAGCATCACTAAGAGATGAAATGATAGAATATTAAAGAGTATACAAGATCAAACTTTTTAATATTTCGTCAAGCATAGGACATAATAAATAAGCACATTAAATCTCCACATGCAGGATACCATGAAATTCGTGCAGCTCAACTACAAGGAATCAATAAAAGTGTCTTTAGCCTATATATATATATTGATCACCACATTGTTCCAGAGGCTTTTTCTAGGTGATTCAAATTCTTTGAAAGTGTATTCGTGTTTGGAAATGAATTAGCAAAACTATAAGCTTCATCTTAGTAACTATGCAAGGGGGAGTGTGTCACAATCATAGTTATTGCATGTGACTCATCTGAATCAAGTTATTGCTAAATGTCGTAGAGAATACGAAATGTGGATTCCTTGAAAAATTGAAACAAAAATACCATATCCTAGAACCTACAAACGGCATGACATTCTATTAAACTCGCATGTCGTGAAATTGAAGGAAAAATAAAGAGTACCTCTAAAGGTGTTAAAGGACATTTCCCATTTAATCTGATAGCTCCAGGGCGAATAACTCGTCCTTTTTTAGTAAATTTTCCCTTCCAACCTCTTTCTCTAGCAGCATTCATATCTAGTTTTTCATTTTGTCCACCATCATATACACAACAAGAGAAAGCAACCATATCCTGCAGAAGAAGATAATAGATATAAAATTTGTTCGATATACTTCAGGTCAAATGAGATCCCATTCCATCTAAACTGACCTCCTCAAAGCGAAGATGCACAGAAATATACTTGCCACTATTATTTGCACTGTGATTTTTCATCCTTGCAACCAGAACTTCACCTAAAGATGATATTGGATCAGAAAACCTTAGAGCTTGATAATTTGCCAAGCATCGAAGTCGTTGTACTGCCGGTGGAGCATCAAATGACAATCGATTCGCAAAAGGAGAAATCCTTATAATCCTGAGTTGACCAATTACAAAGTTAATAATCCAAAAAAAGTGAAGAATGACATGAAACTGTTCATGCATTTGCAATGAAAATAAATACTTGCAATAATGTATGAAATTTATGATATCCATCAATAATCAAATACCAATAAACAAGTGAAGTCAGATAATGAGAAAGCATCTTTGAAAAGTCAATAGCATTATAATAAATAAATTAAATTCAAGACAGTATCAGATTTGAGAACAAGCCACAATCATATTAAAAATCCAAATTCAAGACAAGATGCAATAGGACCTCATCTCAAGTACTCATTCCCACACATGCAATTGAAGTATCACAAATTAGCATGCAAATATAAATGGGTTTCAAGCCAATGTATCATGCATAGTGCACCAAATGAGCTCAGGAAAGGACAAAGAAAATGGTTGGGATAAATAGTGATAGAAAAAAGAAGAAAAAAAACCTAAAGAAGTCAGTTGGTATTATTATATGCTATAAGATCTTTATTGTGACAGACTTGGGATGTAATCGTATTGTGCAATTATTGAAAATGTGCATGCAACAAAACTTAAGTTCTCTTCTTCGATCAAATAATCATCACTTAAAAATTACAAAAAGATTTCCATGCAATCTTAGGGCATCATAATAGACATAAAATTTGTTCTACTCCATTTGCACCCTGTATGAAATGAAACCACAAAGTGCAGCTGCATGTTGCTTTCATATTTTAAATGTTATAACTTCTACTCCTTCCGTCCCACAATAACATTCACACTTTCCTTTTCGGGACGTACCACAATAACTTCCACTCTCTTAAATGGAAAACCCTTTATAAACTCCACCCTCATAATATTCTCAATTTTACACAAAATTCCATTACTTTTTGTCGATACATACACAAAAGTCAACTCATTTCTTTACTTTATACATAAAGGTTTACAAAATTACCTCTCAAAACTCTACTCATTATTACACTTTCTTAATATATGTGTCCATCTACCTATGAAACTTATTATGGGACAGAGGAAGTAAAATGAGGAGATTAGACAGACAAAACAAACTCTTTGAAATGTATATTTATGAAGGTTCTATCAGTCCTATACTTCTGAGATCATAATGCATTGTTCAAAATCATCAAGGAATGGACCATGGAGACTTACTAAGAAAGTAAAACAGAGAAAGTAAGGGATGAACACAAGAATCCAGGAAGACTCACTTTTCTTCAAGTAACTTTGGAAGAACTGTATCGGTGTAGTATTTAATAGATGACATTGCTTTTATCCTGAAGTTGTATACATTGCTCATGTTAGAGTCAAAGCGCTCCATTATGTACCCTGGAACTGTTTTAACTATACGAACATCATTTTCTAGGGTTTTTACGAAGAACTCTTCATCATATATTTCACCAAATTTGCTGCATATAGAAAAGCGGTGACAGAAAGTTATTCTCTGAAATGAAAAGAATGCCATCCACATGTTAAATAACGCTATAAGCATTCATCCACAATCAAAGACAATGCCCTAAAGTAAACAGTAAACACCTATGCAGATTGTAAAATAAATGTATACTATAGGTCAGCAAACTAGAGAAAAGCACACCAAAACCTGAAAAGGCCATACATTATCAAAAGATAAGTAAAAGATGATATGTATGTACGAATTCAAAGACAGGTAGCCGTGATGTTTCTGAATTTTAATATTATGTGCTGGTTAAGAGGAATTCAATGTTATTCACTACATCAGTCACTTATTTTTGGTAAACAAAATTATGTATTGTTGGCCTGAAAATCCATGCATTTCCTTTTCTCAGAAAATGTTCATTAATGTCCAAAATTTTCTGCAATTTATACTTCTCTACAATATGTCGAAATAATATTGCATCTTATCTTGATATAGCCTAGGTTTAACCCCCAAAAATACTAGGTTACACAGAATATTATAGAGCACAACTCAGGTAAAAATCTTTTTTAACTTCACTTGTTTCAAGTGCTTTCAAGAATGACCCATCAAGAATCGTATCAAAGCTCAAGTTTTCAGAGGGGCTCAATAAAGCTTGAGAAATCATCCCTCTAGAACTCCATTTGTTCATTTCACTACGTCTAAAAAATTCACAGCGAAAGTTCAAGGATGGACAAGTGGCTCCCAATATTTGAGTGCAAATAAAGAATATCACGTCCATGAACAACCAAAAAAAAAAACAAGAATTGAATTGATTGATTGCTCCAATAAATGAGAGTAATTTATAAGTTCAAGAAAATCATATTTTCCTTGCATGAATTGATAGATTCAAGCAAACCAAAAATCTAGTGAGAGCAGGATATGATTACTAAAATAATGCAAATTTTTGGGTATGCTGTGCAGGAAGCATGGCCATCATTTCCATTGGAACAATACAACAAGCCAAAAAACACACTTTTTAACCTTAGCAAATCTTCAGTTACCTAATGACCCATATCTAGTAGTCAATATTACCAACCTTGGATCTCGCCAAATGCTGTGAAAATGGAAGTTCGGAATCACAAGAGTAGCATTAAGGTAGCCTGCCACAGCCACAGCATTGCATATCTGGAAGCATCAATGCAAAAAAAAAGTTTGTGCTAAAGCCCACAATAAGAGAAATATCTTGATATAAAACACAGAATAGAAGTAAATTACCGATGTTCTCTGCTGATTCAGACCACCATTGGCCTCAACAAAAATATATCCATTTGACTCGGGTAATCCTACAATAGTAGCAGTATTTATTTCAAAAACCTTGCTCAATCAGCTGAGCCTCAAACGTGAATGCAGGAAGGGAAAAAAAATATAGAGAAAACTAAACTAAATGTAAGAGCAGCAATGAGTTGCATATTGTCATTTCAAATATGGTTTATAGTGACATACTAAGTGGTGCCTCAGAAAAAGGCCACTTCAAAGACTTCTAACAGCAATTATCAATCCACATATGATTTAAAGCAAAATGAATAGCTGAAGCTGAGAGAAAAATTCAGTGCTCACGTCAGAAGCTTTAGATTCTTTGAATTAAATTATAAAATATAAAATATGAACCTAAAGATCCCAAGACAAAACCAGTCGCAAAACTAATACGGAGTAGTAGGTTTCAGATCTGTAAATGCTGTAGCTTCAGTAATTGCATTAAATCCATTTTGTCAGGATGTTGAGTCTAGAATAGCCTACTAGTTATATGCAATATGCTGCTTAGTCAATCATCCAACAATATATCTAAGTTTATGGCATGAAGATTAAGGTCCAAATTCGAGCAAAAAAAGAGAAGTAATGAAACTACAAAGTCTTTCTCCAGAGAGTTTCATACCGTCAGAAGACTTATTGATGCATGGTCTCCATTCACTGACTTTATAAGAGTGTTTCCATATAGTCGAAATCTGTATCATTAACAGCATTCAGCAGGTGAGAAATAAAGATTAAAGACTTTAATATAATCAGGTAGCCAAGTATTTCTCACTGGCATACTAGTGTGCATTAAATTTATATAATAGCACTATGACAAGGCATTGCAGAACATGAAACAACATAATTAACATTATTGTTCCTTTTGTTGATATGAAAGCAGAAATTCCTTGCATAGTAATAACTAATTTCTCCAGTGCGTGAGAAATTGTATAGCATATCAATAGTTGCTCCAGATCATCAGCGACGAGTCTAACCTTAATTCTAGCCCTTGAAATTTTGAGGGGGACTTCTCCCTAATTAGTAATTAGACAAAAAGAAAAGTGTAAAAAATCAGAGAGTAAGTTAGGTACTCTAGACTACATTGCAACTAACAAGAAATTAATAAAGCAATTTGTAACTCAAGGCAACTGAAGCAATTTTTCAATAACAGATCGATGAATAATCTTGACAAGCGTAATGAAGTCATTGTAATTATCAAATCACACTCAAATTTTCACAGCTGGTAGATCACAACTGAGTTGAATCATGAATTTAAGGGATCTAAACGCAGTAGAATTCTTATAAATATCAAGAATTGGAGCCTTGTCCCTGACACAGAACTAAAAATTAGGTCAGAAATTTGGAAACGGGAAAAAAGAAGATCAGATTGCAATAGAACATCATTATGTAGGTAGAATGAAAACTTTCAAGGCAGTTAACAAGTACAAGGAATTTGAAGTGTCAAAATCATTAAAATAGGTTAAGTCACTATCAATCTGAATCAGAATGAGTAAAGAGTCTTGGGCATTTGAATTTCAAGAAATGAGAGATTAACGAACCGCATCTGCAGAGGAATTATCGGAGTCCATTTCAGGGCGGAGCTTGGCATACAACTGCGGGCTCCGATAGACGGAGCCGGGGGGATACCTGCGGAGGGTGTGCTTAATAACGGGGCCAACATCAAAGGAAACGGTCCCCATGTAAAACAACATTCCGGCGATATACAAGAGGGGAGCGAAGAGAAAAATCCCTTGGCGCTTTAGGAGGAAGGAGAGTATGATCAACTTGAGGCGGGAGGCGAATGTCTTGGGAGGAGGTCGGCCCGATTTGGACCCCCGGTGGCGGTACCGGGGGGAGCGGCTGACCGGCGAGGAAGGCGGCGATTGGGGGCTGGTTTGTCCGCTGCTCGGTAGCCGATTGTACGCGTGCATCGCGCTTTTCTTCACATCATAGTAATGATTGTTATTAATTCAAAAGAGAATGATTCAAATAATGATGCGTAGGTGCAGGCGCGGTTGTGTGAAGCTGGAGAGATGGTGGGGGCACGTGACGTGAGAGAGGGGACGCACGTGCGAGGGAAGGAGGGAGGGACAGGAAAACAAACAGTGGAGAATGATGAGGACGACGATGACAGAGAAGAGGAGAAGAGAAGAAAGAGTGCAACGGGATTTGGGGGTGTTTCGGTGCTCCAATTGATTTTGACCGTCTTAACGGAGTCAACGTTAAATTTCTTCTAACCTTTTTTGGAAATACAGTAATTCAATTTCTCCTCTCTTTTTTTTCAATAGGAAATCTATTTATCGTTTTAGTTGTGCTCTCAACGTTAATTTAACAATTATTTACACACTCCCATTTTTTACCCGTTCTTTAAATTATTTACACATTTTTAATATAAAAATAACATAAAAATTATTATTTTATTTTTAATTTATAATTTACTCCACAACTGGTCACCCAAAATGTTCTTTATTTATTTAACTTCTTACGCTACTAAATTTATTTTTCTTCATTATGTTACATCATTTATGCATAAAATTGTGGGACAATGAGAGCATTTTTTTAAACCAATTTAAGAACTAGTTGAAATTGCAGTAGAGTGCCTTTTCTAGCTTGTTCTTCTAAGTATCGTAGAGTGTTGGATGAGCGGAAGTATAAGTGAGAATGGGGCAAACTAGTTATATTTGTTTTGATTAATTCCATATAAATTCACGATCTTTAGACTCAAATGCAATTTAATCACCATCCTCAAGATTATAATAAAAAATTACAATTTTTAATATTATTTTAATTCTATACATATTTTTTTTTGGTCAACAATTAATGACTTGACTCACCGAAAAATGTGTATATGTGTCACATAATATTATACGTATTATTTTTTTAATTTCACGTAATATTACATATATCATTTTTTTTAATTAGACGCAAAATTACATGTATTATATGTGCCACAAAAATCACAATCTTTAATTTGATATTTTATTTGTATTCAATTGTTTGTTCATCTTTCTCTGTTTGTATTTATTAAAGTGTAATTTAAAATTTAAAAGTTGTTATTTATTATGCTTAAGATGTGTAATTTCATTTGAAATTAAAAGATAATTAAAATATAATATGTATAATATTATGTGGCAAATATACACACTCTTCGGCAAGCCACGTCATCACTTGTTGGCCTGAGAATAAAACGTGTATCGAATTGAAACAACATTAAAGGTTGAGATTTTTATTATAATTTTAAAGGTCGTGATTAAATTAAGAATGAACCTAAAGATGGTGTATTTATATGGAATTAACCCTATTTAAAAAAAAAAAAAGTTTGATCCAGTATATAATTTTTAGGCGCAAGTCCTGTCTTTTTAATAAATGGATCGGGTCTGAAAGCCTTTTAAAAGACTTTTTAATCCAAACACTTATTATCATCAAATCATTAAAAAAAAAAAATCAACTATTACAAAGAAAAATATAATGGGGTAGTTAGTATTACTAAATTTTCTTACATGAAATTTAAGGAACCTTATTATTATTATCAGCTAATTGTTACCTCAATTATTTGGTTAAATATGTAGATAATGTGTGTAGTGCTAAATTAACCTGCTTTAATTATGTAAAATTAGCTTGCTTTTAGCGTGATAAATTATTTTTTAACGACAAGTCATTCTTGTTTTCAATTCAGGTTTTAAAATATAAGTTGTATTTTAAAAATGGTTTAATTAAGAGTAAATGATTAAACATAGCTAGGATGTTCGCCAGCTAATAATTTATGAAAATTATATTGTATTATCAACAATTTGAGTAGGCATTTGATAATTGGTAGAGTTCTTATCTCTTAGCTGTTTTTGGCTGGAACAACAAATTTGTTGCAAACTTATAACAATTGGTTAAGTTCTTGCAACACTTTTGTCCTTGGTCATGTGGACATGACCTCACTTAATTGCCTAATTTTTTTATGTGCCAAACTTCAAGCTACTAGTATATCTTTTCCCTCGACCCAGTTGTACAATTGCTTAATTGCTTGATTGTATAACGTATTTAAATAATTCTTTTTTATTTAAATTAATACTTTAATAAATATCAATATTATTATACATCTACTAATCAACAAACATTTCTTGAATTTATTTTGTTCATATAATTTCCAAGATTCACTTATCTTAAAATTGGTTAATTGTTTCTAATAAAGTATGGATTCAATATTACTTTACGTGATACTCAAGTCACGATAGAACAGCACAAACTGCTTTTTTTTTTTTTTCTTCTTTTGTAGAAAAATTAAAAAAAGTAAGGTAGGTCAGATTTTAAAATAAAAGAAAATAAATAGAAGAAGGATCGTGCGTCCTATTTTCTTTGAAACGTTTTGTTCCCTTCATCGTGGAGCGGGGTGGATTTATTATTTATATAACATGCATGCACGCATTTATATTTGACAAATTCTCATCTCTAAAATGTCAATTTCGCAATTCCCATGCCAATTTATTCCAAACAAGTGGTATTTTATTTTTTTAGATTAATGCATATATTAAGAAATTAATTTGTTTATTTAAATAATAAATCATTTTTTTAAAGTTCTAGAGTTTATATCAATTTAAAACCGGTAACTGTTATAATCAATCAAATTTGTAAAAAAAATTGTACAAATTTCTAATTGATAAAATGAACAAGTACATATTGCAAATTGATAATAATCATATATATAGATTGTAATTGATTAATTTTTGTACAAAACAAATGCAATCAGATAAAAAAAAATGTGCAAGTTGCAAAGTGATAAAAAATGATTTGCAAATATTTGTGTGTACCAATTTAATTAATTTCAATTTTTTAAAGGGCGCGGCTAAAGGCACTCGGCGATCCTATAAGTACACCAAGGTAAGTTTTTTTTTGTGAAAAGGGTGCAGCGAAATTACATTTTTACCCCTCCTATATATTTTTTAAAAAATCCCCCGATGAGTACACCCACCTCCTTTCTAAATCGCGGGAGAATGCAGAGAGTCATCACAACTCTCAATTCCAAAGTTTCAATTTCTGCAATTTCCATTTTTAGAGCTAACATGGGGTCGAAAATGGTCGATTATGATGTAATAACTACGAGTGGAGGTGCCAATGACTCATTTGTAAGTTATTTATCATGTTTTGAAAGTTTTTTTTTCGAAAGTGAAAGAGTTTTTATGTTTAGGATTTTTTAGTGTTTGTGTTGGTGTTTATGCTTGTTTTTTTTTTTCATCTCATGACTTTATAGTGGTATGTAGTTGAAATAATATGCATTTAGGACATACATTTTGACATTATGTATTGCATTTTTCGTTTTTCAAAAAAACCCCTTTTCGCGACTGGTTCTGCGAAGAAGACGACCATGTTCGTGTTTTTTTTTCGGACATGGTTGTGTTGTGTTTTTTTTTTGAACTTTTTTTCGAACATAGGTCTTTTGTTTTGAATAATTTTTCGAACATGAAGCTGTTGTTTTGAACTTTTTTTCGAACATGAAGCTTTTGTTTTGAACAAAGTTTCGAACATTACTTAATTTTTGTTTTTTTGAATTTCAGAATTTGGGTGATGAGAAGGACGAAGTTTGGGTGGACGAATATTGTCTCGAAGAGGAGTATGAGGAGTACAATTATGATGATGAGTGGGCGAATAACTCTGTTGTTGAAAGGGAGAATGATGATGTCCAGGGTCATGAAATTATTATGGACTACACGGACGTCTTCACGAATATGGCTTTGTTCGAGTCTTGTGACGCACTCTTGTCTTGGGTGCGTAGTACGGGGAAACAACACAACATAATTATTGTTGTGAAGCGGTCGGATAACGGCCAAGGTACTAAAAAAGGTCGTATATTCTTGGCGTGTGAGCGTGGCGGTGTGTACCGTGAAAAGAAGAAGCCTACAACTCCTATGAAGAAGAAGAAGGCTAAGAAGAACAAGGTGGTACAAGAAAAGAGTGGAAAGGTTACGGGCACTAAGAAATGTGGGTGTCCGTTTATATTGAAGGGTACAGAAGAAGGTGAGATGCAGTGGAGATTAGAGGTGAAATGCGGTACACATAACCATCCAAGGAAGAGGACTTCGTTGTCGAAATGTCCAAATTACACGCTCCTCCTAAATCTGTATTGATGAAGTTGAAGAGGAACAATGAGAACAATCACTCGACTCTTCGAACGATCTACAATGTAAGGTTGAAGCACAAAATCCATCAATACAATGGACGTAGTCAGTTGCAATATTTGATGAGTCAACTTGTCGAGCAAAATTACTTTCACGCCACACGAAGATGTGAGAAGACAAACACTCTTAACGAGTTGTTTTTTGCACATCCCGTCTCACTCCAACTGGTGCGTGCTTTTCCGAAGGTACTCATGATAGATTGCACATACAAGACGAATAGGTACCGGCTACCTTATTTGGAGATTGTGGGGGTTACATCGACTGGGATCACATTTTGTGTTGCGTCGGTGTACCTAATGGATGAGAAAGAAGAAAATTATCAATGGGCATTGGAGGTGCTTCGAGACTTGTTGGGCTCATCTTCTCTTCCCGATGTTATTATCACGGACCGTGAGCTTGCATTGATGAATGTTGTGGCCAAGAAATTTCCTGAAGCCCGTCATTTTCTTTGTACATTCCACATTGACCGGAATGTACTAGCCAACTGCAAGGGTGCATTTAAAGATGTCAAAAAATGGGAGGTATTCAACTCTCATTTCAACTATTTGTGGAGGTCCGATACCCAGTCCGACTTTGAAGAAGCTCTTGCTAAGTTCAAGTCCAAATTTCCGAAGAAGCCAGTGAATTACGTGTTGAATAGTTGGATTAACCCTTATAAAGAGAGGTTTGTAAGGGCTTGGACGAATGAATTTATGCACTTTGGCAACACCACAACCAACAGGTATGTTTATACTTTTGTCTTTATTTAAATTATTACTTTAATTTATAAGTTGCCTAACGTTTTAAATTTTCTCTAATCAGGGTCGAAAGCCATCACGCCGCGTTGAAAAGAATGCTCGGCAATTCATTAGGAAATTTTGAGACCTGTTGGGAGAAATGTCACACTCTATTCGAGGCTTGCCATGTTTCAATTAAAGCCTCCTTCGAAAAGAGTTTGAACGTTGCTCAACAAAGGTTCTCCTCAAACGTTTTCAATTATTTACGAGGGGTGGTGTCGTTTGTGGCTCTACAAAAGATCTTTGATGAAATCAAGGTGATCAAACGACCCGGATTCGATCCTAAAGAGTGCCAACACATCTTGAGGAAGGTATACGGTTTACCATGTGGTCATGAGATCGAGGAGTATGTTTACTGTGACAAACCGATACCCGTGAATGCCATTGATCCCTTTTGGAGGAAGTTGGATATGGAGCCTGCCCCAACCACCACATCGGTTGACCCCGTTCCCACCCACAACAAAAATCGCTTTGAAAATGCCGTAGACGACATGTCTGAGGTTTATAAGAGCTTCTCTCAGGAGGAGCAACTCATCTTCTTAAAGCGTATGAGGGAGCTTGCAAACCCCGAAACTACGACTCTTATTTAGCCACCTCCTAAGGAAGAAACTCGTGGTCGACCCAAAAAAGGAAAGAAGAAGAAGAAGGCTGATGCGTCCACCAAACGTGAGCCTAGCCTATTTGAGCTTATAGAGAGTCAAGTTGCAAGTTGCTCGATGGTACAAAAGGAGCAGACGGTCATCACTGTAGATAACTCGCTCTCATCCCCGTCCTTCCAAAAGAAACGGATTCCAAAAAAACAACTGGTAATTCTCAGCCCTTGCATGTTTATTTTGGTGTTTTGGTGATGTGTAATATTTTTGGTGATTTTTTGTTGTAGATGTGTAATATTTTTGGTGATTTTGTTGTAGATGTGTAATATTTTGGTGATTTGGTTGTCGATGGGTAATATTTTTGTGATTTGGTTGTCGATGGGTAATATTTTTGGTGATTTTGTTGTAGATGTGTAATATTTTGGTGATTTGGTTGTCGATGGGTAATATTTTTGGTGATTTTGTTGTAGATGTGTAATATTTTGGTGATTTGGTTGTCGATGGGTAATATTTTGGTGATTTTGGTTGTAATATGCGTAGGTACCCCGTCGGCGTACCCGACAATCCCAAGGAATGGACTTCATCGGATATTTACCGATCCAGCATCAACCGTACATTATCGACATCAAGAACGTTAAGGGTGACGGACACTGCGGTTTTCGAGCAGTGGCTAGGCTTATGGGATTCGGTGAAGATGAGTGGGCGAGGGTTCGGATGGACTTGATGAGCGAACTGTCCCGTAATCTAACGTTGTACAACAACGTGTTCTTGTTGAATGATTACGTCCATGTTGTGCTTGACAAATTGAATTGCTTTACGGAGTTTGCACATAAAAAACATTGGTTCGGGTTGCCGTATATGGGATATCTAGTGGCGTCACACTATAATGTGGTGGTTCTTGATACCCGTCTATCCCTTACGTATCTGCCGTTCAACAAAGAACCTCCTCAAGAACCGAGGAGTATTTGGTTGGGATTAATTAATGAGAACCATTTCATCCAGGTATTTGATTGCATTGATTTAATGAATTTATTTACACGTATATGTTGCATATTTTATATATAACACATAAATCTCGAATGCGTGTAGGTTATGATGGGTGCTGGGCGCACTTTGCCCCCGGTAATTACTTCGTGGAAGCATGAGGGTCAACACATTTCGGACGGATGGAAAAATGCATATGCGTCCGGAGGAATTAATTAGATGACAGTGTATGGATGTAGTTACCATCTTTTTGTTAGTTTTTGTGGTTAGAAACTTTGGAATACTTTTGTCTTTTTGGTGTAATTTGTGTACAAATTGTCAACAAACAACATTTATAGATAATTTGTGTACAAATTCTTGATGTGTAATATTTTTGGAACATGTATACGGTTTCAACGTTACAATGGATGACTTGTGTAATTTAATTGCTCTATTTTTTGAATGGTTTATCGTGCTTGAATGAGCCACTACAATTGTGTTAAAAGTATAATATGGTGTATAAAACCTATAGTTGGGATCATTTTTTTCAAAAAATTGACTTTTGTTCGAAAATAAGTTCCCAACAATTGGTCCATGTTCGAAAACATGTTCCCAACAATAAGGCCATGTTCGAAAATTTGTTCTGCGCGTTTTACATGGTCGTCGAATTTTAAAACCAAAAGTTTCTGTAACGAACTTTTTTTCGAACATTTGGGCCATGTTCGAAATAATGTTCCCAACAATTGGTCAAAGTTCGAAAAAGAGTACCCAACATTTGCCAAATGTTCGAAAATTACTTCCGCGAGTTTTACTTGGTCGATTTTTTAACCCCAAAGTTCCTGTAATGGACTTTTTTTCGAACATTGGAGCTATGTTCGAAAAAAAGTACCCAACATTCGCCATATGTTCGAAAATTACTTCCGCGAGTTTTACTTGGTCGATTTTTTAACCCCAAAGTTCCTGTAATGGACTTTTTTTCGAACATTGGAGCTATGTTCGAAAAAAAGTACCCAACATTCGCCATATGTTCGAAAATTACTTCCGCGAGTTTTACTTGGTCGATTTTTAACCCCAAAGTTCCTGTAATGAACTTTTTTTCGAACATTGGAGCTATGTTCGAAAAAAAGTACCCAACATTCGCCATATGTTCGAAAATTACTTCCGCGAGTTTTACTTGGTCGATTTTTTAACCCCAAAGTTCCTGTAATGAACTTTTTTTCGAACATTGGAGCTATGTTCGAAAAAAAGTACCCAACATTTGCCAAATGTTCGAAAATTACTTCCGCGAGTTTTACTTGGTCGATTTTTTAACCCCAAAGTTTCTGTTATAGACTTTTTTTCGAACATTGGAGCTATGTTCGAAAAAAAGTACCCAACATTTGCCAAATGTTCGAAAATTACTTCCACGCAAATAATATTTGTTCGAAAAAGTGTTCGTGTTCGGCAATAAATATCGGGCATATATCATTTGTTCGAAAAAAGGTCTCGTACAAAAGGTGGGTGTCCTCATCCATGCAACATTAACCATGTGGGTGTTCTCATCCATGCAACATTAACCTTATAAAAACCATATACAAAACCATATAAAAACCATACATTCATAAAGCATTTAAGTTAACATACATGTTACAATACATGTTAAAACACTAAAGTATCATTCAGATCGACCAAACTACGATTAATAAAAAACAACATTTGTCAAGTTTTTGTTGAAAATGATATAAAACAAGTTTTTGTCAAGAACGCCTAGCCCTTCCACGTCCCTGACCTCTTCCACGTCCACGACGTGCACTTGATGATGACGGTGCATCTTCTCCTACGTCATCGGAAGTTTGTCCGCCAATCTGCCTCACAACTTCTTCAATTTTTTGCATTACCCCATCGATTGTTAATGGCTCGTCGTTCCTCCACTTTTGCAACAACAAGGTCAACTCAACCTTTGCAAAATCTACCAAGTGCCCTAACTCAGCCCTACGTGGAGGCTCACGAGGAGGAAGTCTCCTATTTTCTGGATTTGAAACGTAAGGACGGTCATTGGCGAGGTACCAATCAATATAACCATCGCTGCAATCCGAATCTTGGATACAACGCTCACCAAGTCTATCATCCGTAAGCATGTGTGCGTCCCACGTAGAAAAGTACTCCTCCATAGCACCCCACTCTGTTGGTCCCAAGTTGAGTTAATAATATTGAGTAAGCTAGTAAAAGTCTAGAGGGGAGGGGTGAATAGACTTTTAAAAATCTTTCAATATATCAGAATACGTAATGCGGAATTTATCAAAGTAACAATGAGCCCAATCAAATTTATATTCAACTTATATTCGAAATTCGAACTTCTTGATGAACACTCTACTTGTCTTGTTTAGATAAACAATTAATCAGTTAAGCAATTAAACAAACAGTAAAGTAAATCAACACACAACGATTTTATAGTGGTTCGACAACTTGTCTACATCCACTCTCACAACTCCAGTCGTGAAATTTATTAACTCTTCCAATCGAGTAGTCTTGTGATTTTAAGTCCCAAGAAATAAGACTTAGATCTTCTCGAAAACACTACCAAGTGCCTCTTCGATCTAACTAGCTATTTTACAAGTAACTAGCAACTTGAAAACAAAAATATAAAAGTAAACTTCTCTGTCTTCAGTAGTAGCCTTCTTGTTCTTCACTTGTCTTCTGGCTTCTTTTCTGAACGTCAACTCTGTGAGTAATTTCTTCTTTGAATCTTCAATTATGCTTTAGTATGTAGTAGTATCAGTAGTCTTCAATCGATCAATACCTTGCGGTATTTATAGACTTTAATTTCAAGAACTTTCAGTTGTGTAACAACCTTTTCTTGAAAACTAACTTGCAATTTCCAAACTTATCCATTCACGCGTTTAAGCAGTTAATTAGTTATTCCTTAACTAACTCTTCAATACTTATCTTCAACACGCGTTTTTGTAACTAACTTCAGTCTTCTTGTTGACCTGTCTTGTTGTCTTGCGCACTTGTCTTGTCCTTCAGTAGTAGACTTCGTCTTCTACTTGTCCCTTGCAGTAGACATCTTCTGTAGATTACATCATAGAACTAATCTAGTCCTATTATCTAATCCTAACAAGACTATTACATTACATTAAGCTCTTGTTATAAAGCTTAGTCAACGTAAGAATCTATACATCAAATATAAATCGTAAAACATGAGCTTCTATACAACTTTTAATATAGCTTAGTATAAATCCTAACACTTATACAAAGTATCAACATATTATAAGTATTTGTCTTTGTGAACTTATTACTTGTCTTGTGAACTCTACTGATCTGTACAAGATGACTTCTTCTTAACTAGACTAGATCAGTCAACACTTAGAAAATATTCAAGTCTACTTTTGGCTTATCAAAACTTATCTTATCTTTTCATCATTTAAGACTTGTCTTTAGGATTCATATCCCAACAATTTCCCCCTTTTTGATGAAGCCAAAACTACTTGAATCTTTTCACAATAGTAGACTAGTTAAGTAGTTATCTTGTCTTAAACATCAAATAGTACTTATCTTTTCATTCATTCCAAAATAGATCAGTAGATATTACACATACCTAATCAAAAAAAAAAAAAAACTAAGTACCAGAGCAAAAAAAAAACTAATCTGATAAAGTACCTCCTTCTGTATTCGGAACACAGAACGCATCGAGTAGTCTCTTATGTATCATTGACATATGATCCTCAGTCTCGATCTTCTCTTTATCCAGCAGGTTTTCTTCAAATTTCTTAATATGGTTGAAGTCGATCCTTTTTCCAGAACCTAACATCGGAGTAATCCACTTTGGAAAAATAGGAACTAGAATGTTGAAATTCACAACAGCAGCTATCCTCATGATCAGATTCCACAGCTTCCGATCTTGAACTTCCATGAATTTATCAAACATAACATACAGTTCTTTAGAACTATCAGCTTCACCAAATTTACGAACAATCCAGTGATCTAACTCCCATTGCAACTTGACTTTGAACCAATCTTCACGATGTTCATCATCAATGAGGTTGTCAATGAACGCATCTTCAACATGATCTGGATTAGCTTTCAGCTTCTGCAGTCTTCTAATATGCTTACCCAGCTTCTTCTTGCAAGCATAATTAGATTCATCATCATCAACAATCTTCTGCTTCTTCACAATCTCAGCAGTTATATCATCTTGTTGATCTTCAATCACAAGCTTCCTCTTGACTTGTCTGGTTTGAACTTCAGCTTCAGGAGACACAATTGCAACATTTTTGCCTTTCTCTAATCTTTTCAACTCATCTGCTCTGGCTTCTTCAAGATCTGCCTTCTTCACTAACTTGCCTCTCTTAGGCCTTTTGAGATCTTGCATAGCAGTAGCAGTTTCTTTCATTTCAGGTTCAGCACTTGACTTTCCTTCAACTCTACTTGTCTCTTCCCCCTTTTTGGCTTCATCACTTGCCTTAAGAGTGAAAAGACTTGTAAAGCGAGTCATCTCTTCCTTCACAGCTTCCTTCATCGCTTCAGCAGCCAACTCGATATTCTTTTGATACGTCTTGTCATGACTCATCTTGTCAAGACGATCAGTCACCAATTCTAGCTTCCGTGAACTTGAGACTAGTTCATCCTTGAAATACGTAGCTGTTTGGCGAAGGAGTGTGTTCTGCTCTGTTAGCTCGGTGAGAACAACTCGAGAACGCACCAACTGATCTTGTGCTTCCCGTCTCTGTTCATCAGCAATCTCAATTTTAACCCTGTAGAGCCTTTCCATTTTACTTGACTCTTCAACTAACGAACGAGCAAATGAGATAGATCTCTTTTCAGAAAAATCAACTTGTTTCTCAAGGAAACTTTGAACTTCAGCATACATCTCTGCTCGGAAAGTTGAGTCCATCTTGTTGACCTCTCCAACAATCAAATCTCTTGAGCTGTCAACAAGTGATTGGTTCTGCTCCACTAACATATCTTTCACTTTTGAGTGCAGGAACTCATCAATAGCAGAGTGGACAACATTTTTCAAATCTGACTTCAACTCTTCAAGATAGCCTTCAGGAAATGCTTGAATAGACGTTTGAGTTTCAGCAATAACTTCTTTTGGAACTTTTTCAACAAGCTCATCTTCATCAAACAAGATGGCTTCAACAAAATCGTCATCTTCTACACCAAATTCGAGCAAATTGTCTTCTTCAGCACTTTCAATAGCCTCTTCCAGATGATCAGTCTGGACAACAACATCAACTAACTCTGCTTTCAACTCTTCTTCCAGTAGATCAGTTTGAGTTCCGATATCAAACATGTGTGATGAAGGTAAAACATCATCAGAAACATTCAACATTCGCTTCACCAAGGCTGTAAGAACATGTGGTGGAAGAAGTTCTGAATAGTCTTGAACTCCACTATTCTCCCTTTGCTCCATCTCCCAATCCATAAAATTGGAGATTCCTCCCATACCTTGGATGACTTCAAAGAGATCATTTGTTGAGGACTTCTTCAATGCAACCCACGTGCAAATCCGAAGAAGTTTCTCATACTGCTCTGATGAGGTGTCTATCTCAATAGACGAGAGCCTCTTTTTCAAATTGTTGCTGACTTTAGCACGAACCCTCTTCTCCCTTAAACACATCGGATAATAAACAAGGGATTCGAATCTAGTTTCGGAAGGGGTCTGAACAAGTGGGGTCCTTGTCACAGCTGTTGCAGTGGCAACTAGTGGAGTTTCCGAAATAGATGGGTCGATGGGTTCAACATATTCTGTTGTGGTAGGAATATTTGGGGTGGTGGTTTCTTGGGGCTTTGATGTGGCTAGGTTTGGTTCGACAGTTGTAGGATTATCAACTGTATCGAATATAATAGTGTCTTGGGTTATGTTGGCTCTTAGTGGTTGCACCGCCAACACCGATGAAGATTTGGGAATAGGTTTGGCACGAGATCGGAGTGATCTTGCCTTGGTTTTAACGGGGAGAGAGAGAGGAATTGACAAAGCTCGGGAAGAAGTACCAACCTTTTCCGCACTCGACTTGTCTAGAGACGGACTTGACTCGACTCTCACCAGTCGATATACTTGCAACTCTTCCTCTTTCTTCTCAGGCTCCTTATCTGAGTGAGTTTCTTCCGAATCTTCTGCAGCCTCAAACATGGCCTCCTCTTGCACATACTGAACTAGTCTACCACTAGTTCCAGCCTCAGCTTTCTCAGAACTTCCACTACCCGACTCGTCTTCCTCAGAACTAGACGAGGCAGCTTCAAACATGGCGTCATCTGGATTGATTTGAACTTGTCTAGGAGCAGCAGTTCTTCCAGCAGCTTGCTTTGCTAGCGCCTCCTTCTTCAGATAATGTTTGAGAGGGTGGAACGGCTTTCCCTTACTCCAACTAGTCTTGTTTGGAAACAAGATGGGTAGGATGAGACTTAACTTGTTTCCAAAGCTCACATTTGCAGTCACAACCCAGTTGACTGTACTGGTGTCAACTTCCACCTTCTGCTTAAAATGCATCAACCTATCCAAGAAGAGCTTAGTCCAGTTCCCTTCAGTGATGCCATCATGAATTACGGCCATCACTCTTGCTTTTTGCAGTGTCACAGAGTCAAAACTCCCAGTGACTCCAAGCAACATCTTTGAGGAAATATCCAACAAAGTTTTGAATTTATCGAGCAATTGGTTCTTCTTGACATCTGGAATTTTTCCTTCGCGATTCAGCTTGAGTTTCTTTCCACAAAAGATACTCAAATACTTCAGCTCTTGGCCTTCAGCATACCTTTCAATGTCAATTGATCCGGACGGTAGCTTCAATGCCTCAGTTACGATCTCTCGAGTAATCTCTACTCGTCTTCTTCCAACAAAGGCTTCAATAGAGTCGCCTTGTCTAGTAGCTGTGGCATAAAATTCAAGAACTTCCTCTTCTAGAACCACTTCAGGAAATGCTTCCAAGTACGGCCTTAAACCACATCGCCAACACTTCATGAGAATTTCTTTATTGTCATCAGTGTGGTTTCCTTTGAAAAATACAGAACCTTCTACATGCACCTTACCCTCTGTGATGTACTTCCCTAAATCAAACCTTGCCTGCATGTTAGTGCGAGCATCGAATATAGAGACGATTGACATAATGAAGGGGTTTATGAAAATCGATCAGTTTTGAGAGAGTTGAATACTTGAGAAGTTATGAAAATCGAGAAGTTATGAAATTGTGAGAGATTGAAGAAAGAACAGTTTGGGTTTTGTTAAACCTTGAGTTTTGAATCAATGGTTGAGATCGAAAGTTTTGATCCGATGGACAGATATGAAAGTCCTTTGAAATTCAGTTTACGGAATCGAGAATATTACGCGATTTGATATTGTAAAATTTTGGAATCCGCCTTTCATATTGGTTAAGGCAGAGGAGTGTACTCATCTGACCTAGGATAGTAGGATTTGGCGCAAACTGGGTGTATACACTTCATTAAAATAGGAGTGTATAAATCCAATTCTAGGGTTTTTCCAATTTTAAAATTATCAAATTACTATAATACCCTTAATTCAAATTGATTAAACACTTAGAGTATTTGAATCATAAGAACACTTATCTTGTTTGTTCGAGTCTATTCAGAACAGACGAGTAGACTAATGTGCACAAGGCGAGTTCCCCCTTCGACTGTGCTTGTCTATTCTGATCGTCGAACGACTATTTGTACCTATCTTATCTTGTGCGACACATTATATGAGATACAGGTAGTAGAGTAGAATAATTAAGATGAATATCAATCTAAAGCAATGATCAAGGTTTCGAACAAGATGACTTTTGACAAACTTAAGAGTCAACATAAGGCTCTTTAAGAAATCATAGATTCCCCCTTAAATGTTTATTCTCTTAGTATTACCCTCAGCTTTACCAGCTTCCTCATCGGGTTGTTTGGTCATCTTGTCTGACCTTGTATACCTGTCTGTTGGGTGAGTAGACGAGTGCTCTGTTCCAGTGATCTTGTCTCCTTATTTCTTAGATGTACCTGTCTGGTTAGTACATAGCTATAGGCAAGTAGGGTCTAGATCAATTAGTCCTAGACTAATGCATAACTCACGAAAACGAGCTTCAGCCAATGGTTTTGTGAAAATATCAGCTCTCTGAAAATCAGTATGAATCTTTTCCATGTGAATATCCTTCTTTTCTACATGATCACGTATAAAATGATGTTTCACATCAACATGCTTACAACGTGTGTGCAAAATAGGATTTTGTGTAATGGCAATTGAACTATTACTATCAAAGAAAATAGGAACATTTGATTCATATCTAAGCTGTTGCATGAGCCAAAGTAGTTGACTACAGCAGCTACCAGCAGCCATGTACTCGGCTTCAGTAGTAGAGGTAGCCACACTAGTTTGCTTTTTCGAAAACCATTAAATGAGTTTTGTGCCTAAGAATTGGTGTGCTGTTGCCGGCACCCAAAAATAATTCCTTAGCTACCCACTAATATAGTAGGGCAAGTAAGGGTCGATCCACGGGGAATGGTGTAATTTAATCGAATCAATTTGTGTATAAAAGCAATAAAAATGGGGGGTTTTGGATTTGTTGACTAATAACTACTAAAGAGCAAGAAAATAATAATAAAGAGCAAGTAAAATAATAGTATTCAAATAGTAAGAAAGGTCTAGCCCTCACATAGTGTCCCCTCAATTAATTATACCAATTTAATCAACAAACCCCGATTATCTCAATTTATTCTCGAATCTTATCCCTAAATCAGTGGTACGACCAAACTAGTTCGAATTGTTTCTTAAGTTTAATTAATTAGAAAGTACGACCCCCAATTAATCTATTTCTACGAATAACCCCATAACATGTATTTAAGGTTCAACTCGAGAAACGCATTTAAGAACTAAAACAATAGGATAAATTAGACCATGAATACGAGACGCTCGTTTCATGCAACCTAAATGTTACTACTCCCTAAGGTGTTCTGCCTTAGTTGCTACAATACCCAAAATATTATAACAATTACGGATTACAATTTATGGGATATCTAGAATTGAAATAGGAATAAAATTGGGTGATCAAACCTATTAAACTCCTAATTCAAACACGCATAGCATCTACTCAAGTAATAACAAAATCGAGAAATAAATCAAAATCAACCAGGAATTATTTAATTAAACAAGCATAATCAATATAAGGTTTCACGTCCTTGGGCTAGAATAACAATTCACCTACTAAACATTATTAAAAGAACAATAGATAAAAACAAAACCAGAATCATTGTTTCCACTCTAGTGCTCACTGCCGCTGTCTTTCTCTTCTAATATCGGTCCACGCCCTCCTCCAGCTAAAGCATAAGGAGTATATATATATGGTCGTCCAAATTGATGCTTTCACGCCAATACCTTGAATTAGGTATCAAGATTTGGGTTCTAATGGGCCCATCATTAATTGGACTCTTACATACATATCAGGAAATGAGCACAATCTAAAAGCCCAATTAATGTGGCATATCGACAATTGAAAATCTTCTGCACTTGTCAACACTGGGGAGCTCAGTGTTGGGCCTCTTTCTTTACAATCAGCTCGATCAACTCACCTCTCTGTCATGTGTCTTCAAAATACTTTAATTATACCTGAATAAAGTAGAAAATGAAATATTAAAGTATATAAAGATACAAAGTAACGAGTCGAGAAAACACAATAAAATATCAAATTAATTCACATAGAATATTCAATTAATGCACAAAAATATGCAATAATCTCGACTCATCAAATCCCCCCACACTTGAACCATTGCTTGTCCTCAAGCAACAATTACAATCAAGAGACCAAAATATCACATCGACAAAACAACCAACATCGATTACTTGAGTGTTCAACCAAGATTAACAAGAATACTTTCACACATTTCTAGCATTTGAATTTGCTTTTTGAGCCATAATCAAAAGTAACTCGTCCCTCTTATACAACTAAGATCTTTTACTCACACCTAAGCATGAAACTCATCAATTAACGATCATCCCGAGTACATCAGTAGTTCCTTAAAACCTTGTTTTTGGTTCATTTGATTCAATCCTCTATCGAAATACTAATCTGAGTGGTATTCGTCTCCTCTTTTCATTTTTTTTTCTTGGAGTTGGAATTTTTTTCTTCAACTTTCAAACGAGGTCCGCAGCTCCTCTCTCCTTTTCGGGTTTTAGCTCTTTTTTGTGTTATTAATTTTTCATTCAAAGCACATGAGCCCCCTCAAGTAGGTAGCTGTTTCAGCCCCTCGTTATTTTTTTCATTTCAATGCTTTTCAACTCAACTCCTTTTTTCTTTTCCTCCATCCTCAATTATTTCAATATTTTTCGACTTCGTCCACCAACTCAGATTTTCCTTCTTAAGAGAACCAAAACAAATTTACCCAAAATACAAAAAATTTAGAACTACTTCAGCACCAAAATAACCAAAAATCAACTCGATTCCACCACTCAAGCATGAATATCGAATCCAATCATCAATCAGGACAAACTACCAAAGATCACAGAATATTTAACAAAAAGAAAAATTCATCCTCTAGACTCATATGCAAATACTCAAATCATCAAGTTTCAAACACTCAAGAATGCCCAATACAACATATACAAAACACAAGAACAAGAGGGACGCCACACATGATAATTCACTCCCCCCACACTTAAATAGGTGCTAGTCCCTTAGCACTAAAGCATAAAGCAAGAGATACAAATGATAACACCGTATAAAAACGAAAACAGAGTGGAACGGGGGTACCGGATTCTAAGGTGTGGTGAGTGTTGGGTGTCGCGTCGGCTCTGCTACTATCGGCGACATCAATCGGACCTGGTACGTGTGCGATGCAGCGGCGGCGAGAGCCGCGCGACGTCGGGGCCAGAGAAACCCCGGTGGATATGCCGGTAATTGCGCGGCCGGTAAATCAGGCAGGCGGGGCGGTTTTTCCGGTGAGTGACAAAGCGTCGCTGCTCTAACTGGATTGGTTGCGCGAGAGAGGGTATGTGGGCGGCCGAGCACTGGATTTGCTCGCCTTGGTGGGAGGTTGCCGGTGGAGTGAGAAGCGGAGGCTCAGGCCTGAATTTCCAGCGAAGAAAGGGGGGCCCGCGATCGGCGTTGGAGACGCGGCGCTGCAGGGGGAGGCTGTGTGCGATGGTTGTACGCAGCCGCGGCGATCAGAATAATTGCGGCGGCACACGTAGAGGCGCGGCGTTACTGTGATCCGGCAAGAGAGAGATTGGGAGGCGGTTGATTGGAGGGTAGGTTTCTGCAATGTGATGGGCCTGTTTCCAAGAAAGAAAGAAAGAAATAGAAATAATAAAATAAAATAAAAACTAAATAAATAAAATAAAAACTAATCAAGCAATAGGAATGATGCAAACAAAGTTCCAGGAGAGGTGTTTTGTTAAGGCGTGCCCACACCTTATCTTGCCACTTCAATGAAAGATAAATTCCAGGAGAAGTATTTACTTAAGGCGTGCCCACGCCTTATCTGAAATCCTCTCCTGACACACAAACACACAAAAACGTAATTAAAAGCAAAACAAAATAAAAACTAAGTAAACTTTGGGTTGCCTCCCAATAAACGCCTTTTCTTAACGTCGTTGGCTCGACAATCAACTTCTCTTTCACGTAATAGGAGTAAAATAATCTTTCACATCTAGTGGCATCTTCCATCGAGAGGAGATACTCTCTCCCATCAGACTTTTTCCATTCCAAGAAAACCCTTTTTTGTTGGTAAACAACTCATTCAGTAGTTTGGCATATCTTGGTAGTGACTCTTCTATCGGATCAAACAAGGGTGTCTGAATTATATCCGTCCGATATATGTCAATCACATGCTGCTCTTTATTCTCTTTTTCATCGTCCTGGACCCTGCAAGGAAATACAGATGGATTAGAAATAATAGGAAATAATTCACATGAACTCACCTCAATTTCCATTCCAAGCTCCTTGACACAGATAGGTCCAGTGTCTGTTTCTACACCACAATTTTCATAATCAACCCTCTCAGACCCTAAATCATCCTCGTTCGTAGAATTTTCAAAATAATAGTCATCCTCTGTTTCAAATTCTCTCTCAATCTTGCTATCTTGGGCATGCTCTACAACAATATCCACTTGATTTTCACTCCATTGTGTTTGCATTTGGCTTATGACATTCGTCATTTGACTCATTTGAACCTCCAAATTCTTTCGCCTAGATTCTGAATCCCTTATGTGTGCTTGTGTATTTTGTTGAAATTCCTTCGTATTGGCTTCTATGGACTTCAACAAATCAGCCAGTGATGGTTCAAAGCTCCTCTCACCACTGTTTTGTTCATCCACCAAGCTCGTATGTGTCAACTGGTTTCTCCATTGAAAATTCAACGTGTTCAACTCCATAGTTTTCAACAAATCTTCAAATGAGGGTTCAGACTTTTGCTCCCAGTTAATCCATCCACCATCATCATAATTCCTCTCATAATTTCTGAATAATTGAGGCATTTGATCTTGGTATGGTTGCCAATAATCGTCACCGGAGTAAGTGCTTTGATAGTTCTCATACCTAAAATCATACATAGCACAAAGAACAGAGAGAACAAAACTGCAAACAATCTATAAAACCTGAACAAGAGACACTGAGAGGGTCAGTGTTAGCAGAAATATGCTAAACAGAACAATGAAAACAATAGTAGCAAACGTGAAGTCAAAATTTTTTTGAAATTTTTCAGAATTTTTTGACAGAAATTAAAAACACAAAAAATTCAATCAAATTTACAACCATTCCCCGGCAACGGCGCCAAAATTTGGTGTGCTGTCGCCGGCACCCAAAAATAATTCCTTAGCTACCCACTAATATAGTAGGGCAAGTAAGGGTCGATCCACAGGGAACGGTGTAATTTAATCGAATCAATTTGTGTATAAAAGCAATAAAAAGGGGGGGGGGGGTTTGGATTTGTTGACTAATAACTACTAAAGAGCAAGAAAATAATAATAAAGAGCAAGTAAAATAATAGTATTCAAATAGTAAGAAAGGTCTAGCCCTCAGATAGTGTCCCCTCAATTAATTATACCAATTTAATCAACAAACTCCGATTATCTCAATTTATTCTCGAATCTTATCCCTAAACCAGTGGTACGACCAAACTAGTTCGAATTGTTTCTTAAGTTTAATTAATTAGAAAGTACGACCCCCAATTAATCTATTTCTACGAATAACCCCATAACATGTATTTAAGGTTCAACTCGAGAAACGCATTTAAGAACTAAAACAATAGGATAAATTAGACCATGAATACGAGACGCTCGTTTCATGCAACCTAAATGTTACTACTCCCTAAGGTGTTCTGCCTTAGTTGCTACAATACCCAAAATATTATAACAATTACGGATTACAATTTATGGGATAGCTAGAATTGAAATAGGAATAAAATTGGGTGATCAAACCTATTAAACTCCTAATTCAAACACGCATAGCATCTACTCAAGTAATAACAAAATCGAGAAATAAATCAAAATCAACCAGGAATTATTTAATTAAACAAGCATAATCAATATAAGGTTTCACGTCCTTGGGCTAGAATAACAATTCACCTACTAAACATTATTAAAAGAACAATAGATAAAAACAAAACCAGAATCATTGTTTCCACTCTAGTGCTCACTGCCGCTGTCTTTCTCGTCTAATATCGGTCCACGCCCTCCTCCAGCTAAAGCATAAGGAGTATATATATATATTGTCGTCCAAATTGATGCTTTCACGCCAATACCTTGAATTAGGTATCAAGATTTGGGTTCTAATGGGCCCATCATTAATTGGACTCTTACATACATATCAGGAAATGAGCACAATCTAAAAGCCCAATTAATGTGGCCTATCGACAATTGAAAATCTTCTGCACTTGTCAACACTGGGGAGCTCAGTGTTGGGCCTCTTTCTTTACAATCAGCTCGATCAACTCACCTCTCTGTCATGTGTCTTCAAAATACTTTAATTATACCTGAATAAAGTAGAAAATGAAATATTAAAGTATATAAAGATACAAAGTAACAAGTCGAGAAAATACAATAAAATATCAAATTAATTCACATAGAATATTCAATTAATGCACAAAAATATGCAATAATCTCGACTCATCAAGAATTGACAAGAACCAGATGTAGATTTCGTATCTATTCTACAACCACCAAAATCAGAATCTGAGTAGCCACTTAGAGATAAATCATCATTTGAAGGATACCATATACCACGATTGATGGTTCCTTTCAAATATTTCAATATCCTTTTAGTGGTTTCCATATGACTCTCTTTTGGATTAGCTTGAAAACGAGCACATACGCCAACAGAGAATGCAATATCAGGTCTACTAGCAGTCAAGTACAGTAATGAACCAATAAGACCACGATAATATGTTTGATCAGCACATTTACCTTGTTCGTCTGGATCCATCCTGTATGTAGGTAGCATAGGTACGCTAGTAGACTTGCATGTCTTAATACCATACTTGTCTAATAGATTTCTAGTATATTTCGCTTGATTTATGAAAATCCCTTCTGGGGTCTGTTTTACTTGAAGACCAAGAAAGTAATTCATTTCACCCATCATAGACATCTCAAATTTACTTTGCATGAGTGTTGAGAAACTTTCACTCAGCTTTTTGTTAGGTGAACCAAAAATGATGTCATCTACGTAAATTTGGACGAGTAAAATGTCTTTCCCTTCTTGTCTTCTGAACAAGGTTCTATCGACCTTGCCCTTAGTAAAACCATTTTCTAACAGAAAGAGAGAGAGTGTATCATACCATGCTCTTGGAGCTTGTTTTAGTCCATATAAGGCCTTTTTTAATCTGTACACCTGGTCGCCTTTGACTTCGAAACCTGGAGGTTGTTCAACATACACTTCTTCCGCAAGAATACCGTTAAGAAATGCACTTTTAACATCCATTTGATATACGGTAAATTTCATATAAGCAGCATATGCAAGGAACAATCAAATGGCTTCTAGTCTAGCAACAGGAGCATATGTTTCATCATAATCTATGCCTTCAGCTTGTGAATAGCCTTGGGCTACTAGTCTAACCTTATTTCGAACAACTACATCATTCTCATCTTTCTTGTTCTTGAAAATCCATCGTGTGCCTACTACATTATGATGTTTAGGTCTATCGACAAGTTCCCAGACGTCATTTCGAACAAACTGGTTCAACTCGTCTTGCATAGCAATGATCCAATTACTATCAGCCAATGCCTCTTTGATGGTTTTAGGCTCGATAGATGAGAGGAAACAACACCAGCAAAACAAAGATGGACTAGGTTGTTCTTGTGACTCAAAGAGTTGTCGTCTAGTCTTTACACCAACAGTAGAGTCACCAATGAAATTTTCAGTATCATGAGCAGATTTCCATGTTTTTCTAGTCTTAGCATGCATACTATCATCATCTAGATCAACTATAGCATCATGCATTTCGATATCATTTACATCAGAAGATTTAATAGGAGTAGACGAGTCGACTAGTTCGGGCATGTCAACTGGTCTAGCAGATTTACCTTGAGCACTTACCTTCTCCTGATTATCATCGGACTCGAGAGCTTTCATGAACGGGTTATAGGCTTGAACAGATTCATAAACTTCTGATTCTTGGTCAGTTTGGATCGATAGATCAGTTACCTTTTTACTGATCTGATCGGCAGACGAGTCCTGTAGAGATTCATCGAAAACTACATGTGGTGTTTCTTCCACACATAAGGTAGATTAGTTGAATACTCTGAATGCTTTGCTAGTCGAGGAGTATCCTAAGAATATCCCCTCGTCTGCTTTAACATCAAATGCATTCAACTTGCTTTTCCCATTGTTATGGATAAAACACTTACAGCTAAATATATGGAAATATGAAACTCTGGGTTTTCGACCTTTCCATACCTCATAGGGCGTCTTACCTAGTGCTTTATTTATAGCACTTCTGTTTTGGGAATGGCATGCAGTATTGATTGCTTCTGCCCAAAACTTCTGAGGAGTATTATACTCTGTCAGCATGGTCCTGCAGGCCTCCTTAAGAGTTTTGTTCCTTCGTTCTGCTACTCCATTTTGTTGTGGTGTCCTTGCTGCACTAGTAAGGTGCTGGATGCCACGCTTAGAACAAAATTCTTTAATATAGCAGTTAATGAATTCAGTACCCTTGTCACTCCGGATCTTGACAATGGACTGATTCTTCTCAACTTGTATCTTCTTCAACAGATCAGGTAGGAGTGTTTGTGTATCACTCTTCTTGTATAAGAAGACTACCCAGGTGAACTTAGAATAGTCGTCTACCACAACAAGTGTGTACCTTCTACCGTTCAAGGTTGGAGGAGTTATTGGGCCATGTAGGTCCATATGTAGAAGTTCGAGAACTCTACTGGTTGAGAGAGATGGAATGGATTTAAATGAACCGTTTACCTGTTTACCTTTTTTACAAGCATTGCATACATGTGACTTGTAATAGACTTCGTTGGGTAAACCTTCAACAAGGTAATCTCTTGCGATCTTATTAATCACCTTAAAGTTCATGTGACAAAGGCGTCTATGCCAAAGCCAACTGATCTCTTTGGGTGTCTTAGTAAGAAGACAAGTGTCCCGCGGACAACTATTCCAATTCACAATGTACACACTGCCTTGTCTTATGCCGACAAGTAGTACAGTATGAGTCCTCTTGTCTATGATTTCGCACTTTTGACTTTTGAACTGCACTTTGTAACCTCGATCACAAAACTGTGAAACAGATAATAGATTATATTTCAAACCTTCTACGTATGATACATCTTGTATCTCAACGTCGCCATTTCGGATATAGCCAAAGCCTTTTGTGATGGCTGTAGAGCTATCACCGAATATAACCTTTGGTCCTTCTTGCTCATAGTAGCTTGATAGAAGTGCCTTGGTACCAGTCATGTGGTGCGAACAACCACTGTCTATGTACCAAGTTTCTCCTACTGAGCCACCCTTCTTGTATAGATCGAGTCGACCCTGCATTAGATGATTTTCCATAATTTAGGTACCCTCCTTGTCTATTGGGGTCCTGGGGGGTTAGTCGAGTTCAATGGAATCCAAATATACATTGGAGTCCTGAACAAGTTTGATCTTCTAAGCTTTCGACCATATTTGTTGCAAAATAAGACCCTGTTGTCCTTGTCTGGCCTATCAACAGTTCTTGGGTCTACTCGTCTGAGGTAGCCTTTTGACTTAACCTCTACTTGAGTAGGCACTGGTCTGTGATAGTCAAAGTAGGGCTTGTATGCATTTGGGTCATACGGTTTATAGACACGTTTAGGTCTTTCTACTCCTTCGATATCATACGATTCAGGCGGAGGATATAAGACGGGTTGAATACGATATTTTGAAGCTACATTCCTGGGCCTAGATGAGTAGAGCTGAGACTGCCTTATGAAAGGAGGTCTAGGCTCTTTCCATCTAGTTTGTACTTGTCTAGTACTTGTCTCCTCAGGATACCAGTCCTCGTATCTGACCTCATTAGGTCGTCCACGATTTCTAGTCCTTTGTTGACTCGTTTTAAACGGAACAGCCTTGTTGTTAACATTCTTTTTACCTCCCTTTGGTAATTGGAATGTTAACTTGAGTCTGTTTGGGTACAGTGCCTTCAGATGGAGTTCCAATATCGTATATCATTGGTCCTTTTCCTTTATCATTAGTCAAAGAGCTTGAGATGAAAATAGTAAGGTTCTTAGGAACTTGAGTAGACGAGCTAGGTGTCTCAGCACCTATGCCTGTCTTGTCAGCAGGAGCCCTATACCTATCTGACAATTCAAGGTTAACCTTAGAGGAATTAACCAGGTCAGTAAGTTTAAGGTCTAGAGTGACAACCTCAGTTTCTAAGAACTTATTACGTTCTTCAAGCTTTTTGCACTTGCTTTTTAAAACATTGAATTCATGTTTCTCAGTAGCATGTGTCTTAAGTAGGTCTTGATACAACTTGTCTGTCAATGCACACTTGTCTTTGAGTTGACTCAACTCTTTTTGCAAGCGTTCATTTAGGACTGTTATATTAGGATCTACTTTAGAATGTGCTTCCTTAAGATCAATGATTTCTTGTTTTAAAATGATGTTTTCGTCACTGACTTCCATGAACGCTTTATTAGCGAGTAGGAGGTCTTCTTCAGTCACACCAGTAGAGTGATGAAGACTACTCCCTACACCACTATCGGCTGTATCACTTTCATCAGAGTCTGATTCATCACATGATTGAAATGAAGTTGCAGATGATACCTCTTGCTCAATTTTAGCCATGCAGCAGAGTCCATCATCAGCTATGAATGCTTCATCATGATCAGACGGGTAGCTAGACGAAGACGATGGTAACTCGTCTGAGTCTGTGTCAGAGTCATTATTAGCCATCATTGCCTTCTTACCCCTGTTGTATTTTCTTTCCCTTCTTGCCTTGCGTTCTTCACGATCATCAGTGCTCAGGTCTGGACTTTCGTAAATGTAGTGACCTGGTTTCTCACAGTTATAGCATAAAGGATCGTTAGTAGACTTTTTAATAGGTGATTTATCCCTGCGCTTATCTCGTCTATCAGAACGCTGAATCTTCCTATCATCGGACTCTCTATCTCGTTTGTTACTTTTCGAGACTTCGTCTCTCCTTTCGGACGAGTTTCGGTCTCGTCTGGTCTCAGACGAGTTCTTAGAAGTCGAACCTCTATAGTCTCTATAGAACTTTTTATATCTTCCATAGCGTTTGTTTAGTCTGTCGAACTTCCTAACCATAAGGTTCATCTGATCTTTCAGACTTAGATCAGACTTGTCTAACTCGTCTCTTATGCTAGCAGGCTTGGACCTGTCTACTCTAGAGCTCTTAGACGTAGTAGACTTAAAAATAACATTCTTCGACACGGCTTTCTCCCTATCACTACTGGCAATTGGTTCTTCCTCATCTAATTCGAACTCATGCGCCTTAAGAGTCTGGAACATGGTTTCTAAGGGCCACGAATCAATATCTTGTGTGGATTTAATGATCATCTTGACCATTTTCCATCTTTCATCCAAAGCTTTCAAGATTCTCAGGTTAATCTCTCTTTCAGTATAAGTCTTTCCTAGTACTTCAAGATCATTCATGATTTTAGTAAATCGAGTATCCAATTCATCAATGGATTCACCTGGCTTCATCTTAAATGTTTCAAACCTTTGGACAGCTGTGGACAGTTTGCTTTCTTTGATCAGCGTAGTGCCTTCACAAAGAACAGCTAGTTTGTCTCACATTTGCTTGGCAGTCTTACACTTTAACACTTTACCAAGATACTCGTTTGGCAAGGTGTGTAAAATGTAATTCTTAGTAAGACTATCCAAATTGTTTTGACGCATTTCTTCAGAAGTCAATTCTGACCTTGGTTTAATAATCAGCTCTCCAACTTCTTTGGTTGGGTCTAGTGTAGCAGTATTTCTGATCATGGTAACGACTGGTCCTTCTTTGATCACAAATACCATCAAATCATGAGTTGAGCTGAAAATGGCTTCCATCCTTAACTTCCAGTAGTCGTAGTCCTGAACAGAGAACTTGGGAAGTTTGTTAGCACTTATCTCAAGAGACATGTTTTAGTAGTTTGATCAGATAGGATAATTGCAAGAAATCAAGATACGAATATATGAAGAAAGTGTGGTATGAATCAGAACAGAAACGAACCAAGACTTCACCCAAAGTCTTTAAATGTTATCAAGAAACAGCAGTTCGAAAACTACTGCTCTGATACCACTTGTTGGTCCCAAGTTGAGTTAATAATATTGAGTAAGCTAGTAAAAGTCTAGAGGGGAGGGGTGAATAGACTTTTAAAAAACTTTCAATATATCAGAGTACGTAATGCGGAATTTATCAAAGTAACAATGAGCCCAATCAAATTTATACTCAACTTATATTCGAAATTCGAACTTCTTGATGAACACTCTACTTGTCTTGTTTAGATAAACAATTAATCAGTTAAGCAATTAAACAAACAGTAAAGTAAATCAACACACAACGATTTTATAGTGGTTCGACAACTTGTCTACATCCACTCTCACAACTCCAGTCGTGAAATTTATTAACTCTTCCAATCGAGTAGTCTTGTGATTTTAAGTCCCAAGAAATAAGACTTAGATCTTCTAGAAAACACTACCAAGTGCCTCTTCGATCTAACTAGCTATTTTACAAGTAACTAGCAGCTTGAAAACAAAAATATAAAAGTAAACTTCTCTGTCTTCAGTAGTAGCCTTCTTGTTCTTCACTTGTCTTCTGGCTTCTTTTCTGAACGTCAACTCTGTGAGTAATTTCTTCTTTGAATCTTCAATTATGCTTTAGTATGTAGTAGTATCAGTAGTCTTCAATCGATCAATACCTTGCGGTATTTATAGACTTTAATTTCAAGAACTTTCAGTTGTGTAACAACCTTTTCTTGAAAACTAACTTGCAACTTCCAAACTTATCCATTCACGCGTTTAAGCAGTTAATTAGTTATTCCTTAACTAACTCTTCAATCCTTATCTTCAACACGCGTTTTTGTAACTAACTTCAGTCTTCTTGTTGACCTGTCTTGTTGTCTTGCGCACTTGTCTTGTCCTTCAGTAGTAGACTTCGTCTTCTACTTGTCCCGTGCAGTAGACATCTTCTATAGATTACATCATAGAACTAATCTAGTCCTATTATCTAATCCTAACAAGACTATTACATTACATTAAGCTCTTGTTATAAAGCTTAGTCAACTTAAGAATCTATACATCAAATATAAATCGTAAAACATGAGCTTCTATACAACTTTTAATATAGCCCAGTATAAATCCTAACACTTATACAAAGTATCAACATATTATAAGTATTTGTCTTTGTGAACTTATTACTTGTCTTGTGAACTCTACTGATCTGTACAAGATGACTTCTTCTTAACTAGACTAGATCAGTCAACACTTAGAAAATATTCAAGTCTACTTTTGGCTTATCAAAACTTATCTTATCTTTTCATCATTTAGGACTTGTCTTTAGGATTCATATCCCAACACACTCTATCCGGCATGTACGGCTCAACAATATCTCCGCACACAATGCACCCATGAAAGTAAGATACCTCATCCAATGAATAGTTTTCTCGTACGGGGCGATATGGATTCCAGTTAACCTACAACACCAAATTAAATAAAAAATGCGTATTTATCTTAA
Organism: Galeopsis tetrahit; assembly: GCA_963675135.1. NCBI lineage: Eukaryota > Viridiplantae > Streptophyta > Magnoliopsida > Lamiales > Lamiaceae > Galeopsis > Galeopsis tetrahit. Next base: position 68,307,905 of record OY776122.1, on the reverse strand, counting down.
AAACAAATAAACAACAGACAAATATATTAATTTGGTTAGTAACGTACCTCGCTTGCTAGGAGGGTATCTAATCGCTCTCTAAAGCCTCTTACTCGGTCGACGCAGGGGCCTGTATGAGCTTCGGGTGCATAACGCATCGACAGTGGATCCGTAAGGGCAAAGTCTGGATTATGAGGCGGCAATATCAAAGTAGGGAAGTGCTCATAAATCCAAGCCTACAAGTACAATATTATTAGGTCAATATCAAATGAAAAATATGAAATACTAACAAACTTATTTAAAATATTTAATACCTCCAATAACGTAAGGTAACCACCAATCTGCCTACACTTGAACTTTGATGCCATCCCCAATTGTTTATACAAATAGGCAAGTGCTGCGGTACCCCAAGCATAGTTAGGAAATTCTTCCATGTCGTCCATATACTGCAACCACTGTACGTGAACACGAGTACCACTTTTGTCCGGGAACAAAGTGGTCCCAAACATGTACAACACAAACGCTCGGGCTGAATACAACACCTCGTCCTCGTTGTCCGAGGACATCATGGGCACAAAAGTCTCCCTTAGCCACGCTAGCTTCACAGAACCCCCTCGTTGCCCACTTAATGCTTCCTTGGCTTCTACTAAGGTTAAACCCAAATATTTCATCAAATAATCTGAAGCCAAAATATGTTCTTCGGAAGTAGACTGCACCGGGAGACCATTAACTTTCAAACGCGTGATACAGTAGACATCATCAAGAGTAATTGTCATTTCCCCGAAGGGCAAGTGGAATGAGTTGGTCTCTTCGTGCCATCTCTCAACGAAGGTTGTGAGAAGGTTCTTGTTTGAATACTTGTAGGTTGCACGTCTAACATGAATCAATTTAGATCCTCTCAAAAACCTCCGCCAATGGCGCCAATTCTTTTCATCGTCGAACTCCCAATTCAATAGTTTGGTCACATGACAGTGACACTTCAACACATCTCGCTCCTCACCCAACCATATGAATTTGGCTACATGGTCTTGGAAGCTTTTGAGAAGGGGAGGTGCGATTACCAATGGCCGATCAACATTCACAACTCTTCTTTCTTTCTCTCCCTCATCATCTCCCTCCGCCTCTTCCTCTTCCTCGTCCTGTCCATCTCCCTCATCGTTGCCCTCATCCTTGTCTTGATCATCTACTTCCGGTTCTTGTAGAGTGGGCACCGGTTCTTGTAGAGTGAGCTCTTGAGGGTTGGCCTCTTGTGGAGTGGGCTTTTGAGCAATTGCATTTTGTGGAATGGCCTCTTGTGGATTGGGCTCTTGAGGAGCGGCCTCATCGCTAATATGTTGCTTCTTTTTCCTGTTGGAAGCAGTCGGTCGAGCCCTACTAACACCCTCTACAAAAACCAACACAAACAAGCCATGTTCGAAATTAAAACCAAAACAAACAAGCCATGTTCGAAACCTAAACCAAAACAAACAACCCATGTTCGAAAATTACTACATGTTCGAAACTAAAACCAAAACAAACAACCCATGTTCGAAATTAAAACCAAAACAAACAAGCCATGTTCGAAACCTAAACTAAAACAAACAACCCATGTTCGAAAATTACTACATGTTCGAAACTAAAACCAAAACAAACAAGCCATGTTCGAAATTAAAACCAAAATAAACAAGCCATGTTCAAAACCTAAACCAAAACAAACAACCCATGTTCGAAAATTACTACATGTTCGAAACTAAAACCAAAACAAACAAGCCATGTTCGAAATTAAAACCAAAACAAACAAGCCATGTTCGAAACCTAAACCAAAACAAACAACCCATGTTCGAAAATTACTACATGTTCGAAACGAAAACCAAAACAAACCAGCAATGTTCGAAAATTATACCAAAACCAACAAGCCATGTTCGAAACTAAAACCCAAACAAATAACAAATGTTCGAAACCCAATCCAACACAAACCATACATGTCCGAAAATTAGTTCCGCACAACCATCTAATGTTCGAAAAACCAGTCAACAACAGTTGATTCGTGCTAAACCATGTCAATTAGATGCCCATTTGTTTATTTTCATCCTAACACATCAAAAATGTATACATTCTACACATAAACATGATTATAACACAAAAAATCAACCTTAATCAACACATGCATGAATTAACCCCAAATTCAAAAAATAAAACCTAAACCCTACAACAATAAAATCAATGTTTCAACCAACAAAAATCGAAATTAAACATGCGTCCTACTCTTCTTCTCAAATATAAGCAAGAAAAACTAACCTTTACCCATTTTTGCAAAATGAAAAAAAAAACGCTTGTACAGATATTCTTCGAAAAAACAATGGAGTGGGGGAGAACGGTGCTCTCTCTTTTCTTTCTCTTCTTCGTCGCAGGTAGAGAGGGAGTGAGAGAGTAGGAGAGTGGTGCGAAAATGGAGTGGGAGTGGGAGAGGTGGGAGGGAGTGCGAAAATGCTGTGGAGAGGAAAGGTTTGGGGAAGATGGAGAGTAGGTGTACCCAATCGAGAGAAGAGAGGGAGTGCGAAAATGCTTAAGGGCATTTTTGGGTTTTCCAGGTGGGTGCCCTCATCTGTTTTGTGGGTGTCCTCATCTCCTGGGTGTACTCATAGGAATCCTGGGTGCCTTTAGCCGCGCCCTTTTTTAAATGGGTTGGATTATACCCATAAATTATGGGCTAAGATTTCAAGTAAGTCACAGTTATATACACTCCTCCTTTTAATTATTTCACCCCAATATGTTTTTAAAGAAAAATGCATTTAAAAAAATTATATTACCCCTCAATAAAATTATAGTTATACAGCCACCATCCAGCTACCAATGAATCACCGTTGGATTAACACTGAGTCACATATTGTATTGTTTTTAAAAAAATTAAAAAAATATTACAGAAAAAACTATGAATATTGCAAAAAAGATAAAAAAAAATTTAGAACATTTTTTTTTCCGAAAAATGACCAAAATTTAAGGGAAAAACTTTCAAAAAAATACATAAAAATCGAAAAAAACAACAACTAAACTAATCTTTTTTCCAAATTGTTTTCTATAGGACGTTACAAAAGTATGACAGATTGCTATAATGTGTTGATCTACTCGTGAGAAACTCCCCATTACAATGGTTGCAATTAGGCTATCAGGGATAAATCAATGACTGGACACTTGAATTGAGTGACTTAAGGTATTTAGAGTGTTTCCTATTTATTTTTCTTAGTCATTTACATTTTTTTTTATAGAGAACCAACTGTCTACCTCTAAATTTATTTTCTGCAAAAATTGATGAGAAAATGGAAATATAAGAGAAAACATGCTTCTCATGTTCTAATGTGGGTATAAATGTATGGAGATTGCTATTGAGACTATGAAATTATAATTTCATTGAATCAGTTTAAAGAATACATGAGAGGAGTATTTATAGATATAAAACTTATCTACTCTATATCTCTAATTAAGGAAATAACTATATCTAAGGAAATAAAGATTTACAATATATATATATATATATATAATATATCCTAACATATTATATATGGCTAATACGCCCCCTCAAGATGGAGCACCGTAGGAGAGTTCAATCTTGATCATAAGGGGTTGTAGGTGAGAACGAGGAAGTGGCTTGGTAAGAGCATCAACAAGTTGATCCGCAGATAAAATATGTGAAACTGAAGTTGAGAAGTCTTGATCAGATCTCGAATAAAATAGTAGTCAATTGCAATATGCATTGAACTTCAGAGGCAGCGGAGGGCATGATACTCGGCTTCTGTAGAGGAACGAATGAGCTTCAAGGTCTTCTTGAGGTTGGGGTAATTGTGAGTTTTGTACGACAAAAACATCGAACAACATTTACGGGGAATAAGAAACGTGTCTTCTTGAGGTTGGGGTAATCGTAAGTTTTGTACGATAAGAACGTCGAACAACGATTACGGGGAAGAAGAACTTGTCTTCTTGAGGTTGGGGTAATCGTGAGTTTTGTACGACAAGAACGTCGAACAACGATTCGGGGAAGAAGAAACTTATCTTCTTGAGGTTGGGGTAATCGTGAGTGTTGTACGACAAGAACGTCGAACATCGATTACGGGGAAGAAGAAACTTGTCTTCTTGAGGTTGGGGTAATCGTGAGTTTTGTACGACAAGAACGTCGAACAACAATTACGGGGAAGAAGAAACTTGTCTTCTTGAGGTTGGGGTAATCGTGAGTTTTGTACGACAAGAACGTCGAACAACAATTACAGGGACGAAGAAACTTGTCTTCTTGAAGTTGGGGTAAACTTGTCTTTTTGAAGTTGGGGTAATCGTGGATTTTGTATGATAAGAACATCGAACAACGATTACGAGGGTTTGTGTGGAATCGAACCCAGAATTATTTGGGCGTGAGCCTTTAGGCTCTGATACCATATTGAGACTTTGAAATTATAATTTCATTGAATCGGTTTAAAGAATACATGAGAGGAGTATTTATAGATATAAAACATATCTACTCTATATCTCTAATTAAGGAAATAACTCTATCTAAGGAAATAAAGATTTACAAGACATATATAATATATCCTAACATATTATATATGGCTAATAATTGCATGATCACTTTTTAGCCCCCTTAATATGGTTCATAGCACAACTAAGATTATTTTGTTGTGTGTTCATTGTTTTTGCAACAATATCAGGTTTGTTACCCGTTTTTTAAAGTTGCATTTTTTAAAACTAATTAATACGGAGTAATATAATTTTTATTAAAGTTGTATTTTTTAAACTAATTAATAATATAATCTTTTTTAAAGTTGTATTTTTTTAAACTAATTAATAATATAATCTTGTCACTAAGGCATTATTTATGAAAATTCTCCCTTAATATCTACTCCCTCTGTCCGCCTATAAGCTTCCCATTTTACCATTTTGGTCCGTCCGCCTATAAGCTTCCCATACCTTTTTTGGTAAGTACTTTTTCTTACACTTCACTTTATATCTTACTTTTTCTCTCTATCTCTCTCCTCTCTCAATCACATCACTTGTACTATATCTATTATTTAATCACTTTTCTTAATCTTTGTGTCAAAAAGTAACGTAACACTTATAGGCGGACGGAGGGAGTATTTAATTTATTTAAAATCCATATTTTATGGAACAGGTTACATGCATGTACATGATACACAAGAGTCATACTCAAAATGATTAAGTACGAGTTGCAAATTATATAAACCCTAAATTTAAGTTCCAATACTTAGTACACCCTTGTTGGGCAGGAATTTGAAAGATCAATTTTTTGGCCTCACCACTCCACTGGAAACTACGTAGTAGCGTCGGGCTACCAATTCTCACTGGTCAAAGGACTAAAAATTAACATTAATCATGGTCAAGGACCCTCAAACAGGGACGTTGATAGTAAATTAACCAGGCTCATTTGGAAATTAAAAGTCCCACAAAAAATTCATATCTTTGGCTGGAAAATGATTTATAATTTGGTGGCAACGGAAGGTAACCTTTTCAAGCATCATGTGCCGGTTGATCCATTTTGCAATTTTTGTGGGACTTCTAATGCATACACCTTGCATGCACTTTTTACATGTTGGTTTGCAAAAATGACTTGGAAGAAGTATGGTTTGTGGGATAAAATTAAGTTACATGTTTAGGATTCGATTGTGGACTTAATAATGACTCATGACCTTAAAAAATCTCACGAGAAATTGAAATTCTTTTTTATGGTGGCATGGGAAATTTGGCGTGAAAGATGTAATTGGTTACATATGGAAGCAAAGGATGGATGACACAGTAGGGGTAAAGTAGAAGTAGAGATCGGTTGAGACATCAATTATTGGCTGGATTTCAAAGGAGGAGAGATTGCGAAGCATATGATAGAAGGAAATAATAAACAAATTGGAGGATTTGCAAGTGATCAAGCTTCAGGCCCTCTTCTGTATACGGACGCAGCTTTCAATCCGGATCGAGGCTTTGTTGCAATTGGCTATGCTCTCATTAAAAGTGATCAAAATATTCTTCTAGCTGGTTTTGAGAGGATTGGCAATCTAGGTACGGCTTTAGCTGCTGAATTAATAGCATTAGATATTGGAGTCAGAAGATGTATTCGTGAGAACTTGGAAGTGAATGATTTACGATCGAATTCAAAACTAGCTAGTGATGCACTTATCTCTGCTCATAAACTGGGAGGTATTGAAGAGACTATATTGAACTGAATTAGAAGCCATTTGAGGAGAATTCTAGTGTGGAATTGCCAACATATACCAAGAGATTCCAATACTATTGCTCACAAACTTGCTCAGATGGCGTCCTCCTCTCCAATACAGTACCTCTCGATTGGATTAGAGAAGGAATTCCTCAACAAGTCAGGGAGATGATCTACGGGCTGTAAATTTTATGCTTTATATTGTACTTTCTGCCTTGTTGTATTTAAAAAAAAAAATCAATAATTCCTTGAACTTAACTTAAATACATAAGCAGATAAATCATTTTCAAAGTACAGTACAAAGTAGTTTTTTTTGCCCTGGCTATATACCCCTCCACCTTTGTTAAGTATACTCCCCCGATTTATGTACCCCACTCAATGTGCTAAATATTAGATGTACTCTCCCAAATTACCATTTTCTTCTAAATTGACAAATGTTAAATATACTCCACATTCAAACTCTAAGACTTCATTTGGATCGAGGGATTTGATCTATAAATTTTAATTTCACCATCCAAATCCACTCCACTTATTTGGATTATTAATGGATTTCAAATACTTAGATTTTTTCTCACTTAAAATTGAGAGGATTTTAAATTCTCACTAAAACCATCCATTTATTTTTAAATCATTTCATTTGAAATTTCTTCTCAAATCAAATCCCCTCGTTCAAACACAACCTAATATCATTTTTCCCCATCTTTCTTCTTCCTCATTCATTAAAAAAAATAATCATAATTTCTCCACCAAGCCGCCGCCGCCGCCCATGCCTACCTCCGTCTACGCCGCCACCCTTCTTCTTTCTTTTTCTTTTTTTCTCATTTTTCTGGCCCAACCCCGTGCACCGACCCATTCGATGTTTAGGGTTTTTTATATATATATTTTTATTTCCGTTGTGCGGCGCCGCCGTCTCCCCCTCCTCTCACAGCGACCGCCCTTCCCTTTTTTTTTTTCCTTTTCTGCTCGTCACTTTTTTTTCTCGAAAACTCTTGGTCGATAATATACACTTTGTTGACAACAATTTGTCGACGAAAATGTATATTATTTGTCAACAAAAGTGTATATTATCAACCAAGAGTTGTCGAAAATTTTAATTTTTTTAAAAAAAATAATTTTCGAAGTTTATCGACGAGAAACACTCTTGTCGACAAACCAGTGTCGACACGAGTATTTTTTGCCGATAAATCAGTGTAAAAAATGTACTCCCTCCGTCCAATTTCATTATTTCCACTTTCCTTTTTTGGTTGTCCAATTTTATTATGTCAATTCCCTTTATAGAAATAATATTATTCACACTACTTTATCTACACCCTCCAACCATCACTTATTTACTCAAATTGCCACTAACTTTATTCATAAACAATCATTTTATCTATAAATGGACCCCACAACATCCCATCATACCCCCAACTTATATACTTTATACATAAACTAATCAATATTAATTAAAACTCGTGCCCGGAGAAATGAGCATAATAAAATTGGACGGAGGGAGTAATTTTTTTAAAAAAAATTCTATGTTTTTTTTTTCTTTTTCTGGGGTGCAATGGTGGCGGCTCTTTCAATTATAGGTATAGGGTTGAAAAGTAGAGGGTAGTGTATTTATTATGGCCATTTTAGTATAAGGGTAGTTTAGATATTTTACATGATTATTAAATTAATAAATGAGGAAGAGAGTATACTTAACAAAAGTAAATATAGCCAGGGCTAGTTTTTTTTTCTTTCTTTTTGGAAACCCTAAATTTATGGTTTAGAACACTCCACTGACTGATGCACCCCCCTAAAATTTGTCAGGATTGATGCACCTCCTCTCGAATTGTCCTAAATACCATTTTGTCTTAAAAATCTATTTAATAAACACACACTCCTAATTTTCTCCCTTCTTCTTCGGTCGCTCTTCCTCTCTTTTTTTTTCTTTTTTCTGCTCCCCTCCCTCTCTTTCTCCTAGCCGCCGCCCCTCCTTGATCGCCGCACTCCCCTCTCTCTCAACAACTGCTGTACGTGTGCGGCAGCAAAAAAAATAAAAAATCAACTCATTCACCCTCTAGCCCACCCACCCCCTCCCCCATCACCCCTGCCCACGCCCAGACTTCGACCGCCCCACCCCAATTCGTCGGCCGCCGCCCCTCAGATTTGATTTGTAGGTTTAGGGTTTTTTGCTTTTCTTTATTTTGTTCTCCTTTTCTTTGTTTCATTTTCTCCTCAAATGTCAATTTTTTTGTTTCCCTGCTTCAAAGGTTTTTTTTTCTTTTCCTCAACACACCAGAGTTGACCATTTGCATTCTCGTCGACGAGAATGTATATGGTCGACCAACTGTTGTCGATTTTTTTTTCGACCTTTGTAGATCGATCATATACACTCTCGTCAATAAATTGTTGTCGACGAGAGTGTATATGGTCGACACTGGTTTGTCGAAAAACTTTAAAAAAAATTGATATTTTTCTAAGTTTTTTATGAAATATTAAAAAAAAAATTATTGGTTTCTACCGAGAAAATTTGGTGTTGGCGACGGCGGTGGCGACTTTTGCTGCAGATTTTAGATTTAGGGTTCAAAGGTTGAGTGGGGATGTAATTAGTAGTGTGGGTGTATTTAGTAATGTAACATTACTCAAAGGGCATTTTTGGATTTTTACACTATTATTATATTATTAAACTGACAGGGGAAGTGTTCTAAACCTAAATGGAGGTGTAAATAGTGAGACCCTAAATTTAAACGTTTAATGGGCTTGCCAGCTCAGCCAGTCTTACGCCACCAAACCCAATTTAATACCTCTAAATCCCTCTTTTTTTTCTTATTCAAAATTTGAAGAACGTAAATTCTGCCCAACTACCGATAGTAAATTAATCAAAACAATTTTGATCATTTCATTATTCATATTTAAAATATTATTATTTTAATATGTATACAATTTTTTTTATTGATTCAATTAATAAATAAATACAAATACAAATACAAATAAAAATAAGTATTCGATTATATATATATTTATAAAATTTTGAGTCCTAAAGTGGGAAATAATTCCGTGAAAATTAACAAAAGAAGCTCTTTCTCATCGAAAGCATGAACAGTTGAAAACACAGCTGAAAGATAACTTTTTATTTTTATTTTTTTTGAGGTTAGCTTAAAGATAACATAAAATAGTTACTTTGGGTAAAGAAGACTTGAAAACAATCTGTTGTAATAACAAAAGCTAAGCTCGTTTGACTTTAAAAAAAAAAGATTTTAGAGTAGTAACTTTCCAATACATATATTCTTCATTATATGATTTTTTTTTTGACAGGATTATATGATTTTTTTTTTAATTGATTCAACATTGCGCCAATAACATAAAATAAAGGTGCAACTATTAACTCATACACTCACTCTACATGTGTATTTAATTGTACAGATACTAGTATTATATATAAAAATTCGAATATAAATAGCCAGGCAGGCCCATAAAACAAATACTATAACTCCTTCAATGAATTAAGATACTCCAAACCTTACATAAATTTAAGGTCCCATACTACATGTAAAACTTTATTTAGATCAAAAGATGGATTATCTTATTTTCAGGTCCTCCCACATATGCAACACACCACAGAAACGAGCTTTCCGTTCTTTTCAATCTATTAACAGAGAGATACAAGAATTTGAGCTCGTATCATTATTTTACCAGGAATTATATACTTGCCCTAAAATAAAAGATAGCAATATTTATGAACTTTAACTTATATTATCACTCATATTCATGAGCTAAAGACCACTCCAGAAGATGATTTAAGGTACACACTGACACTGTTCAAATTTCTATAGCAAGACTTCATGATTTAAGGTTCATAACAATCACCAAATAATGTATGTATAGATGCCAGAACATGATCATGTTGAACTAGGTTCAATTTCTTACATATTTAAATGACAATGAGTACAATTATATGTATAATTCAATAGGATCAAATGAGGGGAATTAGGAGTATGCTCCTCCCTTCTCTATGTCGTGCAAACAATTTCTATTGGGACAGACTATGTAGAGCGCAAAACTCTAGCTTTAAACGAATCCCCGCACGTGGGCGGTGGGATTTGTCCCGGGATTAGTCGGTTCTTAGACCGGATACCCAAGACTCCAAAAAAAATGTATATATATAAGATCAAATGAGTGACTCTAAATGGCTCTAACTGATCTTTACATGATCTCCAAATCAATGTCATGTTCTTTCACAGAAGGCTCCAAAAGATTTTGAATTCTAAACTTCAAAGTCTCTACCTAGATTTTTCATTCACAGATTTCCTCATACTAATACACTGAGATTAGGATCATCAAAGCTTGGACATTAATTATAACAAAGGCAGCAAAAATATGGAATTGTTCAATTATCATTAGATTTCAGAATCAGCAAATACATCTTTAATCAGCTGCAACGGAAATAAAATCAGAGCCCAAACTTGAAATTGGAAGCTTATTATTCCACATCAAACCTCAATCCCTAATTCCTCTGTTGAAATCATCAATCAATCGCACAAAATCCCCAAGATGTCCTCATCTCTGTACAAGTGATACCTACACCCACCCACCAAAATTCAGTAAAAATAAACAAATTAATTGAATTTTGCCTATACATAAGTTGAAAACTCACTCTTTTTCACCCAATTTCAGTTGTGTTCCACCGTATTCAGGTAAGAGAACGGTGTCTCCTTCTTTAACAGCGACTGGGATTTGATTCCCTGCTTTGTCTCTCAGGCCCGATCCAACTGCAATCACTTTACCGGAGTTCAACTGCAGAGGAAACTCAATAAATCTCATATAAAAATTCATCATTTTAAACAGGGCGCCAATTATATAAAATCTCATACAAATGACGGAGCTATTGTACCTTGGATGTGTTTTCTGGTAGGAGAATTCCGGCTGTAGTTTTGGATGGGGAGGCGATTTTCTCGATAAGGACTCTATTGAGAGTTGGAATTAAACGTTTCGCCATTGCTCAAAATTTAGTTGATGATTCTTTGCAGCTGCAGAAATTGTATATAAGAAGAGGGAGTTCTAAGATTGTAGTAGAAGGTTCTAGGCTTTCTTGCAGCAGGGTGTAGGGTTTTACAGGGGTTTTAGTGCTGTGTGCGTGGTTCTCTACCGTCACCTCACATTTTTACAAATTTTTTTACTTTATTTATAGATAGTGTTCATCGTTTGGATAAACTAATTTTTATCATTTGGATTACATATTTTTTTTAATTTAAGTTGCTTTGATGAGTGTTTGAGGTGTGATTTATAGGAGTCCGAAGGGTAGTGTAAGTTTTGCTTTAATCATAAAGATTTTCAATTATTCACATGCTAAGATAAGGAGTGGTATGAATTATAAATTTTATTTTAATTATGGAGATTCTCAATCATTCACTTGATAAGATAAGGAGTAGTATGAGTTGTGTCATGATAATTGATTCCCCACTTGATCATGCATGTAAACAAATTTTATTTTAATCATGGATATTTCCGATCATTCACATTATAAGATAAGATAGTTTTTTTTACTTCTGAACACACTTTGCTTTAATAATGGAAATTCCCAAGATGATAATTTTAAACTTCAAAACTCATAGCCGAATTGATTTCATAATTAATTGAGATTACATAAAATTAAATAACATCACACAAATTTAAAAAAACAACAACAACAAAAGCATAAGGTAAAAGTACTTGAAAATAAATGACATGATTACTTGAACAACCCCATAGATATTGTTTCATCTCTTAATCTTCTGGTGTTAAGTGAGTTTTCGCCATCAATGCATGTAAAAGAGACAGTTGACACTTCATTTTTTTTCTCCGTTTTCTTCCTTTCTTCTCTTTCTTTTTGTATTTCGAGACGACGATTAACAATTAACAGATGCAACCATTTTCCTTTTTTTGCATTGTCTCTACCTGTAGGACGCTGAATTGTTGAACTGGATGTTGAATAATTGAACAGACACTGATTGGTGTTTTTGGATTAGTGGGGTTGAAATACAGCCTTTATTCACTAGTCCTTGATCTCTTTGAGCTGACACCACTTTCTTCAGTTTCCTCTTCATCTTCAGGACGGGGACGTGTTGGAGCATGATGTATTTGCCACTTGGGATGTTTACTCAAAACTTCATTAAAAACAACCTCTTCGGTAAACTTCTGTTTGTTTGTAGAGGCACGACAATATATTTCATGAGCTTCTTTCTCAATGTCACTTTGGCTCATTCCGCTTTTGTACATCGTATTTGCATCCTGCAATGCTTTCAACCACGTGCTGCAATTTTCATTGATGCGTTTATAGCAACTTCGCATCATCTCTATATTTATTTCGTTTAGCTCCTCCGATTTTTCCCTCCGAGCTTGCTCGTACATAACATGTACTCGTCCCCATAGCCTTGACACTTTTTGATTGGTCCCAACCGCGCCATCTCCACTGATGAAATAATAAGACGACATTAATGCACCACTTTCTTAACAAACCACCCTGTTTTTTTGCACCTTTTTCTTTTGTTTTCCAAGCAAATCACGAGAAAGACTTTCTGAAATTTGAACCGGTTCAAAGATAGGAACTTGGTTCAAATTTGGAGAAATTGAGAATTTTGATAATACTGATAAAATTGAGAATTATAAGTATTAAAAAACGATCGAAAATTTTCTGAACTTGCAACTTCAAATGTCACGTGACGTGACACATTGACACAGTATAGGGTTAACTTTGCACTCTTCACGGTTTATCCTTCATTTTCACTGCTTTTCCAATTCTTTTCATGAAATGGCAATTTGATTATATAGCCGTGTTTCTTCATTTTGCGATGATTGTTCATATTTCTATTGGTCGTTGATTTGTGTTTTAATTTTCTTGTTTGCAGTGAGGAATAGTGCAGTTGTTTATTTTATTTTATTTTATACCTGTGATAGCTCTATCAATTTTGACGAGGATTATTATAAAATCAAATTTGAAGTGAGGAATTTTGTTATTCCCTGTTCCAAACCCCAACTTTAATTTATTTACTTCACCAACGGAATCAATTCAGGGCAGGTAATAATATCCGCAACATTATTAAAGCATACATGAGTTTTGTAAAATGACAATTCTTGATGCTCCAAACATACATTTAGTCATATGTACTAGTTGGGTTTTGGTAATGGGGTATTAGCAAATCTCCATGAGATGTTATAAAGAGCTTCACCTTGATTCTTCCCCGCCACCTCTTCAATGGGAACTGCTTCAGAAATCTCCTTCAGATCATCCTCCGTCAGGTTGACATTCACACAACCGATGTTTTCGTGAAGATTTTTTATCTTAGTTGTTCCTGCACACAACACAATATGGAGATGAGCCTTGAAATCACAACTTAATAATTTCGAAATATTAAGATAAGATGCATGATTTATTGATTATAGTTCACTAACCAGGAATAGGTACAACATCATCATTAGCTCCTTGATGAAGAAGCCATGAAAGTGCAAGTTGAGCAGGCGTACAATTGTGCTTTTTACCCAATTCTTCCATTCTAAAATAGATGCCCTTGTTCTTCTCCCAGTTGTCTCCAGTAAACCTTGGGTGGTAGTGCTAGTAGTGGAGACGGGGTTAGAATTAATCCATATGCAATCGCGGGATGATTTCCCATCTCCTGACAAATATATATCATAAGTGAGGTGGACTTACCAAGTAACTTTCTTGAGATAAGCTTTCCACAGCTTTCTTCCCAGCGAAAAGGCCACGACCAACTGGACTGTACGTCACTATACCAATCCCAAGTTCCCTGCCAACGACTCATTCCACTTCATTTACATAGAAATATCCTACTGTTATAATACTACAAGCAATGCAATTACACATGGTATATAGAGTATTGTATTGGATGATGATGAACAAACCTGCAGAGAGGAATTATTTCTTGTTCAATGTCACGAGTCCAAAGGGAATATTCCATTTGCAATGCAGTTATAGGATGCACCGCATGTGCCCTCCTTATAGTGTCTGCACTAGCTTCAGAAAGCCCAATGTACTTAATTTTACCTTCTTCAACTAATTTTTTAAGCTCTTCCATCTGCAAATAACATGAGTATCAAGTCCCTGTTAAATATATAAGAATGGTATATGAAATGCGAAGATGACTTGCCGTGTCCTCAATGGGTACAGAGGTGTCAATTCTGTGTATGTAGTAGAGATCAATGCAGTCCACTTGGAGCCGCTTCAGGCTAGCTTCACAACACGAGCGAGCATACTCAGGTGTACCTTTAATTTTAATTCCAGAGCTCTCAAATGCATAAAAACCAAACTTTGTTGCTATTTGTATTTCTTCCCTAGGAAGCTGCTTCAGTGCCTGAATACGTTCAACTCGTCATGTCATATTATACCATTAGATATCAGCAGTATTGATAAACTACCTGTCCTATCAGGTATTCATTTGCGAAGTCTTTCCCGTAAACATCAGCAGTATCAAAAAATGTGATGCCTTGACTGAAGGCCTCTTTGAGTATTGCAATCCCGTCTTCCGAAGAAATGGGGGCATTGTAGTAACCAGTGAGCCCCATGCAACCAAAACCAAGCCTTGACACCTGACTCACAAAATATATCACATGAAGGGAAACTCACCACAATGTAGACATCAATGTACAATGAAAAGAAAACCCAAAATTAGTCATGTCAAAGTAATATGTACAGAAATCAGATGCTCAAAATGTTACAAAAATCTTGCTAAAATATCTCAAGCATAATGCAGCCTGATATAAAGACTATACTTCTTGTTGTTGTTTTTTTTTTTTAGTTATTTTAGTCAACAATGGATTTCATTCTTCAGTTTTCAGACCATAGGAAAGTCAAGCATGCCAAAGCCTTATCCTAATACAGAGATAGCTTCCTGATACCCCAATTAACTCAACTACACTTTCAAGAGAACTACTACAAACCAGTGGGAACAATCAGGTTGTGTTTGGATGGAGGGATTTGATTTGAGGAGGTATTTCAAATGAAAGGATTTAAAAATAGATGAATTTCAAATGACATGGTTTTAGTGAGTATTTAAAATCCTCTCAATTTTAACTAAAAAAAAATACTAATCCATTCATTTACTTTTTAATCCAAACAAGTGGAGGAGATTTGGATGATGGATTTAAAATCCATAGATCAAATCCCTCCATCCAAACACAACCTCAAGGAATTTCACCAAAACTAGGAAGACACTTAAGCCATTAGCCATATATGATGTTTGTAATTTGAAGTAAAACAAGGTATAGTTTCCACAAATGTATATAAGTTCTCAAATAACCGAAAACTCATCATCTCTACGTTATAAGCTACTTATCCTCCCTCTATTAATTCGATTCGATGAAGAACAACAAAATAGAAAAGGGCCTAAATTAAACTTCAACTACAAGATCATGACATTTTACATCACTAATGGCCTAAACCAATTTCCCACAATGTGAATTCATTCGTAATACAATTATCAACATCAACTACAAACGTCACATGAAGAGATTTAACAAAAAAAAAAAAAAAAAACACCAAATATCTCCATACAGAAAAGAAAGTGTCATTAACTTGTAACTGATGGAGTAATTATGGAAATAAATTATAACAAACGAAGATTAGAGTTCCATATATTCACACCTCAAGTCCTTGGCTTCCCAATTTCACTCGTGGCATAGAATTTTCCGAGGCCATTGCTCCAATTCCCAAACTCAGAAATTCAGCAACTTGATAGTAAAACACACTAAAGCAGGAATTATACTACTCCTATTAAGTAAAGAAAAAAAAAAGAATGTGGAATGAAAGAAACGAAAATGTTAAAAGGAAGTGGGTAGGTAGGTAAGTTGAGTGAGGTGGATCTTTTACCACCAACTCTTCCATTTCACCAACCCGGCGCTCGTCAAACAAAATCGGTTTATGGATTGGACTATTGGAGTACTTGTTACAGTTAATCATGTTAGTAATTTTTTGGGTTGGGGTATATACCCCTCCAGCTTTGTTTAATACACTCCCCCTTCATTTTTTTTAATTCAATATATATATGAAATACCAATTTTGCCCATTTAGTAAAATGCTATACATACATACACTCCCCCTCAAAACCCTAACTCTAATTTTACACAAAACTCTAACCCTAATTTAGCCGCCGTCGCCGACACCATCTCCGGCAGCCTCCTCCGACGCCACCTCCAAAATGTACTCAGGAAAAAAAAAAAAATCGACCAACCAGTGTCGATCGGCACTGGTTGGTCGACCATAAAACATATGGTCGCCTAAAATATATCGACCAAAAACATCTTTAGCGACAAAAAAAATAAAAAAATAATTTTGAACAAAGGATGTCGACCAAAAACATTATGGTCGACAACAATTTGTCGACCATAATGTTTTTGGTCGATTTTCCTTGTCAAAAATTAAAAAAAAAAAAAGAACCGTACCTTTCCCGGAGAAGGAGGAGGCGAAGGAGGGCGGCGCTGGGCAAGAGGAGCGGCGCCGCCGCTGTTTGATACTAATTTTTTTTTAAAAAAGGGGCAGGGTTGCGGCGGCGCTCGGCGAGGGAGGAGGGCCGGCGCCGCCGCCTGTATATGCACAAAAACGAGGGTTACAGAAATTAAAAAAAAAAGGGGCACATCGACGCACGGCGAGAGAGGAGGGCGAAGGGACGGAGGCCTTGGCGTAAAATGATGTTTGTACCCGTCTTGCACTTTTTTTAAAAAAAAGGGCGGATGAGTACACCCCCATGTTCTATTTCACTACAGAATCATATCCACCACTGACAAATCACAACAAATCAACACCATTCTTCAATAAACACACAAAAACACAAAAAATCAAGAAAAACAAATTCTTAAGATGTTCGAAAATATTAACCCAATAAAGTTAAGATGTACGAAAATTTTTACCCAACAAACTCAATATGTTCGAAAAATTATTCAAAACATCTTAAATTTGTCCGAAAATAAAAATCGAACAAGAGGTTCGAAATTTTTTCAAAAACAAAAACAGAATGTTCGAATTTTTTTTCAAAACAAACATAAATTGTTCGAAAATGTTTCCAAACAAACTCAATAGGTTCGAAAATAATTTCCGAACTCTTAAAAACCCTAATTTTCCTACCATTCCTAAATTTTTCAAACTTTCAAAAACCTACCTTGAAACGGGCGGCGGCGTAGGATTCGCCCTTCTCCAGCGACGGCGGCGTTCGAAGCGGCGACGTGGGGAGGAGTGGCGCCGCTAGGGAGAGAGGGGTGGTGGGCGAACGAGCAGGGGCGGCGGCGGCGTTCGAAGCGGCGACGTGGGGAGGGGAGGAGCGGCGACGTGGGGAGGGGAGGAGCGGCGCCGCTAGGGAGAGAGGGGTGGTGGGCGGCGGCGCCGATTGGGAGGGAGGGGGGGTGGGTGCACCATTCTGTGTTAAAATGTGAGAATGGGAGGAAGAATGGTAGATAAAGGGTTTGAGATGAGAAGGTTATTTTTAACATTTTCACGTGGGTGTCCTCATCCGTTTTTTGTGTGTCCTCATCGCGTGGGTGTACTCATAGTATCCTTGGGTGCCTTTAGCCGTGCCCTTAAATTAATTGTGAAATACACCATATACTAGTTTATAACTAATTAGTAGATACACCCCTTAAAAATCTAACTTTCTTAATTTGCAAGGCCGTTGGAATACGCTCAATCAAATTGCGTACACGTGATGGTAAATTCTAGAGCTGTCAAAATGTGTCGGCGGGACGAGACGGGTCAAAATCGTAAAAGTCCGTCAATTGACGAGACGGGAGTAGACCAACCCATTTACTAGGTGGGCTGCCAAAACCTCAACCCACAAAGGAGCGGCCACGGGTTTTGACGGGCCAATTTTTTTTTTTTTATTAAATTCATCATCTTCATTTCCAAAATTTAAAGTCTCCTAATATTTATCTTTTATTACATGCTCATTATTAAATATATTATTCTAATCTAAAATTTAACAATGAAACTATAACTAAAAGGCCGACGTTTGACGTTGGAAGTAAAACAAGCAGTACAAATTTGTAATGCGACACAAAAACTTGTTTTGTCTGATTGTTTTTTGTTTCTAAATTATGAGTTGTTGAATAAGTTTAAAAGATGTGTCTAGCTTTTGTTATTTTTCTATAATATTAAAATAATTATAATAATAGAATAATAATAATATTACTAGTTTTTAATTTAAAAAATAAAAAAGGTGGGCTACGGACTGGCCCGCTCCCAACCCGCCAAAATTCGCGGCCCAAGCGGAATGGTCCCTGTAAGCCTGCCTCTTAGGGAGTGTTTTGAAACTCTGCAAACTGCTTCTAGAATCACTTATTTTCAAAACTCCATCTCACAGCTTTTGAAAAATAAGTGATTTTAGAAGCAGTTTTTAGAGTTTCAAAACACGCCCTTAGCCGCGAGATGGAAAAAGCTAAGTTCAATTCGTAATTTTTTTATGATCTCTAGTAAATTCTGTTAGACATGATTAACAAATGAATACAATTTTGATATTAAGGTATCAGTTTCAAAGGTGAATGTGACTACGAATTAATCCTACGTGAAAATTCACAAGTTAGTAATTGAATTTTCAAAATCACGATTTAAAACAATATGCTAAGGGTGTGTTTGGATTGTTAGATTAGGGCATTTAGATTGGTTTATCCCAATTAACAGGTTGTTTGGTTTGAATGTTGAAAGCCCAGGTTGAAAAGAAGGCCCGAGTCAGTTTTTTGGTTTAATCCTTCATTCAGGGGATTCTTTGTCAAGTTGGAGGAGGTAAGATTATTCATCCATCAAAATTTTAGTTTCAATCAAAGTGATGAATTGACGTCCCTAACCTCCGAACTTTATAAATGTAGACCATATTAGCCTCAAATCCACGAGAATTTACACTGCCAAATATTAAAAAAAAGAACAAAACATTTATCGTGCCATTGATGAGAGGAAACCTCCATGTTCATTCAATTTGCATAACTCTTCAACATCGCTGCCCGCCACCGTGGTGTAGAGGTTCCATCGCCACCGCAGAAGAGTCGCCGCTTCAGTCGTCTTCTCCGTTGCAGATCTGCCATCGCCGTCGCCGATGCGGATCTTTACATCGCCATCGCCGCTGCAGAGGTACGACATAATTTATCTCCTGCTTCCTGGGGAGGTTTCATCGATGTCGCCGCTTCAATCTACTCCTCCGATGCAGATCTTCCATTGCCGTCGCCGATGCAGTTATTTTCGTCCTCCTCACAGTCGTTGATCCTCGCTGTTGCTGCAGGGTAGGCATAATTTATCTCTTGCCCTTTTAAAGTGGGTATTTGGAATCGTGTGAATTAAAGGTTAGAAATCCCAAAATTAAATTATGAAAAGAGAGATGGGAGTAATCTGTAGAAGCACCTGGTAGCACCTGGAAGGACCTGAACGTTTCTAGATTTATTTTTATATTAAAATTAATTTTAATATTTATGAATATTAAATTTGGGCCAAAAATAAACATTTGAGTCCAATTAGCCTAATTAATGGGCCCAAAAACAGCCCATCACCACCACTGATGAAGGGAACCATACGCATAAGTAGGAAGTTCCCTCATTGATTTCCCGCGTGCTCACAATCAGAGAAAGGGGTAGGGCACCAACAGACCTTTTCGAGATTCTAAGCACACTTTGATTTTTGTATCGATCCTCATTGTTTTTACTAATACCTCTATATCTCTTTGTCGTTGTAGATAAAAGTGGGACGATACCCGAGCTTCTCACTACTCATTGACCAATATAATTCATGCATTGAGCATTTTATATTATTTATGTGCTATTTGTGATTTTCATTAGTTTATAGCTTGCATTTAAATTATTGAGAATATTTATATGCTTTATATGATTAGTGTTGAGAGAATCCTTTTATAATTTATTTGGACTCATTAAAATTAAAGTGAGCCTTTTTGTAGATTATTTGTGATTAATTGTATTAATTAAAATAGAGACTGATCAAGTTAGTTTATAAAATAGCTAATTGTTATATATATATATATATGACATTAATACGTGAGTATATATGTGTGCATGCATTAGTGCATAGTTATATAATATACCACTCTATCATTAAATAAGTGATATATATATATTAATATATATATATATATATATATATATAATATACATATGAGTAATAAATATTAGTAATTATCCTAATTAATAAAAAATAAAGAAACTTGATGGAGAAGCTATAGGAAAGCCGCGTGTTAAGTTTAGTTGTCACACATATCTATGATTTTGTTTCCAAAAAAAAAACACACACCAGCATACACTTGAGAATTTCAGAAGTTGGGGGTGAAGCAGAAGCCAACGAAGGAAAAAAAAAAGAAAGAAAAGGGAGAGAAGATAGAGAGGTATTGGGCGAGAGTTCAGAGTGAATTTATATAGGTATGTAATTACATGTTAAATACTCTTCCTTCCATATACGTTGGTTAATTAGTTTGGGTTGTAGAAACATATTAATCCAATTTCAAATAGGAATTTGAGTATTTCAATCGAAGCATTTGATTGAGAATTAAAAGGAAGTTGGTTCTAATTTAATTAGTTAATTAATTGGAGTGATGTTTATAATTTATTTTTATTAGATTGGATATTTGACGGCGATAAGACGAGTTAGGAGTTCGAATTATTTACACTTTGCAGACTCGAGGTAAGTAGAAATTCATTTGCAACTACAATGCATAAACATAGTATATTTTGAATTAATTGTGTTGATTGGTGATATGTGAGTATTCTTTAATTAAGAAATTTAAGTTTTAAATGATCTTTTGAGTTTTGTGATTATTTTGTGTTGAATCTGTGAATTCAATAGTTATTGTGAATCGAACCTGTGAGTTCAACGATATGTGATAATGTGAGATATCTTATGTTGCATAGCATTGCATTGCATTGAGCATACTAGGAAAGTATATGATGTGTTTTACCCGCAAAGGAATAAAGTTGTAAGTTTGAGTTATATTTATGTTGGCCATGTGACGGTCTGTATACTGAGCTTATGCCAGTGTATATCGATAAGTCTGGAATTCCCAGCAATTGTTTAGAAAATGTATTAGGCGAGTGATTAGAAATTGAATTAGGCGAGTGTTAGAAATTGAATTAGGCGAGTGTTAGAAATTGAATTAGGCGAGTGTTAGAAATTGAATTAGGCGAGTGTTAGAAATTGAACTAGACGAGTATTAGAAATTGGTTTAGGTGGTTTCGAGATAAAGTATACGTGAAGGATATTTACATAATCATATTATTATGTATAATTTCTGCTTACTGGGATTTATCTCACGTAGTTTATGCATTGTAGGTAACTTTGATGATCAGTGACTTTGTGAACCTACTGGACAAGCTGTGGAGCCCCTACAGGATTTTGAGTGGCGGTGTACATAGATGACGACCTGTTGGGCGGGACTGTGGCTTATTTTGCTTCCGTTGTTGTGTTTCTTTTATTATGTATGGTATTGTATAACCTAATACATATTGGTACGTTGACTTGGAGGTGTTCGTGTGTTTATGGTTTTGAAACCTTTTATACATATGTATGTAAACAGGTTGTGTTTGAGTATGAGATGATATTTTGTTGTTTAAAAAAAAAATTTAATTACAGCAGGTTTACAGATTGTAATATGTTTAAATTTGTATTATCTTGAAGTTGAGTAAATGTGGTCGTGTCAGAGTGGTATCAGAGCACGGTTTGTGTCCTGCAGACTGTCTATGTACACGGGCTCAAAACTCTGAGGAGCACAGCTACGTCAGTAAGTGTGTATTTAAATTATGTTCATATTATGGGTATCATGAAATATATTGGTCATATGGTGTAGGATTTGTAGTAGTCTTAAATAGATATGGTGAGAGGTGAAGGTGAGGGCAGTGGGATTGAAAGAACCCCTGAAACTGAGGCACCGATTGTGGGTGTCGAACGTGATGCTGTCATTACCCGATTAGCAGATTTGGTGGAACGTCAGTCTCAACAGATCCAACAGCTTATGCAGCAAAGAGATATGGGTAGACAACCACCTGAGGGAGTGAATCAGCCCCAACCTCGAGTAGAAAATGTTGATATGGTTTGTGAAAGATTTCGAAAGCTGAGTCCACCTATATTTGAGGACGCTACTGATCCTTTAGCTGCAGAAGATTGGTTAAGAACTTTGGATAACATGTTTCAGTACAGCCGAATTCCTGAAGTTGAGAAAGTTCTGTGTGCATCTTTCATGTTACGGGGTAGTGCTGGACACTGGTGGGATACTATTAAAAGCATTGAAAATGTTACTGCTATGACTTGGGATCGATTTAAAGAAATTTTCAGAAACAAGTATTTCACAGCTCCTGTTAGAATGATGAAGATGAATGAATTTATACAACTGAAGCAGGGAAACATGACTGTTACAGACTACCTTCGTAAGTGTTGGGAATAAAATGAGATATATTTTGATCTAATACCAAAACCCCCTGAGACATGCCTAAGTCAAATTGATAGTGTTCTAAAAATGATAGAACACATAGTAAAAGGCTAGATGAGAAGCTGAAATGTTAGGTAGCTCTTAGACAATTAGATGCACAATTTGAGGGGGAACCTATGCTTTGAAGATGATCAAGATCAAGTCCCCTCAAGGCTCAAATTCTGGAACAATCACTTAAGAGCAAGGACACTCTATGAAATCTAAGATACTCTGATCAGGAGAGTTGTCCAGAGAAGATGTTCTTATGCAAGAACAAGATTGTTAAGCTCAAAAGGACAAGTCCAATGAAGATTCTCTGTTCAGGAGAGTTGTCCAGAGAAAATATTCATAAAGCTCTGGTCAGGAGAGTTGTCCAGATAAGCCAACTCTAAAGTATAAAGTGCTCTGATGCAAAAAGACCAATCATGCTGATCAGAAGAGTTGTCCAGAGGAGTTGTCTCAGCTAAATTGATCAAGATGAAGTGCTCTGAAAGCCTGAGGTCAACTATGCTGAAGAGTTTGAGACAATCACTCCCTAAAGGTCTTCAAAGAAATAAGCTAAGACCATCCTTAAAGAAATAAAGGGAATGAGCCAAGTCATCTGAAGAAGAGCAAGCCAACCATGCTGAAAAGCAAAACTGCTGATAGTGATAAGGAGAGTTGTCCAGATGATAAGGAATGTTGTCCTATCATTGGATCAACCTTCAGAAACCATGTCCAAGTCCTAACAAGAAGTCAAACATTGGGAAAAGTGCTGCAGAATGAAGACAAAACTGTTACAGCCGTTTATTACCCAAATGAGGACATATCACTATCAAGAATCTGTCTTCCAGTTTGAAGAACTCAAGGAAGACATTTATAGCAATTTGAGGCTGCCTCTCCAACGGGCAAATCCTCCATTTTGTCTATAAATACAGAAGTGTGAAGACCATTTGAAAGCACCTCAACCTTGACAAGAGTATCCAACTGACCTCAACATAATCCAACCTAGCTCAAAGTTCTTATAAGCTAGAGTGCTTTCAAAGCTTTCAAAGACTATCTTAGTCTTCAAACACTTCTTCTAAGTTGAACCAAATTGTATATCCTTACACAAGCTTAGAGAGATATCCTATCCTTATACACTGATCTTCATTGTAAAGGATATCTCATTAGTTGGAACCTTACTTCAACCCTTACACCTTTCAAGAGTGAAAGTGAGAAGGTTGTAGTAGTAGAAGTGGTAGGAGCTGACTGTTGAGAGAAGAACAGTTCAGTTCTGAGTTGAGAAGAGGGTACTAGGACTCTAGACATCCTAGGGATCAATTCACCAAGGAGTGGTGTTCTTGATCAAGTGCACCTTGGCACTATAAAACAAGTTAATTCCAAGAGTGAAGGAATTATCCTGTTAAATCAGGGAAAGTGGATGTAGGAGCTTGAGTCTCTGAACCACTCTCTTGTGTTGATTTACTTTACAAGTACTTACATTCACTCAACACTGCACATAAAACTGATCTTTCAAAGATACATATTCAAAGACTGTGCAAAACTGATTTGGACAAGTTCCCTGAAGCTAAACTGGACTATGTTGCATTGACTAAGGAATTTCAGAAATCAAAGGAGTCTAAACCTAAAGGGCCAACCACTATTCCGCACATATAACTCCCCTAGATAGTTATTCAACTAAGTACTCAATAGTACTTAGTAGATTGATTATCTTAGAAGAGTTAATCATCTTCAGCAGAGTTGTCCAAGACAACCTTGCTGAGTTCTGGTTTGATCAATTAGCAAAAGAATTTGCATACAAGTGTATTCCCCCCCCCCCATACACTTGTTATCTACTCCTTTCAGGACCAACAGTAAGTTTGAACAATTGTCTAGGTTTGCTGAGCATATGGTCAGCACTGAAGCATTGAAGGTGGAGAGGTTTCTTGAGGGATTGAGGCCAGAGTTGTACAGGGATGTGAGTATGGCAGGAATTCAAGGAGCTACATATTCTCAAGTTGCAGAGAGGGCACAAATTGCTGAGCAAGCTGAGATGCGTATTAGACAGGCACAAGAGGTACGACGTCAGTTTCAGCAAAGACAAGCCCCACAGTGGAGTGGAGATAACAAGAAAAGATCATTGTCATTCCAGAAACCAAGATCTAATTTTCAACCTAGACCAAGCCAGGGGCAGAGACCAGAACAAGGAGGCCCTGATAAACGTTTCAAGGTTGATCAGAATAAAATACCACCACCACCACCTGTATGTCTGAATTGTGGTAGACCACACAGTGGAGTTTGCCATTTCAACCCAAAAACTTGTTTTACATGCAGAGAACTAGGACACATGGCTGGTTTATGCCCGAACAGGGATAAACAGAAGAACCAGGGGAGAGCTCCAGCACGAGTTTTCACTCTGACTAGGGAAGACGCTGAAGAGAATCCAGTTGTCACGGGTAAACTTTCTATCTTTGGCATTTCTACTTTTGTATTATTTGATTCTGGAGCTACACATTCATTTGCATCCACTGAGTATGTGAGGAAGCTGGGTAAAGCACCTAACTTGACAGAAGCTAGATTTGATGTGATGATCCCTTCTGGTGATTCAAAACAAACCAATCAGATTCTACGGGGGTGTTTTATTCCTATAGAAGGCAGAGAATTGTGTGTTGATTTGATTGTGTTAGACATGAATGATTATGATGTGATATTGGGTATGGATTGGTTATCAAAGTATGGTGCTACAATTGACTGTCAGAAAAAGAGTATTTCATTTCAACCAGTGGGAGAAGAACCTTTTTGTTTTGTTGGAGCAAAGAAAAGATTCAGGTTTCCAATAATATCAGCAATTAGAGCACAAAGATTGTTGGAAAGTGGTTGTGAGGGTTATTTGGTAAGTGTGATGAGTCTTGAGGGGCAACATTGTCCAACTGTAAGTGATGTACCCATTGTGCAGGAGTATCCTGAGGTATTTCCAGATGATCTTCCGGGATTACCACCAGATCGTGAAATAGAGTTTGTGATTGAGCTACAACCAGGTGTTTCTCCTATATCTAAATCACCATATAGAATGGCACCAGCTGAATTGAAAGAGATAAAGATACAGTTGCAAGATTTGCTGGAAAAGGATTTCATTCAACCTAGTTTTTCACCATGGGGAGCGCCTGTTTTGTTTGTCAGAAAGAAAGATGGTACGATGAGGATGTGTATAGATTATCGAGAGCTGAATAAAGTTACAATCAAGAATAAATATCCTCTACCTCGCATTGATGATTTGTTTGATCAACTTCAAGGTGCATCTATCTTTTCAAAGATTGATTTGCGATCAGGGTACCATCAGTTGAAATTAAGAGAGGAAGACATCTCAAAAACTGCATTTAGTACGAGGTATGGACATTATGAGTTCCTGGTGATGCCGTTTGGTTTGACAAATGCTCCAGCAGCGTTCATGGACTTAATGAACAGGGTATTTAAAGACTTTCTGGACAAATTTGTTATTGTCTTCATTGATGATATCTTGATTTATTCCAAGACTAAAGAGGACCATGTGGTGCATTTGAGGAAGGTACTAGAAGTTTTGAAAGAAAAGCAATTTTATGCCAAGTTCAAGAAATGTGAATTCTGGTTAGATCGAGTGGTTTTCTTGGGACATGTGATATCAGGGGATGGAATTTCAGTGGACCCAGGCAAAGTTGAGGCAATAAACAACTGGCCACAGCCTACAAATCCTTCAGAGGTGCGCAGTTTCTTGGTTTAGCAGGGTATTATCGCAGATTTGTAGAAGGATTTTCCAAAATTGCTTCTCCATTGACTCAATTGACCAGAAAAGGTGTAACTTATAAGTGGACGGAGGCGTGTGAACGAAGTTTCCAAGAATTGAAGAAGCGACTGACATCAGCACCTATCTTAACAGTACCTACAGGGACTGGAAATTTTAAAGTTTATAGTGATGCTTCAAAGAATGGCCTCGGTTGTGTACTGATGCAGGATGGTAAAGTGATAGCTTATGCATCCCGACAGCTTAAAGAGTATGAGAAGAACTACCCTACTCATGATTTAGAGTTAGCAGCGGTGGTGTTTGCACTCAAAATTTGGAGGCATTATATATATGGGGAACGTTGTGAGATTTATACTGATCATAAGAGTTTGAAATATTTCTTCACCCAGAAAGAGTTGAATATGAGGCAACGAAGGTGGTTAGAACTTGTGAAAGATTACGATTGTGTCATCAATTATCATCCAGGTAAAGCTAATGTGGTGGCAGATGCATTGAGCCGAAAATCAGTAGAAAAGGTAGCAGCTTTGACTGTGATTCAGAAACCAGAGTTGTGTGACCTACAACGAATGAATGTGGAACTTGTTGAGCATGGACTTGTAGAAACAAGACTTGCAGCACTAACACTTAGACCGACTTTGATGGATATAATCTACCAAGGGCAACAGATTGATGAGTATTTTGCTAAGGTAAAGAAAAAAATTATTTCAGGAGAATCATCTGATTTTCAGTTATCCGAGAAAGGTGTACTTCGTTACAGAGACAGATTGTATGTACCTGATGTTGACAACACTCGTGAAGATGTTATGAAAGAGGCACATTCAACACCATATTCAGTGCATCCAGGAGCTACTAAGATGTATAGAGACTTGAAGTTGCATTACTGGTGGCCAGGTATGAAGAAAGATATTGCTTAGTATGTTGAACAATGTTTAACTTGTCAGCAAATCAAGGCAGAGCATCAAAGACCCGCAGGCACTTTGCGACCTTTGTTTATTCCAGAGTGGAAATGGGAGAATATCACTATAGATTTTGTTACTGGATTTCCCAAGACAATTAAAGGTTATGATGCAATTTGGGTTATTGTGGATCGATTGACTAAATCAGCTCACTTTCTTCCGATTTGTACTACATATTCTATGGATCGTTATGCTCAGTTATATATTCAAGAGATTGTTAGACTCCATGGTGTACCACTTAGTATTGTTTCAGACAGAGACTCTAGATTTTTATCTACATTCTGGAAGAGCCTACACAAAGCATTGGGAACTCAGTTATCATTCAGTACTGCGTATCATCCACAGACAGATGGACAGTCGGAGCGGACAATACAAATTCTGGAAGACATGCTCAGAGCTTGTGTGTTAGATTTTCAAGGTCGGTGGAGTAAATTTTTGCCTTTGATTGAGTTTTCTTATAACAACAGTTATCAGTCCACTATCGAAATGGCTCCATATGAAGCACTTTATGGTAGAAAATGTCGATCTCCAGTGCATTGGGATGAAGTGGGGGAAAATAAACTTTTAGGTCCAGATATGATTCGAGAGATGAGTGAAGCTGTGATGCTTATACGAGAAAGAATGAAGACTGCTCAAAGTCGACAGAAAAGTTATGCAGACAAAAGAAGAAGAAAGCTAGAATTTGAAGTTGGTGATCAAGTATTTCTCAAAGTTTCTCCAATGAAGGGCATAATGCGATTTGGAAAGAAAGGAAAGCTCAGTCCAAGATACGTTGGTCCATTTCCTATTATTGAAAGAATTGGTGATGTAGCATATAAACTTGATTTGCCTGCATCAATGTCTCAGATACATAATGTGTTTCATGTGTCTACGTTGAGGAAGTACATTGCAAATCCATCTCACATTTTAAAGAATGAACCTCCAGAGCTGAAAACAGATTTGAGATATGAAGAGAAGCCGGTGGAGATCTTACTTCGAGAAGTAAAACAGCTCAGAAACAAAGAAATTTGGTTGGTTAAAGTGTTGTGGAGAAATCAATCAACAGAAGAAGCCACTTGGGAGCGAGAGGGGGAGATGAGATCTAAGTATCCAGAACTCTTCAGGTAAGTTAAATTTCGGGGACGAAATTTTTATAAGGAGGGGAGGATGTGATACCCGAGCTTCTCACTACTCATTGACCAATATAATTCATGCATTGAGCATTTTATATTATTTATGTGCTATTTGTGATTTTCATTAGTTTATAGCTTGCATTTAAATTATTGAGAATATTTATATGCTTTATATGATTAGTGTTGAGAGAATCCTTTTATAATTTATTTGGACTCATTAAAATTAAAGTGAGCCTTTTTGTAGATTATTTGTGATTAATTGTATTAATTAAAATAGAGACTGATCAAGTTAGTTTATAAAATAGCTAATTGTTATATATATATATGACATTAATACGTGAGTATATATGTGTGCATGCATTAGTGCATAGTTATATAATATACCACTCTATCATTAAATAAGTGATATATATATATATTAATATATATATATATATATAATATACATGTGAGTAATAAATATTAGTAATTATCCTAATTAATAAAAAATAAAGAAACTTGATGGAGAAGCTATAGGAATATTAGTAATTCTTTTTCTTGTATGTTTTTGTCTGATGGATTTATTCGCATATCTGTTATTTTTGTTAACAAGTGTATTTTGCTATATTTTTTTTCTTATATGCTCTGCACTTTTTTTATTTTTTCCCTTAATTGTTATTTTGCTTAAATGATGTTGTCTGTTGTATAAGACATAAAAGAAACAATGTTTGAATCTACTTTACTTTGCTCATATTTGTTAAAATGTCTGATTGTGTGTTTTGGTTTATGGACGTTTGTAACAATCTGTTTGCATCTAGTTGGAAGATTGGATTGTTGGAACTATGGACGCTGTCGTAGAGCTTGAGGCAACTTTTGGTGTTATAACTGAATTGTTAACTGATATTAAGCTTTTCGTGATTCTAATGGCGTATGGTTATCTAAGATTACGCCAAATCACTAGGGTGAATAGAAATGGTGTAAGACCCTATAGCATTAGGGAAAATGTCACGCGTCAACTAGAACACATGCACTATTTGGTCAATTTTAGTGATGAAACTTGCAAAGATAACCTTCGAATGAATAGAGATTGTTTCAATCGGTTGTGTTTCTTGTTACAAAACGTAGGTGGTCTTGCACCTACACGTCATGTAACTATAGCTGAACAAGTAGCCATTTTCCTAACCGTATTGTCTCACCACACCAAAAATCGAGTTATCAAACATAGATTTAAACGTTCAGGATACACAATTAGTAAACACTTCAATTCAGTTCTTAACACCCTACTTAAGTTGCATACTGTTCTACTTGTGACACCCGAACCTGTGCAAGAAGATAACGATGATTCCAGGTGGAAATATTTTAAGGTACAAGACTCACTTAGAATAAAAAAATTGAAATTAGGGACTATTTAAATCCTTGTAACTGATTTTGTTTAGTTGTGTATATATAGGGTTGTATTGGTGCTTTAGATGGCACATACATTCCTGTTAAGGTGCTTCATGAGGATACGCCGCGTTATAGAAATCGTAAAGGTAGAGTGTCTGTTAATGTGTTGGCTGTATGCGATCAAAATATGAACTATATATTCGTATTAACTGGATGGGAAGGTTCCGCAGCAGATAGTAGGGTATTGCGTGATGCCATCACTCGAACAAATGGATTAAAGGTCCCTAATGGTAATTGATCATATACTGATATTTTTAAAATAAAATGAGTATTTCATAGACATAACTTAAGTGATTAAACAATAATATAACCATTGGCAGGTCAATACTACTTGTGTGACGGTGGGTACACAAATGGAAATGACTTTCTAGCTCCTTATAGAGGGGTTAGATATCATTTGAAAGAGTGGGACAATGATCGTCAACCCCAAAACCATCAAGAGTACTTCAATTTAAAGCATGCAAAGGCCCGTAATGTGATTGAGAGGTCATTTGGAATTCTTAAGGCACAATGGGGTATACTAAGGAGCAACTCTTACTACCCCATCAAGACTCACAATCGTATCATACTTGGTTGTTGTCTTTTGCATAATTTCATACGAGCACAAATGGTAGTAGACCCTATCGAAGATGAAGTATCTGACACGTTCACTGAGTTACATGATGAGAACATAGTTGGGGATGATTTTATTGATCAGTTGGAGCCATCTCAAGCGTGGACAACTATGAGGAACAACATGGCCATTCAAATGTTTAATGAATGCGTTTAATTGTTTTTTTATTGGTTGTTTTTGTTGTAATGTATTTTTGTTGGTTGTAATTTGAATTGAATCATTTTGAAGTTTGTTTAAATGTAATTTAATTCTTATTGAAATGGTACTGCAACAATTTATTTTATTTGGAACAATATATGCAAGCAACTTACTCAATTTTGTATATTATTGCTTAAATTGATTTTTATGTTTTCTTTGTATTGTAATTTTGTAACAATCAGATTTGGACAATGGAACCTGTTGTGCGTGGGAAAAAGAAGACTGGGCTAGGGGCTGGTAATCGCAGGGTTTGGACATGTGATGAAGAAAGAATATTGGTGGATGGTTTGAAGGAATTAGTAGCGAGAGGTTACAAATGCGACAATGGTTTTAAATCTGGTTATGGTGGCATATTGGAGCAAATTCTAGCAAATGCTTTTCCTGGTACTGATTTGAGGAGTGACCCTCATATCAATTCCAAGATACATGTCTGGAAAAAACAATATGCTAACTTGAAACTGATGCTTGGCAACTCTGGGATTGGACTAAACAACTCCAATTATAAAATTGATACAACGCCAGAGGTCTGGGACAAACATATCAAGGTAATGGTTATTATATAATTATATACTTCTAGAAAAAATATATCAGAAGTTTGGGTGTTGAATTTATATTATAAGTTTGCTGAAAATATCCTCTTTAATTGTTGCTGATATAATTTGTTGTAAATATAGTTTGCTGATATAATTTGTTGTAAATATAGTTTGTTGATATAATTTGCTAAAAATATCCTCTTTCATTGCTGTTGAGTTTATATTAGCATGCCATTCGTATTTGAAGCTATTAATTTCTGCTTGGATGCTATTAATTTCAACAACATGGAGATGTAAATTGGTTGATTTACTATTGTTATTATTTCAGCTTGGATGCTATTAATTTCCCAAAATATATCAGAAGTTTGGGTGTTGAGTTTATATTAGCATGTCATTCGTATTTGTTCCATGAAGTTGACCTAAAATCAATATACAAATTGCTAGAGTTTTGCATGTACACTGGCTTGTTATTTTTTAATGTTAATTTGTCTTCTTCTGGCTATCATTTAAAAAGTTGAGGTATCTCTTTAACAAGATACAAGTTCATGTTACTCTATATCCTTAAATTTTGTTTTAATGAAATTAAATGAGTTAACACTTTGCTTTTTTTCTATTTTTTTCAACAGAGTGTCCTCCTTTTAGATATTGGGTGTTGAGTTTATATGAGAAATTTGGGTTGAAGCTATCCACTTTCATGATTTATTAAGTAAGTGAATTCTACTAATTTTTTATTTATTTATTTGCTTTTGCAGCTTGACCCAACAGCCCGTAGTTTGCGAAACAAGTCATTCCCCTTTTACGATGACTGGGTTGAAATTTTCGGTAAAGATCGTGCAACTGGGGAAGATGCACAAGTATTTGCAGATGCTGTTCAAGATGTGCTAAACAACAACAAACAGACTGAAACTTCTACCGGAGTGGGTAAAACTGGGGCTGACCATGTGAATGTGCAGTCAGCAAGAGGGTTTGGTAGTGAACTTACCCGTGAGGAAATTTCTTCAGCAACAGTCAAGGAAAAATGTAAGAAAAGAAAGCATTCTGAAGTGCTAGAAGAACATTTTATGGACACTTTAACCACTTTTTGCGATAAAACGGATGATAGGATGGGACAAATTGCAGAACGAATGGGTGAGCTTGCACAACGTGTAGGTGCTGAATTTGATGCCACGAAGAAACGTGGTTTGGTTTACCAGAGTTTGGTCCTATTGGGGTTTCTTTCTGTAGAGGCGCGAGTCCACGTTGCATTGTATATGTGCAACAACTCAAAAGAGCTTGATGTGTTCTTCAGCTTGCCGGATGAGGCCAAGGCGGTGATGGTTAAAAAAATCATCTGTAAGCAAATGGAACTAGGTGAACTCTAGGCACTTGGTTTGCTTAGAGTAGTGGTAATCTTAAGTAATTATGTAATATTTTGCAAAGAAATAGTGTGGTGATGGCTTTTTGCATTTTGCTCACTTTTTGAATGGCTTGTGCTAGTAAGTACATGGGTTGCACATGTATATATGGGGTTATGCAGGTTATGAAAATTATGTAATATTTTGCAAAGATATAGTGTGGTGATGGCCTCTTGCATTTTGCTCACTTTTTTAATGGCTTGTGTTAGTAAGTCTATGGGTTGCATATGTATATATCCTAGTTTAATGAATGTTAAGTTATTCTATCGAATTTATAAATTATGGAATATTTTTATGAAATGTATTGTGCATAATTAAATTTATGAAGTATGGAACAAGGATTAGTCTAGTAGTATTTGGTAAGCATGAGAATTTTTTCGATGAACAAACACAATTCAGTTCTTAAAAAGATGCATTATTGTGTATGTTCATTGTAAGACTTTTGGACAGCTCATAACCTGTTAATACATATTTTAGGATGTACATAAAATTGATTTCTTCACATGCTACAGAAAAAAATAAACTAGAACAAAAAAATAGTACTGCACCACAACATTATAACACAAGGAAATAATTTAATATAATAACTGGAACAAAATAACTTTGAAACACAAGCAAATAACTTAATATAATAATTTACTAGTACATTACTAGAAATATCATAGTAGAAAAACTTAAAATTATAAACAACCCTACAAAATGATCACGTGTTTATGATCGGTTGCATAAGAATCGATAATACACAATATGCGTCGATTGTTAAAAATAAAGTTATATATAGCCGAATATTGAAAATTTTGCAAACATGTTGCATCAGGACATTACCACACCAAACTTATTTCTTCCAAGGAGAAACACCCACCCAACTTGGTGGTGGACCCTTCGAGGGGGTCGACAGTCCACGAGTAGTGTTGGTGGTGCTATTAATGGTTGTGAAAGAGGAAGAATTCTCCGAGACGGAGTCATCCCGAGAAGCACCTAGCTCATTCCAAAACTGATTGAATTCACTTGTGTCACCACTTGAATCGATTTTGTTCTTTCCTTTGTTATGGAGTGGTGCGCGTATCATCTCGTCATCAGATGAAATAGCAATAACATCCTCGTTCACCCCATATTCAACAAGTTGAGAAGGACCTACGGGGGGATTTCCAAATAGAACTTTAAGTGATTTCCAAGCCGGATCACCATACATCTGGTAAGCTTGGGCAAATTGATTCACCTAAAATGTTAAGAATTAAGAATAAGGTGAATCAACACATTCCAGTAAAAAAATTGCTTGAAAGAAAAGTACTGCCTAACACCTAAAATGCATAAATCAACAATACCATAAGTATTATCATAACAAAAGCCGTGCTAACCTTCTTTTTTGTTTAACAAAAATGCTTGAAACATAAAAACAATCACTTGGGTTGAGCCTGCATTCAAATATAACATGGCAGCTTGATTGTATAATGAACTAGTAGTAATATATGATAATACATGTTTGATTGCAGGCCACGAGTTAGGATCCGCAAGAACACGGTTGGTGGCTTGATCGTAATGAACCTCCTCTAGCCGAATCAACCAAGAAAATACTCGATGTCTCTTCTTTAGCTTGCGGACTTGGCGTGCACAACACTTGTAGTCAAACATACTTTCACTTAGCCTATTCACAATATATTGTGCGGTACCGATGTCATCCGAGTTATCAACATAGTTGGCTTCAAATGTTCCCATAAGAGCTTGATCTGCGAGCACATCGACAAATATAGAGTCGATTTTTGCATCCCAAGTTAGGCCATAGAGGAAATCCTCTTGTATCAAATGTATGTCCTTACTCATGCTCAAGCTTAAGCTTTTGAAGTACTCACAGATTTAAAGGTGTACTAATGTGTATGAAATACATTCATTTTATAGAGGCACTGAATTTAATAACCAATATATTCAATACACTCATTATTGGTTATAGAAAGTTATTATAAATAGTAACCAATATATTCAACATACTCATTATTGATTATAAAAAGTTGCTATAAATTGCAACTTGAAGAGCTCAAAACTGACAGAAAAATTATCTTCTGACTACTACCATATAAATGACAAATCAAATTAGGCACTGTGAAAAATTATCTTCTGAAAAATGTCATAATATCATTGTGTGGTCACAATACAATTGAAAATATAAAGTTGTCTTCTCTTAAAAAAAATGAAAATAAAATATAAAGCTGGCTTGTGTAGTCATTCATATGCCAGAAATCACTTGTACTACATTTTGAACACATGTGTACAAAAATTTCATTTGCTGCTCCATAAAATTGTGTACATCAACTTGTTACAATTACATTACATAGGTGTACAAAATATTCCATAACTTGGTTACAAATGAAACCTCACTTTTGGGAATGAGACATTTATATCATAAACGAGATGAATAAAACTCATTCCACTCTCATTCGTTAAGTTACCAAGCACTCAATAAGTGAATTTGACTCGATTCTATTTAGTATCTCAATTCTCAAGGTGTACATGAGCATATATTGGTAAATAATCACAATCTATTTTGTTACTAAACCTGAATGGAGAATGCTGAGTCCCAAGATATTGTTAGCTAGCCTACACACAAAAGTTGCAATGAACTGTGATTTTCGCCATTGTAAATTACATCTCAGAAACAAGGAAATAAATGAAAAAAATCACGAGAAGAACCATATCAGTTTCGTAAATTAGTAGAAAGAACTAAATAATGATTTGAAATTTAGGGTTTTACCTTGAATTTCTATTCACATGCTTCACGGTTTCTTTGATCGGTTGCTGCAATCAATGAATCGAGTGTGTGTTGCAGAGCTTTCCGTCCCCTTTGCCGCTACAGAGCTTTGATTGCTCAAATGTATGAATATAATTAGCCATAATTTTATCCCCTGCTTCCTCAAGTACACCTTTTCAGAAATTGGACATTTGAAGTTGGTCTAGGATGGAGATCGAATTCATGACTAGGGATGGGTTTGAAAATCCCCAAAACAAATGATGAAAAGAGATAGTTGCGAATTGAAGGAATTGGATCGTTATAGGTGGAAATTGAAGGAATTGGATCATTGCAGTTGGGAATTGAAGGAACTGGAACGGAAGGAACTTATGGTTGAAGAAGGCGAAGAAGAGAAAGGTTCAGACTTTTTTTGCAATTCTAATTCATAGCCATAGGCAAATAAATGAAAAAATCAATCATAAAAAAATATTGTTAAAGGGTATTTTTGACATTTCACACTACAATTCAATTTTATCTTGCAATCCAAACAACTTAAATATAAATTATCATGGAAATTAAAAAATTTAATCCATCAATCCAAACATAAATTTTAAATCATCTTTTCAAACTGTGAACAGTGCAATCCCACTAAATCCTATCCTAATATATTTATCTGGTCTAACAAACCAAACGAGCCCAGGGCACGTTTGGTACATGAGATTAGGGCAGATTATGGCCTAATCTGGGCCTAATCTTAAGTTTGGTTGCCAATGATAGGCTCGCGTTTTTTGCCTCAGCCTGAGAGTAATATGAGATAATGGGCGATATTATATCTGCCCAAATTTGAGAAGATTGACTATCGTGTATAAAACACGGAGCAGATTAATGTTACAATCCCTAAAATACCCCTTGGGTATATAAAACAAATCCTATCCTTTCCACTTCATTTTTCCGTCTTTGTGTAAGGAAGAGGCTCTCTGGCGACGAGGTAGGCGAACGGCGATTTAGGGTTTCCTCTGCCATTCACTCTCCCTCACATCACTCTCCTTCACGCTTCACTGTATCTTCCTCTCATCGTCTTCCTTCCTTCATATTTCTAATGTCTTACCCTCTTGTGTTCTTTTAGGGTTTTTCTTTTGGCGATTTGAGCGGTGAACGGTAATTACTTTCATTTTTTTGTGACTGAAATTGTGCAGATCATATGTTTATGGTGATTGTCAATATGTATTATGGTGATTTTCAGATCGTATGTTTATGGTGATTGTTCAAGTTGTGTGTAGGGTATTGTGAATTTGTTTTCAGATTAGGCTATTGTGATTTTTTGTTTGGCTAAAAAAACCCTGTTTGTGTTTGCCTAAAACTAATTTCTAAGATTGGGCTCAGATTTTGCATCTCGTATGGTTATTGTGATTCTTGGTTGTGCTTGCATGTGAGTTTTTTCTCATGATTCTTGTGTTCTTGGGATAACATAAGCAATATTTAAATAGCACGTGGTTGGGTGATAGATATATATCAGCATTTCAAAATAATCAAATAAGAAAGGTAGAAGGTTTGAGGGAATTTATTATGAGAGAGTTGAATGTTAATGTGTTTAAGCAGTAGGCTTATAGAGCAAGAAGAAAGGCCCTAGAAATAATTGAGGGACTTCCTGATGAGCAATATTCAAAGCTTATGGAGTAAAGAAACTTTAAGTTCTAAGAAAATTTCCTCAAGTTGCACTCAAGATGCTGCTACATAAGAAATTGTCCAAGTTGAAGAAGAAGAATCTGAAGAGCCTGTACGTGTTACTAGACAACAGAAATTGAAGGTTAACTTACCAAAATTTATGTCTTGAGAATCATGCAGTATTCGTGCAACTTTTTTTTATTTGAGTTTATGACTTGAATATGCAGGTGAGTGGGAATGAGTCTTTGAGTACAAGTAGTCACTCATGCCAATGCAACAGAGACCAAGACGAAGACTTCAATGTAAGTATGTAGTTTGTGTTAATTAATTATGTTTTAATGTGATTTTTTTAAATTCACTGTAAGTATTTATGTGATTTTGTTAGGTGCTTGGAACCTCTACAAGGGGGAATACAAGTGTAGTCACTCATGCTAATGTTAATGCTCAAGTAGTTAAGTGTCTTTGCTACGCACGTGTTGTGTATCCGGCCATCGAACAATACATTTTGGATGGGATTGAAGTATCTGAAAACATTGACCGTTATCGCTCGTATCATCGCATGGTCAGGTGTCCGTGCTGTGCTAATTACCTTTACATTTGTAACTTGATCTTGTTGCAAGGTGTTAGGTGTTGGTACTAATGTAATTATGTGCTTTGGTGTTGACAAATACTCATGTTTTGTGGTTTTTGAACTATGAATTTGTATGATGATATTTTGTTATTCAGACAAAACTCTTAACTTTATGAAAGTACGTTATGGATTTAATTGTGTATTGTCACAATTATTTATTTTCTCTTGTGAGTTATGTTGTACTTGTGTTTGTAGTTAAAACTCATTTTTTTTTACTATGAATTCCTAATAAAGTCTCGACATTTTTATTATAAATTTAACATTAAAAACTATTAATGTATCTGAGGGTTTTCAGCGAAGAACAATGAGAAAGAAGTAAACAGAATTTCAGATGAGGAATTTGATTTCAGATGAGGAATTTGTTTTGATGAAATATTTGTGGTTGTATGGATTTTGTGATTGGGGTAAAAATGTAAATAAATTTATTAACCGAGGACAATATTGTCATTTTGTCATAACATTCAAATCAAATCCTACCATTATCTTGCAGAGTTTCTTAAGAAACCAAACACAAAATTACTTATTATCTAATATCCTATCTTACTAGTTTATCCTATCATACATTTATCCTAAATAAACAATCATAAAGACCAAACGTGCCCTAAAGGTTCCTCTTCTTGCAATTTATGTTTCTCCACAATTCACAAACTATTTCGGGGTAAAACAATATGCTAAAGGTTCTTCTTCTTGCATTATTTTAATACTCCGCATGTTAAAAATTATTGCAAGTTAATTTTTTTTAATGATTTATGTCGTTTCTCAAATAAACTATTTATATTGCAGGCGTTGCTTAACAAAATGATATTTTCTTAAGCAATTATATCTATGAAGTTAACTTCTTTTATTTCTTTAATCAATTTATGTTTTAAATATAATACATTATTTATAATATTGCAGGTGTTGCTTAACAAAATGATATTCTCTTAAGCAATTATATATATGAAGCTAACTTCTTTTATTTCTTTAATCAATTTATGTTTTCTCCTATTTAAAAAAAAAATGAATGGTCGAGTATAATTGTATTAAAATTCAGGGTTAATTCCTTTCGAATTTATTTGGTGTAATTTTGTTAGTCTCTCTCCATCAATAACTTTTATTTTAAATTTAATTTGTACTTAAAACTTTTTTTTAGAAAAACCATATTTACACGGCTATGAATTTAGGATATCTTTAAAGTTGTTTTAGCAGTTTTAAGAGAAAAAAAAAAAAGGTTCGGGACAATGAGAATATAAAGATAACATATAATACGCGTACAAATTGGTACTCAAATAAGAAAATAGGCCAAACTAAATATAACCCTTGAATATATCAAAATATCGTGATTATATCTTTCAACACCTCAACCATTTTGATACGTTGTGGATCATGAAGAATAATCTTTAAAATCATATAAGTAATTAATTATTTAAATTCTTGAATTGACATCCATTTAATCGAACAAATTCTACGCATCCCACCACAACATTGTTTTAATTTGTTTATGTTTTCTTAATATATACCACTACCACCATCACAAATTTGGCTTTTAACATTGCTGAAGATGAAAATTGACGTAAAGTTAATAACTAAAATACTGAATATGTGGTAGGTTACAATTCTGCGTCGAAAAACATTGATTTTGGCATATTATGTTGTCCGATGGATATCCTTTTCAGCTCCCATTAAATCTAACAACTAAAATTCTTAATATGTAAGGGGGGGATTTAGACAACAACATTGCAATTGTTTCTTCTTTCCTTACCACCCCACAAAGCAATTTCTTCCTCTTCTGCATTGAAGCTGATCGATTTCCACATCTTCTGACAAAATTTTGTCCAAATTAATCATTAATATTGGATGAAGTTTGTCCATGGCCATTAATAAGAAATAACGTGGATTCAAGCTCGTTCTCGTCAATCTCTATCATTGTTTTCTATCGTGTATTCACGCCTTCTACTATGGTAGAAAAGGCCGATTATCTTCGTGTAAGTTCTAATTTTGTACTCCTCCGTTGAAATACATTAGCTAGGTTCATTTATATGAGTATGGATTAGTTTACATATAAAGTAAATAAATTGAAAAATGAACGGAAGAAGTAGTACCTATTGTACAACATCAGTTTAAAATTACTTTCTATCAGCTAATATCATTATGTACGGTATTGGTTTTTGCCGCATTCTATCAACGGATTTGACATAGTGTACATACATATTATACATATTTTTATCTTTTTAGTCTAGAAATAACTACAATTTTATATTTAGTGCATACGACACTTGAAATATGTTCCAATAGAGTTTTTTTTTTTTTACATTACTTGTGTATTGATGACGTCGAATTCTTTACATATGTACTGTTTAATCAAATTAATATAAATAAGAATATTAGTTTAAAAAAAAATTAATGTAGAATATTGGAGTATAATAGAACCAAAGTGATCAGACATTGTGAGTGAGTTTTTTCAGCCCTCTAAGATGGGGAAGTGCAGCTTTTTACACCATAATTGAGCCCAATAATAGTTTATGGCCAAACAAGCTCCAACAATATATATGGTCATATCATACATATTTCATATGGGTTGTTTCTGCAGATAATATAAATTAAAGAATCTAAGTCTACTTTTGCTTTGGACACTCACACAAGAACATGCAATAAGAATGGCGCAAATTCACTTGATGGGTATCTTCTAATTTCCATACACTGGCCCCACCTTCCATAAACAAATCATCTCGCCACTTCTTTAGCCAAGATTCAATGTTCACTTAAAACATTCCATTCATTCCACTTTTTTACCAAAAAAAAAATTGATTTTTTATCTTAATGTAATTGTTATATTTGCCTTCTTAAAATAATTAAGTGATTGGATGTTAAATATTTTATGTCTCTACTTTCATTACAGTAAATATTAACTATGAATATGCATGTAAAACAATAAAATCACATTAATTATACATATATTTATTATTGTATAATAAGTAACTTTTTTAATTCATTTGATATGTTTTTAAACGTCAATTAAAGGGGAAGGGATAATAACTTTTGTGATAATTTCCGTTTGACAGATATGCAGAGATATCTAAAGTATCTTAGACTAAACTATCGTACTAAACAGGGTAATATTGTATCCAATTGTTTTGTGGGTGTAGTTTTGATGGGAATGTATGATGCAAGTAGTGATGTATTGGAATAAATATTATCTAGGAAGTTCTATACCATCAAAAATTGGTCGTGCCGGAGTGGTTATCGGGCATGACTAGAAATCATGTGGGCTTTGCCCGCGCAGGTTCGAA
This sequence comes from Galeopsis tetrahit, assembly GCA_963675135.1. Taxonomy (NCBI): domain Eukaryota; kingdom Viridiplantae; phylum Streptophyta; class Magnoliopsida; order Lamiales; family Lamiaceae; genus Galeopsis; species Galeopsis tetrahit. Next base: position 68,267,088 of record OY776122.1, on the reverse strand, counting down.
TCCTGCCGACCACGATTTTATCGTTTTTTTCTGTACATAAAATTATCCTTTGAAAAAAAAACATTCTTTTATTTTAACTTTCTTTCTTTTTGGGAAATCGGAGCATTTGAATTTTATGTTTTTAAAATGAGAGAAAATAAGGGGTGAAAGAAGAAAATGAAAAATTGTAAATATGGGATGAAGGGGAATGTAAGAAGAAAAATGTACTCCCTCCGTCCCATACTTAAAAACCCAAATGCACGAATTTTAATGAATTAATAATTTATTAGTATTGTGTAAGATAAAGGGGGTAATAAAAACGTTTGTAATATTGTGATGTTTTAAGGAGATTGTTTAAAAGTGTTTTACTATTTACCTAAAATGTCTTCAAGTATGGAACACTCAAAATGATAAAATGTGTCTTTAAGTATGGAACGGATGGAGTATGTTATATATAGCCTATAGGGCTGATACATAATAAAAAAAAAAATCTCATTTACATTTTTTTTTTTAAAGAATAACCCTTCCCCATGTCTAAAAATGACTAGATGACTTAAACTTATGACCACATTAATCTGTGTACTGTTGCTTTTATTATATGATTAACAAATTTATAGATTTCAATTTAATTCTATTTAAAAAAAGAATACGATATAAATATCAAAATGAAACATTGTTTCATGTATAAAATCGTCTTATATAAATTTAGTATAAGTGAACATTTTTTAAAGATAGATAAAAAACAAAGATAATAAAATAAAATAGAGTTTGAGGTATGATTATGATCCATGGGTGGTGGTGGGGCATTATAGTTGTAGATTCAGAGCCGGGATGGCTGGCAGCTTGTAGTATTTATTATATGTTGGAAAGGGCAACGCTGATAAGATTTAAAGTACCAGCAGCAATTAAATCAACTTCATGACTATTTTTTGGTTTCTTCGTCTGTCTGAATTCTATTTTCTATGGGGAAACTGATTTTACCCCTACCTTAATTAAATCGGGTTTTCTATTATTGCATTTGAATTTTCTAGGTTTTAATCAAAATATACACTTAAAAATATAAAATAGATAATCCTGTTAGAATTCACTTTTTTCTGCTACTATATTATTTACTCTTACTTTTCTAAATATCAATTTCGTCTGTTTGATAATGTCTGATGAATTATGATTATTGCTCAGTTTATTCCAAAAATTAACATTTTCTCTTTTGTTTAAAAATGAGGCTACTTTCCCTTATTATTAATTTTCTGAGCTTTTTTTAAACAAAAAGTTATACTCCGTATTAAAAAGTTGGAATCAACTAGCACCCATAGATAGAAGGAAGTTTGTAGAGAAATTTTCAGGAGTTTACAAACACTAGAGCCACTATTTCGGCCACCTTCATGCTATCTCAAGTACATTCACAAGGTTAAAATTAGGAAGAATTTTAGGTCTTAGTTAATTCACATGCAATATGAGAATAAATTTGTTTATGATAATTAATGTACTCGCTTCTCAATTTGATGAAAATTCTGACTAATTAATATTTCTTCTACCTCTTCGAAAGTTATTTATTTTGTTATTTTAGACGTTGATCATCCAAAGTTAATCATTTCTTTTTTTACAACACTTTCTTTACATTTTATCATTTCTATCACTCTCTACATTTTATTTTTCTTACTGTTCATCTCTACTTTTTTTTTCATATATTTCCGCACTACTAGAAATTTGGCATTTCTTGACATTTAAAATTGTATTTATAAACCACTTTTCAATACACTTTATTTATCATAACATTTCTTTAAAGTGTCCTCTAAGTTAATGTAATAATAGATATCAATGTATTAATACATTCTTAAATGTCATGAATATGTAGTTTAGCCTACACTTAATTAATCATATAAGTTGTTAATATTAATTAATAGTGCAATATTAAATGTCAGGACAAATTATTATTAAAATTATTTTTAATTATCATTAATTTTCTATTTTAATTAATACTACATTATTAAATGTCAAGATACATTCATTTTAAAATCCATTTTTTATTCCTCCAAAAAAAAACTAATTTATTATTATTTTATAATATTAATTAATAATACGCAATTAAGTGTCATGATAGTTTCATTTATATATATTAATTGCAATTAGATTAATAACAATAATAAGAATTTATAATAATATTAAAACAATAAATAGTAAATTAAAAAACATTCTTAAGCATGAAATAATATTGAAAATCACAAATAAATTAATTGCACATTTTACTAGACACGAATACTTGATAATATTTTGTGAAATTACATCAAATAAATTCTACAAAATTGTCAATATAATCTTTGCATAAGTTAGAAGAAAAGAAAACTAAATTCTAAATTGAGGCTCTTTAACCCTCAAATCTTTAGGTATAATTAATCAATCGATCTCCATCCTTGAAAAAATCCAAATATTCTCACCCTTACCTACAAAAAGTAGAAACATGATGTGAGAACATAAAATTAATTGTAAATTGTAACAAGGAGATTTTAGAATATATACTAATTACCTTTACAACCTCTAACATAACATTTTTTTTCTTTCCTTGGCACTGCACATTCCACGCCAATCTTTCACATCTCGCCATCTATTGGCTGACCAAATTCATTAAATCCAACTTTCCCCAAACACTTTGATATAAGTGGGATGTCGTTGAACTTTTTTCATAAATTTAACAACAATTCCATTACCTATTTCAACAAAAAAATAAATTTCATCACCTATTTAAACAAAAAAAATATATATTATTTTAAAGAAATAAAGTTCTATACTATATAATAGGTTTATAAGGTTACCTTGCTCGTGTGCTTTCATTCATTTGCTAGTGTTCATAGCTTTCATTCATGATCTCGAATCTTGATTCCTCCCTAACTTATGTTCCTCATCTCCTCTTGATTCCTCACAAGGAGTTTTACCTGTACATTCATTATAAATTCTTTTATGAGTGGACTTGTTTACCTGTTATTGCTGCAAATTACAGAATATTAACAAAGTAAAATTAATGTGACACAGGAAAAATGTTTTCTTACTAATGATATTATATTTAAGAAAAAAAATATAGATAATCAATTCATATTTGTATCCCAATAATTTAACATGTGAAATTGACCCTGAGCATTTTGAGGGTGAACACACGTTGCAAAATTGGCTCATCTGAAAGACTAAAAAATTTTGGTGTACTTTTTTCCCCTAGTCCTGTAAAACAGATTATTATCTTCTGCACAAACAAAACAAACATTATCCATACAGTCCAAACCATATAATAGTTGTCATTCATTTTCTAGTGGAGATAAATAGTGCATTAACATTGATGATTCTCATGCACATGAACTAGTGAAGATATTGATATTATCAGAATGAGAAATAAAGAAATCCAGAGTTTTTGCTAATTATTCAAAAGGTTTGAAACTCTACACGCATTTTGTAATAAGCGGTAGTGTTTAATAGCTATCATCCATTCCAGTATTTAACTATAAAAAAGAGAAAGAAAATCAACTTTCTGCCTTAGCAATAAATTGAGATTGATATGAAAACACTGTTATTGAGTATCAAACCTTAAAAATTTGAAATACTCACTCAATCACTTTCAATTCAATAAATATCTTCTTATCTAATTAAAAAAAAATCTATAGACACAAGGAGTACTTATGCATCACAGTATATAAAACCAAGAGGAAACAAAAATAAGAGCATATCAAATAGGTGTTCTATATATCCAGTAGAAAAATTAACATTAATATGTAATTTTCGAACTACAAATACAAATTGTTTAATAAAATAAACACTCAAAAGGAGATAAATCAACTCAAGAACTCCAGCCTTTGAGTATTCAATTCTTGAGTCAAGTTTGGCGATGATCCAATAACAAAAAAATGTGAAATACGTACCTCATCAGCTATTTGTGATTCTACAATGAGTAAATCCAAATCTTGCTCCTAAAATAAAAAAATAAATAATCAATTAACTCAAAGACATCAATTATACCTAGAATTCATTTTGAAGACTCAAGCGCGAGCAAAATTACCTTCGACGGGTGAAAAATAGGTTTTGATAGACCGTTTAAAAAAATAGATTTTGATTTGCTAAACGCGATTGTTCGTGGAAGAAGGTCTAGACCACGATCCAATTTTCTTTTTCATCGTTGGCGGTTTTTTCTTCAAAATAACATCTATTAAATAATTTAATAAATAATTAAGCCTTTAAAAATAGATAATTAATAATTAAGGATACGCCATATTAAAGAAGATAGGCTTTTTATTTTTTTTATTATATTAGATATTAACTAAATTAATAATCAATTAAGCTTTTGAAATAGATAAAACTTTTAAAATTTTATCCTAATGAATTATATATATTAACAAAGATAATAATATTTAAGAAATGATAAATTAAGAATATTATATAAAATAGTCTTTTTTCGTCCCAAAATGAAATTCTCGTATTCATTTTTTTTGTTTGTCCAATAATATAATTTCATTTTACGATTGAACCACCTAAAATTGAACAAAACAGATTAAACTAGTGAAAACCGACTATAACGATTAGACCGCCAGTCCAACCAATTACACTGTGAGCAAGTGTTGTGAACCGGTTCAAAATCGGATCGGGACCGAAATCTACACAGATGTAGGGGTGTAAACGAGCCGAGTCGAGTAGTGCTGAGCTCGAAACTCGACTCGATTGTTATACTCGAAACTCGACTCGACGCGGTCGAGCCTAAAATTTTGAAGATCGAGTTTGACTCGATAAGAAACTCGAGCTCGGCTCGACTCGATTACCTATATAATTTTTAAAATTAATTTTAAAACATATTTTTTTCTAAAATAAACTCGATCTCAACTCGATTACTCGTATATAAATATAAATTATATATTACTGTCAAAATAGTAAATATTTTTCAAGCTCGATTAGGCTCGCGAGCCTTTTGAGCCAAGTATTTATGAGCTTGAACTCGGTAGCTACTCGAGTAGCTCAAAACTCGACTCGAGTCGATTTCGATCTTTTTTCGAGTTGAGCACGAGTACCTCGCGAGTAGGCTCGACTCACTTACACCCCTACCCAGATGGGTGGACCGGAGACCGGACCGGTTAATTTTGGTCCAGTCCGAGTTTGGACCTTTTCAGATTGGATTTTTTTCTTCCTTTTGGGTATTACTTAGTATATTACTCTATTTGTAGGTAGAGATGTCTATCGAGCTGGTCATAACCCGATATGGCCAACCCTGCAGGGCTACGGACTTGATCCTTAACCGGTTCATACTTAACAATCCTACAATTGTTGGGACCTAACCCTAACCGTAACCTTAGCGGCCTGGTCACTAATGGGCTACAATAATTTATTTATTTTTTAAATTAAAGGTCTCAATTGACACGTCCAACAAGCAAATAAAATAGAAAAATATATAATTAGTTAATAATCTGTAAATGAAAAAATAAAAGTATGATTTAAACACAATTCTAGAACTCATTGGTCTTTAATATGACTAAATAAATATCATAATCTAATAAAAAAAATAGTAATAATAACGTAATGAGCTACTTAATGTTTATAGTTATGGTTACGGGTCAAATGACCCAAAATTTGTTAGTCACATTTTTGTAGAAGATCTAGATATTTCTTCATATTTACTTTTAGAATAAATTCTTTTTCAATATTCTAAAGAAATAGTTATACGCATTGATCAAGTTGATCACAATTGTGCAAGAATATATATATATATATATATATATATATATATATATATATATATTAGCAATAGTTACTTGAAACCTTAATTTATTCCATAGGAATTAATACAAGTTCAAATGAAAATGTTGTACACTGAAATAATCTAATCTTGATGATAAATAAAAAAGTACCTAAGAAAATAAGAAATTTCAATGAAATAAAAATACATTAAAAGAAAATCTGATCCAATGAAAATAAAAATAAAGAGAAATTCAATAAAAATTTAGTCAGATTCATCCAAATTAAATTAAGCAATCTTTTAGAGTTAATGATAGCTTTATATATTTCATAGGAATTCGTCTCAATGTTTATAAGTCTTGAACAAATTTGTAATGACATATAAAAAAAATTCAATTAGTTCAAATGATCAATATTAGATTATGAGTAATGAACCTGCTAACTACCAGATAAATCAATTTTGAAATCAATAGCAGAGTGTCAAAAACAACCCTTCGATCCATTAAACTGCGTATCATCCCAATACAACATTTCTTTGTAGAAATCTTGGGCATAACTAATTTCACAATTTCTTAAAATTTGAATACACTTTGCACTAAATACAAAAATTTATGAATACACTTTACACTTTTGAAATTATCCATCAAAAGAAACAAGTATAAAATATAAAATTTCCTTTGACAAACAGAGCAAGAAAAGAAACAATACAGAGCAGGATAAGAAACATAAATATATATGATTGAATCCTGATCGAGTTTTTTCTTCCAATTTGCCCTCTTTAATGCTTTTAAAACAATTGATTCAATTTATGGCACCTTCATAGATTTTAGATGAATTTGGATAGATTTAAGAAGAATTAAAAAAAAAACAGACGCTTTATTTATTTTTTTGCAGGGAACATAGTATTTAAACAGTATATAATTAAAAAGATTCTTATTAAATAGTATTATTAAATTATTATTTTAATATTATTAATTTTATGTTTGACGGTTCATTTTTTCCCTTTTTCTTTTACATATTAAATTTGTTTAAATCTTATTTTTGCTCAAAATTTAATTATAATAAATAATATGACACTATTCACAATGTCATAATTATGTTTTATAGATATTTAGTTAATATTGTATTATTAGGGTGTATTATATTATGACAATTTGTTATAAGTGTGTTAATAGGGTATAAAGTTATGTAGTTTTAGATTATAGAAAGTTAGTGTACTAATAAATTAGGTTTCATTACATTTTTTTATTAGTGTACTAAAATTAATGTACTAATAAGCCATTTTTCTAGTAGTGCCGTATCACAACAATCCAGTGGAGCTGTATATGATACACATAAATATTATATATATATATATATATATATTTACTGTAATATGTATCATATTGTTTTACTACTATCAAATATTATATGTGAAACAGTCGTATAGTAACACAGTCTTGCATAATACTAGAGTGATACCCAAATTCATATATGTATTCATAAATATTTATTCATATGAAATATAATATGCTATTTCAAGTAAAATTTATTATTTATATAATGGAATGAGTCTTGTGTGAGACAGGACTTTACTTTAGCATCACTATGAAATACTCCCTCCATCCGCCTATAAGTTTCACGTTACTTTTTGGTACAAAGATTAAGAAAAATGATTGAGAAAGGAGAGAGATAGAGAGAAAAAGTATGATATAAATTAAGTGAAGTGTAAGAAAAAGTACTTACCAAAAAAGTATAGAAAACTTATAAGTGGACAGACAAAAATGGTAAAATGGAAAACTTATAGACGGACGGAGGGAGTATAAATATGCTATTTCAAGTAAAATTTATTATTTATTCATATGAAATATAATATGCTATTTCAAGTAAATTTATTATTTATATAATATAATGAGTCTGGTGTAAGATAGGACTTTACTTTAGTATTTATAGTTTATACCTAATTTTGTTTGAAAACATGATTCAGATAAGATTATAAGTCAAAGTCAATGAATTAATTATACAAATACACGTGGTGGAAATATATTACAAATATGAGAGCGTCTAATACAAGTTTTTGTCATCAATATAAACCATTTAGGATGTGAAAATAAATTCATAAACAAGTTTAAAAAATCATTTATTGTGAAAAGATATAGAGGGAGAAAGCTTTAAGCAAATTCATGGAACAATTGAAAGAATGAATCTATTATCTTAATCATCTCGTGAGTCTTATCTCTTATATATATACTCCGTATAAGAGAATAGAGTGATCAGTTTACAAAGGGAATGAAATAGAAAAAGAAAAAGAAATTGCAACAGAAAATAAAAATGATAAAATGGTAACTAAACTTCTCATGATTTGTTCTCATCACATTTATTTATTTTTCAATTTAAAATTTAAAATTATGTAATACTGGAATTGTTAAAATATACTCACCGGTCTCGACATAAATTTCTCACTTAACTATTTTGAACGTTTTGTCATAAATTTTTCATTTTTTTAAATGACAAAATTAAGTATTTATGTACCTTTTCTTAACCCTATCTCTTCCAATATTTTCTCTTTGTTGTCTCTCTTAATATTTTCTTTACAATAAAAAGGTAAGTACTATTATTTACTTATCATTTTTACAATAATATAATTTGTTCATTTAGGGTGGGTTGACTTGGTTCCACGTCACACATCGGTCATACTGCCCTACCCGTTTAAAGAATGAGGCTTTTTGTAGAACATAATTGGAAATCTAATGAAAACTAGGAAATTGAAGAGAACAGTTCTTCTTCAATTTGTGTGAATAAAAAAGAGAAAAAAGCAAAATTTTAGGAAGAAAGAAAAAAGGTGATGAAAAATCTGGAGTGTACTTTCCTTAATTTAAGGTCAAAATCTCATCAATCACTGAATTCAAAATAAGGAACTTATCCTTAGCACAATCCATCAAATCCTATCCATTCTTAACAATTCTATCCAAAAAGACAAAAAGGCAACTAACACAAATGTAATGTACTATAAACAGGGCTACTCCAAATTAAGGATCATACAGCTGCCTCTAATTTCTTAGTCACACACATATTGAATACTCCACTTTACATATAATGTTCTATGTATTACAAATTTCTCATTTATACTAGGTATTAAAATAGTCATTAAAAAAAGATGACACTGCTGGTTTAGTCTCATTCATGCAAATAACACATATTGACATTTATAAATTGCATCGCGAGTATCTATAGTTTGATTTGTTGATGTCATTTATTGTGTTGCACCTACTAAATATTAACACATGGCTGAAATAATATTATATATATATAAAGTTTGTTTATTTTTCCAACAAATATCATAAATTCTCAGTCGATGCATCTATATATACACATATATACAGAGACACAAATTTGCAGAGCAGTATTTATTCTGAAATTAAGTCGGTCCAACACATACACACACACACAGTCGATGGAATCCACCAGTACTCACACGGTGGAGATACCCATGGAAATGGAATTTCACGAGGTGGCGCTTCCACCTCACCGGAGCACCTTCCGGAAACTGAAAACACGCCTTAAAGAAACGTTCTTCTCCGACGATCCTCTCCGCCACTTCAAAAACAAGTCTTCTAAGAAAAAATTAATACTTGGATCTCAGTACATATTCCCAGTACTAGAGTGGGGCCCTCGATATAATCTTAAACTACTCAAATCCGATGTTGTCTCCGGTCTCACCATTGCTAGCCTTGCCATTCCTCAGGTTTTTTTTTTTAATTCATTTTAATTAAAACAAATATACATATATGTTAGTACTAATTAATTTGATCAAATTCTTCTTCAGGGAATAAGTTATGCAAAGCTGGCAAATTTGCCTCCAATTGTTGGACTTTGTAAGTTATGCATGAATTAATTAATAGAATTAGATAATTAAAAAAAATACTAATATTTTGTGATTATAATAGTAATTTATAATTTCAGATTCAAGTTTTGTGCCACCGCTAATATATGCTGCTCTTGGAAGCTCAAGAGATGTAGCAGTAGGCCCAGTTTCAATTGCATCTCTAATAATGGGGTCAATGTTGAGACAACAAGTTTCACCTGTGACAGACCCTATTTTGTTTCTTCAACTTGCTTTTTCTTCTACTTTCTTTGCTGGTCTATTCCAAGCTTCTTTAGGCTTCCTAAGGTATCATTTTAATTTCCTGTAACAAACAGCCCCTCCCTCCCTCCCTCATAAATATTATTAACTGTTTCTTCTTTTTCTTATCTCTAATTAATTAAGGCTTGGATTTATCATTGACTTTCTGTCAAAAGCAACTCTGATTGGATTCATGGGAGGTGCTGCAGTTATTGTTTCTCTTCAACAACTTAAGGCCCTGCTTGGTATTCAACACTTCACTAAAAAAATGGGAATAATTCCTGTTTTGACTTCTGTCTTCCAAACCACACATGAGGTATTTTACTACTCGGTAATTAATTTTATGAAAATACGGAGTATTTAATTGCTTAAATTTTTAGAAGGAGATTGTAACCTATGCCATGCATAGACAATATATATAATGAATAGTATTTTTTAAAAGAAAAATATGAAACGTGTCTAGTGATCCAATTCACATATGCTGAAAATTTGCACGCCCAACTCATATGTAAAGTGGGATTCTTGCATTTTCCAAAAAAAGAATCAATTGCATATAAAGGCAATTATATTTATGCATCGACATCTAATTAATTCAATTTCTTGTCGTCCTTTTGCAGTGGTCATGGCAAACGATACTGATGGGCCTTAGCTTCTTAGTCTTACTTCTTTTTACCAGACATATAGTATGTATTCTTCTTTCCATTTAATTTTAACATGTATATAAAATTATAAATTATCATTATTACATGAGTCAATACTATAAAAGCAGTTGACACAAAAGCTCAAGAGATTTTATTTATTTATTTGTTGTTATCCAAAAAGAGTTGGAAATTGGTTTTCATTTATCTCCAATTGAACATAATGATACACACACATATATATTTCATATTGGTTTGATGAAATTTATAAATTTTACAGAGCATAAAGAAGCCAAATTTATTTTGGGTATCAGCTGGTGCCCCTTTAGCCTCTGTGATCATTTCAACTCTGCTGGTTTTTGCTTTTAAGGCACAAAATCATGGCATCAGTGTTGTAAGTTAATTTTTCTATGCTTTAAAAATTGTTTTAGATGCAATTACTGTAATTCACAAATCACAATTAATCACCTAATGTTTAATTAATTGAAATCAGATTGGGAAATTACAAGAAGGATTAAATCCTCTATCACTGAACATGTTGCATTTCCATGGAAGCTACTTAGGCCTAGTCATCAAAACCGGCCTCCTCACTGCCATTATTTCACTCACTGTAAGCATCTTTTTTACCTGGATATTTTCATTTTATACATTTTTATGTAAATTAGAATGATAAATGTGAATAAATATTGGTTTTATGGTTAAACAGGAAGGAATTGCAGTTGGAAGAACTTTTGCTGCATTGAAGAATTATCAAGTGGATGGAAATAAAGAAATGATTGCAATTGGGCTAATGAACATAGTTGGCTCATCCACTTCCTGCTATGTCACAACAGGTACAACACCCTCACTAGGATTGTAACTCGTAAGTGAGTCGAGTAGATTCGCGCACTAATTGCGTTTGGCTCGAAAAAAGTTTAAAATTGACACGAATTTAATCTAGCTTAATAAAAAACTTGACTAGAAAGGTGCGAGTTTGAGTCAAGTTCAAACTTGAATCAAGATTGAATTTCGGTTAATTGAAACGAATGAACACATGCAATGCAGGTTCGTTTTCGAGGTCAGCAGTGAACCACAATGCAGGTTGCAAAACAGCAGTTTCCAACATAGTAATGGCCATCACAGTCATGGTGACTCTGCTCTTCCTCATGCCTCTCTTTCAGTACACTCCAAACGTCATTTTGGGGGCCATTATCGTCACTGCAGTCATTGGCCTTATCGATATTCCTGCAGCCTTTCAAATATGGAGAGTCGACAAATTCGACTTCCTTGTCATGCTCTCTGCCTTCTTCGGAGTCCTCTTTATCTCTGTTCAAAATGGCCTTGCCATAGCCGTAAGTAAAACTCTTTCCCTTTAGTATTATTATTATTACATTCTGGTATCTAATATTTGAATATAATGCTCAGGTGGGATTATCTATTTTTAAGGTCCTTATGCAAATCACAAGGCCTAAAACAGTGATGCTGGGAAACTTACCCGGTACAGATATTTTTCGCGATCTTCATCATTATACGGACGCTTTGGCTGTCCCTGGATTCTTGATTTTGAGAATTGAAGCTCCCATTAACTTTGCAAATACAACTTATTTGAAGGAAAGGTTGGGTCTTGTTAAATTACTACTATACTGTATTGATTTATAGTGTTTCTTTTCTTTTGTTTTTAGATTCGTTTTTTGGTTTAAATGGGATGCAGGATTATGAGATGGGTAGAAGAGTGTGAATCAAATAGCAAAACACAGAGTGGTCTCAAGTTTGTGGTTCTTGATTTGTTAGGTGAGGCTTTGAAAAGGTTTAAGGAGATTATGAATTAATTAAGGATTAACAATTTTATTGTCTAAATTTTTTTGTAGGTGTGAGTTCAATTGACTCAAATGGAGTGTCATTGTTCAAAGATTTGAGGATGGCATTTCGAAAAAGGAATCTGGAGGCAAGTTATTATTAGGACTCAACAACACTACTAACTTTATGCATCTCTTTTTTTGTTTGAATGAAATAAAATGTTGTGGTCTAATTTGATCAAGTTGAGATGCAGCAGCAGCAGCAGCAGCTTGTGTTGGTGAATCCAGTTGGTGAGGTGATAGAGAAGTTGAAACGAGGGGAGGACGCGGAAGAGCTGGCACAACCGGATTCTCTGTTCTTGAGTGTTGGTGAAGCAGTAGCATCCCTTGCATCAACCATCAAGAAACAACCATCCAATTCTGTGTAGGGGCCTTAACTCTTGTTTACCATTGTGTTTAAACAATAATTTACCATGACAATGTTCAGTACTACTGTATATACTTGATTGTGCTTTGAACTATGAATGTTGCTTTAAGATGGCTAGTGGATTAAAAAAAGAAAGTAAATTGTTTAGATTATAAGGAAGAAATAACCAATGAATCGACAGAATCAATGTCTACTACGTTAAAACATGAAGTAGCTCGCAAGGACAAGGGGAGAATTACATAACTGCGTCAATTTACCAAGGAAATGGGTTGAACAGACAATTTGGAAAGACCTGAAAAATAACAAAAAAAAAAAAAAAATCAATTTTACAAAACATGAGTGCAATTGTGCAAAAATAAACTTTACTTTTCCATCGGTTTCAATTGTTTTTCTGGATTGGATACAATTGGTTTTGAGATTATGTTAATAAAAAATTGACAAAATTTTGAATGTAATTGGACTTTAAGTAATTTTGATATAATTTTAATTATTTAATTGAATTTTTAATTCACCGGATTAGAAATCTAGATAAAATTATAATTTAATTACATCAATTATTTTATGCAATGGAGTGTACATAAAAGTAATACTATTATTCAACTTACTTTATTTTCACCCTTTAATTATAGCGTATTTACTTAAATTGTCAATGATTTTATAAATACTTAAATTTTGTCATTGATTTTATTTATAAAATCATTTTATATTAAAAATCGTGATGAAATGAGTGAGATATAATAATTTTAGAGGGAGGAAGTAAAATTAACTAAAGTAAAAGATGGATGAGATATACGGAGTATTATGGATTGGGTTATATAAAAGTAAAGTAAGGACGAATAAGAGTACATATTGTAATGCCCAATAGATCACTCGGCCAGTTTTAAATTTTATATCTATTTTATTGACATATATTATTTAAAAAATAATTAACATCACTTAATAATAATAAAAACAAGTGTTAAAACTTCAATAAAAATTGATCTAATTTCAATCCCATTCCACCCCTTTTTCAATCCCATACGTCGTTATTAAATATAATTTCCGTTTTAAAAAAAAGTAAACGTAGAGTCAAATTTTTTTAGGAATATAAATAGCCAAAACCAGTTTCTTCATATAGACGGAAAGGGGAGAATCCGGATTCAAGAGTTAGGGCGCGATCCAAGAAATTGTAGAGTGATATAAAGTTCATCAGCTGAAACTCAGGAGCAAGAAAAAATGGGGAGAGGCAACGAAAATCATGAGGAATTGAACACCCGTAAGTATGGAATCCCACTCTATGGCGCAGCATGGGTACCACCCGCCGCCGGGAAAGAGGATAGTGTCGTAGATTCGGAATCTCCCCCTGCCGCCACTTCGAAACGCCTCATCGTCTTCGCCGGAGGTGGCGGAGAAGGCCACAGCGGAATACCAAATGCTCTCCTCCTGTCGGCCTTTGATTTGGAATCAAATTCCCTCTCCGATGAGCCGGTGAGATTTCTTATTAAATGATTCACACGCACATGTACACGCGCGTATGATGGATATGATGCATTTATCGTTTACTCCAATTCTTATTAATTATTTGCATTCTAGCTTTGTTATTGATTTGTCATTTTTTGAGGAAAATGCAAGTTATGGTTTTTGCTTTGATCAAATGAAGTGTTCACTTGGTATATTCCTTTACGAGATGTTTCAAAATTGTGTGAGTAGCAATTCCAGTGCAACGCCTTGTTAATAAACTTAGGGCTAGGCTTTAGATCTGATTGTTACGTATATATCTTAGTAGAAATAAAGGGAAAATCTAAAGCTAGTATTGCTGATTTCATACTTTTGAATTGTCGATAAGCTCCAGCTGACTTCACTTTTGAGCCTACCCGAAAGGGATAGATGAAATTAAACTTGTATGTATATGCTTTTCGGATGTAGTAGAATCTATACTATTATTTCTAAAGCTTATGATGATGTAATGCAGGAATGTGATTTTAATTATTTGCTCAAGTTGTATTTCTTTTTCTTTTCGTCCATTTCAATATCTGATTTCAATATCATAGGTGGCAAAACTTGAAACTGGTAGCGATTTACCATACAGAATGGCAGTGCATCCTGGGGGAGAAGGTGTAATATGTTCATTTCCCCAAAGTTGTAGGTAGGTTTTGCCTCTACTATGCAACTTGATATTACACTGTTACTCAGCTTAGAGTTTTATCTACTACATCTGGTATCTGGAGAGATTGGCTCCATTGTGATCCAGAAATTTATAAGTTCTATTCTAACGGAGCTATCATATTACTTTTCTAGTATTACTTCCTTGGTGCTCTGAATTTACATCCTACTGTTTTCTTGCTTAACAAAATCGCTCCTTTTGTTTCTAATTTCTGTAATCTTTCGGGTGTCTTTCTATCCCTTATGTGATGATGCACCTTCAGTTAACTGTGCAATACAAATCCTATAAGTGGCACAACACATACAAATCATGTTCTTATAATGTATGTACAGAGCATGTGTAATCACCAAAGGTACACAGTCAAAAGCTCGTCTGAGATATATTGTTGCTGTGCTCTCTTGAACTTTACTTGTATATGCTTCTCTGGGAAAATAATAGTTAATGGCATTTCAACTTTTTATTGACCTTTGTGAATTATTACTGAAGCTTCTTACATTTAATGATTTAACATACAGATGGTTTGAATGGGGTTCAACAAGAAGCAATGGTGAGCATATTTTGAGTTTGAAGTCATCTGAGAATGTCCTTGAGCAGTTGAAGGATGTTGGGCAACAGTTAGCTATGACCTTTAGCCATGACGGAAGTTTACTTGCTGTTGGTAGTGAGGTAAAGAATTTTAGATTGTCATATATCACAAATGTTATCAGTTTCAAGTTGAGAAACATATTAAGAACTATGCATCATTTTAAGTTAAAATCTTGTTAGTGCTAGCAATGACTGGGAACTATCTTGTCCTTAGTTATTCTGGTTGATGTCTGATATTCTAGTTGTTGAACGTTGGGCGGGATACATTTGTCGATCAACTCAAGCTATTTATATAGCTAGTATACATGTGCATTGTGATGTAATATTACTGCCAGTAAAATTGTTTACCTGTGTATGAAGGCATTGGAAGTTTAAGATGCCTGATAACATTTAATTTATCATTTGGTATCATGGATTGTGAATGGGGGTTGATGGGAGGGTAACGTTGTAGTTGCCAGAGCAATAAAAATATGAGCACTTTAAAGTAACCGGTGAATTTTAAATATTTCATTTACAGGATGTGCAACTGTGCTTGAATTTTCTATAAAGCCAGCTAATGGGGGTATTCGTATATATGAGAACATCTAGACTTCAACTCTATTCTAGCCTGGGGTCTACCAACTACCAACTACGAACCTGTAACTGTTTTAGATGTCTACATATGGCTGGTCGTATGCTTGGTTGTGCATGTTTGGGATCAACTTTTGGAAATAAGTTCATCTAGAAAATGAACTTTTTACTAAGTTTGTTTGGAGAAGACTTTTGATATTAGTTATTACTGAGAGATGATTGGTGAACACACATTTTAAAAAGAAAAAAGAGAACAAAATTAAAGAATATAAACTTTTGTACCCTCTAGGGTTTTGAGAAGCCACAGTTCCCACTTCTATAGAATGAACTTCTAGCCAAAAAGCACATTCAATATTAACCATCTGCCACCTAGCAATATTTCAAATGGTCTTCTGTTTCCTAACCTCTGATTATAATGTTTTTGTAAATTCTGATTATAATGTTTCAATACAAGCTGTATGTCGGCAGTGATGGTAACCCATTTTAATTTACTTGATTTTGACCTATTGGGGACAGGTTTCCATTTCTTGCTTAGGATGAGGGTCTCATTCGTATCTATGTGATATTCAACCCCCTCGCCCTCCCATTTATAAATGCTATATTTCTGCAATCATTTTTACACACATTATTCAGTTATGCTCGTCTGTTCAAAGAAATCAAAGCATTGGCTTGGGGCCTCTTTTTATGCAAGTCGAATTTTGTGTTGTTTCTATTAATTCACTTACATTGCTGCAGTGCAGGATGGCAAGTTAAGGGTGTTCAAGTGGCCGTCCATGGAAATTATTCTCGATGAGGCTGCACATCCTTCTGTGAAAGATTTAAATTTTAGGTTCTCTTTAAAAATTGGATCATTAAGTGCAATTCACAGTTTATTCAACATTGATGTTTCATTTGATTAAACTACTTGTCTCATGCAGCCTTGATGGGAAGTTTCTCGTTTCTGTTGGAAACGGTGCTGGAAAAATTTGGAATGTCGAAACAGCAACTTCTGTAGCGTCACTACATAAAGAAACAGTAAATTTTCTCTCTATAAAACGAGTTTGGGGCTTATAAATTTGTTCTGTTGGAAATGAAAAAGATATGTTAAGCTTGTTGGGATTGTGGTTTTAACAGGGTTTCAAACTATTTAGATTGCTGTTTCTAGTGATTTTGAGCAAAGTGCATTAGTAGATCTTATGACATGGTTGGCTAATATTTGTTGATTCTCTTTGTCCAATATTGAGTGGGTGCTTTAGGTGCAAAAAAAAATCGATGAGTTTGTTTTCAGTGAATAATACCTATTACACCTCTTTAATTTCACCTTCTAAATTTCTTCTACTGATTCCAGGGTGAGAGTTTAGGTTATTGTCGGTTCTCGCAGACTGCTGACAATGATCAGGTTCTGTATGTTACATCAATGCGAGGTTAGTATCTTCTAGCAGATACATTTTTCTGAAAAATGGAAATATTTCTATTTGTGGGACTTACTATTTCTGTGCTGTAACCACCATAGGTAAAGACACTAATATCGTGAAGTTTAACACTTCATGGCAAAGGATAAGTTCAACGTGCATTACCCGAGAATCAGTCTGTGCTTTTAATGTGTCACCTGATGGAAAGCTCCTTGCAATGTAAGATTAAGAATACGATGATTACTTTTCCCTTTTTCAAGCGTTCCTTGTTCTCTTTGGTTCAAACTATTTTTGTTCTCCCGAGGGCTATTAGGCTTTGACTGCTGGAGCAAAGGTAATAATACAACCAGATTTTGCTCTTTCCCTAGTTTCTCTAATTATTTCACCATCTTCAATATACTGCAGAGGAACTGCTGAAGGGAATATTATGATTATAAGTTCTATCAACATGCGGGTGCATACTCATGTCAAGAAAGCACATCTTGGCTTTGTAACAGCTTCGGCATTCTCACTAGATTCAAGGTTGTGAAGTCTTCTTGTTTCTACAGATGTGTTTTTAACAGGGTTCTTGTTTTTAACTAGATTCAAGGCATTCACATCTTGGGTTGTTCTTGCAATGTAAGTGTAACTGACACAGATGTGTTTTTAACAGGGCTCTTGTTTCTACATCCATGGATTCAAGTTCGAGGGTGACATTGATTAAGGATAAGAAGAATGATGGTGGTATGACCTCATCTTGTCTTTCATACTTTGCAAAAATAAGATTAGCAATAACCTGGTTTTTTGTTTTTTATTATTTCAATTTGGAAAGACATATATACCTGGATAATTAATAAGTTGAGTTTGAATAAAGTCTCACAAATTGTTCAGTCAGAGAATTTTGAAGTGAGTCTAGAATTATTACTATTCAAAATTTAATGAATCATATTATTGTTGCAACTCCATTAACCTGTTTGTATAAATATTCAGTTTTGTACGTATCATTTTCTGGGATATAAAATTTATTCTAACTCGTGAATCACTTGACGCGATTTTGCAGGAATGAGCTTGTGGATCATTTTGCTCATGATTATACTTGCGGTAGCTGTATATTATGCCAAAACGAGAGAACTTATCCCTCTGTAACCGTGATTTTGCAATAGATTTTGGTGCTGCATGATATGGAAGATGTTCAATTTCTACAGTTGGCGAGCAGAGTTCCAAACTGAGTTTGACATAATTCGTATTGAAACTCATGATCCTTGTGTTCTTGATCATTTTATTGACAGCTTTTTACGTGCGTTATATGGCTATTTTGTATGAAACATTTCTCGGTATACAATTTACTTATTTAACATCTCATCATATTGTAAGATCACCACCTTACATTCGATGCTGCTAAATACTCCTTTGGCTCTTGTCCTACCATTAATTCTTCAGCAGGAATTCGTAGTACATTAGACACCATTTGTAGTTGTAGTGGTTAATGAATGAACAATATTAATTTATTTTCGTACTTTATATGGAATAATGAAATTTAAAATAAAATAAAATCATTATCATTTTTATTTACCGACACACATCCTATAATTTTTCAAAACAACATTTTTTTTCCGTATCCAATTATAACCATGATTTTAAAGATAGATTCTTCTATTTTTTTTTCTCAGCAATCCATTGGCTAGCCAAGTTGAACTTCTTCAGAAGTTAATTTGTTGCATTCCCGAAAACAAAATTTATTTGAATGAAGTAATTATTTGCAATTAACATCAATATACCCTTAGCCTTCATCATTCACAGATTAACGTCAATATGTCTCCAACGACAGCAATGACCAATCTATACAGAACCTATCCTATGTGACTGCTCTATTGTCCAATAAAATAATACCAAAGTTCCATTGCCTTTTCTTTTGGGCATCTTTTTTAGAGGGCTGCATATTGGCATTGCCAAATTCAAGCTCAAATATGTCGTACATTTTCTATTTGGAATTAATTATTTGTATGGGAGTTCATCAGTGTATTGTTCTGAAGCTCTTTAGTTGTCAAAGAAAATTCCAAGTGACTAATTTTTTTGGAATGGCCATCTTGAGGGAGAAGAGAACCAACAGCAAACATGGCTGTCCAAATGTCTTTGACATAACTTATTGGCGCTTCCTCTGGTAGAGTGAGTACCCAAGAAATGCAGACATTAGAAATGTCCAAAGCACCTACACCAACAATTACTCAATTAACTAATGGCCAAGAAATAATGCAAAAATGCAAGTACTTGAAACAAATATTAAAGTTTGGAAAAGAGCTGTGGGGGAATACAGTATTAATGGCGTGCCATCTTTCAAGGCGTTTGATTCTTGATTGCATGTCTTCAATAACGCCTTCCAGTGGAGAAGCATCTCTACTTGGTGATGATTCTGAAGCTGAACTGCTACCCTGTTCAGTTCAATTTTAAAGTCAAGAAGCGTTTCATTAACTGCCGCACAAGTAAAAATTACTCAGGCAGTCGTATTTCTAATCTGCCAAATTGAAGATTAAATCTATTCACGGTGCTTATATTAAAATAAAGAACTTAGGTAGACATGCATAAATATTTTATTTTATTTTGAAAAAAGATACCTGAGATAATATATGGTCAACAAGTTCTTGCAATCTTGCAGCTTGCTGAGAATGAATCCCACTAGAACTCCTCTCCACTGCTGGTAAAGTTTCCAGAATTATCTGAAGATAACTCTGAAAGAGAGAAAAGACGAGGGTGAAAATGGGAAAAGTACGACTGAATGCAGTTTTAACCATAGGCATCAATATAAGCAATACTGCAGAACCTTTGTGGTATATGAACCATCCAGCTTAAGAGTTGAGCCAACAGCTACCACTGTTTCCTTATTTACCCCCTTAATTTGAAGATAAGGATTTGGGACATCTTGTAAATGATCAATCTCGATAAGAATCTACAAAATAAAAACAATAAAGTGAGATGACATTTATCCATGGCTGATATAGGTGTGGAGGCACTATCATCTAACAAATGTCAGAAGAGATGGGAATAGAGGCAAGTCTTGGTGTTTATTACGAAAGTAAAAAGGTGATAATAGATAGAGTAAATATTGTTTCAACGAGTAGCCTGGAAAATCAATTTACAGAAAATTTGCTTCAGAATCGAAGTGTTTATTGAACTTCTATCCTGGTCAATAGCAAATATAGGAATTATTTAGCAAAAAACCAACACACACTTCAAAGGCAATAATACTTTTTTGTCCCTGAAAGCTATAATATAAAGACACGGAAAATTAGATATTTCATAAGTGAGAAATTCAAAAGAAATTATATCATCATAGTCAACCACCCAATTGTGTTCTGAACATTCATATGGGTGAATCTTGGAGGTCTAATTCAGGTAGAAGATCCAAGAAATGATGTATAACCTTTCCATCTTGGTAAATATAGGCAGATGCTTCAATATACGCCACAGCTTGATACCTGACATTGCGAGGACATAATTTAAAACAGTCACCAGAAAGAGAGAAATGTGGTATTAAGGGCAAGCTCAGAGCATAATCTTTATTGTTACAGAAAAGGCAGACAAAAATTAGTGCAATGAAAAAAAGAGTTGTGGACTTAAAGCTTCATTTATACGCGGCTAACGACAAATAATAAATGAGCAAGGGAAATCCTTACTACACAAGCCCAAGTAATAATTAGAGCACATCTTTAGGTATGAAAGCGAATATGAAGAACCATCAGACGTACCCAAGGTTAAGCAGACCTGCTACTGTACTTATGCTGATATCAAAATCCACCTTTGGTTGAATAATAAAGTTTCCTTCTGTAATAGGCTTCACAAAGAAAGGAGGGAGAATTAAATAATAATGACTTTGTATAAAATCTATCAGAAGAGAAACACAATTGACTTTGTATAAAAGCAAACCTCTCGAATCAGCAAAGCAAATCTACCCTCACATATTCGGACTCTTATACAATCACTCTCTGTCAGCTGCCCATTGGCAGGTATTCCAGACAAGCTCAGATAAATGTCAATAAAATTCTGAACTGAACTACAAATCTTTGTTGGATCAAGAATTTTCAGAATATCTTGGTAAGCAACCTGTGAATAGAATCAGCCCATTAAATGAGGAGCAATAATACAATATCAAAATCCAGTAACAGATAAGAATAACTTACTTGCTTATTACTTTTCAACACGAACAACGAGCTCTCAGCCGACAGCACTGGGTCAAAGTCATTTCTGATCTTCAGCTGCATCAGAGAAATTATTCTATATCACAATCAGTAGTAGAACATTTTCATTGTCTTTACCTTTTAATAAACTCAAATCGATTTTTTTTAAAAGACAAAAAACTGTACACAAGAACACATGCAATGAAAAACCAACATGAGCTTCAACAAGATGTGGTTCTATGTGCTGCTGGAACATTGGAAACACAGTAGTCATAATTTCATTTTGAGACATGAAGCATCCAACTTGACTTTTGTCTCTCTGAACCCGAGAAATAAGGTGCGAATGGACCCCTCCAACCTGTTTCATGACATACGATCATCACTTCCAAGCCCGTAACTTCACTAAAAAGGTGAGTAGTCTCAAACGAATGTAACTTCATCGTTTCATGATACTTACAACTGCAATCCATATGTCTAGATGCTTTCTGATGTCTGGATGCAAAGCATAAACGCCTTCAAAGATTATCTACCAAACAACAAGCAATTCTTTCAGAAGACAAGATACAGTGATAGAATGCAAAAGGTCATATAGCAGTCATTTTATCATGTAACTTTTTAATGTCTGTCAAGAAAAATCTCATTTGTGCTACTTCTGTTTCTGAGAGAAGTGTTTATCAAAGCAGAGCAAACGATGGAAAGCAAATTCATGACATACCACGCCACAATCTTCAGACACTTCAAGCTCTTTCAGACCACTTCGAGCATGACTCTCCAGATCAAAAACAGGTACTTTTGTTCTTCGAAAATGTTTTATATCATCAATGTTCTGCAATAGCCAGAATGGAAATATAGTCAACAAACAAGGGAAAAGATAGTGTATCCATAATATCTTCTTACCAAACACAAAAAAACTTTTGCAAACGGGCTTTTGTGTTCAAAGTCCATTTCGAAAATGTTACCACACACGCACACTAAGAATTGCAACTAAAATTACTTAAGAACAACTTATACAAAACTATCTGGTAACTGAAGTAGGCTAGTCATGCTTGCAGCTGTCATAAAAAATGTCCCACAAAAACTAACTATTAATGATTATCCTAAGATTCTTTTCAAACTCTTAGCCTATCCATGAGCAAAACAAAGAGGTGATCTTACATATTATAAACTCAAAACAATAAGCTTTTTAATTTATTTTGCGTATGCACTAACCCAAAGAGACATATTGGACATGCTCGACATGTACATGTACAAGTACAAGTACAAAGTAAGTTTCAAATAATTTATACATCTATATCATGTCTTATCACATATACAATTTCATCAAAAGTCATTTGATAGAAATTTTGTAGATGGAAAAAAATATATCATAAAATAGCGGACAACAAATCAAAGTAAATAAAATATGCCTACTTTTGACAGTAAAGCCAGATCAAGAGAGCTGAAGTCATCGTACTTAAAATCCTTCATTTGTTCAGACTTAAAGTAGCTCTCAAGGGAAATGACTTCACAGCCAACAATGTTTGCCATCTTACGAGCCAAACTTGTTTTCCCTGATCCACTTGGACCTCCTACATCAAAAATTAAGAGTCCTACATCAAAAATTAAGAGGAAAATAGGGGAAATATACAAAAATGGAAACAAAAGGATACAGATTAGAGAAAAACACTCTCAGAACTAATAGACACACTTTGTACAAACCAAAAGAGTAAAGACAGAAGCCGTATGTTTGCAGCCCAAGTGAAAACGTTAAGCACATGTACCCCAACAAATAATATAGCATCCTCATCATACCAACAAGAGAACATGATATGACTAAACCAAGAAAATGCAGAAGTCACGGACCGGCTCTGGTGAAAGAAAGATCACTACACTTATCCTCAGAGCTTTATATATCAATACAGTTACACCTAACAGTCAAAGAAGGCCTCTTGCCACCTAGCCATTATATCCATCCCATCAATTACGTCTCTTACTTCATTATTTCCTATCTAATTTTTTTCCACAATAGGTACTTGAATATTTATGTCTAAACGAATCGCCACATGTATATCATCTCTTATCCAATCATTTACTGTATTTTAGATTTTTAAATCTTCTCTAGTAGTTCTCTAAAACTCATAATGCTCATCCGTCTCATAGCACAAATATATTGGTATTCATCATCAACATAATTTATGCTGCTCATATTGGGACAATAAGAATCCCCGAAATATTACTCCAATAATCACATTGTCATCAAACAGCTTTATTTTTTATAAACCTATATTCGCAATATTACTCTATTGGGTTCAGTTAGGTAGAAGCACAGAATCGAGTTGTAACTGTAGTTTTACACAGGGAACATCTGGACCTTCAGGCTGTTCTACTTATCTATGAGTTGTTAACATAACTCAGTTGAGCACCTTAGGAATTTACCTCTGAAAAAACTGATTTAATGTCTACTGACCTGACCAGAAAGATATTGCTTTCCAAGAATATGAAAATTTTAAATTAGGAGCATTTAAAAGAACAGTTCAAGAATTGCTAAAAATGCAGGGTTGCTAATTCATATGTTAAGATCCTTTAATTTAATAAATTATTTGGAGGTGGTTGCTTTTCTTTAATTTACTTTGGTAGTGTCAGAGTGGTACAAGCAGACATCATTGTTTAGTGTGGCAGAAGAAAGATATGAGAGGAGTACATCTTACCGATTCCAACTATCACTGGAAGTCCCTTGTTCTCCACTAATACCTGCAATAGTTGTATGCACAAAGTTGATGCCAGTTAGAGACTTTGGCAGATTAAAACTCCAATAAAGAAGCCAAGTAATAATCTCATAATTTATATAACAGCACATACTTGTATTGCTTGTACAGCTAGAAGCAGTCCTCTATCCAGATCATATGAGTCCGGCATGGGAGCAAGCTGCAGGGCATCTCTGGAAGAACGAGGGCCTGTAGTTGTTTCATGATAAAGTTCACCAACAAGCTTTTAGTTTATTTTCATAGACACGTTATTTTAGGCAGATGATTTTCACTAACTAGTAGCAAAAAAGGGATATACCAGAAAGAAGAGGGTCGGGTGGGTTAAAATGCCATGTTGCCAAGACAGGCTCCATTTTAGACTTGGTGGGTGAGCGAGTCCATGGCTGAGACAAATCCTCGATGCGGTTGGGAGTTATACGAAGTGGCTTAGGAGCGATCAATCTCTCTTCAGTAGACAAAGGTGGGGGTGTATTAAGCCGTGGAACCACTGTAACATAATTAATTCTGTTAGCCTATAACCGAACAAACTAGATCAGAAGACAATGCAAATTTCAATATTTGGAATTTTCCTATTTTTATGTTTAAAACCGTACCACAATCATTTAACTCCTATTATTCACTATATCCAATTTAGCAACACGCGGGGAGATTACGGTTAGGACAGTCGGATATAGTTGAATACGACTTTAAAAGAGGAGCAGAGGATATATAGGGTAACTTGCATGTGCATATAACATGTTCAAACCTTGTCTCTCAAGTATCATCTCGAGGTATGATTTCGTGATCCAAGGTCCAGTTATACCTAACCTTGATGATTCTGCCCCAACTATCTACACAAGATTGACAGCATTAAAACATAAGTTTTAACTCCAAAACATGGATCACGAATATTCTACAGAGGTACCAAATTCAGGTTATATTTGTGGAAATACATTAAGATTGATGGAAGTGTTCATACTTTTCTACTTGAGCCCCTGAGTACCATATAGGTCTCTCCAAGAGTATCAATTGTCTCCAATGACACGGAGAGATTACCATCAACTACCGAGGTTGATGCCCTTTTATAACTCACAACCACTGTATATCCTAAAGCCAGCAAACCACCCAGAGTCATCCGCCCAACCTGAAAAATATCATAAGGATAAGTTGCAAACACTAGTCCATATCAGAATAACTACAGTGTAATAGCTTTAAGTAAGGCAAATACAAATTCTAGGGTGAGAAACTGCATCAATAAAACACAAAATATGTACTTATGCAGCAATCAAATGCATAGCAATGCACAATATTTTAATGTACTGAATCAAAGCAACAAAGATCGATGTTTTTTGGGATTGCAAGAGCAATCAATAGTAACATAGATGGGACTTCTTTCAATTTCAATAACAAAAAGCTTCAATGTTATTTTTTCTCCCACACTCGCCAACAAAAAAATGTATATTCTTTTCAGAAATATTAAGTTCAAAGCTAGAGTGTTCTGTCAAAAGTAAATGGTTCTTGATAATGGGAGCTACTACCATAATTTCATTTATAGTAGATATAAGATTATATAACCTAAGGCTTGTATGATCATCTAGGCATAACAAAACAAGCCTCATAAAAGTTGCAGATCAAAACATTGTACCTCAAACTCAGCTCTTGGTCGGATGATGTAATTTTTATCAACAATTCTCTGATCTCCAAGTGAGAGATAATACTTAATACCAGATTGCCGCACCTTGATCCAATCATTTATTCGTGCTTCTTCACTTGCAGAAGGTGGTCTCAAGTACATCTCGATAAAACTTGAAGCAAAAATCCACAAGCTCAGATTCTAATAACATAAAGAAAGTGGCAAATGAAATGGCAACTAACCATCTTCATGGGCATCTAAGGCACGAAATTCCATGGACTAAGCAACTTACTTGTCAATTTGTGCTTCCTTTCCGTGAAAAAAGTAAACATCATTTTGAGACTGTTGCAGACAATCAAGTCCAAGTCAAAAAAACATGCAAAAGAAAATTTTATAGAAAAAAATTATTTCCTGCAAGTCAAGAATTTCACAGAAAGTTTACTGGCATCACCGTACTAACTATTCATAGTAGATAGCAATAACATACCTCACTTTTGCATTTGAGCTTGTATATTGGCTCTCTAAATGATGAAACAAAACTGTTGTTAATTCTAATCTACACAAGAAATAAAACCAATCAAGAATAAGGAGGGATGTAAGCATAAAAAAGTTAGGATGCCAGTATAGTACTGAGTGCTAACCTGAGCATGATGAAGGTCAGGCTCAATATGCTTTCTGAAGAGCGGGAAAATGCTGTCAATTAGGTAGTCCAACGAACACGACTCTCCGATATCATATTGAACTTTGGAAAGTAAACTAAAATGTACACCACCAACCTGATCCATATTTTACCACACTTGTATTAGTATGTATTATGACAACAGCAAAAGTAATATCAGAATAGTTAGGGACTGTTGCTCAAATTAACGCCATGAAATAACAATATCTAGACAGGTCAGTGTATATATATTAATATATACTCAATAAAAATTGACATTATGTAAAAATTACCACAGCAACTCGTATATCCAGTAAAGACCGTAGTTTTGCATGCAGGGCATAAGTACCATCAACAATAACCTACAACCACAAAATGGAGAAACCGACTAAGCAAATTTATAAGAAGTTGTTTGACACAGTAACTATGACCCAACTTACCACCCCAGATGAAATGCTTTTTACGGATTTTGAACCAATACGTCTTCTTCCTTGAAAATCAAATACTGGGGTCAATGTCTCACGGCCGTTTATTAAGTCCTATTGCAACAAAATATCAGTTATAAAGTACTAGTTGTTCAATCTAAATACAGTAAATGTCTTGTCACGTTTTCATACAAAGCATATCTTTTAAACACCAAATACAGTTTGTGTTTCCAAGGCATTCGAGAGGTGGGGCAGGCACAAATCTGGTAGATGCAATGCTGAGGAGTGTGAAATGTACTTGCTCATAACTTTTGGACTTGTAAAAACACTAGTTTTACCAGAACAATATATCAACAAGTCTATAGACAACCAGAGTAATCCAAAAGAAATATAATGTAGTATTTCTTCCTTTCTGAACATATATCAGATTTGCCCAAGTCAGTAAAATTGAAGAAAAGACGGACCTCGAGATTGTGCACAAGAAGGTCAAAATCAATTGCATCGAGAGCATGGCTATCATCAACTCCAGTGCGATAGTTTTCCATTGAGATAACAGTGCAACCAATTACAGATGCCACCTTTTCAGATAAGCTTCAACAACCATTTCATTCAGATTTTCAGTACCCAAACAGATAATGTGAAAACAAAAGGCAATCAACAACTCATATTCACATCAAGAAAACTGAAGCAAGTTTAAAAAATACCTTGATTTTCCTGATCCAATTGGGCCACCGATTCCGATGGTGACAACACCATCTTTCTTTGACCTCAATTCTTGAATAGATTTCACCAACAAGTAGTATCCATGATCAAAAGACTGCAAAAATCAAAATTATATATGAACACCCGAATGACAGCCTCTTGAAAACAAATATAACCATAACTACAAATTACACTCCAAATTCAACTTTCCACACCAACACAAAGCACATTCAATCATGCACCCCCAAATTCTGAAATTTCGGAAAATACAACCCCTAAAAAAGTTAAACCTAAAAGTGCAATTGAAAGAAAAGAAAAGAGAATTACCACATGTAGGGGGAGAGATTGGAGAATAGATGAAGAAGTTGAAGTTGAAGGCTGCTGTTGATAAAAATCACGGCCACCCTCTTGGAAAACTCGCTGCACCAACTGATCATCCATCGATTTTTAATTAACTACAAAATTGCTGCTTTTCTTCCAATAAATAAGTATTTTTTATGCAGGCGATGAAATTTTGAGTAGAGGATCTTCTTGGACTTAAGTTTCTCGATTTTGTACGAGAAACTGTAAAATATCCTAAATAAATAAATGATTGTTTGCGCATGAATATGATTTATGGATGTATTTATTCTCTTTTTCTTTGCCCCTTATTGCAACACAAAGTAATCAATTCAAAAGGAAAAAACTCGCTGCTTCATGCTTGATATGATAGCGTGTGTTTTTGAGTTGGGTACCTTTTTTTTTTTGTTTTTCGAGATTCTTAACTGATTACTCTACTTTTTTTCTTTATTTTGAGGATGCCAATGGCAGTGGATGAGTTTTTAGTTCGATATTAACTCATTGTGATACGGTAAAAATTTAGTCAAACAAGTCTACGGTGTAATTTGTACACCATTATTATTATTTTTAAAATAATTAATGGCAAAGCATGTTTGTTTTGGGAGTTTATTAACTCATAGGACTTATAAACTAGCTAAAAAATTTTAGTAAAACAATTATGACCAAAATCAGCTACAAAATTTCTAATATGACCTTTCTTTATTAAATTAACAATTAAATATAATAATATACTCTTATATCATTTCTCATTTCAAAACTCACCCCTTTATATTCAAAATTCTGAAATGGAGGCGGCCTTGGGTTTTTTGAGGTTGCAGCCGTCACCAACTACACCGCTCGGAGAATCGAGACACTGGCCTTCGTGTGAGTGGCGGAGATGGATGAGGATGGTGGCGTCGACGATTTGACCGTTTCTTTTTGCGATTTGTGATGTTGAATTTGATCCGTTTCTTTTTGCAATTTTTACCTTGTCGGCGATTGGTTCGCGATGGATCCAGATTTAGGGGGGTGTATTCAATTAAGATTCTGTTGGATTTTGTTGGACTTTTAAAATCTGGGGGTATTCAATCCGGATTTTTAAAAGTCCTTTAAAATCTGGGGGTATTCAATCCGGATTTTTAAAAGTCCTTTAAAATCTGGGGGTATTCAATACGGATTTTAAAAAGTCTTAAAAAATCTTTAGGTATTCAATAGTCTACGGATTTTAATACTCTATGGATTTTCATGGATTTTCCTCCAAAATTATAAATAAATTTCACTCTCCAAAATCTCTTCTAATAACCAGAGATTTCAACAGATTCTTTATTTTTCACCGTCATCAATTACAACATCACAACATCCGTCAATTTTGTATTTCAAAATTCGGTTCTCTCCTTAAAAATTTATTTACAGTATATCAGCGCAGTTGACACCATTAGGTTAGCAATAATATGTTATCGCCACCTAATTTATAGCATTAATTATTGTACAGAAATTATTCTAAATATAAATATTAACAAGATTTGTATCATCTTTATATATATAATATATTATGTTTATTTGATAAATATTTTGTAAATATTTGATGTATATTTGATAGATATATATATATATACACTTTGTATATATAAATACCCCACTTGTAAACCTTTTACAATCACTCAATGAAATTATAATTTCTCTGTGAACAGTAAAAGTAAATATCCCTACTTGTTTCTTTATTGTGCATTATTTTTTTCAATTACGTGTTATTTTTTCCAATTACGTGATGTATTTTCTACAGCCAATTCACCTTTAAATCAGTAAATCATGTGCATGTATTTTTTTTTTTTGAACACTCTATCCAATTTCTTTTACAATTATCTGTTGTTCTTTGTTTTGCGACACACTGCTACTTTGATTTGCAGGAAATTTAGGTTTTATTTGGTAATTGAATTGCCCCTTCTTTCGGCTGCAATGGAGTTTGATTCCTGAGGCCATGTTCTGGGGCCAAATAATAATATATATTTATCATCAAAGTGCAAAGATAACCCACAACTCTTTCTTTTATTATTGTTTTAGGCTCGCTCGCTTTGGTACATCCCGATTGCAATTTATTGTCTGTGCATGTATTTTTTTTTATCATCTTTTTAATTATCACTTGCAAATATTTCCTTCCGCTTCATTCATATTAAACTATAATTTCTTATGTGCAATTATAGTCTTATAGTACTTATAGATGCAATGATCTTTAATTGGTTTATATGTGTACATATATGCACGTATACATCAGTATATATTATAATAAACTATTTTATATCTATTAATATAGTAATATTATAATGGGGGATCCACAACAAGATACAAAAAGAAAAACATCCTATGAACAATGGACTAAGGAACAAAGCGACTTATTGTTAGAACTCATGGTTGATGCTGCGACTCGGGGATGGCGTGATAATAGTGGTATTTTTACCAAAACAACAGTGGAAGAAAGAATACTTCCTGTTCTTAATGAACGACTTGGGTGTAATAAGACCTATAACAATTACCAAAGCCGCCTCAAATGGTTTAAAAATCGTTGGTTATCTTATTCAACCCTTATGAGGTTCAGCTCTGGTTTTGGGTATGACCAAACTACTAAAAAGTTTACAGCTTCAGATGAAGTATGGGATGCTTACTTAGAGGTAAGCTTCTTAAGCATCATATTACAATAATATTATAGAATTATTTTATTTTGAGAATATAGTGAATTAATAAAAAAAATTCTTTATTTATGTTAGGCTCACTCAAAAGACGCGAACTTGCGCTATGGGGAATGTCCTGATTATGATGACTTAGAAATTGCTGTAGGAAATGGTGTTGCTATAGGGAAAAGCTCAATTGGATTGGGCAGTGCTACTGATGCAAGAATATTGGGAGATAATGAAAATAGAGATATACGCATAGAAGATTTAAATTATGATGCTGAAAAAGAGATGTTTGTAGGATTATCTCAAAATGATCCACCATTTGATTCCACAACACCTTTAGGGTTCCCTGAAGTGTCCGAGGTCTCCACTCAAAGAAGAAGTCAACCCAAAAGAAGTAGAGCTCAATATGAAACAAATTCTAGCTCTACTGAAAATATCCCTCAGGATGGTCTTATGGAAGAAATTAAAAAAATAACAAGCACTTTTAAAGAAGTTCATAGTCTTTTAGAGAAAAGAGATATCGTACTAGAGAAAAGAGAAAAAGAAAGAGCTTATACAACTTGGGATGCTATCAAAGAGATCCCAAATTTGGATGAAGACATTCGCCTCAAGGCATTTGACTTGGTTTTTTTAAGATGATTATTGAGGAAAGAGCTAATTGGATAGCTTACAAGATTAGAGAATATTGAATACTAGTGTAAGACCCGCGTTTTACGCGGGGTTAAAATAAATTTATAATACATTTTAATTTATTAATTAAAAAAGTAATCGTTAAAATAGGTATATATTATAAATTTATCATTCTATTCAAATATAAAAAATAAAATGTTGTATCAATATAAATTACATCATATGTATAAAAAAACAATAAAACAATATTTACTTTGATTTAAACACCTGGATTTGGATTTTAGGTTCCTACACCTATTTTATTTCGGAATTTAAATATCAATTTTTAAAACTCACTCAAAACTACACGTATCAAACATATTGATTTGACATAAAGTTAAAATCTTTATAATACTTCAATCATTATAATCTTTCTCGACAATAGTAGTACAATATAATAAATTCAATTATTATACAATTATCTACTCATTATAATATCACTTAACAATAATATAATAATACAATTTAATTCAATCTCTTACCCGTTGATTTGACATAAAATTAAACTTTCTGTTATTAAAAAAATTCAAAAGAATTACACATATTACTATTTATTAAAATTTTAAAAACTTTTTTTTCAAAACATATTTTATATAATTCTTTTAAATATACATGGTATGAAATTTTATTTATTTTACTGAAGAAGAAAATAAAAAAATGTTTAAAAGGTGATGGAAAAATAATTAAAATAAAATTGGTGAGGGAAGAAATGAGGAAGACATAAAATGACTGAATATCCAAAATTTAATTGGCCACCAATGCCTAAACATAGACATAGTCTTCGAGTGGCACAAAAGTAAAAAATATTTTTGATAAACAAAGACATTAAATCATATATTAAATAAAATAATAATAAAATAAAGAAAACACCTAAAAATAATAATGATGTCACTATCTATATATCACTCAACAAAATCAAACAAAATAAGTAACCAGGTACACTCTTGAAGTTCTTTTTTTTGGATGAACGGGCTCATAATGAGGCAATCAGCCCTAAAATGAGTGATTTAGATTAGCTCATACAATAAATAAATATATATATATATATATCTATTTATATTTATTGTATTATTAGTGGTTCACACCTATTATTAAAAATTATTTTATTCATCTTCAACTATCAAGACAACAATCCTCCACAATATTTCTCATTTTTTACTATTAGGGTATATTCACATTTTCTTAAGCACAACCATGTGGAATAATTCAATGAACAACCAGCAATGCTCATCTACATGATTATTTTGATTTCCATTGTTTAACTATTTTATAAATATCTTATATCTGCGATCTACCATTCTTTTTATTCTCCATAAATATGAAAAAAAAAAAAAAAGCATTCGTTGATCAAATTTCATCTCAAGAACTGGAAAAGTAAATGGTAATTACTTCATATTTAAGTGACAATAGACTCAAACAAAAATAAATCTTAATAGATCAAAACTATTAAACCTACTTCTTTGGTCTTCCACCATTGTATCTAATGCCTACGTCCCATACATAAAACTCGTAGAAAAGTAATGTTTAAATTATGTTTTCAACCTAAGTGTACTTGAACTATTCCATCAAAATAGAAAAAACAAAGTATTACATAAGATAGAATATGTAACTTGCAATTTGTCGCAACAATGAGTCTCACCGCTTAAAAAACCATAAGGTCCACAAAAATAGAAAGAAAGATGAAAATGACAAAGAAATTCAGAGTATTAAGAAAAGTGTAAATTAATTATAGGCCAAAAGAATAGATACTCACCGATGATATTATGGAAATAATCATAATCATCACGAAATAAGTAATCTGAAATATTAAATAATAAACAATGAAATTCTTGGCGGAGTGAAGCAGTGGTGGGAGAGAGTTGAGAGGGTTCGAGAGGATGAAAGGATAACAATTCACACATCTCTATAAGACTGAAGAAAAGGAAGAAGAATCTAAAAAAAGTATAGCGATCTAGAAATTGTACGAATTAAAATTAGAAATTGACTCACCATTGACACGCTTACCACGACGACATAATGGAAGAGGGTTGGGAGGAGCTTAGAAGATTAAAGGTAAAATTGAAAATAAATTAAAATGTAAGTAAATCCTAATCATTAAAGGCACACATTAAAATTTAGAACATAACTCCTAGAATTAAAGTTGGAAAAGAGAGTGAATGAAGGAGAATAGAGAAAATTTGAAATGGAGTAATTTGAAGAAAATGAGGTTGAGATAGATTAAGGAGATTGTGACATGTGTCACAAAATAGGTTTGCAAATATATATTATATGATTTGAGTCTTGTATTAGATACTATATATAAGGATGGTTTTTTTAAGATGACTATTGAGGAAATAGCTAATTGGATAGCTTACAAGATTAGAGAATATTGAATATTTGAGTCTTGTATTAGATACTATATATTTTGTTAGGATCTTAAAATACTTTTTTTTATCATCTTTTTAAAAACTTTTTTTAATTACATATTTGAAATTGATGAATTCCGTACTTTTATTTTATTATTATTTGAGTTGTTGCTTTAAGACGTATTCATTTGAGGATGGTCAAATCTTCCATTTTTTTTATGATGAGTGCATAAAATTGAAGAGTTTGAACTTTTGTTACCGTTCTCACTTGTGTTGACTATAAGAATGTCATGTACATGGACTCCTGTTTTTTAATCTGAAATTGGATTATTCATATCATCTACCGAATCGAACTGCAGAGGCATGTCATGAGCTTATAGATTGTTGGGAGGAGATATTATGAAAGTAAACTATCATCCATATCCTTCGAGTCTGTAAATCAATTTGACTGGTTATATCCATTTAATAAAAGTAGTTTATAGCTTTGACTTTTCACTTAATTATTGAAATCTTCCTATTAATGTTCCATGCATAATAATACATTACCTTGCTCCATGCATAATAATTTCGTATTTAATTATTATTTGAGTCGTATGTTGATTTAAGGTGTATTTATTTGAATATATGAACCACTCTTGAAATTGTGCTTGAATCGATATATTTGTTTAATTCATAGTGTGTGATTTAATTAATCTTATTTATCAGGTTCCCAATTTTCTATATGCAGCATGGAAAATCGTAAAATACTAGAAGAAGAAGAAGAAGTAGAAGAGGAAATAAATGAAGATTTGGAGATGGAACTTTACGAAAAGGTTAGGCTCTTAATGTTGGCAATTAAGGCAGTGATGGTTTTATTAGAAAAGATTACTATGATGCCTCGGCGTATTGAACCTTCTTTGACGCGACGACCAATTACTAGAATTGGAACTCATTTTGTACGTAATATGATCGAAGGAGACCCACAAAGTTTTCGACAGTTGTATAGGATGTATCCGGATGTGTTTCTAAAGTTATGCACTATCATTAGAGAGAAAACTCATCTAGAAGATACAAGATACATATGTGTTGAAGAAATGGTAGCAACATTCTTAATCATTGTAGGACACAACGATCGATATGGTAATGTTCGTCAAAGGTTCGGTCGTTCGCATTTTGCTACTAGTCAAAACTTCAACAAAATCTTAAAGGCATTGAACACTATAGCACCGGAAATGATGGTTAAGCCGTCAACAGGAATGCCCGCTAAAATTCAGGAAAGTACAAGGTTTAACCCTTTCTTTAAGGTATGAATCATCTTGGTAATATATATATATATATATATATATATATATATAATATACCAAATGTTGCAATTTTCTTTTATCAAATGTTCACTTTATTTTAGGATTGCATCGGAGCTATAGATGGAACCCATATCCCGACAATGGTAACAGGCCGAGAAGTAAGCAGTTATCGTAACCGTCATGGTATTCAATCGCAAAATGTTTTAGCAGCTTGCAACTTTGATTTACAGTTCATGTATTTGCTTAGTGGGTGGGAAGGTTCGGCACATGACTCAAAACTTTTAAATGATGCACTATCAAGAAGAAATGGGTTTCAAGTGCCTCAAGGTACCATATTTTTTATTGTGTTTATATTTTTTAAATAGTGATAAGCTAACTAATTAAAGAAATTGTATTTTTAGGTAAATATTTTCTCGTGGATTGTGGATTTGCTAATCGACGTCAATTTTTAGCCCCATTACGTGGTGTTCGATATCATCTAAAAGATTTTGGTGGTCAAGATCGACACCCCAGAAATGCAAGCGAGTTATTCAATCTTCGTCATGCATCATTAAGAAATGTGATTGAGAGAATTTTTGGTATTTTCAAATCAAGATTCACAATTTTCAAAACCGCACCTCCGTTTCCATTTCAAACACAAGCAGAGTTAGTATTGGCTTGTGCTGGATTACATAACTTTCTTCGGAAAGAATGTCGCTCTGATGAATTTCCAATCGAATATGAAGAAGATCAAGATTCACCACATCTCGACATAGAAGAGGAAAATTTGGAATTGCTTTCTCAAAGCCAACTACAACAAAGAACTGAAGCTAATGCATGGAGAACGAGTATTGCTAATGCTATGTGGGAAATGAGGTTGAGGTATAATGGTGATGGAAATGAAGATGAGGATAATAATTATGAATAATAATTTTTTTTTTGAACTAATATATTTATTTTTGGTATTTTTTCTAAATAATTTAGATAATTTTTTTTATATACAAGTGTGTTTTGCATCAATAGTTCCAGGGCCGTAGTTTATGGAAATCCATGTAAATCAATAAAAAAAATATTCCACAATCCTATAAAGTCTATGTAAATCCATATAAATCAATAAAAAAGTCAGTCTAACTCTGCATGGAGTCTATGGATTTTCTAAATCCACTGACTTTTTAAAGTCCAAAAAAATCCAACAAAATCTCAATTGAATACACCCCCCCTTAGTTTCAATTCGTTATCGTTTGATTTGAAAGTCGTCGAGTCCGACCACATGCCTTCTCTTCCCTCCTTTGACGCATCTGATTTGCGCTTCACTATTCGCCGGACTGCTATCTCTCTCTCATTTCACAAGTAAATTCAAATTCAGATTTCATTTCTGATATGAAAATAATTGATTCGTTTGATTTACCGTTTTGAATCTTTTGATGTATGTATGTGTGCAGTTGAAGTTTTCCTATAATTTGGATCCGTTTCTGGTTTACCTTTCTGTCAATTACGCCGATCGGTTTCTCTCTAAGAAGGAAATTCTGGTAAGTTTGATTTTAAGCTTTTCGCGATACACTCATTGTAATTGATGTTGGTTATATACATGTGAGTCGCGTGATGCTGATTCGTTATATTATATTGATGTTGGTTATATACATTGTAATTCCATTCATCAGTATTTTTCATATAAATAGAATGTTCCGTCAATTTCATATCTAATTAATGATTTGATTCGATCACAATTTTATATGCAGAATTGAAGTTTTTGGAGTTTAAACCATCGATAATTGCAGCTTCAACGTTTCTCTGTGCTATTTAGGACTTGAATGCGCTTGCATTTTCTTCTTCCAGCGAATACATTGACAGATTTTTTTGAATTTACAGAGATTTTCGGTGTGGCTTTTTGTTGTTGTTGAGCAATTGGTGGGTGCTCTGTTTCAGTTGTTTCACGAATGTATAATGTACTGCACCTGTTGCATTTCTATACGATGGAGTTTACACAATTTGTTTTCAGGCATAAAAGATGAATGTGTATTGTTACATTTTCAGGCTAATATAATAATATGCAACCATTTTTTAGTTAACCCAATATTCGTTGCATGTACGTATAATCCAATTTATTGCATATATTTGTATGTATAATACATATTCAGTGTATTTTCGTATAATGTAATTTTTAGATTCAAAAGTTTATTTACTTCACGAACTAGAAAAATCATGATTATTATAGAATTTATGATAAAGTCTTATATTATTATTATTATGCAATGCACATATTAGATATATATGCATCCCCTATAAATATGCAATACACATATTATATATATGCATCAAACTATAAAAAATATAGTTTGAATCTATTTTAAAATTTTAATGTTTGACTTTACATATTTAGATTAATCTATTTAATTGTGTTTGAAATTCGTAATTAATTAGAACATATATAAGGGCAGAATCGACCATATAGATTGGATTTTGTCTTTAATTGTATCATTAAATAAAATTAGCTTGAATTTTAAAGTCTAAGGGTGGTTTGTCCCATATTGTTTTTTCCCTTGTTTTGGGACTATTTTGTCCGGATGAAGAACGTAACGTCTCTAGTCTTGTTCTAGTTCGAGATTTTACATTCGAATTTCATGCACCTCTAATAGTACATCTATGTTATACTATTATAATAATACAATATCATACATTCTTACCCAATTAATTTGACATAAAATTATATTATATAATATTATAATACATGGCTTAGACATTCGAATTTTCTCCCGTTCTACATAATCCCAAAACAAACATCCCCAATTAATGTTCTAACTATTAAATCCACCGATGTTCACCCAACCGTGCTAAGGCTCCAAAATTATTTAAAAATTGAGATTAATTGCACAAAACTTCCCTTCTAATTTTAAAATGTTTCACAATTTTATTGTGGATTGAAAATTGTACATTTTTTTTATGATTTATTAGATTAGATGAATTATAGAGTTTTTTTTTTTTACTTTCTTATAATTTGAAAGAGTCATGTTTGATAGTAAAAATTAATTAGACCAGAGTCGAAGACTTGGGAGTACACGACCAATCACCAAAAGCAGAGGCGTGCGATAGTCTCTGCTGGAAAAACCTTACAAAGAAGCCATACCTCATGCTCTCGAGGGGAAATACATCATTGGGCTTGCACAAACCGGTGCATTTGCAACCCCTTTTCTCCACATGTGTTTTATCACCTATATGTGAACTTGCCATCCAAATTGCCCAACAGTTGGAAGCGGTGGATCGGTAATTGGTCTCAAGTTCTTCTTATTGTTGCTCTTACAAATGTTTTGTCTTTTCTTTACTTACCTAATTGAGTGCATTTGAATGTTTCTCTAACAACTTGTGGGAGACGTGGACCAAGTACAGAGAGCATTGTCCTTGGAAAAATATTGCATTTTGAGTTTCATTATGCTGCTTTTGTGGTTAATTGGAGTAATAAACATTGGTAGTAGAGAGTAGAGCAGTAGTGATTACTCAGTTTGGGCTTTTTAGTTAAGTAAAATTTATGTTAAAATATTCTGAGGGATGTAGGTTGACGGTTAGTTTTGCTAAAAGTTAAAGGACTATTGGATGGTGATTGGATTTTCTATTTTGGTCTGAACTTGCTTAAAAGTTTTGGAATTCAATTTTTTCTTAAAACGTTTTTCAAGTGCATTACTTTGGGTTGTACTATATATAAATTTACTTTGTTCGCCAATTGCATTACTTCGTCAAATGCTACTCCCAGAAAATTATTATTCCATCATATATCTTATAGGTGGCTACACCTGGTCGTCTTGTTGATCACCTCGCCAATACCAAAGGCTTCTCTTTACGCACATTGAAATACTTGGTAAGAATTTCTTCATTGCTAATTGACTCGAGACACTCATGCTTTCTTTCTTCATATGTGTATATCTCTCAACTTCGATGTATGATGGAATGTTGCAGATTTGAACACATTATATAGATAGAACTTGAAAATAGATGCAATGGTAATGCTTTCAAACATGTAGTGTTGCATATTTATGACTAAAAGGTTTTTAGATATTAGAACTAATAGAACAACAAAGGTTCCTCATGCCAACTTGAATGCTGAAAGAGAGGTAATTTCATATACATTGAATGAACCCTTGTTATTCTGTTATTATTGCATCTTCATTATTATGTTCAGATGGGTATTGGTTTTGACGCGTTGCAAATGGGGAGATATATTGTGATGAAATTGATTACCCTGTCAAGCTACCATGCATCATTTTCTTCATGTACTAGAGAAAACAGATAGATTGCTCATTGAGGATTTTGAGAAAGCACTTGATGAAACAGTAAATGTTAAACCTCGTGACAGAAGAACATATTTATTTTCTGCAACCATGACTAAAAAGTAAAAAGATATGGATAACTCACTATGAATTAGCAGTTTTTGATCATTTTGACAAGAGCGATTACTGCCAGTTTTGTTTGGAAATGTATATGCGAGTTGATTGGAAGAACATCTATCATTTTTTGTTAAAGAAATGCAAATTTCATAATGAATTGTTCCATGAATGTTACAGGTGAAAAAGTTGCAAACAGCTTGTTTGAGAGATCCTGTTAAGGTATCACCAAATGAAGTTGTTTAGTGCCATTTTTAACAGAATATCTCTTCACATTTTTTCTTATCATTCTCTATTAAGTGTACAAATTGAAGATGCTTCCAAATACTACACGGTTGATATGCTAGAGCAACATTATCGTTTTGTTCCAGCAAAGCACAAGGTCAGTGTATTCTCCATTGCTAATGTTCTTCTTTGCAATGATACACAAACTGATATCTAGTTGTGATGAAAATACATGATTGGTTGGGTTTCTAGTGTTGTAACCATAGGCATGAAAGTTAGTACAATGCTTGCATGTTTTCATTTTATTTCTGTATTTTTTAAAGTAAAAGTCAACCGTCTTTGGGATGGAGAGTTCCGTGGGCAGACACAAATTAAAGTGGTTAGTGATGCCACTCATTTTCTAAAACAGTTATAAGAACTGTGCCCGTTTTTATGGCTATTAAACAAGCACTAAATTTGATAAGATTGAGAAACACCACCCATGAGAACATCTACTCACCTAGCAAGAACTACCTCACCTACCTCACGTTAGATTCTTTTTTACATTTTTTCTTTTTTTTTTTTCTTTACTACTGTTCTGTTCTGTATGTTGGAAAAATTCACTTTTTTTTATTTATGTGTCATGCATGGAGAATATATATATATATATATATATATATATATATGCATGTGTTGTGTTGATTCAGTTGTAGACAATCTTATTTTGGTATTTAGGTTGTAATTTTATTTTATTTTTTTTAGTGATATTGGCATGGAGAATATATATATGTGTGATATTTGTTTTTGAAATGCAGTATCTTGTATATGTTTCTTTATGTCCATAAATCCGTTTGTGTATTGACAAAAACCTATTGCACTTTATCTTTATTTAGAAAAGAATAGTTAGCAGAAATTTATAAGTTTATATTGATAAGACTATTTGTTTTGGGACCTATTGTATGTATGGAAGCAGTTGGAATCTATCGGCTCAAAAGCTTCGGTAAACTTTCGATTAAGTCGTGCTTTAACTTCTTAGTGTTTATATTGAGTGTCCTTTGTAGTTCAATGCATTTACTTTACTCTTGTCATTGTTTGGTAGCAAGGCAATGACTGTTTTAAGATAATGCCTTAAATTGTACTCCCTCCCTCAATTTGAAAGCTGTCAATTTTATCATTTTGGGCGTTCCACACCCAAGCAACGTTCGAAGGGACAAATGGAGTATATGAAATTGAGCTTCAGGGAGAAATTCTATATTAATATGATCTTCCCTTTTATGTTTCCTCTTGAGGTAATTTTTTTTTTTTTAAATGCAAAATTACTGTGGCAGTAAATTTCATGCTTGAGTTGATTGATCTTCATTAGCATTTTAGGTGTGAACACAATGATTATTGAAATGATACTTATTGATTTAATAACCAGCTTTAGTATATTTTTTAAAACCACTATCTTAACTAGGTTCCAAGCACAAAGTTATCTCTAAATCAATAGCTCGTAACATATAGTGAATCCAGAATATATGTTTGACACATTATTTAGTAATTAAATTTTCTTTCCTTGGCTTTTGTATACTCTTTTTTGTACGGCGTATGAAAAACCTTCTTGCTATTTCCAGTTTCTCTAGTAACAAAAGTTGCTAATTTTCTTTCTTTCTTTTGCGTTTTAATTTCTTTGTTGCTCTTGCAAAACAATACCTCGGCCTATAAGCTCAATGCATGATGTTATTTGTGTCATATTCGGATGTTGCTCTCTATACTTAAAATGTGAATTGTGTCTCCTTCTCTTTCTCAGATGATAGAAGTTGTTCTGGGAGAGTTAAACAAGAAAAAGGGCTCCAGTGTGGAATCAATATCGCAGCATATAGAGGAAAGATATAATAATTTGTCATTTGCTCACTCAGTGTTATTGAAACACCATTTAGACAAACTCGTTGAAACAGAGGAGATCGTAGTGACTTGTGACAAAAGATAATGCCTTCAAAAATTGATGAGAAATTCAAAAACACATGAGGAAGATGAGTTCAAGTATGATGAGAATAAGCAACAAGATAGTTCACCTAGTTCAGGATCAACCATAGCGTCTTCTGAAGAATTGAATGGATCATCAAACCGGGCTTTGACCTTAAGTCCTGTCATTGTGAATCATGGAGAGATTGTGGATGAATTGCAGCCCAAATGTCGAAGGTTAAGGGTGGTGTTTAAATTGAAACCTGCAGATACAACAGACGTGTTGCTACATTGTGATTCTAAGCAGGAGCCGCATATGGTGCAACCCACAAAACGGCGGCCTGGGAGACCACGAAAATGAGCCATCGTCACCTGATATTGACGAATGCATGCAAATTAGTACAATGCTTGCATGTTTTTATATTTGTTTCTGGATTTTTTAAAGTAAAAGTCAACCGTCTTTGGCATGGAGAATTTCGTGGAAAGGCACAAATTAAAGTGGTTTAGTGATGTCACTCATTTTCTAAAACATTTATAAGAATTGTACCTGTTTTCATGGCTATTAAACAAGCATGAAATTTTATTAATATTGTATTTCACTTTTTAATTATTTTGAATTTTTAAGGTTAAGTACATTATTCAAACTCTCTCCATTCATCTATTTAATTAACAATAGAAATAGAAAAAAAAAACTACAGCGATCAATAAAAGTTTTTAATTAACAAAAAAAATGGGTAAAAAAATAAAAGAATTAAAAAAAAGGTTAAAAATAAAAGAATTAAAAGATAGGTAACAAATCGAATTAAAAAAAAAAATTACTGGCGAAAAAAGGCAAAAGAAAACACAAAAACTTATATGCAATATTGCATACATGCATTTCAGTTATTCACACACATGTTCTTTATAAATACACCCACAAGCTTAATTCACACACATTTTTTATAAATACACCCACAAGCTTAATTGACACACACATTTTTTATAAATACACCCACAAGCTTAATTCACCCACACATTTTTTATAAATACACCCACTGACCGTTCAATTCACACCCACATTTTTTATAAATGCACCCACTGACAGAAATTGAACATAGTCGTCTTCTCCGAGCAGTTTTCGATCACCTCAGACGGCGGTCGGACGCTGCAATTTACGATGACCTTAATCCTTAAATATTTTATATTTTTTAAAATATTCTTTAATACTAATTATTATGGGTCAATGTTATTTTGTATTACGTGCAATAAAATATCTTACTACATTCAATAATATATGTTACTATATATTATAATGTGGATTACTTAATCAATAAAAAAAATATAAAAATATAAAAGAATCAGTATTACTATATAAAATTGTGTTATTACTACATGTAATAATTTGTTTTACTACATAAAAAATTATATGTTACTACATACTACAGTTTGAATTACTACATTGAATAGACATTTGTTACTATATGTAACTTTATCAAATGATCTAATATTTTTCGCATCATCCTACAATAAAACATTTTGTATTACAACATGATTATTGTGTTTACTACATTCGATAATATATGTTACTACATATTATAATGTGAGTTACTACATCAATAAAAACACTAGAAAAAACGTGTTACTAAATAAAATAATTTGTATTATTATATAAATAGTTTGTGTTATTACTACATAAAATAATGTGTATTACTACATATTACAATTTGAATTACTACATTTAATATCCCGTGTTCGATAATAAAATAAAAGATAAAAAAATTACAGAAACGAGTAAAATAAATAGATTAAAAATTTCGAATTAAGCTGTTAGTGGGTGTATTTATAAAAAATGTGTGTGTGAATTAAGTTTGTTGGTGTATTTATAAAAATGTGTGTGTGAATTAAGCTTGTGGGTGTATTTATAAAGAACATGTGTGTGAATTAAGCTTGTGGGTGTATTTATAAAGAACATGTGTGTGAATGACTGAAATGCATATATGCAATATTTCATACAAGACTAGTCCAAAGAAGAAGGGAAAAAAAAAAAAGAGAGAAAAGTCAACCTATTTATTTAAATGAGACAATAATCTTTTTTTTTTTTATTTATTTTTAACTATTAGTTAAATAAATAAGTAAAATTTGTTAATTTAATATGTTTAATAGTTTTACACTAAGGCATTGTGGAAATTGTAATAATAATTGCCTAATTAATTTTGAATAAGAATTTATTAAAGTATTATGGAAATTGTCTAATAAGAGTATGCTATTATATACTATGTTTTTCTTCCTTTTATGCTAAATCATCTGTTTATTTCATAAGTACTCCATTATAGTCACCATATCAATTCTATGGATTAAATTTTGTAGAAGAATAATAAAAGAAAAAAATTGCATTTATTTATTTATTCTTAGAAAATAATACTCCATAAATTAAGATCGATTTTCTGGTCAAACTAAATCCATTAATTCAAACATACCATAATATTTTAAATTTTTTTTATTTTTTTTAAATAAATAAAAATAAGGGGATTTAAAAAAAAAAACAATTCCCCATCTTTAATTATTTGCAAACAGCCCCATCCTATGGTCAGTAGGGTTGTAAATGAGTCGAATCGAGCCGAACGCGATGCAGTTCAAGTTTGTTTAAAATATTATCGAACTTTAATTAAAATTAGTGTTTGATAATTAAACAAGCCGAACTCAAACGAACTTTATTCGAGCCCAACACGAGCCGAGCTCAAGTAATTT
The DNA here is from genome assembly GCA_963675135.1 of Galeopsis tetrahit. NCBI lineage: Eukaryota > Viridiplantae > Streptophyta > Magnoliopsida > Lamiales > Lamiaceae > Galeopsis > Galeopsis tetrahit. The sequence goes on along the minus strand of OY776122.1, from coordinate 68,222,972 downwards.
AACATTTTTACACTAAATTTATCTTTTTTTACTTATCGAGCTCGAGTCGAGCTTTGGACCAGACCGAACGTAAATATATGTTTAAACTTATTTGATATGTATGTCGAACCGAGCTTAAATGAGCTTTTACTGAACAATATCGAATCGAATATAGAATAGCCTAATTTGGTTTTCAGCGTAATGGTCAACCAATTAATTTGATTTCTGGTTTACAGGAGTTAATAAAATAAAAGAAATGAGCATAAATGTCATAATTTTCTCTTACATTTGGAATAGGGACGCTTCAACCCACCCACCTCCCACTTCTTATTTGCACAACAAGATCGCACATTAGACTAGTCGTACATACTATAATTAAAATTTATGGGTATATATCCAAACAAAATTAAATTATGTGTAATCAGGGTTGTAAACGAATCGAATCGAAGCGAATACTGCAGTATTCGATTCGATTCGTGAAAATATTCGAATATTCGTATTCGTATTCGTATTCGTTTAATTTTCGAATAATAAATTTGATTCGGTATTCGATTCGATTCGAATTTTTTAATACATGTTTTAAAAATTATTTTTCAAGTATTCGATTTGAAATTTATTCGTATTCGATACTATTCGATTTGACTTGAAACTATTCGATTCAAAAATTTATTGAGAATTTTTTTTAAATAATAATTTAAATAATATTATAGGATATGAGACAAATATACATTTAAAAATATATTTATGTATATATATTATAAATATAATCGAATACTTACGAATATCGAATCGAATATCATAATTTTGTATTTGTATTCGTTTATTAATCGAATCAAAAAAAATATTTGTATTCGAATTCGAATCATAAAATTTCGAATACGAATACCAAAATTCGAATACGAATACCGAATCGAGCAAAATTATTCGATTCGTTTACAACCCTATGTGTACTCATCATAAATAAATACTTATTTGGTCTATTGGTATTTTTTTCATTCTTATATCTTTCATCTTTTCTTTTTTTACCATTTTTTTTTACATTTTCTCTCTCAATTAATCTTTTCATTAAGAATTTTACATTATTTTTATTTTATTTTTTAGATGACTAAGAATTTTACATAAACACAATATTCCTTATATTTCTTTTAAGACATGTATTATTCCATTTTCAAATGTAAGGGAGTGTTTCAAACCCAACAATCAGCTTTTAGAATTATTTTTTCACAAAAACTTATATGCAATATTGTATACATGCATTTCAGTCATTCACACCCATGTTCTTTATAAATACATCCACAAGCTTAATTCACACACATTTTTTATAAATACACCCACAAGCTTAATTCACACACACATTTTTTATAATAACACCCACAAACTTAATTCACACACACATTTTTTATAAATGCACCCACTGACAGAAATTGAACATGGTCGTCTTCTCCGAGCAGTTTTCGGTCACCTCAGGCCGCGGTCGGACGCTGCAATTTACGGTGACCTTAATCCTTAAATATTTTATATATCTTTAAATATTCTTTAATACTAATTATTATGGGTCAATGTTATTTTGTATTACGTGCAATAATATATCTTACTACATTCAATAATATATGTTACTATATATTATAATGTGGGTTACTTAATCAATAAAAAATATAAAAATATAAAAGAATCAGTATTACTATATAAAATTGTGTTATTACTACATGTAATAATTTGTTTTACTACATAAAAAATTATATGTTACTACATACTATAGTTTGAATTACTACATTGAATAGACGTTTGTTACTATATGTAACTTTATCAAATTGTCTAATATTTTTTGCATCATCCTACAATAAAACATTTTGTATTACAACATGATTATTGTGTTTACTACATTCGATAATATATGTTACTACGTATTATAATGTGAGTTACTACATCAATAAAAACACTAGAAAAAACGCGTTACTAAATAAAATAATTTTTATTATTATATAAATAGTTTGTGTTATTACTACATAAAATAATGTGTATTACTACATATTACAATTTGAATTACTACATTTAATATTCCGCGTTCGACAATAAAATAAAAGATAAAAAAATTACAGAAACGAGTAAAATAAACGGATTAAAAATTTGGAATTAAGCTGTCAGTGGGTGTATTTATAAAAAGTGTGTGTGAATTAAGTTTGTTGGTGTATTTATAAAAAATGTGTGTGTGAATTAAGTTTGTGGGTGTATTTATAAAGAACATGTGTGTAAATAACTGAAATGCATATATGCAATATTTCATACAAGACTAGCCCTTATTTTTTATTCAAATGTTGTGAGAATAAACTTTAAAAATAAGTGATTCGGTGAGAGTGGTTAATTGTGTTTGCAAAAGACCCTAAACCTTAAATAGGGATAGATGGAGTAGTATATTTCTCTCTCTTTTTAAATGTTGTAATCCCTTGATACTCGTCTCTATTCACAAGTCAAAGTCTTATAAGCACGCAACTTTATATAATAACTATATAATAACTTGAGTGTCCCATGCCCACAACTAACCCACCAGCCCGAACCTGCACAACATGACCCGCTAGTTTATACATGTAAAAAAATTTGATAGAAATGAAATTTGAACCATACACTTACAATCTAATTCTAAGCTACTAGCCTAACAAGTCATCCAATATGAACTTTATTGACTTCTTTCTTTCAAGATTGTGGGTTGAGCGCAGGTTTTAATTATCTTTGGGTGTAGTAGAATTATATATTAACCTTAGTTGTTACCTCTACTCGGCCGTTGATTGCTATATATGAACAAGTCATGAAAACCTTTATCTTCCGGTAGTTTTTTTTTTATGTCTATCAAATGATGAATACATGATCCATACTCTCCCTCAGATGATAGTATGATACAAGTGAAATGCAGAAAAAATTGGGGTTATTAAACATTTATATCTTTCTCCAATGATTTTTGGATTATTATATGGAGGTGAAGTCGACAAATTGTGCAATTTCAGATAATGGCGGTAATTTACCACATCCAAAAAGAAAACTCAAGTAAATTTGTATGAATCTTAGAAACAAATTGTTATATAGGTTAAATTTGATTATTTAGTGTGTGATTTACATTGGGTAAATTTATGTAAAAAAAAATGTTTATAAAAAAATAAGTCAAATAATTTTCAATAAGGTTAAATTTTGTAGAAGAATAATAAAGAATAAAAATATTGCATTTTTTTTCGTATTCCGTAAATAAAGATTTTTTTTGGTCAAACTAAATCCAATTTAGTTTCACAATCCATTTCAACGGTATCTTAGGAGTTAGGAGTCTTGATTCAAACACACCCTAATATCTTTGAATTAAAAAAAAATCCCATCTTTTTTAATTATTTGCAAACCTATTCTCATCCAACTAATTTAGTTTCTGGTTGACGAATTTAATAAAATAAATTAGCATTTTTAAGTTTGCAATTTAAAATTAAAGATTAAAAATTAAACCCACCTCCTTCCACATCCAATCGCCGATTGTAAATTTTCCCAATTGTCGATTGTAAATTTCCTCATAATTTCCTTTTTTATTTACTGTTGGGATAGGGACGCTTCAAATTTCCATTCTTATCAAATCCTCATAATTTTCTTTTTTATTTACTGTTAGAATGGGGACACTTCAAACGTTGTCGCCCTTACCTTTCGACAGCTATAATTAATACTCCAAATGTATAGGAGTATGTTTTTTTTTGACGGTCCAAATTTATATGTTCGTTATCACCAATATATTTCTTTTCTTTAAAACACTCAAGTTTAACTCTTTTTTAAATTTGATTACTCACATTTAGTTTTTATCAAAATTAGTCATTTAATTATTATTTTCTATCAAATGGGAATAAATTTACAAATAGACTATTTTTTTAATATGCACAAAGAAGAACGTAAGTTGATGACTAAAACTAAAAAGAACATTATGCCCAGTAAGAAAAGTAAGCAAGTGCCAAAAGTGATGTATGATTTATAATTATTGTATTTACTATGGTTAAATTATTCAGATTTTGTTTTTTTTTACTCTTGATTTTCAAACTTGTTTTTTTAACAATATTTTAATTATTGATTTATATTAAATTTGTATAATGATTGAATCCATTTATATTAATAATATTTTAGAAACTTTTTTATTCTACTTTCTTTTCTATTATAAATGTTTTTTTAGACATACATGTGCTCGAAGATTCAAAGCTTGATTGGAGTTGGAACCAATGAAATTTTTTAGAAATTAAAGTTTTGGAGAATTGGAACTAGCTGTGGATTTTAAGAATACGTGTATAAGAGCGTTCAAAAGAATCAAAACCCATTGCAAATTTGAATAGATGTAAACTTTAAATCTCATAAATCTGCTATAAATAAAACGTCTTATTTCCTTAAACACAAAATTCATTATTTCTGCATTTTAAAATTTAAAAAAGGGATAGAGTGTACATTTTATATAGTCAATTTATCTCTCTCCTTTCATCTCTCTCCTTTGATTTGTAATTCCTTGATTTTAGCCTCCTGATCAATTTATCTGTTCTCCTTTCATGTGTAATTCCTTGATTTTAGCCTTCGATCTAATTTTCAGTTTCTTTCAACAAAATTCCGTAAGAAATGGAAAATCCATTTTCATCAAACATACAACAACAAATTAATCGGCAGGGGAAGGAACTCGCCATGGAAAACTTTCAACAACTCATCTTCAAACTAGCCCAAACTCATCTAAACAAACCCTTACTTCCATCCACCAAAGACCTTCTTCAATGTCGCTTCAACAAGTTTATTTCAGACTACAAAACTCCCGACCACCCTCCATATTCTTCGGTAATCATGCCTTTTTTACATTTTTCCCTTTTTTTTTTCTTTTACTACTGTATGTTGGAAAAATTCATTTTTTTTATTAATATGTCATGCATGGAGAATATATATATATATATATATATGTGCATGTGTTGTGTTGATTCAGTTCTAGACAATCTTATTTTAGCATTTAGGTTGTAATTTTTTTTTAGTGATATTGGTTTTTGAAATGCAGTGTGTTGTATATGTTTTTTTATGTCCATAAATCCATTTGTGTATTGACAAAAATCTATTGCACTTTATCTTTATTTAGAAAATGATAGTTAGCAGAAATTTATAAGTTTATATTGATAAGACTATTAGTTTTGGGACCTACTGTATGTATGGAAGCAGTTGGAATCGGCTCAAAAGCTTCGGTAAACTTTTGATTAGGCCGTGCTCTAACTTCTTAGTGTTTATATTGAGTGTCATTTGTAGTTCAATGCATTTACTTTACTCTTGTCATTGTTTGGTAGCAAGGCAATGTCTGTTTTAGGATAATGCCTTAAATTGTACTCCCTCCCTCAATTTGAAAGCTGCCAATTTTGTCATTTTGGGCGTTCCACACCCAAACAACGTTCGAAGGGATAAATGGAGTATATGAAATTGAGCTTCAAGGAGAAATTCTATATGATCAATATGATCTTCCCTTTTATGTTTTCTCTCATGCTTGAGTTAATTTTTTTTAAGTGCAATGTTTCCTCTCATGCTTGAGTTAATTTTTGTAAGTGCAAAATTACTGTGGCAGTAAATTTCATGCTTGAGTTGATTGATCTTCATTAGCATTTTAGGTGTGAAAGGGAAAGAAATTTATATATCGTGGATGATCATTTAAATGATACTTATTGATTTAATAACTTGCTTTAGTATATTTTTTAAAACCACTATCTTGACTAGGTTCCAAGCACAGAGTTATCTCTCTAAATCGATAACATATAGTGTATCCAGAATATATGTTTTGCACATTATTCAGTAATTAATTCAGTTATATATTTCAGTTATGTCACTGGATTTTTGTACCTGTGTTTTTCTTCCTTAATCTAAGGGTGCATGCATAACATTTTACTTGTACAGCGTGACATTTTTAATTGCTTGATGTTGAGTCTTGATTATACCCTTTGTAGTGTTCGGCCGTATATGTTTGAGGTGGTGGTCTCTGTTTTACCCTTTGAAGCATTCATAAAAACATTGGCTTATATTTCTTCTTTAGTAACAAAAGTTGCTAATCTTAATCTTCTTTCTTTCTTTTGCCTTTTTGCTCTCTATACTTAAAATGTGAATATAAGTTGTTTTGTTACTAAATCTTGTGTCTCCCTCTCTTTCTTTCTCAGATGATAGAAGTTGCTTTGGAAGAGTTAAATGAGAAAAAGGGCTCCAGTGTGGAATCAATATCGCAGCATATATTGGAAAGATATAATAATTTCCCACATGCTCACTCAGTGTTATTGAAACACCATTTAGAAAAACTTGTTGAAACAGAGGAGATCGTAGTGACTTGTGACAAAAGATACGGCCTTCCTGGCCGTCTCAAGTTAACTAAGAGGAAACGACGGAGGAGGAAGTGGAGGTATGACTCTGAGAGAAATAGCCACAACCGACGTAAGCAAATACTGATGAGAAATTCAAAAACACATGAGGAAGATGAGTTCAAGTATGATGAGAATAAGCAACAGGATAGTTCAGGATCAACAGAGCTAGAGGGAGAGCTAGAGGGAGCGTCTTCTGAAGAATTGAATGGATCATCAAACCGGGTTTTGACCTTAAGTCCCGTCACTGTGAATCATGGAGAGGTTGTGGATGAATTGCAGCCCAAATGTCGAAGGTTAAGGGTGGTGTTTAAATTGAAACATGCAGATACAACAGATGTGTTGCTAGGTTGTGATTCTAAGCAAGAGCCGCCGCAGATGGTGCAACCCACAAAACGGCGGCCTGGGAGACCACGAAAACGACCCATCGTCACCTGATATTGACGAATGCATGAACTAGAGTCTTTGGAGGAATGGAAAGATGGAGTCTGTGAAATGAAAATAATCAGCATTTTGATTTAACATCTCAATGCATTGTCTATTCTGATGAATTTAATTAAGAGGACCAGTGGACTATTTAGTATGATTTATTTTGATTTATCTTGTTGGTTGACGTTGCTGTTTGTAAATTGTGAGACTGATTCAAATTAAATGTACTAGTTCTATACAACGTTTTACTTCTTTTTATTCTAATATATTTGTAACACATATATTTCTATAAATTTTAATCTATATTATTGTATTTATATTTTTTTTGTATTTTGTAATATTTTTTACTATGAATAATATATGCATTACTTCTTCCCAACTTTTTCTAACTATAAAATTTCTCACAAATACTCTTCATATTTATACTAATCAAACTTAATTGAAAATTTTTAATTTTTTTTATTGATAAATACTAAAACGTCTCTAAAATCAGCCTCACGAAGAAGAATGTACCCACCGTTTGCTTTACTTCAACCAATTTATTCTCCACTCCTCATCATAGCTATACCTACTTATAATTTCTCTTAATTTACTATTATAAAAGGATCGAGGACAATCCTTAATTTGCATTATTGTTACTAGTTTTTTTGTCCGTGCACCATTTTAATTTTTTTTTAATCTGTAAAATTATGGTCAATTTTTTGTTTTCTACATTAAGGTTCCATTTGGTTGAAGGGATTTGATCTATGAATTTTAAATTCACGTCCAAATCCACTCCACTTGTTTGGATTAAAAAGTAAATGAATGGATTTAAAATTCTTAGCAGATTTTTTTAGTTAAAATTGAGAGAATTTTAAATTCTCACCAAAAACATGTTATAAATCCATTTATTTGTAAAACCTTTCATTTGAAATTTTGAAATATCTCCTCAAATTAAAAATTATTCCATCCAAACACAACCTAATTTTTTTGTTTTTGTTTTATATTAGGTTGAATTATACTTTTTTTTTATTAAACTAAATTTCATCTTACAAAAAGTGAGGAAAAAAGAAAAAAACTCAACTTAGTTGGAAGACGCAGTATACCCACCCACTTTGTAATATTAGATTCAATGATTCACACATATAGTCAAGATTCATTAAATTAATAAAAGCTTTCAACTTTTATATTATATTTTAGTTCACAATTTTTCAATGCAAACTTAGTTTCTTAAAAATTTTGTAATATTTGCAACTCTCTTTAATTCAGTCGTGGAAGACGCATCATGAAATTGGAGAGCAAGAATTTTGGAAACAACAATATAACTATAAGTACATGATTGATATGATGTAATGAATTTAAGATTAAATGAAATGAATTCAAGAATGAATGAAGTTCTGAATGAAATGACATAAGAATTATAATTCTTATGATCGGTAATACTCCATAAATTTATTTTAAATTATTATTATTAAATATTTTTAAAAATATATTATTATTTTAAATTAATATTATTATTTAATAAAATTATTATTATTAATTATTGTTAAAAATATATTATTTTTATTATTAATATTTTAATAATTATTATTGATAGAAGAGTTATTATTATTAATATATATTTATCTTATTATTATTTATTTTATTATTTATAATAAATGTATATTTTATATGAAAATAATATTTTTATTTTTAAATAAGAATATTATCATTATTTTTAATATTAAATAAATTAAAATGATATTATTATTTATATCATCAAGAATTATTATACAATTATTTTATATTATTAAAAATAATATATTAGATATATTTTTTAGAATTAAATTTTGAGAAATACAATAAAAGATAAGCATAACCCAAACAACATTGTCTTGACTATGAATGACAATTCTATTTAACACTAAATATAACCTTAATAGGCCATATTAACGGGCTACAAAACAATGATCTCACTCCTAATTAAAAAAAAAAATCAACAAAGATTTTGAGCTCGGATACATACCACTTTCCCCATAAACCAGAATCTCCAAGCCGAAAGCCTCTCACGATTCTGTAATCAACCAAAATCATAAGAATGTATTTAAAATCGATGCTCAGAATGAAAAAATGATAATAATATACCTAAAATAATGATCACAAAGCATACACACTGCAAGATTATTTAGTTATATGACAAGAAATTATCCATGACATTAGATTTGTGGACTCTGAACTCCAAGGTTGATATAAAACAATCAAAACACAAGATAAAAAGTGAACTTTACTTGGATGACCAATCCCACAACTAATGCGAATAGTTAGTCTATTACACAGAAGAGAATGGATGAGCAAAAATAAAATAAAATAAAATAAATGCTCATGTGATGCCTCAAGACTAAATGTTTCCACTCAACAACCACGAAAAATTAAGGCCATAAATAAAGAAACCAACCCTGAAAGGGGCGAGCTTGAGACATAAGGTGGTCATGAGAAGATACAAAAATCAAGTTTGATCGATCCTCTCGTTATTATCAACAAATCTTACAGCTTCTTGCACTCTAGAGGGCGCTTTGGCATCTTTCTAAAATAGGAGAGTCGTTCCAATAACTTGATAAATCGCATAAAGTAGACACAAATATACAACAAATGGAAGTTGAAACAATAACCATACATTTTTTTATTTATTTATGTGTCATGCATGGAGAATATATATGCATGTGTTGTGTTGATTCAGTTCTAAACAATCTTATTATTTTGGCATTTAGGTTGTAATTTTATTTAATTTTTTTTTTGTGATATTGGTTTTTGAAATGCAGTGTCTCGTATATGTTTCTTGTCCATAAATCCGTTTGTGTATGACAAAAACCTATTGCTCTTTATCTTTATTTAGGATAATTAGCAGAAATTTATCAAGTTATATTGATAAGACTATTAGTTTTGGGACCTACTGTATGTATGGAAGCAGTTGGAATCGGCTCAAAAGTTTCGGTAAACTTTCGATTAGGCCGTGCTCTAACTTCTTAGTGTTTATATTGAGTGTCCTTTGTAGTTCAATGCATTTACTTTACTCTTGTCATTGTTTGGTAGCAAGGCAAGGACGGTTTTAGGATAATTCCTTAAATTGTACTCCCTCCCTCAATTCGAAACTGGCAATTTTTTCATTTAGGGCGTTCCACACCCATACAACGTTCGAAGGGACAAATGGAGTATATGAAATTGAGCTTCAGGGAGAAATTCTATATCAATATGATCTTCCCTTTTATGTTTCCTCTCATACTTGAGTTAATTTTTTTTTAAATGCAACATTATTCTGGCAGTAAATTTCATGTTTGAATTTATTGATCTTCATTAGCATTTTAGGTGTGAACACAAGGTTAAATAAATTTATATATCGTGGATGATCATTTAAATGATACTTATTGATTTAATAACTAGCTTTAGTATATTTTTTTATATAAAACCACTATCTTAACTAGGTTCCAACCACATAGTTATCTCTAAATCGATAACTCGTAACATAAATCAATATCTCGTAACATATAGTGAATCCAGAATATATGTTTTGCATTTTACCCTTTGAAGCATTCATAAAAACATTGGCTTGATATTTCCAAAAACGTTAACTCAATGCACGATGTTATTTGTTTCATGTTCAGATGTTACATCAGTTGCCCTCTATACTTTGAATATAAGTTGTTTGTAAAGGGCACTGGTTACTAAATCTTGTGTCTCCTTCTCTTTCTCAGATGATAGAAGTTGCTATGGGAGAGTTGAACGAGAAAAAGGGCTTTGAGAAATAGCCACAACCGACGTAAGCAAAAACTGATGAGAAATTCAAAAACACATGAGGAAGATGAGTTCAAGTATGATGAGAATAAGCAAATAGTGAAAACAAAACCAAACTAGAAATTGGGCTTTCTGGTTTTAAGTTACTTAACGTTGATAGTTCACCTAGTTCAAGATCACCAGCCTTCTTCTAAAGAATTGAATGGATCATCAAAGAGGGCTTTGAGAAAAACCTTAAGTCCTGTCACTGTGAATCATGGAGAGGCTGTGGATGAATTGCAACCCTATTCATCTCAAATGTCGAAGGTTAAGGGCAGTGTTTAAATTGAAACCTGCAGATACAACAGACGTGTTGCTACGTTGTGATTCTAAGCAGGAGCCGCAAGCAGATGGTGCAACCCACAAAACGACGGCCTGGGAGACCACGAAAACGAGCCATCGTCACCTGATATTGATGAATGCATGAACTAAAGTCTTGGAGGGATGAAAATATTGTTTGGGTTTCTAATATTGTAAACCCTAGGCATGCAAGTTAGTACAATGCTTGCATGTTTTTATATTATTTCTGTATTTTTTAAAGTAAAAGTCAACTGTCTTTGGCATGGAGAATTCCGTGGGCAGACACAAATTAAAGTGGTTAGTGATGCCACTCATTTTCTAAAACATTTATAAGAATTGTGCCCGTTTTTATGGCTATTAAACAAGCACAAATTTGATATGATTGAGAAACATTGTTAATGTTGATGTAGAAAATTTTGGTTAATGTGTTACTCCATCACATATACCTTTGGTAATTTTTTTTTTTTTTTTTCACCTCATGGCTCTTAAAGGATGTAAAGGTATTATCCATTTTACATTAAATGCTTAAAACAACTTGCTGGAATTTTGCGTACTATGCAAATTTGGCTGATGATGGCAACCTCAAGAAATTTCACGTTATCATTTATTTGTGTTATGTTATGTATGAAGTTGGTGTTTGCTTTAACTATTATATTCGTAGTTGACCCCTCCCCCCCTTTTTTTTTCTTACAAGTACTCGTCATACCTTTCCATAACAAGTTCATTTAAAGGAATTGAAACAGCGGGAAAATCTTCGTAGACACAACTTAAGAGGCACTTGGTTCAAATTCTTCAATTGGAATGGTAATGAGAATCATCAGATAGTGTATTACAATGAGAATTATAGTTACATTAATTGTTAGTGTACAACTCTAATCTTGGAATAAGCTAGTGGAGACAAAAAAATGATTGTTAATTAAAGAATAGTGGAAGAATGATTATAGAGCAAGAGCTAGTTAATCAAAATGGGGTTGATTAACTTATTAAGAATCTCAATACCTCATACAAAGTGAATTGACCATCTTTTATTTTAGAAAATTATGAAAGAACTTTTGGTTTATGACAAAGTCGTGGGATACATTAGCTAGTATGAAGTGACGTGTAAATGGGATTAACATGTTTCTTATAAGGTTCACAACAGATGAGAGTAAAATCAATTTAGCAACCGGAGAAACAGAGCTAGAATTTTCTGAATGAAAATGGGCTACCCCTGTCCTGAATAAGTCATCCTACACGAACTTGATTGCCTTCTTTCTTTCTTTCTTTCAATATTGTGGGGCTGAGCACCCTGGTTGTTACCTCTACTAGGCAGTTGACTACAACATATGAACAAGTAATGAAAACCTTATCTACCACTAGTTGATTTATTTTATTTTATTTTCTATGTCTCGATATCAAATGGTGAATACATAAGGCATGCCCTCCCTCTCTCACAGGATGATACATGTGAATTGCACAAAAAGTGTATATCCTTTGCTCCTTGTATGATTTACTGAGTTATTAACATTTATATCTTTCTCGAATGATTTTTGAGTTATTATATGGAGGTGGAGTTGACACATATATTGTGCTCTTTCAAATAGTGGTGGTGTTTTGTTCTCAGTTTCAAAAAAAAAAATTGTGTAAATTTGTAAGGATCTTAAAAACGAATTGTTATATGGAATTTTGCTTTAGTGTGATTTGCACAATGTAAATTTGTGCAAGAAATTTATAAAAAAAATAAGTTGAATAATTTTCAACCTCTTGTAGCAAAGAGGTTCAAGGTTATCAATGAATGATTTTTTTATTTATTTTTAACTATTAGTTACAATAAATAAGTAAAAGTTGTTAATTTAATATGTTTAATAGTTTTACACGCATTATGGAAATTGTAATAATAATTGCCTAATTAATTGTAAATAAGAATTTATAAAGTATTATGAAATCGTCTAATAGGAGTATGCTATTATATACGGAGTATATTTTTCTTCCTTTTATGCTAAAATCATTTGTTAATTTAATAAGCCCTCCATTATAGGCTCCATATCAATTCTACAATTAAATTTTGTAGAAGAATAATAAAAGAATAAAAATATTAACCTAAAAAAAAATAAAAAAATATTACATTTATTTATTTATTCTCATAAAATAATACTCCATAAATTAATATCGATTCGGTCAAACTAAATCCAATTTGGTTTCACAATCCAATTCAGCCGTATCTTAGTGGGTTTTTTAAAAAACTATAAGGTGCTTAAAAACACTTTTTTTTCAAATAGAATCACTTTTGGAGTGTTTTCAAACACAACCAAGTGATTAAGTTAATTTGTAAAAAGTGATTTTGATGAAACACCCCTCCACCTACTTTAATAGCTTCTATGTGCTTCTCATCATTACAATAATCAATTTTACAATTTTACCCTCACAATTTAAATAATATTTCATCTTTACACATTACCTATACAAATGTAATAAAGGTGTTTTTTGTAAATTTATAAAAAAAAAATGATTTGTTTAGTAAACACCACAACATATACACAATTGATTTAAAGTGCTTAATTTTAAAACACTATCAACTTTCAATTTTATTGTAAAAATCAATTTTAATCGCATTGAGGGGGTGTTTGCAAGCTCTGTAAACAGCTTAAAAGCACTTCTGAAAAGTAAAAGCTATGAGAGGGCAGCTTTAAAAAAAGTGATTATGGAAGCTATTTGTAGTGTTTGAAAACACCCCCTAAATCAATCAATATCATTTCCAAACACACCCTTAAACTCTTGATTAATTCAAACGCAACCTAATATTTTTTTAAATTATTTAAAAATAAATAAAATTAAGGGGATTTAAAAAAATAAAAAAAACAATTCCCCATATTTAGCATAAATGTCATAATTTTCTCTTACCATTGGAGTAGGGCTAGGGCTAGGGCTAGGGCTAGGGCTGACAATTCGTGCTATCGTGTCGTGTTTCGTGTCGACACGATAGTGACACGATAAGGCCAAACACGAACACGACACGATAAGGATCTGTGTCGACACGACACGAACACGATAATTTTCATGTCGACACGACACGATAACAACACGATAATTTTCGTGTCGACATGACACGACACGATAACGACACGTAACACGATAACAACACGATAACGACACGATAAGAAAATAAATTAATTTAAAATTGTATTAAATATATAAAAAATAATATATTTATATAAATATAAAAAATTATCGTGTCATTATCGTGTTATTATCAGATACGTGTCATCGTGTCATATCAGGTAAATAATAGGTTAACGGGTTGTTAACAGGTTAATGGGTTACGAAGATCGATTCAGGCCCAAAAATATTTCAATTTTTTAGGGCCCCATTTTTTAAGATATTATATATATATATATATATATATATATATATATATATATAATGAAGGAGAAAGGGAAGGAAAAATTAGGAGTAAAAGTCTCAACAAAGGTCTAATAATTCAGTTTATATTTTTTAAGTGTTCACTTTTTCACTTTTATGTCTTAGAGTGCTCAATTTACATCATTTTTTTCCAATTTAAATTATTTTCTTCGAAAATTTGAGATTTCGAGCAAATAGTTCTTACATCCTTTAAATTTAAAAATTAAAAAAATAATATTAAAAATTTCTAAAAATCTCATTAAAATAAAAAATTACTCGTATAAAAAATAAATTAAAAAAATCAAAAAATCTAAAATTGTCTAAATAAAAAATTCTAAAAATCTCATTTAATTTTCTAAAAATTATATCTCTTAAAATTAAATAACTTAAAATCTTAAAAAATCTATTAATTAAAAATTAGAAATTCTAAAATGTGTAAAAAAATCTATATTGTTATTCCTTTAAAAATTATATATTGTCATAAGTTCGTATAGAATAAAAAATATAAAGGGACGGGATCTTTTTTAAAAATTTGATTCAGCCCATATATTCCTAGGACTGGTCACGCCATCCCTTGGCGTTTTATTACCGCATCCAAAAAGAAAACTCAATTAATCTTAGAAACGGAGGGATATATAGGTTAAATTTGCTTATTTAGTGTGATTTACATTGTGTAAATTTATGAAAAAAAAAGTTTATAAAAAAATAAGTCATTATTTTTTTTAAGTATTAATAAATAAATAAAGATTTTTTTTGTCAATCTAATTTAGTTTTCCAATTCAATTGAACCGTATCTTGGACTCTTGATTAATTCATCCAACTAATTTGGTTTCTGGTTGACAGATTTAATAAAATAAATTAACATAAAATTAAAGATTAAAAAATAAATCCACCACAGCCTGACACATCCAATTGTCCGGGTAAATTTTTAAAGCCCATAATTTTCTCTTTTATTTACGAGTAGGGACGTTTCAAATCCCCATTCTTATATTTTCAAGAAATCTTTCAGTTGTCGCCTGCAGCAATAATTAATACTCCAAACTTATAAAAGTTCATATTCAGACTCTGTTTTATATTGAATTTGTATAATAATCGAAGATAAAAACTTATTTCATAGTTATTTATTTGAATTCATTTCCTTATTTATAATTATTCGATAACATTTGTGGTGAAGATTTATTGTGAAGAATTCTCTAAAATTATCGATTCATATTAATAATATTTTAGAAACTTTTTTTCCTTTTTTTTTCTATTCTAGTATTTTTCTAGACATACTTGTGTTTGAAGATTCAAAGTTTGAACTATTTAATTAAAAAAACTGTAATTATTACCTTTTAAATCTCATAAATGCTGACATTTTAAAACTTAAAAAAATAAAATAAAATTATAGAGTGTACATTTTATAATCTATGTCCTTACTTCCACCCACCAAAGCCCTTCTTCTGTGTCCAAGGACGGAGCCACATAGGGCCCAGTGGGGGCAGTGGGCCCCCCACCAATTTTTTTTTTTTAATGTATATTTCTTCCGTTTTATAATTATTTATATACTTTTTTTAATTCGAGACGTTTCAAGATTATTTGTAAACTCATAGGTAAATAATCTACAAAATTAATATTCTCACTACATCATTTTATTTTTAAAATTATTACTCATTTTAATCTATATTCTTCCTTACATCTCACTAAATTCTTTTTAACACCTCATTAAATTTCTTTTATACCTCACTAAATCACAAAAAATACTCCTCATTTATTTGACCCCACACCTCACTAAATTCACATTTCTTAAAAAGTGAACTTGTCAACGTATTCAAGTCATTACGGGCCGGAGGGAATATGTTTTAAGCTATACATTTGTCTAATAATTTTAACACCTTTCACATATTATGAGTCGGAACAATCAAAATTAATTTTCTTCGAAACATAACAAAAATCGTTAAATTTAAATTAATGAAATGAGATATTTTAAAATTTATAATGAATTAAATATAATATTATTTTATCTTTATATTAATGTAAATCGGGTCCCCCAATCTAAAATTCCTGGCTCCGTCACTGTCTGTGTCGCTTCAATATCAGTTTATTTCAGACTACAAAACCTCGGATCACCCTCCATATTATGCAGTAATCATGCCTTTTTTACCTTTTTTTTTTCTTTTACTATTGTCCTTTGGAAAGATCCATTTTTTATTTATTTATGTGTCATGCATGGAGAATATATATATATATACACAAGCATGTGTTGTGTTGATTCAGTTCTACAATCTTATTTTGGCTTTTGGGTTGTAATTTTATTTAATTTTTTAGTGAAATTAGTTTTTGACAATGCACTGTCTGTCCTGTAGTATATGCTTCTTTATGTCCATAAATGATAAATCCGTTTGTGTATTGACAAAAATCTATGTCTCTTTATCTTTATTTAGGATAGTTGACAGAAATTTATCAAGTTATATTGATAAGACTATTAGTTTTGGGACATATGTTATGGAAGCAGTTGGAATCTATGGGTTCAAAAGCTTCGGTAAACTTTCGTTAGGCTGTGCTCTAACTTCTTAGTATTTATATTGAGTGTCCTTTGTAGTTCAATGCATTTACTTTACTCTAGTCATTTTTTGGTAGCAAGGCAAGGACGGTTTTAGGATAATGCCTTAAATTGTACTCCCTCCCTCAATTTGAAAGCTGACAATTTTGTCATTTAGGGCGTTCCACACCCAAACAGCGTTCGAAGGGACAAAGGGAGTATATGAAATTGAGCTTCAGGGAGAAATTCTATATCAATATGATCTTCTCCCTTTTATGTTTCCTCTCATGCTTGAGTTACTTTTTTTTTAAATGCAAAATTACTGTGGCAGTAAATTTCATGCTTGAGTTGATTGATCTTCATTAACATTTTAGGTGTGAACACAAGGGGAAAGAAATTTATATATTGTGGATGATCATTTAAATGATACTTATTGATTTAATAACTAGCTTTAGTATATTTTTCACTGAATCACCTAATCAAATACTTTGTCATTCTTTTTTGTCCTTAAGTAATTGCTTGGTGTTGAGTCTTGATTACCTTTGTGTTTTGTGTGTTCGGTCGTATCTTCCTAACAAATTTAAGAATGAGATGAAAAACCTTTCTTGCTCTTTTCTATGTTTGAGGTGTCTTGCTCTTTTCTATATTTGAGGTGGTTTCTCTTTCCTATGTTTGAGGTGGTGGTCTCTATTTTACCCTTTAAACATTATAAAAGCGGTTTGTAAAGGACATTGTTACTATCTTGTGTTTCCCTCTCTTTCTCAGATGATAGAAGTTGCACTAGAAGAGTTAAACGAATAAAAGGGCTCCAGTGTGAAATCAATATCGCAGTATATAGAGGAAATATATAATAATTTGCCATCTGCCCACTCAGTGTTATTGAAACACCATTTAGAAAAATTCGTTAAAACAGAGGAGATTGTAGTGACTTGTGACAAAAGATACGGCCTTCCTGGCCGTCTCAAGTTAACTAAGAGGAAACGACGGAGGAAGTGGAGGTATGACTCAGAGAGAAATAGTCACAACCGACTTAAACAAAAACTGATGAGAAATTCAAAAACACATGAGGAAGATGAGTTCAAGTATGAACAACAGGCAACTAGTGAACTAGAAACTGTGCTTTCTGGTTTTAAGTTAATTAACGTTGATAGTTCATCTAGTTCAGGATCAACAGAGTTACAGGTAGCGTCTTCTGAAGAATTGAATGGATCATCAAACGGACAAACCTTAAGTCCTTCACTGTGAATCATGGGGAGGTTGTGGATGAATTGCAGCCCAAATGTGAAGGTTAAAAGTGGTGTTTAAATTGAAATCTGCAGATACAACAGACCTGTTACTACGTTGTGATTCTAAGCAGGAGCCGCAGATGGTGCAACCCACAAAGCGGCGGCCTGGGTGACCACGAAAACGAGCCATCGTCACTTGATATTGACGAATGCATGAACTAAAGTCTTGTCTTGGGATGGAAAGATGGAGTCTGTGAAATGAAAATAATCAGCATTTTAATTTAACATCTCAATTTTTAGTCATGCGCATTGTCTTTTCTTCTGATGAATTTAATTAGGTGGACCAGTGGACTATTCGGTGTGGGTTATCTTGTTTAAGATTAGCTGGTTTATCTTTTTTACTCTATGAATAACATATGCATTACAAAAATATCAGTGTCGGTGGAAATATCGAGACCTTAAATTTGGGGAAATATCAATGAATAAATTTTAAAAATTGTGGAAATTTAATAACTAACTTTTAATACATCAATTCAAAAAAACAATTTAAATCCATTTACATCTATGATAAATTTATATAAAATATAGCATACAATGTTATTTCATATGATATATTTTTAAATTTATCGACATTTTCCCATCTTTTTTTTATATTTTCCAATATTTTTTCGATATTTTATCGATATTAATCTTGATATTGTTATTGTATATCGATTTTTATTGATGTTTTCGATTTTTTTTACAAATATCGTGAAAATATCGTTTCTTCTCAATATCGAGAATATATCGGGAAAATTTCCGGATATTTTTGTCCATGCTCCTTCTCAACTTTTTCTTACTTTAAAATTTATGACAAATGCTCCTCATATTTATACTAATCAAACTTAATTGAAAGATTTTAGATTTTTTTATTGATAATTAATAAAATTAAGAACGAGTTATACAAAACTATCTGGTAACTGAAGTAGGCTAGTCATGCTTGCAGCTGTCATAAAAAATGTCCCACAAAAACTAACTATTAGTGATTATCTTAAGATTCTTTTCAAACTCTTAGCAAAAAATAGAGGGTGCATATTACCAAACCCAATTGAAGGGAACCCTAGCCCAATGGGAGGGCACCCTAAATCAGCAACCGTGGCTTGAGATTTCATCAGCAAGGTCACCGGCTCCGAGTGTCGTCCGGTCAGAGATCCATCAGCAACATACTCATAGTCTTCCGTCGGGTCGTCGTCAGCCGGAGGAAGAGGCTGCGCAGGAGCAGGGTGAAGAAGACGGATGAAGCAATGTAGCTTCGATTTGGACAGAGATGAACGACGAGAGAGAGGCAGCGTCGATCCGAGTGTTGCAGGCGAGCGCCGTTGATGTAGGAGAAGCTCCTGGATCGCGAACGCAAGGGAGATTGATCGAAGCAGTCGCGTCGGTGGTCAAAATGAGGAGAGGATTTCGGCCGCCATGGATCGTGGCCGAGATGGAAGATTATGTCGATTGTTATTGAAGTGAAGAATCGCGATTGCGATTCGAGGAGGGGTTTCGGGCTTCAGCAACCGAGACCGAAGCGCCGCCGTCGCCGTCGAGGGGGTGGTCGGGCATAGTGGTGGCTGGGTCACCCGCCGACATGCATGGATTTCCGGCAGGTCCTTTACTCATCAAATTAAAATTTAGGTGCACCGCCGATCGACTATAATAAAATTATACCTATAATATTATTTTGTATTAAAATTTAAAAAATACACATGCAAAAAATGGAAAAGAAACACGGGAAAATTTAAAAAGGAAAAAATAATAGATTTAGTATAATTGATGTGAGAGAGAGAAAAAAATAATTAAGAAAAAAGAGTAGAGTTTATATATAAATGATTTTTCATTTTAAGAGTAAAAAAATTATTTTGAAGGGTTGGTCTGCTGTGGACTCCAGTGCATGTTGTGCACCCTAATCCATGTTGCATTTTTTAGTTTACTAACTAACACTTTTTGGTAAATGGTGTTGCACTTTTCAATTATTAAACTGTATAATAATATTTTTAGTAATAATTGAAAAGTGCAACACCATTTACCAAAAAGTGTAAGTCAGTAAATTGAAAAGTACAACATGGATGATCTAGGGTGCACAATATGCACTCTCGAGTGCATACTGACTTACCTATTGTGAAACGTTTTGAAAAAAAAATATGTAAATGAGTAATATTTAGATAAATTAATAGAGGAAAAAACTAAATACATTATTTTATTTTATTTATAAAAAAATAGACGCTCTCCTTTATTTTGTTAAACCCCTCCAATTTGTTAACCCCGATCTTTAACGACCTAACTTCAACAACGGAAGAGATTGCCAACTCCATCAAATATAGTAGCTGGAAATGGCTTAGAACTCATAAACCCGAGTTATTCAGAATTTCGCTATACGAGTGGGAACAAGCACCTTGGATGTGTATAATTTAGATATGGTAAATTCTATGTAATGGGTATTGAGTACCCTGTATAGTTGATGGAATAAAATGCTTCACCTTTACCTTTCAAAAAAAAATCAAGCATACTTTATTAATTAAAAACTTGAACAATAGTATTTAATAAAAAGCCCGCAATTATTACCTTTTAAATCTCAATAAATGCTGATTTGTTATATATTCCATCAAAATTAAACTTCTTATTTTCATGAATACAAAATTTGTTATTTCTATATTTTAAAACTTAAAAGAGGTATAGAGTGTACATTTTATAATCGATTTATCTCTCTCTTTCATTTGTTGTAATCTCTTGATACTCGCCTCTATTCATTTGATTTAAGAGTTCATTGAAAATCCAAATTCATTAATTTTCAGTTTCTTTCAACAAAATTTTTAGTAAGAAATGAAAATCTCACTGCATTTCCTCTTTCATCAAATTCATGTATACTGGGCAGGAATTAGCCATGGAAAACTTTCAAAAACTCATCTCAAACTCAAACTCGTCCAAACAAATCCTTACTTCCATCTACCAAAGTCCTTCTTCAATGTCGGGTTTATTTCAGACTACAAATCCCCCAATCACCCTCCATATTGCTTTTTTACATTTTTCCTTTTTTCTTTTGCTACGGTCCTATATGTTAGGAAATTTTCATTTTATTTATTTATATGTCATGCATGAAGAATATATATATATATATATATGCATGTGTTGTGTTGATTCAGTTCTAGACAATCTTATTCGAACATAATCATCTAGCTAGTAACATTTATGATGAAGATTTATTGTAAAAAATTCTCTAAAATTATCAATTCATATTAATAATATTTCAAAAACTTTTTTTTCTTCTTTCTTTTCTATTCTAGATATTAATAGAATCACTTTTGATAGAAAATAATAATTAAGTAACCAATTTTGATAGTGACTATAAATGTGGATGACACTGAATAAATGTAAACTTCTTAACCAAAAATAATATTTTCACTAATATTATGGAACTGCAATTATTACATTTTAAATCTCATTTGTTATATATCCCATCAAAATTAAACTTCTTATTTCCTTAAATACAAAATTCGGGTATTTCTACATTTTAAAACTTAAAAGAAGTATAGGGTGTACTATTATGATCTACCGCTAGTTGATTTATTTTATTTTTTTATATTTCGGTATCAAATGGTGAATACATAATTCATGTCCTATCTCTCTCTCGGAATGCTACATGTGAAATGCACAAAAGGTGTATATTCTTTGCTCCTTGTATGATTTACTGAGTTATTAAACAATTTTATCTTTCTCCAATGATTTTTGAATTATTATATAAACGGTGAAGTTGACACATTGTGCTCTTTCAAATAGGGGTGGTGTTTTGTTCTCAGTTCAAAAAAAATAAATTGTGTAAATTTTTAAGGATCTTAAAAACGGATCGTTATATGGGTTTTTGCTTTAGTGTGATTTGCAAAGTGTAAATTTGTGCAAGAAATTTATAAAAAAAAATAAGTTGAATAATTTTCAATCTCTTGTAGCAAGGAGGTCCAAGGTTATCAATGAATGATTTTTTTATTTATTTTTAACTATTAGTTACAAGGGACCTCCTACATGTAGTTTGAATGTCGTAAGGTGTCGTAATGACTACCGTAGTCAATTAATCTAAGCCATTAAAAATATAATCTAAAGGCTTAAACTTGATGACCGATTATGTGTCGTAATGTATCATAAATTTGTATTTTATATTAAATTAAATTAATTAAAATATATTATTGTAAAATTACATTTTTATCCTTATACAATAAAAATATTTATTAATATAATTAAAATATATAATGTTAAAATTACATATTTACCCTTATGAAATTAATAATAAAAAATAAATCAAATCAATTTATTAACAAAAAAAATAAATCAAATCAGTGAAAAAAACTCATTATTGCTTCAAACCTGCTAATGGCTATTTAGAGCTTCAAATTAAATCAATTTGGGGAGAAATAAGTCATTCTCAAACATCTTAAGAATTGTGCCGATTAATTGGAATTAGGGAAGAAAAAAGGGTGATACTTGGGTACACTTGCATGTACCGTACCCCTGATTTTAATTTTAATTATTTATTTATATTTTATCTGCACCCATTAATTTAATGAGTTCACCCCCAAATTATATTTTTACAGCAGTTATCTGCACACACTCATTTTATGAATTCACCCCCACATCATTTTTTTCACAACAATTATCTACACTCGCTAATTTTATGAGTTCACCCCAAATCATTTTTTTACCATAGTTATCTGCACCCATTCATTTTATGATTTCACCCCCAAATCATTTCTTTTTTACAACGGTTATCTACACCTGCTCATTTTATGAGTTCACCCCCCAAATTATTTTTATACCACATTTATCTGCACCCGCCCATTTTATGAGTTCACCCCAAAAAAATTTTAAAATATAATTACATTTAAAAGACTATATTGTTTTTTTTTATTAATTTACACAAAATATAATAAAATCAATCATAATTTATACACATTTCCAATCTACAACCGAGTCATTGCCGAGTTACCGTCGATTCACCACCAAATCACCCATATTTTTAGAAAAAAATCGTAAAAACATAATTAAAAAAAACTATCGAAATTAGGCACAAATTCCGGTTTTTTTTCTTTTAAATTTTTCTTCCCATTTTCAATTTTTATTCCAAACTTTTTATTTCTTCGTTTTTTTTTTGTTTCCTACCTTTTTTTCATTAGTATATTTTTAAATTTTAATACAAAATAATATTATATGTATGATTTTATTATAATCCCTCCGTCCCAGTGAAAGCTCCTCATGAGCTTCGGACACAGAGGTTAAAAAATATGATATAATAAGTGGATGTATGAGAGGTGGTGTGATTGAGAGAGAGAAGAATATAATAAAATGTGAGAGGGAATAGTTTGGCAAAAAGGAATGAGTAACTTTCATTGGGACAAACGAATAAGGAAAGTTGGGTAGCTTTCAATAGGAATGAGGGAGTAGTCGGTAATACAACAAGTAATAACCAGTAATACTATAAACAGTAATCAGTAATACCATTAACAATAATTAGTAATACCATGAACATTAATCAGTAATACCATTAATATTAATCAGTAAAATTTTATACAATAACAAATAATTTTACACATCTAATTATATTAAATAATACAAAAAATAATTATCAGTAATACCATGAACAGTAAGTAGTAATACCATGAACATTGAATAGTAATATCTCATACAATAACAAATAATTTCAAAAATCTAATTATATTCAATAATACCAAAAATAATTATCAGTAATACCATAAACAATAATATGTAATACCATAAAAATAATACTCCGTAATAATCAGTAGTAAATAATTTCACATCATCAGTAATACCACAATTAATAATCAATAATACAGTAATCAATAATCATTAATATTAATTCAATAGTGTATTAATTGTAATACCGCAATCAATAACTAGTAATACCAGTATCAATAATACCATAAAAAAGTGGAGAAAGTGCAGATCGGGGTGTACTTAAAAAAATAGAGGGTGCACATTACCAAACCCAATTGAAGGGAACCCTAGCCCAATGGGAGGGCACCCTAGGTCAGCAACCGTGGCTTGAGATTTCATCAGCAAGGTCACCGGCTCCGAGTGTCGTCCGGTCAGAGATCCATCAGCAACATACTCATAGTCTTCCGTCGGGTCGTCGTCAGCCGGAGGAAGAGGCTGCGCAGGAGCAGGGTGAAGAAGACGGATGAAGCAATGTAGCTTCGATTTGGACAGAGATGAACGACGAGAGAGAGGCAGCGTCGATCCGAGTGTTGCAGGCGAGCGCCGTTGATGTAGGAGAAGCTCCTGGATCGCGAACGCAAGGGAGATTGATCGAAGCAGTCGCGTCGGTGGTCAAAATGAGGAGAGGATTTCGGCCGCCATGGATCGTGGCCGAGATGGAAGATTATGTCGATTGTTATTGAAGTGAAGAATCGCGATTGCGATTCGAGGAGGGGTTTCGGGCTTCAGCAACCGAGACCGAAGCGCCGCCGTCGCCGTCGAGGGGGTGGTCGGGCATAGTGGTGGCTGGGTCACCCGCCGACATGCATGGATTTCCGGCAGGTCCTTTACTCATCAAATTAAAATTTAGGTGCACCGCCGATCGACTATAATAAAATTATACCTATAATATTATTTTGTATTAAAATTTAAAAAATACACATGCAAAAAATGGAAAAGAAACACGGGAAAATTTAAAAAGGAAAAAAAAAAACAAGGAAATAAAAAATTTGAAAAAAAATTGAAAATGGGAAGAAAAAAGAAAAAGAGGAGGGGGATGAAAAATTAAAAAGAAAAAAAATCGAGATTTGTGGCGAATTTCGATAGTTTTTTATTAATTACATTTGTAGGCTTTTTTTAAAATATGGATGATTTGGTGGTGAATCGATTTTTTAGAGTTTATTTTATTATATTTTGTGTAAATTAATAAAAGGATAATATAGTCTTTTAAATGTGATTATTTTTTAAAAAATGTTTTGGGGTGCACTCATAAAATGTGCGAGTGCAGATAATCGTGGTAAAACAATAATTTTGGGGTGAACTCATAAAATGAGCGAGTGTAGATAATTGTGGTAAAAAATAATTTGGGGGTGAACTCATTCAATGAGCGGGTGCAGTAGTAAAAATATGATTAGGGGGTGAATTCATTAAATTAGCTGGCGCAGATAATTGTAGTAAAAATATGATTAGGGGGTGCACTCATTAAATTAGTGGGTGCAGGTAAAATATAAATAAAATTTAAAAAGAAAGGGTAGAACAATAATTTTATTTAATATATATATATATATATATTAAAAATAATTTAAATAAAAGAAGGGTAATATAGTAAACAAAATACAATTTAAAAAATGATATAAATAACTTAAACTTGTATAACAGGTAGCAGGTCGTTACGACGTTTACGACGCCACGTGGCGCGATTCGACAAAATGACTATGTAGTCATTTCGTAAAATGTGACTACCGTAAGAATTGCCCTAGTTACAATAAATAAGTAAAATTTGTTAATTTAATCTATATATCTATATATATATATATAATAACAGGATAGTCTGCTATAAATAACCATTCTCATTTTCCCGCTCATTTTCTTTACCATTTATAGAAAGTCACTTTTTTTTTAATAATTGCTGCGAGAACTAGACAGAGTTAATATTATTTTATTAATTAAATAAGTCACAGGCCACAAAATCCCATTAATGGACAGAGAAAGCGAATATTATTTTAAGTTGTTGTGTAAAATTCTATTTTGATTGGTCTGTTAAAAAATTATTATTTCTTTCACACGTAACTCTATGTAAAGTTGTATAGTTATTTGATATTTGAAATTCTCAAGAAACCCAAATCACCACTCTGCATATAATTAATTAAAAGTATTACTGTTGTTTAGTTTTACGAAGCAGGCATGCCAAAAAGATAATGATTCAACCAGCTGGTGCAAAACCCTATATTGAAATGATAATTAAAATTTAAAATCAAATTAAATATATACTCCACATGAAAATCAAATAGGGAATATAAAAACGCTTTACTCTACTGCATTTGTTGCTACAATAGAGTCTGCTCTACTTATTTGTTACCATATTCAACAGAAGTTTCAGAAACTATCATTTGTATTAATTAGTTCTTTATAATTTGTCTGCAATTTTATTTAACTGATTTCATCTTTATACATAAACAGACCGACTCACCAAAGATTGGATGCCTGGGTGGCCTGTGGCTATGAATTAAGATTCCAACATTTCAAGTTCCTGCATCATAAACAGAATAAATTATCAAAGTTTATAATGATAATCCATGATTTAGAGGTATGCTAGGAGTACAATTTAATGTTCATGCAATGTTCATGCAGTAACAAACTACTATTTAAAAAAAAAAAAAACAAACAAACTACTATTGAAAATATTTGTTAAATTATAATCTATATTATACTATATATAAAGAGAATAGTTTTACAAAAAATTCCTCCAGCATACTTGATTATTGCTTTTTCCGCCATATGTAATAATTTTATTTTGCAGGCAAGACCTTTGAAATTCCCCATGCATTTTTCTTTTTCATTATTTATATGTTGTGCAATCAGTCCCTCCATAAATACTACTCACATAATACTTTCACTCAATGAACACACAATACTCCAAAAAACAGACCACCTCATATCAAATTGTGCAACTCAATTTTCATCCTCATCCATCCGTGGTCTGATTATTCAAATCAAAAGGTCATATTTTCACCATTACTTAAAGGTGAAATCTTCATTTTTAGCATTACTTAAAGGTCAGATATTACAAAATAATTGTGCTTCAACATATTCAGGTATGTATACATGCTCCTTTTTTTCA
The DNA here is from genome assembly GCA_963675135.1 of Galeopsis tetrahit. Taxonomy (NCBI): domain Eukaryota; kingdom Viridiplantae; phylum Streptophyta; class Magnoliopsida; order Lamiales; family Lamiaceae; genus Galeopsis; species Galeopsis tetrahit. The sequence goes on along the minus strand of OY776122.1, from coordinate 68,196,140 downwards.
AACAAATCAAGCTGCATAAACTTTTGTGTTGTAGCATTTCATCAATTTTTATTAATTTAAAAGGACTTGATTAAATATGTACATGTTGATATTGCTCACTTTTCTAGGGCTTTTTTTCCAGTTCAGTTGACAAATTCATATATGTATACATCAACAAAAGACTGTGAAAGCATACGAGGCCTACAATACTTAATGGAAAAATGCACAAGAAATTATGAAACTCATCATTATGATATGTGTTTTGTAATTCTTCTTCCATTATTGTTATTTTTCAAGTTTCATGAGCACATAATTTTTTTAAATATATTATTTCCTCGCATGACATAATTTAAGTCTTCTTCCATTATTGTCATTTTTCAAGTTTCACTAGCACATAATTTTTTAAATCTGTTAATTCTTAGCATGACATAATTTAAGTTTACACTGTTTTGAAGTAACTATGTTAAATGTATGGAAGCCATTTTTTCCATATACCAATTTAGAATAAATAACACAAAAGTGTAATGTAGGTTTGGCACATGTGCTGCATGATTATATTAAACTGACAGTTAGTCTAAAGACTTAATCTCTTACTTTGAAAGGTGGACCGTGCTCTCGAAGATCTTAAGAAATCTACTCCACTTAATGAGTTTCTGAATTCCTGCAGAAGAAAGTATTCATGCAACCTATAAGTGCAATATATAGGTAGATTTTTTTGTGGCATTTTCACAAAAGTATTATGACGGTTAATTTTCTAAATTGTAAGTTTGTAACAAAAAACGTGCAGGTGATGTTTTCCACTTTTTTTGGGTGTCACGAGGTGGTAATGATGAATTATGCAACTATGGTATTTAAAAAATAGTGAATAATATGCAGGGAGTGAAGAATGGTCATTTTCAGAATTCTTTGTAAGCTTCATATCTGATATATGGGTTCATTGTCATGGATGTTCAATTGTGAGTTGTGACCACAATTTAATCTATATCTTTTCTGAATAATGTAACTAATGTTCTGTCATGGTGAATTGGTTTAATTATTTGTGCTTGAAATTAATTTTTAGACTAATTTCTCATGCTGGACATGGGAAATTTTCTTCAGAATTTTATGAACTTGGAATTCGTATAATATGTCCTCAAGTCTCATGCATATTTTTATATTCAATGTATTACCATCATGAGTTCAGGAGTCTAATTTTTGTGTTTGCTTTCTAACTTTTTTAGATCCTAACATGTATAGGTATCATCTCTCTTTTTTATGTATGTTTCTTATTCATTGGTTTAGTTTATATTTTTAGTTCTTCCGATTACTAATGATTTACCCTCATGTCTCATATTCATATGTAGATAATAATGTTCGTAGATTTATTCATTATTTATAGCAGTTTACGTTTTGATTCTTATAAAAAAAAAAATTGATAAATTTTGTTTATGGGTTGAAAAATATATGGATGGTTTGTCCAAATTAATGTTTAGAACCTTTTATTGAATCCTCCCATTTTATTGTCCACTTCCATTTATTTTTTTGATTTTTTTTTTGTTATGTAATTACTCCATTTTAACTTTGCTTCTTTGGATTTTGTAATTATCAAATTAACCTACCTATATATGGACACTCTTCATTATTCATTGTTTTTAGTACTTTAGTAGAATTGAAAAAATTCTATATCTAAATGGAAGCATGGCGTTTGGCACAAATGCTACAATTGGCTAGGCGTCAGCAATTTCTCATGCATGCTGGTATTCTTGGGAAAACATGAGGATACAATCTTGTGGTGGGACTGTGAATTTGTATCGTCTGGGTAATGTGGAATTGGGAAGTGTTCGAAAATGTAATTTGACATGTGGGTAAAATTCTGAATGAAATCAAATGACGTTTTTGAAGTTGGGTAACTTGCTACAATACAGTCTCGAGTAGTATACCATACAAAGAATGACTCGATGGTCCATGGTGTTCTTTCAGTGGACGACAACAGCCTTAAAATCGAAGTTGGGCGTGTTGCCTACCTTCAATATGTAATGCTATTTGATTTTTTACTCTATTTTTATCTTTTTTTTTTTTTTTTCTGCCGTGGAGCATTACTCCTGGTGCCTCTGTAATCTTTGATACTATAGTATTTTAATATATTGAATTATTTTGCTATAAAAAAAGGGAAAATTATAACAGATTGAGATACTATTATTGGATATTATGACCTGCTCAGTGTTTAAGTGTCAAGTTAAATGTTGTAAAATTGTACCAGATTGAGAGCTTATCTATTTATGATTTAATGTAGCTGCAAACATTAGTTTGGTGGTTAAATTGTCATTATTGAATTTGAAATTTATTTGTAGTAAGTTTGGTATACTTACATAATGTGTATTGCTTAGTTAAACTATAGTAGTAGCTCTTTCAAGTTAAATTTGCAAGAGATGCGATATTTCTTCTTAACTTAACCTCATATTATTATTTTCATTGTATACATATTTCTTCTTTCAGTTTTTGAGTATTTTAGAATAAAAATTAAAATATTATTTACATAATAAAACAAAATGCATATTGCTCTTTACAACAAATATCTACTAATTTAATAAGAGTAATTTTGATATTCTTAGTAAACATATAAAGTTATAGTTTTGCATACAATTCTTTTTAAGCATTCAACTAGGCAGTGAATACCTACAATAATTAAAATATTAAATAATAAAAATTAGTATAAAAATGATTTATTTTACATGGATTAATGTCATGAAACATAACTCAAATATTAAGATAAAGTTTCATCGATGTGAAATCACCTCACACAATACCTCATTATATCGAAATTACATCTCTTTAACATGTATATGCATGATTTATTGGACTTTCTACCAAAACATTTAAGCAGAATTTCTTAAAATAAATTTCACTGTACATCACTAATTATTTTATACTATTCCCTCCGTTTCATAAAGTTTGTCGCATTTCTCATTTTGTATAAAATTAAGGAACATATTTTTTTGACAAATTTACCCCTCATTATTTTCTCCCCCTTTCTTCTCTTTTTCCTTTTATTTTTCCACCTTCCTCTTCCACCATTTCTTTGACCTTTCCAAAAAAAATTGTAATTAATATATTTCCAAAAGAATAGGGGCAATTTAGGAAGATCATTGGTAAAATTAGAAAAAGCGACAAACTTTTTGAAACAAATTTAAAGTCCAAATGTGATAAACTTTTTGAATCGGAGGGAGTATATTTTATATATAAAAATAACTAATTATTTTAAACAATGTCAGAAAAAATCGTGCATCGCAGGGGTGAAATACTAGTATATATATATATATATATAAATAGGGTAGTCAGTTTCCCGCCCATTTTTTACCTTTTTTTTTTTGTTTTCTTTTTTATTCTTTCTAAGGCTTTTTCGATTTTGGTGTAGTATATTACTAATAATTATTTATATTAAATTGATTTGTTTTACAAATAAAGGATAGCAGGTGGATTAACAGCCACACAGGTGACGGTTGGATATCCCAACGCACAAGAAATGCAGTAAATTATACTCCAACATCGTACACACAATTAATTGTGATAAAAGTGGTGAGTTGATTTTTAAATTAGTCTCTAAATACTACTCCCTCCGTCCATGAGAAGTAGTCTCATTTGTCATATATTTCTTGTCCATAAAATGTAGTCACATACCTTTTATGTAAACTATCACCCTTCAATCATCACTTAATTACTCAAATTGTCATCAACTTTATTCACAAACAATCACTTTATTCACAATGGGCCCCACAATACCCTATAATACCCTTACTTTATCTACTTTATCTACATTTTTCTTAAAACATGTGCCCCATCCCATTGGACTACTTTTCATGGATGGAGGGAGTATTTAAAAATAAACTAAAAAATTGGATATTAATTTTGTATCTCGATTTATATTTAGATTTTGAATTTCATTTAATTTCTTTACTGATCAATTCCACAAAAAATAGTTACATTTGAATTTACACACAAATTAAGAAACATTAATAAATGTGGTCAAATTTAACTAACACTGTATGTCTATTTTATCCTTGATATTCCATTAATTTGGTGTACATTTCAAAACACTTGAATCTTAAAAGTAATTATGAGGAATTTAATTAAGGATAAAATTGTTAATAAAATACTATTTAGTACTTAAGTAAAAGGGAAAATTATGCTATAATTTAAAAATTCTAAAGGAGTAACTATTACTACCTCAGTCCATGAAAAGTTTGCATAGTCACTCTTACGATATACACGTATTTACCTTTATACAATATTTTTTGGGGTCTATCATACACTTAATCAAACTACTTTATTACTTTATATATAAAAATTTACAAAATTACCTTCAAAACTCTAATTATTAGACTTTTTCCTTAAACTTCATTCCATCAAATGCAAACTTTTTAGGGACGGTGGGAGTAGTATTTTTATGCATTAATTATGTATCTTTTTTATGTTTGTCTTGGCCATCAAGTCATCAACTACTACTGAAATTCATCTAACGTTCACATATGTTCATTTTGAGTTTTATTATTTCATTTTGAGTTTTATGTTTTACTAATTCATAGTCAATCTCATTATTCTATAGGTATACATTTTCATAAATTTTATATGTCATTCATTCAAATTATGACGTTAGGCCTAGGGGGTTACTGGCTCCATCAAATTCTCAATTATTTACTATATATTGCATATTAAGTGACGTTGGACTTAGAATATATCTCCCTAACTTTAAACTAGAGTTCAATTCTTTAAAGGGACCTTCTACGTATAGTTACAATAATATATTTTAATTTAATAGAAAATACAAATTTATGACACATTACGACACATACGATGAATACATACCGTAAAATATACAAAATGTAACAGATCATCAAGTTTAAGTCTTTAAATTAAATTTTTAATGGTTTAGATTAACTGACTACGGTAGTCATTCTTACCCTTATGTTATTAATAAAATTAATAACAAAAAACAAATCAAATCAATTTATTAACCAAAAAAAAAAAAAAAATCAAATTAAACTTTAAAGAAATCAAATTAATTAAAAGCTAATCCATCAATTTAATTTAGTAAAGTTTTTTCCTTTCCCTGCGACCCAGCGCCTGCCATCAGCCGCCGCCGCTCCGCTGCTTCTCCCACTGAGTAAGTGAATTAATACCATTGTGAAGTAGGGTTTATGTATTTGTTTATATTTCTTACTTTTTTCCATATTTTGTTATGAGGAGTAGGTGAATTAACATTGTGAAATTGTTAAAATTGGGGTTGAGTTGTTGAGTTGTAATTATTTTTTAAATTGACTCAAATCATATATAAATTTGATTGCTCAACAAGTGCTCGACAAAATGCCTCAAAGAAAATTTGCAACTGAATTTAGCAAAGGAAGTGGCTATTGAATGCACATTCCTAACCGTATTAGTTATTTGATTGATCTAGCTATTGGAGTGAGTGAGTCGCGATTGTGGATTGGGGACGCAGAATCAGTGAGAAAAACTCATTCTTGCTTCAAACGTGATAATGACGATTGAGAGCTTCAAACTGAATCAATTTGAAGAGAAATAAGTCATTCTCAAAATACTTAAGAATCGTGCCAGACTAATTGAAATTGGGGAAGAAAAAAAATATAATTTCTAATTTAACTAATCTATTATTTAATTTTAAAAATAATAATATTTGTATAAAGATAGGTAGAACAATAATTTTACTTAATATATATATATATATATATATATATATATAAAATAATTTAAATAAAAGAAGGATAATATAGTAAATAACAAAACACAATTTAAAAAATGATATAAATAACTTAACCTGTATAGCAGGTAGCAGGTCGTTACGACGTTTACGACACCATGTAACACGATTCGACAAAGTGACTATGTAGTCACTTTGTAAAATTTGACTACCGTAAGAATTACCCTTCCTTAAATTGCAATAATTCTTTCTTTTGTCCTTTTTCTTTCCCTTTGGAAGAATTGTGAGAAGTTTTTATAAAATGATTACTCGATCCTATTCTTTTTATTTTATTTTATGATAATCATATTTTAATAATTTTAACATTGTTTCGTCTTTTCTGAACTAAAATAATTAAATGTTCCTCCTAAATATAACGAAAGTCAATTTTTTTAAATTTAAATTAATAGAATGAAATTAATGACAATATTATAATTAAAGGCAATTACTTATGTGTACCAGTTACATACATGTAACTGGCTATTTACACTCTTTTTTTAATAAGTCCACACTCCCTTCTTTTAGGCACTTATGTGTACAAGTTACATACATGTAACTAAATTTAATTTTTTTATTATTAGTTATTTATCTTATTTTTTATTAATTTCACCCCCAATTTTTTTAAAAAAAAAATACATGTAAAATACTATATTACTATTTTATCAATTAAATTAAAATACAACTCATTAAAATTATAATTATACACCGACTATCGTGTCACCAATGAATCACCACGAAGTCAAATATTATTTTATTTTATTAACTTTCAAAAAATAAATATAAAAACATAATGAATATAAAAAAAATATGAAACTCAAAAATAAAATTATAAAATAAAAATTTCAGTTTTTTCTTTTTAAAAATGACCAAAATATAAGAAAAAAATACAAAAAAAAAAAAGCTAAACTAAAAAAATTCATTATTTTTTTCTAATTTGGGTATAAATGTATGAATATGACATGCTCAGTTTTAATCTGATTTATAATAACTAAGATTATTTTGTTATGTTTTCATTATTTCTACAATGATATCTAGTTTGTTACAAATTTTTTTAAGTTGTAGATTATTTTTTAAGACTAATTAATAACATAATCTAATTAGAAAATAAAATTTATATTTAGAAACTTAAATGAGTGGAGAATTGGGGAAGAAACCATCATAATATTACATGAGCTTTATTATTTTCTTTGTGGTCATCGTCGTGTTGATGCATTCATATGTTTATTGAGTGTGAACGTATCTACTAATTGAATTGTGTGTTCAGTGTGATTCATTCTCACTTTTGTTCTTCTTACTAGTTACTTAATATCAATATTTTATTATTGATGTATTAATTTGCATGGTATGTCTTGAATTATGAATGTGTTAAGTTATGTATTTTTTTATTAAATATAATATTAGTTTAAATACGATATAGTATTAGTATGCCTATGGTATAGTACTAGTTAATATATTATATAGTACTAGAGATTAATGTGAGTATACAAATATTGTTTAATATATGAATTAATACTATACAATATGTGAATTAATACTATACTATATTTGAACTAGTAACATAGAGTATGTGAACTAATATTATACAATATGTGAACTAATACTATACTATATTTGAACTAGTACCATAGAGTATGTGAACTAATACTATACAATATGTGAAATAATACTATACTATATTTGAACTAGTAGCATAAAGTATGTGAACTCGAAACTCGAAAACATTAGAACTTGTACCAATATAAACTAATATTATATTGTATATGAATTAATACGTATAGTACTGCATATTAACTAATAATATACCATAATACTTATCAATTGTTATCATAACACTTATAAACTAAAAATTATTATTTATAAAAAACTAAAATAAAGTGATTAAAAAATGAAAGTTCGAATGAAAATAATAATTAAACAATGTAAAACAAAGTAATATTTGTAAGGAATGAAGTAAAAATTTGAAATAATAAGATGAATATTATACACCAATTAATTAAAGTAAAATAGTATCAATAGAATTGAGCACTTGTAGCTAAAAGAGATGAGAGTTTTATTTTTTAAAACAAATTATTATTATACTATTTAATATTTTAAAAAAACAATTAATATTATTTTTAAAATTTTCTTATTATACTTTAAAATTTTAGAATAATTATTTGTGTTATAAAAAGAAAGTACGTGAAAAAAAATATCATTTGAAACACAAATGATAAATAGGAAGAAAAATAATATTAAAAAGATACATATAAATATCAATTGAAGTAAAATAAAAAAATAAAATGTTAAAAAATTAATGGAGTATTATTTTTTAATTATAAAAAAAAATAAAAAATTAATTGAAGTAAAATAAAGTACCAAAAAATCTATGTGCTAAATTAATATAGTAAATGAGTCATGTGTTATTTGTAATGAGTTATTGGATTGTATATAGTAAATTGGTCATATGTTATTTGTAATGTGTCATTGGATTGGATATAGTAAATGAGTGGGTTATTGGATCCAGTTACATACATGTAACTGGTACACATGAGTGCAACCTATAATTAAATTATTTAATAAGTATAATATTATTACTTTGAGTACCACTTATGGCATGTGTGAATCTGAAACTTTTTTCTATTACGTTTTTATAGTAATGTTAATCGGGCCTCACAACCCTAAATTTCTAGCTTCGTCACTGATTTAGTGTTTCCAGTTTCATTATTTCCTGCTTTGTTTCGCCTATGGTTTTCATCCCTTTATTTTATTTATATGAATCATGAATCTTCCATTTTATTTTATGATTTAGTTATTGCTTTGAAATGGGAAGATCAATTTCATTACTTCATTTATTTCAATTTTTTTTTTTATTGAATATTGCTATGTACTTCATTCGTTCCACAATAACTTTCACAATTTTCTTTTCAGAACGTCTCACAATAACATTCACACCCTTAAAATGAAAAATCTTTTATAAATTTCACCCTCACAATATCCTCAATTTTACACAAATATCATTATTTTTTCTCCACACATACACACAAGTCAACTCATTTATTTACTTTATATTATGATTGTGATTACTGAATGGTTATTTGGTTGCGTACGTATGATCTGAAAATATATAGTTCAACTCATATAGGTAAATGACGTTGATTTTGTGATTTGTATATGTTTATGTTTTTGTTGTGTCCATCCATCTCATCTTTATAATATTCAGATTCTCTTAAGTTTGTTGCAAAACTTGAATGTGAATGAATATTGCATTTTTGTTGCATGTTGTGTTATGAATGCTTTGGTGTGAAAAAAGTTTAAAATGGTTTGTTACGAATAGGTGTATGTGCGTCATCATCAAACCAACCCTTGAATTTATAAAACTAGTTTTTTGCCCGTGCGATGCACGGGTCAGTTATACAATTCGAATGAATCAAATAAAAAAAAATTCCAATGTCAAAAGACGTAATAGCTCTTGGACAAAATCTCCATGTTAGAACCACCAATAAAGTTTATGTTTTTTCGTTTATGCACACAATATCTCACGGGTCCGTTTTCCGCAAGTAATTACTTTCTTCTTGTACTAAAGAAGTGTGCACATGAAATGTAGTGTATCAATTGTTTTATCCTTTTTGTTGTACTATTCTATTGACTTGTTTTCTTTTTGTCTTAAAGATTCAACCAAGCAAAAGGGAATTCAAGAAATCAAAGACACTGTGTTAAATGAGATTAACCTTCTAATTGAATAAAAGTTGAACATCCCAAGTGTTTCATTATCAATCTGTCTAATTAAGATACAATTTTCTCAAATTCACTAAAACATATTTTCAATTCACAAAATACCACCTCCAAAAATCCCAATGAAATGCTAGAAACATAAGATCTCAACAGAACAAACACCAAAAAACGCCAAAGATCCAGATTGCTATGTCTCTCCTTCACTTTTCATCTACTTACTACAATAACAGAAAGTAAGGCAGAAACTTATAATTAAGAAAAATTATCTTAAATTTTCACATATCTCCTCACGTTCCAATCAAACATAGCTAGAGAAGAAAGAAAAAAGCAATCTCCAAGTCCAAACAAACGCAACGTCAACAGGAACTGTTTCAAATGTAGCCCAAAGATAATAGAGACAAAGGGAAAGAACATTATAAATCAGTGGATAGAGTTAACCTTTCTAAACATCAGCAGATGCACAAGTTACAGAACTTCCAGAATGCTTTTAGAAGCCAGTATCAGAAAGACCACTTTCGTGAACGATTTGTCTTCTTTTTCATCGTAGGAGTAGATAATCCAACCACTTGAAATTGCTCTCCATCTGGTTTCTTGCTCACAAATGCAGTTCTCACATAATGAGCCAATGCACATGCATCTTCAATTTTCCTATTAAAACTGAAGGATGTAGACATACAAAGCCTCGATGGTTTCTTTACCAGTTTCTTCTCGGTGTTGTCAAGCTCTGCAGAATCTAGGAACCTCTCCGTTGCGGCCTCCCAAGAGAGTTTGTGCCTCTGCTCATCCGTAAAGGGAGCAGGCTGGTCTTGCAATGCCTTGCATGTCTCCTTAACAAAGCCCTCGTAGTCATCGGCAATTTGGGAACTGCTTGAAGAAGTCGTTTGAGGGATGATTGGCGCACACGACTTTTTTACCCATTGCCAGTGCTTCAGCTTTTGTTGTGCAGACTACATCAGTGGTGCTAGGATTTAAGAACACCTTATAGCTGGATGGAAAAAAGAAATGGACACAAGTTAAGGCCAGCAGTGATGAAAATTGTACGCAATTTTTTTGGTATTTGCAGAAATATAAGAAAAACTGAAAAAGAGACCACTTAAACTGAAATTTCACCAGATAATAATTAGAGAATCAAAATATTAAATACAGTATATAAATAGAAATACAATTGGAAATAGAAAATCAATAGAACCAAAGAATTAGTAAAGAAAAGACTGGAAACAGATGACGATGCCTTGCCATCACCAATTCAAGGATTAAATTCAAATTGCTCACGCATGATAGCCGCATTCATTCTCCCTTTCCAAACCAAAAAATTATAAATCAATACAATAGACAAATGTACTTACTCGTGAAATAAAGGGTCGCCATGATCACGTCCAGCAATGAATAAGATCGATAACAAGACGACACATATTATTGTATCAAGGGCTTTGTCCTTTCTTCTCATAAAGATCATGCAAAATTTATCATTTACGCAACAGAACACATCTTGACCTATTGTTTAGGTCAAGATCATCAAGAGATGTGCATAATTTAGCAGATTTGTGACCTTCACCAACTCTATAGTTTAACCCCTCTGTAAGGCTCTTCAAAGAAAGAGGTTGGAAAGAGAAAGATAAACATTATGTAAAAAATATTATACTCCTACACCAATTCAAGATGCTTTATCAAGAAATCAACCTGTAAGAAAGTATACAAAATAACAACAAATACATGAGCTCGCATAATGTGCATCCTGCATTAAAAGAAAACTACTTGCAATTACAGGCTTTCAGTAAAAGAACTGCATCAGATATCAATATTCTTTTTTCTGCATTTTCAGTCAAAGAAACTAATATAAATCTTAATGTATTTTGTATGAAATGCCTAAACGGATGCATTTTTTTTTTTTGTGTGTGGAGAAAAATGAAAAGTTGCATGCCTCCATTGACATCAATGAACAAACAAATATTTCACATAGCAAGACAGAAAGTCTTGTTAACGTCTCTACACTTCAAAAACTCAATTAAGATTTTAAACTAAGAAGAAATAAGCTATGTTTTAAAATAACACTAAAAATATAGATGTTTAGAATTAAGAAAAAACGACAACACCCTCAAAAATTCACAATAGTTTTGAACTTAGTTTAGTCCTAGAGAAGCTACGGTTGATAAGTTTCCACTTTGTTTACTCCAGAGACTTCCACCATTTGAAGAAGTGATTAAAGTGCCTACCAATTTCTCATTTCTTTACTTTAGCAAAAGAATCATCAGGTATATTTTAAATCTTATAAATTAAATAGAAGAAAAACTCATATATACAATTATATATATGTATGTATCCTTTACACGCTCAGTAAGCAAGTTTGATTGTTTCTTATTACATTATTTTCACAAATTTCACCACATCAGTGGATCAAGTTAAACTCTCATTATTTGTTTACAATCTAAATTCATTGGTAATTGAAGAAACAAAAAATACATCCCAATTTTTTTCAAGATCAAGCATGTAAAATATTGTCTTCTATGCCCAGGGACTTGAGCGAAGCTTCAATGCATCTAAGTAAATGTTGTATGTGCAAGCAAAGCTGTAGATTTCTGATTTGGAACTACTATATTTAACTGCACTAATATGTTGTTCTTCAAATTCTGATCAGTTTATGAGGGGGCACCCTTTCAAGGAAATATAGAATAATAGTAACACTTTAAGCAAGTCCATTCTTCCTTGGATCACATTTGCCAAAATTATTTATGTCATATGCCAAGAATTTACCCACGATATTTTAATTACAACATTGGCCTAAGATTTCAATAAACATCTTTATGCGTTCAAATCAATTATACCAAGATAATTACGAAAGTAAAAATGTCTGTCGATAAAAAAAGATTATGAGAAGCTACCAATTTCAATATCACATACTTTAATGGCCACCAATTTTCAATATAAGCAATACGACCTGTAGAATGCATATAGGAATTCCAACATGTAAGACACATTTTTTAACATTTTAAGGGAGGAGAAGATAAATATGTATGTAAGATAAATATGTCGCTCTTGGAAAAGTCGACACGTGGAAGTGGGATAAATTACGATGATCTTGGTTAGGTCGATAAACTTGAAGGGAAGATTAATACACCCTTGGACTGGTTGGGCCTTTAGCCCACATTCGAAGGATTATATCCTTTGGGCCTAAGGATAGGGCCCAAAAGGGGAACACACATCATGGCTTATCCTTTCTTAACTTAGTCAAAAGAAGGAGTCAAGATAGGAAGAGGCCAGGTATCTAGGAACTGGGACCAAGTTTGCAGCCGGGTTTATAGGGGCAGGCGAGTAAAAATAGGGAGAACGAGTCTTTCCCTCTCCGGAGAAATGGGCCAGGTATATAAGCAGGTTATTTCTATATTCTTGGTATGTTTTAACACAATATACACACTCTCACAAAAGAAGATACACTGAATTACGAAGAAACGCCATATTATTCACCGGAATTTCCTTAGAGATACAGGGGAATTCCTCTTTGATTCTCCTAAAGACCTTTTCTGACTTGAGCGTCGGAGCTTCTACGCCGGAGCCCCCCTCCGGCGTACTTTTGCAGGTCATTTTCGGATTCTCAAGGTGATTTACGTGAAGATTGCCAAGGACAAACGAGTGACTCAATTCGTGATTAGCAGTGCTCGCAGAAGAACGGCTGATATCTAAAGGCGTTCTTTTTCGACGCATCAACTGGCGCCGTCTGTGGGAACATTTCTAGCTAAGGCGTGAGAAAAGTTTCGTATTAAATGGGTGGAGAGCAAGATCCGATGAAACAGACTAAAGAGAAGAGAGATTCCACTCCTCTTCCCTTTCCTCCGCCCCCACCAGGTTTTCCCGTGAACAGAAATCTAGGGAAACAACCTGTAAATCCTACATTGGAAGATATCCCTCCCGTCCAGGAGGGGAACACGGCAGGTACCTTGGAAGCTTCGGGAAGTGGGACGAATAAAGACACTCCACAACCCAATGCTCAACCGGAGCTCTTTACTATCTCTCAAGACCAATTGGATGTGATGATAGAGCAAGCGGTGGAAAGAATAATTGCATCTCGTGGGCTTCGCCCTCCTAGACCCATTCCACCAGCTAATGAAAGAACGAAGCAGAATCCCCCAGAACATGTCATCGATTCAACTCCGGTCCCTTCCAAGAATGAAGGTTTCCCCCAGAATCAGGAAGAAAGAGTGCCTTCTCAAGCCAAGAGAAGCGTCCTTGATCGCCCTCCCAAAAGAAATATGGAGAGGATCCCTGGGGATACCACTCTGGATGCGGAGATAGGAGAAAGTACAGACGACACTTACCAGGGAGCGGTTAGTGACCAAATACAGTCTTTACGAAGAGAAATGAAAGACATGCAGAAGCATATGACCGACAACGTAAGTAAACCTTCTTACGTTACTGGTTATCAATTTTCATCCAATATTTTACAAGATGAACTGCCTTCTAATTTTAAATCTTTAAATTTCGAATATGATGGCACCACGGACCCGTACGAGCATTTGATGAGGTTCGAGAATGCCGCCCTATTGCACCGATACGGAGAGGGCGTCAAGTGCAGAGTATTTCTGATTACCTTATCTAAAGCGGCACAACAATGGTTCACCCAGCTAGGGCCGGATATTATTCATTCATGGTCGGAGTTCAGTGAACTATTCTTGCACCAATTTGCCAGCGCTAGGAGACAACCTAGGGCCACCCTCACCTTGTTTAACATGCGACAAGGGGAGAATGAGAGTCTTCGGGCTTTCTTGAAAAGATTCAACTAAGCGGCCTTAGAGGTACCAACAGCCTCTTCGGAGGTCAAAATTAATGCTCTCACTAATGGGCTAAGAGATGGAGACCTGTTTACGTCTCTAGCCAAGAAGCCAGTACGGACCTTTGATGAATTGCTAAGGAGAGCGGAGAAATACCTCACCCTGGAAGAGGTGAGGAAAGCTAAGCGATCGGAGACCAGGACAATAGTGGGGAATGGAGAACGAAGAAGGGAGATAGTACCGAGGAGGCCCAGTCCAGAAAAACACCGGAATGCGAGGGGGCTGGGAAATGTAAAAGGAGAGGAAGCTGCGCCCTGGAACTCTAGGGGAAGGATAAGGAGATATACCCCTCTGAGGATCGAGCCGACAGAGGTTTTAGAAGTGGCAGGGGACCATCCCGATATGAAGTTCCCCTATTCACGAAACAGGGGCCCTCAGAATCCCAAGTCAGACAGATTCTGTAGATTCCATAATGACTATGGCCACGATACGAACCAATGCTGGCACCTGAAAGACGAAATAGAAAGAATGATTCAAGCAGGCCACCTAAAGGAATTTATTTTCAGGGATCGACAAGGTCCCAGAGGGTAGAAGAGAAAAGACCCTGAAGGCAAACCAGAGGATAATAGAAGAGAACAGAGGAAGAGCACGGAGGATCAGCCACCCCCTCCCCAAAAGAGGGGAACTATTCACATGATCACGGGCGGCCCCGCTGATGGGGATTCCTTTAGACAGAGGAAGCAGAGCGTCAGGTCATTGAAGAGTGGAAGGAACATGGAATGTCGTGAGATAGGAAAGATGACAGCAGCTCCCGATATTCACTTTGGACCAGAAGACATTGGAGAACCCAGAGAAATCCATAATGATGCCTTAGTCATTACCACGGATATAGCAGGATATGATGTGGCCAGGATCTTTGTAGACACGGGGAGTTCCGCGGATATCATGTTCCTAGAGTGTTTTAAGAAGATGGAATTAAACATAAAACTCAGGCCAGTGGAGACAGCCCTCTATGGATTTTCAGGGGGTGCCATTCAACCCCTTGGTTCAGCGTTATTACAGGTAGGGTTAGGAACCGCTCCTAACCGACGCGTGCAAGTGATAGAGTTTTTGATAGTAGATGTCCCATCTTCATATAATGTGGTGATGGGAAGACCAAGTCTGAATATCTTTCAGGCCGTGATTTCCACCTTCCACATGAAGATGAAATTCCCTGCCTCGGGGGGTGTGGGAGAGATATGTGGAGACCAGTACCAGGCAAGGAAGTGTTACGTCGAATCAGTTAAGATAGCGGACAAGGCCATGGTCCGAGGGATGGAGAGATTCAAGGGTGAAGACCCTGAATGGAAGAAACAGAGAGTGGGTGAGCTGGTGCAAGAGCAACCCAAAGTGAAAGCAGATGAGGAATTAATGAACATTGAGCTTTACCCAGGAAATGAGGGATTCACAACCAGGATAGGTACACACATGAGCCCTGAACTTCAAGAAAAGATGGTACTTACCCTTCAGGAGAATGCGGATATCTTCGCCTTCACCTCGACAGATATGACTGGTATCCCTCCAGAAATAGCGATGCATTACCTTAATGTAGATCCCAAACCTAGGCCAGTAAAGCAAAAATTAAGGAACTTTGGTAAGGAGAAAAACCTCATTGTGAAAGAGGAGATTGATAAACTGTTAAGTGCAGGACATGTGAAGAGGGTGCAGTTCCCTGAGTGGTTGTCAAATGCAGTGCTGGTATCTAAAGGAGCTGGCAAGTGGAGAATGTGTATTGACTTTAGAGATCTGAACAAAGCGTGCCCCAAGGATCACTATCCCCTGCCCCGAATCGACCAATTGGTAGATGCCACGTCTGGGTTTGAATTACTCAGCATGATGGACGCATACCAAGGATACCACCAAATCCAGTTGAACCCTCTTGATATAGCAAAGGTATGCTTTATAGCGACATGTGGTACTTTCGGTTATGTACGTATGCCTTTTGGACTAATAAATGCAGGAGCCACCTATCAAAGAATGGTAGACTCGGTGTTCCGAGGACAGATAGGCAGGAACATGGAGGTTTACGTGGATGATATGCTGGCTAAGAGTGTCAAGGCAGAGGGACATATTGGCGACCTGAAGGAGATATTCCAGGTAATCCGAGAGAATGGTATTAAATTAAATCCAGCTAAATGTTCTTTTGGAGTAGGGTCAGGGAAATTCCTGGGATATATGGTGACTCAAAGAGGGATAGAAGTTAACCCTGCTAAGGTGAAGGCGGTGCTCGACATGCAACCTCCTCGAAATCTGAAGGAATTGCAGACCCTGAATGGCAGGATCGCAGCTCTCAGTAGATTCATATCAAGGTCAGCAGAAAAGAGCCACCACTTCTTCAGAACATTAAGGAAGGGGTCGAGGTTCGAATGGGACGACCAGTGTCAAAAAGCTTTCGAGGAACTCAAGCTTCATCTTGAACAACTTTCGAAGCTGACGAAGCCCTCTCAGGGAGATGTGTTTCTCTTATACCTCTCAGTAGGGGAACACTCCTTGAGCACAACCCTGATGAAAGAGGAAGGCTCCGCACAGCAACCTATATATTACGTGAGCAAGGTCATCCAAGGGGCAGAGATCAGGTATTCAGAGGTGGAGAAGGCAGCCCTGGCAGTGGTGGTAACGGCTAGACGATTACGCCCCTACTTCCTGTCCTATAAAGTTATGGTGCGAACTAATTTCCCTTTGAAGCAGACACTAGGGAGAGCAGACTTATCAGGAAGAATGGTTAGATGGGCAGTGGAATTACATGAATACGATATTGATTATGAACCAAGGAGGGCCATCAAAGCCAAAGCTTTAGCAGACTTCATTCAAGAATCTACCAGAATGGAGGAGGAACAAGGCTGGAAGGTGTATGTTGATGGTTCAGCATCCGATGTAGGATGTGGAGCAGGGATAGTGTTGGTTGACCCTGATGGCCAAGAAGTACAGGTAGCCATCAAGTTCCAGTTCTCAACCTCAAACAACGGTGCAGAATATGAAGCCCTGATTAGAGGGGCTAACATAGCAGCAGATTTAGGGGCACAAAAAGTCACCCTATATTCCGACTCACAGTTGATAGTACAATAGGTCAGGGGGGAGTACCTCGCCAAAGATGAAAGGATGATCGCCTACCTAGAACAAGTAAAGAAGTTAAAGAATAAATTTCATACATTTGAAGTAATACAGGTACCAAGAGAAGAGAATGAAAAAGCAGATGGGCTATCTAAGCTGGCTAGTTCCACTGAATTCGAGGGACACAGAAAGGTAACCCTGTTAGTGGCGGACCAATTAGCCACCGAAACCCTGATCGGAGAGATAACAACAGGAGATGACTGGAGGAGAGAAATATGGGAAGAGCTGAACAGAGGACATGTAACTCCAATATCCAGAGAAGCCAAGGCTTGGAAAAGGAAATATTGTATCTTGGGGGACCAATTATACAAGAGGTCCTTCGCTCAACCTTATTTGAAATGTCTTTCGAAAAGAGAAGCAGAGCTAGTGATCAAAGATATTCATGAAGGTTGTGCGTCCAGCCATGAAGGTTATCAGACCATGGTGAAGAAGGTATTTAGAGCGGGTTTCTACTGGCCCAATATAATCAGAGACGCTAGGGAATATGTGAAGAAATGCGAGAAGTGTCAGAAGAATGGACCCTTGATACGAGTACCTGCAGAAGAGATGGGGGCCATGTACTCGCCCTGTCCCTTCGCCAAATGGGGGATAGATCTAGTCGGACCCTTCCCCTTGGCACCTGGGGGAAGGAAATTTTTGATTGTGGCCGTGGATTACTTTAGTAAGTGGGTAGAGGTTGTACCCTTGGCCAAGATAGAGGAAGATAATGTAATTCTATTTCTGGCTAGACATATTTGTTGCAGGTTCGGAGTGCCGAGAATCTTGGTTTCTGACAACGGAACACAGTTCAATGGGGAGAAGGTGAGAAGGTGGTGCGAAAGATGGAATATCATACAGAGATTCACTTCGGTGGCCCACCCACAGGCCAATGGACAAGTGGAAGTTACAAATAGAATCCTAGTAGATGGCATCCGAACGCGATTGCAAAAAGTTGGAGGAGGATGGGTGAAGGAGCTAGATAATGTTCTCTGGTCCTATAGGACCAGTCCTAAGACAGCCACAGGGGAATCTCCCTTTTATTTGGTGTATGGAGCAGCGGCGGTGATACCTCCCGAGGCCAGGCTAGGATCACACAGAATTACGTATTTTGAGGAGAAGAGGAACGAAGAGCTGATGAGGGAGGCCCTAGACCTGGTAGAGGAAGAAAGAGAGATGGCAAGACTAAAAGCAGAAAGATATAAATGCAGGATCAAGGCAGCCTATGATCGCAGGTTGATTCCTCGTTCCTTTAACGCTGGAGATTTAGTACTTCGAAGAGCAGATGCCTTGAAAAATACAGGAAAAATGGAAGCTAATTGGGAAGGTCCGTACAAGGTGGTACAGGTACTAAAAGGCGGAGCATACAAACTCCAGGACATGACAGGGAAAGAGATATTGAGGCCATGGAACGTGTGCCACTTGAAGAGGTTTTATGTTTGAGGAAGGTGTTATTCCTTTACCATCTTTCCCTTTATGAACAATTTTTATGTTTTCTTTTCATTCGAATAATTGCTTCACCGACACTCTTTTTCCCTCTACGTGGGTTTCCCCTTGGGGTTTTACCACGGAGAGGTTTTTAATGAGGTCGGCATAGGTTCCCCTTATTTACCTATGTTGATAAACATTTTGAATCAATGGAGCATAGTTTTTGGAAAATTTCAGCAGTTTCCCTTAATGCATGATTGATGTGATGATGAGATGATTTTTATATTCTGATTCTACGATGAGATGACCCTTATGCATGCCGATTTTATGATGAAGTATTTTTCATACATTAAATATTGTGCTGAGATAACTGCCAAATGTCCATATAATGAATGTTGAGATAATAAATGTGTTCAGAAGACTAAAACATAAGATGATAGATATATTGCAAGATAGAGAAACGTACAACGATTCATAAATATTTTACCTAAGGATAATTCCCAAAGTTTCTATACGCGACAGCCTCTAAAGCTAGGGGGAGTAGGGGGTATGGTAGCGAAAAATATGATTAACCTGCCAATAATCCCTAAGAACTCTTACGAGTATAAACAACTTAAGGGATAGTATAATCCCTAAGAACTCTTACGAGTATAAACAACTTTTGGGAGAGTATAATCCCTAAGAACTCTTACGAGTATAAACAACTTAAGGAAGAGTATAATCCCTAAGAACTCTTACGAGTATAAACAACTTTTGGGAGAGTATAATCCATAAGAACTCTTACAAGTATAAACAACTTAAGGGAGAGTATAATCCCTAAGAACTCTTACGAGTATAAACAACTTTTGGGAGAGTATAATCCCTAAACATTCTAACTTTTGGGAGAGTATAATCCCTAAAAACTCTAACTTTTGGGAGAGTATAATCCCTAAAAACTCTAACTTTTGGGAGAGTATAATCCCTAAACATTCTAACTTTTGGGAGAGTATAATCCCTAAAAACTCTAACTTTTGGGAGAGTATAATCCCTAAAAACTCTAACTTTTGGGAGAGTATAATCCCTAAACATTCTAACTTTTGGGAGAATATAATCCCTAAGAACTCTAACTCTAGAGAGGAACTAGAAGCATTATTAAGACATCAAGTAAGTACAGAAACAAGGAAATGCTATATTCTCATTTAAGACTTCTCTATAAGCTTTAGAGCCTTTACGTGTCAAGAAAATGCTAGAAACATGCCAAATTCATAGTAAAGGAAAAACAGAACAGGTATCACAACATATATATGATAGAGATATATATATATATGCATGCCAAGCGATAATGTGCAGGTACAATACTAAGAAGCAAATAAAACAGAAATATCCCAAACCAGGGGCATCATGCCTTGGCCCTCCACAGAAAAACGCAGGAGTGTGGAGTCTCCTGAAAATATCAAAAGGGGGCCTTAAAGGCCTTAACAAAAATAAGAGTGTTTTAAAAGTACCGAAATGTTATTAGAGAAATAGAGTTACGAAGAGAGGGGAATGTCATTCTTCCCCTCGGAACCTTCCCCTGCTTCATCAACTCGCCCACTGGAACCGTCTCCCTCTGCCTTCTCCTCTAGAGCACCGGCTGCCACGGTTGCCACCGGATCTGGGTTGGCCACATGGATAGGGAAGGTCACATCCTTCGCTGGCACCAGGTCGTCCAACTTCAGGGCAGTTTGCTTCAATTCCGAGACTGCCTTCTTCATCCCAGGCAACCACCAGGGAGTGTTGATATCTTCATCAGGATCTCCAGGGAACTTAGAGGGAGTGGCTAACTCATTCAGACGAAGAGCACGAGTGTACTAACCATTGAATCCAGGAGCGGAGTGTTCAGCTACGGCGTTAGAAAACCCATGATCTATGAAGTGTGGAATATATGCGCCCATGGCTCCCAAGAAGCTGGTACTCTTAAGAAAGGCCTCCAACCATTCCTGATGCAGGGTACCTAAAAACTTATGACCTATGGCCGAGGTAAAAAGAGAGTCGATGCATAGTTTCATCCCAGCCAAAGGAAGAGTAGCCTCCAAGCGCTCAACCTGCTCACCAAACTGAGTCTTCAACGAAGAAACCTCCTCCGAAAGCCTCGTCTTCTCCACTTGAAGTGCCTTACACTTCTGGTTAGCGTCCCGTAGTTCTGCTTCAAATATCTCATTCTTTACCTTTTCCAACTCCACCTGGCTTTGGAGATCGTCCACTAGCTAAAGGGATTGAAGGGCTCGTTCGGATACATCAGAAAACAAGAGGCCAAACTACACAAGAAACAATATAAAGAAGTAAGGTATCTATACTTTCTCCTATTAATCATTCAAAGTAATATTTACATTGAGAATATACCTGCGTGAAACTGTGGGCGGAATGAACAATTCACTCTTTGAGGATAAAGCATTAAGGGCCTCGGTAGCAGAAGTCGGAGTGTGACGATCTATGAAAGCCATGAGGTGGTTGACGTTGATGTCACCAGGGGCATCTGGAATGACATTGGGCAAGGAGGACTTGACCTTGGACTTCTTCTTTTTAGAGGCATCAGAGGCAGGCGGCAATGAGGAAATTATGGCCTTTTCTGTGGAAGACCTGGTACGTTTTGCAACTGACCCAGTGGAAGGTTTCACTAGGGAGAGAGGGATAGGGGCCTTTGTGGAACTTTCAGGGGCCGGAGACTTAGCAACCATCGAGAGAGGAGTGGCATCACGAGAAATCTGAGTTAACCAACTCATAGCTGCAAAAGAAAATATGAAAAGATGTTAATAATCACAGCAGTTTGAATCTTGAAGATGATGCCAAAGGGAAAGGAAATGGTATTACCATCATCGGGACCTAAGGGATAATCGGGGCGACCAAAACCAAAATGAGATAGGGCTCTAGGGTTCTTACAAATGCTCATTACATCAAAAAATCCATGGGCAGATACATTATCATTCAAGTGGTCCATCACATCCAAATTTAGAGAGGAGCAAACAGAAAGAGGTGGACGGGGCACCCTAGGGTTCTCATAAATCCACCCTTCGTGAGGAAATTCCCAGGGAGAAGGGTTTGTGACAAAAAAGTAATAGTCCTTCCAGTCCTGGACTCCTTCATGAAGCTTTTCCATGAATTTCCCGGTTCTGGAAGCACGACCACTAGCATAGAAGAACCCATCGGCAAACTTACACATATATTGGGTCAAGAAAAGCTGGGCTGAGGGCTCGCCACCGTTCCCCTTCATCAAAATATAGAAGCCTAGCATCGCACGAATAACGTTGGGGGTGAATTGATTGAGGGGTACGCGAAGGTAAGTGGAAATCTCGGAAAAGTAGGGATGGATTGGAAAGCGAAGGCCCGCTTTTAGTTGGGCCTCCCAGAAGGCCAGAGTATTGAGACCGGGGAAATTAGGGCGTTCCTTCTTATGAGCTTCCCTAACTATGTTATTACTGGGAAAGATACCCGAGCGGAGGAAGGCGGCCACACGCTCAGGAGGGAGCAGGGAAGAACCGCAGATGGTATTTTTCAAAGCGGGATCAGTTATGGAAAATATGGAGAGTGAGTTGGAAGTTGAACTTCCCATGGATGTGGAGTCTGATGAGGTTGGAACGGAAGATGACATGGGATTACAATAAAAGAAAAGTGAGGAAGAAGAGGAGATACCTGAGGTGAGGTCGGTTTTCGAAGATGGCGAAGTGGCCGGTGAACGTGCGTAGATGAGTTAATTGCAGAAATAAAAACGAGAATGAGAAGAATAGATAAGTTTGAAAAGAAGGAGAAGAGGGTTTTTGGTGAAATGAATGGGAGTTTTGAAATAATTACGCTGGAGAGAGAAAGGGGGAAAAACCGAGAAGAATTAATGACTTCCCAATGAAAGCGCGCGTGACTGAGGAAGGACGGCTGAATGTTGGGCCTCGGGCGAACAACTGGATGCAGATTTTTGAAATTGAATTGGCGTGTGGAAGTGGAAAAGGCACGATGACTTCAGATAATTATTAAGGGCCAGATATTTCGTATTTTGAAATATTAAGAAGAGGTGATTAAAGGAACAAATAATTTTTCTTAGAATTCATTTAATTACTTTTTCCTACTCTCTTAAAAATCATCATTTTTACGAGAGTAGGGGGGAGTGGTTGATGTAGATAAATATGTCGCTCTTGGAAAAGTCGACACGTGGAAGTGGGATAAATTACGATGATCTTGGTTAGGTCGATAAACTTGAAGGGAAGATTAATACACCCTTGGGCTGGTTGGGCCTTTAGCCCACATTCGAAGGATTATATCCTTTGGGCCTAAGGATAGGGCCCAAAAGGGGAATGCACATCATGGCTTATCCTTTCTTAACTTAGTCAAAAGAAGGAGTCAAGATAGGAAGAGGTCAGGTATCTAGGAACTGGGACCAAGTTTGCAGCCGGGTTTATAGGGGCAGGCGAGTAAAAATAGGGAGAACGAGTCTTTCCCAATCCGGAGAAAGGGGCCAGGTATATAAGCAGGTTATTTCTATATTCTTGGTACGTTTTAACACAATATACACACTCTCACAAAAGAAGATACACTGAATTACGAAGAAACGCCATATTATTCACCGGAATTTCCTTAGAGATACAGGGGAATTCCTCTTTGATTCTCCTAAAGACCTTTTCTGACTTGAGCGTCGGAGCTTCTACGCCGGAGCCCCCCTCCGGCGTAGTTTTGCAAGTCATTTTCGGATTCTCAAGGTGATTTACGTGAAGATTGCCAAGGACAAACGAATGACTCAATTCGTGATTAGCAGTGTTCGCAGAAGAACGGCTGATATCTAAAGGCGTTCTTTTTCGACGCATCAAATAAAATAAAAGAAATTAGCATAAATGTTATAATTTTCTCTTACATTTGGAATAGGGACGGTGCATATTATAATTAAAACTTATAGGTATATATCCAAACAAAATTAAATTATGTGTATTCATCAAAAATAAATACTTATTTGGTCTATTGGTACTTTTTTTCATTCTTATATCACTTTTTTTTTTACCATTTTTTCTAAAGTTTTTTTACACTTTCTCTCTCAATCTTTTCACTAAAAATTTTACATTTTTTCTTTTTGAGATGACTAAGAATTTTACATAAAACACAATATTCATTATACTTCTTTTAAGACATGTATTATTCCATTTTCAAATGTAAAACTTAAACAAGGATTCTCTTTTCAAACGTTAAAATCCCGTGATACTCGTCTCTGTTTACAAGTTAAAGTCTTATAAACACGCAAGTGCATATAAGAACTTGAGTGTCCCATACCCACAACCAACCCACCAACCCGACCCGACACGCTAGTTTGAACATGTAAAAAATTGATAGAAATAAAATTTGAATCATATATTTCTACCATAAAAAAAAATCCTACAATAGGAATTTTATTGACTTCTTTCTTTCAAGATTGTGGGTTGAGAGCAAGTTTTAATTATGTGCAGTAGGATTATGGTTGTTACCTCTACTGAGCAGTTAATTGCTATATATGAGCAAGTCATGAAAACCTTTATCTTCAGTTATATATATATATATTGATTTTTATGTCTTGATATCAAATGATGAATACATTATCCATGTCCTCCCTCAAATTATACAAGTGAAAATGTATATACTTTGCTCCTGGTATGATTTGCGGGGTTATTAAACATTTATATCTTTCTCCAATGATTTTTGGATTATTATATGAAGGTGAAGTTGACAAATTGTGCAATTTCAGATAATGACTGTAAGTTAAATTTGCATTTGCATTTGCATTGGGTAAATTTATGAAAAAAAAAATAAGTTTATAAAAAATAAGTCGAATAATTTTCAATCTTAGGAGGTCTAAGGTTTAAGAGAAAATTATATCCATTCCGAATTTATAAAGAGTTAAATTTTGTAGAAGAATAATAAAAGAATAAAACTATTATGATTGGTATGACGGAATGAATTTAGGACCGAATGAAATGAATTTAAGAATGGAACCTGAAATGCAAAAAAATAATGTATGTAGTTTATCTTAAATGACTAAAATACCCTTTAATATATATTTTATAGAAACATATTAAATTAGTGAATATATTATTATTTTAAGATTAAAGCTAGATTGGAACAATAATCCAATAACTAATTTATTGTAGACATATATAAATGCATATATCGTCACATATGTATATATAATATTCTTCCATAACTAATTAACTCAATAATACAGTAAAAAGAATACAATAAATTCAAGTCCAGCAGCCTCTGTATATCATTCGCATTGGTTATATACATAATTCGCATTCATTTTTATATATATATATATATATATATATTTTGCATTCATCTCATATTATATATATATACACAGGCACATATATCATATAAAAACAGAAGTTTGGTATTTTTTGCAATACATTACATATGTCTAATTCTCCTTCTTATCTTGCGTCTTCTCTCTTGTGAACTGTCTTCTCTTTTGTGAACTGGAGTTGAAGGTGTTGGAGAATCCTATTTATTATTGCGTGAATAGGGTTGATTAAAGATATAATTAATGGATCATTTTAATTATTGAAAAGGATAATTTTGTAAAAATAAAATATGATAGATAATTTTATTTTATAAAATTTTTAAAAAAATAATTCCACACAAAATGGAATGGGTAAAGACGGGGAGAGAGATGAATCACAATTCCGTATTTTTGGGAATCAGGATTCATGGAATCGGATATATTCCAAATAAAAAAACATATCAATTATGAGATTAGGAATAGACTCATGCTCATTCCATTCCAAGTCTATTATTCTTTCAAGGGATTTTCTTAGGATAGTTTTTTATCGCCTGGACTATTAATAGTTCGGATGTCAAATTGCATAGCTCTGTGTCGCCCTCTGTGTCGCCCTAACTTGATACCTGTTGCCTTTTTTTAATATTTTAAAATAATTATTTAAATTTTATTTTATTATTTACTATTTTATCCTTTATTAAAATTAATAATAATATTATTTAAATTAAACAATACGAACGTAAAATTAGATTTTTTTAATAGAATTAAATTATTATTTTATTTATATTTTATCTACACCTGCTCATTTAATTAGTTCACCCTCAAATTATTTTTTTACTATGGTTATCTGCACCCGCTCATTTTATGAGATCACCCCAAATCATTTTTTAACCATGGTTATCTGCAATCGCTCATTTTATAAGTTCACCCAAAATTATTTTTTACCACGGTTATCTGTACCTGCTCATTTTATAAGTTCACCTCAGAAGATTTTTTTTAAATGGAGTAATTACATTTAAAGGACTATATTATCCTTTTATTAATTTACACAAAATATAATAAAATCAACCCTAATTTACACAAGATACCGGTACACACCAATTTTAATTTTTTATTTATATTTATCTACACCCACCTATTTAATGAGTTCACCCAAAAATTATTTTTTTTACTACGGTTATCTGCACCCGTTCATTTTATGAGTTCACCCCCAAATCATTTTTTTATCACGATTATGTGCACCCGCTCATTTTATGAGTTCACCCCTAAATTATCTACACCCCTCATTTTATGAGTTCACCCCAAATCTTTTTTTACTACGGTTATCTGCACCCATTCATTTTAGGAGTTCACCCCCAAATCATTTTTTATCACGGTTATGTGCACCTGCTCATTTTATGAGTTCACCCCTAAATTATTATTTTTTACCACGTTTATCTACACCCCTCATTTTATGAGTTCACCCCAAAAATATTTTTAAAGAAGTAATTACATTTAAAATACTATATTATCCTTTTATTAATTTACACAAAATATAATAAAATCAACCTTAATTTGTATATTTACAATCTGTAGTCAAGTCATTACCGAGTTACCGTCGATTCACCATCAAGTCATCCATATTTTTAGAAAAAAATCGTAAAACATAATTTTAAAAAAAAACTATCGAAATTAGGCAAAAATCTTGATTTTTTTTCTTTCTAAGTTTTCTTCCCTTTCCTCTTTTTCTCCCATTTTCAGTTTTTATTCCAAACTTTTAATTTCTTCGTTTTTTTCCTTTTACTTTTTTTTTATTTTCCATTTTTTCATGTGTATTTTTTTTTAAATTTTAATACAAAATAATATTATATGTATGATATTATTATAGTCGTTAATACAATAAGTAATAACGAGTAATACCATAAATTGTAATCAGTAATACCATTAACAGTAATTAGTACGAATAAACGCTTATCTTATTCAAAGTGAGATGGTCTCATGGCGACACTGTTCATAAATTAGTAGAAATAAACACTTTATTTTTTCAAAGTGTTAAAACGTCATTCTCAAACTATGTTTTGGAAAGCAGAATTTTGGTGAAATCAGAATAAAAAAACTTTAGAAAATGCGAATGGAACTATAGGAAAACGTCATGATCAGACCATCGATTAGTTCTAAAAATTATGTGTCCATATAATGTTGCTTACGAACATTGACCTAATGTCCGATTTGTATAATGTAACTAGATTGATTGTTACCAGACTTGAAAATTACATTATTGAGGACACATTTTTATTTTGGAAGGAATGTTGGTAGTAAAGTTTTTATTTTGAGAATAATATTGAGTGTTTCGATGACACGGCTCCCATAAAGTTTCGAATAAGATAATTTCTTATTCTATTGTCTTTTGCAATGGCGATAAATAAAAGTTAAATGTCAGTCTCTTTTCATGGTAGGTGTGTAGTGTGTACCTTCTGAAACATGTTCATGCATAGACAATTATATGTTGCAGCCCTCTAGAGTTAAGAGTGTATTGAAAAATATTTACCTAGATTCAAATGAATAACAAATTTACAAATTTATACTATGGAGTACATGTTTCAAATATTTTTTTAATTGACAAATTAAACTTAAAATATATTATAAATTTATTTGAATTCTTTACGGGCACTAACAATCCTACGTTGCCCATTGTGACATTGTCCCTCCTTTACATAAAAAAAAAAAAATTGTGATCGAGAGCAAACCGAGTAAGTGGAGACTTTTTGGGCCAACAATGTTAGCCCATTTAATTAAAAGTGGAGAATGTTTTGGGCTAGCATTTAATTAAAAGTGGGCAGCCCAATTGTTTTATCAAAGAAAATAACCAAATTGAAAAGCCAATTTCTTGAATTGTGCGTGAGTAATAACAAATGTTCAAAAAAAAAAATAACAGAATGTTCTTTCAACAATTACAACGAAAAAATACATCAGTTTTTCAAAATAATCTCATCTTCATGTTGAGCCCCCTAAAATATTATAAAACATGCTGAAATTTTATAATATTATAAAACATGCTGAAATTTTATAATGAATGAACAAAAAATTCCTCAAAATTAATCCACACAATTGATGTCTTTTGTGTTTTCTTTTTAATGACAAAATCATTATCTTAGGTATTATTAGATGAAGTTGTATCATCATTCTCATGTTGAGAAGACATATCTGCAAAATATACATTAAAAATAAAATTAATAAATGTCAGAATCTTATTATATTCATAAATAAAATTCTTAAATTTCATAAATCAATAACCATATAGAAATGATTTGAGAATACTGCGATTTTGCAAAAAAAACAAAGTATTAACATAGAAAAAAATCAAATCAACAATTTGAGAATACTTCTAAAAGGCATACTAATAATACTCATGATTCGACTAAAAATGAAAAAAAAAATAAAAAAAAATATATAAATTACTGTTGGGAATAAAATGAGCTATGTTTTGATTGAGTACCAAAAACCCCCTGAGACATGCCTAAGTCAATATTAATGTGTTCTAAGAATGTTAGAACATATAGATTATAGGCTAGATGAGAAGCTGAAATGTTAGGCAGCTCTTAGACAATTAGATGCATAATTTGAGGGGGAACCTATGCTTTGAAGATGATCAAGATCAAGTTCCCCTCAAGGCTCAAAATCTGGAACAATCACTTAAGAGCAAAGACACTCTATGAAATCTAAGATGTTCTTATCAGGAGAGTTGTCCAGAGAAAGTATTCATATGCTCTGATCAGGAGAATTGTCCAAAGAAGATAACCATATGCAAGAACAAGTTTGCCTAGCTCAAAAGGACAAAGTTACTCAAAGGTTTTGATCAGGAGAGTTGTCCAGAGAAGCCAACTCTATGCATGAAATGCTCTGATGCAAAAAGACCAAACATGCTGATCAGAAGAGTTGTCCAGAGGAGTTGTCTCAGCTAAATTGACCAAGATCAAGTGCTCTGAAAGCCTAAGATCAACTATGCTGAAGAGATTGAGACAACCAGTCCCTAAAGGTCCTCAAAGGAATGAGCTAAGACCATACACAAGAGAAACAAAGGGAAAGAGCCAAGTCATCTGAAGAAGAGCAAGTCAACCATGCTGAAAAGCAAAACTGCTGATAGTGATAAGAAGAGTTGTCCAGATGATAAGGAATGTTGTCCTATCATTGGATCAACCTTCAGAAGCCATGTCCAAGTCCTAACAAGAAGTCAAACATTGGGAAAAGTGCTGCAGAATGAAGACAAAACTGTTACAGCCGTTTATTACCCAAATGAGGATATGTCACTATCAAGAATCTGTCTTCCAGTTTGAAGAACTCAAGGAAGACATTTATAGCAATTTGGGGCTGCCTCTCCAACGGGCAAATCCTCCATTTTGTCTATAAATACAGAAGTGTGAAGACCATTTGAAAGCACCTCAACCAGCACCTCAACACAATCCAACTAAGCTCAAAGTTCTTACAAGCTAGAGTGCTTTCAAAGCTTTCAAAGACTATCTTAGTCTTCAAACACTTCCTCTAAGCTGAACCAAATTGTATATCCATACACAAGCTTAGAGAGATATCCTATCCTTATACACTGATCTTCATTGTAAAGGATATCTCATTAGTTGGAACCTTACTTCAACCCTTATATCTTTCAAGAGTGAAAGTGAGAAGGTTGTAGTAGTAGAAGTGGTAGGAACTGACTGTTGAGAGAAGAACAGTTCAGTTCTGAGTTGAGAAGAGGGTACTAGGACTCTAGACATCCTAGGGATCAATTCACCAAGGAGTGGTGTTCTTGATCAAGTGCACCTTGGCACTATAAAACAAGTTAATTCCAAGAGTAAAGGAATTATCCTGTTAAATCAGGGAAAGTGGATGTAGGAGCTTGAGTCTCTGAACCACTATAAACTCTTGTGTTGATTTACTTTACAAGTACTTACATTCATTCAACACTGCACACTAAACTGATCTTTCAAAGATACATACTCAAAGACTGTGCAAAACTGATTTGGACAAGTGGTATCAGAGCAGGGGTTCAAAGACCACTGCTTCTGAAAATCCATCTTGATTTTCAAAACTCACATATTTGGTGTGGTCACTGAACTGATCTCTATCTGAAATCCATTACTTGTTGATTGATTGATTGAGATATGGCTAACAACAATGCTGTCCCTCCACCTGCTGTTCAAGGTTTGGACAATATGGCCACAAATCCAGTCAATCACATTTCTCATCACAAACTGCCCATGTTTTCTATAGACAACTATGATTTCTGGAAAATTAGAATGAGGGCTCATCTTGCATCTCTTCATACTGATATGCTTAGAGTAATCACAAGAGGACCTTTTGTGTTTACTCAAACTAACCCCAGATTGACAGATGAGCAAAGAGCAGATATAAGGGAACTGATTCCCAAAGATGAGGATGACTTCACTGCTGATGAAAAGAGGAAAGATAATTTGAATTATCTTGCCATGAACACCCTCTATCAAACAATTCCAGATGCAGTTATGGGTAGAGTCTACCACTGCACCACAGCTAAAGAAATTTGGGATACCCTTGCTGAAATGTGTGAGGGCACTGAAAAGATCAAGGAGAACAAGCTCCAAGTTGCTGTGCAGAAGTTTGAACAGTTCTCAATGGAGTCTGATGAGTCCATTGATAAATTTGCTGGTAGATTCACTGATGTGATGAATGAGATTAACTCATTGGGCAAGGTCTACACCAAGAGAGAGGTTGGACTGAAAATCCTAAGGAGTCTCACTCAAAAGTGGGATGTCTATGCTGTAATGATGCAAAATACCAAAGATCTCTCCACCATGCCCATGCAACAAATATTCTCAGAACTTAAAGCCTATGAGTTTGATCTCAATAGAAGAAAGCCTGTTGAGGAACCTTCAAATTCTACTAAGGGAGTGGCATTCAAAGCCAAAGTTGCTGAACCAGAAATGCAGCCCACTCCCAGATCATCAAAGTCAGTCTCTAAGACTGAAATGAAGGAAGAACTAGCCTTGATGGCTAGAAGGTTTGACAAGCTCAACACAAGGTTTGGTAGATACAAGAAATTCTACCAAGATAACAAATTCAGGAGAAGATACAATTCCTCTGAAGATCAGGCTGAGGACAAAAAGCCTGAAGAGAAAAGATCTGAGGACAAGCCCTCTGATAGGAGAAGATCCAGTAGAGCTGAACTCTCATCATCTAAGAGAAGAGATGAATCCAAGAAAGATGATGATGAAGATCTGTGTTACAACTGCAAAAAGAAAGGGCACTTCCAATATGACTGCCCTGAATTAAGCTCTAAAGAAAGAAGAGAAAGACAAGCAAAAAGAGACAGAAAATTCACCAATAGAAAAGCCATGATGGCTGGTGAAGAATCTGATAGTGCTGAAAGTTTCAACTCTTCTGATGGATTGTTCTCCAACAGTGATGATGATGATGATGTCTGCAACATGGCTCTTGAGGATGATGAGGTATCCTCTACTTCTAGTTCACCATCATTTATCTCACAAAACACTAGTGAAGTTAACCTGAAACTTTCCTTGGGAAAGTTGATGGAAGATTTCACTAGATTACAAGAATTTCATGACAATTGTGTGAGAGAAAATGAAAGATTAGCTACTGAACTCACCAAAAACTCTGAGGTAGCTGTTGATGTCAAGTCTACTGAGTTGTATCAACAAGTCTTGAGAAAGCTTGAGGAAGCAAATCTCAGGATAGTTGACCAACAAAAGGAGATTGATGATCAACTTCTCTCTCAGAAAAGAAAAGAATTTGAACTTAAAATTCTAAATGCCAAATTTGAAAATCTCTCACATGAGTATGATATTCTTAAATCAAGTGAAGAGAGCCTGAAATTAAAGATGTCTGCTTTGACAAATCCTCTAGAGCAATAGAGGAAATTCAAAGCTATCAAAGACCTATGGCTCAAAGAAGTGGATTGGGTTTTGATCCATTTGAATCTTCACCTTGTCTTAGTGTTGCATCGACAAGTAACACTAAGAGAATCTTTGTTAAGTCAGTGGCACAACAAGCTGAAAATGAAGTAATTCAGCCACTGAACAAAGGAAAGGGCAAATTGAATGAAATGCCTACTCAAGTGATTCAGGAGAATAGGCCAGAACCTAAGGAAATGGCCAAAGCTCCTGAGCACAAGAGGAATATTGGTCAGCAGAGTAGACCCAATGGAAGGGCAACTCTCCTGAACAATGTTCAGAGGAATTATCCAAGGTATAATCAGCCTAGGCCAACTCATCTGAGAAAGCCTCAGCTGAATAGACCTAAGGACAACTATCCTCAAAGGCAGAATAAAATGAGACAACCAAAACCCTTCATGCCAAAGGGTAATGGTCATAAAGATGCCTTTCCTCAAAGACTTCATCAAGCTGCACAAAGAACTCATAAGTTCAGAAGAGTGGTCAACTCCTCTGAAACTTACAGAGTTAACACATTCACACATACTTTCCCAAAGGCATTTAAGGGAAAGACAGTGTATGTTGATGCACTAGGAAATCAACTTAGCCACCTTGAATCAATCAGGGTTATTAGGCAAGTTTGGGTTCCCAAAGGTACAGCTAACCTCTCAGGACCCAAAACTCAAAGGGTACCTAAACCTATCTAATTGCAGGTACCATTGGGCCACAAGAAGAGGAGCATGAACAAAAAGACAGCATGGTACCTTGACAGGGGATGCTCAAGGCACATGACTGGAAACAAGGAACTCCTCTCTGATTTTATTGAAAAAGAAGGCCCAAATGTCACCTTTGGAGACAGCTCACAAGCAACAACAAAAGGTTATGGTACTTTGATGATTGGTAACATCAAAGTAACCAATGTATCTTATGTAGCTGGTCTCAAATATAATCTCCTAAGTATCAGTCAATTCTGTGATAAAGACTTTAATGTTGAGTTCTCAAGTGGAAAATGCCTAATCAAGGATAAAACTCAACAAACTTTATTGACTGGAACTAGGAAGGGAAATGTGTATTTTGCAGACTGGGACAAGTCTACTGATGCTGCATGCTTTATTGCTAAAAGTTCTAGTGAACAAAGTTGGTTATGGCATAAGAGGCTAAACCACCTGAACTTTAAATCTATGAATAAACTTGCTAGAAATGCATTAGTTAAAGGACTACCTAATGAGGTTTTCATTAAAGAACATGTGTGTAAGCCATGTCAAGAAGGAAAACAGATTAAAGCCTCATTTAAGGGGAAACCAGTCATCTCCACTGAAAGGGTACTTGAACTTCTACATATGGATCTGTTTGGACCAATTACCCCTTCAAGCATAAATGGTAGAAAATACACATTAGTGGTAGTAGATGACTTCTCTAGGTTCACATGGGTAGTATTTCTCCTTAATAAGAAGGAAACACGAGTCAAACTACCTGAACTTCTCAAAAGATTGTCAAATGAGAAAAGCCTTAGCATTATCAAGATAAGATCTGATAAAGGCACTGAGTTCATTAATTCATACATCAATGAGTACTGCACATCAAATGGAATAACTCATGAAACCTCAGCAGCTAGAACTCCCCAACAAAATGGAATTGCAGAAAGAAGGAATAGAACTTTAAAAGAAGCTGCTAGAACTTTAATTGCTGACTCAAATTTACCTAAGAGGTTTTGGGCTGAAGCTATAAACATTGCATGCCATACTCAAAATAGATGTTTGATCACTAAGGGGCAAGGCAAAACCCCCTATGAACTCTGGAAAGGGAGAATGCCTAAAGTGTCATATTTTCATATATTTGGCTGTAAATGTTTCATTCACAATAATGGGAAAGAACAGTTGAAAGCCTTTGATAGCAAAGCTGATGAGGGAGTATTTCTTGGATACTCTCAAATCAGTAGAGCTTTCAGAGTCTACAATAAGAAATCCCTTATAGTGGAAGAAACACCTCATGTTGTGTTTGATGAGTCTATCTTTGAGATCAGGAATGATCATTTGGAACCTGAAGAAATCACACAGAGGACAACCAGATTAAGTCTAAAAGACAAAGACACTGAATTCATAGATGTTGTTCAAGCCAATCTGCCTGAAAAATCCACATTGGACAACAATCCTGAAAGCAACCTTCCTGAGACAAATTCCACTGATGGAAATGGTGAACTGAATGATCCAATCCCAGTTCACATCCAGGTAACAACTACCAATGAAGAAGCAGTTCCTGCTGAGGTAGTTAATGGGTCAAATAATCAAGGGGGAACTCAAAATGTTGAAAATGCCAATGTCCCTGACATTGAGGACAACACCCCTGATTATGATCCTGAATTAGATCCTGCATTACATTATCCTGAATTTTATGATCAAAATGATTCACCTTCAGTAGAGGACAACTCTACTGAAGAGATCAGGAAAAGAAGGACCTGGTTATCTGATCATCCTACTGATCTGATACTTGGTGATCCAAGTATAGGAGTCAGAACCAGAAAGTTTCATGGTGAAAGTGCTATGTTCTGTTGTTTCTTGTCAGAGCAAGAACCAAGTAATATTGAGGAAGCACTTCAAGATGTCAACTGGATCACAGCCATGCAGGAAGAACTGAACCAATTCACCAGAAATGAAGTATGGGAGCTGGTGGACAGACCTTCACATCAAGATGTTATTGGAACAAAGTGGGTGTTCAAGAAAAATGAAAATGATGTGATTGTCAGAAACAAAGCAAGACTAGTGGCAAAAGGATATTGCCAACATGAAGGCATTGACTATGATGAGACTTTTGCACCTGTGGCAAGGCTAGAAGCAATAAGGTTCTTTCTAGCCTATGCAGCCCACAAGAGGTTCAAAGTATACCAAATGGATGTCAAGAGTGCCTTTCTGAATGGAGTCTTAAAAGAAGAAGTCTATGTGGAGCAACCACCAGGTTTTGAAGTTGGAAACCAAGTTTACAGACTCAAGAAAGCTCTATATGGACTCAAACAAGCCCCTAGGGCTTGGTATGATACACTGTCACAATTCCTCTTGGATCATGGATTCACCAAGGGAACTGTGGACAGAACTCTCTTCAGAATCTCTGAAGGAGAGGACATCTTGCTTGTCCAAATTTATGTGGATGACATAATTTTTGGATCCCCTAATGAGAAGCTATGTGAGAAATTCTCCAAGCTCATGCAAAGCAAGTTTGAGATGTCCATGATGGGGTTGATGAACTTCTTTTTGGGTCTACAAGTCAAGCAATCTAAAGAAGGAATCTTCATCAACCAAGCTAAGTACACAAGAGAAATGATCAAAAAGTTTGGGTGTACAACTAGCAAGCCAGTAAGGATCCCAATGAACACAAATTGGAAGATGGATCCTGATGAGAGTGGCATTACAACCAACTCTACTGAGTATAGAGGAATCATTGGATCACTCCTCTATCTCACTGCCAGCAGACCTGACATCACCTTTGCAGTAGGTGTTTGTGCAAGATTTCAAGCAAATCCTAAGAAAAGCCACCTTGAGGCTGCAAAAAGGATTTTGAGGTATCTCAAAGGCACTGAGAATCTAGGCATTTGGTACCCTGCTGATGACAATATTGAGCTAACTGGCTACTCAGATGCTGATTATGGAGGATGTAGGATTGACAGAAAGTCCACTTCAGGGACTTGTCAATTCTTGGGCAACAAGCTTATTTCATGGTTCTCCAAGAAGCAGAACACAGTGGCCACTTCCACCACTGAAGCTGAATATGTTGCTGCTGGAAGTTGTTGTGCTCAAATCCTATGGTTGAGACAACAACTAAGAGACTACAAAGTCAACTCTACTGAAGTGCCAATATTTTGTGATAACAATAGTGCCATTGCTATATCAAAAAATCCTGTCTTACACACAAGATGCAAGCATGTGGACATCAAGCACCACTTCATTAGAGACCATGTGGAGAAGAAGGACATCAAGTTGGTCAAGATCCACACTGATCATCAAAAAGCTGATATTCTAACCAAGCCACTTGCAGAGGCAAGATTTCTGGAGCTATCAGCAGAGTTGGGATTACTTGATCCAGGGAAGTTGGACAAATAAGTTCAAAGAAGCTCATTGATTAAGGGGGAAACAAACTCAAACTTCAGCAGACTTGGTCAAGTCTACTGAAATTCAGAAACATGACCTTACCTCTTCAGGACACTTGTCCATGTAGGGTCAGATAAGTTGTCCTAGCTATCAAACCAAATTTTGGTATGATAAGCACCTATTTTTGGTGATCAATACCTATTTCGAAATCTGTCCCTTGAAATACAGTTTTCACCTTTCTGGGATTTAATTTGTCTCCCACCCAAAAGGTCACTTTCCATGCATTAAATGCCAAGATTTAACTCTTGTTTGCATTAAACTTTTTGGGACATGATCTATCTCGAAAAACTCCCAGCCTTAAACAAACATTTAAAACCACCCACGTTTTGAATAAAACAGTTATTTCACTGTTACATTGGTTTTTGACCATTGGATCAAAAATGGACAACTCCCCTGAAATCAATCCTAGCCGTCCATTTTGGATTTCCATTTTTGTTCACCTTTGAATTGTATCAAGACCTTACCAACTCATTGACAAACATTCTTTTTAGAATATTCACAAGTCTTAAGATACCCACAAACACTTCTTCCCCAAGTATTCGAAACCCTAACTCAAAAGTTCTTCAAACTCTCTCATTCTTCATCAAACTTCTCTCTGTAAATTTCAATGGCCCCCAAGGTTAGACCTGAAATGCTTGTTGATTTCTCCAACAAAGATCTAGACCTAGATTTTGGCTATCTAAGCAACAAGAACAATCTTCACTTTGAGCCAATTATCTCTTTTGAAAGTGAAGATCCTGAGATTACTCCAACCCTGAGATGGTTGAGAAGGGCTGGTCTCCAAAAGTTCTTGGAAGAAAGACCAAGCTCTTGCCTGGAAAGTTATATGGCAGAATTCTTTGCCTTCCTCAAGTGGAGAGGCAAGCCTGAAGATGGTGAAGTATCAACCAGGCTATCCTACACAGCTGAAGGAGAGGAAGAGGAGAGATTCCATAGAGTTAGATTCTCCTCAGAGGATCTGGAAGGAGCCTTTGGATTGCCTTATGAGGGAAGGAATCCAGAAGTGTATGGCACTGGACATGAAGAGGAAATAGCCCAAGAGTGGTTATTAGTTCCAGGCCCTCTCTCCTCAACTCAAAACAAGAAAACTCTCAAGCCAGAGTTTCTTAATCTCTTTGAGGTAGTTGCTAAGAGCCTCTTAAGCAACACTGGAAGCCTAGAGCAGGTCAGCCAGCCAAGGATCAGAATCATGGCTGCCATTATTGATGCCAGTGATAAGGGCATCAAGTTTGATTGGAAGACCTTCATCATGTCTGAGATGATGAAAGAAAAGGCTAAATTTAAGGTGAAAGCCCACAACAAGGTGGTGCTAGAAGGGAAAATCAAGTATTGCACCAGGGCAAGCTTGTTGATTGAGAGGTTTTCCCACTATTTCCAGATGCAGACCTTTGCAAAGCCCCTCCCAGCCCAAAAGATCCTGTTCAGAAAGCTTAGTAAGAAAACTGAGAAAAGAAGGATGCTATTGGCCAAGCCTGCTGAAGAACAGGAGGAAGAGAAGCCTAAGATGAAAAAGAGAACAAAGGTCAGGGCTGTAAAGACAAGAAAAATGTCTCAGAGAATTCAGATGCTTCAGCTGAGATTGAAGAAGTTGCTAGAGAAGGCGTACAAGTGCCATCTGATCATTCAGAAGAACTCAGGCAAAAGTACAATGAGACTAGACAAAAGTCTAAGGGTGATAAGAGAGTCAGGGAAGTTGTCCCTGAGAAGGAAGGAAGTGGAAGTAGCAGGGCCAGCAAGAGAAGGGCCAAACCTACTGAAAAGGTGTTGGAGCTGCAAGAAGAGAGGTCTCTTCAATTGGCTCTAAGGGAGAGCAGAGCTGAAAGCAGGGCAAAATCCATGTCAAGGACCAATTCATCTGGTTCTGGAACTCCAGAATCCAAAGTCCCTGAAGGTCAACCCATAAAGGCCAACCTCCCTGAAATTCAGTATCTTGAGCCCAACTCCCCTGAAACCCATGTTACCCCTTCTAACCAACCCATTACCCCTGTAAATCTCACTAAGAGATATTCTCCAGAAGGGAATGAGCAAAGAAGTGGCATTGATGTGCTTGCTGACTTAGCAGTAGATGAGACAAGACTCCTGTCTCCCCTTGACTCATCCATGATCAATTATTCAAAACTCTTAGAGCATGCACTCAATGAGCCAACCCCCCTGAGTAAAGCCCCTTCAGATTCATTGCTCTCTAAAGCAACTGAAGTACCTTCACTTGAGCCCAACCTTTCTGAAGCCATAATCCCTGAACTTAATTTGCCTGAACCCATAATAGGAGAACCCAGAGCCAACACCCCTATAACCCAAAGTCCCCATTCAAGTGGAGATGAGGAGGAGTATACCTTTGAGAGTATGCTCAGAGGAGGAGCCAAGGCTACTGTGGACAGTTTGTATCCACAACTTGCTGAATTTCCAAGAATTCAGAAGGCCTTTCATGATCTAAGGATGCTTGTTGATGTGAAAGACAAATCTATGATGGAGATATCACAAGTCATCCAAGACAAGGGTGCAAACTGGTGGCAAATAGAGGAGAATAGATTGCTACACTTTGCTGGAGTTTCAAAGACAAGATTCCTCATAGATGAGGAGATTTTTGCAAAGTTGGTAGCTGATAAGATTGAAGAGGAGAAAGAAAGAAATGCCAAGGGAATCAAACACCCTGACAGTGACTCTAATGATGATGATTCCCCTGATGATCCTTCAAACCCTTCAAATCCCAACCCTCCTGAAACCCCTCAAGCCAACCTCCCTGAACCCCTTCAACCCAAGTCTTCTGTAGCAGATAGACTTTCCAATCCTCCCAAAACCTATCATAGGAAAGGCTCTGTAACTTCAGAGGTGTTGACCAAGGATGGTAACACAACCAAAGACACATATGCCAATGAAGGTTCTTCTGAACCCAAGGCACAGCCTACGGATGTTGAGGTTCCTATATTAGAGGCTAGTTTGATTAAGGCCTATTCAATGTCAGAAGAGTTGGACATTGATCAGCCCTTAATCATTCAGGATGACTCAGTGGCTGTTGATATAAGCACTGTGATCTCCCCACAACTGCCATCTTTGAACCTTGATGAAGGTGGAGATGTTGCAGGTTTAGGAGAAGGAGTTGAAAAGGAAAGATTAGTTAAAAAATCAGAGGGAGTTGAGGATGAAAGAGAGGTAGTCATCACTAAGATAGTGAGTGTACCACCATATGAGGGTGGAATAAGTGAGGAAGGACAGGTTATTCTTGAAGTCAAATCTGAACTTCAAGAATCCCTTGATGAAAGGAGGCCTGATTCCTTGAGTGAGAACATTATTCATGAAGGGAGAAAAGAAAAAGTTGAAAATGAGAAGAAGACTGCTGATGTATCAGAGTCTTGTGCAAAAGAAATTGAGGGTGATGAGTGCTTATTTCCTAACTTGTTTGATTTATCTGATGATGCAGGTATTTCTCTTGACCAAATTTTTGCAGATGAGTTCCTCACAGATGCACCTATCCAAGTTGATACAGGCTCAGCTCAAGCCTTACTTGGAATGCAATCAGAGAAGTTGGACTCCTTGGCTCATCAAGTCCAATCTGCTCATGCTGAAACTTCAGGAGCATTGAATGAGCAAGGAAGGACTCTAGCATCTGTAGAAATGAGGCTCACTGGCTCTGAAGATGTTGTGCTACCAACCCTTGAGGCAAGAATCAGTGGTGTGGAATCTGGTCTTCAAACCATCTCCACTGAAGT
Organism: Galeopsis tetrahit; assembly: GCA_963675135.1. NCBI lineage: Eukaryota > Viridiplantae > Streptophyta > Magnoliopsida > Lamiales > Lamiaceae > Galeopsis > Galeopsis tetrahit. The sequence goes on along the minus strand of OY776122.1, from coordinate 68,156,410 downwards.
TCAAAATGCCAAGTCTACCATGGAAGCCATCTCAGAGGAGGTCAAGAAAGAACAGAAGTTGCTGAGAGATAATCACAATGCTAATGTCAAAGCTCTCAGGCTAACTGTCAAGCAAGCTCTTGGAAAGAAAACAGCACTACAAAAGAGAAGAGCTGAAGAGCAAAGGCTAGCTATAGTCAAAGCAGCCTCTGAAAAGTTTTCCCAAGATGTATTGGCCAACATAGCTGAAGGTGCAGTGACCAACCTCACTGAACTTCTGAAAGCCAACTTGGATGCATCTCTCAAAGCAACCTTGGAGGAGGTTGTCCAACAAAAGATGAAGCCTGTTCTAGCTTTCCTTAGCTTGAGCAGTGATAAAATGCAGAATATACATGATGAGAATGTATATTTGTTGGAAGAGATGAAGTCCCTAAACCAGGCCCAATCCCTGATGGCCTCAACAATGAGTGACCTCAAGCCCCAGTGCTTTGATGCTGCCAAAAAGGGGGAAAGGGAAAGAGCTAGAGCAAAAGGTGCCTTGGTGATTGGGAGTCCAGTGAAAGGGAAAGACAAAGTCCCTGAAGGAAAGGGAAAAGAGCCAGAAATGCTGAATTTGGAAGATTTGGATGAAGAGGAGCAGTTAGCATTGGCATTAAAGAACTCAATGGCCTCAGCTCAAGAAGAAAGGGCAAGGAAACAGCAAAGACCAGGTGGTGAAGTGTCAGGTTTGGACAAAGATGCTGAAGGTGTCCAAACCAGAGGAAAGATCAAGAAGGCCCAAGAAAAGAAGAGACAAATTGAGAAATTCACTGACTTTCCTAGCAGCCTTGATCTTCCACCTGAATTCAGAATTGATGAGGATGAGCATACATCAAAGAAAGCCAAAACTGCTGAAGATCCCAAAGCTGCTGAAAAGGACAAATCTTCTGAATCTGGCAAAACTGCTGAAGGTACCAAGTCCTCTGAAGACATAGAAGAGTTATTTGCTGAAGGATTTGGATCTGAACCTAAGAAGAAGACAACTGTTCTAGCCCATGATCCATCAAAGCTGTTTCATGAAGGGTATGGCAAAGACCCTGAAACACAACAGAAACTGGCCATGATGAGGGCCCATGAGAAAATTGATCTGATGGAAGAAGCCAACAGAGCAAGAGATGAAAGGAGAGCAAACTTTCAGAAACCAAGAAGGAGAAGAGCAACTTACAGCAAGATGAAGCCTCAGCTTCTAATCCCAATGGACACCAAATATCCACACTTGGATAAATGGGTGCCAATTCAACTGAATGACACATGGGAAGAAGCCAAAAGGGAGTTTGTCTATGACTATTATGTCATTGACAGATGGAATGGAGGAGATGCAAACTCTGCCTTCACTGAGTTCATGCTAGAATACTACAGAGAGTTGTATCAACAACTACTTGCAGCTGCTGACATTGCAAGATTTGAACTCACAGCTCCCAAGCCAATCATATACATGCCTCCAAAGCTTGAAGGATGGATTGACCAAGCAAGAATTCTGAGGGAATTCACTGAGATCCTTAAGCTGAACAAGATGGTTCTTGGTCCTAAGGGAACCAACCAAGAGGCCATGGCACTGAAAAGAAGAGTGTGGGCACAGTATGGAATGCTGCCACCTCCTGAGGATGATCTTTGAAATGGCTAAGTCTTCTGACCTTACTTGAATGATCAACTATGCTGAAATATGGTCAAGCTTGCTGATGTGTTAATCTGATTGCTCTGATCTGTTAAAGATTGCTCTGATACAAGTTCTGTGCTCTGATGCTGAAAATATTATTTTGAATTATTGTAATGAAGTGCTCTGATATACTTAAGTGTTATTGATTCATGCTCTGATATGTTAATTTCAACTATCAACATGCCTGTAATGATTTTTTAATGAATGATAGTTGAACTTATTTTGAATCAAGAAACACAAATCTCTCTATGCCTATCTTAAAACCTACTTGCAACAAAAACAGTGAATACACTAACACATTATTTTTCAGGAATATTGACCTCAGTCATGTCTTCTGAAGATACATGTAATAGGTGTAGACAAGTCACTTTTGCTTAAGTTGTAAAGGTTTTGGCATCATCAAAAAGGGGGAAATTGTTGGGAATAAAATGAGCTATGTTTTGATTGAGTACCAAAAACCCCCTGAGACATGCCTAAGTCAATATTAATGTGTTCTAAGAATGTTAGAACATATAGATTATAGGCTAGATGAGAAGCTGAAATGTTAGGCAGCTCTTAGACAATTAGATGCATAATTTGAGGGGGAACCTATGCTTTGAAGATGATCAAGATCAAGTTCCCCTCAAGGCTCAAAATCTGGAACAATCACTTAAGAGCAAAGACACTCTATGAAATCTAAGATGTTCTTATCAGGAGAGTTGTCCAGAGAAAGTATTCATATGCTCTGATCAGGAGAATTGTCCAAAGAAGATAACCATATGCAAGAACAAGTTTGCCTAGCTCAAAAGGACAAAGTTACTCAAAGGTTTTGATCAGGAGAGTTGTCCAGAGAAGCCAACTCTATGCATGAAATGCTCTGATGCAAAAAGACCAAACATGCTGATCAGAAGAGTTGTCCAGAGGAGTTGTCTCAACTAAATTGACCAAGATCAAGTGCTCTGAAAGCCTAAGATCAACTATGCTGAAGAGATTGAGACAACCAGTCCCTAAAGGTCCTCAAAGGAATGAGCTAAGACCATACACAAGAGAAACAAAGGGAAAGAGCCAAGTCATCTGAAGAAGAGCAAGTCAACCATGCTGAAAAGCAAAACTGCTGATAGTGATAAGAAGAGTTGTCCAGATGATAAGGAATGTTGTCCTATCATTGGATCAACCTTCAGAAGCCATGTCCAAGTCCTAACAAGAAGTCAAACATTGGGAAAAGTGCTGCAGAATGAAGACAAAACTGTTACAGCCGTTTATTACCCAAATGAGGACATGTCACTATCAAGAATCTGTCTTCCAGTTTGAAGAACTCAAGGAAGACATTTATAGCAATTTGGGGCTGCCTCTCCAACGGGCAAATCCTCCATTTTGTCTATAAATACAGAAGTGTGAAGACCATTTGAAAGCACCTCAACCAGCACCTCAACACAATCCAACTAAGCTCAAAGTTCTTACAAGCTAGAGTGCTTTCAAAGCTTTCAAAGACTATCTTAGTCTTCAAACACTTCCTCTAAGCTGAACCAAATTGTATATCCATACACAAGCTTAGAGAGATATCCTATCCTTATACACTGATCTTCATTGTAAAGGATATCTCATTAGTTGGAACCTTACTTCAACCCTTATATCTTTCAAGAGTGAAAGTGAGAAGGTTGTAGTAGTAGAAGTGGTAGGAACTGACTGTTGAGAGAAGAACAGTTCAGTTCTGAGTTGAGAAGAGGGTACTAGGACTCTAGACATCCTAGGGATCAATTCACCAAGGAGTGGTGTTCTTGATCAAGTGCACCTTGGCACTATAAAACAAGTTAATTCCAAGAGTAAAGGAATTATCCTGTTAAATCAGGGAAAGTGTGTAGGAGCTTGAGTCTCTGAACCACTATAAACTCTTGTGTTGATTTACTTTACAAGTACTTACATTCATTCAACACTGCACACTAAACTGATCTTTCAAAGATACATACTCAAAGACTGTGCAAAACTGATTTGGACAAGTTCCCTGAAGCTAAACTGAACTGTGTTGCATTGACTAAGTGATTTCAGAAATTAAAGGAGTCTAAACTTAAAGGGCCAACCACTATTCCGCACATATAACTCCCCTAGATAGTTATTCAACTAAGTACTCAATAGTACTTAGTGGATTGATTATCTTAGAAGAGTTAATCATCTTCAGCAGAGTTGTCCAAGACAACCTTGCTGAGTTCTGGTTTGATCAAGTTATTAAAGAATTTGCATACAAGTGTATTCCCCCCATACACTTGTTATCTACTCCTTTCAGGACCAACAATTACATAATGTTAAGTGGATCGAGCAGCGGATGTGCAGAGAGTTTTTTTGGAACGTGTTTGGGATCGGAATGGAATTTTGTAGGTTTTCTCCTGATTTAAAAAAATCCAAACGAAACTCTTTCTTTTAGATTATATATCCAAACGAATCTCTTTCTTTTAGATTATATAAAGTATCTCGCTAATTTTCTGATCATAAACATATCAATTACTCCATGATCATGTAACAACTGGTTTTCTGAATTCTGAATAGACGACTACCAATAGCACATACAAGGGGTAATTAGTATATAGGACATTTCACCTATAGAAACTAGAAATAAAGACAATAAATTTTAAAGTTAGGAAGAAGGATAATATGATTTATAAAAGTACAGTTTTATCCCCGTTTAAAATAAAGTCAAAATTTGAATATTCAATTAAGATAAAATAGGAAATTCAAAACATGATTTGAATATTAAATTGCCGAAAATCCAGGGCATAAATGCGTTCGAATATCAAAGTTTCCTAAATCAAGCTGGATTGTCATATTAAATTACTTTTAATTATATACAAAGATTATTTAAGACTTTTTCAACTCTGTACATCTTTAAAAATTATTATTCAAAAATAAATATATTCAATGCTCTATAAAAAAATATACAATAATTAGTTCAATAATTACATATAATAATTTATAATTATATAGAATAAATATTAAAGATTGTCATATTAATTATAATTGTAACTTCTCCATTAAATTAAAATGCATTAATGTTATTAATGTTATCTTTAGGGGAACTAAAAAAACGGATTATGAACCAGAATAGACAATATTATACAATTTGGATGGTAAACCGTTACATACACAAAAACAAAACAAACAAAAAAGAAATACATATGATGTAATTAAGTAAGTAACGTGGGGAGTATCGAAAGTGAATATATGCGAAAGTATATGCCAAACAAATATGCACATTGTGATATGTGCATTATGGAAGAAAAATTAGACCTTTTTTTTTTTATATATTTATGACTACTACGATAATTATATTATTATTACGTGGATATCAATAAACTATTCATTTTAGAAATTGTAATTATAATATTATTTATAGAAAAAAATTACATTTGAATATAAGTATGTTTGAAAATGTCAAAAATATATTGTTTGTTTGGATTACGTGAGATAATTGTGGGGAGTAGTGGGTATATTCCTATTTTAAATTAATAATATTGTATTAATGATGATTGACTTTAAAATTGTGGATTGTAACTTTCCAAAAGATATTCATTATTATGATATTTCCGTGATATCATTGGATAGCATAAAAAACATTACATTATGGCTTAAGTTAAGTATATCTGGCCCTATCATAAGAAAACTACGAGTACATATCTAGATACTGCATATTGAAAAATATATGCTAAAGATTGATGCACATGTGTGAATATTAGTTGAATATATGCTAAAATAGCTTTAATATCTAGAAACTTGGTTTTCTCCTCGAATTCGAACTTTAATATCACAGCGTATTCCATCTCTGATACTGTAAAATAGCTTCTCCAATTAACACGTTCAATAGAGCCCTAAATCGCACAAAATAAAACTGGGTAGAATTAGAAAAACTCGAAGATCGAATCGGACATGGTATAAATTGAAATAACAATGAACCAATCGAATTATTGATTATTGAATTAAAACAACCAGGAATAAAATTGCCTAGATAATGTAATGGTTCTTGGATGAGATTTAGAAACTCAAAATTCACTCTATTTTGGGTATTTCGGTGATGATCGAATGTCGAAGATGGGATTTGAAGATCGAATTATTGATTATCACAGTTGGAAATTGAATATGGAATCATTGCATCAAAACGGAATTCATACCTCCAAAATGGAATGATTCTGGTATCGAAGATAGCGCAATTGAGATTTGCAGATCGATTTATTGATTATTGAAGATTTGATTTGCAGATGGGATTTGCAGCAAAAATGGAGGTTTGATTTGCAGATGGGATTTGCAGCAAAAATGGAGGTGGTTCGGTGATGATCGAATATCGAAGATGGGATTTGAAGATCGAACAGAATTCATACCTCCCAAATTTGGAATGATTCTGTTATCGAAGATAGGCGAAATTTAGGATTTGGAGATCGATTTATTGATTATGAGCAATTGGGATTTGGAGATCGATTTACTGATTATTGAAGCTGTGATCTGCAGATTGGATTTGCAGCAAAAGGGAGTGTTTCAATGTTGACCATGAAATGCTTTAAATTTAAGATATAATTTTATTTTACATTGATTTGAAATTAAAAAATACCGATAGCTTTAATTTTAATTATTATTTTAATTTAATATATTGGTGTGATGAAAGAGTAAGGGCATAATTGGTCATTTAGTTATGAATTTGACCTTATTCCTAATGCTATATCTTTTTGTCTCTTTTTCTAGTTGTGTCTATAGGATTGTCTCTAATCTTAATTAAACTCCACATACAATAGACGCGCCCAATTTTGTGATCTCGAAACAGAAATTTGTATAAAAAATTCAACTAAATTAATAATTTAACCTAAAATTCAATTCATTCAAATAAAAAAAGATAATTTATTGTTTATTATGATTATGATTATTAATGATATGAGAATTAAAATAAAGATTATATATTATCAATTAATTTTTTTATTAATCCTGTGAGAATAAATTTGTAATTTTATAATTATATATTTAAAATTATTAAATTTAATTTAAAAGTGTAATAGGGCGACAAAAAACGATAATAAGTGCAATGCAAGGCGATGGATTCTGCGACGCCAAATGCAACAGGTAGCAGGTCATCAAATATAAGCTACTAGATTTCAGATCTGATGGCTCAGATTACTGGACTGTCAATAGTCCAGGCGACTTTGGACTGTCCTTAGAAGCCCCTTCTTTCAAAAAAAATATAGTATTGTGTAAATAAAGTTTTTTTTGGTCAAACAAAATCCAATTTAGTTTTAAAATCCCAATTCAGCCGTATCTTAGACTCTTAACACACTTGGTGGTTGACAGATTTAATAAAATAAAGATTAAAAAATAAATCCACCTCCCACACGAGTCCAATCGTCGATGGTAAAATTTCAAATTAATAAAATAAAGATTAAAAAATAAATCCACCTCCCACACGAGTCCAATCGTCGATGGTAAAATTTCAAATCCCCGTAATTTCTCTTTTATTTACGGTTGGAGTAGAGACAATTCAAATCACCATTCTTATGTTTTCAAAGTTGACAGATTTAATAAAATAAAGATTAAAAAATAAACTCACCGCCCCCACACCCAGTCTTCTCTTTTATTTACAGCTGGGGTAGGGACGCTTAAAATCCCTATTCTTATGTTTTCAAAAAAAAATTCAGCCCTATTCTTATGTTTTCAAGAAAATTTTCAGTTGTCGCCTGCCGCTATAATTAATACTCCAAATTTATATGTTCGTATCATCTAACCAATATATTCATTTTCTTTTAAATATATATATATAATTTTTATAGTTATTTATTTGAATTCATTTCCTTATTTATAATTATTCAAGCTAGTAACATTTGTGTGGTGAAGATTTATGATAAATAATTCTCTAAAATTATTTATTCATAATAATAATATTTCAGAATTTTTTTTTTCTTCTTTCTTTTTTATTCTAGATATTTTTCTAGACATACATGTACTTGAAGATTCAAAACTTGATTGGAGTTATAGAAGTGAAATCAATGAGAAATTCTAGAAATTAAAGTTTTGGAGAAAGTGGAAACTAGAAGTGGATTTTAGAGAATATTTATAACCTTTGCCTCTGTTAGTCCTGAAAAATTGACTAAAAAATTGACTAACAGTAGGATCAATTTTTAATTTTGATAGAAAATAATAATTAAGTAATCAATTTTGAGAGTGAGTAAATATAGTTCATCAAATTTAAATAAATGTAAACTTCATGATGAAAAGTGATATTTTCAAGTGCAATTGTTACCTTTTAAATCTCATATAAATCTCATAAATGCTGATTTGTTTTATTATCCCATCAAAATTTCTTATTTCTTTAAATATAAAATTGGTAGAGTTTACATTTTATAGTCAATTTATCTCTCTCCTTTTCCTTTTGTTATAATCCCTTGATACTGGTCTCTATTCATAAAAACTAGGAATTCATTGATTTCCAAAATTCAGTAAGAAATGAAAAATCAACCTCATTCATCAAATTCATGTATACAGGGAAAGGAATTAGCCATGGAAAACTTTCAAAAACTCATCTTTAAACTCGCCCAATCTCACCCAAACAAACCCTTACTTTCACCCACCAAAGCTCTTCTTCAATGTCGCTTCAACCAGTTTATTTCAGACTACAAAACCCCCGATCACCCTCCATATTCTTGGGTAATCATGCCTTTTTTTACATTTTCCCTTTTTTCTTTTACTACTGTCCTGTATATTGGAAAAATTCTTTTTTTTTTTAATTGATGTGTCATGCATGAAGAATATATATATATATATATATGCATGTGTTGTGTTGATTCAGTTCTAGACAATCTTATTTTGCCATTTAGGTTGTAATTTTTTTAATTTTTTTTTAGTGATATTGGTTTTTGAAATGCAGTGTCTTGTATATGTTTCTTTATGTCCATAAATCCGTTTGTGTATTGACAAAAACCTATTGCTCTTTATCTTTATTTAGGATAGTTAGCATAAATTTATCAAGTTATATTGATAAGACTATTAGTTTTGGGACCTACTGTATGTATGGAAGCAGCTATAACTTCTTAGTGTTTATATTGAGTTTCCTTTGTAGTTCAATGCATTTACTTTACTCTAGTCATTGTTTGGTAGCAAGGCACGGACGGTTTTAGGATAATACCTTAAATTGCACTCTCCTCCCTCAATTCGAAAGCTGACAATTTTGTCATTTTGGGCATTCCACACCCAAACAACGTTCGAAGGGACAAAGGGAGTATATGGAATTGAGCCTCGGGGAGAAATTCTATATCAATATGATCTTCCCTTTTTATGTTTCCTCTCATGCTTGAGTTAATTTTTTTTAAATGCAAAATTACTGTGGCAATAAATTTTATGTTTGAGTTGATTGATCTTCATTAGCATTTTAGGTGTAAACATGAAAGAAATTTATATATATGGTGGATGATCATTTAAGTGATACTTATTGATTTAATAACTAGCTTTAGTATATTTTTTAAAACCACTATCTTTAGCTTGTAACATATAGTGATTAGTGAATCCAGAATATATGTTTTTCACATTATTCAGTAATTAATTTTTTTTTCTTTCTTTTCGGTAATTAATTTTTTCTTTCCTTGGCTTTTCTATACTCAATAATATATTTCAGTTATGACACTGGATCACCTAATCAAATACTTTGTGCATAAACTGTAAAACGTGTTTTCTGTCTAATCAATATTTTACTTTGTACAACGTGAGATTTTTAATTGCTTGATGTTGGTGTTCGGTTGAGGCTTGATATTTCCAAAAACTTTGTAGTTTCTCTAGTAGCAAAAGTTGCTTATCCTCTTTCTTTCTTTTTTTGTCTTTTAATTTCTTTGTCCCTCATGTTCGGATGTTACATCAGTTGCTCTCTATACTTAAAATGTGAATATAAGCTGTTTGTAAAGGGAATTGTTACTAAATCTTGTGTCTCCTTCTCTTTCTCAGATGATAGAAGTTGCTCTGGAAGAGTTAAACGAGAAAAAGGGCTCCAGTGTGGAATCAATATCGCAGCATATAGAGGAAAGATATAATAATTTGCCATCTGCTCACTCAATGTTATTGAAACACCATTTAGAAAAACTTGTTGAAACAGAGGAGATCGTAGTGACTTGTGACAAAAGATATGGCCTTCCTGGCCGTCTCAAGTTAACTAAGAGGAAACGACGGAGGAAGTGTAAGTGGAAGTGGAGGTATGACTCAGAGAGAAATAGCCACAAGCAAAAACTGATGAGAAATTCAAAAACACATAAGGAAGATGAGAATAAGCAACAGGCAAGTGGTGAAAACAAATCAAATCAGACCAAACTAGAAACTGTGATTTCTGGTTTGAAGTTAATTAATGTTGATAGTTCACCTAGAGCTTCTTCTGAAGAATTGAATGGATCATCAAATCGGGCTTTGAAACAGACCTTAAGTCCTGTGAATCATGGAGAAGTTGTGGATGAATTGCAGCCCAAATGTCGAAAGTTAAGGGTGGTGTTTAAATTGAAACCTGCAGATTGTGATTCTAAGTCGGAGCCGCAGCAGATGGTGCAACCCACAAAACGGCGGCCTGGGAGACCACGAAAACGAGCCATCGTCACTGAGGAATGCATGAACTAAAGTCTTGGAGGATGGAAAGATGGAGTCTGTGAAATGAAAATAATCAGCATTTTAATTTATCATCTCAATTTTCAGTCATGCGCATTGTCTTTTCTTCTGATGAATTTAATTAGGAGGACCAATGGACTATTCTGTGGTTTATCTTTTAATGGTGTTGACGTTTTTTTATATATTAGAACTACGTTTATGGAGCTAAAATATGAGCTGGGTATTATTTATTGTAGAGGTGATAATCATCTACTATTTTATTCATGATTAGAGGTCTAATTAGAATTATTCGTAACTTTGCTTTTACTTGAGTTCTTGATTAATTGTCGTCACAACTACCTAGCTATGTGATATGGGAGGTGATAATCATGCCTGGAATTTGCAGAAACATGTCTATTGGGAAATATATACTCAGAAACAAGTTCGCAAAGCTAAGAAAGTCAGTGGTTGCTATACCAACATGCTAAGGGATATTACATGGTAAGCAAGTTAATGCACTAAAGCTTCATTTTTATTAACTCGTTTTTTGGGATTTGTTCATGTTATTTCTATTTTTGTTCGCTCAATATCTTAACTCTATTAGTTTATATGCAAGTGCTTAACAAAATTTAAATCTATTGAGATTACTTTATGTGAATACCGTGCAATTCTTTTTCATAGCTCAAACTTTTGTTCTTAGGGAATAATTTGGGTTTTTGCAACCATTTCAACTTTGCAGGTTTTGCAGCCATGTTACACCATTATGTTGCACTGAAGTTGTTTACATTTAAGCTGTTGAGCACCAGAGCACCAAAGAGTTGTAGACATTTTTTCTGTAATTGTTGGATATATTTTGTGATTGTTCTTTAGTCTGAATGATTGAAACTTTTTGACAAGTATATTAACTTTTATGTTATTCCACCATTTATGCAACCACTCTAATGTTTATAAAAATTCATATAGATTAGTTCTAGCATACAAATCTTTTTGTTTATGGTATTCTGAAAATTTTGGAACTAATAAATAAAGCTATTTGTAAAAAAAATACCTATATAAAGCTATTTGTAAAAAAAATACCTATATACCATTTTTCCGATTTCGCAACGGAATTAGTTCTGTAGGCCAAAAAAAAAAATTCTTAAATTACCCACCGAAAATTTTGTTGTTAAATTTACCTATGAATTTATTTACTAAATATTTTGTAGGTAATGTTTTGCCTTATATATATTTTGGAATCCACTTTACCAACAATCATTGTTTGGGTTTGCTACAGAATTTCGGTATCTAATCATGGACGGAGGGACATAGGGCCCAGCGGGGTCACTGGGCCCCCACCCATTTTTCTAATTTCTTTAATATATATTTCAAATGGTTTATTTAATTTTTTATTTATAATATTTAAGTTAATCTAGTGCTTCTAAATCAGGAAATCAGGTTTCAATTTATGCTGTTTGCAATGATAATTTTTTTATATTTTACTGTATATATTTTTAAATAGAATAATCCCTTTGCAAAAAAAATAAAAATAAATTATTAATAGTTGTTTTTCTTAGTTTTTGAATATTGCTATTTTTAACAATTTTGAAACTGTTTCATCCCTTCTTAATCGAAACAATTAAATATTATTCACTCGTTCACATAAGACGTGTTTGTTTCTTTTTGCACATATTTTAAAAAATATTGTTTATTTATGAATAAAGTTGATAGGTAGAAAATAAAATATTCTACTCCATAAAATAGAGAGAAGATAAAGTAAGTGTGAATGTGTGATGGAGTATATTTTAAAAAAAATATATACACATTTTATGTGGACAGTCCAAAAAGAAAAATAAAAACTCTTATATTGTTACGTCAAGTTACATTTATTTTTATCTATTACGTTACGTTTTTATAGTATGTTAATCGGGCCCCCCACCTCACAAAGTCTGGCTCCGTCACTGTATCTAATTATCCACGGATTATATTTTCGTAGGTAAACAATTTACCTACGAGCGAATTGCATACAAATGTTTTTCGTTGGTATATATTCTGTAGGTAAATGTAAATGCCACAAAATTGTGATTTTTACCCACCAAATATTTCATAACCAATTAATTATTTTCTTATAGTGTTCGATCATGCAAAATTTCTTTAATTAATTTGCTTGGATAAGTATTAATTCCGTCAGCATGATTATTTTTTTTTTTTGGGTTCATGAGTCGGCATGTCCTCTTTTTTTTTTTTTAATTCAGAATATCATATCAGCTTATATTTTAAATGGAAACAAAGAAGAATTCGAGTAAGTAAATTTAATTTGTATGGAAACAAAATATATATGGTAATTTAATTATTAAGATGTTATTGACACGCGTAGCGAATTAGAATTCGATGCAAATCCCTTTTTCTTTCGGTGCAATTAGCATTTCCTTCCTTAATTTGCAAATCATATTGGGCCCTGAGTTTAGCTATTTGCTGGGCTCCTTTCACCATTTGAATATAGTTGTTGGGCCAGGAGGCTCAAAAATTACTAATAATCTATGGGTTTGACTATATGCACCTCCATTTTGGAGAGATGCACTCCCCTTTCAGATTTTTAATAAAATAATAGGATAAAACACCTAAAATACCATTCATTAAATATACAGTACTAAATGCACCCCCTACTCACCCCCTTCATTTCTTTCACCTTTTCCTAACCCACAACTTTCGGTCGCCGGCGACACCATTTTCGGCGACCATCAAGCTCAAAAAAATACAGAAATCAACCATACACTCAAAAAAATTACAATTTTTTTTTTTATAATTTTCGACCAACCTGTGTCGACCACATACACTCACGTCGATATAGTCGACACGGTTTCGTCGAAAAAAAAAATCGATTTTCGACTATGTAATGTCGATCAAATACACCCTCGTAGACAACAATTTACCGACAATAGTGTATTTAATCGACATTACATAGTCGAAAATGGAAAAAAAAATTTTAAAAAATTAGGGTTTTTTGGCAAATTTGGATTGGGCTGGGGGTGGATCGGCGTCGGAGAGGGGGTGGGGAGGGAGCGGCCGCGGCGGCCGATGGAAGGGGGCGGCCGCGCGGCCGCATATCTTCTGTTTTTGTTTTTCAGATGGGAGGAGGAGGGGGGCAAACCTGGGGGTCGGGGTCGGCGTCGGACGGGAGGGGATGGGGCGGCCGGCGGCCGCGGCGAGGGTGGGTGGTGTGGGCGTCGCCAGCGACGGGGGGTGGTGGTGAGGAGGGGGTGGGTTGGGGGAAATGGGAAGGAAGAAGATGAAGGATGAAGAAGATGAAGGGTTGGGGGTGTGTGTAGTAATAGGGTTTTTATGAAGGGAGGGTATTTATGACAATTTAGGGGGGGTGTGCCAATTTGATGGGAGTGTATAAATTGGGGGAGTGCATCTCTCCGAAATGGAGGTGCATATAGTCAAACCCATAATCTATACTCCGTATTTGGGTCCGGCTATCTGCACCTCCAACTTGTTTAAATGCACACCCCCACCCCCGATTCCCTAAATTTTACTCCCTCCGTCCCGTGATTACTTGCACACTTTCCTTATTGGGTTGTACCAAAATTATTTGCACACTCTTAATATGAAAATACCCCACAAAATTAATAACCTCACAACATCATTTTATTTTCAAATTTGTCACTCCTTTTTTCCATACATTTCACTTTACACATCATCAAATTACCTAAAATACCCCTCTTTTATCTTACATCATCAACCACTAAATCCACTTTTCTTAAACAATGTGCCGATCAAACTATGCAAGTTATTTTGGGACGAAGGAGTATTAGAATAGATGCACTCCCCCAAATTGTCCAAAATACCATTTTCTCTATAAAATGAATTTACTAACCACACACCCCTCCCAAAAACTAATTTATAACCCTAAAACGCATATCTCTCATTTTCCCCTCCACACCCCACTTGGCGCCGACAACGCCACCCCCGCCCCGCACCTCTCCCCTTCATTTTATCTTCTCTCTTCACCCTGCATTTTTTGTTTGTTTGTTTCCCTAGCTTCTCTCTTCCCTCCCCCAACCCACCCACTCACTCACTGGCGTCGCCCCCCATTCATCGGCGTCACGCCCCAACTTGTTATCTGCGTTTTTTTTTCTACGTTTTTTTCTGCGTTTTTTTACTCTCGTATTTTTTGTGCAAATCGTCCCCGCCCGATCGAGCCACTCGTCGCCGCCTACTCAAATATTTCGGCCGCCCCTCACCCCAGGTTTGTACAACATTTTGGTTTTTAGGTTTTGGGTTTTGGTTTTCTGCATTCTGCAGAACACGGTGGTTTTCCCCCATTTTTTTCGACAATTTTAGATCGACCATATACACTTTCTTCTACAAATTATTGTTGACGAGAGTGTATATGGTCGACCTAAAATTGTCAATTTTTTTTTTAAAAAAATTAATTTTTGTGGACAAACCAGTGTCGACCATATACACTCTCGTCGAAAAATTGTTGTCGACGAAAGTGTATATGATCGACACTGGTTTGTTGAAATTTATAAAAAAATTTGAGATTTTTCTAAGTTCTTTTTAAATTTCTGATTTTTTTTTTGTGTGTTTGGTGACTCCTGAAAATGGCGGCGGCGACTGCAGCAATTAGGTTTAGGATTTAAAGGTTGAATTAGGGGTGCATTTAGTAGTGTAATATTATTTAAAGAGTATTTTTGGGTTTTTATATGATTATTATATTAATAAAGTGAATATTAAATGCATGCTATTTTAATTGAGAATTAATATCAATTAGCAACTTTTATTAATAACCCATTTTTCAACTTACAACATGTAGAATATTTTTAATGCGATTGCAACCTTTACTATAGGAAATTGACCAATTGCAACATGTACAACACAAAATTTGATTAATTGCAATCTAAATTCAATTTTTGGTGGTAATTTTGTCCATTAAAATTTATTAAGTTATATCGAGTCAAAATTGGTTGCCTAATGACCAAGATCCTTCTCAATTTGTTAAAAAAAAAAAATATATATATATATATATATATAGAAATGATAATTATTTGGCATTATCCAAGTCATTATACTAACTTATTTAATCATTCTAAAATATGGAAAATATATAATTAATCTCAACATCTTTCCATAAAATTAGGAAATAAAGTATTCTAAGATTTTTTTAAAACTATTTTTAACGGGGTTTTATTATTAGTACATAATTATTAAATATTACATGCTTAATTTATTTATTGTACTCTACTTTAAAAAAAAATATCATGACTACATTAATTTACCCTAAACCTCTAAATCTTAAATCATTAATTTTAGGATCATTAATTTTAGAGTTTTAGGATTTAGGGTTTAGGGGTTTAGGGTTTTAGGGTTCAGGGATTTAAGGTTTTAGGGTTTAGGGGTTTAGGGTGTAGAATTAAGTAAATTAATGTAGTCATTATTTTTTAAACTATTATTAAAAAAATTACATAAATAAATGATTTTTTTTTAAAGTAGAGTACAATAAATAAATTACACGTGTAATATTTAATAATTATGTACTAATAATAAAACCCGTTAAAAATAGTTTTAAAAAAATCCTAAAATACTTTATTTCCTAATTTTATTTTATGGGTAGAGGTTGAGATATACGTGCAATTATATATTTTTCATATTTTAGATTAATTAAATAAGTTAATATGATTACTTGGATAATGTCACGTCATCATTTGGCTCCATAAGTAGGCTATTAATGGACTCCGTATCATTTCTCTCTCTCTCTCTCTATATATATATAAGTTATCTGATACAAAAAAGTTCATATGCTTATTTTTTTGTGACAGTTTCATTGTGTGGAAGGTAATTCAGCTTTGTGCAGAGGTCTCCGTTCAAAATATGATAGATGTTCTTGAGGAAGGGAGAATATCTTTTGAGGTTAGCTAATCTAATCCACGTATATTTGCGTGTATTCTCCTTAATAATTGCATTACATCGTCCTCTCATGTTTTTTGAATAGGTGATTGATGCGTAGGCATATATCTGTCAATCTCTCCATTTTAAGCATAAACCAAGTGTCAAATACACAGTTACCGTTACTGCAACCTGCTGGGTAAGTTAAAATTTATGCTTGGCTGAAATTCATATGCTCATATTAATGTTCAACCTTTTTTTTTATGTTCTTATTGTCTAACACATAACTTGAATGATGTTTTCCAGTCTTTAATCAATGATTACGAGGGCACAAAGGACAAGAATTTGTTAAAATTGATTGACAACCGAATTGAAGAAGCCTTAGGGACAGACTGGGTTTTGTTTCCAATTCTTAGGCGAGGCGGACCACATAGGCATTCCGGATCAGCTGATCATTGGACTCTCCTGAAGCTAAACGTGAAGAAGGGCGAGTGGCGTTTCTGAATTCTATCCTTCAACGCAAGGGTCGGTTGGATATCCACTTGAGAGATGTCTTTGTTGTGGTAATTATTCTTCATTCTGGTTATTTATTTTTGAAAACATCGTCTGATGTATATTTATAAGCTTATTATTTGTTGGATTTTGTATGGTCATAAGTGCTTTAACTTGACAATATTTTCCCTTTTGTCAAAAGGTTAAATATATTGATAAGATATTTCGGGATGCATGTAAGAGGTTGTATCCAAACCATCCATATATGAAGAAATCTCTACAACTTCCTCAGACTGAAGATTGCTTGCAGCAATATCCTGGAACTCTTGATTGCGGTATAATCGTGTGCTACCATATAGAGAACACTATGATTGGCAAGCCGAGCAAAAAGGGAGAATACTCTGTCACATGTTTCGGTAATTATCGCAAGCGGATGGCAGAAATGTTTATGGATCCTACTGGTTCTATAAATATAGTAGTGGAGTTCAGTGAATATTCCCAAAACATCCCTTTTGATGTTTATTATCTAAAAAACTCTGGTCATGCATTTTGATTTTAGGAGCCGTTTTCTATATTTTGCTACGGGGTATGCCCCAAGACATTCCTTTTTGGTGTTTTATTGGCTTCTGATTAACTCTTGCTACTATGCCTTTTGTTTCAGAATTTGGTCTTTATGATGTTCAAGATTCACCCTAATATATTCAGTATTTGGATGCATATGTTCAACTTCCTTATATTCAGTCGTCCCTTCCTTAAATTTCTCAAAACTTCTCAGGGTGTATTTTATTGATTTCTTTATTCAATTTGGGACTGAATCTTTTGGGTGGTTTTTTCATTGTTTGTTATTTCTAGGAGTTGTTATAACACTATAATTTAAACAAACTGACATAAATTAGTAAATCATCATATCTTTAAGGAAAACATATTACATTAGATGATAAAAACATATTTAGTCTATAGCAAAATGAAATACCAAAAATACATAGTAGACAAAATAACACTATTAATAGATTACTACTTAAATATTCCAAACTAGAAATTCCTTGGGCAAACCACACTATGAGTTACGTTTATTATCCTACAATAGCCAAAATGATCAACTCCATTTTCAAAAGCTGCTTACTCTGTTTCCCCACTGATTAGATCATAAGTGAAGAATGTTTCAACTGGGTCTCTTCTGAACAATATTTTCCTATTATCAGGCTTGACGAGAAATAACGGCTGAGGAATAAAAGAATAAGGCATGAACTTATCCGGATTAAACCTTATCCTGTACGTAGTCCAAGCCTCGTTATAACCGTAACCCTGAAGTAGCAGAAACTCGTAATCCCTTACCTCATAGTCCACATGCACAACTGGAGAAATTAGTAATGTGTCATCATCCATCCTACTAATATCCCACAGACCCCATACGTTCCTCTCTCCCCAACGGACATCCTGCTGTATTGGAGGAGGATCTATCACCCCCCAAAACTCATCTTAGACATTGAAAGTTCCAATCTTTTTTGCTAAAGTCCCCGTGCGATACGTTTGAAAATGAATTTTTCCTCTAAAAAAATAGGAAAACTTAGAAATATATCCTTCAAAAGGAAAATCACCCAACCGTCTCCACACGTTCAATTTGGATGAATAAATACTTACCTGAGAACTTCTTTCGTAATTGTGGAAAACCACTATCCTTAGCAACACGTAATCGTCACTGATCTCGTCGAAACCCATATAAAAATAGGCTGATGCAAAATCTGCAGTTGGATCCCACTCTATTAGTGCATGCGGAATTTCCTTCCTTTCCCTTTAAACTGGGTTTTCAATAAACATTAGATCATTTATAGTAGAAACGCATGTTAGCCCCCTGCAGTCTGCAACGATCTCGGAAGGCAAGTCATCTTCAGACACAAGCCTCTGGTAGGCTAAAACATTTGGGCCCCTCCTCTCGTATGCAATGGGGTAGCACACAATTTGATCTTGAACGATTGGTGAAAATTTATTCAGCATCCTCATCTTTCGAAGGTGGACATTAACAAACATCGAAGATGATAACATCGAATTCCACTCCATGCAAACCATCTTCATTCGGCTCGCATCCTCAGAAGGTAACCTAGAAGATATTTCTTCCTTCATATCGAACGGCATTGTATTCATCTCCATCTGAATTCGACTATTTTTTCCAAGGTTTTTTTTTTGCTTTGATGATGATTCGAAAATGAAGAATAGTTGATATGAATGTGAAGAGATTGATAAATGGAGTGCAGTATACGTTTTCATAATACTATAATGGAATGTGAAGAGTTGTCAAGTAAAACAAAGTGTCTCTTAATTGTAATTGGTTTTCCCTCCCAACCGTTCTATTTATTGCATTGCTAATTGAGTCAAATCATATTATGTGAGGGGAAAATGGGAGTCAAATCATATTATGCTACTGGAAAATGGGTGGTTGCGAGGGTTAATTACTAAAGCATGAATATTCATTTTTTTTTTAAATATAACTTATTTTTTTTCGATTTTTTTGGCCATCTAAATGACTTGTTCCAATTTATTTTGTAACAAACCTGACTTTTTTTTCGTTTTATTATGATAATTGTACATTATAATTTTCTTAATATTTTTTTGTATAGTGAAAACAATTATTCTGAGATACTTTTGAATATATCAAATTTTAGAAAATGCATTCTCATCTAAATTTAATGCATGATTGATTTGTCAAATCAATTTATTTATTCGAATTGGGTAGGGGTCATTAATAAATCTAAAATTAAGATATTCTCATCTAAAATTAATATTATTTGAAATTCAAGTGTAATTCAAGTTTGAAATTCAAGTTCTATTTTTATGAATATTTGAAATACAAGTTTTTTAGTTTGGATTTATTAAAATAAATGTACATCCGTTTTTATATTTATCATATTTAAATATAAATACAAATAAAATTATTTTTGTTTTATTCTTTTTATTAACAATTTTTATTCCATAAATATTTGATAGGAATATAACTTAAAATATCTGAAAAATCTTACCAGAGATTCTTGGTTGATTTTTTCAATTGTTTAAATTTTCATACAAATCACATGTTCTTGTATTTTATTTTATTAAATTTGATTACATTTGATAAGAAATCTTAGTAGTTGTCCTTTCCCTCACTAAGTTATGCCATAACAAATCTTCCATGGGTCAATCAATATATTATTGGCAGTAGAATTCAATTCAAATCCATTTATCCCTTATAAATGCATGCCCTTCTTCATTCGTTTCTTCTCAGCCATTTTAACATTTCAATATCCACATCTAATATGGATAGTCCCTCCCTTCATAGTGATATATCCGAGGATATAGCTAGCATATTATCTCCGAAAAATGTTACCCAATTAAAAACGGTTAACATGTTTTGGAATAATATGATTGCATCCTCCAACTTCGTGAACTCCAACCTTGGTCATATGTTAAGTAGAAACAATTGTTTACTAATTTATGATGAAAGTATTATATTTTCTTCAATAACTTAAGAAAACTCAGGCTCCTATTACCAAAGGACCCTTATGGAAGGGGAGGATAAGGAGGAAATCGTTGCTCACTGCAGATGACTCGTTTGTTCGATCGATTGTGAAGATAATTTCTTCATTTTCAACCCGTTGTCATTTGTATGCACGACCGTCCCCCGGTGTCCAATCCAGTGGGGAGTTGGTGTTGAACTAGCAGATGCTATATTTGCCATGGGGTATGATTCTTCAAAAAATTCTTACAGTTTGTTAAGATTAATAACTTTTCATTCCCCTCTCTCAACTACTCAAATTGATGTTTTCTCAACAACTTCAAATTCGTGGAAGCGACTACAACCATGTCAAGTTGGTATACCTTGTGGAAAAATTTGTGTTTGGGTTCGTGGCAAAATTCATTTTTAGGTTTACAAGGATGATTCGCTTAGTACGGAGATTCGAACATTCGACGTTCAAAATGAGTCATGGGGGACTATTAAACTTCCTGAAGCCGTTGAAAATTCCAAAATATTTTGGGAAATATCTTCATTGGATGAAGACTCTTTAGTTATATTTCCTATCTATCCATCTTCTCAAATTACATGCACATTCAAGTTTTTGATCCTTACGGGATACGGGTCAAATGAAAGTTGGATTAAGGTTAAAAAAAAATTCAACGCATATGATATTGTTCCTAATCCATTCACTCTTCAACCACTTCTTTTTCGAAGCCTCATAATCGTAAGATATTGCTTAGGAAGGACCCATTGGGCTCGTATGGGAGTTATGATATTGATTTGAATCTATGGGTGGACATTGATGCGTTCGAAGACGACATAATAAATAGATCTTGTAGGATGTTTAATGTAATTCAAAGTTTAGTTTGTCCATAATTTCTTGGGACTTATCACTATTATTTCCTTTTTTCTCGGTTCAATCCTTATGTTATCTTGAATTTCTACTAGTTTTTTATATTCTATTTTTACTTAATGAAAGTTTGTATATTTTTGGTCATTTTCCGTTCCATTTTAATTATTTCAATCCGTAGTCCACTTAATTGAGGAATTATTAACATAAAATCTTCATATTTGCATTAAATCGCAATTCTGATATTTAATATTTGAACAGTTATGTACATTTTCTGAACAGGTCTAATTAACTTTTGAACTTTAACCCTATTTAATTGAACATGCCCGGTTTCCTTATTATACTATGCTACCATTTCCCCAAAATCCCAATTCAAGGGCCCTTTTTATCCGTTACTTTTCTGGAGTCCTTTTTTTTACCGTTGGGGAGACTTCTCCAATATATATGAGCGTCATCACTTGCACTTATTCCCCAGTATTCAGAAATTTGAAAAGAATGTCTCAAAATAGTTCTTCAAGTTCCAAGCTTCAATATTTGAGATACTCTAATTCCATCTGCAGGCACTGTGGCAAACCAACATTCATAAGCCTTTCTACATCAACTGCAAATCCGGGGAGGTTATACCATAGATGCCGATCTCATAATTTCTCTCATTGGTGTCTCCCAACAAGTTTTGTAGAACATTTCAGTTTTCAGGATTCTGAAGTCTCCAGAAACCACCAAGATCAAGAACTCATTAATCATCTCCAAGACAATATCTCAGCTTCCCCTGAAACCATTCAGTTGATGTCAAGTTATTCAATTCAACAACTTCTTTTTACAAATTTGGCTATGATGTTGGTTGTTCTTCTTGTGTCTATTTTTATTGCTTTCTGGTTGATTTAATCAACTATTATCTATGTAAACGTTTCTAGAAATTGATTCAATTAATCAAATTTGATTACATGAATCCGTTAAAGTTTAGACATTTCTCAGGACTACCAATACCTAATAACTTCGAACGCTGTCAATTATAACCAAAACCTTCAAATTTAGGCATCTCTCTCTGAGTACAGATATTGATCTTATTAAACATCAAAATCCCTAAAATTTAGGTGGTATTTCAAAATTATCGAAGGTCTACCCTAGTTTTGAGAATATTTGATTTAAACATATATTCAAGAATCTTAAATGAGGACGAACCTAGTTACCGGGAATCGATAGCAGGACTTCGGATAGCATTCTCCGGTCAAAAGCCCTTTTTTATCGAAAATATGTCGCCGGTCATCGAATTTCTTCTACCGAAAAGCCCACTTCTCGAAGAAATTCTTGGATACTGGGGCTGATTTCCCCCGTCTTCTTATTTTTTTGGCGAGCCTGGGTTTTTCTATGATCTTCATCGACATTCCGATGTTGGGTCGGATAATATTTTCAGGGTGAAGGTGGATGTGTGGCTGATTAGTGTGAAAATTGCTTGAAATTCATATGTTTAAATTGCATAATTTTATAGGATTTCGTGCATTATTTACACTAAATTGGCTAATTACACGTGATTTGGAGAAATGGTGTAGTTTGCTATTTTTGTAGGTAAAATGAGGTGTTTTGAATCAAATTGTGAGGAAAATCGGCTGTTGGATTGAGTCCATGAGTTGACCACATGAAAGAAGGTGAAGTGAGGATCGAAACGAGACAAGAATCAAGCCAATCGGATATCGGGATCAAAAGATATGCATAAAATAAGAGAGAAACAACACGGTCGAGTCTAAGCAAGGGTGAGGAGGGGCACGACCGAGCCTGAGTCACGAGCACGGCATGCCCGTGACAGAAAGTTTTCTAGAATTGAGGGGCACGACCGAGCCATTTGCACGGCCGAGCTACTGAAAAAAAGAAATAGCAGCTGGATTGCCAAGGGCCCAGGCCCATTTACTCATTTCTTGACACGGAGGCCGCAATCAAAATTGGAATCAGCCCACTTGATTAATTAAATTGATGGGCCATCATCAAAAGGGAGCCCAATATTATTGCAAGCTGGAATTCTTAATAGCAATTGGGCCTACGCAATATCTCACCCTCTCAAATCAATTAATCAAGCCCACATGAAGAAGCAAGCATCTGAGTTTATTTTTTTGAGGCCCACACATTTTTTTTGGGGAAGGAGGGAGGCAGACAGCAACATTCGGCAGAGCAGAACAGAGCACGCATTAGGGGAACCCTCCTTCCTCCCATTCACACTTTCACTCAATCAAATAGCTTAGTTTAATTTCAGTCTCTTAGCTAGTTTTTAATGTAGTATTTTGTTTTATTGCAAGCAACACAAGACTTGAGGTGATACCTTTCTTAAATTTAATGTTTTGCTATTTATCTTTTATAAGCTTGCTTGCAATTGTTAATTTAGTTATTTGATAGGTTTATTGGTGTTTGGGTGTTTGGATTTATGATAGGATTAAATTTTTAGCTTAATTTTGATTGTTTAATTTAATTGGAAGGTGTATTGATTAAATTAGTGGGTATTTATTGATCAATTGCATGATTTCAATTATTAGATTTTATATTGAAGCATAATTAGTGCAACGAGAGTTGGTTAATTGTGTAGATTGTATAATCAAGGGTTGGGATAGTGTGATTTGAGTATATATTGGTTTATCTCAACGAGAGTTGGGTAAATTTCATTAGAACCCCATTAATTTACACTAATTATTTGAATGTGAGTTTGGTTAATTGGTGAGGAGACCATAGGAGCTTGGTTTCTAGTATTCAGGTGGAAAAGCATGATTAGGGCTTAGATTAGATTAATTTAGATAGAGTAGAACCCCCTAATTGTGTGATTACCCGGGTAAGAACGACTCTATTCTTCCTCCCGATCTTAGGTGCTTTATTAGATACATCCTTAGTGATTGCTCTTATCATACACCAACCAATGAATTAAACGTCCAAGTTAAGCTTTAATCGATTTCCACATAATGAAGAACACCCGAACACTACTTCTCACATTTGATAATTGATCATCGTTTACTTGCTTTTCCTAGTTAGTATTTATCTTATTGATTTTTGCATTTAGTTTTAGTCGCTCACCCCATGCTCTTTCACTATAATTACGTGACGACATATATCACTAAGGCTACGCAAGTAAACTAGTCTCGTGGTTCGATAATTTAACCGGGCACTTACTTTTACTACGAGGATCCTCTTACACTTGAGAGGCGAGTATTGAAAAATACGTGTCAGTGGCAGGAGGGAAGAGGGTTGTGTGGCAGGGACATAGGGAAGTGTAAAAAGTAAAAAGCAAAAAGGGTTCTTAGGGTTCTTAGGGGGGGAGAGAATTATTCAATTAAAGGGAGGGTTAAAATTGTCCAATTGCCAACAATTAAGAAGCTTCCTGCGTGTGTAAAATTAGGAGGGAGTGGGTTGCTATAAGTCACCCCCCAATGAACCTGTGATCCCCCCTTTTAAAAATTCTAACCCCTACCATTTATACTATAACATACTTATTAAAATATTGAGTTTCTTTTATATGTATGATTAAAAAATGTAATACAATATTACTCCCTCCGTCCCACAAAGATAGCCACATTTTGACACACAAATTAAGAAAAATCAATAATTTAGCTAATGTGTCAATTTTGTCCTTGGAATTTTATACTCCAAAATCTGTTAAGCATTAATTACTCTTATTAATTAGGGGTAAAATTGACAATAAAACATTTAATGCTAAAGTAAAAGAGAAAATGTGACTATAATTTGGGACATCCAAAAAAGAAATATGTGGCTATTTTTGTAGGACGGAGGGAGTATTAAAAAAGTGTAAGTCAATATAACTAAAAAGTGCAACACAATATTACTAAAAACTGCAAGTCAATATAACTAAAAAGTGCAACACAATATTATAAAAAAGTGCAAGTCCGTATAACTGAAAAGTGTAACACTAAATTACTAAAAAATGTAAGTCAATATTACTGAAAAGTGCATCACAATATTATAAAAAAGTGTATCACAACATTATAAAAAAGTGCAAGTCAGTATAACTGAAAAGTGCAACACAATATTACTAAAAAATGTAAATCAATATATAAGTTAAAAGTGTAACACAATATTACTAAAAAAATATATATATAAGTTGAGGTGTAAGTTACAACCTTTAAATTGATACTAGATTAACTTAAGAAATATTTTTTTTTACCTTTTACTACTATTAAAAATGTTTTTATACTCGAATTGATATTCTTGGACTGGGATTAAATACTTGAATTGGCTCAAACCTATATTGGGCCTACGAAAATGTAGGCTGACCCTCACTACAAAAAACCATCCATATGGAGAGGGTTTTGGCGAGGGTAAAGCCCTCGCTAAACAATTTGGCGACAGCATAGGCGAGGGGCAGTCGCCGTCGCCTAATTGCTCCTCGCTAATTTATTGGCGAGGGTGCCCTCGCCAAATCCCGAGGCCAAATTGGCGAGGGCCAAACACACTCGCTAATTGGCGAGGGCCAAACACACTCGCGAATTGGCGAGGGCCATACCCACTCGCGAATTGGCGAGGGCGCGTGCCGTCGCCAAATAGCGAGAGTGAATCCCGTCGCCCAGTCGCGAGAGTCATAACCCTCGCCAATTCCCGAGGGCAAATCCCGTCGCCTTTTTCCGAGCGCGACACCCCATCGCCAATTCGCGAGATTTAAAAAAAAAACAGACCTGGGTTTCGAACCCAGGTCTCTAAGGCCACTACCCTTACCCCTCACCACCAGGCCACCCTTTATTCCCAATTTTCGCACCTGGGCGCGCGCATGGGGGGTCGAACTCGCGACCTCCCGGAGGCTGAAGAGTTTATGCGCCCCCGTGTGCCAATTAGGCTAGGAGCTTTAGTCGTAATATTTCAAATGCATTATATATTTATCCCTTTTAATTTCTGTTTTTATTCTTTAACTCAATTAATTTAATAAATTACCAACTATATGTTATTCTTTTACAAACCCCTCATTACTAAATTTAATAACTTACACTTATATATATATATTAATTAACTCAATTTATTTAACAAATCCCTTCGTTAATACTAAATTTAATAATTTATACTTATATATGTATGTATTAACTCAAATTTATTCTTTTATTATTAATTAAGTCAATTAATTGAATAGATTACTAACTCAATTAATTTATATATTAACTCAATACTTAATTAATTTAACAAAAGCCCTTCATTACTAAATTTAATTTAACAACTATATGCTATTAACTCAATTCATTTATATATTAGATCAATACTTAATTATTAATCACACACAAGCAATATATATGAATTAAAACCATATAAAATAAAACATTGTCTCGTACGTTCACTTCAATTCAAGTACACAACATAACAAAAAAAAATCCCAAACAACTTCATCAATTTTTTAAAATCCAACAAGACAACATAACTTAAAATGTATCAATCATCGACCATCCTCATCAGCGTCATCATCACCATCATCATCATCATCCCCGTTCCCCTTACCCGACCCCCTTCTGAACTGTCTCATCATTGATGCCATCTGTGATGCCATCTGAGCAGCAAACTCTTGACGTAAGCGCTCCTCCGTCTGAGTGACTGATTGCTGCAGTTCTTCACGTATGAGACGCTCTCTCTCTTCACTAGCCCTCCGCTCTTCCAAAAGAGCATTGTCGATGTCGGCCTGACTAAATCGTCCAAACGACGTACCGGAAGATGTCTCACCAGGACCAGAAGTGACACATCTGTTCTTTCCTAGTTGCCCAAGACCCTTCACGCGACCGTGAGATCTTCCAACTTTCTTCACGTACAACTCAGACATTTCCGGTAAGGGTGGGGTCTGGCTACTGGAACCATCATCTGAAGGATCATGATCAGATGACGGCTGGGTGAGATGTGACAATTCCTCTTGCACCTGATCCTATTTGTGCATACAAAAAATTTGGTTAATATACATGTCAACACAATTAAATATTATATTTAATATAATATATGTATACACTTACCAGAATATCACCTATATGCCCGTATGTGTACGTTCCGTTATTGTAACGGTGGTAATATTCGATAATCTCCCAGTCGTACGCTGGTCGTCCCGTCCTCTCCTCCTATATTTTGAAGAACATAAAATTAAATTAATTAAAATGAACTCAAATTAATTACTTATATAATTGAACATAAATACTTACAATCCGTCTGGCCACCTCGGCTGCCCCACGAGATCCCCCTTTATGTCTAGCAAAACCGGTACCCGGGCCTCCAGGCTCTGATAGACGGTTCTTCCGACACTGCTCACTCTTCTTAATTGTGTCCAGATCATTCCAGTGGCGAACCAAGTGCTCCCAGACACCGTTGTCCCATTGCGACTTCTTATTCTCATGCTCCCACAATCCCTTGTAGTGGTTCAACATGTCACTGTATCGATTTGCTGCTCTCTCAAGAAAGAGCTTGTACACTAATGCAGTGTCAGTAATCTCTGGATCCCACGTAACCTCATTCTGCCAAATTTTTTTTATTAATTATAACAAGATGTGAATGAATAGATATGTTACACATCATTAAATTATACCTGGAA
The DNA here is from genome assembly GCA_963675135.1 of Galeopsis tetrahit. Taxonomy (NCBI): domain Eukaryota; kingdom Viridiplantae; phylum Streptophyta; class Magnoliopsida; order Lamiales; family Lamiaceae; genus Galeopsis; species Galeopsis tetrahit. Next base: position 68,128,941 of record OY776122.1, on the reverse strand, counting down.
TGTATCCCACCACCGTTGAAGTACACCTGGGGATACCAAGCCGAATGTGTGTGCGCCAGCCTCCATATTCCGGTACATGATGTGTCTGATGGTGGTCGAGATTGGACCCGAAGGCATCAACCTGTTGTTACACATAATTAATTTGAAAATGAATAATTATGTATTTCATTATAATGAAAATTATAAGATATGTAATACTTACGATCCACGATAGATCGTAAGACGAATACGACCATCGTGTGCGTCTGTCGACTGGCTGGCCGCTGTCTCGACAGACGCACGTCCGACTGAGTCGGGTATCGGTGGATCCTCCTGCGCTGGATACATGTGGGGCATCTGGGGGACCTGTGTGTAGTACGGATAGGGGGTCGATCCCTACATCTGGGGCATCTGGACGATCCCAGTCATATCTGGCAAATAGAAACCCGGATGATGTGGTATAGGTACAGGCGGCGTCTCACCTCTACCTCTACCTATACCTCTACCTCTACCTCTACCTCTACCACCCGAATCACCAGAACCCTGACTACCAGAACCATGTCCACCAGAACGCTGTCCATGACCCCCATATCCACTCATCTGTAAAAATAAATATTAAAATATAACAATTAATAAATTAACATTCTTGATATAATAACATCTATGAACACTCAAACTGGATCATAAACATGCATTAAGAACACTAAAACCGAGTCATAATCAACATTCTTTATATAATATAACATATACATGAACACTCTAGTAATATTCTTCTTCATCATCTTCTTCATCTTCATCCTCATCTTCTTGTTCTTGTTCTTCTTCCTCTTCTTCTTCTGGTTCTTCATCTCCGGCTACGTCCATCAATGTACCGGTGGTATCAGTTAATATAACAGGATCATCATCTACTTGCACAATCATTTGATGTTCTATGCTTTCCTCTTGGAACGCGGGAACATCTGCTTCATCGTCAGTAGTGGATGATTGTTGTGCGTCCAAGAAGGATCTCGGCTTGATTTTGCATACAGTTATCCAATCAGTACGGGGCCCAGGGTACGAACAATAGTAGACTTGGGTGGCTTGACTTGCTAGTACGAATGGATCGTACCGACCGTATCGTCGCCTTTGATGAATATCCACAAGCTTGTAGTTAGGATCAATTTTTGTACCACTGGCTGAGTTATCAAACCACTGACACTTGAACAAAACCACTTTCTTCTCGTGGTACCCCTGGTAGTCCAATTCGACTACTTCCTCGAGATTCCCATAGAAATCCTCTTCATCTGCATCATAGTTTTTTCCCTTGATACAAACCCCACTGTTTGATGTTGCTCTAGATGCACCATAAGCCATAGTGTGAAATTTGTACCCGTTCACGTAATACCCTGAGTACGTAAGAACGTGACCAGACGGACCTGCAGAAAGATCGGAAATAAACTTGTTCTCCACGGGATTTATCTTCACCTATATAAATCGACTCTATGTGAGATTTACGTTATTGCTATTAAATATATATATTTGTATAAAATATGACTTACAATTTCTTCAAACCACGAAGCAAATTCATTTTGTAGCCTATTGTCCGATGCAGCAGCCGAGAGATTTGGTTCAACAACTTGAAGTTAATGCATGAATAGCCTACATACGTATTTTGATTAATAAGACATCTCAAAACTAACCAATATATATTTATACTCTGGCCAGTGTCACTTACTGAACATACGGCTGCACCTCATCACAATTCAACAACACGTACGTATGAGCAACTTTTTTCTCCTCATCCAAAATCCATCTCTTCTTTGGTTTCCCAAATCGCTTGCCAGACGCCTTAAATATGGAAAATGTACCATCCACATATTGTTGTACATCTCCACTACCATCGTAATTACGAGGTAAATTGTGTATCCTCGTCGTAACATGATCCTCAAAGTAATGAGAACAAAACATTGACGCCTCTCTAGTTAAATATGCATTTGCAATCGAAGCTTCAACACGTGCTTTGTTACCCACACTCAGTTTCAAGGTGCGAAGATACCTATAATTAGAATTCAAGGATCGTGATTAAGATAATATAAAAAACATTGAATATGACCATTATATCTTAAAATTCCTTAAAATACCTCTCGAATGGATACATCCATCTGTATTGAACTGGACCAGTAACTTTTGCTTCATATGCAAGGTGCACAGGTAGATGTTCCATGGAGTTAAAGAAGCTGGGTGGAAAGATACGTTCCAACTTGCACAATATTACTGGGATATCCGTTTCCAACCGAGTCATGTTGTCAACTGTTATGGTCGTAGAAGTTAAGTCCTTAAAAAAGAGACTAAGCTCAGTGATTGCTTTCCACACATCAGTCTGCAGAATATTACGAAAAGCAATCGGTAGTAGTCTCTGCATAAACACGTGACAATCATGACTCTTCATTCCATACAATTTCAACTTCGTCCAGTCAATACATCGAGACATGTTAGACACATAATCATCGGGAAACTTCAACCCACTTATCCACTTACAGATAACATCTTTTTCTTTCTTATCAAGCGCATAACAAGCCTTGGGATACTTATTTGTACGTGGACATTTCTTGAGAGAGGGACGACGACAATATTCATTCAACTCATCTCTTAATTTTGACGTGTCCTTTGTTTTCCCCTCCACATTCATCACTGTGTTGAACACGTTATCGAACACATTTTTCTCAATGTGCATCACGTCCAAATTGTGTCGAACTAACAAAGTACTCCAATAAGGCAAATCCCAAAAAATGCTTTTTTTCTTCCACCCTCCGTCAATTTTTTTGTTGTGTGCCTCAGCACCTTCCTCTGTAACCTTTCTAAGTCCCAAATGATCAATTTCGTATAGGAGACTCGCACCTGTTCGGATAGGCGGCGGATCATCTGTGACTGCTACTCCAGCCCTGAATGCCGTCTTGTTCTTTCGCCATGTATGATTAGGTGGTAAGAACTTTCGGTGGTTATCGAACCACAATTGCTTTCGACTGAGCCTCAAAGTGAATGCATCGGTGTACTCCCCACAATATGGACAAGCAAGCTTTCCAGCTGTACTCCAACCAGACAACATTGAGTACGCTGGAAAGTCGCTAATGGTCCAAATCAGTGCAGCTCTCATAATAAAGTTTTGCTTCCTAGAGACGTCGTACATTTGCACCCCATTTTCCCATAAAAATTTCAAATCAGCTATCAGAGGTTGTAAAAACACATCAAGCTTGTCCTTCGGACTTTTTGGCCCGGGCACAAGAATCGAAAGAAACATGAATTGATCTTTCATGCATAACCACGGGTAGATTGTACGGAGTAAGAATAACTGGCCATGACGAATATTGCTTCCCCGTCATTCCAAACGGTGCAAAACCGTCTGTGCTCAAGCCCAACCTAACATTCCTAATTTCAGCTGCAAAATCAGGATACGAACGGTCCAAATGCTTCCAAGCCAACGAGTCTGCAGGGTGACGCATAACACCAGAGTCATCAGAACTGCACGAGGCATGCCATGTCATATCCTTCGCAGTGGCCTTGGACATGTACAATCTTTGCAAACGAGGAATTATGGGAAAGTAGAACATTTCCTTAACCGGGCGTTTCTTTTTCAACCGACCATCTGCATCAACCCTACTCGGCTTATACCGTGGTCCACCACAAATCTTACAGAACTCTAGTTCGCTGTCTGCACCCCAAAATAACATGCAGTTCTGTGCACAACAATCAATCCTTTCTACCGGAAGACCCATCCCACTCATCAAGTGTTTGGTATCGTTAAATTTCTTGGGAACCTTATTTTCTAAAGGACAAATCTCACGAATCAACTCAACGACTTAATTGTATCCCCTTTCAGACAATCCGTTTTCGGTTTTAATATTCAACAATCTGGAATTGAACGACAACTGCGAATGAGATTCACAACCGGGATACAAGTCTTGGTCCGCTGCACGAAGCATGTCGTAGAACTGTGACGCATTCTCATTAGGGGGTTCTTCATTATGTGCCTCCTCTTCCGCGTTGATTCCAAAATCAATGTTTGGGTTACCCATTAATTCTTCTACCATAGTGTGGTACGAGCTAGGTCCCATAGGGTCAACTTCATTTGAAGTTGACGCAAATTCACTAGTGTTTTGAAATGGACGTGGACCCCAACTCTCTTCACCGTGATAAATCCAATTATAATAATTTCGTGTAAACCCATTTCGATATAAATGAGACTTTACTTCATTAGGATCTCTATAAGTCTCATTTCGACATCTAGCTTTCGAGCAAGGACACCTAATTTTCCCTTCCCAAAACGAATTCGGATTACTAGTGGCAGCTTCAATAAATCCATTTACACCACTAAAAAATTCGGGGCTCATAATCCCATTGACCAATCTTGGCCTATACATCCAACTACGACTTGAATAATTCATGTTATTCGATCTGTTTCAAATGTAAATATATATAGTTTATATATATATTTTTAAAAATTTCGGCAGAGTTTCATCTAAATCTATCGTATCACCAAATATTTAGGTTCCTAGTGCATCCATTTCCGACTCGAGTAAAATTACTCAAGTCGGAACGCACAATCTACAACAAACAAACAACTCATCCCGGCCTCCAACATCGATTTAATTTCACTTATTTCCAACAATTAATTATAAAATTAATTCTCCCAATTAATTAACACATTCATGCATAACAATTAACACACCGTACCAATTAATAATTAACACATATATATACATGCATATATAAAACATATATATATAACAATAATTATATTAACACATTAATTCATAACAATTAACAATTTTTATAACTTTCATCAATTAACAATTAATATTCTTAATTAATCCTAATAAACATTATACATATTTTTCTAACATAATTACAATCCTAACATTACCCAACAAAACTATATATATACATTCATATATATATATATATATATACATATATAATATACATATATAATATAATACAAACATATATATATATACAACTTTTAATTTAATCAATAAAAACGCATAAATTTACCGTAGAAATGAACCCCTCGAAGTGTAGAACAGAAATATCCAAAAATTTGTCTCGATCGGTAGCTCCGGCAGCGGCGTTGGCGCGGTGGAACGAAACTCGCGGCTGTTTTCTTTTTTTGGGGGTGAAGGAGGCTGTACGAAGTTGGGGAAGAAGGAGAGGGTTTTAATTGGGAAATAGGCGAGGGCAATTACGAGGGCCCCACCCCCCTCGCCAATTAGCGAGTGGGGAACCGTCGCCATTTCCCGAGGGCCACAATGCACTCGCCAATGAGCGAGTGCACAACACGCCGTCGCCAAATCCCTCGCCAATTGGCGAGGGCATCTTTTCCCACTCGCTAAATAGCGAGTGTGATTCCGCCCCTCGCCAAATCCCTCGTTATTTATTCCCCTCTTTAAATCCCTCGCCAAATAGCAAGGGTGAAATACCCCTCGCCAATTCCCCTCGTTATTTGAGCATTATTTTGTAGTGCCTGTTTTATTTGGGCTAGCGGGTAATTGACCCGACCTTTTTTTTTTTTTTTAACGAACTAAATTTTGTTTTAGTTTTTTAAATAAGCAAGCATTGGAAACTAACTCAATGGTAATTCACTAATTTGAACAAAAAATTAGATCAATCAAATTTATGTATTACAAAAATTTATTATAGGTATCTAAAACCCTATATAAATGAAAAAATATTTTCGGGTCAAATAGTCTTGAGATTTTAATTATTTTGTCCCGTATTTTTATAATCCAAGTATCCGACCCATAATTATTTTATATATTCAAAATGATCGTAAATATAATTATATACGGTGTAAATATTATGCCGAATTCAAATCAACCAGGAATGTGGAACACGATTTGTTACACGAATTCAAACGTCATTATTAACAGTGACCCACTTATTTCCACGGGAACACAAACACAATTGTACATTGTTGGCTTTGCCCGTGCATTTCATTAGTATATTTTAATTTTCAACCTACTATATAATTATAAAAATATGGTTGGGTGTCTTTATATATATTTTACGTATGGCGTACGTTAGGTTAACTCGACCTATGTAAAGTCCCGGGTTTCGAATAGGATGAACTTTAAAGGAGACTAATTTAATTTGAAAATTAACATGAAGTTTTGGAAAATAATTTCTCTTTGAAATAAATCACACGACTTATGCGTATATAGTATAGTGGACTAATGGTTGAAGAATTGACTATTTATATCATCAGATTTCTTATTCAATTAATATCAGATCATATTATATTTTGCTTCAATTTACTTATATACAATCAGTGTACGTGCAATTTAAAAATATTTTTAAATAACACTAGTTATTTCACTTTGTATAAGTTTTTACTAAACAACTACTGTTGATAAATTGATATGGTTCAAATAAAACAACTGTTAATTTTAAATGGGGTATTTTTGACGGCTCATACAAATTTTGAACAAATTTCATTCTCTTAACATAAAAATTACTTTTGACAAGCTTTTATTTTTGACATACTAATCAATTTAACTTGACATTTAATAACATTATTCGATTTACGATCCATAAAACGATTATTTTTAATAAACATAATGCACGTATATCCCTATATTATTTCATCAAATATTGCCCTTTAATATATACTTTTTCAGTGAAAGTTACTTAATTTTTATTTTTTTGTATATCTTAATAAAATCTACTCGCATTCCTTTTACAATAAATGATTTTTTCTCACGTTTTATTATATTATTCTCTATTTCAAACACATCACTTTTAATACATTTACTTATTTTATTATAAGTAATTTTAATTGGAACAAAATTTAATTAAACCTAGAAATTTCGAATATAAAAGTGAACCCTCCAAATGTACTAATTTGTCGGGACGAAATTTGGAAATGGATAAAAAAGATGAGGGACATTGGTAAATTGGAGGAGACAAGTGGGGCCCACGTTGCTCCCTGGTAGATAATAGGCGTGGGCCCCCAAAGTGCGTGTTGTACCCAAATTAAGGGATGCGGGTGGGTCCACTAGCATGCTTAGTGCGCTGAATAATCAAAACGATGTCGCACTCGTGTGCATGTATCGCAAATGCGGCAAAACATTCCCCACCCTTTTCGGGATTAAAGAATAAAATGTACACCTTTTTTATTTAATGGAGTGTGACAATGAATATATTTCTACTAATGATTCTTCCAACTCCTCATGATCAAAAGTTCAAAACCTACTTTTTTTTTGCTAAATATGTATACCACACGAAATTTAAAATGATAAAATATCAAGTTATCAACTATTTATTTTTTAAAATGCTAGTACATATGTGATATGATGTGTATGTTGAGAATTTCCGTATTCCGTTCACACGTGCATCACCAACAACAATTCTTTAATTAATTATAAAAGAAGAAGAAATTATAAATATGTTCTATACACTAATGGCCTATTATGACACACCAATTACCATTACTTGTGAATTACAATCTTTTAGAACTAACCTTATCATAAATAACATTATTTGTGCAACAAAATATATCCTTGATACGGTGACCTTTTACCTTTTACATAAAATTTCTTGAACATTCTACTGTTTTAATTTTCTTCAAACTAGCTCAGACAATCAGACTACTTTCATATTTGAACAATGGGTTCATCCAAATTATAATATGGGATCTTTATTTAAAGGGTCTAGTTAGCATAAAACCTCATTTGAAAGATCTTCTTTCTTAATTTTTTATTTAAATGATCCTCTTTTAAAATAACTGACTGCTTTTTGCGTTGTCTTGTGAGGGGAATTTAAGGGGCTTCTGATTAATATTAGTCAAAGGCTATTTAAACAAAATTTAAAATGGATGGGGTTACTGGAAATAATTTCCCTTATAATTTGTGTAATTGGCATAAATTATAAAAAAGAAATCACAAATAAAACGTAAAAGTCTAGCTAGATTGGTACGTTCTCTTTTTCTTATTTTTCCATTGGCTAAAAGGTGGCTGAAATCAAGATGATTCGAATAATACTATAATTGAAGCAATTTCGGAAATATACATTTACTTTTATTTCATAGAAATAACTTCTAACTAATTTAAAGAAAAGGTCAAAACTAAGAATGGATATGATCTCGATCAGGAGCCGAAAGACAAGTTAATACCACAACAAATATTCCCAGCTTTAAGTAGGAATTTCAACAACATTTTTTTTTCTTCCTTAAAAGGGGCGAGGTCCCCACCACTACTGATCGACCTTAAATATTGTCAAAATAAATAAATAATGTTGTAATAAAATCGCAATTTGTGATTCGTGAGAATGCGATTGAAATCAAATTAAAGGATATATATATAGGACGAAGAGTTTGATACATAAGCCAATTAATTCTCTACTTTAATCAAACTTTTTAATTTTTTAACACATGATTAGATTGAAGGAAATGATCAAAGATACATTTTTTCTTCACTTTGATATTTGAATCTATATATTATTCTTTAACATGAGGCTTTATATATAAGCCCATAAATCATCAATCGATCAAATTAATAAATTAAATGAGATTAATTTGTTTGATGTATGAAACATTGAAACCATACGTTTTATATATAAGTTTTGCTAAAAAAAAAAACACTTGTATATATAAGACAAAAGTTCTAATATAGCTAGTATGTAAGGTCATATATTTAACTTTAAAATGTGATTGAGACAAGTAAATTGAATTTGTTGCAGGTATGAGATCGTTGTACGACATTTTTTTTTTTTTTTTTTTGTTGTCAAATTTAAATTATTTGTTAATTTGAACAAATGTGTATAAATAAATAAAGACACTTCAATTGAATCCTTACTAAAAGATTTCACATTTGTCTAAAAAGATCGAAGCACCACCAGACTCAAGAATATTATACTTTAGTCATATCAAATAATTATATTACAATCAAAACCCGAAATTCATCTTTCTACACCAAAATAAACCCTAAAATGTATACATGACACCACAAGCCTAATTAGACAAAAAAAAAGAAAAGAGAAATAGATAGCTAGAAACAGTAGATGAAATGATAAATGATGAAGAAGGTTGGAGGGAGGCTCAAGGTTTACTAATCATTTCACCATGTCGGCCAGCTCAATAATCAACCTTCTTTTTCACTCTAGCTAGCTAATTGACCCCAATTAATTAATTATTAATTAATTTTCAACCTGACACGTGGCGTTAATCCTACGGGTCGGGTTATCCTCCCTTCACCAACCATTTTCAATAAAAACCCTTATTTGGTTTTTGACCATTTCAACCTTATTCTTCTTCCAATACAAAGTGAGAGAAATGGAAAATACTGTATATACAATTGAAGAATCTGGCCTCCATTAATTCATCAATAACAAAGGTAGGTAGCTAATTAATTTGTTTCCCTTTTTTGCAATTAATTCCTCCTACATATTACCCCACCACTAATTAATCTTGTCTACACAAATATATATAAATAATTGGATTGTGGTCCTCCATCGATCATCTTCTTTTATATATCTATAATTACAAAATTGTGTTTTTATTTATACAGAATTACTAGCTAGCTAGCTAGGTCTTTTGATGGAGAAATATAACTGCAGCACCGAATATTCGACTCCAAGTCTGGATTTAACCATAGCCATGCTCGGTTTCTCCTCTTCTCCATCTCTTCCTTCTTCCGGTGGTACTTATATTCAATTTTCATAAATTTATTTATTTGGTTATTTTGAAAGATCTAACAAGTTGATTTTCAATTTTTTTGGTTTGAAAGGCATATACGTAATCACATGGACTTTATTTTTTTATTATTTAAAATGAAAACAAAATCTGGTACGTGTAATTTTGTAACTAGCTAGGTAGGGTTCCATTGCATGGTGGATCTTGGTGATCTTTGATTAATTAATGTTTGTTGTATATATAGGGGAAAGCGGTAGTTCAATGAGGGAATTGGACATAAATCAAGTGCCGTCGGAGGAGGAAGAAGAAGAGGGAGATGAAAGCCCGAACGGATTGGGGCGGGCCCCGAGAAAGAAACTTCGGCTTACGAAAGATCAATCTCTTCTTCTTGAACAAAGCTTCACGCTAAATCACACCTTAAACCCTGTATGCAATGCATCATCCTCACTCTATATCAACTTCTAACTTCTTCTTCTTTTTTGTGTGTAAATTAAATTAAATTAATCATCATGGTATGATTAATTAACATGCAGAAAGAGAAGGAGATTTTAGCGGAGCAATTACACTTAAAGCCAAGGCAAGTCGAGGTCTGGTTTCAAAACCGTAGAGCAAGGTACTTTTCTTAATTAATTTATTAGGTCGTAATTATGGCCTGGAAATTTGTGTTTTAAGACCCATAATTTAAATGTTGTGCTTTAATTAATAATAATTTATACAGTATATATGTCTTTGAATATTATAGAACATTAAGTAGGACAATTGAGCCTCAAATCGAGTTGAAATGTCTACAACTATATATCCTACATTTACAAATTCATTTTAAGAACATGTGGGCTTACAGATTAAAAAATAAAACTGTCCTACATTTAAAAGGTTAAAAACAAAGCGTTATCTAAAACACAACCCATCTATTACAAGCCTAAAAACACATTTTCCCCATTTAGGGCCTGGGTTTCTTTAATTTTTATATATATACATGAGATAATCTCAAATGTATTATGCATCGTCACGAGTTTCAAAAGTTTTAATTCGAAAATAATTAACCGAGCATTTGTTATTACATATTACACCCATCAGATCTTTCGATCTTTTTGGACCTGAACGACGTACGTCATTTCTTCTCTAATACCATTAATTAAACATGGTTAATGTATAGTACTTTTACTTTGTATGTATTAATTATATATATATACTCCTACGTAGTCACTTCCTATGCACTTTATTCTTTTTTGATTGTCCACATTTAATTAATTTACTTAATATGCACCTAACTTTTATAAATAGAAAAATATTTATTCTTCAATATATTACTCCAATATTATACCCCCCCTTTATTTTTCACTTTTATTTTTTTACCTAGACTATCAAATTCCTTAAAATTCATACTCCCTCCATCTTTGAATAAGTGTCACTTTGGCATTTTTCAACAAATTAAGATTATAAAGTGTGGTCCATATTACCCTTAATTAATTATAGCTAATTTTGATATAGAAGTTTTGTTTGATAAAGAATGTGGTCAAGAATGTAGCTATTATTCATAAACCAAATTAATTTTGGTATAAACAATGTTTATGCAATTTATTTATGAACAATATATATGGTAAATGAATAAGGGCAAAATAGTTAAAATTAAAGAAAAAAACTCAGAATGACATTTATTTTAAAATTAGTTAAAAAGTCAAAGTGACACTTATTAAAAATCGGAGGGAGTATTAAGTATTGTGGATGAAAGAAGAGTATATATTGTAGGAAATCACCTGTACAAGTTTTTTTTAATTCAACTTTATATTGCATCGATCCTTATAAATGAATGACAAGTGTAATGCTCAATTAATAATTTGTACTAGTATTTTTCTTATACATTTAAAATTTAGAACCTACTAAAGATTAATGGATGGCTGAAGATTTTTAGTGTGTGCGTGTGTCAAAGATTTCTTTATCTAAAGGCATATTTAAAGCAACGGCCAACAACCATATGCTATTGACAAAATTAGACAAGAATATTAATCACTTAATTTAGCTTGATGTGAAATTGTCATTGTTACTAAAGGAGTAAAGCTATATATTAATCATAATGCTGGTTTCACTTAATTAAATTATTAAGTATATTAGTTGTAATGTTAAAGAATTTCACTTAATTAAATCAATGAAAATCATAATTACTCATAAATTTGTAATGCTAAAGGATACCACTTAAATGACTGAACTATTAAAAGTATAAATCATGTAAATTTATTTTCACGGTGAAAACTTGTTCACAAAACTTACTCTAATATTTTATTTATAAATAATTACTAAAATTTATTAGCGCAATTAATATTTTATTTATAAATAATTACTAAAATTTTGGTGTACAAATATGTATATATATAGGAGCAAGCTGAAACACACAGAGATGGAGTGTGATTACTTGAAAAGATGGTTTGGATCACTGACAGAACAAAACAGGAGATTACAAAAGGAGGTGGAGGAGCTCCGGGCAATTAAAGTGGGCCGCAGCCTCTCGCCGCAGCCTTCTGCCCTCACAATGTGCCCTCGTTGTGAGCGTGTCACCGCCACCACAACCCTCGACACCACCAGATTGCCACTTTTCCGGCAACGACAAACATCCGCTGCTTGTTACGATCATGTGCAACCGTAATTAATTATGGACTAGTATATATAATTAATTAATCCATATGTACTTAAATAGAGTATTAATATTAGGCAAATTAACCTCACAACTCTCAAAACTCGTTAATTATTTCTTTCGAATTATCAAACTATTTATGATTTTACAAATTTGCTACTCGTATATGATTTTATTTTATTTTTTTAGTAGGAGAAGGGTCTCAACTCTCAAATGTCTCAATGACATAGTATATTTGATTTGAAAAAAAAAAATCCTTTATTACAACTACAAGTAACATTTCATACTGATAGGGGGCCAAGTCTGGGTTTCCATTTGGGCTTCAGTTGCTCTCACATTATGGGCCGAAGAAACTATTTATTGGGCCGAACATCAAACAAAATTGGGCGCGGCTAAAGACACACAAGAATCCTATGAGTACACCCACCAAACATTTTTTTAATCTTTCAGGACATGTGAAATGTCCCATAAACCCCTAGGGTAAAATTTATGAAAAAAACGAAGATGAGTACACCCACCCATTCTATTTCACAGAATTATCACCACCACCACCACCAAAACAAACACCATTCTTCAACAAAAAAACTCCAAAATTTCAACAAAAATAAATCGGATATCTTGTTCGAAAATTTTTACCCAACAAACTGTGTTCGAAAAAAAATCATGAACAACTCAAATTTGTCCGAAAAAATAGATCGAAAAAGATGTTCGAATTTTTTTTTAAAACAAACTCAATATGTTTGAAAAAAATTCCAAAACAACTCAAATTTGTCCGAAAAAAAAGATCGAACAAGATGTTCGAATTTTTTTCCAAAAAAAACACAGATTGTTCGAAAGTTTTTCCAAAACAAACTCAATATGTTCGAAAATAATATATTCTCGAACTTCTAAAATACCCTAATTTTAAAAAAAAAAATCCTAAATCAAAAACTGACATATTGTCTTCTTCAGGGGCCGCGTCGATTGTATTCTTCTGGGGTGACGGCGACCGCTTCGCATGGAGGAGGGGCGACGACGACCGCTTGGAGGAGGGGACACGGCGGCGACAGCTTGAAGAAAGGGAGACGGGGGCAGCGATTTTCTTGGAGAAAGCGACACGACGGCCGTTTGAAGCTTGGGAGGAGGGACGATTCACGTCGGCGACGGTGCTTGGAAGTAGGGGTGTGCACCGGTTCAAAACCGGACCGGGACCGGAATCGACACTAATGTGTGGACCGAAGACCGGTCCGAACGGGGATTTTCCGGTCCGGGTTTGGACCGGTTCAGACCTGTTTTTAATTTTATGTATGAAAATTAGTGTTGGTTCTTCATTTGAGATCAATCTCGATCAATGTGAATTTTAGTTACAATATTATTAATGATATTTTGACACTAAAAGTAAATTGATTATTTTTGTTCAATTATATACTTGAAAAAATGTAATAGATCTCAACATGTTTACCTCACACCCTCACCAATTATTGTGCTTTCATTCTTTTTTTAGAGTTTTAATAAAAGTAATATTTTAGAAGTTTTCAAATTAGCAATCGTAATTTTATTTAGTTTATAATAATTATGGTTTTATTATTAAAAAAATATAAAGAATATGAATATAAAAAAAAATTGATTTTCCGGTCCGAACCGGACCGGAAACCTGGAATTATAAAATTTAATGGACCGGAGATCGGACCGAAATCTAACCGGTCAGTCCGATTTCGGTCTTTATTTGCACACTCCTACTTGGAAGGAGGAGTAACCATGGCAATTATGGAGGGAGGCAGATGGCGGCGACGTGAGGGCAGCGCGACGGGAGGAGATGGTTGCTGTGGGCGGCGTTGGCGGAGTGAGGCGCGCGCGAGCAGCGTTGGGGGAGTGGAGCGGCGACAGAATTGTGTATTATGTGGGTGTATTAAATATAAAACAAAAATTAGAGTTAAGTAGAAGGAGAGTATTTTTAATTGTATTTTCAACGTGGGTGTCCTCATCCCTTTTGTGTGTGCCTTCATTGTCCTCTAGGATCCGTGTGTGCCTTTAGCCGCACCCAACAAAATTTACTCATTTATGTCCTTCGATCGCCGATGGACTCTAATTGTAGAATCCAAACAATTAACACATTACTACATTATTGTTCACTTGAATGAAATAAAAATTCAAATATTGGCGTTCCAAGATCGAAACGACTAGGTTTTTTACATCTCAGAAAAAGAAAACATATAAAGTAATAATATTATTATTATTTTGCCCACAAAATTTGTAAAGAAAACCAAACCTAAATCTTAAATTTGAAATGCATTATTTGATTAATTTGGAAAATTGGTTTACGGAACCGACAGGTTTATTATATACTCTCTAGTCTCTACCATTCAAAATTTGGATCAACGTGCACAAATTAAGAAAGGTAAAGTCTAGTATGCTCGAGTGCATGCTGTGCACCCTAGTCCATGTGCACTTTTCAGTTTACTGACTTACACTTTTTAGTAATGGTGTTGCACTTTTCAATTATTACTAAAAATATTATTATATAGTTTAATAATTAAAAAGTGCAACACCATTTACCAAAAAGTGCAACATGGACTAGGGTGCACAACATGCACTCGAGTCCATAACAGACCAACCCATTAAGAAAATAATTATTTTTTTACTGTATGTTTAATAAAAGTCTGTATATTTCATTGTAAGAACACATTTATCTAAGATTTTTAATAATTTTAAAGGTAAATTTGAAACTACACTTATTATAAACATGAGTGAAAAAGTAAATAACTCATCAGGTAAAGTATTTGGCTAATTAATTTGTAAGAGATATTAATAATGGGATTTGGGCATGCTGCAGGAGAAAGCAGGCATCAGTGTGTGATGTGGGTAGTGTGTCCAATGATCCGACAAAGCATTTTACCAAACTAGAATTAATTTGGAACTGGAACATTTCTTTTATCATTCATCTTTTGTATTTCGAATCTACATTTCCTTTATCTACTTTTAACTAGGAATTAAAAAAAAAAAAAAAGGACACTAACCTTTTTTTTTTGGTATGCATATACTTTCAATCATCCTGAAAAAATGAGATTTCGTATTATAATTTTTGGGGACTTAATTGAAGAGCGGATTATTTATATACCATTTAAATTGATCATAAATATTGATAAATTAAAATAAGAGGATAGTTGTTGTCCGGCCCTTGAATGGATCACTACACAGGACCCCATCCAGCAAGAGTCCTCGATTATGTATATATACAGTAGTAGGTTTGTTCATTTAGACGTGTAAATCCTTGGATATTTGTGTATTAATGTTTATTTCTTTTCAATCTTTCATCTTACTCGGCTAACACTTTTTATCTTGAACTCTTCAATCCCTCAATTATTTTTTTAAAATTCGTTATATATGAATCTTATGTTACATTGAGGAGAAGATTTGACAAACGCCCTAACAAAATTGTGTTTTTTTCCTTCTTCTAACAAGGCACTTATTCTAAGCCCCGAGTTTATTTAATTTGCAGACTGACTCACATTGAACTGCCTTTGGTTTGCTTTGAGCTTTTTTTTTTGTAAAATCATTAGAGGTTTTGAATCATTAGTTTATTATACATCTAATTTTATTTGTTTAATTAATGAAATTGTCTCCAAATTACTACTAGTTATATATATATATATATATATATATATATATATATATTTATTATACAAAACCAAAGAGCCTACATATTTTCTGCCAGACCATCAAATCGTTGTACTAATTAGGCCATGTTTGATAGCTTAGATTAATTCTAGATTAACTATATATCATTTTTATTGGTTGTTTGATAACTTAGATTAATGGTAGATTATGCTTTAAAATTTATAAAGTTTAGTTATCATCCTAATCTTAGATAATCCATCTTTGCTATCAAACATGCCCTAAGTATATATAGCAAACCCATTTATTTAGATTCTGAAAAAATATATAATCAATTTTTCAAGATCGACTGCATAATGATTAGTGAATTGTATATATAGTTTAGACCTCCCAACTCACAAGAGATCAAAGAAGGAAACATTTTTTTATCATATATAGTTTGACCCACCAAACAAATACGTTCAACACCAAGCTAGTCTGTGAAACTGTGATCCATATGAGATTTTATTCGTTAATTGTGATTATGGATTTCTTATCATGAATCTTATATTTTAATTAAGTTAAAATAAATATATATATATATATAGGAATCCCATGTACAGAATTGTATTGAATTATAAGTATGACTTGGAGTAGCTACGGTCCAAACAAACCATTATTTTAGGTAAAGACTTGGGAAATGGAGGTGGGTAGGGAAACCACAAACAAAAGCCTTAATTTCTCCAAGCATATGATAATGTCCTTCAATCATGCAAGTGTGGGGAGAGACATTTTTTTTTTTAATTCTGTAAATGCATTGCGACATATTTTTCGTACTAAATTAATAATCCAAATCTTGTTTCTAATTAGTTATCATTTATATAAGTTATATGTGTATTAAATAAAGACATGTTTGAGGAGAATTATGATAATTGATAAACCGTATATATAAATTTAATACACGTATTTAATTGTATCATGTTACAATACACGTATTTTATGGTGTTGAGCTTTATAAACTCACCACCAAACTTAATTCATAGATGGATAGTTAATTTTCTCTCAATTGATAGGTTTTAATATTTTCATTCTTGACTTCGTGTCAAAAAAAAAAAAAAAAAATTCATTCTTGACATTATGGAATCTTTGAAAAGTGTTTTGGATGGCTATTTTTTAAGCCGATTAGGTCAGCTCAGATTTTTGAATACAGTGTATATCACGAGTCAGGACATACAACCCTATCGAATTCCACTATTAATTATGATTGAAACGAAATATATAAATGTGATGATAATTTTTTCAATAGTTAAATAATTATATAGGAGTAATTTTTATGGTTCTAGTAATTGATTGAAATGTGGGACTAATTTTTATGGTTATAGTAATTGATTGAAATGTTGAAATGAAAAATCAAGAGTCAATCTAAGTGTTGTTATTATTATTATTAAAAGACAAATAAAAAACGTTTTGTAATTAATGCAAGAAAATCTTCAATTCTTCAAAGAATCTGGAACATTTTTTTGCTTCTACGCCATCCCATATTCCAATTTGATCGTTTTCTGCCACGGTGGACAATTTAAATTACTGACGTCGATTTCAAACTAGTCGCCATGCATGCGTGACAGCGTGAGAGTCATTTGATAAATCAAGTGTCTTCTCAATTGTTCCTATAATAAGTTGAGTAAAAGACGATTTATGATTGTAAATTCTTTAATAAAAAATACAAGTTGCTCTCTCAAAACAAAATAAAAAATTCAGTGTTAAAAGTGTCAAAAACATCGTCTTTGAAATGAAATCAAGTTTAAAGCTAGCTTAAGACAAAAAAAAAAAAAAAAAGTTATGAGCTGAAAGCTGAAATAATTTTTTTTATCTTTATATCCCATAGATTCATCACCTAATTAGATGACACATTCAAATAGAAAAATGACAGTTAAGTGTACAATTTGACACAAAAAGTGAGCAAATATGAGGAACGGTGCAAAGGGACATATGTCTGCACCAAACTTGGTATGATTGAATATAAGGTACCCCTCTAACAAAAGATATGCACAAAAAATATCAAGTTTTCAAATTGGCTCTTTGGATAGTTTTAAAAATTTACTATAAATACAAGGTCAAAACTCATAAAAATTGTTAGTCTGTTACATAAATACTTTGAACGAAACAAGCTTAGACGCAATTGAGCAAAATTTATCTTAGTACGTTCAAGAACACTTTCAAACGAAGTCCTTATCGTTAGTGTTCTACCTTATATTTAAGAAATTTATAAATCCAAATCTAAAAACTTAAAAGAAATCTCTCACGCCCACCTTGCAAGAGATAGAGATTTCACTTAGTGATAGTTTTTGTTTGTTTAGTATTGGAAATGATTTGCAACGAGCTTAAGGATGTGTTAGTGTGAGACATCTCGTACATTCCTTGAACTCAAGATTGAGTTGCATATGACGTGGAAAATTTTGCACTAATCTCCCAGTCTTTTCATGCTTGATCATCTATATTTATATAAAACTCTGTATTTTGTGTCAAAAAAGGGAGAAAGACTTCACCTCAGAGTGAGGTGTGTGCTTCTTTTGTTGGAATGGGGGAGGATTGAAACCCTTACCATAAATTTCATCTTATCTAAAAGTTTGAACTTGTGAAAAGGTGTAAAATCAATTAATTATATATTAATTGCCCCGCATGCACTCGTGAGTCGAGTTTATCGCCTCTACGCGCGCACTTGGGTTCACTTAGAAATGAGGTCTATTGAGTGGATAATTTAATATGAGTGTACTGTTTTTAGTCTAGATTTGAACTCAGAACGTGGGTGAATCAATTAACACGAAAATATTTCATCTCATCTAAAAGTTCAAACTTATGAATATATGTAGAATCAAATTTACTTATTACATGACCTAACAAATAACATTTTAAAATCATTATACGATCGTAGATCCAATCGTTAAAAGAAAAAAAGACAAAAAGACAAAAGATTTGTTTCGAACATAGAAAACTAGCTCCATAACCTTATTTAAGCTCGTCACTGAATTTACTAAGATTAGTACTCCATAAAATTGCAAATATTTAAGATAAAAACTTAGAAAAACTGTTAAAATTGCAAACCCACATTTCAATAAATAACCGTTCTCTGATTTTCCTTTTGTTTATATATTTTCTTTTAGAAATGTTTAAATTTCATCAGTCCTAGCTAGTCCCTACCAACTTAATAGCCAAAGTCATTTTCTGTTGAACTCTAATTTATCTTTTTATTTAGTTCAAGAGAGATTATGTTTGACACTCAAATAAAAAGAACTAATTCTGACCCTAATCACTATTTATGATGTGGACTACCTTAGTATGTATTTTTTAGGTAACTGTTAATATTTGAGATATCTCCATTTTTTTCTTTATTGACAAAGATTATGATAGAGCATTTTGCAAAAAAAAAAAAAAAATTATGATAGCCCAGGCCCGCAACACTTCAATTTTTAAGTGGATGACATTTCTAGAAATATTTTTTTTTTCTTCATAATTTAGGGATTGTATTTTAATAACAATCATTTTATGGGTCCGTGTATGGAAACTTATATTTTAAAATTGGTAGATGTAAGAAATTCCAGCCCGAATAAAGTTTAAGTCGGATTGAAATGTCATGTGAGTTGCACAATTTTTTACATTTAATACAAATGAATTTATTTCACGCCCTACAAGTTCGAACTATAAAATGATGCGAATTTATGTTGTACTATCAGAATTTAGGTTCACCTACGTTCTGAGTCGAATCTCAATATATAAAAGAAACAATTGTACAGCTCACATGCAATTGAACTAGATTTAGAATTGTTCGGGCACGATTGTCCTACATGGAATGGTTCTCCGTCCTATAGTCGATGATCACTATTCACTAACAGATGGTTTCTTAATTATGATTAAGGTATCAGATTTAGCTCTTTTGTGGGTCGGACATCAAGAAGCGGCAACTCGAGCTAAAAAAAGTAACGTATTATGTGCGCAGGGGCTTAAAGGCCAAAACTATGATTCAGAATCAAAGAGCTCAGATGTAAATTGAACAAAAAATGATTCAAATAGAAAAAAACAATATGTACATGGAAAGAGAAGCGTCTTTCAACTAGTTAAAATGGCGTTGCAAGTAACTAGGAAGTAGGCCAATCGAATTGCTGCTGGCGGACTCAATTAATCAATTTTTTATAATGAACTTTTGTATTTCATTTTTTTTTTTTTACTTAGTTTTACTTTTTAATGAATTTTTTAAACTCAACTCCCGGTATGATTGGTGTGAAAAACAAAGTTTTACACATCCTATTTTGAGTTTTTTTTTTTTGGTATAAAGCATACTCTTCTCCCCTATTTTGAGTTTTACACATCCTATTTTGAGTTTTATATATATAGTCGCATACATACATGTACATTACACATCCTCTGTAATTCTTCTTCATTCTCTCTCTCTAAACAGTAGTGCAGCAGAGAAAAACAGATATACCTTTAGTCAGTAACACAGTTACATAACGACTTTCTCTTTCTACTGCAAAACAGAGAATTCTCACTTCAATTTTCTCAAAACAGAGAAAATGATAACCTGGCATGATCTTTACGTTGTGCTAACTGCAGTGGTTCCACTCTACGTCGCTATGATCTTGGCCTATGGTTCCGTTCGTTGGTGGAAGATATTCTCACCCGATCAGTGCTCCGGCATCAACCGATTCGTCGCCATTTTCGCCGTTCCTCTTCTCTCTTTCCATTTCATTTCCAAGAACGATATCTACGCTATGAACTTCCGCTTCATCGCCGCCGATTCGTTGCAGAAGATCATCATGCTTGTAGTTCTCGCACTTTGGGCTAATTTCACCAAAAATGGAAGCCTGGAATGGTCCATCACTATTTTCTCACTTTCTACTCTTCCCAACACGCTTGTGATGGGCATTCCATTGCTCATCGCTATGTACGGAGAATATGCCGGTACTCTCATGGTTCAGATTGTGGTGCTGCAGTGCATCATTTGGTACACTCTGCTTCTGTTTCTGTTCGAGTACCGCGGTGCTAAAATGCTGATTATGGAGCAGTTCCCTGAAACTGCTGCTTCAATTGTCTCCTTCAAGGTCGAATCCGACGTCGTTTCCTTGGATGGCCAGGATTTTCTGGAAACGGATGCTGAAATCGGCAACGATGGGAAGCTTCACGTTACCGTCAGAAAATCCAACGCTTCACGGCGGTCGTTAGGTCCTGGATCCTTCTCCGGGATAACTCCTCGGCCCTCGAATTTAACCGGAGCTGAAATTTACAGCTTGAGTTCTTCCAGGAATCCAACTCCCAGAACTTCGAATTTTAACCACTCTGAGTTTTACTCAATGATGGGGTTTGGAGGAAGATTGTCAAATTTTGGGAATTCCGATACGGGTAGATTGTCGAATTTCAACGTAGCTGATATGTGCTCGGTGCAATCATCAAGAGGGCCAACTCCACGGCCATCGAATTTCGAAGAAAACTGCGCTCAAGGAGGCTTAATGACCTCTCCACGATTCGGTTATTATCCTCCACAGCCGGCGCCCACTTCTTACCCTGCTCCAAATCCAGAAATCGCTTCGGCTATACCAAAAGCTGTAAAAAATCATCCAACTCAGCAACACGGTGCTAAAGCTAATCATGATGCCAAAGAGCTTCACATGTTTGTGTGGAGCTCGAGCGCGTCTCCGGTCTCTGAAGTTGGCGGCGGCGGCGGCGGTGGTCTACACGTGTTTGGTGGGCAAGATTTCGGTGCTTCCGAGCAATCCGGGAAATCCGATCATGGTGCTAAGGAAATCCGGTTGTTGGTTACTGATAACCCTCAAAATGGGGAGACTAAAGGTGAATTGTTTTGTTTTATACATGAGTCATTAAAGATTACACTTGTTTAATGTTGTACGCAAGGTGTTTGATGAATTCTCTCTGTCATTTTTTTATGAAGATATTCCGCAAACTAGGGACTTTGTTCGGGAGGACTTCAGCTTTGGGCGTGGAGATGAAGAGAGAGAAAAGGAGGGGCCCATCAGGCTGTCAAAATTGGGTTCCAGCTCCACCGCCGAACTTGACCCCAAGGCTGCCGGTGGACCTGGAAAACATATGCCACCGGCCAGTGTAATGACACGCCTAATCTTGATCATGGTTTGGCGTAAACTTATCCGAAATCCCAATACTTACTCGAGCCTTGTTGGCCTCATTTGGTCTTTAATCTCGTTTAGGTAAGCTAAACAAGAATCTTGATTGCTAGTTAAATAGTTTAATCAATTTAACTGTTATGGAATGAGTTTTCGATGCTCAATTTCAGGTGGAATGTCCATATGCCGAAAATTGTAGAGGAATCCATCTCGATCCTTTCGGATGCTGGCCTTGGAATGGCT
The DNA here is from genome assembly GCA_963675135.1 of Galeopsis tetrahit. Taxonomy (NCBI): domain Eukaryota; kingdom Viridiplantae; phylum Streptophyta; class Magnoliopsida; order Lamiales; family Lamiaceae; genus Galeopsis; species Galeopsis tetrahit. The sequence goes on along the minus strand of OY776122.1, from coordinate 68,106,722 downwards.
ATGTTCAGCTTAGGTAAGTAATCAATAACTGATTCATTTTCCTATGTGAATGAATTAGTACAAGTGTAATTTCCAATGAACCTTGATTTCTGATTGTTAGTAGCTTAAATCTTGATAATTCATAAACATTAAAAACGACTATATATCTTAGCATGAGTCATAAATTAAATGATTTTGACAATGCTGTGGTGGTGCATTTTGCTTAGAAATCTGATTAGTAGGTGTGGTGACTGCAGGTCTGTTTATGGCCCTTCAGCCAAAGATAATCGCGTGTGGTAATACGGTGGCTACCTTCGCCATGGCCGTGAGATTTCTCACTGGCCCAGCCGTTATGGCAGCAGCTTCCATTGTTGTTGGTCTCCGTGGTACCCTTCTCCACGTGGCAATTGTGCAGGTGAAACTTTGATTTCTCATTAGTTAACTTTGATCTTGAAACTTCAGAGATGTATGTATGTGCCTCATAGCTATTGGCCTAAAAGTAATAATATTATAAAGGTTAGTTAGAAGTTTCAGTATATTATATTAGAAGTGTATAATATGATAGAAATGATATGTCGTTTGTTAGTGGATAATGTTTTCAAATTGATTTCAAGAAACTCTTGAGCTGTAATGTTCTCTGATGCACTCTTATTCAAATAGGCTGCACTTCCACAAGGGATTGTTCCATTTGTTTTTGCCAAAGAGTACAATGTTCATCCATCTATACTTAGCACTGGGTAAGTAGTTCATTTTTTAAAACAAGTTTGAGTATTACTATAAATCTTCCCTTTTCCTTCTAAGTAATGATTTCTGATTTCTTCTTTGAATTCCAGGGTCATATTTGGGATGCTAATCGCGCTACCAATCACTCTCGTCTATTATATTCTACTCGGATTGTAGAATTTTTATTACGGTCCAAGAAGTTGATGGGAAAAACATTCCACCAACAATGAATCTTGGGAAAGGAGAAGTCAATTGTTGTCGTAAATCGAGCTTCTACTCCCCAAGAATTTGGAGTTCTAAGTATTATGACTTAGATATCCCCTGATTTGAGGTCTAATGCCCCAAATTACAGCACAACATTTAAAGTGATGGAGTAAAATAGCGTGGACTAACAACTAGCAAGCCACATGGACTGTGAGGGGGAACATTAGAGAAGAAAACAGGGGATAACATAATTATTATCCTAGTCAATTTTTTCCAATCAATTAGGCTTTAGTCTATATTTTAAATTAGTAGTTAATTTCTCTCACCTTGTGAATTATTATTGTCTTGATGGGAAGAATAACTTTTCCTTCATCCTGTATCTTTCGCTTTGTCTTTCATCATTAGTGGGTTTTTTTTATTTTCTTTGTCGTTTACTTAAGGCATTGTAAATTACTTCCAGTCTATTATAAAAAGGGTTTTGTAATTTTGTTGTGATGCCATTTTCTTTACTCGATCAGGTAAAATGATAATGGGATGGCATGTGCTCTTCTACATATGTACTGATATTTTTTAATGTTTCTTTATCAATCTACGGAGCATACGGTCATAATAAATCAAGCAGTAAACATATAAACACACATAAAATACGACTAAGTAAACATACGGTCTAGTTTCTTTTTTCCAGAATTCTAATGTTATTTGATTGATTTGGTTTTTGCTTATACATGAGTAACAATTGATAAACTTCCTGAGAGAGTGAATATATGTTGTGGGAATATATACATTCATTGACAAAAGAAATCGAACTGCAATTATGCACTTTTCACGATGCTGAATTTTTATTACTTATTCATAATTTTCTTGTTATATATACTAATACATTTAATGATATTATGAGAATATAAATTAAAATATTATCTAAGAAAAAGTCGAAGAGAAGATATTACACAAGTATAATCCATCCATCAATGGCTTCTTAACAAAAAGAAGATAAAGGAATGTCAAAAAAGGGATTGTTTTAGCTTCTAGAGATAATAGGGAAATGATGCGGCCACGATATATAGTACCTAGGGAGGAATGAAATTATTGACACAGATGTAAAGTAAAAAATAATCAACGTTCAATAATAATCATGACAATCACGACTACACTTGTTAAAAATTAAAATAATAAAACAGTAAATCATGAAATTAGTTAACATAGAAAATGAAAGGAGCGTATGAGTGCCTTCCACTCATAGGGCAATAGGGGTAGGGTGGTGGGGTCTCAAACAATTGAAAGCCCTTCTTTTCTTCAAGTGTTAGAAAAATGTATTCATTTGATTCCGCACGTAAATGCATGTATTTACTCAACATATCAAAAAGGCATCTCCTCCACTATTATCTTGCATCATAATCATATACTCCAGAAAGAGGAAATTAATATCTAAGGGGCATCTTTCCCTTTTGACATTTTTCAAACAATTATTTACATTTACATTTAAACTATTAGTATAAGATGATGTTATATTAAGCTCTTATAATTATTATTCCTTTATATTTGATTAATTAAAATGGGAAATTTTTAAATTTTGGATGAAAATTAAGCACTATGTATGCAATATGTGGAGGCTTCAATTAAAACAAAATTTGATTTTTTAAACAAGATTTCACAGACAAAGGTGGTTTTCAACGAGGGGCATAAAAATAAATCAATCAATCTAACCCCCTTACAGTCTAAATAAAAGTGCTCTAACTATTTAAATCATTTCATCTCGTAGGTTAATAATCAACATTCATTTCATTAATTTCTTGAAAAGACTCCTGAGTTTATATGTAGTAGTATTCCCTTTCTCTAGTGGACATCATTTTCAATGTTTCATGATGATCCAGGAAACAATTAATGAAATATAGCTTTGAATTTCACATCATAGAATTCAATCAATATCCATTTTTCATTTATTAATAATTATTTTTTGTTAGATACATGCACATTACATTTGTACGTACTTACTACATTTTGTAGGCATGATATTAATTAAACAAAACCCACAAATCTAATAAAAACAACTTAGTATATAAATTAGTTTTCATATTGAAACATATCAAAGAATTTAATATTAAGCACTATATATATCAAAATTCTATTTCTTTATATATAATCGTTATTAATATTTTTAAAGATTTGAATGCTCACACAACAAGAACATTAGTTGTCATCGATCTTTAAATTCCTTGTTTTCATGTCTCAATTTTGTTGCATCCACTCGACCATCAACGTTATTGATCTGGGCCTCATTTTTGGATAATATATATACTACCAATTTTATTTCGACATTTGATTGAAAATATTGTAGTACCAGCTCGATTCTTTACAGACATACGGTCCCTCGCCCTCAATGTCTCAATGTGTGTGTATATATGCATATGCTTTTGCTTTCATGCCCTCCGAACTGGACACAACTAATTATATATATATTTATTACATTTGTGTACACTCCATTGATGCAATTTAACACAATTTTAATTTAATTATAATGAATTTAATTATAATGTGACATTAAATATTCAATTGAACAATCATTTAAAATCAATTGAAAATACGTGATTATAACATGATGATGTAATTATGATTAACTGAATGTTTTCTATTTAGTTGAATCAATTATACAGCACACGTCTAAACTGAGTCATTCATGCTAATCACATCATCGCTGAATCTTTTGTAGTACTTAATTAATTTTTAATCAAAGTATGTAAGTATAAAATATTTAGTATCCACTCTCCATTCTATATAAATATTCTTCCGTCAGTTGATTTAGAGATTATAATACGAGGGAGGGAGAGATCAAGTTTTTTAATAGGTAAAGTCTAGTATGCACTCGAGTGCATGCTGTGCACCCTAGTCCATGTGCACTTTTCAGTTTACTGACTTACACTTTTTGGTAATGGTGTTACACTTTTCAATTATTACTCATTTACCAAAAAGTGTAAGTCAGTAAACTGAAAAGTGCACATGGACTAGGGTGCACAGCATGCACTCGAGTCCATAGCAGACCAACCCTTTTTAATATATTGTAGGTTTGAAATGGTATATTGCAATTATAGTAAAAGTGAGATTTATTATGAAACTAAGCATAGGTCCACTACTACATATTTGGCCTTGGAGAGCTCTTTTAAAAGCTCTCGAAGGCCAAATACGTAGTAGTGGGCTCGTCTGCAACCAGCGAGCCTTTGAAGGGTTTTATTAAAGAGAAGAAAAAAGAAAAAAAAATATACGAATATATATAGGCGCGCTTATGTGAGAGATTGTCGGGGCGTGCTAACAGTGACAAGACAACAGAACATTTAACAAGGCCCAGTAAATTTGTCATGTCAGTCCATGTCAGCGCACCTTTCCAATGTTTTGAACAACCGTTTAATGCTACAATAATAAAACCACTCTCTTTCCCTTCATAACTCATTCATCTACTCTCTCAAATTCATCTACACTCATTTATTTATTCTCTTATTTTTTTTTACCATTATTCATCACTCTACATAAAAAAAAATTAAAATTTTTTTTGATAAAACTCCTCTCCTACCTCTACCGAAAATTCTGGAAAAAAATCATCAGGTTTTGTTTTTATTTTGTATTATTTTGTTATAGTTTATCATATTTGTCATATTTGTTTAATTTTTTTTATATTCTTTTCAGTAATTTAATTTGCTTAAAGATTTAAAGCGTGAAATTGACACAAAAAGTCTTGTGTATTTAAAAAATTGAACAAAATCAACAAAAGGTATTTTTCACATTTTTCTTTCTTTTGTAAAATGTAATACTCCGTAGTATTGTTTTTCAATTTTATATATTTGTATGCTTAATTTGGTGAAGTTAGAGTTGTTAGTTAAGATTAATTCGTGAGTTATATTGTATTAAAAATGATTAATTTAATATTTGATTGTTTAAGTTAATCGATGGTATATTTTATGCCAAAGTGTCATGTGTATTCAAGTACACGGTGTACTTGAGTGGACCTTGACCGGTTAACGTCAAACTTTGATTTTTTTAAAAAAAAATTTTAAAATTTAAAAAAAAAAAAAAAAATTGTTTTTTTTCGATTTTTTTTTGTTGAAAAAGTGTATGTTAGTATATTGTAAAGTGTTTATTTATTTTTTAATGAAAAATGTATATTATATATTATTATAAATGGAAAAGTGTATGTCCCTCCGTCCCATAGATATGTTTGTTTGACTTTTCACAAAACTTAAGAAATTGTATTGTGAAGGCACATCATACAAGTAAAATTTCTATTATAACCATATTTAATGAATGTTATACTTTCTAATGTAATTAATGCATAGGGTTATATTAGTAAATGAACTAAAAAAATATTACTTAATATGAAAACATGTCTATTTAAATGGGACATCCATAAAAGAAAATCAAGTCTATCTAATTGGGACGGAAAGTTACAAGACAACACAGAGCATTTGAAAAGACCCGGTAAATTTGTCTTCTTGTATAAGCGCCCTATGTCAGTCCATGTCAGCGCTCCTTCTCAATGTTTCGAACGACCGTTCCATTCCATGCTCCAATAATAAAACCACTCTCTCCCCCCTCATAACTCATTCATCTACTCTCTCAAACATCCACTCTCTCAAATTCATCAACACTCATTTATTTACTGTCTTATTTTTCTTTCTACCATTATTCATCACTCTATATTAAAAAAAAAACTGATAAAACTCCTCTCCTAACTCTACTGAAAATTTTGGAAAAAAAATCATCAGGTTTTGTTATTATTTTGTATTATGTTGTTATAGTTTATCATATTTATCATATTTGTTTAATTTTTTTTATTCTTTTTAGTAATTTAATTTGCTTAAAATTTAAAGCGTGGAATCGACACAAAAAGTCTTGTGTATTTAAAAAATTGAACAAAATCAACAAAATGTATTTTTCTCATTTTTCTTTCTTTTGTAAAATGTAATAATCTCTAGTATTGTTTTTCAATTTTATATATTTGTATGCTTAATTTGGTGAAGTTAGAGTTGTTGGTTAAGATTAATTTGTGAGTTATATTGTATTAAAAATGATTAATTTAATATTTGATTGTTTAAGTTAATTGATGGTATATTTTATGCAAAAGTCTCATGCGTATTCAAGTACACGGTGTACTTGAGTGGACCTTGACCGATCAACCGTCAAACTTTGACTTTTTTTTAAAATTATTTTTTTGTTTTTTATTTTTTTATTTTTTTTGTTTGTTGAAAAAGTGTTAGTGTATTGAAAAGTGTTTATTTATTTTTTAATGAAAGGTGTATGTTACTATATTGAAAAGTGTATGTTATTATAACAGAAAATTGTATGTTATTATAACAGAAAAGTGTATGTTATTATAACTGAAAAATGTATGTTATATTAATGAAAAATGTATGTTATTATAACTGAAAAAGTGTATGTTATTACTCCCTCCGTCCCATTTAGATAGGCTTGTTTGACTTTTCACAAAGATTAAAAAATTGTATTGGGAAGACACATTAGACAAGTAAAATTTCTATTATAACCATATTTAATGGATGTTATACTTTCTAATGTAATTAATGCATATGGTTATATTAGTAAATGAACTAAAAAATATTATTAATATGAAAACAAGTCTGTTTAAATGGGACATCCATAAAAGGAAAATAAGTCTATCTAATTGGGACGGAGGGAGTATAACTGAAAAAGTGTTTGTTATTATAATTGAAAAGTGTATATATTATTATAATGGGCCTACAACCAACGATTATTAAAAAGTCACCGGTGCAGAGAGCCGACTTTGAAAGGGTTTTATTAAAGAAAAGAAAAAAAAATATATGTCTATACATAGGCATGCACCCCTATGTCAGAGATTGTAGGGCGTGGTGAGAGTGACAAGACAACACAGAGCATTTGACAAGACGGTAAATTTGTCTTCTTGTATAAGCTCGCTTATGTCAGGCCTCAACGCTCCTTCCCAATGTTTTGAACGACAGTTCCATGCTCCAATAATAAAATCACTATCTCCCCCTTCATAACTCATTCATCTACTCTCTCATATTCATCTGCACTCATTTATTTACTCAAAATTTTGGAAAAAAAAAATCATCAGGTTTTGTTTTTATTTTGTATTATGTTGTTATAGTTTATTATATTTGTCATATTTGTTTAATTCTTTTTTTATTCTTTTAAGTAATTTAATTTGCTTAAAGATTTAAAGCGTGAAATCGACACAAAAAGTCTTATGTATTTAAAAAATTGAACAAAATCAACAAAAGGCATTTTTCTCATTTTTCTTTCTTTTGTAAAATGTAATAATCCGTAGTATTGTTTTCAATTTTATATATTTGTATGCTTAATTTGGTGAAGTTAGAGTTGTTGGTTAAGATTAATTCAAAATGATTAATTTAATATTTGATTGTTTAAGTTAATCGATGATATATTTTATGTCAAAGCCTCATGTGTATTCAAGTACACGATGTACTTGAGTGGACCTTGACCGGTCAACGGTCAAACTTTGATTTTTTTTTTTTAAAAATTCGATTTTTTTTTTGTTTTTATTTATTTTTTCAATTTTTTTTTTTTGTTGAAAAAGTGTATGTTAGTATATTGAAAAGCGTTTATTTATTTTTTAATGAAAGGTGTATGTTACTATACTGAAAAGTGTATGTTATTAACAGAAAAGTGTATGCTACTATTATAATAGAAAAATGTATGTTATTATAACTTAAAAGTATAAGTTATATTAATGAAAAATAAATGTTATTATAACTGAAAAAGTGTATGTTATTACTCCCTCCGTCCCATTTAGATAGACTTGTTTGACTTTTCACAAGAAATAAGAAATTGTATTGGGAAGGCACACCAGACAAGTAAAATTTCTATTATAACCCTATTTAATGAATATTATACTTTTTAATGTAATTAATGCATAGGGTTATATTAGTAAATGAACTAAAAAAATATTACTTAAGCCTATCTAATTGGGACGGAGGGAGTATAACTGAAAAAGTGTTTGTTATTATAATTGAAAAGTGTATGTTATTATACTGGACTAGAACCAGTGATTATTAAAAAGTCACTAGTGCAGAGCACGCCTTTGAAAGAGTTTTATTAAGGAAAAGAAAAAAAAATATGTATATACATAGGAGCGTGCCCCTATGTCAAAGATTGTCGGGGATTGTTGGGGCGTGCTGAGAGTGACAAGACAACAAAGAGCATTGGACAAGGTCCGGTAAATTTATCTTCTTGTATAAGTGCGCCTCCCAATGTTTTGAACGACCGTTCAATGCTCCAATAATAAAATCACTCTCTCACCCCTTCATAACTCATTCATCTACTATCTAAAATTCATGTGCACTCATTTATTTACTTTCTTATTTTTTCTTTCTACCATTATTCATCACTCTACATAAAAAAAAAATGATAAAACTCCTGTCCTAACTCTACTGAAAATTTTGGAAAAAAAATCACCAGGTTTTGTTTTTATTTTGTATTATGTTGTTATAGTTTATCATATTTGTCATATTTGTTTTTTTTTATTCTTTTCAGTAATTTAATTTGCTTAAAGATTTAAAGCGTGGAATCGAACCAAAAAGTCTTGTGTATTTAAAAAAAAAATCAACGAAAGGTATTTTTCTCATTTTTCTTTTTTTGTAAAATGTAATACTCCGTAGTATTGTTTTTCAATTTTATATATTTGTATGCTTAATTTGGTGAAGTTAGAGTTGTTGGTTAAGATTAATTTGTGTGTTATATTGTATTAAAAATGAATAATTTAATATTTGATTTTTTAAGTTAATCGATGGTATATTTTGTGCCAAAGCCTCGTGTTGGTCCCAAAACGAGTATAGTGACAGTCTAGAGGGGGTGGGGTGAATAGACTGTCAGGTGATAGAAAACTTTTTCGTGCCTTTATGATCAAATTAGACGTTTAGAAGAGTTATGTACTCGTTCGTCTATATGCAAAACAAGATGTTCTGATCTGTAGAGTGTATGCATTATAGCAATCCAAGATAAGCCTTACTGATTATTGGATGCAGCTGGTCAGTTTGAAAGCTATCTCAAGTGCTATGAGTGTGGAAATGTGTAGGCCCTACGTGTTTAAACTCGTGGGTATTTTTATGAAAACCTTTTTAAACTAATAACATCAAAAACTATATTATGAACAAATATTAACAATGATGAATATGAATGCAAGATAAAGAGTAAGCAGTAAAGAACACAGTGATTTATAGTGGTTCGGATCTCAATATCCTACGTCCACTCTCTCTAATCAAATAGAGAAATTCAATAGGTTTGCTGCTTTATAGTCCCAAGAGAAGACTTTTCGGATCGAGAACCTCAACTACTTTCTGAGGATCTGATCTGTTTGTTGGTGAGGTAACAAACAACCTTTACAAAGAGATGTTTGTATAACCAACTAATTTTCTAAGCTCTAAAGATAAGATTCTTTGAAAGGGCTTAGGATCGGAAACTTAGTGTACTAAGAATAGAAATATTTGAAGGCTCTAAAGAACTCGATACTTGAATGTATTTCTCAAAACTTGTTGTTTCTTGATGTATATGCAGTGAGAGTGAGTTCTTGCGTGTGGAGTTTCCGGTCCTTTGTTCCAAAGAACAAGTGTTGTATTTATAGAGAGATTTGTGCTTAGAAACTAGTTGTTGGTGAGAACTAGCCGTTGCAACAAATCTTTCCAAGTATGGTCGCCATCTTCATCGGAATGGTGTTTGCAGATTTTCTGGTACGACATTACCTTAGAAAGGTAAGGTGCATTAAATGCTCTGTACCTTTTCTTTAGATCTCTTGTACGACCTACTGGGCTGTCAACTTCATAACTTCGTATCGCTGTTTCATTGGTCCACATTAGCTTGCTAGTTGAGAGTTATCTTGTCTTCTGTTAGAGTAATTCAGATGTTAATCCGACATTCTCTTTGTCTTCTGTTTTATATGCCTTTATCATCTGACTTAGTTATTCATAAATGAACTATCACTTGTTAATGTGCTTTATTCATAAATTCTAAGTGCTTCTTCGTCTTGAATGATCTTTAAGGCTTGTTTTGACAAGATATAGATGAGTTCATATCTGCTGTGTTGTCTTCTGAACTTCGATTGCAGATTATCATATAGCAGACCTAATCTACAAGGTATACAACAACCTTTAAATTTGAATCTACTAATGAACTCTTGGGGTCTTCTAGTCTTCTGTCTTCTTCTTAATATTCTTCAACAGAGTGTACAGCTGGCCATTGCACTGCTGAATCTTAGACTAGAATTTACAAATACTTTAAATACTTCTAAGCTTAGTAATACAGCTTAGAAATCTTACTTCTAGTTGAGACAAGAAAATCTAACTTGTACTTCTACTGATCTGAGTTTTGGCCATCAAAACTAAAGCTATTTAATACATTCAGATTAGGGGCTTGGATGAATATCCCAACACCTCATGTGTATTCAAGTACACGGTGTACTTGAGTGGACCTTGACCGGTCAAACTTTGACTTTTTTTTTAAAAAAAAATTTCAATTATTTTTTTAATATTTTTTTCGATTTTTTTTTTGTTGAAAAAGTGTATGTTAGTATATTGAAAAGTGTTTATTTATTTTTTAATGAAAGGTGTATGTTACTACTGTATATTGAAAATTGTATGTTATTATAACAGAAAATTGTATGCTATTATAACAGAAAAGTGTATGTTATATTAATGAAAAATGTATGCTATTATAACTGAAAAAGTGTATGTTATTACTCCCTCCGTCCCATTTAGATAGACTTGTTTGACTTTTCACAAAGATTAAGAAATTGTATTGGGAAGGCACATCAAACAGGTAAAATTTCTATTATAACCCTATTTAATGAATGTTATACTTTCTAATGTAATTATTGCATAGGGTTATATTTTCTAATGTAATTAATGCATAGGGTTATATTAGTAAATGAACTAAAAAATATTACTTAATATGGAAACAAGCCTATTTAAATGGGACATCCACAAAAGGAAAACAAGCCTATCTAATTGGGATGGAGGGAGTATAACTGAAAAAATGTTTGTTATTATAATTGAAAAGTGTAAGTTATTATACTGGCTACAACCAGCGATTATTAAAAAGTCACCGGTGTAGAGCGCGCTTTTAAAGGGTTTTATTAAAGAAAAGTAAAAAAATATATGTATATACATAGGCGCACACCCCTATGTCAGAGATTGTCGGGGCGTGCTGAGAGTGACAGGACAACACAGAGCATTTGACAAGGCCCGATGAACTTGTCTTCTTGTATAAGCGCGCCTATGTCAGTCCATGTCAGCCCTCCTTCCCAATGTTTCGAACGACCGTTCCATGCTCCAATAATAAAACCACTCTCTCCCTCTTCATAACTCATTCATCTACTCTCTCAAATTCATCTGCACTCATTTATTCACTCTCTTATTTTTCTTTCTACCATTATTCATCACTCTACATAAAAAAAAAAAAAATGATAAAACTCCTCTCCTAACTCTACCGAAAATTTTGAAAAAAAAATCATCAGGTTTTGTTTTTATTTTGTATTATGTTGTTATAGTTTGTTATATTTGTTTAATTTCTTTTTAGGTAATTTAATTTGCTTAAATATTTAAAGCGTGGAATCGACACAAAAAGTCTTGTGTATTTAAAGAATTGAACAAAATCAACAAAAAGTATTTTTCTCATTTTTCTTTCTTTTGTAAAATATAATACTCTGTAGTATTATTTTTCAGTTTTATATATTTGTATGCTTAATTTGGTGAAGTTAGAGTTGTTGGTTAAGATTAATCTGTGAGTTATATTGTATTAAAATGATTAATTTAATATTTGATTGTTTAGGTTAATCGATGGTATATTTTATGCCAAAGTCTCATGTGTATTCAAGTACACAGTGTACTTGAGTGGACATTGACCGGTCAACGGTCAAACTTTGATTTTTTTTTTTAAATTTTTTTTTGATTTTTTTTAGTTATTATAATTGAAAAGTGTATGATCTATTAATGAAAAGTGTATGTTATTATAACTAAAAAATGTATGTACTATTAATGAAAAGTGTAAGTTATATATTAACGAAAAGTGTATGTTATTATAAGTGAAAAATGTATGATATTATAACTATGTATGTTAATATAGTTGAAAATATTATTGAAAAATGTAAATTTTTCTGTAAAAAAAGAAAAGGTCGAAAAAAAAAGAGTCAAAGTTTGACCGTTGACCGGTCAACGATCAACAATTGACTAGTCAAGCTCCACTCAAGTACACCATGTACTTGAGTGCACAAGAGACTCACCCATATTTTATAGTTAGTTAGGTAGAATTATTGGATTACTATTGAAATAAAATATATTTAGGTGGTAATATTTAGATGAATTTTATGATATTTTTTATGGTGTTAATATTTAGGCAGTGGAGAATTTTTAGTTAAATTAATTATTAGTGTTTTTTCATAATATTTAAGTTTTTTTTAATGATGTATTAAGAATACTGATGTATTTAAAAGTAAAAATTTAGAATATTGATATATATTTTTTTTATGATGTATTAAGAATATTGATGTATTTTTATAACATGTCGTTTTTGCTAAATTTATTTTCTGTAAAAATTAAACCATAATTGTTAATCTAAATTGAGTTAAGAACACACTCCCACAAGAATCGTGTCAATCCGAGTTAAATGCTAGGAGATATGAAACGAACTCAAAACCCCCCACTTTCAACTACTAAAATTAGTGGAACAAATTTTATATGTAAATTTTTTATATGTATTATTAACTCATGGAACAAATTTTTGTCACTGTCAGCACGCCCCCCGACAATCTTTGACATAGGCGCGCCTATGTATATACGTATATTTTTTTCTTTTTTCTTTTCTTTTATAAAACCCTTTCAAAGGCGCGCTCTGCATCGGTGACTTCTTAATAATCACTGCTTGCAGGCGCGCCTATGCTTAGTTTCGAAATAAACCTCATTTTTACTACAATTGCAATATTCCATTTCAAAACTACAATATATTAAAAAATTTGCCAAGGGACAGCATGTCAATTGAATTATTTGATTTTAATTTTCTATAGATGATAGTTCATTTATGACATCACCCTATATGGGAACAAGCACGTTTATGCGGTTTGATACATTTGTTCCACTTGGTGTTTAATTCTGTAATGGATAAAGGATGGGTACATGAATATTTGACCCAACTAAATAAATTTGTAGGCCTAAATCTCTATTCTCTTCTCTCTCAAATCATATTTGAGTGTTGCCCAAGTTTTGATGGCAATCTCAATCTTTGACTTTCCTTGATTGTGGATTCTTTCCCTTAACTTATGATTGTGATTCTCTTTTCACGATTATAAATTAAGGTGTTGGGTATCTTTATTTAGTGTGGGTTCAAAACATCTTCGTGTGAGTTATCTTTGTGTAAATTCCTTTGTGTGTGTAATCTTTGTGAGAATCTCATCTTTGTGAGTCTCGTGATAGTGAGAGAAGAAGTTTGGTTCATATGCCTGCACCGTCATCGGGAAAGGAGACCTGAGCCCATATACAACCCAATCAACGGTGGAGAAGGCGGCCCAAAAACCCAATAATGGCATCAGAGCCGGGTTCGCCGCCGCTTATCTGTGAGCGTCATGTTGTACCGTACACTACAATGCACTGCTTCGTGAGGGAAGGTTGATTGCAGTCATTCACCATCAGGCCAGAATCGCCAGATCATGAGCAGTCCCGCTCTCTCTATAGGTAAGTGGAGGTAGGCTGGTAAGTTTCAATTATTTTCCTTTTTCCTTAATATCCGAGCGTAATTGTTGCTCCAGTCCTTGGTGAAAGCTCATATACTATATATATATATATATATATCTTTTATTTCTTGGTCATCTTGATTTATCATTTGACCATTTAATATTAATTTTTTGGGCTTTAAGCAAATTAATGCGGCTATATTGGATTGAGTTGTACGACTCTTTTGTTTGGTTCATCTTGGTGGCTCACGGTAAAATTAGGAATCCTTACATTAGGATTCCGCTCTGGTATAAAAGTTTATCCCTAAGTGTTTTACTACTTTCGTAGCATAATTCCTTGTCGAGGATTATTTGATTGGATTTGCTTGTTGTAGTATTTATAGGTTGTCTTTGTATTTGCTATTCCTTTGTGGTTAATTTTGCTTCTATTGTGTTATTTTCTCCGTGTGATTTGTTTGGATCTATCATCATGTCTTTTAACATGACATCCACCTTCTCTTATGGCATGACCTCATTTAATGGTAAAACTGATTTTTGCATGTGGAAACAGAAAATGAAATGTATTTTGATTCAACATCGTGTGTTTAAAGCTATTGATGAATCTTATGCTTCCATTGATTCTGCTGACAAAAAGAAAGAGATCAATGAACTTGTTTTATCTGCTATTATCCTGCATCTATCTGACTTTGTGCTTAGGAAAGTAGGTGTTATGGACTCTGCCGAGGAGTTATGGGACAAATTGATAGAGTTATACACTGACACTTCATTGCCTAGTAAATTGTTTCTACTTGAAAAATTCTTTCGTTTTAAACTTGATTTAAACAGAGATATTGAGGAGAATTTAGATGACTTTACAAAGTTGATACATGATATTAAGTTGACTAGTGATAAACATACTGATGAGTATTCCCATGTTGTGCTATTAAATGTTATACCTGACTCGTATAATGATGTGAAAACTGCCATAAAGTATGGTAGAGATTCGGTGACTCTTTTTTTTGTTTGGGAATGGTAAATAATTTATTAAAACATACACACAACATGTACAAACGTTCCAACACCTAGCAAGGTGAGAAAGGGGCCAAAGCCCCCCCCCCCCCCAAAGAAGTGAAAACAAGGTCACACATGACCAACAAACAAAGAGTGCAAACCCCACCTCAACGTGAGGCGAGGTTTCCCAAATGGAACAAAACAAGACAACCCACAGTAGTTGCGCATCACCCAAACCCCGCTTAAGGTAGAGGTGAAATACAAACATACACTGGGCATACCCAGGGAACAAATACAACTTAACACCACTAAGTGGGTCAGGAAAACAAATACATCAAAACAAGGCATCCCTATACAAATCCCAATACTAGAAACACACAACAAAACAAAGGACTAAATTTTCACAAAATCAACAGGATACAAACTGTATAACACCTTGTATATCATAGACTTAATTTTCCTAACGATAGCGACATGGTAGAAAGTAGCTGAGTCAAATGCCATTTCATTCCTAGCTTTCCAGAGTTGGTAGATGGTGTAAAAAAGTGATAGTAATCGAGCACGAACCATCACGACCCAACGCCAGGTTCCTTCTTCAGCCACTTCATAGCGCTATGAATAGTGGTCATCTCCCTACAGATGCCGAGCCAACTTCTGATCTCTCTCCAAATGGCACTCGTACACCTGCAATTAAAGAACAAATGCGATGGAGATTCATGATCAGATTTACAAAAGAGACAGGTCCTATCAATATCCAAGAAGGGAAGGTTGTCTCTTGTTTGGAATCTATCCTTGAGAGCAAGACAATTAATGAAAGAGAACTTTGAAGGGATGAACCCCTTCCAAATCATGCTCTTCCAAGGGACTTTTTCTCCCGATGGACGTAACCTGTCAAAAACAGCAGAAGTATCAAGTCCTTTAGGAGAAGACAGAGTAGAAAGCAAATTAATAGCTGCAAGAGAGTCACCAGACATAGTGCACAGACAATCACGAATGTCAGCAATTCGTTTGAGGAGTGAAGAGTCCATTTTATAAGGTTCCAGCTCCCAAACAGAGTTGCTTTGGAGGTAGTAATAGTGCACCCACTTTATCCAAAGAGAGTTTGTCTTCAAATGTAGATTCCAAAGAATGCGAGAGAGAAGGGCATTATTCTAAGACTTTACATCTCGAATACCCAAACCCCTCATCCTTCGGGAGACATATGTCCTTCCAACTCACGAGTGGTCTTTTCCCACTCCAAAGGAAGGCCCTGCAAAGCATATAAATACATCAATTACTGCACAAGAGAGTGGAAAAATCTGTAACCAAAAACATTCAACCCCTGAAGGACTGAACGAATGAGATCAAGACGCCCCGCATAAGATAGTGTATTAGCTGTCCAAGAGCTAATGTAAGTAGCAATGAGATCCAAGAGAGGAGCATAATGCACTACATTAAGCTTATGGGCAACCAAAGGAACACCAAGATAATGGACAGGAAGGGAGCCCTGAGGATAGTCAAGTAACTGCAAAATGTCATCCTGTCTAAGTCCCCTCTTTCCTGGAAAGAACCCAGTCCAAGAACCATTAATAGCAATAGAGAAAGAAAGAGTAGTAACACACTGGATAACCCAATTAATAAGGATTAAAGGGAAACCAAAACCAACAAGCACCTCATGCAAAAAAGACCAAGACACAGTATCATAAGCTTTTTGAAGGCCAACCTTAATAATGAATCTAGGAGATATACATTTTCTAGCATAACTACGCAATAACTCTTGAGAGAGAAAGATGTTATCAGTCATATTCCTGCCATTAACAAAGGCAGCTTGAGCCTTATCAACGAGGATAGAAAGGATGAGGGCAAGCTTGTCAAAGATAATCTTAGTTATAGCCTTATAAATAACATTACAGTATGCAATAGGCCTAAAATCAGACACAGAAGGAGAGTGGGTAGTCTTAGGGACCAAATAAATAATAGTATGATTCAATTACTTGAGCATTATACCATTATGAAAGAATTCTAGAACAGCCCTAGCGAAATGATCACCAACAATATGCCAAGATTTTTTGAATAACCCAGAAGAGAAACCATTCGGGCCAGGTGCCTTATCATCACCAATATAAAAAATAGCAGCCTTGACCTCAGGTGGAAGAATGGGATGCATAAGATCATCTCTAAGGGAATCAGTGAGACAGGTGCCAAAACCAAAGATACTCGGATCAGAAGGGGTACGAAGAGACTCGACACCAAAGAGATTACGATAGAAACCCACTAATTCAATATCAACTTGTACAGAAGATGTAGTAGGAACCTATTGGGATATAAATTCACCCTAAGCCCCTACACAAGATAGAATAGTTTTGATGGCCAAAACACTTAGAGTTTATAAATACATGTAATAGGATCAACTGATATCTGTATAGATCAGCTTAAGCTAAGTCTAGTCTTGTGTAATCAGCTGTATGTATCTCAGCTGATTAGCACAACCCGAGCTTCCATGCGCAACCTCAAGAAATGAAGAGTAGAAGATATGAAGACTAGAAGATCCTTAAAGAATCAGATAAGTAAGGTGCTTGTATACCTTCTTAACTGATAAAAGCCCAAGTAAATGACGGCCAGAGTCAGTACAAGTATTTTTCCAGATCAGAAGAGCTAATACTCATCTGATATCAGAAGACAGACTTTACAAGGCCAGACGAGTTAACCAGACAACTAGAAATCAGCAGACTAGTAGCTCGTCAAAGACTTGGCTGATTCCAAAGTCATCTTGTGAAATTCAAATGCAAACTTACCTTACTTAGAAGATTGACACGATCCCATATTTGAAGCAATCAAGATCAAAGCGGCTGGAATCAAGGAATCAAGCAAGCACACAAGGAAAGATTGCTAACGGCTAGTCAACTTCCAATGGCTAGTTGCATCAGTCTTCCCTATAAATACAAAAGGATGAAGAAGAACAAGACATGGAAATACTACACAAGAATTCTGAAGCTAATCAAGCAAGCAAGCCAAAAAGCAACACTCTATTAAGAATTCTCAAGAGCCCAGAAAAGTATTAGAACACCTTTTAGCTCTTAAGTTATTTCCTCATCCAACCAAAGAACCTGAATCCAATACATACTGTATATTCTTTGATTTAAGCATAGTGGTTAAGCAATTTATAAGCTTGAACCATTAGTTGGATCCATTCAAAAACCCCAAAAGCCCCACCATAAGGTTAAGTTTTTGAACCCCTGTAAGAGTGCAAGTGCTCACAAATCACTTGTGGAGACCGTAGCAGTTGGGACTGCTCAGATCTCAAAGTCCTTCACTTGGGACTATAAAGGACAAGCCCTTGTAATTTTCGGGAAATTAAAGGGATTAACTTCACATTTGGAACGTGAGAGTGGACGTAGGATCGTATATCCGAACCACTACAAATCTACGGTGTTATTTACTTACTGCACTTTACTTTTCAATTTACTTATCTTTATCATAGTGCATATTGTGATTTGAAACATTTTTGCAAACAAGGCCATATATCTTCCTAACCAGCATCAGCTGAGTATTTCATAAAGACAAGTAATTGGTTATTTCAAAATAACAATTGAACGAGTCTAAATAAAAGGCCTACTCACTTCCGCACATCATTCACTCTATCAGATAACTATTGTCTTCTGGACCAGCAGACTTGTAGTCCAGCTGACATAGATATCAGAAGAGGTTTTCACTCTTTTAAAGGAAAAGTTTTTAAAGTCTATTCACCCCTACCCTCTAGACTTTAAACCCATTCACTACTCGTTCAGGGACCAACAAGTGGTATCAGAGCAGTGGTTCTATCGGACTACTGTGTCTAGATTATCAGAAGACTTGAGGGAGTCTTTCTGTAGTCCTCTTGAACAGATCTATCTTTTGAAAAACCTATTTTCGAAAACTCATACAACATGAGTGCTAACATGCGTAAACTGCCCCAGTTTTCAGTAGAAGACTATGACTATTGGAAGATAAGGATGAGGAAGAATCTCACCTCAGTTTACTACAAGATGTGGTCCGTGATCACAGAAGGTCCAATCACAATCATGACGGTTAACACAGCAAATGGTGATCCTGAGATCCCAGTTGGAGAACTTACTCCTAAGCCTATGAAAGATCTCACTCCAGAAGAGATGAAGCAGGCAAATCTTGACAGCATTGCTCAAGATTACATTATGCAAACTCTCCCCAATGAGTATATAGCAAAAGTACTCAACTGTGATACAGTTAAGGAGATGTGGGATGCCCTAGCACTTCTTTGTGAAGGAATAAAGCTGATCAAAGAAAGCAAACTATCAACAGCAGTTAAGAAGTTCGAACACTTCAAGATGTTACCAGAAGAGACTATTGGTCAGCTGGATAACAGATTCACCAAGATTATAAATGAAATTGAGTCTCCTGGCAAGAAGTACACCAACAGAGAGAAGAATCTAAAAGTTCTAGACTCTCTAACCAAGAAGTGGAGACTGAAAAAGACCATCATCAAGGATACTTAAGACATCAAGAAATGGACAGCTCAGACTCTGTTATAGAATCTAAAAGCTTATGAGTATAACCTGGAGAGAGAAGAAAATTCAGAGAACGATGAGCAAACTTCAACCCATCCACCACCAAGACCGTAGCCTTCAAAGCATCAACAAGTACGAGAGCCACAAACACCTCATCTGGCAAAACTCCTTTAAACACAGAAGAAATAGGAGGGTCAGATATGAGTCTAAAAGAACAGATGGCTCTTATGATCAAAAGATTCGAGAGGATGAACACTCTAAACAGCAAATATAGAAAATTCTACAGAAATTACAAAGATAAACGAGCTGGATCATCTTCTAGAGAATCAAGAGAAAGGACTCCAGAAAGGTATCCTAGGAAGGATAAGGAGTCTTCTGATACTAGAAATCATAGGAGAAGAGATGAGACACCTCCAAGAAGAAGCACTCCAAGTCAGAAATTAGGTACATGCTTCAATTGTCATAAACCTGGACACTATGTCTATGAGTGTCCAGACCTGAGTTCAGGAGATAAAGAAGAAAGAAAGTCAAGAAGAGACAAGAGGAACTTAGATAGACAAGCTATGGTGATTGAAGAATCTGAATACCAAAGTGATGATCTGCCCTCATCACCTGACTCTGGACTCTTCTCAAATGATGACTCAAATGATGTAGCTATGATGGCCATAGCTGAAACCGAGGTAAACTCTTATACTTCAACATTACATTTACCTGCATCTTCACACACAGATGAGTCAAACTCATCTGTAGGCGAATACGAGAGCACCTATTACCAAACCTTGGAGGAAGTAAAAGGTGATCTTGATATTGCTACTAGAGCTTTCATAGAAGTGGAAGAAGAGAACAAAGATTTAAGGAAAGAAATTGCAAGGCTGAAAAAGGCTAAGTTTGATAACACCCCTGAGTTAGTAACAATGAATGAAAGATTAACTAAAGAAGTGGAACTTCTTAAAGAGGAAAACACCACAATAACTCAGTTGTATGATGGGATGTTAAAGACACAAGCTTTAGAAACTAAGGAATTTCGTTCACTGCAATCTAAGTTCGATGATCTCTTCCAAGCAAAAGAGCTCTTAGAAAAGGAGAAGGAATGCCTTGATCAAAAGATATCAGAGTTCAATAAAGCTTCTGCTACCATTGAGAACATCTCTGAATATTATCGATCAAATGGCAACAAGATGGGTTTTGGGTACGAATTTAATCCATCAACATCTTCTCCAGCTGAGGGTAGTACACCTAACCAATGTGTTACTCGATCACATGAAACTGGTGAGTGTTCTAAACATAATGAACCTATTATGGATCAAAAGGCATCTGTACCAGCTAAGGTTAACTATCTCGACACCAAAAAGGGTAAAAGACAAGTTAACCTCAAGTATGTACAGAGGAACAACAAACAGCCTAGACCATCTCGTCTAAGACAGTCTCAGTTGTATGCTGCTCCAGCCAAGAAGAAGAGGTCTTCTTCATACAAATCTGTTCTCTTTGCACCCCATATCTCTTATGATATTGTGAGAACAGAAGAGTATGGTCCATATAATCGTGTACATCGTTCAACTAATGCACCCAAGCCGAATGTAACTAGTCAGAAGATAATTCACACTCACTCTTACAAGAGAAAATCACCTGACAGTTACCTAGCTGACATAAATAACAAGTCAAACTATGCCAAGGTGTCAGCTGGTAAGATTTGGTTCTGTGATGCCCGAGGGAAACAACTCAAATGTTCAAGGTTATTCAAACGACCAATGTATATGTGGGTTCCCAAGGGTACTGCTAACACCCAAGGACCCAAAACAAAATGGGTACCTAAAATCTAATCTACCTTGCAGGAAAGAAGAGACCTGTACAGAAAGGGTGGTCAAGCAGGAGAGACTTGGTACATAGACAGCGGATGTTCATCTCACATGACTGGACCCAAAACCCTGCTGACCAACTACACAGAAAAGAAAGGTCCAAAAGTCTTCTTTGGTGATAACGCGCACGGTAACACAAAAGGATATGGCACCTTAAAGAATGGTGACATTGAGGTACATGATGTATCATATGTAGAAGGTTTGAAGTTCAATTTACTATCAGTTTCTCATTTTTGTGACACTGGATATTCAATAAAATTCTCTAAAGATGAGTGTCATGTAAATGATAAAAGAACAAAACAAACTCTTCTAACAGGATCTAGAAAAGGTAGTATGTATCTTGCAAATTGGAACAACTGTCCTAAGGATACATGTCTGCTTGTGAAAAGTCCTAAAGACATCAACTGGCTATGGCACAAATGTCTTAGCCACCTGAACTTTAAGACTTTAAACAAGCTAGCAATGGAATCCTTAGTAGATGGTCTGCCTAATGAACTCTACTGTAAAGACCAGGTATGTGATGCATGTCAACAAGGGAAGCAAACAAAGGTCTCCTTCAAGACCAAGAAGACTGCATCAACCAACCGAGTTCTAGAACTACTACATATGGATCTCTTCGGACCAATTACTCCAACAACTCTGACAGGAAGAAAATACACTCTAATTGTAGTAGATGACCATTCCAAGTACACTTGGGTTATCTTTCTATACAAGAAGAGTGAAACACAACAGAAGCTTCCTGAATTGCTAAAGAGAATCCAAATAGAAAAGGGAGAACCTATTGTCAAAATTAGAAGTGACAAAGGCACTGAATTCATTAACTCTCATATTATTGCCTATTGTACATCTAATGGTATTCAACATGAGACAAGTGCAGCAAGGACACCACAACAGAATGGTGTAGCTGAAAGGAGAGTCAGAACACTTAAAGAAGCTGCAAGAACCCTCCTAGCTGAGTTCTCCACCCCCAAGAAACTTTGGGCAGAAGCCATCAATACAGCATGCCATACCCAAAATAGGTCAGGTATTCACAAAATCCATGAGAAAACTCCATATGAACTGTGGAAAGGTAGGAAACCTAGGGTATCTTACTTTCATATTTTTGGATGTAAGTGTTTCATTCACAACAATGGGAAGAGTAAGTTAAATGCTTTAGATGCCAAAGCAAATGAGGGAATATTCTTAGGATACTCTTCAACTAGCAAAGCATTTAGAGTATTTAACAAACGAACCCTTCTTGTTGAAGAAACACCTCATGTTGTATTTGATGAATCTTGTGAAAAGAATGCAGTCAACACAGACTTAGCTGTAGAAAAGACGAGAAGACTAGTGATCAAGTCTAAACCAGAAGAGTTTATCGAAGTTGATGAACCATTCTCTAAAGATCCAGAAGAAGATAAAATTCATAGACCTGTCACTAGATCACAAACTCAAGCTGAGCAAACAAACCTAAATCAAGATGCACCAATTCCCAATGCAAGGGGGAATGATCTCTTTGACACCCAAGACACAGATGATGATCGACCAAATCGAGTCAACTCTCCTGACAACACTAGAGAAGATGAGAATCCTAACTCATCTAGTGCAAACACACCTATAAGAAATACATGGAAAACCAACCATCCATCAAACCTCATCTTAGGAGGAGTAGACTCAGGTGTCAAGACCAGAAGACAATTGAACTAAAATCCTCAGACCTCTATGTTCTGCTGGTGTGCCTTTCTGTCCAATACTGAACCAGTTGACATAGAAGAAGCAATGAAGGATAGCAATTGGATCACTACCATGCAAAAAGAATTGAATTAATTCGAACGAAATGAAGTATGGGAATTGGTAGATCGTCCTGGACGCCACAATGTAATAGGAACTAAGTGGGTGTTCAAGAACAAAAAGGACGAAAACGATGTGATAACTAGAAATAAGGCAAGATTGGTTGAAAAAAGGTTACTCACAGTCTGAAGGAATTGACTACGATGAAACCTTTACTCCAGTAGCCAGATTGGAAGCCATCAGACTATTTCTAGCTTATGCATCACACATGGGTTTCAAAGTATATCAAATGGATGTCAAAAGTGCCTTCCTAAATGGAATTCTGGTAGAAGAAGTCTATGTAGAGCAGCCTCCTGGATTTGAAAAAGAAGATCAAGTATATCATCTGAAGAAGGCTCTATATGGTCTGAAACAAGCCCCAAGAGCTTGGTATGACACATTGTCAGTTTCTTCTTGACAATGGATATACCAAAGGCAAGGTTGATAGAACTCTTTTCAGAATACAAGAAGGAGATGTCATTCTAATGGTACAAATATATGTAGATGATATTATATTTGGATCACCCAATCAAGAGATGTGCAAGAAGTTCTCTGAACTAATGCAAGGAAAGTTTGAAATGAGCATGATGGGTGAAATGAATTACTTCCTAGGACTTCAAGTAAAGCAGAGTCCAGAAGGGATTTTCATAAATCAATCCAAATATACCAAAAGCTTGCTTGAAAGATTCAAGGCTCAACAAAGCAAGACTGCAAGAATTCCAATGATGACTTCATTCAAGATGGAACCAGATGAGTCTGGGAAAGCAGTCGACCAAGTTGAATATAGAGCACTTATTGGATCACTTCTATACCTTACAACCAGTAGACCTGACATAACCTTTGTGTAGGAGTATGTGCCAGATTTCAAGCCAACCCAAAGCAAAGTCATCTAGAAGCAGCAAGGAAAATTCTCAAATACCTAAAGGGAACAGTCAACTTAGGACTATGGTACCCTGCTGATGACAATCTAGAATTGAGTAGATATTCTGATTCTGACTATGGTGGATGCAGAATAGACAGAAAGTCCACATCAAGAACCTGTCAATTTCTAGGCAACAAGCTGATATCATGGTTCTCAAAGAAACAAACATCAGTTGCAACCTCCACCACTGAAGCAGAATATATTGCAGCTGGAAGCTGTTGCAGTTAGTTACTCTGGCTGGTCCAACAACTAAAAGATTACAATGTAGAAGCAAGAAAAGTTCATATCTTCTGTGATAGCAGCAGCGCCATAGCCATCACTCAAAATCCAGTCCTCCACACAAGATGCAAGCATGTCGATATTCGACACCACTTCATAAGAGATCATCTTGAAAAGAAGGACATCAAGATGGAGAAAATTCACACAGATATCCAAAGAGCAGATATCTTGACTAAGCCCCTAACTGAAGAGAGATTCAAGACCCTATGCTACAGCCTAGGACTACTTGATACATCCGCATGAAGAACAGAAGTTAGCAGAGGAGACCTCAGCTGATACAGTTGCAGCAGACTAGGAAGGAATTAGATGAGGTGAATAGACACCCTCATCATCAGGTAAGTAATTCCCAATGAAGATAAATAAAGTTGAGGGAAATACATAGAGTTATTCAATCAAGGGGGAATCTATGATACCTTAAGAATCCTTGATAAACATACTCTATTTATCTGCTATTCATAGAAGTCTAATCTCCAGAAAATTTGAACAAAGTTAGTTGAGGAATGTACTCAAACAATGTATACATATGCATAATAATGGAATATTCTTCATAAAATACTCTATTACTATACATGTATACAATATACTATTGAGCAACACTGGGTTGGATTAATACACCTACCTAACTGACTCAACAGTATACAGATTGAGTACGGACTTCAAATAACTCATGCTCAAATTAATATTTTTTCTGCATTCCATAAATAAAGTCTGATCATCTTTAAATGTGAACCTTTAGATCAAGAATCTCGTTGTTGATCTTAAGAAGTAACCTTTTCAGAAACTCAGACCTATCAACTCATTATTCTTGTCATCTTTCTCCCCACAATCTCATCTCTACCACTATAAAAGGAGGTATCCATGAGATTATTTGAACACACACGTAGCTAACACTTATTCTTTCTCACAGGTATGGAGAAAATTGCAAGAAGAGATGACATGGACCTCATTGCTCAACTAAGGTCGTGGGTGAAGGCAATGAAGATCTGTCCGGAAGAAGGAAGCAGCAAGCTAAAGTATGCTTGGCTTAACCAACATAAGCATGCACTGAAGAGAAAAGAAAGAAAAGAAGGTTACGCTAAAGAGAAAAGAAAGAAGAGATGCACAAGACAAGGTGTTAAGCAAGCAGAGCTCCTTCTCCAGGAAGCTATTAAACATGCAGAGCTCTGTCCCAGTGGGAACCTTGTCAAAACAAATCAAGAAGACACGTCTCTTCTCTCTTCTCATATGCTCCATTGAAGCACCTTCCAATCTTCTCCCTCCTACAAGAAATGAAGTTGAAGCGAAGAAATTCAACAAGAGCACATTAGATGCTACATTCCATCTAATGCAAAGGAAGGATTAAGCCAGTGGAATGTCATCTGGGCTGACTAGCCTCATATGGCTAAGAAGGTTCCACATGGTTAAGGGGGAACTAAAGAAAGATCCATCAAACCAGGTGGATAAGATTACTCAGAAGATTTACTCAGCCCTCAAAATCTCTTACTCAGCTGATCAGAAGACCAACTCAGCTGACCAGCAGACTCTTCAAGAGAAATCAGCAGACCTCTCAAGAAAAATAAGAAGACTTACTCTGCTGATAAGAACATGCCTATCCAACACAAAGTTTGAAGCCGACATTGATTAAATATTTCATTCTAGATTTGAATTTTGAATGTAATTATGGGAAGAGGCTATATAAGGAATGTATTACCACTTATATAAAACAGCCTTAATTAATTGAAATTACCGCAATTTAGTCACAACGACTATTTATGGTAATGATGTCATTAACAATCAATTACTATTCTATCGACAAATAAAAAAACGACACATGGCTGTTTTAAACCAGCAAAATCAAAAGTAATGGGCTGAAGATGAAAAACCCAGTGGAAAGGTCAACATCTCGACCTATATTATGGGAAAAGAAAAGGAGTACATTGAGATGTTCACCGGTGGAAGAATCAAGGCTGCAAAAGCCATTGGAGTTAAGAAAACTCAACTGGATCCAAAGTTCCAGACTTTGATGGACATCGCAGGAAAGATGTTGCTAGGAAACACTTTCAGTCATGATGCAGTTACCACTCTGAAAGTTTGAGTTATGGCTGCAATTTGGGATCAGATAGATGGTGACTGGCAAGGACTCTTCTTGGATAGAATCGCACTTGAAGCAAAGAAGGTCTCTCTGGACTTACAATCGAAGGAATGGAGAGTTACATCCACTGTCAGCTTTGTCAACAAGCTGAGTATAATACTTCCTGATATTCTCCCCAAGAATTACAAGATGGGACCAGAAATGAAGTTCCATTCATCCAAATGGTACTTGAAGAAGGAAGCCCTCGCTGAGGTAGCAAGACTGAAGGAAGAGAAGAAGAAGTTAGTTGAAGCATCTTTAGGGGATGTGGCTGATATTGAAGAAAAGGAAGAGGAAATTGCACAAGACTCTGCTGAGTCTGCTGAAGAAGAGGAGGAAATCACAAAGAAGGAAGCCCATCAGAAGGTTGTTGTGGACGACGATGATGATGACAATCAGACCTTAGCTTAAAGAAGGTTGCTGATCAGATCTGGGCTCATCTCCCCTTCTGATTCGGATGCTACACCTTCTGCCTCTCCTCTGAAGAAGGCAGGTACATCTAACCCTTCTATTACAATTACTCCTTCCAAACTTTCTAAGAGCCAGAAATGAAAGAAGAATACCTCTTCTTTCACAAAGAAATCCAGGCTCCCAACCCCTATGAATATAGCTCCAATATCTTCCTTTGACCTTGCTGAACCTGTTAACCCTTCTGAAAACATCACTTCTCAAACCCCTGTTGATACTCACACAGTAGAGGAACAAATCCAAAAACCAAAGTCCCCTAACCTAATGCCACCATCTGATCCCATCAATATCACTCCCCAAATCCCTGCTGATACTCACAAAGTAGAGGAAACCGTCAATACAACCCAATCCCCTAACCCAAATACCTCTTCTGAACCCGAAAAATTAGCACCAGAAGACAACCTACATCCTCAACCAAAATTCCAAATGGTTCATTATCCAATGTGCACAAGAGAAAAGATCATGAGATTGAGGATAGCCAATCTACTAAAGTCTACTGTGCCCGGAATCGATGAAGACTCAATCCAATTTGAGTAAGTACTCAGGGTATGTACTTGGATTGAACTCAGAATAGATGAGGTGGATGACCTTGCAGAGGTCATGGAAGGAATGGGTAGTGTAGCACATTTCCTTGACTGGAAAATGGAACAGAAGGAAGTTGCCCAGGTAAAATCATTTACTGAGATGCTACCCACAGAAGCTCTGGCCAGAACCTGTGAGAGGATTCTAGGAATCTCCTCGAAGTCCACTGCTGAGGTTCAAGCAGTTCCTGTACCAGAGACCACTCCGGCTCCTGATCAAACTCAAGATCACCTGATGACAGCTGACACAGTCCTGGCAGATGACACAGCTGAAGCAGCTGAAACAGAAGAAAGGGAAAAAGATATCCTGACAATTCCAGCTCACTTCATGCCTAAGAATGAGCTCGATCACTTCATCTGTCAACCGACTCAAAAAGAAAGAAGAATCTTTACTCATCTGGTTGATGCCACTGCAAACTTTCTGAATGAAGGATATATAACTACAGAAGAGAGAGGTCTAGCACTGGTTCTGTTCAATCCAAACATCACTCAGATTCCACAACACCAACCTCAAGGTACTGCATCCCCTCTTCTTCATCTATTGATATTAGAGCAGATGTGTGTGCTCAAGTCAAGGAAGCAATAGACATGCACTTTGAGAAGGGTCTAGGTATGCAGCTGGCTAGATACATTGAGAAAGCCGTTCAGGAGCAGAAGACTTGTCTCACTAACCAAATATATGATATCGATGATAAATTTGGTAAGTCACTACATAATCAGATAGAAGACTACCTCCAAAGTGAAATGAAAAGGGCAGCAGACAGGATCAAGATGTTTGTTGATCTTTACACCAATGAGACAACACGCATGAAGACTATCTACAAAACTAGGCTCGAGGATGCTGAAGCTAGAGCTACACAAGGACAAGCTCTACTCAAAACGGCAGCTGAAGAGAATGAGAAGCTTAGGAATCAGCTGAAAGAAACAACAGACAAACTGGAAACTCTAACAACTCAGTTGGTGAAAGCTTCTGCTTCTGCTTCTGCTTCTCATGCTCAAGTTCTGGAGCATAGCATCTCCCAACTCACTCATGTCAGCAGAGTAAATGCCATGGCTCTCAAACAGACTCTTCATGTTGAAATCACGAATGCCATGAAACCTTTTGCTGCTGCTCTTGCTGAAGCCAAAAAGGGGAAAGATGTGTTGATAAACGCTCTAGAGAAGTCTACTGCCCAACAAGCTGTTCTAGTGGTAGCTCAAGGTGATCTGAATGAAACCTTGGGAGGTTTGAAAAGAAAAATCAAGAACAGACAAGGGAAAGAAGATGTTCAGGATAAAGCCCCTGTTCAAGATAAAGCCCAAGGTGCCACTACTAAGCTGCAGTCTACTGCCACAGAAGAGTCACCTTCTAATAGGAGAGTGACAAGAAAGAGAAAGGCAGCAGAGCCTACAGCAGAAGAGAAAGAAGCTCAGGAGCTGAAGAAAAGAAAAATGCAAGAAGCTCAAGAGATCAAACAGAAAAAGTTTAATGATGTGAAGGCAGCTAAGGGAAAATTTGAGAGAAAATTGGCCAAAATCAGAAAAGCACTAAAAGACAAGGAAAGAGAAGAAAGTGCTTAAGTTACTGACAGCACATATGTAGATATGCTAGTATTACAAGATGAGTTACCAAGATGGTATGCTCTAAAGAAGAAATGGCAACTAGCTCACCACATAGTCAGAAGTTTTGGCCCTCTTCCCACCTATGAAGAAGAGTTTTATCAATTCTCTCAGTTCATGCAAATTGAAGATCAAGTGCTTTGGACAGAAACAGTCAAGACAGCCAAAGAACTAGGCTACAAAATTCTAACTCTTGAAGACCCTATCTGGAAGCCACCTACTCTGGATTCTGGAAGAACAGATATGATAGAAGTCAAAAGAATTCTGGAAGAGATCTACATTAAGGAAAATGTTACAGACCTACAGCACATGGAAGACATTCGCACTCGTCTATACCTTGCCTACCGCATCTGAAGAACTGAAGACCAGATGAAGACTCTCAAGAAGTATAAAGACACTAAAACTTGTAATCTGTGAAATTTCTTATATTTTATACAAGTTATAGTTTCTTTTTCTTACAAGACAATTTCTCACTGTCTTCATCAGAGAACTTATGTAATGCTTTATAAACTCTTATCCTACTCATAGGAGCATTTATCAAGTTTAGTTTTGGCTTCATCAAAAAGGGGGAAATTGTTGGGATATAAATTCACCCTAAGCCCCTACACATGATAGTATAGTTTTGTGGCCAAAACACTTAGGGTGTGTTTGTTTAGGGATTGGCCCATCCGGATTTGGATGGGCCATCCCCCATCCCATCCCTCTCCATCCCTCTCCATCCAAATACCCATTCAAATACCCATCCACCCCTATAATACACCTATATACATATTTTTATATCATTACATCATCATATTTTTGTATTAATTACTCATTCTCTCTCCTACTTTTTCTTCCATACATTTATTCTCTTTCCTACTTTTCTTCCACACATTTATTCTCTCTCCTACTTTTCTTCCTTACACTAATTACTCTACTAACTAACAATAATAAAATAATACAACATCACTATTGATTTGACATAAAGTTCTTCATCCACACCTATTTTTCAATCTCTATCCAAACACAATTTTTATTCAATTACTATTCATGGATTACCCCCATCCACATTTTTCAAATCCCCATCCCCATCCCATCCACCACAATCCCTAACCAAACAGCCCCTTAGAGTTTATAAATACATGTAATAGGATCAGCTGATATATGTATAGATCAGCTTAAGTTAAGTCTAGTCTTGTGTAATCAGCTGTATGTATCTCAGCTGATTAGCACAGCCCGAGCTTACATGCGCAACCTCAAGAAATGAAGAGTAGAAGATATGAAGACTAGAAGATCCTTAAAGAATCAGATAAGTAAGGTTCTTGTATACCTTCTTAACTGATAAAAGCCCAAGTCAATGACGGCCAGAGTCAGTACAAGTATTTTTCCAGATCAGAAGAGCTAATACTCATCTGATATCAGAAGACAGACTTCACTAGGCCAGACGAGTTAACCAGACAACTAGAAGATCAGCAGACTAGAAGTTCGTCAAAGACTCGGCTGATTCCAAAGTCATCTTGTGAAATTCAAATGCAGACTTACCTTACTTAGAAGATTGACATGATCCTAAATTTGAAGCAATCAAGATCAAAGCGGTTGGAATCAAGAAATCAAGCAAGCATACAAGGAAAGATTGCTAACGGCTAGTCAACTTCCAACGACTAGTTGCATCAGTGTTCCTTATAAATACAAGAGGATGAAGAAGAACAAGACACGGAAATACTACGCAAGAATTCTGAAGCTAATCAAGCAAGCAAGACAAAAAGCAACACTCTATTAAGAATTCTCAAGAGCCCAGAAAAGTATTAGAACACCTTTTAGCTCTTAAGTTATTTCCTCATCTAACCAAAGAACCTGAATCCAATACATACTGTATATTCTTTGATTTAGGCATAGTGGTTAAGCAATTTATAAGCTTGAACCATTAGTTGGATCCATTCAAAAACCCTAAAACCCCCACCATAAGGTTTAGTTTTTGAACCCCTGTAAGAGTGCAAGTGCTCACAAATCACTTGTGGAGACCGTAGCAGTTGGGACTGCTCAGATCTCATAGTCCTTCACTTGGGACTATAAAGGACAAGCCCTTGTAATTTTCGGGAAATTAAAGGGATTAACTTCACGTTTGGAACGTGAGAGTGGACGTAGGATCGTATATCCGAACCACTATAAATCTACAGTGTTATTTACTTACTGCACTTTACTTTTCAATTTACTTATCTTTATCATAGTGCATATTGTGATTTGAAACACTTTTGCAAACAAGGCCATATATCTTCTAAACCAGCATCAGCTGAGTATTTCATAAAGACAAGTAATTGGTTATTTCAAAAGAACAATTGAACGAGTCTAAATAAAAGGCCTACTTACTTCCGCACATCATTCACTCTATTAGATAACTATTGTCTTCTGGACTAGCTGACTTCCGCACATCATTCACTCTTTTAAAGGAAAAGTTTTTAAAGTCTATTCACCCCTCCCCTCTAGACTTTAAACCCATTCACTACTCGTTCAGGGACCAACAGAACCTCATTTCTACCAATGATGGAGTAAATGTGATTCCTACCACGGTTCCTCTTCACACTATTATGAAAGAAAGAACTTGGAGTTCTCTGTCACTATTGATAAGAAAATTGCATTTTACCTTTTGAGACAAAAAACTGATTTCAGCTTCCATGAGAGATGTAGCCTTTGCACGAAGTGCATAAACAATCTCACGTAGAAGGGAGTCAGAAGGAACTTAGTCAAGTAGCAATTGAAAATGATTCAAATCAGCAGTGGTAATCCTAACTCTATAAGAGATATGTGAATAATGGAGGTTGTTCAAAGCCTTAAGCTTAACTTTTAAAGACTTCAACTTCTGACAAAGGGTGTATTGAGTGGTACCACATAAATTAGAGCCCCAAGCCTCATAAACCAACGGAAGAAAATCAGGATGGGAAGTCCACATGTTATAGAATTTAAACGACTTCTTTCCCGAGGATTTTTGTTTAATGAGTGAGATCAAGATCGGAGAGTGATTAGAAAGACAACCTGAAGGAGGAGCCTCGGCAGAACAGAGAAAAGCATTTGCATGCCAAACAGGATTTATAAGAGCCCTGTCTATTTTAGACCAAACCTCACTATTGTTCCAAGTGAAGAAGCAACCAAAATATTGAACTTCACTTAGACCTAAGGCAAGACAGGTATCCTGAAAATCCTGCATCTCATAAGCAATAGCAGGGGCACCACCGAGCCTTTCCTCAGGGTCTTTTATTGAATTTAAATCCCCAAGAATCAGCCAAGGATCCGACTTCAAATGGCCAAAAGAAAGAAGAGAATCCCACAAACCACGACGACTAACCACAAAATGAGCACCATAGACAACAATGGTAATAAAAGAATTATGAGTTTCCATGCAAACAATTCTACAATGCATCGCTTGAGGAGACACATATAAAACACACAAATCAATTTTAGAAGGATTCCAGAGGATGAAGATATGTCCTCCAGAAATGACATCAAAGTTATTAACTTGGTGCCATCTAGGAAGATGATTCCTCATCAACAAATTCAACTTCAAAAGATTTAATTTAGTTTTCAGAATTCCCAACAAATCAAGGTCATGATTTCTTAAAAAAATGGGAATCGATTTTTGTTTGAGAGGTTTATTACAACCTCGAATGTTCCATGATGCTATACGCATGGAAACAATAAGAGAAAGAAGAAAGGAAACCTATTGGCTAGGAGGGCGCCCACTCTTCGAATGAGTGTGGGTTTTCTGAGCCACAGGCCTAAGTGTAGATGAGTGATTAGGTTTTACAACCTTCACACCACCATCAACAACTCCCTTTCCTTTGTTCTTGCTCTTACTATAATCCACAACAAAAAAAAGGAGCATATAAACTCTCATTTAGAGGACGACCGGGTTTAACAAGACCCGGGGGACTGAACACATGCACTTTACCAAATCTCATCTCATCACTACTAGGCAAAGAAGATGAATCACTCAAATCATGAACAACATTAGTATCATCAGAACCTGTAGACAGAAAAACATCCCTAGAACCGACAATGTTCGATTTAGGCTCAACCACATTGGAACCGACAAGGTTCGTCACATAAAGCACATCGTCCCAAGAACCGGCAAGATTTGACTTAGACTCAACCACATTAAAACCGGCAAGGTTCGTCACAATAGACACATTTCCAACACAAACATCAATACCAGAACCGGCCAGGTTCGATTAAAGAGTATGGTTAGCCGTCAAACCTTTACTTACCTCCGCGGATGGGGTCGGTTCCTGCTGGACAACTTCTACAGGTACTATTTCAGCCTCTAAAGGGACTGTTTTTTTCCCTGCACTAGAGCATGTACTCATGTAATGACCAAAACGGAAGCAAGACTTACAGTATTTTGGTGTATGCTCATAAACTACCCTTTGGTCAATGGATTGACCGTTGGGGAGTTGAAGAGGAATGGTAGAAGGCAGCTCCTTGGAGGCATCTACCTCCAACAAGAACACGAGCATAGGAGATTCGGGTCTTTAGCTTCGTTAGCCTATCGGTGGAGAGAGGCTTTCCAAATTGAAAGGCAATCTTTCCCAAGGCTCTCATGTTCCAACAATCCAGCAAAAGGCCCGGTAGTTGGGCTCAAATAGGAACCGTCCAGTTGATGTTACAGAAGTTGAAGTATTTAGGCAGCTTTTGCAAGAGGAAGACCTTTCTATAGACCGAGTAAGGGCCTCCAAACAAAACCTGCTCCTTCGAGAATTTCAGCACGACCCACGCTTCATTATGTGGGTAAATCCTACAAGGGACCCCCTACGAATCCACAAGGGCCTTGATTGCTTTTAGCGCCGGGAATTTATAAAAAAAAAAAACCCCAACAAGAGAGAAGCTCCATTCAACCTTTATATCGTCTAGGTCCTCGACTTCAAGGGTTAAAAACCCATCAATTTGCAATCTTCAAGATCAGCCCCCTTGAAGAGGCTCGCAAACTGACATGGAGGGGTAGCTTTACCCCCTTCATTAGGATGGTTAGTCGGACTTTGGGGCTGTCCCTCAGCCATAGTAGGCTGTGAATCACCCCCATTCTCCGAGAAGGTATCTTCGGGGCCAAGGGAACGGGATGACTCAACAGCTTCTTGTGCAGGAGCAGAAATTCCAACGTCGATAGACTTCTCCGCCACTCTTTTATTCTTCTTAGCCATTGGTAGTCACCTTGCGAGAGGATTCTGCACAGAAAGACGGACAGTAGCAACCAAAAACAGCAAGAAAAATGCTAAAAAGCAGCAGCAAAATAGCAAAAAAGCAGCATATTTTTTACACAAAACAACTGGAATCAGTACCAAATAAGCAGCAGAATTTTATTGTCGTTAAGAGCCTAATTTTATAAAGCAGCGCAAATGGCAGCAGGAATTGACCTAATTAAATAGCAAGATAAATCACAGCAAATTTAAGGCAAATACCAACAAGAATCAACAACCAGTTCAAAATTACAGTAGGTATTATATCTGAAAATTAGCGAAAATTAGCAAGTAAGCATCACTTAATCAATGCACAAACTGAAGTGAAAGACCAACAGAGGTTTGGCAAATGAACAACATGTTAGAACGCAAATTAAACAGCAGAATCTGTGCACAAGAAACAACAAATTTCAAAGCAAATTAAAATCCACAATTTAATGCATAACACGGCAAAGTAGGTCAATTTGCAGTAGAAATCAAATCAAAATGCAGCAAAAATTAGTGCAAATAACAGCAGTACAAATTGCCAAATTCCAGCTGAAATTAGTGAAAAAAACAACAAATTCAAACCACCGGCACAAGATTCCCAATCCACAAGCACAAAATAAGGAACAAGGAAGGGTGAAATCTGACTCTTCATACTGTGGTTAATGGTCTTAAGTCTAAGGAGTTAGATTTAAAAGACAATGGGGGTGCTAGTCCGTCTAATGAGGTTATGCATGTTAGGGGGAGGGGTGGTAAGAAGAAGAACCATGATGATGGGAATGATGATTCTAGTAGTAAGCCGAAACCTCATGGTAAGCCTTGGGTTAGGAAGTGCTATGATTAATGATTGTACTGGGCCTAGGAAGAAGCCTAATAAGAACTCTCAGGTTGATCATGATAATACGGCTACTATTGATGATAATGAAGACCATGCTGATGTCTATTGAGTCTGTATGCTTTGTGTCTTTGTGATTTTCTCCTTTGTGACAATTTCTTTGTGTTATTTACTTTGTCCTTAGTGTTTTCATGAGTATTTTACTTTGTGGGTTCTTGGTGGGTATTTTCTTTGTGACTTTTCTTTGTGTGGTAATGAATAACTAATAACTTCTTTTTATTTAGAGATTATTCCTAGTGAGGTGGGGTGATTTCGTCTTTGTGATTTATGATTATGCTTTCTGATATCATGTCTTTGTGTATGCTCCAAGTGAGGTGGAACACTTGTCTTTGTGTATTTTTTCTTTGTGTCTTAACTTCTACGTATGCGGACTAACTTGGTGTATTGTCCTTTGCAAGTACGTGGGAGTAGGTTGGGCGATGATGAGGTCAAAATGTTTTCCAAAATAAGGGGCGGTGTATTGGCGTTGGACCAAATAGGTGGAGATGTAATGGACCAAGGATGGGTACATGGGTATTTGGCCCAACTAACTAGGCAAAAATCTCTATTCTCTTCTCTCTCAAATCACGTTTGAGTGTTGTCCAAGTTTTGATTCGGGGTGGGTAAATATACCGAAATTTCGGAATACCGGGCTTATCGTACCGAAAAAATACCGAAATTATCTAAAATTTCAGTACGGTATCAAATTTTCGGTATGATAACGGTATGGAAAATGGTCATACTGCGGTATTTCGATATATACCGAAATATCGAAATATTAATAAAATAATTATTTGATAAAATATAATTAAAATTTTAAATTAATAAAAAAAATTAAAAATCAGAATATTACACGGTCTTAGTCTCTAAGTCTTTGACTATCTTAGATTATATAAATTGAAAAAGGGCAAAACATTAACTTTCTTCTCCCAGATTGAAACTCTAGCGAGTAGTGCCGCTCCACCGTTCTGACTTCTGAGTCTTCCGACTCAAATCCATCGCTGCACGTCGCAGCTCACGTCGACGCTGCACTCCGCAGCTGCACGCCCACGCTCACGCAACCACGTTGCCGCTCCACGCCGCCACTGCACATCGTCGCCGACTCGCTGAAAGGTAAGTATTGATTAGTTTCATAACATGAAAAAACTAATCTTTCCTGCCGGAGCTGCCATCAGTTAATTCTTCTACAAATATTTACTAATTTGTAATCTATTTGAGTTAAATTTATAAACTTTTACAAACTCATGTTAATTTTCAGTATACTTTAATTTTTTACAGAAGTCGAGTGTGCTGCTTGGTCTACAAATTAATCTATTTGAGTTAAATTTATAAATTTTTGGATTTATTTAGATATTGGAAAATTAAGAATCTTATTGATATCAGATTACATATTCTATGAATTATTGAATTTTTAAGAATTTTCTATTTTTATTAATATTAGATTTATTTCAATTTTAATAATTAATTTCTTTTGTTTTCAGATGGAATCCGAATTTTCTCACACACTTCAAAGTCCATCTAAAACACCAAATACAACAGATACTGAATCACGTGATCGTGAAGATTGTTCAAGACATGAATCGATGAAGCCTCCGGTGGTTCCTAAACAACAAAGTAGCCCATATTGAAATCATGTTATGAAGGGGACTCGAACAATGGATGATGGGATCATAAAATCAATAGGGATATGCAATACTGTAAAACTGATATTCTCGTGTCTAAAGAAAGTACTAGTGGTTTAAAAAATCACTTGGAGAAAAGGCGTAAGTTAAGCCCATTGTACGAGAAGAGTTACAGTGAGAAAAGTCAAACTATATTGACGAATGAGGTTATGGGACAAGGAAGTGCTTTGGTTTCTCACAGTTTTAATAAAAAACGGTGTGAAATGAAGCTTACGGAGTACGTGATTAAGGATGAGGTCTCTTTTCGAGATGTCGAAGGTAATGGGTTCACAAGCCTTGTTCATGAATTACAACCAAGATTCAAAATCCCTGATCAAAAGAAAGTTGCAGGTATGGTTTATGATTTATTCTTAGTAGAGAAAGCTAAGATAAAATCTGTGATTGGTAGCCAAAGAGTGAGTATTACCACTGATACTTGGACATCCATTCAAAACATAAATTACATGGTTATCACAACTCATTTTTTAGATAGTGAATGGAAATTGCATAAAATGATTATTAATTTCACAAAAATTAATAGTCACATTGGAGAAAAAATTGGCAAGATGGTTGAGGTTTGTTTGATAGAATGGGGGATCGAAAAAGTTTTTTCGATTGTAGTCTATAATGCATCTTCTAATTATACTGATATTGATTATTTGAAGAAGAGAATGAAAAGTGAAAATATATTGTTGTTTGATGGGAAATACTTGCACTTGAGGTGTGCATGTCATATTCTTAACTTAATTGTTAAGGATGGTTTGAAAGAGTTTAATACATCGATTAAAATCATAAGGAATGCAGTTAGTTTCATTCATTCTTCCCCTGCAAGATTGAATAAATTTAGGGAGTTTGTTGTGTTTGCCAAGTTTAATAATATGTCGACTGTGTCTATGGATGTCAAAACTAG
Source organism: Galeopsis tetrahit (assembly GCA_963675135.1). Classification (NCBI taxonomy): domain Eukaryota; kingdom Viridiplantae; phylum Streptophyta; class Magnoliopsida; order Lamiales; family Lamiaceae; genus Galeopsis; species Galeopsis tetrahit. Next base: position 68,069,348 of record OY776122.1, on the reverse strand, counting down.
GTGGAATGCAACTTATAAAATGTTTGATGTTGCATTAAAGTTTAAGAGGGTGTTTGATAGGATGTCTGAAGAATCAGTACCTTTTATGAATTATTTTCGTGAAAAGAATGAAAAAGGTAAGGAAAGGATAGGACCTCAAATTGAAGATGAATGGGAGAATGCAAAAGCTTTTGTACATTCAAAACTCCTACTTCTCAATTGATTTATCAATCCATGGTTGCATTGCAAATTGAGATTGAGAAAAGGAGTAATGATGAATCAGATCGAACTCTTAAAAGGGTTGCTAGTGCAATGAAACTTAAATTTGATAAAAAAAGTATTAGAGGGATTGGGATAACGTGAATCCTTTGATTTTTATTGCCAATGTTTTGGATTCGAGAAACAAGCTTCAAATGATCAAGGTTAGTGTAAAAAAATTAGTAGGTAATCAATTGAGAGTTGAATAAGTCATTGATATAATGAAAATGAATTTGGTAACTTTGTGGATGGAGTATAAAGGAATGAACGATGTCATGGATGTTGAGAAACAAAATGTGCAAATTGAGGATGCTAGTGGAGATGGTACTAGCATTGGTGGTGGTGATGGTCTTTATGATGAATTGTATGGTGATGTGGCTGAACAAAATTGAAAAACGATCTAATCAATCTTTCAATCTTTTGGAGTGGTGGAAAGGGGGTGAATCTAAGTACCCTATCCTTTCAATTACTGCAAATGATATTTTTGCAATTCTAAGTTCGACCGTTGCTAGTGAGTTGGTTTTTAGTTTGGGCAAGAGGGTTGTGGATCCTTTTAGGAGTAGTTTAAGTCCTAAAATGGTAGAGTATTGGTGTGAACTAGTGATTGGCTAAGAGGAGAGGAGATGAACTTTTATAAGGATCCAACCGATGATGACCTTGAATTATACAAGGAAATTGAAGAAATTGAAAGGGGTAAGAGTTTATATTATAAATTTTGTTAATAGTTTTTAAATTACTATTTTATGATATTTTTTGTTCACTCTTTTTAATTCTTCTTTTGTAGCTATAATTACCAATCAAGATTCTTGTCTAACTACCATCCAGTCCTAAGCTTGAAAAGGTTGAAAAGTAAGAATATATTTATTTTTTACACTTTAATATCTATAAATTGAAAATTGATTAAGTTTTATCTTTTGTAGGTCTTTGGAGATTATTGAAATTGAACGAGAATTGTATTTTGTATTGTTGAATTTGAATGAGAATTGTATTTTATATTGTTGAATTTGAACTAGGATTTGTATTCTCTTTTAATTTGTATTTGATATATTCAGTTATTTATGATTTTTATAATTAATTTAGGTATTTCGGTATGATTCGGCGTGTCGATATTTCGGTATGTACCGAAAATTCAGTATAGTACGATATACCGAGTTTTCGGTACAACATTCGGTATGAGAATTTTTATACCAAATTTTCGGTATGATAATGGTATGGCACGGTATGGTCCGATATACCGTACCGAACCACCCCTAGTTTTGATGGCAATCTCAATCTTAATTTGACTTTCCTTAATTGTGGATTCTTTCCCTTAATTTATGCTTGTGATTCCCTTTTCAAGATTATAAATTAAGGTGTTGGGTATCTTTATTTAGTGTGGGTTTAAAACATCTTTGTGTGAGTTATCTTTGTGTAAATTCCTTTGTGTGTGTAATCTTTGTGAGAATCCCGTCTTTGTGAGTCTCGTGATAGTGAAAGAAGAGGTTTGGTTTGTATGCCTGCACCGTCGCGGGGAAAGGAGACCTGAACCCGTATACAACACAATTAACGGTGGAGAAGGCGGCCCCAAAACCCAACAACTTCTACTGAATTTTTAACACGTGTCTTCTTTCATATTATAGGACGTTAATTGTTTTTTTAATATAACACGTGTCAACCATCCATCCATATAGTGAAATAAAATATAAAACATCAAAATTGAAACATGTAATTTTATTCTACGGGCAAAACCCAATCCACGACCCCAAATCCAATACCTTATGAATGGCATGACAATATCACAGAGTTAAGGAAGGAAATTTATGAATGGAGTCGAGTAGATCCGCTTGAGAACTTGGCTCGGGGTCTCGTCATTCGACCAGAGGGCTTCGGCTAGAGAGGTCTCTGTAAATTAAAGGGGGTGTATTCAATTGAGATTTTGTTGGATTTTGTTGGACTTTTAAAATTTGGGGGTATTCAATTTGGATTTTTAAAAGTCTTTTAAAATCTAGGGGTATTCAATACGGATTTTAAAAAGTCTTCAAAAATCTGTAGGTATTCAATAGTCTACGGATTTCAATACTTTATGGATTTTAATGGATTCTCTTCAAAAAAATATAAATAAATTTCACTCTTCAAAATCTCTTCTAATAAGGAGAGATTTCAACGGATTCTCTCAGAAAACTCTGAAGAGAAGAAAAAAAAACTTTGTTGTTCTGAACTTTACCACTTTTCACATTTGGTCACTGAACTTTACCACTTTTCACATTTGGTCACCCACATTTCATCACTATCAAAATTGGTCACTCACTTATTCGTCACTATCAAAATTGATCACTCACTTATTCTTTCTCTATCAATTTTGATGCTGCTGTTAGAGAATCCGTCATTTACTAACGGAGAAAAGGTTTTGAGCGTCAACTTTTATTTTCCCTCTTTTAATTCCTTAACCTTAAACCCCCAAACCCATTTTTTTTTTAAATTTTACTGAATTTATTTTCAATGTGGTTAAATTAATGGTGTGTGGTTAAAAATAGATTATCAAACCCGAATAAGTATAAATGGGGAAATGAATTCTAATAATTAACTATTTTGAAATAAGTTTCTATTCCCAATCATTATACAAATTCAATATGAAAATCAGTAATTGAAATATTATTCAAAAAAATCTAAAAAAACAGAGTACAAAAAGCAAGCCAAATTAGTCAAATTGTGGTGGGCATGTACTAGTTATTTACTCCGTTTTTATAATTATGGTGTGTAGTTTGATGTTTTATAATTATTGTATTCAGACTTGCTTTTGTACTCTATTTTTTTCAGATTTTTTTGAATAATATTTCAATTACTGATTTTCATGTTGAATTTGTATAATGATTGAGAATAGAAACTTATTTCAAAATAGTTAATTATTATAATTCATTTCCCCATTTATACTCATTCGGGCTTGATAATCTATTCTTAACCACACACCAGTAATATTAATTGAAGATAAATTCAGTAAAATTTAAAAAAAAAATGGGTTTAGGGGTTTAGGATTAAGGAATTAAAAGAAGAAAAATAAAAGTGGGCACTCAAAACCTTTTCTCTGTTAGTAAATGACGGATTCTCTAACAGCAACATCAAAATTGATAGAGAAAGAATAAGTGAGTGGCCAATTTTGATAGTGAGGAATAAGTGAGTGACCAATTTTGATAGTGATGAAATGTGGGTGACCAAATGTGAAAAGTGGTAAAGTTCAGTGACCAAAAGTGATATTTTCCCTTGTTCTTCTAACAAAATTTCAACTGCTAACTTACTACATTAGTCTCCTTCAAAAGCACTTGTTATTTGAAACAAAAAGATATACAACACAAAAACATTATAATTTTTTTTATTATTTCAGAATTTTACACTATAAAACTGGTTCATGGCTATCACAGCCCAGAAAAGTAGAGAAAAAACAGACATTCTTGCAAAGTTATCCATCTTCCTGCTCTTCTTCAAACGAAATAAAATCATCACCATTATTATCGTGAAAAAGATTACATCTCTATATTTTAAAATTATGTTCTTCCTTTAAAAATTATAGTATATTTTACACCGTTATGTTAGCAATAATATCTAATCGACGTCAATTCCCCATTACGTGGTGTTCGATATCATCTAAAAGATTTTGGTGGTTAAGGTCGTCACTCCATAAATGCAATTATTCAATCTTCACCATGCATCATTAAGAAATGTGATTTAGAGAATTTTTGGTATTTTCAAATCGCAATTCACAAGTTCACATTTCAAACACAAGCAGAGTTAGTATTGGCTTGTGTTGGATTACATAACTTTCTTCGGAAAGACGGCTCTGATAAATTTCCAGTCGAATATGAAGAAGATCAAGATTCACCACATTTCCACGAGAGGAAAATTTGGAATTGCTAAGCCAACTACAATAAAGAACTGAAGTTAATGCATGGAGAACTAGTATTGCTAATGTATGTGGGAAATGAGGCCGATGTATAACCGTGATGAAAATGAAGATGAAGATGAAAATAATAATGATGAATAATAAAAAAAAATTTTGAACTAATATATTTTTGGTATTTTTTTCTAAATAATTTAGATAATTTTTTTTTATATACAAGTGTGTTCGATATACGTTTGCATCAATAGTTTTAGGGGCGTAATTTATGAAAATCCATTTAAATCAATAAAAAAATGTGTATTTCAGAATCCTGTCAAATCTATGAAAATCCATATAAATCAATAAAAAAAGTCAGTCAAACTCTGCATAGAGTCTATGAATTTTCTAAATCCACTGACTTTTTTAAAGTCCAAAAAAATCCAACAGAATCTCAATTGAATACAAAAATGAATAAACACGAATATGAATTAAAAAATAATCTGATAATCAAGAAAATGTTTTGGTACAATTAATATCTCATGATTCTTCTAATTCTCTATTAGTTAAATTTGATTTGGTTGACTTTAGTTGACTTTGACTCGATTGTTCAAATTTGTCGGAGTTGAGTTTATTTTTAGGAGCTTGTTTGACAAGACACCAATCACCAATTTAAGGGGTTAAACACCTTGATTTTGATTCAAACGTTGTAGTTATAATAAACTTATAGTGCTTTCTACAGTGGCACAAAAAACATATGTGGAGAGATGTCGATCTAAGAGGTTTAATTAACACTTTAATCTTGGATCAAACACAATTCTTGACAATGTTGTTAAACGAACTGAGCTGCTTGTCAGCTCGCCTCAGCTCGAGCTCGTTTTTATACTCGATTTACTAACGTGCCGACTCGAGCTCGACTCGTTAGGCTCAATATTTATACTTTTTCTTTTAATTTCATTAGGCTCGACTCAGCTTGATTGGCTCTTTAGACTTGTTAACGAGTCAAGCCGAATTCATTTTTTGGCTCGTCAATGTTATCGAGTCAAGCCGAGCTCGATTCGATAAGAGCTCAAGTTGAACTCGAACTTCAAGTACTCGACTCAAATAACAACTCTAGTTCTTGATGAAGAACTCGAATAACTTTTGCGGAGACACGAAAGACTTTTACAGAGAAATTCTGATTGGAGAGGTGGAGCACCTTGATCTCGGATCAAATTAAACGTTGTTTTGATGAAGACCTCGAAGAACTTTTGCGGAGGTACGAAGTTCATCTTTGGAGTAATTAACGTCAACCGAAGGAGTGGAGCACCTTGGTCTCGATCTGATCAAACGTCATTCTTGATGAAGAACTTGTAGAATAACTTTGAATCACTAGACACGGTCTCTAGTATTTACAAAATCTAATGTATTTAATATTTTTGTACGAATTCCAAATAAATGAAATGAGACATTATTTATAGGTGTATAACATAAAATTTAAAATTCAAAATTTGATGGGTCAGATTTATTGGGCTTTCATAATCTGATAGACCTGCGAAATTCGTAGTTATCCGAGAAAATTTGTTGAGGCTACAAAATATGGTCGAAAATGGTCTTCGAATCATGAACTTGTTTGTATGCTAGACTTGCGTACACGAGTGTCACATTGAAATTGGTGACGGTTTGACAAGCTTACTTAATTTTACCCTCTATTTTGGTTTCCAATGCATGTGTTGTGCTGATTAGAACTGTTAAAATGGGCTAAGGGTGAGGGGCGGTCCATAACCCACCTTAACCCATCATTTTGCGGGTTTTGACGGGCCGATCCACGACGGGAACGGGTTGAAAAATACTGAACCCAACCCATGATGGGTTGCGGTCTAGTCCACAGACTTTTTCATAATATATTTATTTTTTACTTTTTAAATTTTATTATTAAAAATTTATACATAAATAATTACTAAAAAAAAAAGTATGAATAATTTTGGATAATTTTAATTAAATCCACAATATGAATAATTTTAATCTCTTATAATAAAAAAGTAAACATCAAATAAGATTTTTTGTTTAATTGACAAATCAATCGAACCTTAATATTGTTTAAATTCTTATTTCTGAAAGGGCAAAATCAATATATAATATTCAGCGAAAGTTTAATGGGCAAATCAACCCGACTATCAGTAACAAAAATATATAATATTCAACGAAAGTTTAATAGACAAATTAACTCAACTATTAGTAACAAATGTCAATTTGTAAATACACATATCACATTTGCACCACATGCTCTATCAATCTACTCATGATAATTATGCATTTATAAAGAAAGAAAGTTAAAAAAAAAATTCACGTCTACATCAAGTCTCTCTCTCTCTCTGAGTCATGTGAATACATGGACGACAAAAGTATATTCTCATTCTCAAATCTCAATTTTGTTTAGTAGTATAATATTTTGTAATTTTGTATCTTGATTTAAAGTTGAATTGAATCCATAAATTTTCCACATCTTTACTCACGGTCACAATTCAACTTAATAAAAACGTGTTACTACTTCATTTAACCTAAAAAAAAAAAAGCACGTTGGCCTATTCGCCTCGTCCGCGGTCCAACCCACCAAAATCTACAATTCATACGGGATCGTATTTTAAAAGGACTTGTATTATTCAATCCAACCCACCTTTTTAATAGGTGGAGACGGACCGATCCAACCGATCCAACCCATTTTGACAACTCTAGTGCTGATCATGTTGAGCCTGAAGCTTGGGTTGTAGCTGAGGCTGAGCTTAAAGCACATACATAAGCTGAGCCAGCGACGACAAAGTGGGATAGCTCAAGTGGTTAGAGCACCACTACCTAGGCCTTAGGTCCTGGGTTCGAGTCAAGGGTAGGAGAAAAAAGAGATGGATATTTAATTTTCCATAAAAAAAAAAGGAAAAAAGGGATGGATATTTAACTTTCCATAAAAAAAAAAAAAAAGCTGAGCCTGCGACTGAGTCAGAATCTGTCAAGATGAGGAGCTGCACCTACGTTACAACAGTTACTTTTTGGATTCAAAATCTAGAGTTATTAATTGAATGCATGGTGTCACGCTCTACATTACTAGGATGAAAATTTCAGATTATAATACAAACCAACACAAATTTTCCAAACAATAAATACTTATGAGTATGTTTAAGCTAGATAAATTAAAAAATAAATTACTGCTCCCTCCGTCCAAATGCATTATATGCAAATATTTTAATAATTTTTTTATTAATATATGTGTAAAATAGATATTTGTTAAAGGTATGATGAGGTATTATAAGATTCACGTATAAATAAAATAATTGTTTATATTTAATTTATGTATTAATTGAATGACAATTTAAATAAATTAATAAATGTTTATTTAATGATATAAGAAGACCTAACTCTACACTTAAAATCAAGGTGTTAAGTGAGAGGATTGGCTAGGCTTATAAACTCACTCAAGACCATCTCTCTATCCGATGTGTGTGGGATACCTTAATAAATGGTAGTGTAAATAATATTATTTAAAAAAAAATGAAAATAACAAAATTCGACGACTAAAAAAGAAAAACGACAGTAATGAAATTGGACGGATGTATAGGATAAAATTATGAGAAAATTTAAAAAAAATGATATACAGCCAGCATGCCCCAGGTTGACATCATCGTACAGTTACGGGGTGTAGAGTGTAGACACCTCATGTGAATGCCCATATCATCTTCATGTGGAAATTTAATTAATTTTGTATTCTTTTCTAGAAAGAATTAATTAAATAAACGAAAGATATATAGGTAGAGAGAATGGAAGAAATTAATTAATTATTAATCCGGCCATATGAATTATTGATAGGATAGGATTGGCCAACTTGGTGTTGGGGCCCGATTTAAGGCCAAATTTGGCACAGGCTTTGTGGGTGTTTCTATCTTTAATTTCTCTTTTCGGGGAAATGCCCCCCCCAAACAAAGTCTTGATGAAATTAACTACACAATTCCCATGTCTCCATATTTTCGTGTTCAATTATCTTCATTAGCCAACAAATGTGTATGTCCAATTCAAGCATCAAACCAAGAGTGACGGGTCCAATTCCTAAAATTTTATATGTTTCAATCCCTAAAATTTAACATTTGCAGTGACGGATCCATGATTTAAAATAGTACTTCCTTCTTTTCAAAGAAATCTAACCATTATATTTGGTCACAGAAGTTAAGAAATGTGATAGAATAATTAAATGTATTAGAAGTAATATGATTGAGGAGAAAAAAATATAATGAAATGTGAGAGAGTTTTGCTAAAAATGAATGAGTAGCTTTCATTTAGACAGACGAAAAAAAATTATATTATATTTTACTGAAACAGATGGAGTATTTAATAATAAAAGTAATACAATTCGATGCAACTTAAATCATAAAAAGTACATAAAGTCATTTTACCCGTGAGGATTGAGTAGTAATGTGTGCTGGCTTCAAAGACTTTGAGAGAATTGAAGCAATTTTAAAAGGTTGGACCTGAACTTTTCATTTTGTTGAGAGCAAAAAGTTGTTTGCAGGACCTTTTTAATTTGGGTTGGGTAACGAAACAGGAATGCAGCAAAAAAAATTTTGGGCCACAATTAATTTCTTTTTTTACCTATGATTTTAAAAAAAAATTATATTTTAAAATTTGTGCACATAAGGGGAAGGGAGGTGGTGGCGGCAGGGGGCAACTGCTGCTGTGGTGAGAAAGGAAGAAGGAGATAAATTATAGTTTTAAGGTGAATTCTGTTTAGTAAATAATTTATATAGAGAAAAGTGTACTTTGAACAATTCAAATGGGGTGCATTTAACATTCTCTTAATTGTACCAATTGGGAAAGTGCGGTTAACAAAGACGAAGGTGCAAATAGCCGTACCCAATAAGAAAACACAAACGTACTTATGATGAGTGTAGGGTGAACGCCGGACATGGGCTTGAGGGAGAACCCACTCATGATGTGGACCACAAAAGGGAGAGCCCACTCATAGGCTGATTAAAATGAAAAAAAAAAGTTGCTTTAAAAGTTCAGGTTATGACAATAATTCACATTTGGAATATGCATTTTTTATGTACACCCTTCGTCTCGTCTCACTTTTCTTTTGGAATATGCATCTTACATTTATTTATATCTCCCTTTATCCTCCATATGAAATCGCCAGTTTGAATCAGTAAAACATCGGTAGCGGATATAAAATTGAACTGAAATCTTATATAGAGTTGTTGGATTTTGGTTAGAGAATCTCAAAATCATTGTTTTATATATATATATATATATATATATATATATATATATATATATAAAAAAAAATTTAAAATCAACAGATCAAATCAAATTTTAAAAATTGAAATGAAACCGACAGTTCAAAAATTGAACCGAAATCGATGGAACTCAAGGTTCAATTCTGACTCTAATTATGTTGAATACAGAATATATATGATAAATAATGAATTTCACAAGTAACTTGTTCATATCAAAACATTGAAAGAAGTGAGACTAACATATAAACTTGATGGGTTACTGATTTTAGGTGCGCTTCATTGTGTGAGAATGCACCGGGCACCCCTCATATTTAACAAGTTTCTGAAAAATTGAAAACGGCAGTTTAAAACCCTATGATTAGTGTTCGAAAAAAGAAAAAAAAGTCATGACTATGTAACATTCTACATGCCATATAGTTTTAATCCACTGCGTCTAAACATGTCCGGGGATAAGGTAAGTTAAAAGTGGGAACGTTTTTTATTAAATATTAAATATTAAATTATAAATTTATTTTCAAGATGAAAAGATTTTTGAGTCACACTTTTGTGCATTCAATTGCATTTACAATTAAATCACAATTTTAATTTAAAATTAATATATTGAGTTAAAAATCCATTTGAACCATTAAAGAGTAAATTTAATTTACTGAAAATTCAATTGCATGTATACATTGAACACATAATAATTGTTATACATATTAAGTCAAATCTAGTTAATAAACCATTTTCTCAATAGATAAAGAGTGTGGTACACAAAAGAAAAGCTCACATTAAAGAGTATGCTATTATTTTGAAGTAAAATCAAGGGACATCGATTGAGTCCAAAAAAAAAAAAGTCAAATATTGTATCATCAAATGTTAGGAATAAAATGGGCCTGGGACATGACAAAATGCTTCAGCGGAGACCCAAGAAGAGGATAGAAACAAACTGGGCCTTAATTGGTAGGTCCATTTTTTTTGGATAAATTCATTTTATTTGATAAATAGTTATTCCTTGCGGTTCTTATCCAAAACTTCTACAATTTCTTTATTTTATTTTATTTTCTTTTATTTAGTTAATAATTAGAAAGGAAAACCATATTAAATGTTTTTGTATTCTTGCATATTTAATAAAAAGAATATGATGTTCTAGCTTCTCCTGCTACTTGTCTTTGTGTTTTAGGTGACCTTAATGTAGTGACAGGAACGCATGAGCGGAGTAGAGGTGCAAGGGCCACTCCTAGAGCATCTTTGGACTTCAGGGAGTTCATGGATGAGTCTGGTTTAGTTGATCTGGATACCTCAGTTCACTTGGGTGAATCGAAATGGTCCTCGGGGTTACATGGCTGCTCGGTTGGATAGAGTTTTAGCCAATCAGGGGTTCTTAGATCTTTGGGCTGGTGTTGATGTTATGGCTCTCCCTCGTCTCATGTCAGATCACCATCCGTTGCTTCTTATAGTCAGATCAGATTGGGTTCAGGTCAGACGTCCTTTTAGATTTCTCAGTATGTGGTGCCAGCACGACTCCTTTAGATCTGTTGTGGTTACTTCTTGGACTCAGCCGCAGTATCATCAGAATCCTAGGGTCCGAATTATGTGGAAGTTGATGAGACTCAAATCTGCTCTGCGGGTATGGAACAAGACGGTCTTTAGGAATGTGTTCACTCAGATTGAGACGGCTACACGTTATCTTGAAGATATCCACCATCGTATCGAGTTGGAGGGAGATTCGGATGCTAACTTTGCAGAAGAGATTCAGGCTCAGGTTGATTTGAACCGATTGTTCTCTGCCAGACATGAATTCTACACACAGAGAAATCGCTTGCAGTGGTTGACTGATGGAGATAGGAACACCCGCTTCTTCCACGTCTCCCAACGCATCAGGAACTCCAGGGGTAGTATTGCTTCTATGGTTATTGATGGGGCCCTCAACACGGACTTGGACACCATTAGTTCCCACGTGGTTGCCTATTACTCTCAGTTGTTACCGATGACCCGTCTGCGCCTTTTGATGCCTCAATTCTTGATTGTTTTATGGATATTGTGGTGACTGCTGACCAGAATGCCCTTTTGTTGGGTGTTCCCTCAACTGATGAGATTCGTTGTGCAGTCTTTGGGATGGATGCCTCGAGCGCCCCGGGGCCGGATGGATTTGGGGGATCCTTCTTTCATAGTTGTTGGGACATTGTGGATCAGGATGTCATAGCTGCTGTCAGACACTACTTCATTGCTAGATTTCTGCCACCTGGACTGAATTCGTGCTTCATGGCGGCCTTGATTCCTAAGACTGAGGGGGCCAGTCGGGTGGAGGAGTTCAGGCCGATTGTGATGGGTAACTTCATCTTCAAAGTCATGACCAGGGTTCTGTCGTCGAGATTGGGTACTTTTATCAGCGGCTATCTTTCTACATATCAGTTTGGGTTTGTTCCGGGGAAGCGGATCCACACGTGCATCGCATTGGCCTTAGATGCCATTAACACCTTGGACTATCCGAGGATTCGTGGGTATATGGCGCTGAAGGTTGACATGATTAAGGCTTTCTATACGATCTCTTGGCAGTTTTGGAGGCGGTGTTGGTTAGAATGGGTTTCAGTGCACCATTTGTCTCTATGGTTAGGGAGTTATGGACTCGGCTAGGATATCGGTTCTCATTAATGGGGAGTCGAAGGGTTACTTTTCTTGCACTAGGGGTGTCCGTCAGGGTGATCCTCTGTCTCCTTTGTTGTTCTGTATCGCGGAGGAGGCTCTTGGGAGATGGATCGATTGGGAGACAGATAGAGGTAGACTTCAACCCATCCGTAATGTCCCCCGCTACCTCTTCTACGCGGATGACATCATGATATTCTTGCGAGCTACAAAGGCCAATGTCAGGAAACTGCATTCCATCTTACAGGGCTATGGGCGACTTTCGGGTCAGATCTATAGTCCTCCGAAGTCCAGGGTGTTCTTTGGGAGAGCTGTCCCCCTGAGTCTGCGTCGTCGAACGTTCAGGATTACTGGCATCGCTGAGGGCTCACTCCCCTTCATATACTTGGGGGTTCTGATATTCCGCGGCAGTCCAAGGAAAACACACTTACAATCGGTGGCAGATTCTGTCATAGCTAACTTTAGTAGGTGGAAGGGTAGCACTTTGTCCCTTGCCGGTCGTCGTTTCCTGATTAACTCAGTCATTACAGCCTCTTTGGTACATTCGATGATGGTCTACAAGTGGCCCAGTTCTTTGCTACGACAGGTGGAGTCGGCTATTAGGAACTTCCTTTGGAAAGGGGATGAGAACCGTAAGAACGGGGCTTGTTCGGTTTCTTGGCAGCGGGTATGTGCCCCATTGGGGGAAGGAGGACTAGGGGTTCGTTCCATCCGACTGGCGAACGCCTCATTTCTCTGTAAGTTGAGCTGGGATATTCTTTAGAACAAATCGCCAGATACGGAGCTCCTGCATCGAAGGCACTTTAATTTAGAGCACAGACTGAGACCTTATGGTAGAGTCTCTTCTATTGGCCCGAATCTTCGTCCGCATGATACAAGACTTAGAGATGGCTCGAGGTGGCTCATTGGCAGAGAATCTCGTGTCAGCTTTTGGGACGACAATTGACTCGGTTATACTATCTTTGAAAGGATGGGTCTGCCTGACTGGTTCGCTTCCACCCTCACTTCCACGGTTAGGGATATCTTCTATGATGATTGTTGGCACTTCCCGAGGTGCTTTATCATGAGATTTACGGAGATTGTCAGAGATATCCTACAGATCACGGTGCTTAGGGGACCTGACAAACGTATTTGGGAGGGCTCACTCTCCGGGGAACTCTCTTCCAGCATGGCATATGATATGCTCAGATCACCCCTACCCAAGCTTGGATGGGCATCATGGATCTGGAGCACCTTCATTCCCATGTGTCGTTCTACTGCGATTTGGAGAGCGGTTTGGGGCAAGCTGCCCACAGCGGACTGGCTCTCTTCTTTTGGGATTCAGGGGTCGTCGATCTGTATGCTGTGTCGCGGGAATTCTGAGTCGCTTGACCATCTGCTTGCCCATTGTCCGTTCACATTGGAGATTCTACGCAACTTGACTCACATGTTTGGGGTCACGATTCACACTGGGGTCAGCTTCTTAGATATCTTCCTCTAGGCCACTAGAGTTCGGTTGGGTCCACATTCTTTGGAGTTGTAGAGGGCGGGCTTCATCACTGCTATTTGGGCCGTTTGGACTCTACGGAATAAGGTGATATTTGATGGGGTTTCACCCTCTGTTAGGAGATGTATGGCTCAGATCATTTCGGGCATCAAGGAGGCCAACAACATAGCTAGGGGATATTCGGACGGTACAGTTCGGGATCTACTAATTGCTAGGGCTCTTAGCGTTTCGAACAGACATAAGCCGACGAGACACGGTTCATCTGTGATTTGGTTCCCGCCTGATCCGGGTTGGTATAAGGTTAACACGGACGGAAGTGCCTCTTCTTCCCCGGGTAGTCTGCATGCGGGGGCGGTCTTCAGGACGTTCAGGGGATTTTTCTTGGCTGCGGTTGCTACTAAGGTAGGCTGGGGCCTCCCTCTTGAGGCTGAGTTGGCAGCGGTACTTATGGCCATCAAGTATGCACATGATCAGGGTTGGCACTTCCTCTGGATAGAGTCGGATTCAGTTCTCACGGTTGACACTTTTATGAGCTCCAAACCTTCCATTCCTTGGCGTTTGCAAGGTCTTTGGAGCAAGATCCACCCTCTTACGCAGGAAATGCACATTCGATACACGCACGTCTTCAGAGTGGCCAATCAGGCTGCTGATGCTGTGGCCAAGGCTGGCCTTGACTGTATTTGGAGGGGTTACCCCCCGGATTTTTTACTCTCATTTATGCACAATGATTTGTATTCAGTTTTTTATAGACATTGATCTTTAGAGAAGTGTACCTTTTTCCCTTGACCTGGGTTTTGTCCCTAAGGAGGGTTTTCCCAGGCAAGGTTTTAATGGCGCTCCGGCCTCTGGCTCGACCTGTGAGCTTATGGTCCTAGGTTTTCTTCTTTTATTTGATCTACCTTTTATTGCTAATAAAAAGAATATGAAAAGATAAAAATATCTATTAAGTAGCCCATATATTGTTGGGCCTTTATTATCATTGTTAGAAGACAGGGTAATTATAGAGGAGCGGTTGTGAAACTAAAACTTGGACTGATAAATTTGGGTGTGGGTTATTTGCCCATCCAGGAATGTTAGATTCACTACCCTGATACACGTACCTCTTAAAAAGACGTAAGATAGATGCACCCTATTGAAGTATACGAGCATGCATGTGCACATGCAAACCCTCAAAACCCTTATGCACCTCACATGTCTATAAAATCGTCTAGAAGAAGAGTAGTTCCAAGTTAGTTATATTTAACAATAGTTAGTTAGAATAGAAGGCTCTAGAATTTGAGCATTCTATAAATTGTACAATTCACATATTGAATAACAAGTTCAAAATATATTTTTCAACATGGTATCATGAGAGCAGGTGTTTCTCATGATTTAGTGTGTTGTTTTACAGATTCTACTCGTCTTCCTCATCGTTTCTTCAAACCTTCATGTTTCCTTTTTCTGTAACCGCCTTGTTCATCATCTAACAACTTCTTTTCTTCAGCTTTCGATCCAATTCTTTCGATGTTCTTTATCTATGTTTCTGTTTTCTATTAATCGATCATGTCTTCTACTCCAAACACATCCAATGTTCTTCCTCGTTTCATAACTCTCTCGATTCGTTTGGATAATGACAACTATCCTTTTTGGAAAAATCAAGTTCTCGCATCTGTGCGAGCTCATTTCTTTGAAGATGTTCTTCTTTGCAAAGTTGTGCCACAGAATCTGTCGGAATCTACATCGGATTCGATTTCGTGGCAAAGAAAGGATCAATTCCTCCTTAGTTGGCTCCTTAGTTCTGTTTCTGAGTCGATGTTGGACCATGTCAGCAGGTGTGAGCATTCATTCCAACTATGGCTCACGTTTGAAGCTCTATTCCAATCGCAATCCAGTGCGAAGACAATGATTCTTCGCTTGCAACTTCAAACATTGAGGAAGGGTGATCTCAGTGTTGATGAGTTTATACTTAAGATGCGATCAGTTGCAGATGGTTTGTTTCATGCTGGACAACCAATTAGGGATGATGAATTGACCTTGTATATCCTTGGTGGTCTTGGAGCTGATTTTGATGCGGTCGTGGTCTCTCTCACCACAAGAGGCTCTGTTCCTTCACTACCAGAAGTGCAATCTATTCTTCAGGCCTTTGAAATGAGATTGTATAGTCATACTAATCATTCATTGAACATTGTTGGTGGTCAAATAACTCCTTCTCCTTCACCATTAGTAAATGCAGCAGCTCGAACCAATGCATCTGGATCTTCCAATGGCAATGGCAGGGTGTTTAAAAAACCTAAAGTAGTTTGTCAGTTGTGTGGCCGTAAGTATCATGTGGCTGCAAAGTGTTTCAAACATTTTGATCAAGCCTTTCATGGTCTGGAACTGTCCAGACAATTCAATTCTTCTCCTCGTCCATATACTAATCCTGCTCCTCATCCAGCTCAAGCAAATGGTGTTGCAGTTCCTATATCACATACTGGTTCTTTCTGTTTGCCTGCTTGTGATATATTGTCTTGTGCTTATACTCATGCACATAATGGCCTTATTGAGAGAAAGCATCAACACATCACTGAACTTGGTCTTGCAATGCTTGCTAAATCAAATTTATCCATGTGTTTCTGGTGGCATGCTTTCTCTACAACTGCACATTTGATCAATATCCTCCCCACACCTACACTACACCATACCTCTCCTTTTGAAATGATTGATCACAAGCCACCTGATTATCACTCACTTAGGGTTTTTGGGTGTGCTTGTTTCCCTTTTCTTCGTTCATACAACTCCTCAAAACTCCAATTCCGTAGTTCTAAGTGCATTTTCTTAGGCTACAGTCCATCACAGAAAGGCTACAAATGTTTATATCCATCTGGCAAAATTTATATCTCAGCCTCAGTGCAATTCAATGAATCTGAGTTCCCTACATTCACCAGACATCAAACTCCACCTACATCATCACACTTCTTCTCAGCTCAACTACCCATATCTGATGCTCATGTTCCCATTCCTCCCTCTCCCTTATCCAGCCTCCATCACTCATGTCCTGCTGTGCCTCAATCTCCCATTTCAGATGCTCATCTCCCTTTGCATAGTGATTCTTCCTTCAATTCCACCAGAAATGCTATCTCCCCAACTAATTCCTCCTCATCTTCCACCAGGTACAAATTACCTTCCCCAACACCCTCAATCTGTCCTGTTCCCCATCCCTCTCATTCTATGAAAACTCGATCCAAATCAGGCACATTCAAACCTAAGGTGTTCACATGCACCTCACCCATTTCTGAACCCACCTCAGTAAAAGAAGCTATGTTGAATCCAGATTGGCAACAGGCCATGCAGTTGGAGTATGATGCTCTTATTCAAAATGACACATGGACTTTGGTGCCTCCATCTTCTGTGATTCATCCAATCACTACAAAGTGGATCTTCAGGGCTAAATACAAGAAATATGGATCAGTTGAAAGATATAAAGCTAGGCTGGTGGCTAGGGGTTTTCAACAACAAGCTAGGGTGGACTACTTTCATACTTTCAGTCCAGTTATCAAACCTGTCACACTTAGAATTGTCTTCACTCTTGAAGTTTCAAAAGGTTTGTCTATCCAGCAGGTGGATATCAACAATGCATTCCTAAAGGGGGATCTCCATGAGACAGTTTACATTGCACAACCAAAAGGTTTTGTTGATTCTAAACATCCATCTTATCTCTGTAAGCTCAGAAAAGCATTATATGGATTGAAACAAGCTCCCAAGGCCTGGTATGATACCCTTAGAGCATTTCTGGTTGATCAAGGGTTCACTCACTCAACTTCAAATCACTGTTTGTTCCATAGGTTTCTCAAATGGAAAGATCACATTGCTTCTTGTATATGTTGATGATATCTTGATCACTGGATGTGATTCAAGTCTTGTGCTACACCTTATTGAAACTCTTCACTCTCATTTCTCTCTTAAGCATTTGGGAGATATCAACTATTTTCTTGGGATAGAGGCACATGCCACTTCCAATTCCATCAAGCTTACACAGTCCAAATACACTACTGAACTCATTTCCAAAGCCAATCTTGAATCATCTAAACCCTGTTCCACTCCACTATGTCCCTCATCTCAACTCTCTCTTTCTGATAGCCCTTTGTTTGATAACCCCACTCTATATCGTAGCATAGTTGGTGCTCTTCAATATCTCACTCTCAGTGTTAACAAACTCTATCAGTTTCTGCAAAATCCCACATTAAATCATTGGAAAGCTTGTAAACGAGTCTTTCGTTATCTAAAAGGCTCTATATCTCATGGTCTCTTGTTTTCTAAAGTTTCTGATTTCAGGTTGCAAGGATATGTTGATGCAGATTACGCCTCAAACATTGATGATCGAAGGAGCACATCCGGTTTCTGTATAACTCTAGGTAGTAATCTCATCTCATGGAGCTCTAGGAAGAAAAGTGTTGTTGCACGAAGCAGTACCGAAGCAGAGTACAAGGCTCTTGCATTGGCCACCACTGACATCTTGTAGATCTCCAGCTTGTGCAAAGAGTTTTGTATTCCCACCTCCACACCGGCTATTTTTTGGTGTGACAAACAGGGCGCCATAACACTTGCCTTTAGTCCAGATTTTCATTCCAAAATTAAACACATTGAAGTCGACGTCCATTTTCTAAGGGAAAAGGTCCAGGCCAAAATTCTTGACGTTCGATACATTCCATCTAAAGATCAACCTGCTGATTTACTCACCAAGCCCATTTCTGCGGCTCGTTTTGCTCGACTGGGAGCTTGGCTCAATCTTTCTTAAATCTGAAGGTCATCCATTTTCTTCCGGGGTGTATTGAAGTATACGAGCATGCATGTGCACATGCACACGCAAACCCTCAAAACCCTCATGCACCTCATATGTCAATAGAATAATCTAGAAGAAGAGTAGTTCCAAGTTAGTTATATCTAACAATAGTTAGTTAGAATAGAAGGCTCTAGAACTTGATCATTCTATAAATTGTACAATTCACATATTGAATAACAAGTTCAAAAAATATTTTTCAACACACCCCCTCTAATTACTTTTTATACCCTCTTCTCTCCAAATTTTCTATGATAAATGCACACATACGAAAACCCTAAAATTTCCATCTTCTTCCCCACTTCTACTTCCTCTTTCTTCCTCCCACCCCTTTAACCCGCCGCCCCAACGCTGGCCGCAACCCAACTTCCCCACCAAAGCCGCCATCTCCTCCTCCCTCCTCCTTCCTTTCTTCCTCATTTTTTTTTAAAATTAATTTCGGCAACATTGCGGCGGCGGCGCCACCTCCTCCTCCCTCGTCCAGCGCCGCCCCCGCCCTACCTTGCCCCGCACAAACCGCCCCTCCTCCCTCACCCAACATTGCGACCGTCGTTTCCTCCTCCATCCACCCACTTTTTTTTCCTTACATTTTTGTAGCAAGCGTGCGCCGCCGCCGTATCCTTTCCCACCGCCCTGCTTGCACCAAACTGGCCACCATCCCCACTTCTCCCTATACGAGAACGCACAAGTTTGAATTTTTTTAATTTTCAAAAATAATGTGTAGATGAGAGTGTTTATGGTCGACACATTATTATCGAAAAATTTAAATTATTTTAATTTTTTTAATATTTCATTCGACGAAATCTTATCGACGAGAGTGTTTATGGAATATGGTCGATACATTATTGTCGACCATATACCTTATTTTCGACAAACCAGTGTCGACCATAAACATTATTTTTTACATTGATTTATCGAAAATAAGTCAAATAATTTTTTTGAGATTTCTAATTTTTTTTTTTTTGGAAATGTTCGGGTGGGTGGCGGTGGAGGCAACGATGGGTCTTGGAGGTGATGGCGGCAGCAACCGTGAGAGGCGACGCCGACTACTACAAGCACTACAAGAAAACTATAATTTAGCCGTGAAAAAATTTATCGCTAATTCTAATATTTTCGTCACTAACGTGAGTTATCGATGAAATAATTTTGTTTTGGGATTTGTTGCTATACGCCCGTCGCTAACGTGTTTGCGACAAAAAAATTAAGTTTATCGCTAATGTTTGCGATGAAAATATGAGTTTCATCGCAAAATATTAGCGATGAAAATTTGAGTTTCATCGCAAGATATTAGCGACGAAAATATAAGTTTCATCGTAAAATATTAGCGACGAAAATATGAGTTTCATCGCAAATGTTTGCGAGGAAATCAAACATTTGTCGCAAACACGTTAGCAACGGGTGTATAGCAACAAATCCCGCGATGAAATTATTTCATCGCTAACTCACATTAGCGACGAAAATATTAGAATTAGCGACAATTTTTTTCGTGTCTAAAATAGTAGCTCCTTACTTCGTGGCTAATTTTTTTGCGATAAATATTTTAATTTTGTTGCAAATGTTAGTGATGAAACTCATATTTTTGTCGCTAATATTTGGCTATGGATATCCGATTTACGAATCGTTTTCTAAACCCACTTTCACACTCGACCAACCCGTACCCAACCCACACCCGACCCGCCCCAACCGAACTCAACCCGCACCCATTTATTTGGCTATGGATATACAATTTACAAATCGTTCTCTAAATCCACTTCCGCACTCGTCCAACCGAACCCAACCCACACCCGACCCGCCCCACATACCACCTCCCTCATTTTATTTAAATGATTATTTATTTGGTTTTCGTGGGAATTGATCCCAGGTGGATTGGCGCCCATAGGTCTTTGGTTCAGTTTTTAATATTAATTATATATGTATTCAATTGTTACAAATTTAGTTAATTTTACTCATTTAATAATTTATTTCACATATATTAATTGATTAGTTTTTAACTTGTAAAAATTATATATATATATATATATATATATTAGTATATATATTGTAATTTTTAAAACAATTCCAATTGTAAAAAATCAATGTTACTTTAACAATTCCAAATAAATAATAAATATTACATCCAATCTTCATCCTCTCATCTTTATGTCCATCTTCATTGCATCATCATATTTATAAATATTTTTATAAACATTCAAACCGATTTATAAGACACAAAATTTAGAGAATTATTAAACATTTAATTATATAAGCCGATTTTCTTGATTTAATATGCATAGTTGAAGTAGTACTCTTCCCTCATTCTTAGTGGGAATAACAATAAATAATTAACGAAATCAAGAAAACAGAAAAACATAAAACAAATTATACAATGAAATCAAGAAATTATACCCCAAAATAAATCAAATAAAAAACTTAATATGTCAAATTAATGAAAAAAAAGTAAATGAAATTATATTGATCCTATTATTTCAAACATCGTAGTGTTGGAATCGTCTCTATAATTTTACATTGTGCATGCACTCAAACTTTTTTCCTTTATTATGTTTAAACGACAACCATTTTTAATTCATGAGAATTAAACATGAAAAAATCTATCTCGTTACTAAAATATTAGAGACGAGATATAATTTTCATTATTGTTCTGATTATTAACAATAAAATAAAATATTGTGTTGCATGATAATATAGTGATGAAATATTTTGATTTTCTCTCGAATATTAAATCCACAAAATTAGTCATGCAAATTTCAATTTTATCGCTAAAACATTAACGATGAAATATAATTTTTATTGTTATTCTTATTATTAACAACAAAATAAAAGAATTTGTTAAAAGTGTAGGGATGAAATATTTTAATTTTGTTGCAAATATTAATTCCAAGAAATTAGGCACAAAAAATATATTTCATCGCAAAATAATAACGACTAAATATAATTTTTATTGTTGTCCTGATTATTAACAACAAAACAAAAGAATTTGTTGCTAGTTGCAAAAATTAATTTCAAGGAATTAGTCACGAAAAATTCTATTTCATCGCAAAATATTAGCAACGAAATATAATTTTCATTGCTGTTCTGATTATTAACAACAAAATGAAACAATTGGATGCTAATATAGCGATGAAATATATAAATTTCGTTGCAAAAATTAATTTAAAAAAATTAGCCACGAAAATTTCTATTTTATCGCAAAATATTAGCAACGAAATATAATTTGCATTGTTGTTCTTATTATTAACAACAAAATGAAGCAATTTGTTGCTAATATAGCGACGAAATATATAAATTTTGTTGCAAAAATCAATTTCAAGAAATTAGCCACGAAAATTTATATTTCATCGCAAAATATTAGCAACGAAATATAATTTTCATTGTTGTTCTTATTATTAACAACAAAATGAAGCAATTTGTTGCTAATATAGCGACGGAATATATAAATTTTGTTGCAAAAATCAATTTCAAGAAATTAGCCACGAAAATTTCTATTTCATCGCAAAATTTTAGCAACGAAATATAATTTCCATTGTTGTTCTGATTATTAACAACAAAATGAAGCAATTTGGTGCTAATATAGCGATGAAATATATAAATTTTGTTGCAAAAATTAATTTTAAGAAATTAGCCACGAAAATTTATATTTCATCGCAAAATATTAGCGACGAAATATAATTTTCACTGTTGTTTTGATTATTAACAACAAAATGAAGCAATGTGTTGCTAATATAGCGATAAAATATATCAATTTTGTTGCAAATATTAAATCTAACAATTTAGCGACGAAAATTTATATTTCGTTGCTAAAAATTGATTTTAGCAATGAAATTTAGATTTGTCGCAAAATTTTCGTCGCTATTCCCCCTGTTTCTTGTAGTGAAGGCTGCTACCATTAGAATTAGGGTTAGGGTTAGGTTTTCAATTTATGGAGAATTGTATTTATTATGAATATATTACTAAAAGGATAAAATTGATACTTTGTATGAATATTTAATTAATATAAGTGAAGTGAGAGTGCATCTAACATACCTGAAGGCACAAATAACCCACGCCTAAGTTTTGTTTGTTCAGATTAGCTCAGTGGGCTGCATGTTATGTATTGGGCCCAAAATATGCTCATTTTCAAAATTATTTTATTCAAAAACTTGTATGAATTTTTAATTTATTTATATTACTCCTTCCTCATAGATTTGTGCATAATTTTTTTTTTTTAAATATAGTAAAATAAGGATTACTGTGAGATCCATTGTAAATAAACTGATTGTTTGTCAATAAAATAAAATGACAATTTGAGTAATTAAGACAATTAAGTAAGATAAAGTGATAATTTCCATAAAACGATATAAAAATAAATTTAATGGAATGACTAACAAGTGAGAATATGTAATTCCCCAAACTTTTTTTAAAATATATATAATTTATTTTATTTTCAACAAGAGAAATTTCAAATATTTATCTCCCTCAAATTCCTAACCGGTACAATTTTTAAGACAATTTATAGTATTAAAAATTCATCATTTCCACCGGCAGTTTAAAAGATGGGTAACATTTTGCATTTTAACCTTTGTAAATTAATTTATAGAAATTTCAATTTAAAGCACACATTATTTTAGTAACCCCTCTTCCCACATGCGTTTCTTATTGTTATAAATATTAAAGTTAATGGATTTAAATTATTAATGTAACAGTAATCGTTTCATATGTATAATTGCTTCTCTCTTTCCCCATATGTTATATATATATATATATGTATGCTATTGTGAGCAGAAATCAGAAGATCATTGCAAGTTTATTATTATATTAAGTATTACTTTGGAATTAGTATAGTTTAAAAAAAATACAATTCTATGTTATTCTATGTAACACGGCAAGGCGGCGATAACTATGAAAAATAAATCATGCGATGTTTCCACGTATTACTTTGACGTTCATCTATCGAGGTGGGTTTTAATTGCTTTAATCTCTACAGTGGTTGGTAGAGCTCTATTGCAATGTTATTCTTTATTTAATGTTTTAGATAAATGTTTGAGTTAATTGTTGCTATGTGAATTCATTTATATTGTTATGATCTATTGGCAAAGTTTATATATTGGCAAAGTTATTATTCTATTGGCAAAGTTTGTGGCAAAGTTATCTAATAGCTAGGGGCTCCAGATGGGGTCCGGGACCGACGGGTCTTCGGGTGTAACCCGCCGTGCTCACGTGTGGAACTATCTTAGTCATTAATTTGGCTTTGGGAAGGTCCACAAACATGCGATTGAAAAGTCTACATGTGGGAATACCTTAGTCATTAATTTGGCTTTGGGAAGGTCCACAAACATGCGATTGAAAAGTCTACGTGTGGGAATACCTTAGTCATTAATTTGGCTTTGGGAAGGTCCAAAAACATACGATGGTTCACAAAACTCTATTGGCAAAGTTACAATGGCAAAGTTGGCAAAGTATCAATGGCAAAGTATATGTGGCAATGTGAATGTTATTTGCTAAGTTGCAATTACTTGATTATTTATTTTTAGCATTAACTATTGAATGACTTAAATCCCACTGAGTGTGCTTGCATGCTCACCCCCAACAATTTACAATTTCAGGTTGAAGAGTTGGATGGCGAGGAGTGGTGATGGGAGACGATCTATTTAAGAATAAAAGACTATTTGCACACATGTCTATTAAAATTAAGTTATGATTTTTATTATGAATGTTTTATTAACAAGTTAATCGCGAACTTCTTGATTTTATTATAATTGTTTCCGCTGCAATACTTAAAGTAATTTTTATAGCCATTGCGTCCCTTTATTTTAACGTTATAAATTTAAGATTCAATTTTTGGCACGTTAAAATTAGTTATTTTAACTACTTTTTAAAAGGTCAATATTTTTAAATTTGGGGCGTGACAGAATAAATTTGGTGAATGAGGGAGTATATGACTTGTGGACTTATAACTTTAACCGAATCATATTTTAAAACAAAGTTAAGTGTAAACATTAAAGTTGAGCTATGTCTCGTGCATAATATTGCCTCACACAATATCTTCTCTAACATAAGGTTGCGTTTGGAGTGGAGGGTTTGATTTGAAGAGGCATTTTAAATGAAAGGAGTTAAAAATCCATGGATTTCAAATGACATGGTTTTAGTGAGGATTTGAAATCTCTCTCAATTTTAACTAAAAAGTGTGTTGACACAAATCTAAGTATTTGAAATCCATTCATAATCCAAACATGTAGAATGAATTTGGACCGTGGATTTGAAATCCATAAGCCCAAATCCACCCAACCAAACGCAACCTAAGGGCATGTTTGTTTTGGGATTTTGAGGATTTTGAAATCCGAATTTCAAAATCTAGTGGATTTCAAAATCCTAATGTTTTTTATGTTTTGTGTTTGTTTTGAGATTTAAATAGGGTAGGATTTAACTTTATAGTATAGGATTATAGGTTTTATAGGTATTTATATAGGGTTTGTAGGTATTTATAGAGTTGACTTTTATAGGGTTATAGGGTGGGATTTTGAAATCCTGAATCAAAATCCCAAACTGTAACGGGGGTGGAGTTTCGAAATCCCAAATCCAGATTTCCCATCCCAAAACAAACATGCCCTAAATACCTATAAATACTTTGGGATTTTGATTCAGGATTTCAAAATCCCACCCTATAAATACCTATAAACCCTATAAAAGTCAACCCTATAAATACCTATAAACCACCTATAAAATCTATAATCCTATACTATAAAGTTAAATCATACCCTACATAAATCTCAAAACAAACAAAAAACAAAAAAAACATTAGGATTTTAAAATCCACTAGATTTTGAAATCCGGATTTCAAAATCCTCAAAATCCCAAAACAAACATGCCCTAAAGGAATTTGGTGTGAAATGATCTTATATCTGAGACGGTGCTCCACATTAGTATTTGTATTGTTTTCTTCTTAAAAATATTATTGAGCTGAAGTCTCATAAACACATCTCATACACTCTACAAAGATAGTCATGATTTTATTTTTAATTTATTTTAAATTATAGTCATGCCTCCTCAGTGGCGGACCTACTCAGTGCCCGGGGGCCCGTGGGCCCCCACTAATTTTGTAAATTCATTAGGGGTATTTTGATAATTTCACACAAATTAAAATTAATACTATGTTATATAATTATTTGCACACTATTAATATAAAAATAATCCACAAAATTAATATATATTCGAACATCATTTTAAGAATCGTCACTCATTGAGTCTACATTTTACCCTACATTTCACTAAATCTATTTTACGTCCTACTAAATCCTCCTCACACCTTATCAAATCACTCAAAATAATACTCCCTCCGTCCCACAAAAATAGTCACATTTGACTTTACACACAGATTAAGAAAAATCAATAAATGTAGTCAAATTTAGCTAATGTGTCAATTTTACCCTTAGAATCCCATACTTCAAAATCTGCTATGCATTAATTACTCTTATTAACTAGGGGTAAAATTGACAATAAAGCATTTAATACTAAAGTAAAAGAGGAAATGTGGCTATAATTTGGGACATCTAAAAAAGGAATACGTGGCTATCTTTGTGGGACGGAGGGAGTATGTTTTTTTATTTGACTCTACACCACTAAATTCAATTTTTTTTAAAAGTGAATCGGTTAAAATGTGCAAGTTATCACGGAACAGATGAAGTATTAACTTCTACCAAAACATAGCAAAAGTCAACTTATTCGATCAATTTAATTTAATGAAATGTGACGTATTGACAATTTTATAATGTGAAATTTTGATGAAAATAATGAGTACGTATTATTTTATCTTTATAATAATGTTAATCGGGCCCCCCTACCGAAATTTTCTGGGTCCGTCACTGTGCCTCCTTATATTAAAAGTGTGTAAATTATTTAAAATACCTTAAATTATTTTATAATAATTATTTTTATTCAATAAATAAGAGTATTATCATAAATTTTATACGTAAGATTCAGAATTCCAAGCACAATAACTAATTATTTATTACTCCATAAATTTTCAAACATGAGTATATGAGGGAGTATAATAGAGTAGAAGGGATTGAAATTCCTTATTCCACTTTTTATGTTCGCATTAATTTTATTCTATTATATGGATAATTGACATGTATCATATTACAAAATAATTAACGTCATATAATATTGAGGGCGACACATGTTAAAGATTCAAGATTCAAGAATGTAGAATGTCAATGGAACACGAAAAAATAGTATAGAGAAATCAAACCGGAGTAGAAGAGGCACATGCATCTCATATAAATTGTTATTTTATGACACTAGCTAGTACGTACGTTGAATTTCAAGAACAAAAACAAATTATCCTTGCAGTGGGTCAAAGGCCCCCACCACAAGTTGTGGATTAGTATTTGCAACTTGATTTCTTCCTTTTTAATTTTCCTTTTGATGTTAAATGTTGGCATGGGCCATGGAGGAGGATTTTAAAGACAGAGTAGTGATTCGGGTGGAATTTACACGTTTTAGAGGCACATGTGAAGCGTATTTTGATGTGGATTTCATTGATTTATGCATTGAATATGATTGTTTAAGCCGAAATGAGAGAAAGGTTGTGTTTTGTCGATTTTGTAGGAAATACGATGGAATTTGGAGCAAAACATCAACCATACTTTACTGGATCAGTAAGAGGAGTGCACTGTTGGATTCGTCTCGAAAAACGGAGTGGAATAGCCAAAAGAATCGAGTCAATCGGACACCCGAGGCGAAAGTTATGCACGAAACGAGAAAGGGCCGAAGTCGGCCGAGCACCATGCTCGAGCTGGCCGTGCTCGAGCTGGCCGTGCTCGAAACAGGGATTTTTGGGCCACGATGGAGCATTTTTGGTGCCTTTTGTCCATTTTCGGTGCCTTTTGTCCATTTTGGCCATTTTTTAGGGACTAACTTGCAATTCTTGCACCCAAACCCTACCCCAACACTAGATAAGCCCCATTTCTTGAAATCCAAGACATTCTCCCCCAATTCTCCCCCAATCCACACATAGTTACACATACTTGGAGGTGTTTTGGCCATTTTTCTCTCAATTCTTCATCAAATCAAGGAAGAAAGGATGCAATAGCTCCCAAATTCCATTCCCTACCACATTCTAGACTAAGCTTTCTCTTTCTTTTCCTTTTTATTTAGTTATTTCATTTGGATTTTGTAATTTCATTATGCTAGTTAGTAGCTAAACAATTTGTGGTTCTAAGGCATTGTAGAGATTTGGATTGATGTTTATGAGTAATTTCTTGCTTTAATTGGTGTTTATCTCTTATTTGCATGTTTAATTATCCATTGTAAAGCATGTTGTTAGTGGCCATGATGATTTGCTTGATCCATTGTTAATTGGGGTAGTATCGAAAGATTTATTCCATTTAATCGTATGCGAATATGCAACCTGGTATTATTATGATCTCGAGAGAGGATTAATTATCGGAGAGGGAATCAAATGATCTTAGGAGCTATTTTAGATGGTGTAATATTTGTGATGTAGACATACGAGCTTATATTACATTGCGTCTTTGGATTAATTTGTATCGAGAGATCGATTAGTTCTTCTTTTGCGATCACCTTATATGAGATAACCTTAATAGCCATTTAAACAAGATAACTCTCATAAACGGACGTCTAAATACTACAATTGCCTTGGAACCCACCTTTTCTTCTTTGCGTTTTTATCCATTTTACCTTCGTTTTATTGATTTGCATGGTATTTGATCGATTTCGTATTTACTCTTCATTACTTATTGGTGACACATTGTTAGGTAATCTTAGAGTAATTCACACCACTCAAATTATCGATCACGTCTACTTAGAACTCGACTAGCAAACTACCCTTTTACGCTTAGCCTCCTTGTGGGATCGACCTCGTGCTTATCACGCTACAATAGACGCCGTACACTTGCGGTTGTTTATTTAGTGTTGCATAACACGTGAATCAAGTTTATGGCGCCGTTGCCGGGGAGGTTTTTATAAGCTCTAGAGTGTAGGCTAAGAGAGTTTTAGTTTAGACATTTACTTGCTTTCTTTATTTGCAAAATTCCAAAAAAATATTTGTGTTTGTTATCTTGATCTTATTTGCAATTCTCACTCTCGTTTGCTCTTTTGATAGACATGGTTTATGATCACACGATCTAGAAGGAATCAACAAGAAGTATTGCCTTTGAATCCGGAGATCGAAGCCACTTGTCGAAAAAGGAACGCCGAAAGGAGAAGAAGTGAGTTAGAAAGTATGAATCGAAGGGAAAATCCGATTGTTGAAGAAGTCGAGGAGGAAGTTGAGAATCAAGGGGTTGATGGATTCGAGGAACCAAATGGGAATGGGGGAAATCGACCACAAAGGGTACTAAGAGATCATTTCCGCCCAATTCCAAGGCCATATGGAGGAGCGGGTCAAGAACCCGTAGATGCTCATAACTTTGAGCTCAAACCGACACTAATCATGATGGTTCAAAACAACCAATTTGGAGGGTTGTCGAAGGAGGATCCTAACCTTCATTTATCTCAATTCTTAGAGATAAGTGGAACGGTTAAGATGAACCGTGTCCCTCAAGATTACATCCGTCTCCAATTGTTCCCATTTTCCCTCCGTGATCGTGCAAAACAATGGTACATGTCTCTTGATCTAAGGACGATCGAAAATTGGGCCGACCTTGTAGATGTCTTTCTTATGAAATACTTTCCTCCAAGCAAGACCATCAAGATACGAGGAGAGATTTCATCATTTATGCAAGATGAGGATGAGTCCTTAGCCGAAGCATGGGAGCGCTTCAAAGATTTGATTAGAAGTTGCCCACAACATGGTTTCTCACGAGATCAACTCATTTGCTACTTCTACAATGGAATGGACCATCGCACGAGAGGGATGGTAGATGCTTCGGCCGGTGGAGGTTCTTTGCTAGGAAAGACGACGGATGAGGGTTATGTGCTCCTAGAGGAGATGGCTAAGAATGGCAACCAATGGCCATCCGAGAGAAGACAAAACCGGAAGGTTGCCTCAACCCAAGATTTGGATGAGAATGATAAACTCTCCAACAAAGTGGATAAGCTAATCTCTTTGATGACGGCCAAAGCACTAGTGGAGCCCAATAATGATCAATATGAAGAGGCCCATTTCATGAATAACCAACGGTATCGTCATTTTCGAGAGAGAGGTTGGAACGATAGGCAAGCCCGTGAAAGTTTCTCCAATCCAAACCAATATCATCCGAATTTGAGGCAACATGAGAACTTTTCCTATGCCAACCCAAGGAATGCTATTCAACCACCACCAAACTTCAATGTGAGGGATGAGATGATTATTGACCCCTCACCAAAGCCTTCCTTGGAAGAGATGTTTGGTGCATTCATGGGGGAAACCAAGAATTTCATAAGAGAAACTAGGGAGAATGCAAACAAGACTTGGCAAAGAATTGATGAGCATGGTGAGATGATCAAAGATGTGACTACCCACATGAAGGCTATAGAGAAGCAAATAGGTCAACTTGCTACCATCATTGGAAAGCAACACGTTCCGGGGCAATTCCCCTCTAACACGGAGCTAAATCCCAAGGAGCAATGCAAAGCCATAAGGCTAAGAAGTGGGACAAGCTACGAAGGGCCCAAGACGCCGTTAGAGGAGGAAGTGGTAATGGCACCCGAGGGTGTTGACAAAAGAGATGGCTTAGTGAAAGAGAAAGAAGAAAAAGAAGGGGAGAAGAAGAGTGAGGAGGCAATCCCTCCTCAAGACAAAAGCAAAAATGAGGTACCTCTTCCATACCCTCAAAGATTGAAGAAAAAGGGTTTGGATCACAAGTTTGCCAAGTTTGTGGAAATGTTCAAGAAGATCCACATCAAAATTCCCTTTGCCGAGGCACTTGAGCAAATGCCCCACTACTCCAAATTCTTGAAGGAGATCATGTCTAACAAAAGGAATATGGTGGAGTATGAAACGGTGCATTTGACCGAAGAATGTAGCTCAATCATTCAAGCAAAGCTACCTCAAAAGCTTAGAGATCCCGGATCTTTCACTTTACCATGTGTCATCGGGGATGGAGGTACATTTCGAGCTTTGTGTGATTTGGGGGCAAGCATTAATCTCATGCCCTTGTCCATATTCAAGTCACTTGGTTTGGGAAAGCTTACACAAACCACAATGAGCCTTATATTGGCGGATAGATCCGTGACATACCCTTTGGCTATAGTGGAAGATGTGTTAGTTAAGGTTGATAAGTTTATATTCCCGGTGGACTTTGTAGTGTTGGATATGGAGGAAGATAAATATGTTCCATTGATTTTGGGAAGGCCATTCTTGGCAACCGGTGGGGCTAAAATTGATGTAAAGAAAGGAGTGCTAAAACTTCAAGTGAACGATGAGAAAGTCGCGTTCAACATTTATAGAGCTATCAAAGTCCGGGATGATGAAGATGGAGAGTATGGGTACTCTAGAGGAGATCACCCTCCAAATCCAATGAAAGAGAAGGTGGAAGAAGATTTCAAAATCAACTTTGTGAAGGAGGACCCCCAAGTGAAAGACAAAGAGTTAGAGATGGGCAAGAAGGCCAAGTTTGGGGGAGTTTTCTTCAAAAACTCCCCCAAATCAAGAAAAGTTACTTATACGAACTTGGGAATGAATGAGGCATCAACCTCCTATGACATGATTGAAGAGCCGGATGGAGTGGCTAGTGGATGCTTTAATGGTTTCAAGAAGGTTGCTTGGGCCAAGAAGGTCAAGAACAAGGATGACAAGGGGGTGACTTGATATCCCCCTCAAGGAAGAACCGTCCGGCATAGGACGTTAAAAATAGCGCTTCTTGGGAGGCAACCCAAGGTTTTATTGCTTTCTTGTTTTTTATTGCTTTGATAGTTTTGATAGCTTGGTTTATTTTGTAGGTATGGATGAGAAGCATTTTGGATGTCATAGCTTGAAGAATGAAGAAGAAAGCAAAACCAACTTTGGAGAGGGGAAGCAAGTAGTGCAATGGTGATCTTTGAAGAGATTTGGATGTGCAAGGAGGGAGGTAACAACTTGTAACCCCAAACTTAGAATTTATACATAGTAAAATTCTAAGTTTGGGGGAGTTATTTTTTCTTTTAGTTTTCTACTAGTTGTTACCCTTGCACCGGTTCGTCATTCTACTTGTGTTACATTTTGCACCGGCGCACACTTTACTTTCATATGCTTATTGTTGTTTAAGTTGGTTTTGATCATATGTTGGGTAGTGGATCTTTGGTGAAATGTGAGCATGAATAATCATTGGAATCCATGGTTGAGTAGTTGTGGTGATGTCTATTTGCTTTGAATGTATGCATGATTGGTGTTGGAGAATAGTATCATGTTGTGTTCATATTTGTGATCTTTGATAGCATGGATGCATGATGTATTGTTGTTTGGGAACATTTGATGATTGTGAGAGTCCTATTGAATAAACCGGTGAGAATTGAGCCATAAATCGAGCATGTAATCCGGTTTAGTTCATTTGAGAGTGGACTAGGTTATTGCTAGTGATTCTAGAACTTGCCCAAGTTCTTGTTTGAAAGCATGATTGTGTGAAACTTTGTGATGTGATATAGGCCATCTTGTTCTAAAATAGTCACTTAGCCAAAATTTCCCAAAACCGAAGTAATTTTCCGTAGTTAGCCCCTTGAGCTTAATTCCTCATTTTCTTGGCAAACTACAATGTTAACCACTTAGCCTTTTTGAGCCTTTTGATTCCTACATCTAGTGGAGGATAAAAGACAAAGTGGAAAGCATGTGCATTTAATGAATATCTTTGGTGAAAAGAAAAGTTGGAAAAGTTGAAAGAAAAAGAGAAAGATGAAAAGAAAATCAAGGAAAAGAAAAGAGAGACAAAGAGCCCCAAAAGCTTGAAAAGAAAAAAAAAAGTGTTCAATGGTTTTGTGGTGTAGAATGTGCTTAAAAGAGAACAAATAAATTGTGGAAGTTAGAGTTTGTTAGTGGCCATGATGATTTGCTTGATCCATTGTTAATTGGGGTAGTATCGAGAGATTTATTCCATTTAATCGTATGCGAATATGCAACCCGGTATTATTATGATCTCGAGAGAGGATTAATTATCGGAGAGGGAATCAAATGATCTTAGGAGCTATTTTAGATGGTGTAATATTTGTGATGTAGACACACGAGCTTATATTACATTGCGTCTTTGGATTAATTTGTATCGAGAGATCGATTAGTTCTTCTTTTGCGATCACCTTATATGAGATAACCTTAATAGCCATTTAAACGAGATAACTCTCATAAACGGACGTCTAAATACTACAATTGCCTTGGAACCCACCTTTTCTTCTTTGCGCTTTTATCCATTTTACCTTCGTTTTATTGATTTGCATGGTATTTGATCGATTTCGTATTTACTCTTCATTACTTATTGGTGACACATTGTTAGGTAATCTTAGAGTAATTCACACCACTCAAATTATCGATCACGTCTACTTAGAACTCGACTAGCAAACTACCCTTTTACGCTTAGCCTCCTTGTGGGATCGACCTCGTGCTTATCACGCTACAATAGACGCCGTACACTTGCGGTTGTTTATTTAGTGTTGCATAACACGTGAATCAAGTAGCAGCTGAGTGGAAAGTATCTGCGACTAAAGACAACTTAATAGAGAGAATGACGATGCTAACGAAAGGTCTTAGTGAGTGGGCAAAGGCGAAAACGGGAGATATGCCTAAGCATATAAATATGTGTTAGAAAAAACTGGAGGAGCTACAGAACAATGAGGAGAATGACTGGGAGGGGGAAGAGATCAGAATGATGGAGGGACAACTGGAGAAACTCCTCACACAACAAGAAACATGGTGGCAACAAAGGGCAAAAAATAAATGGTTAGTTGAAGGGGACAGGAACACAACATATTTCCATAAGCAGGCAACTAGGAGAAAGAAGGTAAACTGGATAAATGGGCTCTACGACAAGGAAGGAAGGTGGTGTGACAATGCGGAGGGGATATTGAAAGTAGTAACGGAATACTATGAGGACCTTTTTCAGTCCACTTATCCGTTCGAAGGCGATGTAGAGGCAATCACGACATTATGCCCCACAAGTATTACTAATGAACAACAGGCATTTCTGGACCGAAATTTCACTGCGGATGAGGTACGCAGGGCAGCATTCGAGCTCAGCCCACTTAAGGCACCCGGCCCAGATGGGATGTCAGCAGATTTTTATCAAGGTTCATGGGAAATTGTGGGGGAAGAAGTCTGTACACAAATCCTGGAAATGCTCAACACAGGACGATGCTTAAAGGAGTGGAATGAAACTCTAGTTACCTTGATCCCGAAGACAACTAGACCGACAGAGATAAAGGAATACAGACCTATCAGTCTCACAAATGTATGTTACAGAATCTTGGCAAAGACAGTAAGCAACAGAATGAAGAAAATTCTGGGGACAACAATCGATGAGGCCCAGAGTGCGTTCACACCGGGAAGATTAATATCAGACAATGTGATCATTGGCTTCGAGTGCATGCACTGGATACGACAGAACAGCAGCAAGAGAGGATACGCAGCGCTCAAGCTAGATATGTCGAAAGCCTATGACCGGATTGAGTGGGCGTATTTAGAGGCAGTCCTACTGAAAACAGGCTTTAGTAGGAAATGGGTGGACTTGATTATGAAGTGTACAAGAACAGCATCATATGCCTTCAAAATCAATGGAGAAGTGAGGGGACATATCCAACCAACGAGAGGGATAAGACAAGGGGACCCGTTGTCCCCTTTCCTATTTGTATTATGCACTCAAGGAATGTCCAGGATGCTAAATGATCTGGAGCAGAAAAGGCTAATTACGGGAGTAAAAGTGGCGAGGGAGGCTCCCCAAATAACACACCTGTTATTTGCTGACGACAGCCTTCTTTTCTTCCAAGCCAATGAAAAGGACGGAGCCGAGATAAAGAAAGGCCTGCAACAATATGAGAGGGCGTCGGGCCAACTCGTAAATTATGATAAGTCATCGATCACGTTTAGCCCGAATACACATAGAACAAGACAATTGGCGATAAAGTCACATCTGGGAATTCGTATGAGTCAAAGTCACGAAATTTATCTTGGCTTACCAACGTTCTCACTGAGAGCAAAGCGTATCCAATTTGCGTATATCAGGGAGGCGGTTGCAAACAAGCTTCAGAGCTGGAAGGTTCGAGAATTTTCTGAAGGGGGTAAGGAGGTATTAATCAAGGCAGTCATCCAGGCCATACCAACGTATGCAATGGCTTGTTTTAGAATACCCAAGACGGTGTGCGCAGACATTGAGCGGCTATGTGCACAGTTCTGGTTGGGAAAAAACAAAGCAGGAAATACAATGTCCTGGAAAAAATGGAGAGATCTATGTATACCAAAGGGTGAGGCTGGAATGGGGTTTCGGAATATGGAAGCTTTGAATAAGGCACTCTTGGCCAAGCAGGTATGGAGATTAATTTAAAACCCACAATCCTTAGCAGCGAGGGTATTAAAGGCTAGATATTTCAAACATACGGGGGTCTTGGAAGCAGGCACGGGTTCGAACCCTTCGTACATATGGAGATCACTAATTTGGAGCATGGATATTATTGAGAAGGGGACATGGACGAGAATCGGAAATGGACGAGAGGCCATGGTATTCAAAGATAGATGGGTGCAAGGATTGGAAGAAGGCATAATTAAATCCAGAATAGCCAGCGCCTCGAGGGTTAACCGTTTCATCGAAAATAGTGGTGAGTGGAAGGAGAATTTGGTTAGGGAGGCCTTCCTCCCTTATGAAGCAGAGGCCGTGCTGCGAACGCCTGTTGGAGGGGAGAATTATGTAGACAAACAATATTGGAAGATGGAAAAAAATGGCAAGTATTCAGTCGAAACGGGTTATAAGATTGCTGATAGAGATAGAGCTGCCGAACAAGGTGAAGGGACAAGCACGAGCATGGAGACAAAGAAAGCATGGTGGAAGAGAATTTGGACATTAAATATTCCCCGAAGGTAAAAATCTTTATTTGGAAAGTCGCTTGGAATATAGTGGCCACCGAACAGAACTTAACAAGGCACCATGTGCCGGTGCAACCCCATTGCTTTATGTGTGGACACTGGGAAGCAACAACAATACATGCCCTGTTTTTATGCCCCTGGGTAAAACAGGTTTGGAAGGACAGTGGGGTTTGGGATGTGATTAAAAAAGGTAAGGACATGGATTCGGTCACAATGCTTACTGAACTGTGGGAGAATAAACACAACATACCGATGGAGGAAATTGTGATGATGGCATGGGGCGTATGGAAAGAGAGGTGTGCTGTTAAGGCAGAGGGAGAAAAGGACGACCAACCAATGGGGGGAGCAAACTTGTCAAATATGGAATGGGTAAAGGTCTTTCTAAAAAACTTTCAGAAGGCACGAAGAATGATGAACATAAGAGACCCCTTGAGACAGATCCAAAACGACAACGATGTAGGGGAAGATGAAGGAGAGGGGTGGTGGATAGAAACAGATGCAGCCTTCAGAGAGCAGGGCGGTATGGTGGGAGTTGGATATATATTCGGAGGCCCAAATAGGATGGTAAAAGGAGCTGGATTTAAGAGAATCAGAAACCCGGGATCGGTGCTAGCGGCGGAACTAAAGGCGATGGCAGAGGGAGTGCGAAGAAGTAAAGAACAAGGAGCAGCGAACATCACAATTTTCTCGGATTGCCTAAATGCGGTACAATTGATCCAAGGAAATGAATCATATGGGGGTCCGGATGGTTTCGCAGTAGATGAAGCGAAGGAGGTGATGAACGACACCGTAGTGTGCGGAGTGCGTTTTTTACCAAGACGAAGAAATCAAAGAGCTCATATGTTAGCTGAGAAGGCGATACACTCTCCTATCCCTCGTGATTGGGATGGAGCAGAAATACCAGCGTGGCTGGTGGAGCAGTAACACCTGTAGTGCAACTCATCATATTGTAACCATTTAGATATTACAGGAACTGTATCCTCAAAAAAAAAAAAAAAAAAATGTTGTGGATAGGAATGATCCCTTGTCCATTATACACGATTGAAAATATAACTTTCATATTTAAAATACAAAAATGGTCTCATTAGTGCACCTTATCACGGTGAATAAGGTACTCGAAATAATTAAATGACATTTCAATATTACAACATATACCTAGGTGAACTGCATATTTCTAATTGAAGTTAAAATTACTAACTTTGTTCAACTGTGCGAAAAAATTATTTTAAAATATCAGCAATTTTTTTATTTTTCAAGAGATACTGGAGTATTTTTTTCAACTTTATTCATTTCTTAAATTTAATGACAGATAAAATTAATTAATGATCATAAATAATTCATTATTAATTTGTATTTAAGTATATGTCACTACGTATGAATAACCATTAGTATTTTTTTTTTTAATATACGTGATTTTTTTTTAAAGCTTAAATGGAACGGAGTTAATAATTAACAGCTAAAAGTCACATGATTCGTATCCTAATTAATTAATTAGTTTCTTTTTTAAAATCTAAACTATACTCCATAATTAATTCAGACCAATGCAACTTCAATTAACATAAACCTCAAAAGATAAAAATGAAATTACAAAAACTTAAAACTCTCGTATCAATTATATAATGTTAGGTATACAAAATTAATTAATAGTAATAATTGTAACTAATAATAAGAGTACTAATTGGTTTGAATGCTGAGTTTGACTTTAGGGTATATATGGTGTAATTAGTTGCATAAAACGCACCGCAATTTGCCATGAGGACTACCTAACATCTACCACTAAACTCAATTAATTAATTTAGCATCGTCGACCATTATATATATGCAATAATGGATGGAGGGATCACTCGGGTCGGGTCGGGTCAACATGCATGGTTATGCATATGGAGCTTGGTGATGTGGATCTAACTAATTGGGTACATGCATGCACCATTTTTGGGTTAACGTCCATCACAATTCACAAATACGTAGCATGTCGGCCATACATAGACAGCATCCACATGTCATGCACCATTTCGTAGATTAATTTCTGATTAATAAGATTAATTTCAATCAATCATTTTTGTCTCTTAATATCTGCGCGACTGCACCATTGAGTCTTGAAAATAAATTTAAAATCTTCATGCACTTTAAATGTTACTATCTATTAGAGAATATAGTAGAATAATATATTATAGGAATAGTATAATGTATTATAGGAATAATATATTATATTATAGGTAGCAATCTTTTATTTATGGTTTATATTTATTTCCTTATTTATTTATTTATTTCCTTGTATATCTCTTATAATCCCTATATATAGACTATAGTGGACCACTCTTATCATCTCATTAACGGTGATTGAATATAATTCTCACATGGTCAGAGCTCGTATTCTCACATAGTATCAGAGCTGGTATTCTCATATGGTATTAGCCTAATACACTGAAACCTTTCTCTCCTCCTCCCTATTTTTCTTTTCTCCTCCCCTCCTTATTTTTTCGGCGTCTCCGACGGGCTGGTATCCCCCGTCGCCGCCTTGCCCCTTCCCCTTTCTTCTCGATTTTTTCGGCGTCCTTGACGAGCAGGTATCCCTCGTCGCCGCCTTGTTTTTTTTTTTTTTTATCTCGAACGAGTTGGTCTCCCTCGTTCCCTCTCCCGACCGCTTTTAGCCGCCGTCGACGAGCTTGTATTCCTCGTCCCCCTTCTTCTTCTCGAGCGAGCTAGTCTCCTCGTCCCCCCTTCTTCTTCTTCTCGAGCGAGCTCACCTACACTCTAATTTTCTCTATAGCTTCACGCTACATCTTTCTTCTTCTACTTTCCTCTCTATGTAGAGAGCCCATGGCCGACTTTATTGGCTTCGCGCCATTCCTAGCTATATTGTTTGTGCTCGGTTCAATTGCTTCCACAAAACTTGCAAGTGTTTCTTGCCTATTTTTTTGTCATCGTTCGTTCTTCAAAGGATTTTGGTGTTTCGATCCATTTGCTTCCCGCTTTTGTGCGCCTTGACATGCTCTATTTGGTGATTCCGAATTTCTGTTATTTCTCCTATTGTATGACAACAAAAGTGTTTTATTTTGCGGATGTCTTCACAAACTCGCTTCAAATTGTTGCATACCAAGCTCGTGTTCATTTACATTTCCAGCTTCGCTTGATCGGGGTATTAGAGAATATAGTAGAATAATATATTATAGGAATAGTATAATGTATTATAGGAATAGTATATTATATTATAGGTAGCCATCTTTTATTTATGGTTTATATTTATTTTCTGGTTTATTTATTTTCTTGTATATCTCTTGTAATCTCTATATATAGTGGAACACTCTTATCATCTTATTAACGTGATTGAATATAATTCTCACAATATCATTTAAGGCTAACTCGATATCATGAATTAATGCTTCAAGAAAATGACGAAATTAAATAACTGGACTAGTCATACTCTGATACTCATAACTGCATTAGAGTTAGGGTTGACAATTTTCGACACGACACGATAGCACAATACGAATCCGACACGAAAATTGCGGGTTAGTGTTTGGCCTTATCGGGTTCGTGTCGTTATCGGGTCGACCTGATAACGACACGAAAATTTCGTGTCGGGTTCGGGTCGGGTTCGTGTCAACCCTTTAAGCACGATAAAATTAACAGGTAACCCATTAACCTGTTAACAACCCGTTAATCTGTTATTTACCTGATATGACACGACACAATAATGACACGTATCTGATAATAACACGATAATGACACGATAATTTTTTATATTTATATAAATATATTATTTTTTATATATTTAATACAATTTTAAATTGATTTATTTTCTTATCGTGTCGTTATCGTGTTGTTATCGTGTTACGTGTCGTGTCATGTCGACACAAAAATTATCGTGTTGTTATCGTGTCGTGTCGTGTCGACACGAAAATTATCGTGTTTGTGTCGTGTCGACACAGATCCTTATCGTGTCGTGTTCGTGTTTGGCCTTATCGTGTCGTGTCACTATCGTGTCGACACGAAACACGACACGATAGCACGAATTGTCAGCCCTAATTAGAGTTACATACGTACACTCAACCTACAAATTGAGTCCATTTATAATCCACTAATAATTTTAGTCGCTTATATATGAGCCTAGTCAAGTTAAATAGTATTGAGTTTGAATTCAACTCGATTGCTATATATATATATATATATATACTAGAAGCTCGAAATTCGACTTGAATTCAATTGAGCGTAAATTTTTTTAGCTCGAGCTCAACTCAACTAAATTACTTGTATATTTTATAAAATTAAATGTCAAACTAGGGATGGCAATTTCAACCCGACCCGCCCCGACCTGTGCTATTTGGATCGCCCCGCCCCGGACCCGTATTAAAATGGGACAGGTCCGGGTATCGCCCTCGACCCGTGACCCGGACCCGTAACCCGTTTTTATATTTATTTTTTATATATACAGTATTATACATATAAATATAATATATGTTAAATATTTTGATGTTTATTAATATATATATAACAATAATTCACCTTCATAAATGTGAAAATAAATTTATAAACATGATTCTAATACTATTTTATTTATTTTTCAATACAAATTTAAAATTTATGTTATATGTTTTTAAAAAAAAGTATTATTTTTCATTTCTTTTAAAATATAATGGGTCGCCCCGATTTGATCCGGCATGCCCCGTGGCCCGAACGGGTCGTCCCGACCCGGATCCGAATTAAAACGGGTCGGGTCAGGGTATCTAGGTACCCAGCCCGACCCGGCCCATTGACATCCCTATGTCAAACATTTTTTTTCTAATACAACTAATGGCAAAATAAACTCGAGCTCGACTCGAATCGATTTCCTGTATATAATGTAAATTATATAGTTAATGGCAAAATAGTAAATAATGTACAAGCTAGCTCAATTAGACTTGCGAGTCTTTCAAATCGAGTATTTATGAACTCGAACTTGATAGTTACTCGAGTAGTTCGAATTGCAACTCAACTCAACTTGATTTAGTTCCAATCCATTTTAATTTTTTTTTAATTGAACACGAGTAACTTGCGAGTTGACACGACTCATGTACACCTTTGCTTGCTCGCCCTAAATCGGTATCATTTTGTCTAATGTGTATTTGCTTGGGCAACGCAAAACACAATGATAAGATCGAATATGTATACCTTAGCTAAGGACAAGGTTTTTATAGGTAATCAAGAAATTGAAGACAAGGGAACATGTAATAATGCTTTATCATGTGGTACACAATAATATTAATCTGGCTACCGTTAGATCTTAGCTAGTATTTTAAGATTGACTTAGTTTTAATTTGATTAAACTCGTTTAATTCCTGATGACATTTTGGTGTACACAGGCATATAATTCATACTTATGCCAATTTGGGGGTAAAATTGCAATGATAATTAGTGTCAATAATTTAATCTATTTTTCGTCCTACCAACGTTTTATCTGCATAAACACTTTTTTAAGGTTATTCTAACAAAGAATAAGCCATTATCTGTTTTAAAAAAAAAAAAATCACTGAACTAAAAAATTCTCTAATCCCCTAACTACCACATCAAATCGTCATAACAAAATTGAAAATAACTTACACATTTATGAATGAGTTACTTCTATTAGCTAATAAATATACTTAGACTAATTTGAAAGTTAATTTTTTTTAGGGGATAACAATTAATATTGGTAATTTAGGGGGATTGTAATTCATTGGGTAAATTGTGATAAACGGTGATACGTGTGAGATTATTGAGCGGCCCCTACCATTAGCAACCGTAGGATGTTAAGGCCAGTCAACGATGACATATATAACCGTTTATTCATCACAGACAAAAACAAGACAAGAGCACATGGTATCATCACTTCAAAGTGCATATCACTGCAAGTATATCAACTTCATTCTCTGCATTGTTACGCCACTCCAAAAATTCGTTCTTTTCTTTCTTGAGAAATCAAACACTAATATTCAAATTAAGCAAAGTATCATTAGCTTTGATTACAAGAAATTAGACAACTCTGGTGAGTTTGGTTTCCTTTGGAACAAATTTCATCATGCAATGCTGAGTTATTAGATTCGACTGATGGGTTTTGATTGTTGTTTATAGATACTTGAGAAATGGCGGGTGAAATTGAAGATGCTGCTTTCACGCTTGATTTTAGGGTAATTTTTCTTTTATTTGAATATGATCAAAATTTGTGATCTAGCTATTATGATTTAATCTGGATTTTAATTATGCCTTTTTTCATTTCTATACTTCATTCACTTTCCCCCTTCCCTTTGTTGCCAGCTAATACTTGTTTTAGTGTTAATTATGGCGGTTGAGGCCGGTTTCATGTTACATGCACCTTTCGTCGGATAAATGCAACGTATGAGAATTGGTCTAATACATACATGTCATTCGTTTAGGTGTATTCAAAATGTAATAAAATACTCCTATTTGAATACAGAGAAACATTGTCATTTATTTAGAGCTGTTACACGAACCGAGCTGCTCGTGAGCTCGGCTCGTTCATTAAATGAGCAGAGCTCAAACTCGTTAGATACTCAATTTACTAACGAGCCGGCTCGATATCTATTTTTTTTTTAATTCCATTAGGCTCAATAGGCTTGGCTCGACTCGATATGCTTATTAGGCTCGTTAGACTCTTTAACGAGTCGAGCCGAGCTCGTCTCTTAGCTCGTCAATGTTATCGAGTCGAGCTCGAACTTCAAATATTCGGCTCAGCTCTGCTCGAATAACAGCCCTAAATTTATTCTCCTATTAGTGAATTTAAGGGTGGGTAGATTAATTTTCTGTGATTTAGTGCTCTGTTTCACTCATCGTGTACAATAATGGCTCCAATTCAAGTAGATAGTTTAACACTCTTCAATGAGTGTATAATTTTTGTAAAAAGAAATGCATTTTCTGTATCACAAAAGATGCTACATTTTTCTTTTTTTTGTTCATGTTGGTGAGGTATACATGTTCATCCAGTTAATATGATCAAAGTCAAAACTAATGTTAAATTCTTATCAGAGCATCCCCAATGGTGGGTACAAATCCTACTTGGCATGAATTTGTACCCACTCAATTACCGATACATGAATGGGAAATGGGTACAAATGAGGAGAGAGAAAGTATGGGTACAAATATTTACTACCGGTACAATTGTTAAGTTTGTGGGCCAAATACTATTTTTTTTATTTTTAAAATGGTACGTGTGCCTCAAAATTTTATTTTAGAGTTATTTTTAGATTTTT
This sequence comes from Galeopsis tetrahit, assembly GCA_963675135.1. Lineage (NCBI taxonomy): Eukaryota > Viridiplantae > Streptophyta > Magnoliopsida > Lamiales > Lamiaceae > Galeopsis > Galeopsis tetrahit. The sequence goes on along the minus strand of OY776122.1, from coordinate 68,026,920 downwards.
TTTTATTGCAGCTTAATTTTTTTATTTATTGTATTTTATTTTTGCAGCAAAATTAGTAGATGTGTGATTTAATTATCTATATTTATTTCATGTAATGTGATTTATTTTACTATTGGTTTATTATTATTTATACTTAATTTATTTTAATGTGATCGTTTTTACTATTTTTATTTCATGTATTAATTATTTAATAATTTACTTTAAAATATAAATTTAAAAATAATTATTTTATTCATTAATTAAAATTAGTAACAATTGTACCTGAAATGATTGGGAAGTGGAGGTAAAAATTGATAGGTATAATTTACTTTTGATATGGCAGCTGATGGGGCACAAATTTGTGCCTACATATGAGTACACAATTGAAGATGCTCTCAGCTGATGGGGCATTTCTAATATGTTAATAATTTAGTTGTACTGTGTGCTGTCCATTTAGGTAGATTCGTTTGATTCAGGGTCTATCTCATTTGGAAGATTTGAAAGTGAAGCACTATGTTGGGAGAGAAAATCATCCTTCTTACACAACCGCTATCTTGAAGAGGTCGAGAAATGCTCCAAGCCCGGTTCAGTTACACAGAAAAAGGCATACTTTGAGGCACGTTTAAGAAACAAAGGCGTTCCACTTGTTACTTCACCAGATGATAAATTCATCGACAAACAAATCCCGGATATTGATCACATGAATGCCTCTATCCAATTTGATCAGAGCTTGGATGGACTAGATAACAACAAACTAGCAGAATGCGAAGAAACACGAGTAGTTGATAAAGCAGATGATGCTGAACTTGGAACTATTAATTTTGAACCAGGGATTCAAAAGAAAGAAAATCTTGATTGTGAAAGAGCCTGTTTCGACACGTGCCTTATAGCAGCAGCTATTCACCCGTTCCCTGATGATCATGTAAATGAGGGAGTTTCCCTTGTCCCACCTAAAATTAAAAACAAGCAAACTTCATTGCCCAAGGTATGTTGTTAATACTTAATCATATTCACTTGTCTTAATGATTTGGATACTCTTTTGATGGATAAAAAAACTAACCTTTAATTGTAATTCTTATGCAGAAAAATAGTACATCAAAACCGGAGCATATAAAGACAAGATTGGTTCCACGAGTTATTCATGCGTCTAAAGGCTCCGTAAACAAAGCTAATGATAAAGTACAGGATGACCGAGTAAGGTCTAAAGCAGAGAAGAAGACTTCAGGAGATCCTAACAAATGTCGCCCTTTGCACAAAACCACAAAAAATGAGGTTACTCTCGTGTATACTTCAAAACTAAAGACATTCGTTTGACCATTTTCTTGATTTCCTTTTATAATCATCGATTGGTTTGGTGTGTCTCTTTGCAGGGTAGTTCAGAAACAAAAGGTGTTGATAAGATAAATAGGTACTTACTTAGTTGTCTTGTTTCATTATAGTGTGCCAAAAATCATGATATATAAATTGTATGTTGTTGTACTACAGTAATAGTACTGGTGAAAGAGAAGTAATTAGGAGTAGAAGCAGGACTATTGTGGTCGAGCCTCAGCGTTCAACGACTCAGAAGGCGTCCAGTAGAGCATATCAAAGTGCAAACAGGTTTAGAAGCAAATTAGTTTACCTCCATTGAAATGCATGTCACAATTAAGTTTATTGTATTTTATCTCATATAACTTGTCGATCTGTCTGTCGTGTATTTAGGGTCAAGCCAGCTATTGGCGTGCCTAAGCCAGGCATCAGACAGGATACTTCTAAGTCGACAAGGAAAGATGTAAGAATGATCGTTGTGCTGTTTCAACTACTCAACTATGTATATAATTCCCCTGTTTGATCAAATTCTTATGATGAATTAGCTTTTGCACATTCTCCAGGCGGTACCTAGATTGTCCAGAAGCTCTCAATTAAGTAGCCAGCCAGGAATAGTCCAAACGGCCACTCCAACCAGTAAAGTTAAGGCTGGAAGTAGCCTACCAATTGGTCGAAAAAAAGAGCCAGAAAAGATGGAGAAGCTTACGAGATCCACAAAGGGAAGCAAAAGACGAGAATTGTGAGGAGTAGTTATGCATCGATAACTCAATTCAAGTCCAAGAGGTGATCGTATTACAGTTGGTGTAGTTTCGTGAGTTATTCGATTATACATACTCAATATCGATTCTTGATCTTCTTTTAATTGGGTGAATTTTTTCCCATTAGATGCTCAATATGTTGCTACATTGTAGTATAAAACTATGCCTACAGCCTACTGTAACTTATTTAAACCTTTCACTACATTCTCTTGCATGCTACATCTGTTGTAATGTCAAAATTGTTTTATACAGAATTCAACTGGTGTATTATTGAAGTAGATATGTACTAGAGTATCTTATAAGAGTATCCTATAACCTTTAAATCTTTTAGTTATGGAAATAAGTAATTTACTTTAAAAAAAAACTATAGTAGATAGCACGATAAGAATCCCTTTTGCAACTTTACCACTTTATTCTTTATATTCATTTTTAGTAGTACAATTTATGAACTTGACGAAATCACGGAAAAGATCCTCTTTTGCTGCTTCTTTTTTGTTATAAAAAGTGGATAATTCATAAGGCCTGATTTTTATAATTGAAACCAAAGCCTGAAGTTTATTAGTACTTTATCTGTATTAAAGCTCTTGTTTGTGTTTTTGTTAATTTGGTCTCATTCTAAATTAAAATATTGATTTCAAAATGTTATTCTGAAACAATCATCACAATTAAAGTAATTATGCAGTATATTTAGGAGACTTTTGATTTAAAATTCTTCAAAACTAAATCTAAATTAACTAGATACCTTCCTATATATATTTGTTGTCTCGGCTTTTATCAAGATTAACTAAAGTCAAATAACTACTACGGAGTAATATATATTCATCATTCTCAATTTAATAAACCATTCCATAATTTTTATTACGATTAACACAGGAGTATTAAAGAATTTGAACATTAGTTATGTTTAAACACAGAGAGATACGACACTCCTTTAGTCCTTAATTAGATTATCACCTTTTCATTTCCATACGTTCACTATTACATTATCTCTTTCTAAAATTGGCAAGAACATACATTTCTTCTTTTCAATTATCCCTTTTAAATATTTTTAAAATTATACCATATATCATTATTTTTTTTATATAAAAATATTTTTGTTTAATTTTTCTTAATTGAGTAATATACTCCAACAAAAAATTGTTGAGTAATAATACTGATAAATAATTTGTATATTAAACTTCGAGTTAAAATTAAATGGATGTTCCAAAGGAACACAAGTGTATAAATCAACTTTTAATTTTCTCAACTCATAAAATTCTGTGCCAGATCAAATCAGAGCTCTAATTGGGAGGGTTTGATTTTGCTTTTTAAAACTTACCCTAGACCCAATTTGGTTTTTTTTTTTTTTTTTGGAAGCCCCAAATGGATTTCAAGACAACAAAATTTGTATGAATTGAAATTATTTCATGAAATTCACTCGGTGAGATATACCGTATTTTTTACGGGACTTATTTTACAAGTTTAGTGGGAGATAGTGAGATTGTCTTGGGATATGTTATATATTGTATGTGCCACAATGAATATTTTTTCACATTAATGTCAAGAAAATGTACTCCTATAACTTTTAAGTGTCATGTCCGTGTCCTTATAGTGTTGGCACGGTAAGTCGGTAACATAAATACGATTAATCAAACATGAGCTTAAAATAAAATATATCACTTCTCAAAAGTAATACATTTGAGTACACTGAGCTAAAAAAAAAATGGGATACAAATATTTTACATATGAGGCAAAAAATTTGAGTAGAACTTTGCAAAAACACAGAAGTGCTGCCCCTTAAAAAGTTGTTTTTTTCTTTATAGAGTTTGAAAAAAAAAGTGAAAAGATTATAGTGCTTTATTCTTTTGTGTAGAAAGAGACATTAGCGCAGCGCTATTAATTATAGTCTTCCTCTACTTCCAATTAGTTACTATTCAAATTCGTACAATCCTACTAGTAATTAAGAACTTTAAATTTTCCCAGCAGTAATAAAACTATAAATTTTCCACCTTTTTTTTAAACATAATTACTTTTAAGAATATAAAATTTTCATTTTTGAAGATGGTTCCAATTTTTTTTATTTGTCTCAAAATATAGCCCCCTTTCTTTTTTGAAGTGGATAAAATGTTCAAAATACATTTATTTAATCAATGATTATTTAATAAAAGATGATCGACCATCATTTTTGGGACGTGAATATTACATTTAAAAAAAAAAAAACCTTTAATTTTCTGAGGACTGAAGGGGGATTTGGATGTTAGACGTTTGTTTAGAGTCATAGTTTACTGAACATATTTGAATTTGCACAAAAAAAAAGCGATATTGCTCTAAAAATTTATTAATCAAATTCTTTGTATAATCTTGTTAAAGTTGCCCTATATGAGTACATATCTAAAAATGGAGCTAGCAATTCAATTTAATGTGTTTAATTATGTATTTATATGATAGTACTTCGAAGAGAAACTAATTAATTTTTGTTGGCCAATATTTACTCAATACTACTACATAAGTATAAATGCGAAATTTTATCCAAATTAAAATAACATAAAACAATGCGTACCTCACTTGCATGAAATTAAACTAAAGCCAACACATTATTAAACTCAAAAAAAAAAAAAAAAAACCAAAACATTATTAATTAATACTAATAGAATACAAAAGAGATAAGAATAAATAGCGGAAAAATAATGGTAGTAATTCTTGATCCACTACGAGTCGTTGATGAAGACTGATCTTGATGCAATGGCGTTCTGAAATAATAAGGAAACCATGACAGTATAGGCTCCGGCGGTGGCGTTGCTGCGCCGTACAAGTACGGCGGCGGTTGATTAAACGGAAAGTATCCGGCAGGAGGGGTACTGGGGAAAGAAAGTGGAGGGGAAAAATCGGCCGGAGGGGTGGTGAAAGCTGGCGGGGTTGTGGTCTCCGGGGGGTCGTTTACGGGGCCGATAGGCGGCGGATAACACGGATAGAGACACTCCTGCTGGGAGGTGGTGGTGGCCGGAAAGTAGAGAATTGTTAAGAGAAATGGGAGTAGAATCATGTGGAGTGTGGAGGCCATAGTGGTGGAGGTAATTTGAAAAGGAAGTAAAGGGGATATGGAAATATGAGGGAGGTGTGAAGTTTAAGTAAAATAATTTGTGAGTGAGTTTGTGTCTACTTTTTCTTTTTAGTTAGTAAGGTTCGATAAATTTTATCATGACTAAAAAGTTGGGGTATACTTAAAGCAAAGGTTGTGTTACTTTTGATCTAGTTTCCATCTTTTGGGGGAGGTAAAAAATTAAGGTGTCTAATTTCCATAGTATTATACTTCATCCGCAAGTACACCTAATAAAATAGAGAATAATACGTGGAACACGAAAGTTAAAATAGATGATCCCATTCGATAAAATAAATGCAGTGAAGTATATTTAACAAAAAATGAAACCCACAATCTATTAGGACAGTTAACAAAAAATGAATTGAGGGAGTACTATTTTTACATGATCTACATGGTTTGAATTTTGAGGTTTCATAGAAATAATTTAAATAGTAAAATAATAATGTGCGATAATTTACCCTGTTAGATAGCTTGAGACTAGGGGTGTAAACCAGCCGAGTCCAGTCGAGTAGTGTTGAGCTTGAAACTCGACTCGATTGTTATACTCGAAACTTGACTCGGTCGAGCCTAAAATTTTAAAGATCGAGCTCGACTCGATAAGAAACTCGATAAACTCGAGCTCGGCTCGACTCGATTACCTATATAATTTTCAAAATTAATTTTAAAACATATTTTTTTCTAAAATAAACTCGAGCTCGACTCGACGCGATTACTCGTATATAAATATAAATTATATATTAATGATAAAATAGTAAATATTGTTCAAGCTCGATTAGGCTCGCGAACCTTTCGAGCCGAGTATTTATGAGCACGAACTCGAACTCGGTAGCTACTCGAGTAGCTCGAAACTCGACTCAACTCGATTAACTTCGAGTCGATTTCGATCTTTTTTTGAGTCGAGCACAAGTAGCTCACGAGTAGACTTGACTCACTTACACCCCTAGACTATATAGAGATTTAATTAAAGTAAATGGTGAGAGTCCTTTCCAAAAAAAGGTAAGTGGCGAGAGTTGACCTAATATCAAGATGACATATCTAGAATGCTTTGAATTTATTCCACATTGTTTTTTATGAATAGACAAAAAAGGGTAATATTACTAATATACTCCACAATATTATTAAAATTATTATAAATTAAAATTCACAAGAAGATATTATCTTCTTACTAAAATAATCCAGCATTTTAAAAAATACAATATAGATATGAAATAATTCGAACCCTGAACTTCTTTATAATATTATAAAAATGTATTTAATTCTCTTGTACATATACTCGATCTTTAAGCAATAATTCGTAAACGATGACATAAGAAATGCAAAATTGCAAATCGCACGACAACCAATTCAATTAAATTTTAATTCGCCGCTCAAATATGTTCTATATATGGACCCCTTGCGTTCCGTGGGTAATTAAACAAAACAACATTTGTTTTTATAATTATGTTTAACTATTTTGAAAGAATTTTATAATTCATTTATATTCTCCTTTAGTACTTGTTGGGTGAACTCTCGACTCTATTCTTTAGTAGATAAATTCTTCTATCTTTTTTCCGCTTTTCACTCTATTGAATCTTTAACTTGTGTCACCTTCAATATTATGAGGTTTAGATCATTTTTTAACAAGATATATATCAGTAAATTATACAGTGAAACACTAAAACTAATATAGGTGATTTCATACCTTCCTTTAGGGGTGATGATCAATGATCATAGGGTGGACGATTTATTATCGGTAAAGTTACTTTCACCCGAATTTAAACTCACTATGTAGACATGGGTCAAATGTTTTAATATCATCAAAAAAGTTGGCTTATCTAAAAAAATCTAAACTTGTGTGAGAAGTGTAAAATTAATAAATTTATATTAATTCTTTAGTATATTTTATAAAATTAAAATGAATATATTTTTTAAAATGATTACAGCTAGAAAACTATTTCGCGTATCAAACACCCTCGCACAATGCTTTGAAACCACGAAATATGGATATTCCATGTTTCGCCAATCAGAGCCCAGCCCAAAATCCATGGGTTGAGGTATATACCCCTCCAGCTTTGTTTAACACACTCCCCCTTCATTTTTATTAATTCAAAATTCATGCAAAATACCAATTTTACCTTTTACTAAATCATGATAGATACATACACTCCCCTTACCATTTAAACATTAACCCTAAACCTAAAATTTCGCCGCCGCGGTTGCCGTCACCTCCGTCGTCCCCCACCGCCACAAACAAATTCTAACACCCACAAAAATGAACATGTTGATCAAATAAAATAGCAATAACACTCCAACCGACTCATAACTACCTCGAATCAAATTTAGAAATTAAAAAAAAAATTAGTATTTTTAACAAACCAGAGTCGACCAAAAACACTCCGGTCGACCCTGGTTTGTCGACCAAGTTTCGAAAGAAAATTTAAAAAAAAAATTAAAAATTGAAATTTTCGACTATTATTGATTGCTCAAAAACACTCTCGTCGACACCCTATCGTCGACGAGAGTGTGCTTGAGCGAACAATAATGGTCGGGAGAAAAAAAAAAAAAAAAACAAACCTGTTCTTCGCCGGCGACGACTGGGGCGAGCGCTGGCGGACCACGGCGGCTAGGGGCGAAGGAGGGCGGCGGCGCCGCCGCTTGTTACAGAAATTAAAAAAAAAAAAAAAAAAAGCATAGCGGCGCGGTAACGGACGAGGCGAGCGACGGCGACGGAGGGGGAGAGCGATGGCAAGGGAGAGGGAGGGGGAGAGCGACGACGAGGGAGGGGGGGGGGGAGAGCAACAGCGAGGGGAGTGCAGAAACCGAAAAAAAAAGGGAAGGGGAAGAGAGAGGCGGTAGAGAGTGGTTGGGGAAGAAGAGGAAATTAGGGTTAATGGGGTGTGTATGTATCTATACATTTTATGAAAGGGCAAATATGGTATTTTATAAATATATTTAATTAAAATATATGAGGGGGAGTGCATTAAACAAAGCTGGAGGGGTTACCTGTTAATTTTATCGTGCTTAACGGGTTGACACGAACCCGATACGAAATTTTCGTGTCGTTATCAGGTCGACCCGATAACGACAAGAACCCGATAAGGCCAAACACTAACCCGCAATTTTCATGTCGGATTCGTATTGTACTATCGTGTCGTGTCGAAAATTGACACCCCTAATTATTAAGTATATCTTGAATCTTGATCAAAGAGGATAAATGATCAAAATCCACATAGTTTAAGTATATCTCACGAGCCCATCTCATAATATCGAATGAGAGTAACATATGTGTACATCAATTGCACCGTATAATTAATGTATTACGTTAAATATATTTTAGTAAAATAAATAATGCTTAACATTAAAAAAATATATGGACTTAAATTGTTCAATTGAAATGGTGCTTAGAGGTGTATATGCCACCAAACCCTCCACAACCTTATGTAATTAAATTGGGCGCGGCTAAAGGCACCCGGATTTCCTATGAGTACACCCACGCGATGAGTACACACACAAAACGGATGAGTACACCCACGTGAAAAATCCAAAATTGCCCTTAACATATCTCCCCCTTCCTCCCTCCATTCTGTCCATTCGGTACACCCACCCCTCCCAACTTCTCTCCCCCACTCGTCTCTTCTCCCCCATTCCCCACTCTTCTCCCCCACTCCCACTCCACCGTTCCCCCCTCCAAAAACGAAACCTCACTCACCTGCGACGTCGAACAGGAGATTGAAAGACACGGCCCTGCATCGTTTTTTTGAGCTTTTGAGGAGGACGCATTTTTTTTCTTTTTTGCAAAAATGGTTAAAGATTAGTTTTTCTTACTTATATTTGAGAAGAGAAGGAGGACGCGTGTTTAATTTCGGTGTTTGTTGATTGAAACATTGATTTTATTGTTGTAGGGTTTAGGTTTTGTTTTTTTGAATTTGGTGTTAATTCATGCATGTGTTGATTAAGGTTGGTTTTTTGTGTTATAATCATGTTTATGTGTAGAATGTATCAATTTTTGATGTGCTAGGATGAGAATAAACCAATGGACATCTAATTGGCATGGTTTAGCACGATTGCAGCGTTTTGGACTGGTTTTTCGAACATGGACCCAATGTTGGGAAGTTTTTTTCGAACATGGACCCAATGTTGGGAAGTTTTTTTCGAACATTTGTCAAATGTTCGAAAATTTGTTCGTTACAGAGACTTTTGGGTAAAAAATTCGACCAAGTAAAACTCGCGGAAGTTTTTTTCGAACATGGACCCGACCCAATGTTGGGAAGTTTTTTTCGAACATTTTTTAAATGTTCAAAAATTCGTTCGTTACATAGACTTTTGGGTTAAAAATTTGACCAAGTAAAACTCGCTGAAGTTTTTTTCGAACATGGACCCAGTGTTGGGAAGTTTTTTTCGAACATGGACCCAATGTTGGGAAGAAGTGATGACCCTTCGAATTCCCGCGTTTAGATAGGAGGTGGGTGTGCTCATCCGACTTTTTTTAAAAAAAGTACAGGAGGGATAAATACGTCATTTCGCAACACCCTTGGGACAAAAAAAAATTCCCCCGTAGGTGTACTCATAGGAAATCCGGGTGCCTTTAGCCGCGCCCAATTAAATTACATGTTATCAGCCCAAAATCCATGTGTATTTAGTACACTCCAAATTAGGGGTGAGCATTATTCGGTTAAAAACCGAAAACCGAAAACCGAACCGAACCGAACCGAACCGAAATATGAATTCGGTTCGGTTACCAAATATTTCGGTTCGATTTTCGGTTTCATATTTTATAAATTCCGGTTTTCGGTTTCGATTCGGTTATAACCGAATTTATTTCGGTTATCCGAAACCAAAACCGAATAAGGCCCATATATATATAATTAATATAAACACTAAACCTAATTCATTCTTTCCAAATTTCCAATTACAGTAAAACCTCTATAAATTAATACTCTATAAATTAATAACCTCTCTAAAATAATAAAATCTTCCGGTCCCGACTTGGGCCTTTGTAAAAAAACATCAAATTCGATAAGATAATAAGATAATAATTTTTCGGAAAATCCTTTTATAAATATTAGGTCCCATTAAAACTCTAAATTAATAATTCATAAATATTACAATTATAAATATTATGGTAATTTTCTAAAATATGAATCTATTGTTACTTGATTTTTCTTAAAATTTAAATCTAATTGAATTTCATCCCTAACTTTTTTAATTGCAGCCAAGAGTTCTGGTGTCGAGTTCTCTAGCAGCAACAAAAAATTGTGAAGAGTTGTTGTCGCGCACAAAGCATCAAATTTGAAGCAACGTGGCTTTGCATATTTTTCATCAATCCACTCTTGTAAATCTTTTTGAGTGCATGTGGGATGATCTCTCTTATACTCACATAATGCTTTACGCATTTGATCATTCATGGATGATTTTGCGATGCCTTTTAGATGAGAAGACATGTTGGGTGTTATGAATTATTTTATTTCTATATTGAGATTTATATAGTATATATTTCTTTCATCATGCATGAATATGTTTTTTTTTTTTGGAAACGATGCATGAATATGTTTAAGTGCAACTAATTAATTGAAACATGTATACAATGAATATATTTAATTAGTTACAAAGAATTGGTTGATATGCATGAATATAATCAATGAAACATTTATGAATTCATTTATTTTCAATACATATGTACTAAATTTGATGAATTCAAAAAATCTCTCTTTTAATTAATAAATATTAATTTATCGATAAATTAATACCTCTTTAAATTAATAAAATTCCATGGTCCCAAGGTTATTAATTTAAAGAGGTTTAACTGTACAACCAAAAGTCCAAACTTCCAAATTTCCAGCCACCAAACTTCCGCCGCTGACCCTCCTCTCCGGCCGCCCTCATCTCCATCTTCTCCAGCCCTCAAGGCCACACGACGCTTGCGACCCCGTCTGCGACTGCGACTCGCCAACTCCACGACGCTTGCGACCCCAGCGGCGCCTTCGATCCCACGGCGCCGGCGACCCCACGACGACCAGCGTCCAGTGACTCTCAGCCCACTGGCCACCTCACGACTCTCAGTCTCTCACGGTGAGTTCTGAGTTCTAATTTTTCGTTAAATTTGTTGAATTTTGGGGCTTTGAATTTTCTCAGACCACCGGCACCGGCCACATAATTTTTTCTTCCTAACTTTTTATTAGATTTGTTAATTTTTGGGGCTTTGAATTTTGGGGATTTGAATTTGGTTAATATTAGATTTGCAGCAGGGTATTTTTTCCCCAATTTTTTCGGTTAATATTTCGGTTTTTCGGTTATAGCCGAAACCGAACCGAATTATTCGGTTTGGTTAATTTCGGTTTTGTGTGAGATCGGTCCGGTTTCGGTTAATTTTAATGCAAATTCGGTTTTGATTCGGTTACTCTAATTCGGTTCGGTTCGGTTACCGAACCGACCGATGCACACCCCTACTCCAAATATAATATAATATGGTTTATTTTCTATTTTAGTCTTGGATCTTGGGCTTTTTTTGCCTTTGAAGCATTCGAGTACAATTTCTGAATCCAACGCCCATACTGCTGCTATACATCATTGCTGACTGCGTAATTCCTCTGGTTCATCCCCCTCTTTTTTTTTTAGTTGAAGTCAGGTTAATTCCACCACAAAAATTGATAAATACATCCATCAAAATTTTATTTTAGAAAGATAACAGGCTTGTTTGGTGTTTTGTTTTGATCGCTATTTTACTGAGTAGCAGTCTTAGATTATTTTTTAAAAAAGATTACAAGATCGGTAAATACGATTAACCGACATAGATGCACAAGATCATATTAAGTATATCTTGAATCTTGATCAAAGTCCACATAGTTTAAGTATATCTCACGAGTCCATCTCATAATATCAAATGAGAGTAACGTATGTGTACATCAATTGCACCATATAATTAATGTACAACATTAAATATATTTTAGTAAAATAAATAATGCTAACGTTAACAAATATATATGGACTTAAATTGTTCAATTGAAATGATGCTTAGAGGTGTATGTGCCACCAAACCCTCCACAACCTTATGTAATTAAATTACATGTTATCAACCAAAACAAACATACTCTAACAATGTAATTGAGTCAATAGTGGCCGGCTAGGGTAGACTAGAATGAGGACTATAGAATAACAGATTAGTCAAGTGTGGATAAATGCAATGAACAATCAATCTTCATTCATTCATGACTGCCCAAACACATGTTGCCTTCACAACTCAATACGGGTATGTATGGATATTTATTCATATGTGAAATGGGCCCCATTTTCGAGAATTAAGAATTTGTTTCTACAGCTTTGAAAAATCTCTGACATCAAAATCAACTGACAAGTGATAAGATGGGGATGTATATATTACGTGGTTGGTTTTAGAAGCTTCTAACCCCATCCTAGGAAAATGCGAAGTTGATCTTTTTGGGAATTAATGTCGCTTCTTCATTCTTACTACCATTAATTTATTTATTTATTAATTAATTTAGAGATCCAAGATGCACTCAATTTCTCACCGCTACAAAATACGAGTAAATACTATAATACTCCACCAATGTATTTAATTAAATGAATATGGAAAACGGAATTTATACATTTCCACCAAACTTCGTCATAACATGGTGATGAGCTGTAAAAAGGTGAAGTGATCAGCTTCATTCATTAAACGCTCATTTTAAAGACTTCAGAATACAACGTATGTTCCCATTGAATAAGTCAAACTCTGTAACAAACTTAATTTTTGCTTATACAAATTACTAGTATAAAATAGTAAAGGAAAAAAAAAATTGAGAGTATAATTATCGGTACACATATATCATGTTACATGTACATGTATAAATAGATCTTAAATATTGCACTTTAATATAGTTAGTGGATGCATTAATTAAATAGAGATTATTAAGGAGAAAATAAAATTAATTAGGCAGCTACATCAAATATATGACGACAATACACACGCTAAGAGACACCTCAATCCAACTATTGGTCATGGTGGACCAAAAAGGCCAAAACAATTTATATTAAACAACTTTTTTAATTAGAGACAAGTGGGAAGACAAGCCGGTGGATAATGTTAAGAAAGTGTTTACTCCAAATGAAGAAATTAAGCACTAACAAAATTCCCAATTCTGCATAATTAGGAATCTGTAACTAGAACTTAATTCGAAATTTGACAAAATATGACAAATTGTAGCCAATTGCAAATAAATTAACAAGCGATAAGAAATTAGTTAAAAATCGAAGATGAAAAATACCAATATTCAATATCATGAAAAAAAGGGAAATCAAGGGGTTATTGAGTGTTCCATACACTGATCTCTGAATAAAGCTAGGGGCGAATTAAAATGAAAAATATTCCAAATTATTGGAATTTCTTAATTTTTACTAAATAAAAATTTGCTATGCCTTAAATTTCTTCTCCAAATAGGCGGAAAATATTTATACCTTTTTTCACCAGAAAGCGATCATGCCCAAAACAGTCAAGAATGGAAGCAGGCCCACGGAGAAGCTGCGGCCCGAGCCCGAATAGTTCGGATCAACCGGGTATAAATTTCCAGGGGGCCCGTTTATGAATATGTAAGGTGGGCTTGGGACATACTGGTTGCCGCCGCCACCGCCGGAAGAGGGAGGAGGTGGGCAGTAAACGCTTGGAGGTTGCTTTTTGGGCGGAGGAGGCGGAGAGGGCGGCGGCGGTGATGGTGGTGGTAGAGAGGGGGGTTGGTTACAGGGGTTGTTACAGGGGCAGCTGCCACACTTGTTTTGCAAATCAGGGGATATTGTTTCATCAAGTTTTCTTGTGGATTGAACCAAAGTTGAAAACAGGGCAAGAAAAATTGTGAATTGGAAAAGTTTGGAAGTAGCCATTAATTTCTGATTTGAGAATTTGAGAGTGAATTGGGTAGAGAGGGTGAAATAGCGTTAGGTTATTAGGTTGGGGAGTGATGAAGAAGAAAGAATTGAAGAAGAGGAATTGTAGTGGAAATTGGAAAGAGGATTGTTTACGTTTCCTTTGGTGCATGAAAATATTGGGAAAAGACAAGTGAATTTTGGAGTGATACCATACCTTTATAAATTACATTTTAAATACATCCCTATATTCGCAATATAACTATTATTTTTGGTTTTCCATATCAATCTTTGTATTGTGACAAAAGATATTTTGTAAGAGAATAAAAGAAAAATATCAAATTAGATTTATTGATTTTCTAATTAGGCAATTAAATTGACATCAACCAATCAAAATGCATAAGTGGAGAAGGAAAATTTATATCATCACGATAATTGACTAAATTAGAAAATCTATCAATCTAATTTTATTTTTCTTTTATTATCTTCCATCATAGCGAGATTGTATTCCAAAATTCATATTTGGATTCATAAAATTTGTTGCTACATAATTGGATGATATATTAATAATATAATATTCATCGTTAATTTCATAAATTAAAAAATTGGGTAAGAAGGTCTGCATAAGGCAAAATGTATTAGTTCATATAAATAATACCAGTAGTATTTTTTTAGTATATATGCAAAAAAAAAATTGCTTGGTTTAAAATTATGAATCAAAATGGGATATTAAAATTGTTGAGATTAATGCAATATTGGAGAACTGTTCTTACTATCAGAAGTGGTAGTGTGCTGATTTTCAGAACTGTGCTTAGTATAAGCACAGTAACTAGTGTTCTGATATTTGGTTATTCCAGTACAAGTAGAGTAATGAGTACTCTGCTGATAAGGTTTAGTGATCTTAGGTATCAACTCTGCTGGTCGGGTCAGAACAGTACTGCTCTTAGTCTGCTAAAGAGTACTGTGCTGATATAGTGTTCTTAGTCTGCTGAGACAACTGTGCTGAGTTTTACTGCGCTGAGTTCTTCTGTACTGATATTCCAGTTTCAGAGTTAGTTGTTTTCTGTTAGTTAGTTAGTTTGGTAGAGGCAGTTACAACTTGCACTGTACATCTATAAATACACCATCTAGTGCATTGATTGTGGGTGACACACATAGAGAGTTTAAGAGAGAGATCAAGCTTAGTGAATACTTGTAATCTGTAACTTTCATTTGTGATTAGTGAAGAGAGTCTTCTATCCTCCGTGGACGTAGATCATTTGATCGAACCACGTAAATCCCGTGTTCTTTCTTTGAGTTCTTTATTCGTTTCAATTCATTGCGTTTCTAGTTGTCTTGATTTATCCTTTGTAAGGAGTTGCTTTGTGGATACAATTCCGTAACAATTGGCGCCGTCTGTGGGAACCGAAGATAAAGTCAAGAATCAAGAAATGGGCTCTGTGAAGTTGGAGATAGAGAAATTCAATGGTAAGACAGATTTTGGCTTATGGAAAGCCAAGATGAAGGCTCTGTTGTCACACCATGGGCTGAAAGAGGCCCTTACTCCCCTTGACCCTGCTGCATCCGATGCAGACCAGGCCAAGAAAGAAGAGCTTATGGAAAAAGCTTACAACATTGTTGTCCTGAGTTTGGGAGACAATGTGTTCAGGGAAGTTATGAAGGAGAAGGATGTTGCTGCAGTATTTGAGACCCTTGATGATCTGTATTTGACACAATCTTTGTCAAACCAGATGTTTATGGAGAGGAAGCTCAACAATTTCAAGATGACAGATGATAAGACCCTTGATGAGCAGTTAATAGAGTTCATGCAAGCTATTGATGATCTTGAAAATGTTGGAGTTACTTTAGATGATCACAAGAAGTCTTTTCTACTTTTGGAGTCCTTACCACCTTCATATGATAGCTTCAAAGATGCTTTGCTGATTACCAAGGAGGGTAAGGCAAAATTCGAAGAAGTCTTGTCCATTCTGAAAACTAAGAGTTTACATGTAGCAAACTCAACCAAGAAGACCAAGAACCAAGCTGAGGGTCTTAACATCAAACTTAAGAATGACAAGAAGAAAGGGCAAGGCAAGAAGTTCCATGCCAAGCCAGCTCAGAAGAAGAATGGATTTGTAGCCAAGGACAAAGCTTGCTACAAATGCCATAAGGAAGGACATTTCATAAAAGATTGTCCTGAGCATAAGAAGACTACTGATCCTGCCAAGGCTGATGTAGCAGAAGGAGAAGGATATGATAGTGCTGAGGTTATGAGCATAACAGATAGCAAGCTTGTTAATGAATGGGTGCTGGATTCTGGATGTTCATTTCACATGTGTCCTACCAAATCTTGGTTTCAAAACCTGGAAATGATGAATGGTGAATCAGTTATGTTGGGTAATGATGAAAGCTGCAATGTGAGAGGGATTGGCACTGTGAGGGTGAAGATGTTTAATGATAAACATGTGATCCTGACCAATGTCAGATTTGTTCCAGATTTGAAGAGAAACCTTATATCTCTTGGCACACTAAATGCTTTGGGTTATGAATTCAAGACTGAAAAAGGATGTTTGTTTGTCACCAAAGCTGATAGAATAGTGATGCAAGGGAAGAAGTCTAATGGGTTATATTCTTTAATTGGTGAGACAATCACAGGTGCTGCTGATGTTACCATGAGTTCTGAAGATGCTATGCTTTGGCATAAGAGGCTGGCACATGTAGGAGAGAAAGGCCTGATGGAGTTATCCAAGAAGGGGGCTTTCCACCAGAAGACATTCAAAAGCCTGGAGTTCTGTGAGCAGTGCATTCTTGGCAAGGCCAATAAGAAGTCATTCCAGAAGGGTAAGCACACTACAAAGGAGCTGCTGGATTATGTTCATTCAGATGTCTGGGGGCCATCAAGAACATAAACCATTGGTGGAGGTAAGTACTTCATGTCAATTATAGATGACTATTCTAGAAAAGTTTGGGTGTTCATTCTCAAACAGAAAAGTGAGGCCTTTACAAAATTCAAAGAATGGCTACTTGAGATAGAGAACAAGAAAGGAAAGTCCTTAAAACATTTAAGGACAGATAATGGCCTTGAGTATCTATAAGCTGAATTCAATGAATTTTGTAAAGAGAAGGGCATTACTAGACATAGAACTGTCCCTCTTAATCCACAGCAAAATGGATTAGCAGAGAGAATGAATAGAACTATTCTAGAACGGGTCAGATGCATGTTAGCTGATGCTAAATTACCTAAAAGCTTTTGGGGAGAAGCTGTATGTACTGCATGTTATTTGATAAATAAAACCCCATCATTTGCTTTAGAAGGTAAAACCCCAGATGAGATCTGGTATGGCAAGCTGAGTGATTATTCAAAACTTAAAGTGTTTGGATGTCAAGCTTATGCCCATATTAGACAGGATAAGCTTGAGCCTAGGGCTCTGAAATGTATATTCATTGGCTATCCAATAGGTGTCAAGGGCTATAGATTGTGGTGCCTTGAACCACGTCATAAGAAACTAATAATCAGCAGAGATGTTGATTTTAATGAAAAGGTAATGGGATATCCTCATAATGGAAATTCCCATGACCTAGATGGAAGAATTGTAAATGAGTCAGAAGAGAGTTTCTCAGCTGAGGTGGAGTTTTCCACATCAGATCAGTTGGCACCAGAGGAGGTAGTCAACCCTACTGATCTGGGAAATAACACACCAGATGAGGTTGTTCCAGAACAGGTACCAGAAGATAATTCAGAAGATGATACCATGGAGGACAACCCTGCTGATTTGAGAAATTATAGTCTTGCAAGAGATAGGCTCAGAAGGCAGATTCACCCCCCATCTAGGTTTGGCCAGGCTGATCTTGTGTCATATGCTCTGATCACAGCAGAAGAGGTGGAGCATTATGAGCCAAGAAACTATAGGGAAGCTATCACCAGTCCTGAAAGAGAGCAGTGGGCAGCAGCCATGTCAGAAGAGTTGCAATCTTTGGAGAAAAACCAAACTTGGATCCTTGTTGAGAAGCCTAAAAACCAGAAGTTAGTGAGCTGCAGGTGGCTGTTCAAGAAGAAGCTTGAAGTTGGATTTGGTGGTGCTAGAGAGCAGATCAGATTCAAGGCTAGGTTGGTGGCAAGAGGATTCACACAAAGAGAAGGCATAGACTTCAATGAGGTATTCTCTCCTGTTGTTAAACACTGTTCAATAAGATTACTTTTGTCTAAGGTTGCTCAAGATGATCTTGAGTTACATCAGCTAGATGTTAAAACTGCATTTTTACATGGAGAACTAGCTGAAACAATATATATGCATCAACCAGAAGGGTTTATCATGCCTGAAACTGAAAGTAAGGTATGCTTGCTTAAGAAATCATTGTATGGGCTCAAGCAGAGTCCTCGACAATGGTATAGAAAGTTTGATACCTTCATGCTTTCTATTGGTTTCTTAAGAAGCAAATATGATGGATGTGTATATATTGGTAAACAAGATTATCTAGAGAGCACATATCTACTGATCTATGTAGATGATATGTTAATAGCTAGCAAGAGTATGAGAAAGATTACACAGCTGAAGCAGCAGCTGAGTAGCAAGTTCGAGATGAAGGATTTGGGTGAAGCCAAGAGAATATTAGGAATGGATATTCTCAGAAATAGGAAAGCAGGCAAGTTGTTCCTATCCCAGAAGAGTTATATTCAGAAGGTCTTGAGAAGATTTCTTATGCACCAGTCCAGACCAGTTAGTACTTCATTTGGTCAGCAATTCAAGTTGTCAGTCAAGCAATCTCCTCAAACAGATGAAGAGAAGAAGCAGATGCTTACTGTTCCTTATGCAAATGGAGTAGGAAGTCTCATGTATGCTATGGTCTGTAGCAGACCAGATCTTGCCTATGCTGTTAGTATGGTGAGTAGGTTCATGGGAAATCCAGGAAAGTTTCATTGGGAAGCTTTGAAGTGGATTCTAAGATATGTGAATGGATCAAAAGACTTAGGATTATTGTTCGAGAAGTGTGCTGATACCAAGAGTCCTTTAATTGGATTTGTGGATTCTGATTTTGCTGGAAACATAGATACAAGGAAGTCTTTATCTGGTTATGTGTTTACATTGTATGGCACTGCTATAACATGGAGAGCAGCTTTACAATCTATGGTGACCTTATCCACAACAGAAGCTGAGTACATAGCCTTGATAGAAGCTGTGAAGGAAGCAATGTGGTTGAAGGGCATTCTGAGAGATTTTGGCATATTCCAGAAGAGTGTTCCTGTGCTGTGTGATAATCAGAGCACTATCCATCTAGCAAAACATCAAGTGTTTCATGAGAGGTCAAAGCACATTGATGTGAAGCTGCATTTTGTTAGAGACATCTTGGAGAAGAGCATTGTTGAAGTTCAGAAGGTAGCTTCAGAAGAGAATGCAGCTGATATGTTAACTAAGGCATTACCAAGCAATAAGTTCAACAATTGCATGGAGTTGGTAAACCTTAGTACCTGGGATGTTCATTAAGAAGAGAATGAACAAACAGCCTTGGGGAGGGCTGGGAAGAAGGCAATCTTGCATTAAGGTGGAGAATTGTTGAGATTAATGCAATATTGGAGAACTGTTCTTACTATCAGAAGTGGTAGTGTGCTGATTTTCAGAACTGTGCTTAGTATAAGCACAGTAACTAGTGTTCTGATATTTGGTTATTCCAGTACAAGTAGAGTAATGAGTACTCTACTGATAAGGTTTAGTGATCTTAGGTATCAACTCTGCTGGTCGGGTCAGAACAGTACTGCTCTTAGTCTGCTAAAGAGTACTGTGTTGATATAGTGTTCTTAGTCTGCTGAGACAACTGTGCTGAGTTTTACTGCGCTGAGTTCTTCTGTACTGATATTCCAGTTTCAGAGTTAGTTGTTTTCTGTTAGTTAGTTAGTTTGGTAGAGGCAGTTACAACTTGCATTGTACATCTATAAATACACCATCTAGTGCATAGATTGTGGGTGACACACATAGAGAGTTTAAGAGAGAGATCAAGCTTAGTGAATACTTGTAATCTGTAACTTTCATTTGTGATTAGTGAAGAGAGTCTTCTATCCTCCGTGGACGTAGATCATTTGATCGAACCACGTAAATCCCGTGTTCTTTCTTTGAGTTCTTTATTCGTTTCAATTCATTGCGTTTCTAGTTGTCTTGATTTATCATTTGTAAGGAGTTGCTTTGTGGATACAATTCCGTAACAAAAATTACTTTAATTGATACAATTGATATGTGTCAAGTATTATTATTTTTTATAGATGACGCGCGACATTGGATTCTCTAATGTATGTATATTATTAGCTACTGTATATGTTAATTATATTAAGAGATGTAACATCAAATACAAGTAAAAAAGAAATAAACGATCCTTGTTTTTAGTAGACAAATAGAAGTGAGAGTGACATTTAATGGGTATCCCTTCAACTCTAATTTTCGTAATATATGACTGGTGTTGGCTTAATCTATAAGCCAATTCGCCGTTGCATGTGAATGGTCCACTTTACAGGCCCCACAAATTAGGCCTTAATTAATTGATTCTCTACTTTTTAATTAATTAAATTATGATTTTTAATACGTATTGTGTTGTGGCAT
Organism: Galeopsis tetrahit; assembly: GCA_963675135.1. Lineage (NCBI taxonomy): Eukaryota > Viridiplantae > Streptophyta > Magnoliopsida > Lamiales > Lamiaceae > Galeopsis > Galeopsis tetrahit. The sequence goes on along the minus strand of OY776122.1, from coordinate 68,006,395 downwards.
GTATCTACTTCCAATAATTGTATCCCTTAATTTTCATATACAGTAATACAAGTGTCTACTGTTTCCTAACAAGGCATGCAAATTGCAATAAACAGTGCACGCCAAACAGGTCTCAACCAATATGAGTTTTAATATTTTTTCAAGAATTAAAATCTCATACGTACACATCCCCCTCAATAAAAGAAAATCTCATACACATTAATAAGTTTAACTCTATAAGTAGTTTTCAAGAATCAAAGTTTCTAATCCAACAAGGGATGTATACTTCATTCCAATCGCGAGGATATACAATTGAGTTTTAATACCGTCATTATGATTTTTCTAGCTAAAAGTCTTTAATGACAGAAATTGACCTTTATTTTCTCAATTTTCTATCACTGAATACTTTTAGTTAGAGAAACAATGGTGAAAAGATTTTGTCGTTAAAAATCAATTTTCTTGCAGTATATTAATTGAAAGTTCATTATAACTCTAACGAGCTCATGAGTTAAGTCATTTCTTGTTTGAAAAAGTGATAGATGTTGTACCCAACACAATTAGAGTTATAATATTCAAAATAATAGGTAGAATTGGAGGTTTGATGGATAATAAAGTCAAGAGGGGGGCAGGTTTGTTTGGCATGTGGATGACCTTTCCTCCAGCCAGAATGAATGGTTGCATGCATCATAAATGAGGAATAATATTATGTGGAGAAGGTATTATTGCAACATGATCAAAAAGCAAGTTTTAAGGGAATCATGCAAAGATATTGAATTAATTCTAAATACTATTTTCTAAAAGAATTTTGTACAGCTCATTTTTGTTGTTAGGAGTAGGACTTTCTTTATTCAGAAATACTTTTTTTAATACTATTATTGGACTTTTATTTTTTATAGATGCCATACGTACACGTATGATAGATAATATGAATATAATATTATGTGATCGATGTTACGCTAATTAGATTTCGAGAGTCAAGTTTAAATAGTTTATAATCGGTGCAGTAGACTCTTTTAGTAAACGAATTTTGAAAAGTGGTGTTTATTTATATCACAAAAATTTATATGTAATGTGAAAGGTAAATTGAGACATATTCTATGGGTAAGTGCTGTTCTTATTTATATTTATCACCCCAAGAGAGAGTTGGAATATTTGTTTATTATTAATTAAATATGATCGGTTAATTTATGCTAATTGAAAGAAAAAAAAACAACACTAGGTTATTTATTAATTACAACATATATATATTTTTTTTATAATTCGATACACTTGCTTTTTTTAGTTTCACAATTAAATGCATCTGCCTATTTTTCGTCAATACATAAATGATGTGAATGCCGAAGCTACATTAAGGTGCTCCACAGATATTCACGTAAATGTCATGACTGATGAATAAAATGTTTTTATTTTATTTTTTAAAATGTTTTTAAGTAAAACAATATGCAAATTTTCAAATTATTTTTTGTGGACTGTGATTTGGAGGACGTGATCCTCTTCTTTTGAGTTTTGGGGAATAATAATAATAATTAAATTGATTTATAATTTATTTTTAAAAACTTTTTTTCTCTTTTTTTTTTCTTTATCGTTTTTAGATAAAATGATTTTTTATTTTTTTTAGTATTATTATTATTAATTTTTTTTTTTATAAAGATTCAAACATCTTTGTGGCACCTCCTCAGTTTTAATAACTACATTATAATTTAATTATTGTCAAAATATATACAAATATATTGGATTGTAAGGTGTATTGAATTGCAAAGATTAAAAAGGTATGTAATACACTACAAGAAAACAGTCAAATTCCAACAGAAAAATTCCAACGGATTTTTACGTTTTTTCCGTTGGAATCAATGATTCCAACGGATATTCCAATAAAAATTTGACCATTGGAAAAGTTGGCGTTGGAATTGCAAAATTCCAATGAAAATTTCAACGGAAAAAAAATCCAACGGTACATTCCAACGGATAATGACGGTTGGAATTTCGGATTGTCAAAATATTTTCCAATGAAAATTCCATTGCAAATTCCAACGATAATTTTCTGTTGGAAATTTTTCCAATAGATTTTGACCGTTGGATTTTCAACTGTTGGAAAATTATCCATCGCAAATTCCAACAAAATTTTTTTAGTTGGAATATAAATTCCAACAGACATTTGTCGTTGGAATATACAGTTGTTGGAATTTTTTCCAACGCAAATTCATTGTAAATTCCATCGATAATTTATAGTCGGAATTTTCCAACGGATTTTGGCCATTGGAATTTCAACGGTTGGAAAATTATTTATCTCAAATTCCGACATTGACTCCAACGACATTATTCTGTTGGAATTAAAATTCAAACATACATATTACCAATGGAATATTCCAATGTGGAAAATTTTATGCGGATTCCAGCGTCAATTCCATCGACATCATTCTATTAGAATTTTATTTCCAACAGACACTTACTATATGAATTTTTAGCAATGGAAAATTGTCCAATATGAATTCTGGCAACAATTTCAATGATATTTTTGCATTCAAATTTCTTTTAAAAAAAAACATTTTATTTTTTATTTCAATAATATAAAGCCTCGTGAAAATCATTCAAAATAACACAACTTACTAACTAAATATGCGCATATAATCTTGGTAAGCAAATATATAACAATTCCAAAATTAGGTACATATCAAAATATATAACATTATAATATAAGCAATATGTTCTACAAATCAAAATCATAAACAATCATCGTCTTAACTCTCATCAACAATTAAAAAAATAAATCATAACATAAATACTAAATCCTAGGAATCACACAAATTAGAGTGTCTCCCATTTGGTTTGAAGCGGCTCAAACACTAAAACATACGTCCATTTCTCTTCTGATTTTTTCCTATGAATATGAAGCAAGCTTGACGACACCGGAGCTGGCGTTTTCTGTTTCCATGTTCGCTTAATTTAATCTTCATGCTCAAGATCCCATCTACAATAATTCAACCAAAAAATCAATAACATTTTAGATTTATATATAATCCTGAATTATCAAGAAAATGTTAATATTCAAGTTAAATGCAACTAAATAGTACAAGCTTTAGCAATTAAATATGTTTGTAAGCATATGATATCACCTAAAATAGTATAAACCACATGTTCTTCACATTTTCAGGGATCTCGTTCCATACAAGTCTTGGTTGTTCGTATCTAATTTTGATGGTTGCGGACCTGCGGTGATACGTTTAGTTATTTCCAGATAATAACTTGTAAATACTCTGTAATAATTAAGAAAATTAATGCCCATCAGTAATATAGATAAATTAAAAGCATTGAAAGCAACAAACAAATTAAATATATATACGTTTTTACAACTTATTGAAGTCGCAAAGTATAATCAGCAGCCATGTGTTGTCTTTCTGTCCCACAAACTACATCATGAAGTTGAGCTATATCCAAAGCATCAGCTAGTGCTTGGTCCAAAACTACTCTTTCCTTTAAAGAACTCCAATTGCCCCGGTGTCTATAATTGAAACTCAAAAATTATTCTAGCTATAGAAAGTTGAGATAAATAGTCTACATGAAAATTTGGCTCTAGCTATAGAAAGCTATCTAGAATAGGCTCACATGAAAATGGAAATGTAAAAAACAAAAATAAGTTTTTTCTCAAAAGCTATCTAGATGATATTGGGAACCAGAAAAAAACTGATCAAGCTCCCTTATTTACTTGTTAAAAAAAACTGACCAAGAAACATATAAAGACTTGAATCACTAAGTTTCAAATTTCAGCTCTGAAAATAATAGCAATTTGAAATCATAAGCTTAATACTTGAATCAAGACATAAATACCACAAGTCCCTGTATATTTATTTCATCATTAAGCTTCCAGTAATTTGAATAGATTCTAAGGTATCAATACATATTTTACAGATGCAATCACTTAAGGTTCAACCTGAGATTTAGGTTAATCACAACACTACCATTTTCTAGATAACAGGGGACCATAAGAATCAATCCTAAGAAAAAGCTATCATGAAAGCTAATTAACTAATTGAATAATATATACACTACAAAAAAAAAAATGAAGAAAATAGAAGTAGAAGGCTAGGTGAAATAAATTTGAAAGTTCAGGTGCACAATCAAAACACAATAAGTGTACATAAAAGACTTGGTAATGATAGAGAGCACGTAGAAAATAATAGAACACGTGTCAAAATATCATAATGAAAGAAAATGTAAGACTGAACATTCATCATAGAAAAGAGCAATTGAAACCTTTTCGAATATGTATTTCTCCAGCAAATTGCTTCTTCATAGGCAGCTTTCCATTAGCACTTTCAACAATTGCTCTTTACTTTTCCTTTACTTTTAATAACTTGATCATGGGACCTAAATGTATAGTGTAGATATATGATTAATAAACATAAAAGAAGTTTAGAGATGTAATATATGAAAAATTAAATAGTCACTTTCTAACATGTATGGACAACAAAAAACTAATACTCCATATTAATAAAGTCAAACAATTTTTTTTTTTAACAAATTACCAAAATTTACAGATACCAAATGGTTGCTGACAACCGAATAAGTTATAATACAGAAACAAATTTCCCAAACAAATTCTGAAAGCAAACTGTAAAATAAGAAAACCAGCAAGGTATCAGAAACATGTCAATACTCAAATAAGAACTTTGAAATACATGGATATGGATGTGGAAGGCAACATAACAAAAAAAAAATCCCCATTCACAATATTTAGAGCACAACCAATTACGAGAAACAGTAAAATAAGATAATATCATGAACACACTATGTTAAATCATTTATCTACTAAATAAAGTCATGCTAATGTATCGCGTGCTATCAAACAATGGAGAAAGGCATAATAAGTACTTAGTCATGTGTCAATTTACTATATCTAATAATCGGCGAGAAGTCGACGAAATCTAGCAAACCTTAACAGAGCCCCAGTAGAAATCCATCGAAATAAGAAATTAGGTTTTTCTTTTCTGCCCAGTAAAATCAAGTATTGGATTACTCTAGGTTTTCGTAATCGCTGAAGGGAGAATTTCAGATTTGGGGAATAGAACAATAGGGTTTTCTTTTCTGCTTTGAGTAGCGCGAGATGAGAACCGCTCTTTTTACCTCTAAAATTAATTTTCAAAATTTTCAAATTTATTTTACTCCGTACTAAAATTCTTCTCCAGCGCCAAAATTATTTTCTCCTATCGTATTCAAGTAATTTATATTTGTATGCACTTATAATAAATAAGCATAAGGTAATTTTGTAATTAATAACAAGATACAGACATTTTTTAAATATTAAAAATAAAATCAATATTTTATTATTTATGAATATATTTTAGTTATTCTACTTTCACTTAATTTCATATTTAGTTATATATTAGATTAATATTTCATCACATAGAGTAATATTGTTAATTAGAATATTAATTTGTAATCGAGACTCTAGGATATAATTATATGATTGACGATTAAAAGTTTAACTCATGTTTCTAATAATCATTCGCAACATGTGATCAGCTAAGTATTTTCGTCTTTCTTTGAGATATGTGGATAGTTGAATCATTGATTCTTCAACAAACACACAACATTCTAATGCTTCACCCTTCTAAAAACTCATCTTTGTATTGGACATTTTTTCGGTTGAAGCGTCATATTGTAGTAAGATTAAACTAGAGATTAACTATTTTATTTGTTTTGTAAGATTTCGTAAAAAATATGTTGAAAAATAGTGATTAAAGTAGATGTTTGGATTAAGAATAAAAAATCAATTATAGTATTTTTCTTATACTCATCTTTATATTTGACATTTTTACAAATGAATCGGTAGAATTGAAGGAGAGCTAGGCCATAGAAGTGTGTGGAAGCGAAGATATAATTGTCTCCATCAAAATGACTTCGGGAATCGTTGCGAGTACTTAACAGTCAGTCCCCAATTAGGACTTTACCTTTTCGTTGACCAACGGTCTACAAACCGACTTTAAACGAAGTCTTAGGTCATATGAAAATGTATACTAAAATATATATTTCATTCGTACATTTCATTTCATGATAGGTTATTCAGTTTTTCCACACTTTAGCCCTTTCTATCATTTATTCTGACTCGCATGTGTTGGACAAAAAACTCACCACAATCTTTGCCTTTGTGAGTACTATTTAAAAAAAAAAAAATTAGAAATAATGATATTACATTTTAATCATCACATTTTTTTTTGCAACGTGAGTTACTGGTCATTTAATAGTGTTCTCTTTATCTGTAAAATTTTTCATACTTTCATTTTCAGTTTGTTCTACAAAAATTTGCATACTCCAAAATAAAAATTATCATCATAATTATCACCTTCACAATATACACATAGTTACCTTATGTCACTATATTTGGGTTCATACACTCAATTTAACAATATTTTTTTTATTTTGTAAATTTTACAAAATTACCCAAAACACTCTAAACTTAAAAAAAAAAATTATATGTATTTAAAATTCATCACAAACTTTTATTAGATAGACGGAGTAATATTTTATAATTAATTACTAATGTTAACTCATAACAAGCCACATAATATATTTAAATAATATAAAGATCCAATTGATTCATATCAATTCAACCATATATTTTACCTTATACAAAAAATGGTGCAAATTAAAGTGTTAGAAGATGGAGGGAATATCAAATAAAAAAAAAGGCGGCAAAGTTCCCTCAAATTCTCGTGGTTTCTCATTTGAAGACTCCACTGAGTCATTTAGTCTAGGGTTTCAATTACTATTCCCAACTTGATATATGATCAACTCCTTGCAACACAGTGAGATCCGCCTATCCAAACTTCAGATTCACGGCGCCACGCCACTACTCTAATTCTTCGGTTCTTGCGCAGCTTGTTGATTTTTAATTTGCCGTGCAGAGCGTGCGATTTACTTGACAAAATCCAGTTCCTGGTATGTAATTTCTGGGTGTTTGATGGGTTCTTAGTTCTTGCTAAGATTTTTCTTTGTTCGATTGGAAGCGATTAAATTTCTGTTGTTTTCGGGATTGAGTTTCACTGATTAATGCTCAAATTACTTTAATCTCCTGAGCCGTTTTTGTGTGATTTCCAGAAATTGGTTTCTCGAATTCGATTATTTGATTTTATCGTTCTTCAAAGCCCTACATTTCGTCGATGTTCCTCAAATTTCAGTATTTGATGGTCTTGTTCTGTTCAAAATAATTGTTAACCTCTCATGATTTTGGGTGTTTTTAAGAATTTCAATTAAAAAATATTGTTAGATGTTAAGAGTTTCGATTAATAGACATTGTTGTCCTTGTACAAATGATAAACACATAAATTGAGATTTCAACGGTTTCCTTTAATTGATTGAAATATGGGATTTCGCCTGTCAAAATATCACATTACTATAGTGCTAGTATTAATTAGTTGGAATTCTTGATATTTACTTGCTCCATTATGGGTATTCTTCTGCTTTTGTTGTCCTTTAAGTGCAAGAGTGATGCTAAAGGATAAATGTGTTTTCACATGGTGTGTACTAAATAATGGTATGCATCTGTGTCTCAAATGATGTATAATAATTCTGATACAATATCTTATATAGAATGAGTAAACTCTGTGATTTTGATTTTTCCTATTCTGTACTATATTTTGTGTATTTGAGCTTCTGGTATTGTCCCATCTGCGCTGAATCTGATTTCTTTAAGAAAGTGTAGTTACTTTAATACAACTGATAAACTTTATTTTCAACTTGAAGAGACTTCAGTTATCTTATTTAAATACTGAAGAGACCAAGTATCCAAAAAATGCTACTGCTTTTGTATACTTATTACGGTAAACACTGAATCGTTATTACTTCTTACATGTATCATTACATACAATAAAAATGTTGTATGTATTAATGTATTCAGCAAAAAGTCGGATATGAATAACCGCACATATGATTAAACAACATCGATTGCTCGTTGGACTTTTCAGGTCCACAATGATGAAGAGGTCGGGCTTTGTTTAAGCATGTTCAGGATGAAGTTCCTGATTCCCCCATATTTTCACAAGTTAAGGGATGTAGAACTGAGATCTTATTCAAAAACCTGTTTCATTTTACTTATCAGTGTTAACATCTAGAAGTCTTGTTCAATATGGAAAGGTTGCAGCTTTGCCTAAGTCCTAACGTGGTTATAAGTCTTATGTGGAGCTGGATAATTGAGAAATTGGTTAAGTGACAATGAGGCTGAGCAGAAGAAGTAAGTTATTCCCCATTATAATATTTGGTTTTTGTTTCTATTTTATTTTTGTTATTAATTTTATTTCCTCATTCTGGCATTTGAAAAAAAAGGGAAAAAAGGACATGGATGGATACTTGAATACCTGTTTTTTGCTTTGAAATAGAATTCATTATAAAATTCCTGCCATATTACTGGTGTGATGGGTGTAGGCTTAATTAAAACCTTGATCATTTTTAAAGATATTGGTTTCCTCCACATGATGCACTTTTTTTTGCCTCTGTTTTTTGATGAAATTTTGTCAATTCTTTGTTGCAATATTTCTTTTAGTAAATATCTCTTGCGAAAGAATTGAGGGAGGTGGTATGAGGAAAAGAAACTGGAGCCAAAATGATGCAATATAAAATGTCACATTTATCTAATATAAACTGATACCTAGTAAATAAATATTGAGAAGTAAGCATCACAAGAATGGTTCCAACTACCAATTGTTTCATGTTTATTCAGTACATATCGTCTTAAACTGAGGTGTAATTCAATTTAGAGCTTTGAGCTATGAGCTATGAGCCTAAGATTAAGATGCAATAATATTCATGTTTATTCAGTATATATCTTCTTAAACTGAGGTGTAATTCAATTTTGAGCTTTGAGCTAAGATGAAATAATATACTCTGTTCTTCTGCTAGATTCTTCCATTACACTCTACAAATGCTGATTTTCATTTCAATATAATTTAAAGTAGATTTTTTCTGGAAAATTTAGTATAACATTTAAAATGGTCTATTTACTATAGTTATTCAATCTCAAATCTTTTCAACTGAAGATTTGAAATCTTGAACTCCGTATATATCATGGCATATTAAATTTTCTGGTGGAAAATATAGTAATAATCTCCGAAACTGGGTAATATGAATCAGACTTTTACTCTTAATTTTCTTGTTATGAGATGAAACTCGTATATAGTTATTGCCTAAGTTAATTATCAGGGTAATTAAGATGAAGTTCTAATTCATATATTGTAGTTATTGTAAGTGCAGCTAATGTTGATCAAGATTATAAAGTATCATATTGAAGAAGATGAAGAACATCATATGAAAGTGAATAATTTTATATAAAGAAAATCAGATTTTGATTGACTCAAAATAAACACTCAAATCGATTTTTTAAATTAATAAATTAAATAATAAAGAGCACAATATAATGTATTCCATCCATTTCCAATTAGATTGCTTCTTTTTCATTCCAATATGTTCCTTATTGGATTGTCTCATTCTAAAAGATAAAAAAGTAATTTCATTCATTTACAAAAAAAAAAAAAAAAAAAAATTGGTTTATTCTCGTCAATTGATTAAAATAGTCCTTTAACAATAAGTTGTTTTATCTCGTATAATATTAATAAATAACTATCATATTATAAATTGTCAAAATTAAAGGGACAGTGGATTGAAGAATGAAGGGAGTAAATGCTTTTTTTTTTCTTTTGAAAACGTACAACTTAAAAGTTAGGAATTTTTATTGAACAAAACAATGCATTTATTGTAGCACAACTATTAACAAAAATTTATTAATATGGGCTAAACATTTTAAGAATTGAGGTGCCACAAAAAAATAATGATAATAATATATATAGGAGTATCGAGTGGGTTAAATTTTATTGTAATAAGAAGGTACTCATAATTTAATTATTTTATTTAAGCAAATTTTCAATGTGAGGATTTTTACCTCGAAATTATGTGAATCATTTCAACGGTCTAACATTGTTGGAAATTTCATTGGAATAATTAATTAAAAAATCCAACGACTTCAATGTGTTGAAATTATATATAAAAATATAATTTGATTTAGAAAAGTATTCCAACGGGCTAGCATCAATGAAATTTTCATTGAAATAATTAAAAGAAAATCCAACGACGACGTGATGTTGAAAATTCTATTGGAATTAGATATAAAAATATCATTTAATTTAGGGAAACCATTCCAATGGTCTAGCACCAATGGAATTTCCGTTGGAATAATTTAAAAAAATTCCAACGATATTATATTGTTGGAAATTTTGTTGGAATAAGATATAAATGTGTCATTTGATTTAACGGAACCATTCCAACTGTCTAGCGTCGTTGGAATGTATGTTGGAATAGTTTTTAAAAAATTTCCAATGCCTTTTCCAACGGTAAACTCCAACGGTTTTTATAAGGTGTTGGAATTTATGTTGGATTTTTCCAACGTCTGCTTATGTCGTTGGAAAAACTGTTGGAATTTTGAAAATTCCAACGGTTTATTTTTCTGTTGGAATTTTTCCGTTGGAATTTGACTGTTTTCTTGTAGTGATAATTGATAAAAACAAGTTAATTTTTTTCCAATTAACCCGAAAACTAATGATTTTATAACTTAATACAAATATTTTCTTTTAGATAGGTCACGCATCTCTAATATAACAATTTTCACTATGTCATAATTGATGGCAAATTCCAGCTTAATGTCTGGAAATTGGGTGAGCATAATTACAAATTTAAATTGTATATATATATTATATTTACCATACAAGATTTTTTTTATATGCTTTATACATGTCATGCCATTTGTAGAATATTCCAAATTATCATTGTGCACTCTCAAATAATGACTGTAAATTCCTTTCAAAACAATTAAAAAAATAAGCATAAATATATCCAAAAAAAAAAAAAATTAGTATGCATAAGATGTACACTTAATTTCATGACAAAAGCGCAAGTCACCTAAGAGAGTCGTTACTTGCCACCAAATATTTGCTTTGATGAAATAATAATCGTTGGACGGCACCCTTCCCTTAATAAAATAATGTCGCCTCCATCAATTATTCGTGTAATAGACGGAACAAAATCTAGATGTATTATTATTACTATTATTATTATTGTTCTCAAGTACCCAATCTACTGTACAACTAATGAAAAACGTACAAATCCATGTGCTGCTGGTGGGCCGTTGCGCGGCAAAGGGATCCATTAAATTCTTTCTTCACATTTTATGTTCCATTAAAAACTACTCCGTATCAATAACTTGTATTCCACTATGTGATCAAACCGAGCAACATGCCACAAGTTGTAAACTAGAGGATGCAGAAAAATAATACACAATCCCAGAAAATAGTCGCACTTTATCATTAATTATACTTGAAAATTTAGATATAACCTAAAAAAATCCGATATGTCCTTATTTATTCGAAGAATAATACTCGTAACTTTAATTAAAATGATAGACATGGTTAACCTCAATACACATTAAGTGCATATATTTTAAATAATAGTGACTTTAACTTTAATTAAAATGACAGGCATGATTAATCTCAATACACATTAAGTATATTTTAAGCAATTTGCACGACTATTACTTGGGGGCAAACAAACAAGAAAATTGTTCCTATATTTTGAAAACTACCATTACAGAAGAAGGAAAGGAATAAAAAAAGAGTTGAAATGAAACCAATAGAAGAAAAGAAAATGAGAAGAACAAGAAGTGAAACAAATGGGTTGCAACTTGCAAGTTGTATATATATTTAGCCATTACTCTGACTCGTGAGCAATACTTTATGTTAGGGAAAGGGAAGTTCATAATAATAGTAAAAATTAACTAAATTCCTCTTCAACTTTTCCTGTCCCAAAGATATTCAAGTCAATAAGAAAATAGGATAAGTAAGTACATCTCCATATGAGATCAAGAATTTATAAGTTTTGTTTTTGAGATACTAAGTCAGAATATACAAGCAAATATTGATCACACATAAATATTCAAATATTTAGTTCATTTTCTTATTAGATACTGTTGGTCCCAAAGTTGAGTTAATAATATTGAGTAAGCTAGTGAAAATGTCTAGAGGGGAGGGGTGAATAGACTTTTCAAAAATTCTTTCAATATATCAGAATACACAATGCGGAATAATCAGATTACTAATGAGCCCAATCAAGTTTATACTCAACTTTTATCTAGATCTTTATCTTTGTTAATTCTACTCTTCTTAGTTAAACAGATACCAAACAGATATTAAACAGTAAAGTAAAGAACACAGAATTTTATAGTGGTTCGACAAATGTCTACATCCACTCTCACAACTCCAGTTGTGAAGTTTTATTAACTCTTCTTCTTGAGTTTCTTGTGGCTTAAAGTCCCAAGATTAAGACTTTGATCTTGTCGATTATACCTCCAGGTATATCTTCGATCTACTAGTAATTCTACAAGTAACTAGCACACTTGTTTTACAAAATACAAACTTAAACTTGAAAAGTAAAACTTCTCTGTGAATAGCCTTTGATTCTTCTCTTCAATTCAGTGGCTCTTCTTCTTTAATCTCCTTCAACTCTGTGAGTTCTTGCTTGTACTCTGTAGACTTTAGCTTGCTTTAAGATTAGTAATTTCTCAGTAGTAGCAGTAGTAGGAGATCATACAGTATTTATAGAACTTAGTATGACAGTTAGCAGTTTGTGAACTAACTTTCAACTAACTCTAAAACTGTTTTTGTAACTTCTTCTTGTAACCGACTTTGTAACTTCCTTCCAAGTCAGCATATCTTCAATAAATCTCCAGTTACACCTTAAATAAGCTTTCCAAACTTATTCTTCACTTTCAACAAATCAGCACAGTAACTTACTGTTCTGATTTTTACTCTTCGAATTTTACTCTGCTGATTTTTACTCTTCTGATTCAATCAGCACAGTAACCAAAAACTTTCCAAAACTTCTCCAGATTTCTTCTCAGCTTATCTTCAACTCTTCTTGAAGTCTTCTTAATCTGAAGTAGTCCTCTGAGTCTTCATAGTCTTCTGATCTTCATCTAATCTATTCCTAATCTAGTGTTCTGATTTTACTGTTCTGAGCTTTACAATGCTGAATACAATAAAATACAACTTTACATATATAAAACCTATCTATACATCAACTGAACTATATACATATGAGTATTTCTAAGTCCTACACTATAAGCTGTCTATACAATAAAACATCAACTTAGTTCCTAACAGTTCATATATCAGATCAGTAACTAATAAGATCAGTAACTCATGTAAGTTCAATAACTTCCATATAAGATCAGTAAATATTAAGGTCAGTAAACACTTAAGATCAGTAAACATCTAAGATCAGTAACTTACATATCAGATCAGTAAGCATATCAAATCAGTAAGCATATCAGATCAGTAAGTACATCAGATCAGTAACTCAGATTTCAAATATTTCATATAAGATCACTAAAAATATTCTCAGTTTCCACACTAAGATCAGTAATCTTATTTCACATAACTCAGTTAAGATCAGTAATTTTATTCTTACTATTACTCAATAAGATCAGTAAACTTATTTCAGTTAGCATTAAGATCAGTAATCTCAATTCAAGTTTCTCATCAGATTAGTAAGCTTATATTCAGATGACTTAGTTAAGATGACTTAGAACCACATATATCACTAACTTTAAGTTGCTTTTGGCCATCAAAACATACTTTCATCAACTAGAACATTGTTTATAGGATTCATATCCCAACAATTTCCCCCTTTTTGATGAAGCCAAAACTACTTAAAGTTAATAAATCAGTAGTTAAGTATGTAGTCAATCATAACAGTTCATCAATTCAAAATTCCAGATTCATATTCAAATAAGATCAAATATTACAAATAATCACAGAATATGACAATCACAAAAATATAGAAATAAAGATTAAGGATAGAAATGTTATCTTCTGAGCTTGTCCTTCATCTTCATTCTGCATCTTCAAATTCTAAATGCCACATACATTCTTGCTTTGATATCCATCATGTGTTGATGGTCAGTGATTCCTTCTTCCTTGATAATCTCAGCAATAATGTTGTTAATCTCCTTGTAATCAGGTTCTCCACTTTCCAGTCTTGGAGGTTCCCAATTAGGTTCTTCAGGGCACAAAATCTTAGTTCCAGCACGATTAGCCACTTGTGCTATATCTTCCCAGAATTCTTGATCAATGTTCAGCATAAATTCTTCAAAATCAACAAATTCTGCTTCCTTGCTAGAATGATCACCAAACTTCTTCACAATGAAGTTCGCAATCTGCCATTTCTTCTTCAAATTTTTCCAGTATTCCATATGTTCTGTCAACACTATGAAATCCACAAAGTTTTCATCTTGAAAATCTTTGTCAAACAGTCCTTCAGCTTTCTTTTTAGCATTCATCTTTTTCTTCAAAGCTGTGACTCGATTATCAAATCTTGTCTTCAAGAACTTGACATCCTTTTCTTTCTTCTTTTTCAAACTTTCTTCTTCACTTGTCATAACAGCTTTCATTTTGCTCTTTGATCTAGTCATTCTTCCAGCTTCTTCCTCTTGTTGTTCTTCATCAGATAGAACTAGCTTCCTTTTCCTCTGACTTGAACTTCCTGCAATCTCAGGTCTTTTCTCAACAATCTCTTGACCTTGTTGCTTCTGTTGCTTTCTTTGCTTCAGTTTTTCATTCAGAATATGAATTTCAGCTCTTAATTCATCTTGACTTACAACCAGCTGAGCTTGTTGTGACTGTGTTTGTTCCATTACTTGTCTTGTCCTGTCTTCCCCCTTTTTGGCTTCATCATGCCACTCCTTCAGGGAAGATATGTGTTGCTCCAGCTTCTTATGCAACACCTGAGACAAATTCTTCTCTTGTACTCTATGAAGGTCAAATATCTTGGACATTGTATACTCCATTACCTTCTCATAAGAGTGTTCAGACTGCATCTTGTTCATCCTTTCAGTAGCTTCTTGAAACATTTGAACAGCAGCTTCCATCTTTGCTTGAAGTTCAGCATTCTGCTTTTTCAATTTTTCAAATTCAGAAACATCAGAATCCTTCTCAACATGATCTGTTCTGATCTCTTCTTGCACATCCTCAATAGGATCAGTAGATTGAATAGGAATGCTTTCCAATTCTTCAGCATTTACATCCTGATTATCAACAACATCAGTTTCCTCAATCACAACAGTTTCTTCAAGTACAACAGTGTTCTCAAACACTTCTGTTGCATTGACAATGTCTTCATCAATATCCATAAAATCTTCTTCAGCAGCTTCAGTTTCATCAACACCTTTCTCTTCACTAAACAAATCTTCATCAGAGACAGGAGTTGCAATCTTCTCAACAGTGTACTTGATCCCTGTTAGTCTCTCAACAAGAAGTACAACAGACTCTGGAGTGACTAACTCAAGGAAAGAGTTAACACCAGCTGCTTGCATTTGTTCTGCTTCTCAATCATCAAAGATTGAAGCACCTCCCATTCCTTCCATGATAGCTAAACATTCCTTCAAAGTACTCCTCTTAAGATACACCCAAGTGCCTATCCTAAGGAGTTTTTCAAACTCAACAGAGCTCTCATCTAATCCAGGAAATTGTTTCAACAGTGCTATCCTTAAATCAATTCTGATTCTATCTTCCTTATCACAAATAGTGTACTCCATCAAATCAGCAGGTTTGGGAGTAATAAATTCAGGTTCAGGAGAAGATGAAATATCAATGGGTTCAGAAGAAGGGTCAAATTCATGTTCAGTAGAGTGAGCATGAACCTGTAATGGGGATTGATGTGGTGAAGGTTGATGTGAAGTGTGTTGTTGAGGGGTAGGAATTGAAGTAGGCTCAAAGGTAGTGAGCTGAGGTGATGAATGGGGAGTGTTCTGAGTCTCAGAAAAGTAGTGATCTGATCCTCCAGAACATGAAGGTTGAGGATTTTGGGGTTCAGGTTGGCTTGGTTCAGAATCAGAAGGGGTAGGGGAGACAACAACTAACTTCCTCCTAACACTCCTTGACTTAGTCCTCTTATGAACAGCAATTGGACTAGGAACACTAACCTCTTGCTCATCTGAGCTTGACTGCACCACAGTTTCCACAAAACGAACTGTTGGTTCCAAGGCAGCAGTAGCAGACCTTCCTCTCCTTAGTGTAGTACTGCTCGGATCATGCTTAGATTTTGATCTAACCTCAGTTTGATCATCCTCCGATTGATACATTGAAGCTCCAGACTCCTCTGCTTCAATTTCTTGAGAGTGTTCCAAGGGGTTCTCTTGTTCAAATTGAACAGACTCCTTCTTCATCAAGAATTTCCCATGATGGAATTTCTTGGGATTACTCCAATAAGGCTTCTTCACCAGCTGAGGCAGCAAGAAACTCAGCTTGTTTCCAAACCCTAACTTTGATTTCAGTGAGAATTCCAAAGTGTCCTCATCAAATAAGACCTTTTCCTTTTCAGTCATTAGCCTTTCCAGGAAGAATCCTTGCCAATCACCTTCCACTCTGTCGATGATCGCAGCCATAATTCTAATTTTAAAACTCGATAAGGCATCCTGGCTATGATGTTGCCCTAACAAGCATTTTCCTGCAATATCCATCAAGAACTGCAAACCAGTAGGAAGTACATCCTTCTTCAGATTTGTTAAGGTCTCTGTCTCAACACCTGACCATCTTCCCACGCACTCCTTTTCTTCTCCAGCTTTGTAGGTCATAATATCTACTGGACCTTGTGGTAAGTCCAACATTACTTCGAGAATGTCTCTCGTAATGGTGACTTTGTGTCCAGCAAGCATAGAGTGAACACCATTTTTGTCTCCTTGGAGTTGTAAATAGAATTCTACAGCCTCCGGTTCGTAGACATTAGCGGGAAATGACTCCAGAAACTTCCGTAGTCCGCATTCTTCACACATAGTTAAGATAGCTTGATTTTCAGCGTTGTGTCTGCCATTGAAGTATACAGCGTTCTCCACGAAAATTCCTTTCTTTCGCATCCATAAATTCGAATCAAAAGTTCCTGCGACTTGGTTAGCTTCATTGATAATATTGATAGTTGCCATTTGAGAATTTTGTAGGAATCAAATTTTGCAGAAGATTAAGAAGTTAAGAATTATCCAGAAATGAATTCGTAAGAATGAAGAAGATGAAGTGTGATTGTTTTTGTTATAATTCAAAACCAATCTAGGGCTAGGATTGAATTAGATTATTACAAAGAATGGTTGGGATTAAATCTCGAAATTCGAGTTAAACAATAACTGTTCACATTCTAGTAACATTCTTCATTTTTGGAGCCAACTCGTGTATGATAAATACACCACAATTTTTAGGTTTAGAAATAGAGGAGTGTATTAATCTTCTCTATTAGTAATCTAAAAATTTGAACAATTTTTGGCTTAGAGTATTCTAAACCAAAAGACTGTTCTGATGCAAATCAGCACAGTAGTTTCCAAAACAATTTCACTTCATTTTCTTACTTATATTTAAAGAAAATTTCACTTATCTGGATCAGCTGAGTACTGTGATCAGCTGAGTAACCTTTTTAGAAATCAGATCAGTAGATGAATCAGCAGAGTAGATTTCAGATCAGTAGATGGGTCAGCACAGTAATCCTCAGATCAGTACCCAAATTCTCTGATTTCATCTTTTTGATATCAGCACAGTAATCCTCAGATCAGTACTGTGTCAGATCAGTAGATTTCTTGTAGACAGATTTCCACAAACAAGTCTTTCTGTAGACAGATTAGTCAGTAATCAGATTAGTTCTGTAGAATAACTGAATTGTAATCAGATCAGTACTGTAGACAAAGAAACTTTGTAATCAGCACAGTTCTGTAGACAAGTCAATGTATTAATCAGAATATCTGTAGACTGATATAGTCTGTAATCAGATCAGATTAGTAGACTTCTTTAAATCTGTAATCAGATCAGTTCCCCCTTCAATGGAGAATTCCTCTTCTGTGCCTGTTTCACCTTGTTATAAGTGTTAGTTCATGAGATATAAGTGTAAAACAGTACAGATTAGTAGTAATATGCAATATTTAATGATCATATCAAGGTTTATGCTAAAGTGACTTAGTGATCTGAGTCAACAAAAGGATCTTTAAAAAATCACAGATTCCCCCTTAATGTATGTTCTCAGTGTCCCTCAACTTTACCAGCTTCCTCATTGGGATTAAGGTCACTTTAGTAACCTTGTTACCTGTGTTAGTGATCTGACATAGGATTGTCTCTTCTGATTGTTGAATTTTGAGGTACTGCTCTTACTTTATGCTTTATCTTCCTCTTGGTATAGGATCAGTACCTGAAATGTTAGCACAGTTCTATATACAAACAGAATCCATATCTATCAATCCTAAACTAATGCACAATTCTCTGAATCTCACTTCAGCCAATGGTTTTGTAAAAATGTCAGCTCTTTGAATATCAGTATGAATCTTTTCCATTCTAATATTCTTCTTTTCAACATGATCCCTAATAAAATGATGCCTAATATCAACATGTTTGCATCTAGTATGTAAAACAGGATTTTGAGTGATGGCAATGGCACTATTACTGTCACAATATATAGGTACATTAGATTCTACAACATTGTAGTCTCTGAGTTGTTGTATTAGCCAAAGAAGCTGACTACAACAACTACCTGCAGCCATATATTCTGCTTCAGTAGTAGAAGTTGCCACACTTGTCTGTTTCTATGAAAACCATGAAATGAGCTTAGTTCCTAAGAATTGACATGAACCTGAAGTAGATTTTCTATCTATTTTGCAACCTCCAAAGTCCGAGTCTGAATAACCACTTAAAGATATATCATCATCTGCAGGATACCATAATCCTCGATTAATAGTCCCCTTTAGATATTTCAATATCCTTTTAGCAGCTTCCAGATGACTTTCCTTGGGGTTTGCTTGAAATCTTGCACATACTCCAACAGAAAAAGCTATATCAGGTCTGCTGGCAGTTAGATAGAGTAGAGAGCCAATTAAAGCACGATAGTGAGGTTGGTCAGAAGACTTACCTCCTTCATCAGGATCCATTCTGTATGTAGGTTGCATGGGCACACCAACTGTCTTACAGGTTTTAATACCAAATTTATCTAGCAAATTCTTAGTATACTTTGCTTGATTTATAAAGATACCTTCTGAAGTTTGTTTTACTTGAAGACCAAGAAAATATGTCATTTCTCCCATCATAGACATTTCAAATTTACTTTGCATGAGTGTAGAAAAGCTTTCACTCAGGTTTTTGTTGGGTGATCCAAAGATAATATCATCCACATAAATTTGAACAAGTAATATATCATTACCTTCTTGTCTTCTAAACAAAGTTCTATCAACCTTGCCTTTTGTAAAACCATTTTCAAGTAAGAATAGAGAAAGAGTATCATACCATGCTCTTGGAGCTTGTTTCAATCCATAGAGTGCTTTCTTTAACCTGTATACTTGGTGACTATTCACTTCAAAACCAGGTGGTTGTTCTACATAAACTTCTTCAGCAAGTATACCATTCAAAAATGCACTTTTCACATCCATTTGATATACAGTAAATTTCATATGTGCAGCATAAGCAAGGAACAATCTTATAGCTTCTAGTCTAGCTACAGGAGCAAAAGTTTCATCATAATCAATACCCTCAGCTTGAGAGTAGCCCTGAGCAACTAATCTAGCTTTGTTTCTCACTACAAGATCATTTTCATCCCTTTTGTTCTTGAAAATCCACTTAGTACCTACAACATTATGATTACTAGGTCTATCAACAAGTTCCCAAACTTCATTTCTAGTGAACTGATTAAGTTCTTCCTGCATGGCTACAATCCAGTTACTATCACTTAAAGCTTCAATCACAGTTTTAGGCTCAATAGATGATAGAAAACAACACCAGCAAAATAAAGACTTACTAGGTTCTTCCTTTGAATCAAACAATTGTTTTCTAGTTTTAACACCTATACTAGAATCACCTAGAATCAGATCAGTAGAATGAGCAGACTTCCATGTCCTTCTATTCTTAACAGTATCATCATTTACATCATGCAAATCATCATGCAGATCAGTATCATTTATATCAGCAGTTTTGATCATAGGAGAGCAGTCATTCAATTCTTTTATTTCAGAAGTTTTAGATGACTCACCTTTGTCTTTTACCTTTTCTTTATCAGAATCTTGATCTAGAACTTTCAGGAAAGGATTATATGCTTGTACAGATTCATATATTCCTGTATCATCATCTTCATTGTTGTTTTGAAGCTGTAGTTTGTCAACTTTCTTACTGAGCTGATGATCAGCAGAGTCCTGTACATTCTCATCAAAGACAACATGGAGTGTTTCTTCCACACATAGGGTAGAGTAATTAAACACTCTAAATGCTTTGCTTACAGAAGAGTATCCTAAGAATATCCCTTCATCAGCTTTTGCATCAAAAGCATTCAATTTACTTTTGCCATTGTTATGTATGAAACACTTACAGCCAAAAATATGAAAATAAGAAACTCTTGGTTTTCTTCCTTTCCATACCTCATAAGGTGTTTTACCATGTACCTTATTAAGAGCACTTCGATTTTGAGAGTGGCAAGCTGTGTTAATAGCTTCTGCCCAAAATTTCTGAGGTGTGTTGAATTCTGCAATCATGGCTCTGCAAGCTTCTTTTAGTGTTCTGTTTCTCCTTTATGCAACACCATTTTGTTGAGGGGTTCTGGCTGCACTTGTCAAATGCTGTATGCCAGACTTAGAACAATAGTCAGAAATGTAACAATTAATAAATTCAGTCCCCTTGTCACTCCTAATCTTGACAATGGGATGACCTTTTTCAACCTGCAATTTCTTCAATAGATCTGGAAGTAGTGTTTGTGTATCACTCTTTTTGTGTAGAAAGACTACCCAAGTGAACTTAGAATAATCATCTACAACAACTAGAGTATACCTTCTTCCATTTAATGTAGGAGGTGTGATAGGGCCATGAAGATCCATATGCAAGAGTTCTAAAACTCTGCTTGTTGAAAGAGTAGGAATGGACTTAAATGAAACCTTTACCTGTTTACCTTTTTGACAGGAGTCACATACTTGTGACTTGGAATAGATTTCATTAGGAATGCCCTCAACAAGATGTTCTCTAGCAATCTTGTTGATTATCTTAAAGTTTAGATGGCAGAGGCGTTTATGCCAGAGCCAACTGTTTTCTTTAGGACTCTTAGTAATAAGACAGGCATTCTTAGGACAACTATTCCAGTTCACAATGTATATACTTCCTTGTCTTGTGCCAACAAGTAGAACATTGTGAGTCCTTTTATCAATTATTTCACATTTTCTGGTCTTGAACTGAACCTTGTATCCCCTGTCACAAAATTGAGATACAGATAACAAATTATACTTCAAACCTTCAACATAGGATACATCTTGGATTTCAACATCTCCATTCTTGATGAATCAAAATCCTTTTGTGATTGCTATTGAGCTATCTCCAAAGATGACTTTTGGTCCTTCTCTTGATAGTCAGTAAGTAAGGCCTTGGTACCAGTCATGTGGTGTGAGCACCCACTGTCTATGTACCAGGTCTCACCAACTGAACCACCTTTCTTGTATAAGTCCAGTCGATCCTGCAAAGTAGTGATCTTAATAATTTAGGTACCCTAGTTTATTGGGGTCCTTGGGGGTTAGTAGCAAGAGGTACCCAAATGAACATTGAAGATTTGAATAAGTGGGACCTCTTCAATTTTCTTCCAAATTTATCACAAAACAGTACTTTATTAACCAATTCAGAATTATCAGTAGACTTAGGATCTATTTTTCTGAGATAGCCTTTCCTTGGTTCTACCCCTTTTTCAGTAAGATCAGTAGGCCTGTGATAGTTTGAATATGGTCTAAAAGCATGTGGACCATAAGGCTTATAGATTTGCTTAGGTCTTTCCTCACCAATGATATTATAAGATAAAGGTGGAGGATAAAGAACAGGTTTGTTATGATAATGGGGCACAAATCTCCTAGGTTTAGTTGAATACAGCTGAGACTGCCTTATGAAAGGAGGTCTAGGCTGTTCCCAACTTGCCTGTGCTTGTCTTGACCTACTGTTCTGAGTTTGTCTCTTCTGATACCAGTACTGATCTGATCTGGTCAGAGGAGTATAACTCTTCTGGTATGGTCTTGACTGTACTGGTCTTAATACATTCTTCATTTTACCATTCTTGGTAGTAGGAGGGATGTATTTAGACTGTACTTTGAGTTTTGGTTCATCATCATAAGTCATAGGTTCTTTTCCTTTATCTAGTTGCAAAGAACTTGTACTAGCTCCATTAGTGTTCTTAAATTCTGAAGTAGTTGGACTAGGCAGATCAGTACCTATTCCTCTTTTATCATTTGGAGCTCTATATCTGTCTGAGATTGTTTGATTAATCTTAGTAGAGTTAATCATCCCAGATAGCTTTCGATCTAGGCTCACTACTTCAGATTCTAAGAATCTATTGCGCTCTTCAAGTTTTTCACATTTGATCTTTAAATCATTGAATTCATTAGTCTCTTTGGCTTGAGTTTTAAGCATACCCTGATATAGTTTGTCAATGGATGCATACTTTTCTTGGAGTTGAGACAACTCTTCTGATAGTCTTGCATTTATGACAACTATATTAGGATCCACTTGTAACTGAGCTTCTTTCAGCTTAATGATTTCTTGCTTTAAAGATATATTCTCATCACTAATTTCCATGAATGCTTTGTTAGCTTGTAGAAGGTCTTCTTCAGTCACTCCTTGAGAATGATGAAGACTACTTCCTACACTGCTAACAGCAGCATCACTTTCATCAGTGTCAGAATTGTTACAAGATTGAAATGAGTTAGCAGATGATACCTCATCATTTATTTTGGCCATCATTGCCAGTCCATCATCTGCTATGAAAGCTTCATCTTCATTGCTGGAGGGGTAGTCAGATGAAGTCGATGGTAACTCTTCTGATTCCGAATCAGAGTCATTGTAAGCCATCATTGCCTTCTTACCCTTTGCATATTTTCGATCTCTTCTGGCTTTCCTTTCTTCTCGATCTTCAGAACTCAGATCAGGACATTCAAAAGCATAATGACCTGGCTTATCACAATTATAGCAAACAGGATTGTTAGAAGTTCTTTTAGGAGGAGAATGCTTTCTGTTCCTGTCATGCTTGTCAATTGAGTTCCTGTCTTTCTTATCAGAATACTTTCTGTCTCTCCTTTCAGATGAGTTCCTGTCTCTCCTGTTCTCATTAGAGATCTCATCCCTTCTTTCAGAAGAGTTTTGATCCCTTCTGTTCACAGAAGAGTCCCTGTTATTAGAACCCTTAGATTCCTTATAGAATCTCTTGTACCTGCCATATCTCTTGTTCAGTTTATCAAATCTTTTGATCATAAGGCTCATCTGATCTTTCAGACTTAGATCAGAACCATCTAGTTCATCTTTTATGCTTGAAGCCTTAGTCTTAGATGATCTAGACCCCTTTGAAGTAGAGGCTTTGAAAGCTATGTCCTTAGAGACATCCTTATCCTTATGGATCACAGAAATAGGATCTTCTTCATCTAACTCAAACTCATGTGCCTTAAGTGTTTGGAACATAGTTTCTGCTGGCCAAGAATCAATGTCTTGTGTGGTTTTAATGATCATCTTGACCATTTTCCACCTTTCATCCAAGGCTTTCAAGATTCTCAAGTTAACTTCTCTGTCAGTATAAGTCTTTCCTAATACATCAAGATCATTCATAATTTTGGTAAATCGAGTATCTAACTCATCAATTGATTCTCCTGGCTTCATTTTAAATGATTCAAACCTTTGGACAGCAGTGGATAACTTGCTTTCTTTGATTAGAGTAGTACCTTCACAAAGAATAGCCAGTTTGTCCCACATCTGTTTTGCAGTCTTACATTTTAATACTTTACCAAGATACTCATTTGGTAAGGTATGTAAAATGTAGTTCTTGGCAAGACTATCCAAATTGTTTTGTTTCATTTCTTCTGAAGTCAGTTCTGACCTGGGTTTGGGGACCAGTGCACCAACTGGTTTAGATGGATCCAGAACAGCAGTGTTTTCCACCATGATGACAATTGGTCCTTCAGTCACCACAGACACCATTAGATCATGGGTTGAGCTAAAGATGGCCTCCATCCTAAGCTTCCAGTAGTCATAATCTGCAATCTTGAACTTAGGCAGCTTGTTCACATTAGTGTCATCCATGTTTGTTTAGACAAATAGGATCAGTAGTATAGCAGATAGATTTCAAGTATTCAGATAGTAACAAGTATCAAGAAATAACAGTAAGATCAGTAAAATATCCCTCAAGATCTGTAAGATTATCAAGAAACAGCAGTCCAATGAACTACTGCTCTGATACCACTTGTTGGTCCCAAAGTTGAGTTAATAATATTGAGTAAGCTAGTGAAAATGTCTAGAGGGGAGGGGTGAATAGACTTTTCAAAAATTCTTTCAATATATCAGAATACACAATGCGGAATAATCAGATTACTAATGAGCCCAATCAAGTTTATACTCAACTTTTATCTAGATCTTTATCTTTGTTAATTCTACTCTTCTTAGTTAAACAGATACCAAACAGATATTAAACAGTAAAGTAAAGAACACAGAATTTTATAGTGGTTCGACAAATGTCTACATCCACTCTCACAACTCCAGTTGTGAAGTTTTATTAACTCTTCTTCTTGAGTTTCTTGTGGCTTAAAGTCCCAAGATTAAGACTTTGATCTTGTCGATTATACCTCCAGGTATATCTTCGATCTACTAGTAATTCTACAAGTAACTAGCACACTTGTTTTACAAAATACAAACTTAAACTTGAAAAGTAAAACTTCTCTGTGAATAGCCTTTGATTCTTCTCTTCAATTCAGTGGCTCTTCTTCTTTAATATCCTTCAACTCTGTGAGTTCTTGCTTGTACTCTGTAGACTTTAGTTTGCTTTAAGATTAGTAATTTCTCAGTAGTAGCAGTAGTAGGAGATCATACAGTATTTATAAAACTTAGTATGACAGTTAGCAGTTTGTGAACTAACTTTCAACTAACTCTAAAACTGTTTTTGTAACTTCTTCTTGTAACCGACTTTGTAACTTCCTTCCAAGTCAGCATATCTTCAATAAATCTCCAGTTACACCTTAAATAAGCTTTCCAAACTTATTCTTCACTTTCAACAAATCAGCACAGTAACTTACTGTTCTGATTTTTACTCTTCGGATTTTACTCTGCTGATTTTTACTCTTCTGATTCAATCAGCACAGTAACCAAAAACTTTCCAAAACTTCTCCAGATTTCTTCTCAGCTTATCTTCAACTCTTCTTGAAGTCTTCTTAATCTGAAGTAGTCCTCTGAGTCTTCATAGTCTTCTGATCTTCATCTAATCTATTCCTAATCTAGTGTTCTGATTTTACTGTTCTGAGCTTTACAATGCTGAATACAATAAAATACAACTTTACATATATAAAACCTATCTATACATCAACTGAACTATATACATATGAGTATTTCTAAGTCCTACACTATAAGCTGTCTATACAATAAAACATCAGCTTAGTTCCTAACAGGCTTAGTTCCTAACAGTTCATATATCAGATCAATAACTAATAAGATCAGTAACTCATGTAAGTTCAATAACTTCCATATAAGATCAGTAAATATTAAGGTCAGTAAACACTTAAGATCAGTAAACATCTAAGATCAGTAACTTACATATCAGATCAGTAAGCATATCAAATCAGTAAGCATATCAGATCAGTAAGTACATCAGATCAGTAACTCAGATTTCAAATATTTCATATAAGATCACTAAAAATATTCTCAGTTTCCACACTAAGATCAGTAATCTTATTTCACATAACTCAGTTAAGATCAGTAATTTTATTCTTACTATTACTCAATAAGATCAGTAAACTTATTTCAGTTAGCATTAAGATCAGTAATCTCAATTCAAGTTTCTCATCAGATTAGTAAGCTTATATTCAGATGACTTAGTTAAGATGACTTAGAACCACATATATCACTAACTTTAAGTTGCTTTTGGCCATCAAAACATACTTTCATCAACTAGAACATTGTTTATAGGATTCATATCCCAACAGATACCATTCATTAATATGGATAATTACATTCCTAGCACATCCAATTAGTTACAATGAAGTCAGTTTAGGCATTCTAAGCCGAAATCCGAACAAGATCATCAGTTTTTACAAACTGTTGTTGATCATTCATTTTTCTCTCTTTTTTTGACAAAAGAGCCTGCTGCTGCTACTTAGAGTGTACCGTTAAAACTCACCCCACCTTGTGCAATAGGCAATAGGAGGCATGAACCTTCTTTGAATGCATGAAAGAAGGATTATTTCATCAACAAAATTACTTGAAGCACTCGTTTACTGATCATCTGCAAAGATGATGCGTGCCAAAAGTAGTCTCAAAGCTCGACTTGTTTAAGTATGGATCTCCCTGAATCATGCTTGCATCCCATGAACTGTTTCCAGCTTCGTAAAAACTAGAAGGGTCACAGAACCACTGCGAATCGTACGAAGATTGCTCCAAAGAGTGATTCCACTCAGGAATCTGAAAATCTTGTGCCATCTCCCAAAACATGCTCTGCAGCTCCCCAATGCTGTAATTCTTTTCCTGCTTTCAAATTTTTTGATGAATAAGTTAAAAAGATTAAAGTATTATGGCAATCGTTTTAACAGTTACCACCTAAACAGGACATGTACTCAGGATGCTTCAATAACCAAGGTACTAAAACAGGCACAGGTCTAGAATTTCATTTCAAGAGAGGTGAAATTCATAGTATTATAATATATCATGAAAGGAGACTGCACCCCTCAAAATCCATTTGGTTCACCTAAACAAGATAGCAAGATAATCATCAATGATATGCATGCTATAATTAGAAACTCTTCTTGACAGCCATTTTCTCTCTGGTCTAGTATTGTAGCCATTAACAATGGAGATGTAAAATAACCACAACATTTTCTCAGCACTATTAAAGCTTCTTATCCAAATAATTCGACGGTTGGATATGTGAATCTTCAGCAATGTAAAAATAGTCCTTATGTCATACATTGCTGATGATGCAGATACTTGAACTAAGGACAACTTCAGCAATATTCGGTGTTTAGCGTTCTCCGACGTTAAAACAGTCCTTATTTTTAGGTTCCTATCAATATACTATTCTCATTAAACAGAATTCTGAAATTCTCACTGTATTAGTACGATCCATTTTTCAGAAGTTGTGAAAATCTACCACTTCTAATCATCATTCAGAAAACTGATCAAATCACCCTTCAGTTTGAATTGTCAAAAGAAAATTCTACTTACATAATATGAATTCCAAACATTCATGACGTGGACGTGGACGTGAATGAGCCGAATTACTTATCCCACAGTATCCAATCAGAATAGTATTTAGAAACATAACATTTTTTTTTTATTATTAAAACTTACCAACTAGTTATGAAATCACATAAATTAGTATTGTTCAAGGGAAAGCCAACATCATAGCAAGGAATCAAGATGCAGTTGGTAAAAACAATCAAAATATACAGGAAACAAGCATTTAAAGATGACAACTCCAGAGTAACAAGTCAATGTTCATACCTCTTTCTTAACATCATTCATGAGAGACACCATCTCTTGAACAAAATCAGCAAACCCCTACATAAATAAATAGAATCACATATTCATGAGTAACAAATGTCGCAACAGGCAAATACAATACATGTGCAGCAGTTTATATACGTGTATACCTACCTCAACCTCATCTTCTCCATCATCACGATCATATAGCCCAGCATCATACAACATCCTCTTATTCGTATCCGATAATACTGTTTTATCCAGAAAATCAAACTCAATAATTACCCTCTCAACTCATCCAATTTCATGAATCGAGAATGAAAAGCAAGACAAATTGTTTCAGGAACAGAAATTTCAACTGTTTCATTTTACCTGAATACGCTTCCTGAATTTGCTGAAATTTCTGTTTGGCCTCTCCTAGAAGAGAAGGGGATCTAGTCCACTTATCCGGATGCCATTGCTGAATCAAATACAACAATCAAAGAACAAGAAAACAAAAAGGCGCTAAAAATACCACAATTGAATTCTCCAACTGAAAAGGCAAGTACAATGAGAGAGAATGTATGCAGAACATACCATGGCAAGCTTATGGTAAGCACGTCGGATTTCGTTATCGGAAGCGTCCGTATTAACACCGAGAACGCTATAATATTCCATCTCTAATCTTTCAAAAACCAACGCCAGAAAATTGATTAATTCACTGAAAATTCAACAGCAAAGAAGCGAATTCCAGATTCGAGAGCCGTGTTTCGCGTTTAACACATTTGAAAATGGCGACACGAAATTAGAACTTGCTGTGACACGTATATGTAGAGGCGTGAAGATTATGAAATTGGGAAGGCGGTTTATTATGTGGGTCCCATTAAAGATGCAGAACAGAAAATATCTAGTGGCTAAAAAGTTCCATGGGCTTCTACATAAGTCATCTCGAATATTCTAGCAATAAATAATCGAATTCAACAACGAAATATCTACTCGCATGGAGATATTTTTGTTGCTCAGTCTCAGTCGTGTCCTTAAATTGGAATTCTTTTAGAGACGATAAGGATCACATATTTCTAGTAATTTCGTCTTTTCTTCTGTCTTTCTTTTTTAGTAGGGAAATTTCGTTTTTTTCTTTATATAGCATCTCTATAATCTCCTCAAAAATCAAATAAAAAAAAAACTTCATTATCGCTCTTTTCCAAATGTATTTTTTTTAAATTTGATCTTAACGGTTCATTTTGATCCAATAGTTGGTTAAGTTTTAATTTTTTTTTTTTCGAACCCGAATCATTGAATATAACGTTTGGTTCGACTTTGTAACCGAAATCGTATCTCTATATAAGCATGGATTGAGGTGTAATTATGTGGACAAAATGAGAAATTTGATGGGCCCAAATAGTCAATTCGAGATGGGTTGAGGTATATACCCCTCCAGCTTTGTTAGATACACTCCCCCGATACATATACTCCCATTAAAGTACATCTGAGATAGATGCACTCCCCCCAAATTGTCTATTATACCCTTTTAACTTAAAAATTGGTGTGATAAATGCACACCCCCAATAAAAAGCCTAATTTCCTCATTTCTTCCCCCAAATCCTCATTTCTTCCCCAAACCCTCATATCTCCCACCGCCTCCAACGTCTCCCTCCTCCAGCGCCCATCGCCGCCCAAGCCACCGCCTCCAGCGCCGCCTGCCTCCAGCGTCTCCCTCCTCCAGCGTCGCCCGCCTGCTAGCGCCGCCCGCCTCTCTCTCTTTTTTTTTTTTTCTTTTTCATTTCTGCAACCAGCGGCGGCGGCGCCGCCTCCTCCTCCACCGACCCAAACCGTTGTATCCACCTTCTCCCCCGACTCCTCCTCCCTCCGTCGCCACGCTGAAACAGGTTCTTTTTTTTTTTTTTTCATTTCTGCAAGCGGCGGCGCCGCCCCTCTCGCTTAGCGGCGCCGCCGCCGCCGCCCTCTTCTCTCCCCAACTGTATTCCCCACGGTAAGCCTCCGCCCTAATTTTTTTCCCTTTTTTCCGCTTTTCTTTCTTTCTCAGCAAGACTGCAACATTCTTTCTTTTCTGTTTTTTTTTTCTTTTTTTTAATAATTTTGGACAATAAATATCGATCAAAAAAATTGTGGTCGACAGCAATTTGTCGACCATAATGTTTTTGGTCGACATTTCTTGTCCAAATTTTTTTTTTTTATTTTATCGATACAATGTTGTCGACGAAGGTTTTTTTCGTCGACTATAATTAGTCGACGATATATTCTACGGTCGACCAACCAGTGTCGATCGACACTGGTTGGTCGAAAAAAAACTTTTTTTTTTTTTTGTTTTCTAAATTTATTTTGATTGGGTGACGACGAAGGTTGTGGCGGCAGAGGAGGTGGAGGCTGTCGGAAAGTGGCGGCGGCGGCGGCTGCAAAATTAGCGTTAGGGTTTTTATAAAATTAGGTTTAGTGTTTTAAGTGAGGAGGTGTATGTATCTATAACATTTTGCAAATTTTACTAAAAGGGTAAATATGGTATTTTACATACATATTTAATTAATAAAATGGAAGGGGGAGTGTATCTAACAAAGCTGGAGGGGTATATACCTCAACCCATTCGAGATTCATCTCAATCCTTCGTCAATGTTGGGCCTGAATTTAATTTAGGAGGGGCAGGGTCATACACACAATTTTTATGAGGACCCCCACTCGTTTACTACACTCATTTTAAGATGAGTATACATTTCGTGAAAGATCTAAAACACTTTTTTTCTTCTAAACCCTAATTTTTCCTATTAGCCTCCCTCTCAGCCGCCACCGTGTGCATTCCTCCAGACGACGTAGTTGTGGCTGTTGAAAAAGAAAGCAACTGACGCGGCCTTTGCTATTGAAGAAGAAGTCCATGTTAGCCGATCGTACCCCCTCCTCCCTAGCCCCTTTCACTATGTCGGCCGGTCGCACCCCTTCCTTCCCCGGTCTTTTTCATGTGGTTAAGTTAGCTTTGATTTTTATTTTTATTTT
This sequence comes from Galeopsis tetrahit, assembly GCA_963675135.1. Classification (NCBI taxonomy): domain Eukaryota; kingdom Viridiplantae; phylum Streptophyta; class Magnoliopsida; order Lamiales; family Lamiaceae; genus Galeopsis; species Galeopsis tetrahit. The sequence continues at coordinate 67,975,919 of OY776122.1, read as the reverse complement.
TTTTACGAATAATGACATTGCTTAAAAACTTTAGATCTAAAAAATTAAGATTGGTAATACTTTCTTTTTTTTTTCAATTTTTTTTATTATCGAAATTAGGGCATATTCGAAAATTTGTATTTTTTTCGATTTTTTTCAAGAATTAAGAGTTTTTCCCTTTTTTTTTAAATGGTTGTTTTTTAACACTGGTTGATCAAAAAAAAAATGAAAAATATGAATGAGACTCCTATTGTTGAATGATTTATTTTGCAATTTTGTGAGTTTGCAGTTTGTTTGAATTTTTTTTTCTAGTGTCAAAATGTTTCTAGTTGTTTTGGGGATTTTATGGTGATGGTGGGGGACGATTCTAACGTGAAATGGAATGGGGAGAAATGGAGAATGTAGTAAATCACGAGATTTTTTTTTTTTTTTAGTGAAGGATAGAACTGACATAACTAATCTGAAAGAAAAAAAATCTCAATAAGTGTACTCATCAATGTTGTGTGGGCATATAACCCTGCCCATTTTTTGTGAAGGAATAGTCCATTACCTAAGCCCAATAAAAATAAAGTCCATGAGCTTTTTTTTTTTTTGCATTAAGTTCATTAGCTCAATTAACTTGTTTGCTACATTACGATTAGAATTTCATTCATAATTTCAATCACTTCTTTTTCGGGTCAATTCCTCTTACGCCTTGTGAGTCTGACTCATGACCTCGTTAGAGGTAATTTTTTGGTTAATTTTGTTTTTGACAAAATTATGTATAAATATTTAATAGTATAACTTAATCAAATATTCTATCCCTTAATTTATGCCATTAAACATTTGACCTTCCCTGTATAGTTTAGGAAGATTACAACTCGTTTGTGTATATATTGTAATCACTCCTTGTAAATCTTCTCAATGAATATCAATTTTGGCAATAGAAACCCTAAAAATTTGTTCTTAATTCTCTTATGTTCATCTCCCTCTTCCCTGCGGTCATCATCTTTCTGCCATGGCTCCTTCCTCTCCACCTTCTTCCTCATCTACTGATAAACTCCCATTTGCCACACTTATTGGTCGATCCTTTTCTCCGTCTCCCCATGGTGGTCGCGGCAACACTTCGAAATCTGGAGCCGCTGCCAACACGTGTCCAGATCGTTTTAATCAGTATTTTGATCCAGCAGCAAACATTGCCGAAGCTCTGTCTACTGCTTGTACTATCTCAGACCCTCCCGTCTCGGATTGGTACTTGGATACAGGAGCCTCCGCCCACATGACACCTACAACACATATCTTGGACTCTTCTTCACCGTATACAGGTTCGGATTCTGTTATTGTTGGAAATGGGGCCTTATTGCCTATTTCACACATTGGGACCTGCAATTTAAATTCTTCTCTAAAATTGTCAAATGTTTTGGTTGTTCCGGGTCTCACTAAAAATCTATTATCAGTGAGCAAATTGACTGTTGATCTTCTTGTTGATGTGCTATTTTCTGATGATTGTTTTAAAATTCAACACCGGATAACACGGGACATTTTGGCTCGAGGCAAGCGTAGGAATGGCCTCTATATTTTGGATAATGTTAAATTGGCATTGGTTGCAGCTAATAAACCCAAAGCTTCATTCGAGTTGTGGCACTCGCGCTTAGGGCATGTTTCATTTGATGTTATTTCATTTTTACAGAAACTTGGGAGCATATCTGTTAATGCTTTATTACCCAAACCTATTATTTGTGACTCATGTGAAAAGGCTAAAAGTAAACGTTTGCCATTTGGTTTGGATGAGAAACGCTCTTTATCTGTTTTAGACATTGTTCATTGTGATTTGTGGGGTCCTGCGCCCGTTCTTTCAGATGCTGGTTATCGTTATTATGTTATTTTTGTGGACGACTATTCCAGATTTACTTGGTTTTATCCTTTGCGCCAGAAATCCGACTTTTATTCTGTGCTCTTACAGTTCACTACTTTTGTTGAGAATCAGTTTTCTACAACTCTTAAAACATTTCATAGTGATGGGGGCACAGAGTTCACAAATAATAATGTGCAAAAGTTTTTTCGTGACAAGGGAATTCGTCATATTCTTTCTTGTCCATATACACCTGCTCAAAATGGTAGGGTAGAGCGCAAGCATAGACATGTCACTGAAACTGGTCTAGCAATGCTTTTTCATTCTCACACCCCCATGAAGTATTGGATTGATGCTTTTAGTAGTGCTGTGTACATCATAAATCGGTTGCCAACCACGGTTCTAAATGGGAAGTCGCCTTTTGAGTTACTTTTCTCTACTACTCCAAACTTCGCCAACTTTCATCCTTTTGGTTGTCGAGTTTATCCGTGCCTCCGAGATTATAATGCAAATAAATTTGAGCCCCGTAGCACGGCTTGTATTTTTCTCGGTTATAGTGGCTCATACAAAGGGTTTCGTTGCTATGATCCGGTCACCTTCCGCACTTATATATCACGTAATGCTAAGTTTGATGAGTCATTTTTTCCGTTCTCAAATTCTTTGGACAGGTCAGACTCTTCATCTTTGCCTGCTTCAGAATTTTTTGAACCGCCTAGTTTGTTTGGTGCACGCCCTCCACCTCCTATTACACCTGCAAAGCTCCATGCTCCTCCTCCATGCTCCTTATGCGACGACCCGGTCACAATCATTACACCTGGGACGGACACTTCTCCATCCACTCCAGACCATGCTCCATCTAACTCTCCTGTTGTTGTTCCAGAATCAATTTTACCACCTGCTCCTGTTGTTACACCTCCTGCTCCGGTTGTTGCACCGTCTACAACTCATCCAATGCAAACCCGAGCTAAGTCAGGTATCTATAAACCGAAGCATGTGACTTATTATGCTCATACTGGTTTGTTTAATGCGATTGTTACTGTTAGTGAGCCTCGTGGCATTAAAACAGCTCTTAAACATCCCAAATGGGTTGTTGCTATGAATGAGGAGCTTGCTGCTCTTCATTCCAATAACACTTGGGACCTCGTTCCTCGGCCTCCTGACACAAATGTGGTGGGGTCCAAATGGGTTTTTCGAACGAAGTTCTTAGCTGATGGATCTATTGATAAACATAAAGCCAGACTTGTAGCTCAAGGTTTTACTCAACTTCCGGGGTTTGACTACTCGCACACCTTTAGTCCAGTGGTTCGGGCATCAACAGTTCGGATTGTACTCTCTATTGCAGTGCTCCAAAATTGGCCTCTACATCAGTTGGACGTTAAAAATGCTTTCCTAAATGGCATTTTGACGAAACCTGTGTTTATGGAGCAGCCCCCTGGTTTTATTGATGCAAAGTTCCCAACTCATGTTTGTCGCCTCAAAAAAGCGTTGTATGACCTTAAGCAGGCTCCTCGTCCCTGGTTTCAAAGGCTAAGTGACTTTCTTCTAAGTGTTGGGTTCGTTTGCAGCCGCACTTATTCCTCTTTGTTCATCTTCATTCAAGGATCTACCACTTTATATCTTTTGGTGTATGTCGATGATTGTATTCTTACAGGGAACTCTCCATCTGGATTGACATCTTTTCTGGCACGTCTTCGACAAGAGTTTGCAATCAAGGATCTGGGAAAACTAAATTATTTCTTGGGTCTGGAGGTCACTTATACCCCTTATGGGATTTTTCTAAATCAGGCAAAGTACGCCTGTGATATCCTCAAACGTGCATCTCTAGAAGACTCCAAACCTGTCTCCATACCTTTGGCGGCGGGTTGCCAGCTTTCCACCAACGGGTAACCTTTTTCTGATCCTACTCTCTATCGCTCCTTGGTTGGTGCACTGCAATATCTCACTATTACCAGACCTGACTTGTCATTTGCTGTGAATCTTGTCAGCCAGCATCTCCAAAGTCCCACTGTTGATCACTTTCAAGCAGTGAAGAGGATTCTTCGCTATGTCAAGAGTACCCCATCATTCGGTCTTTCCTTTACTCGTAGCACGTCCTTATCTCTTGTTGCATATTCTGATGCCGATTGGGCTCGTTGTGTGGAAACTCGGAGGTCCACCTATGGCTATGCCATTTATCTTGGGGGGAATCTTGTCTCTTGGAGTGCAAAGAAACAACCCACTGTCTCTCGTTCGAGTTGTGAGTCAGAATATCGGGCTATGGCAAATGCTGCTTCAGAAATTGTTTGTATTCTTCACCTTCTTCGGGAACTTCGGATAACACTTCCGTCCTCTCCATCGCTCTATTCGGACAACAACAGTGCTATATTTCTTAGTCAAAATCCAAGTGCCCACAAAAGGACCAAACACATTGATATTGACTACCATTTTGTCCGTGAGCTTATTTCTGCAGGTCGCCTCGATACCAAATTCATCTCTACTGATCTTCAAGTTGCTGATGTTTTTACAAAGGCTCTACATCGTCCTCTATTTGAATTTTTTCGGGACAAGCTTCGCGTCGGGCCTCATCCAACGTCTCGCTTGAAGGGGGATAATAGTATAACTTAGTCAAATATTCTATCCCTTAATTTATGCCATTAAACATTTGACCTTCCCTGTATAGTTTAGGAAGATTACAACTCGTTTGTGTATATATTGTAATCACTCCTTGTAAATCTTCTCAATGAATATCAATTATTTACATTAACAATATTAAATGGCTAGTCTTTGGTGAGACCGTCCCACAGAATGAGATTCGTGAGACGGCCTTTATATATAAAAAGTGATAATCTTTGAGCAAAAAGTGATAGTGTTTAAGTAAAAAGTGACAGTCACTTTTGTTAAAAATATTATCACTTTTTACTTAAACCTTGTCACTTTTTTTACAAACTAAAATCTGGAAAAAAAATATGGGTTATCCTACCCAAAATTTTGAAATATGGGTTAAAAAGATCCGTCTCACAGAAAAAGATCCGTGAGACGGTCTCACACAAGTTTTTGCCAATATTAAATGATTGTTTAATCACTTTTAATGGGAAATACTTATTTCTAAAAAAAATTGAAGAAAATGTTATAGATTATTTTTTAAAAATGAAAACTTGTCCGGCTCCATTGTAACTTATAGTTGTAATTTTATTTGTACTCTATGAAATATATTTTATTGAGTGATACTTGGGTACAATTGGTTGCACCTATACCATTGGAATTTGACTCCGATAAATTGAGTCAAATGTTGAGATAAAAGATAAATTGAACATTAAAATTCAAGTGTATTTATACACTCAATTGTATGGAAGAACTTGTCTATTTTATTTATATATAAACCAATGTTTATGTACAAATATTTTTAAATAATATATCGTACCCTACATTTTAAAATCTTGGGTCCGCCACAATTAAAAATCATAAGTTTTATTCTAAATCTATATTGTGTTTTTGTATTCTATTAGACGATTCCCTAGATCGGTTAGTAATCAGATATCTAGTATGATTCTTGACGATGGTTCTGAGATTACATGAACCATTCTATTAGACGATTCTGTAGATCGGTTAGTAATCAGATATCTAGTATGATTTTTTACGATGGTTCTGAGATAACATGAACCACTTTACGATACTACTTGTGATGAGTAATCAATGTATGGAGATGATAGTTCAATACACTTCTTAAAGGACACTCTGTTGGAGTGGACACCACAAACGATTGCCTCACACATCTTTTTTAGTTGATTGTCGTAAACTCATGTGCAGTGACGAGGGATTGAAGCAAAATTGCAGCTGAAGGAGGATCAAAAATTTAGAAGAGTTATGCATATGCTTGCTAAGATACCTCTATGTCCAAACAAATCTGGAATTAATATCTGATGTGACATAATGATGTCATATCTAAGAAGAGACCTAGAAACACGTTCTTTATCACCTCTGCTGGAAATGATAGAATACCAAGGGACCCTCTGAGTTCCTGAGAATCGTCCAGAACAGAGATGGGTATAAGGTTCTTTAGAACAGAGGAGAAATCCCCCCATCTCTTCTCTACCAGAACAAATCACACTATATCACTTTCTTGGATGATCAGATCTGAGAGGGAAAACTGGTAGAGACAAAACTTAACCTCTCATCTGAACTGTCAGAAGAGAGCCGATTCAACACAGAGCTCAGAACTGAAATGATATATTCTCATGGATAAAATCAATTCTCTCCTCTGGACTCACAATTCTGACTCTTAATGTTTATTTGTAGGAGATAAATAAGTACATACATAATCTCTGAATGACAGAGTATTCTCTGACATTTGTGGGCGCACTATAGAGCATTTATGGCGTGTCAGATCTGTACGATGACGTGATTTCCAATTGGTAACAAACCCTAGCTCTCGAATTGACCATTTTACCCCAGGTAAAAGAGGTATATAAGCCTAAATCTCAATTTCTTGAAGGTTAAGTCATTTTAATACATTCACACACTCTCTCAAATTTCACTCTTAGATATTTTATCTCTCTATTATTCATAAGAATCGGACTGACTTGAGCGTCGGAGGGCCATCGTCGGAGCCCCTCCGACCCGATTTTTGTGCAGGTCAACCAACTCAAAGATCGAGATGTCCGAGGTCCGTCTCTCAACTAAGAACGGAACTTGGTCACATCAATATCAAATCTTATAAAAATGGGTATCGATTCGTGTTAGCACGCGATTACAGTTTCAATTGAATTGAGAAATGGATGATTTGAAACCGTTTATGCAAGTATATGGGAGTGTTTGCATAAAATATCATGTCCGTGATTTAATGTAGATTGGTTAGAAAAATTGTTTAATAGTAAAAGTAATTATAAGTTGAAGAATTCGATTTAAAATATCACATTTTTAAGGCAAATAATCAGCTCAACTCTGCTCCAAACACCCCCTATGGCTATGGTATAAAGAAAAAAAAAAAAAATTAAATATAAGAAAAAGATTATTCTAGTCGGGTCGGGAATCCGGAACTTCAACTTCATTACTTCACCAGCAATCCAATTCCAAAATTCATTTGAAAAATTCAACCCTCAGATCCCAAAATCATGTTCAAACAGATTCTCGCAATCGTCCTCCTTGTTTTCATTGTTGCTCCTACGCACTGCCGGAAGCCCCACCTCATCAACTTCCGCTCGCCCAACCTCTACCCGGAGTCCTTCACCTGGGACCCTAAATCCGACCATTTCGTTGCCGGCTCCCTCCGCCACCGCAAACTCATCTCCATCTCCGATGCAGGCGTCGTCTCCACCCTTCTCTCCGATGATTCCCTCCCCTCCAATTCCAGCTTCCTCGGCATCTCTCTCGATCCACGCCGCCGCCGCCTCCTTGCCGTCGTCCACCGCCTCTCCCCTCCCTTCTCCGCCCTCGCCTCCTACGACCTCCCTACCTTCCGCCAGCTATTCCTCGCCCCACTCGACGATCTTCTTCCCTCCCCAGTCCTCGCCAACGACGTCGCGTTCGATTACTCCGGCAACGCTTACGTCACCGACTCCGCGAACGACGTCGTCTTCAAAGTCACCGAAAAAGGCGAGGCGACGATCCTATCCAGATCTCAGCTCTTCAAACCCGACGCGGTCGACGAAACCGTACCGTATAAGAACTGCGGATTAAACGGCGTCGTTTACAACTCGAAAGGATATCTCTTGGTAACACAATCAAACACCGGCAGGCTGTTTAAAGTTAACGTCGATGACGGAACGGCGAGGCAGGTGATTTTGAACAAAGCCCTAACTGCGGCTGATGGGATCGCCGCCAGGAAGGACGGCGTCGTTTTGGTTGTGTCGAAGCATAGGCTGTATTTTATCAAGAGTGACGACAGCTGGAGCCAGGGAGCAGTGTTTGACGAAACTGCCCTCGAGGAGGAGAGGCACGCGAGTGCGGTGGCTGTTGGGGCGGAGGACAGGGCGTATGTTTTATATGGGCACATCGACGAGGGCATGATGGGGAATTCAGAAAGGAGTGAATTTAGCATAGTGGAAGTAACGTCAGAGGTGGAGGGCAAAGATGAGAAAGTGTGGATTTTCGTCGTGGTTGGTTTGGGTCTCACTTATTTCTTAATTTGGAGATTCCAAATGCGCAAACTTGTGCAGAATATGAACAAGAAAACTGCTTGATGTATTTTTTTTTCCCAATTGTTTCTGTAACAGCAGATTTTTTTCTTCCATCAATTAGTAGACTTGTACTTTATTTTGACAAGAGATTATAGTACAACAAATAGATTTGTAATTTTCATTCGAAATAATAGATAAATTTTCACTGTCACACCTAATGATGAGTCGATGACAACACTTTTGCTGAATTCCACTAATGTGTATATATAACTCCCGAGTAGAATTCTCTATTTCAAGAAATATTATTATTTCTATAATGTTAATTTTGGACGAACTTTCACAATCCATTTCTGAATAGGATTCTCTAGTTTTGCACACAAATGCAATAGTCCCTGGAATTTAAGTTACAATACCAGTTTTCTTGTGGAGTTGGACACATAAAGTTTCCATCATGGAAGAGTGGGTTCCACAGTTCTGCCATTAATGATGTTTGGAAGTGCCGGAACAGCTGGTTCTTTAGTCGAGTGCACCGCGGACTTTTCATGTGTAGGCGCGTGCTTTTTCTCGTCTTTGGCCTTTTCAACACCATCTTTTGGTTTCATCTCTTGACCTTCATCTTTTGGCTTTGAAAACCCAGTTTTTTCCTTGAGCTCTTCAAATTTCTCCATGATATTGGATTTGCTTTCAACACCATCTTTTGGTTTCACCTCATGACCTTCATCTTTTGGCTTTGAAAAACCAGTTTTTTCCTTGAGCTCTTCAAATTTCTCCATGATATTGGATTTGCTTTCAACACCATCTTTTGGTTTCAGCTCTTGACCTTCATCTTTTGACTTTGAAAAACCAGTTTTTTCCTTGAGCTCTTCAAATTTCTCCGTGATCTTGGATTTGCTTTCAACACCATCTTTTGGTTTCAGCTCTTGACCTTCATCTTTTGGTTTTGAAAGACCAGCTTTTTCTCTGAGCTTTTCAAATTTCTCCATGATCTTCTGCCTCATTGAGGCATTTCTAGGGCGTGCTTCAGCAGAGGATGGTAAGAGGAGAGACAGAAGACCTACTGATGCTGCTGTCAAATGCATCAGTTCCCGCCTCGATGTACCACTCAAGCTTTCTTGCAATCGGGCTTGTTCCTTCTTTTTCACCTACATAATCATATACTGATTAAAGAGCAACGCCCCTTAATCCATTGCATCTTAAACACTCATGGAGTCATGATAGATCATAGATGCAATTTTATAATTTAAGTTTAAAAATATTTTGCTACTAAATTCTTACAAACTTCATCTAAAACTCATTTCAGTATGAAAACAACTAAATAAAAAACTTGTTGTGTCTTAAAACTAGGAGATCTACAGTTCTATTGATTGCAAAAGACTATTATGTAATGGGATAACATGTGTAGTAAACATTATAACAACCATCAAGACTTGAAGTGATGCATTATGCGTAAGCTATCTTCTGATTTATGCTTTCAGTTACTAGAAAAACTAAATTAAGGCCAATATTGTATCTTGCAAGAGAAGTTTTATGTTAACACCTACAGCAGCCAAAATAATTGTCTAGAAAGTATCAGATGGCAGAACAACTTGAATCTTGATGTACAGTGTCATGGTTCTGTGGAATTGGATTGATCGACTAAAGAATTTTATACTGTGTCTTGTGCTAATCTGGATTAAGAGCATGCAGTAGAGAAGTTCTAAAAAATATCGACAAAGATAGGCAACTCCTCAGTTTAAACAAGTTTCTAATCAGTACATTCACTTTTTTTTTTTTTTGATGGAGAGAACATTCACTTTTTGATTTCTTCAGTAATCAAGAAACATCATGAAATCCTATAAACGAAGACTCTCATTGCAACGTCTGTGCATGACGAATGTTAAGATAGCATCGTTTTCTGTATTGTGGTGAAGATTGAAAATACATAGTTATATACAACTCAACATTCACTCTATGGACAAAGCTACTTTATTTCCCCCTGAATTCATATGCAATGGAATTGAATGGATTGCTACTCCTAGTGTATAAATTTAAGACAACAAATTCATGTTTTAAAGTTGTATGATTTCAACTGTTACACGTGTCAATGAGTTTTGTGTAATTTTTACTTCTGTGAAACTAAATGCTAATTAACCATGCAATAACTACAATCTCTCAGTTAAACAGCATATTTCTTCATTTTGTAATTAAAAGAAACTCAATTAGTTAGATCGTAATCCCACATATAAACTCTGCATTTGCCATTAAGAAGAATGCTTGAATAAGACAAAACTGTTTAAATCTTTTTCAGTCAAACAAAACATTAAGTACTCAATCATGCAATTAATGACATGCTTGTTCAATATAAAAAAAAAAAGAAGATCAAGATAGCTCTTCTTTACCTGAATCCAGAATTAAAAATTACAGATGGAATCAATATCTCAATGGTGAATAGCATGTCAACTTTCCATCAAAATTTAACTCGTTTCTAGTAGAGTGCATCCATGTGAACTATGATGCATGCTCGTATTACAGTGTCCCACCAGACAGACTTATTAATTAACGAAAGAAAAAGGGGTAGGAAAAGTTCACTTTATCCAATCTTTTTTGTAAGGTATAGTATCTAACACATTAAATCACTAAATAATATATCCCGCCTTAGTGGGTAAGGACTTAGGACAAAAAAGCAATGGCCGGCAATCATTCTCACATTTTCAGTTGTAATCTTGCAACAGAATTCTACAATATAAAGAAAATGCCAAGAATATGAATTGATTAGAAATGCCATCCGTTTCTAGGTGTTGGAACAATGTCCTGACCTGTAAAGAACCACCTCAAAGTACGGATGGACTTCAGGAGCTCTACCAACGAAGTGAGACAAGTTATGCACATGGATGCAAGTGATGTTAAGGTTTTATATGAGCTTACTCCAAGGTTTTTGGTGAGGTGAGGATAGGATGATGATCATCATCTTGTATTGATTAGATGATCAATAAGAAGTAGGTTAATTAAACATTCACTGGTGAAAATTGCAAATTCCACTTTTTTCTCGTAGGGGTATTTTTCGTGAGATGTGGACTCAACCAAAATTTTGAAGTTTCAGTCTAAGACATGATCAAGAACTCAAGCTAGCAGTATACAAGAAAATCTAAGAACTCTTTTGTGTTTGTTTCTTTTTTGGTGTGTGAGTGTAAGTATTTGTGTGCGTGCAATATACGGGATGTTAGGCCTCATGCTTCCTCTTCCACACTCCAGCAAATTATGAAAATACTAGAAGGAAAATATTTTAGGTATAACAAAAAATATAGTCATCCTAGTTGTGCAAACCCCTCAAGCTTCTCTATACACACTCTTGAATTAAATCTCACTCATTAACTGCAACATATCACAACACTTGAAGGTTGAAAGAAACGAAACCACACTTAAGAATAGTTCCTCTCACATTTTTCTTTCTATGCCCTCTTCATCAAATTAACCAGTAACCACTAAACACAACTTCTTCAGAGACCTTGAGAAATCATTTCAAGGCTGGACAACTGTAAAATCTCTAAATGGAACGAACATAACAAAATTATGAGCCGAAATCCAGTCAATAGGATTTTGTCTTGATTAAAGGAACACTCAAGAAGCCTAAACTACAGTGAGATAATTCAGTTATCGGTTACAAGCAATGGCGTGAAGGCCAATTCCAACAGAGAACCATGTTCACCGAAAGGCACCAATCGGCCATAGATTTTACAGCAATCTTCACATAATAGAACACCAAGTAGACTTTATTTTTCAACTTTCTACGCAAACTACCTAAATCATTCTTTGTCATAAATTATTCAACGCTTTTGAGGGGGAAAATTATAATCATGTGCACAAAACTAAATGAGGGGATCATGATCCTTAAATGGGAGTGAATATGAAAATGAAGAAGCAGAAGTGAGCAAACAAATTTGGGGGTTGAAAGTAGAGTAAAACTGGTGAGTAGAACCTGAGGAGGAGGAAGAGCTTGTGTATTCATCATTGTGACTTTGGACGGTTTGAACGGCAAGCCATTTGCTCCGGCCGCCGGATTGATCCCGCAAGAAACTGGTTTCAAAGTGGACAACGACATTTTCCGGTGCTGTGGTGGGTAGGTGAGCACACTTAAGAGAGGCGGTGTGCACTGCTGTGAAATTGTACAAAATGAATACTCCATTATTTTAGCATAGCTTCTTGAAGTACGTGCTTTTGTTTTTCTTAAGATTAATTTGATATGTTTAAATGATTTGGTTTTAAAAAAATTAAGATAATTTACTTTACTTAAATTTAAATTAAATTAATTAATTTTTTACGGTACACTTGGAGATGCTCTTACGGTACACTTTTTTAAAGTTAAATTATTTTTTATTTGACAAAAATTTGTGTGGAATCGCATCGGATGATTATCTTTTAATTCATATTTTAAAATTTTATGTAAAATAATTAAAAATGATTATCATTTTTCATATGAGGGAAGATACGATCTCACCTCACCTAAGAGTAGCCCTTTTTATTTCAAACCATGACTATTCTGGGTACAAGGGATATTTAGAAACAGTAAATACAGCATAATATGCTACAGTATTATATTACATGTGTGTTAGCTTTTAATCCATCTCCTAGTATCTATTTATAATCTTTGAAAGAAAAATTACACTACCTAGTCTCCTTTCATGTTATTGGGGTTTTATTTCATATGAAATTACACCAACTAGTCTCCATTGATAACTGATAATTGAATTATGCTATTCGAATTATATTTTATATTATTGATTTTTTTTTTTATTAAGATTGTGTTTTACATATTTATTAATTATTGTGTAAGAAATAAATGAGTAAAATTACAGTTCAATATCGAACCGACCGAAGTGTTATGGTTTTAAATCGAACAATTTTTATAAATACAATTTAATTTATAATTTTTTTTTTTTAAAACAGTTTATATACTTTAATTTACGATTTACATGAAAGTCTCCTTTATAACGGAGAATTCGAATGTACTGGGTAGGACAATGGCAAATCCACAATCAACCCCACCCCAACCCAACCCAACTCAACTCAACCCAATATTTATATTAAATTGAATTTGTTTAGTATTTTTTTTAAAAAATTAAGTAGAATAAATGATAAATTAATTTAATAATTATTTTAATAGTGAATTTATTACAAAATTCCTCTCAAAAGAAATTTGTGTTACACTTTTGGTATATATATATATATTATATGTATATTAATCGCAAAACTGATATATTCAATTAGTATAGACTAAAGACATATTAATGTATTTGAGAAGGTGGTCTTGGGTGAGACCATCTCACGAATCTCATTCTGTGAGACGATTCTTTATTTTGACCCACAAATCAAATTGACAACTGCATTTGATAAGCCCACTCGCACTCCACGTGTTCAGGGGTCCAAGCCCATACAAATAGTTGATTGTCAAAGTCAAGCCCACACATATTGACATATAGGCCCCACGTTTAAAATTTTGGTTTTTCACTTTTGTTAAAAATATTATCATTTTTTATTTAAATATGGTCACTTTTCTAAAAACATAAAATTTAAAAATATTATTCGAAAGGGATCTTTTTCAGGTAAAAGAGATTCGTACAAATTTTTGTCAATCTTCTAAAAAAAAATAAACTCAGCTAGTGGATAATTTTCTTAAAAATAAAATATAAATAATATTTTATGTATTTATTATTTGAACATATGTAAAATATAGAAATGACATCTTATCAATTAAATACCACGTTTTACTTATATTTATCCCTTTTAATTTGTACATTATTACTTTTTAAGAATATTAATAATTCTATCAAGTAAAAAGTGACAACAATTAATAAAGATACTCATGTCCATTACTCTATAATCTCATTCATTAACTCATAACTAAAGAGTAATAACGTTTATTCAGAAAGTGATAATATTTATGTAAAATGTGATAGCCATTTTTTAAAAATTATTAGGTAAAGTCTAGTATGCACTCGAGTGCATGCTGTGCACCCTAGTCCATGTGCACTTTTCAGTTTACTGACTTACACTTTTTGGTAAATGGTGTTGCATTTTTCAATTATTACTAAAAATATTATTATACAGTTTAATAATTGAAAAGTGCAACACCATTTACCAAAAGTGTAAGTCAGTAAACTGAAAAGTGCAACACCATTTACTAAAAGTGTAAGTCAGTAAACTGAAAAGTGCAAAATAGACTAGGGTGTACAACATGCACTCGAGTCCATAGCAGACCAATCCAAATTATTATCACTTTTAACCAAACTTTTATCACTTTCTGAATATGAATAATTATATAAGTAAAAAGAGACAACAATTAACTCTCAAACTAACACAAAATTAGTAAGCATGCCCAATAACTAATAATCTCATTCATTAGCTCAAATGTAAAAAGTGACAATGTTTATGTACAAAATGAAAGTCACTTTTAATAAAAACGTTATCACTTTTCAACTAAACTTTATCACTTTTTAAATAATAATATTTTTCTAAATAAAAAGTGACAATAAATTTAAAAATCGATGCAATTAATAATTATATAATTATGTCAACTAATAAATAATCTAATTCACCCAAAAACTAAAATAATTATCGAGGGCTTTAATGGTGAAAGTCCATGTAATTCCAGTGGACTTGGGTGGACGATGCATATGGGTTTGAGGGTATCCGTCTCAAGGAATGTGATCTATGAGGGGGTCTCACATAAGTTTTGTCTAAATATGATAATGTATTTATCAAAAGTGATTATCATTTTTTATATAAAACATTTTCAATTTTTTATATAAACGTCGTTACTTTTTTTTATATGTGTTAGCGAATTAGATTATATATTTTTATTAAAAGATGATAGTCACTTTTTTAAGGAATAATTATATTAAGTAAAAAGTGCTCGTTAATTAATTTAAATTTAAAAAGTGACAATGTTTATAAAAAATGTGATAATATTTAAGAAAAAAATGATAGTCACTTTTGATAAATATATTATCACTTCTTAACTAAACTTTATCACTTTTTTTGAATAGTGATACTATTTCAAGTAAAATTGACAATTAACTCAAAAAATTGATGTTTATTTTTAGTTGGGCAGCGGTTTTTTTAAATCACTTCTTAAAAATTATTAATAATTTTTAATTAAAAAATTTACTTTATAATTAATTTATAAAAATAGTGAAGTATAAATTTATAATTAATTTGATTTCTTTAACAATATTTAAACAAATGAATATTAGTGGATTTGGTACATGAAGGCATGAAGCCCAAATGTTACGTGAGTCGCTGAAGGTGGGCTGGGTAGGAATTAAATGAGGGTGGGTTGGCTCAGCGCAACTTATTAATTAGTTGGGTCAAAGAAGGACCCGTCTCACGAAATGAGATCCGTGAGATAGTCTCACACAAGTTTTTGCCTAATATATTTTAATGTAAATATTACTGTAGTATAATTATGCATATGTTTGTGTTTTAAATCATTTGTATTCTTCTCCTAACCTCTAGTTATTGGTCCGCACTCGGCGTAGGAAGTGTTCTTTAGCTTTGTTGTGCATAATTGTTGATGTGGTTAGCCATTTGTAAAAACTAAGCCATTTGTAAAAACTAACAACCTGTTCAAACTCTAAATGCCACTATACATTAAAAAAAAAGGGTTAATTGCAAAAAAAATCACGATCTTTAGTAGATTTATCAATTACAACATATACTTTTTTTCTTTGCAATTCGATACATCAACTTTTTTAGTTTTACAATTTAATGCACCGGTAATTTTTTTGATTAATTTTAAAAAGATGTGGCGCCGAAAAGATCAAAATCGCCACATTGACGCCAAGTAAGACTGCTAACTAATTAATTATTATTTTTTAATGGAAAAAAAACAATTTTAAAACTCTAAAATAAATAAAAAAATTAAACAAGCCCTTAGTTGCACATAAATCTTAATCGCGTTCTTCAATTCCTCAATCCTTCAATGGATTTGTTTGTTTAAGATGGGATTAGATTCGACTCTTATTCTCCATGAAATTTGGGAAGAGAGCATTGAAAAATCCAATTTTATTAACTAATCACACAATTTTATTGTCTCGATCTATTAATTGGCTTAATTTTCCTAATCGCACACCAATAGCACCAACCACACTTATTAATAAATTCTAGAAGAGTAATTAAATGACACCATGCATGAACAGAAAATACTCATAATAAGAAGAAAAAAAAAAAACAATCCATATAATTACAGGGGTACATGCATGCTAATTCTATTGACTAACCACACTTATTTCTTCTATTGACTAAGGATTATAGGAACCACTGTGTGCACGGATGCGTGCGAATTCCGAATGAATAGAATTTATGTCTTCTTGTGCGTGTGCGTTTACGATAATTATTAATAAGGATTTGTTTAATTTTGTATTTTTTTTAGAGTTTTAAAATTGTTTTTTTTTTCATTAAAAAATACTCGTAATAACTAATTATTTTGCAGTCTCACTTGGCACAAATGTGGCGATTTTGATCTTTTCGGCGCCACATCATTTTAAAATTAATCAAAAAAATTGTTGGTGCATTAAATTGTAAAACTAAAAAAGTTGGTGTATCGAATTGCAAAGAAAAAATGTATATGTTGTAATTGATAAATCTACTAAAGGTCGTGGTTTTTTTTGCAATTAACCCAAAAAAAAATGGTTTGTTGTTTCAACTTTCAACTGCCCTCATCACAAAGAGTTCATTTGACATCTTCCGGGTGATGAAGAATTGAATTCCATATATATTTTTCTATGATTTTCTGGGGTAATAGTCGAATTAGATAAGAAAGGAGAGAGATATTTAGAAAGGATAGAGACTTTCATTCTTTAACCTATTTAAACATAGAAATAATCCTAAAATACTAATGGGCTTAAATACAAAATACAAAAACCCAATTAAAACTAAATAAATTAAGATGGACTATTTCCTTAATATTGAAGTAGATAATAGCCCAAATTCAAATGTAATCTTCAATTGTTTGAGGAAGCAACCCTTTGATACTTTCACTATAAATCATGTTCATGACAATGTCCCACAAAACTCTTCATGTCGTTAATGATGCTTTAATGTGTGCATACTTACTCCATACCACATGCTCATCTGTCAAATGTAAATTATTCTCCCAAATTTATTTATCAATCAATTTATAGTTTGAAGAATATTTTATGTTGTAAATTACGTGGAAGTTACTTCTGAATAAAAGAGAAGAGACAGACAAAAGCATGTAGGGTAAAAAAAAACACGCCGTTGCCGGGGATCGAACCCGGGTCACCCGCGTGACAGGCGGGAATACTTACCACTATACTACAACGACCTTGTTGTTGTTAGGAGAATCAAAATAATATTATAATTGTCCAAATGCCGACATCATCTTTCATTTGTCTTTCTCTCTCTCTCTGTTTATAATTTTACCAACCACTACCAGCTTCAGTAGAAAACAAGCATCTTTCTCATACTTTGTTGCAACAAATCATGTCTGTTTATGTTAGTTTTATTCTTGGCTTTGGCCAGCTATTCAGTTCCTATTTTGAATAATTCATGTTTCTGTTCTTCCCTAGCCTCTTTAAAAGGATTTGCAAAAGTTTTCAATATCTTAATTAATTATCCCTATTTCCTCATTTTAATTTAGAATGGTCGTAGTGAGTTGAGATTTCATCTAATTAATTTCAGTTCTAAATAACTAGCCAATGGAAATTTGAATAACAAAATAAAAGAAAATAAAAAAATTGAATTGAAAAATGGGAATTGGAGTGCCCCCCCTTCCATGAATTCCATTTATTGCTCAAACCCACTACTACATGACTTTGAAAAATAAAATATTTGCGCTACAAATGCATATATCATCAAAACAATAGAATCATAATATGATGATGCCTTGTGTCTGGAGAAGAAGGGTATTGATTTCGATGCCAAGACTTGGCAAATCAGCAGTCCTTGCTCATTACACCATTGTTACGATGTCTGTTCCACCTTATAATTAAAACATATTTGCATGCTAATTCAATTCTTCCTTTTTTTTTTTTTTTGGAAGTGATAGATAGACATAAATATAGTTGGTGCCAAATCTTTTCAATTAATGTTTCAACTTAATTCCAAAAATGGTTGTAACCAAACAACTCAAATTATAATATAGTAATATTCTATTGCAGAAAATTAAGTTGTATTCCATGTTACTCCAAAATTTTGATTTTCGAGAAACTCACAATAAATTAACAATGTTCAGTGCACAAAAAAGATAATGTACGATATATGTTTCTTTAATTATCATAGACTAGTGCAACTAATTTTGTAGGTGTGTGTGAGAATTTAGGCAAATGAACATAGGTATCAATATCATAAGTTGAAATCTACAAAGTATAAGAAATAATGATAACAAGTACTTTCAAATTAATGTTTAATTATTAAAAAATTAAAAAAAGACTCCATACTGGTACCACCCCGGCCAGATCGATGTTTCTAGAAGACTTCTCACTTAAACCAACATCTCTTTCAAGCAAGCTTTTTATTATTATTATTATTATTAATTCCGAAAATAGAAAAGAAAAGAAAAAAGATGCCGACTCTTAAACCAACCAACAACCATCAAAATCTGAAATTGACCGGCCATATATCTTCAAAATCAAAATTAGGATCCTGCATGTGTTTTTCAAGGAAACAAAAAAGGGTTGCAAGAAATAATTTATATGTAACATATATGTTAAATTAATTAAGGTCGAACAGACAACGAAGCGAAGGTTAACTGCAACCAAGACTGCTCACTTGACAAGCACAACATAGAAAACACTCACCCGATTACAAAATTTATATGAGACGGTCTCATGCATCGGCAATTAACCAAAATATTTTGGAGAATTTACTAGGAAGCTTAGCTGTTGGAAGTGATGAAAGGTGAGGAAGAAACTAATGAAAGGGGGTGAATGTGGAGAATAGTTATGGTTCATCAGGTATATTTATAGAATTTTGGCACGTGTGGAAAAATCAAAGTAATTCAAAATAATATTATCACGCGTGTGAACTGTGAAGAGTGGGGATTATTGACTCACGGATGTTCACAAAATCTCCGGACGGGTGGAACGTGCGCTGAGTTAGCTAGATAGACGTCATTTATTAGCATTACAATTACATTAATTAATTTTCAGTTTAAACTCACACAAAAGTGAAGTTCTGTTTAAATAGAAACTAGTTTTGTCGGTGGTGATTTTAATGATAAAAAAACGTATAATAATAAATGTTGTTTTTAATGTTTGATTGGCCCAATGTTTATGGCTTGAAAAATATTTCATTTCAAGCCACTCATATTTTAGCAAAAAATAAAATAAAAATATTCTTAGGAGAGCAAAAACTTCAAAATAACAGTTATTATGAAAGTGATGAACATTGAGCCAACCAAACATGACGAGAAACCAATAATTTAATATGTATATTTTATAGTAGTAGTAATTATCTTTCACGGATGGTCAAATTAGTTTTGGATTGTTTATAGAAAAAAAGTATAATCAAATTGAAGTTCTAATTATTATTATTATTATTAATAATAATAATAATATAGAGAGTACATGTATACACTCTTCCGTTTCAAAACAAGCTTCCAAGAAGAAGATTTTACAAAGATTAAGAAAATATTATTATAAAATGAAATTTAATACAATTGATGTAATTGTGAAAAAATAATATTAAAATGAAGTGTAAAAATAAATTAAATTAATATAAATAAAATAGAATATATAAATAATTATTTGGTTTTAGTGGAGTCAATAAAAAAAAAAATGGTATGGAAAGAATGTATTTGAACGTTTAAAATGAAAGATGAGAAATCTAGCATCAACACAATTTGTTTACAGTCGATTAATATTATATTAATATAGTACAAATATTGAATGATAATTGAGGTTGGTATGACATGACTATATAGTGAAAGAAGCAGTACCGGTACAAATGGAGGGTGTTGAGAGAGTAGGAGACAAGGAAAAGTGTGGGGACTAAAGGATTTGGCCATACTACTCAAAGTGTTAAATTATTTGCAGGGGTGACAATTTTCGACACGATAGCACGATATGAATTCGATACGAAAATTGCGGGTTATTATTTGATCTTATCGGGTTTTTGTGTTGACCCGTTAAGCAAGATAAAATTAACACGTAACTCATTAACCTGTTAAGAACTCTTTAACCCTTTATTTACTTAATATGACACGACACGATAATGACATGTATCCGATAATAACAAGATAGTTTTTTTATATTTATATAAATATATTGATTTTTATATACTTAAATGTAATTTTAAATATTATTTATTTTCTTATCGTGCATGTCGTTATCGTGTCACGTCGACAAGAAAATTATCGTGTCAATACGAAAATTATCATGTTTGTGTCATGTCGACACATATATATCCTTATCGTGTCATGTTCGTGTTTGGTTTTATCGTGTCGACACGAAAGCACGAATGCACGATTTGTCAATCCTAGTAGTATTTTTTTACCATTTAAAGCATTCTTGTTTTTTTTTGTAAAGATTTTAAAAGTATATTATTTGTTTGTGTATAAAATAGATAAAATAAATAATATAGTAGAAATAAAATAAAAAAATTTCAAGAAAGGAAACAAAACACTTATAATTAAAAAAAATAAAAAATGGTGCGACTGCCGACCACACATACCGATAGAGTCTCACCTACAACATTATTATTCATTTTAGGCTGCCCTCGTGCTTTGAGGGGGTAAGTAAGTAAGTATGGTCCACCTTCACACCCTCCCCTGCTTTGCCTGACTGAGCTACAGCTACTACATAATAGTACTAATACTTGGCCACAACTCGCTAACTACATTGTTAATAATGTTTTATAGCTAAGTACACAAATTAATGTTTTCATTGTATGATAGTTTTAGAGGTCAAGTATTGTATGTAATATTAGTTGTAAAATGTACGGAATATTAGATATAAATCATACTCTCTGATCCCCACTTAATGACACAAAATTATTGTACACGAATTTTAACGAATGAATTGTGTATTAGTATTATGAAAGATAAATAAGGATAGTAAAGACTTTTCGACTTCATAAATAATACTCGTAATAAAGTTATTTTTTAGTGTAATAAAGTAGTGACAGTTGTTATTCCAAAAAAACAAAAGATAGTGACATTTGTTGTAATATTGTGATATTTTAATAGGATAGTTTAAAAGTGATTTTACTATTTTAGATAATGTATCAATAAGTAAGGGACAATCACAATAGCAAAATGGGTCATTAAGTAGGGGACGGAGGGAGTAATATAAAAGAGTTTCACTTAAATTATTACTAAAATATATTAGTCGTAATGTTTTAGGGTGTCACTTAAATTTGAAAGTTATTAGTCATAATGCTAAAAATGTACTATTATTTAAATTATTGAAATGTATTAATCGATATCACTTCATCAAATTATTAATGGAGTCACTCTTGTTTGCATCCAATTGCATGTACAATTAAACTACAATTTTGTTTGATTCTAATGTGAGAGATTAAAAATTCAATTGTATAAAAGAATTTATCATTATTTAAATGTATTAATCGTAATACTATACACTACAAAAAAACACGCGTTTTAGAGACGGATTTATCGACGGAATTTCCGTCGGCCGGTGTGCTTGCTGACGGAAATACCGACGGAATTTTGTCCGTCTCAATTCTTTCGTCGGCATTTTTTGCCGACGGATTTTTTAATTTTGTCGCCACTACCGACGGAAATAGTGACGGATATTTTCAGTCATGTTTTCCGATGGACATATTCCGTCGGTAATCCGGACAAACCGTTTAAAAAACCGTGTCAATATTCTGTCGGTACAAATTAATTAAAATAATTAAAAAATAAATTAAATTCCGTCAGAATTTCCGTCGAAAATGCCGTCGGATATTCCGTCGGAAATTCCGTCGCTAATACCGACGGAATTCCGACAGAATTAATTTTGATAAAATTTATTTCGAATGTAATATAGTGACGGAATATACCGACAGAATATCTGTCGCCTTTATAGTGACGGAAATTCCGTCGGTAAAACAAAATAATTAAAAAAAATATATGGGTGGGACCGGGGAGGCCCCGACCCGAACCCGGGTGTGTGGGCGCCTACCACTCGGACAAGTATGTTTTATTGTTTATAGTTGTAATATTAATTGTATATGTACTCATTTTCGACCCTTTTTTTTTTTTAAATTCACAAATTATATTTATTTCACATATATTAATAAATATATTGTTTAACTTATATTTATATTAAATTAAATTTTTATAATTTATATATTTAAATTTTAATTTTAACATTTTTATTAAAATTCTGAAATATGTTTTTACTCATTTTTTAAAAAAAAAATCACAAAATTCATTTCTTCCACATATATTAATAAATATATTGGTTGTGGCTTATATTTATAGTAAATTTAATTTTTATAATTTGTACCTAAATGATAAATAATTAATTAACTTTTATAAAATAAAAATAAATACATTACATTAATTGAATTAATTTTCATCTTCATCGTCTTCATCCTCCTCTTCATCCTTATCCTCCTCCTCATCATCTTCCTCATCCTCCTCCTCCTCCTCATCCTCATCTTCATTCTCCTCTTCATCCTCTTCTTCATTCCCCTCCTCTTCACCTCCACTATCGTTTTCAATTTCGATTAATTGAGGATTTGCAGCCGTCAAGTCTACAGAAAGATTGAAATCTCCCGTAAAGACTTAAGTTGGAGTCTCTATTTGTTCTATTTGAAATGGAGATTCATCTTCAGTATTTTTGTCCTTTTTAGGGACTTCTACCATTAACCTTGCCTTTATTTTGCAAACAGCGTGCCATTCATAACCACGTGGAGCTCCCGGATATGTGCAGTAGTATACTTGAGATACTTGATGGGCAAATACAAATGGATCATCCCCAATATACGTCCTTTTCGAACTAACATCAACGAGCTTGTACTCCGGATGAATTCTTGTTCCTAAATGGCCTGAATCAAACCAATGACACTTGAACAACACTACAGTCTTTGCTGGATATCCTGGATATTCTACTTCGACGACTTCCCGTAACACCCCAAAGTAATCACTTGCACCTGCATTGTAATTCGCACTGTTAACGCAGACGCCACTGTTGGTAGTCGCTTTTCTCGATGCATACCTAGACGTATGAAATCTGTAGCCCTTCACAATATAACCGTTGTAAGTCTTTACACGACATAGTGGTCCCTTGCTGAGATCTCGTAAGAATCGACTGTCAAGAGCGTTATCCTGTCCCTATACGACTCAATTTAAAATTAATTAAAATAAATATTAATTTGTTTATGTAAAACATAATTAAATGGTACTCACATAACGTTGGAACCATCGGAAAAATTCACGTTGAAGACGAGCATCTATATATGTATCTGAGATGTTTGGTTCTGCTCGTCGTAGTTCTTGAGTGTACATCCTATTTCACAACATTCAAAAACTTGGTTAATATTAAATGACATAAATAAAGTGGTAGTTAAATAGACAATTTATATATGAAATACTTACTCAATGTATGGCTGAACTTCATCACCGTCCCTTAGACTTGAATATGGAGAGCATTCCATCGACCTCTTCACTGATATTGTCAGCGGATCTACCACCGAAGTTACGTAGAGCACTTCTTAACTTTGTGTTGACGTGGTCTTCAAAGTAATAAGAACAAAACATGCCAACCTCTTCATTCAAATATGCATTCACAATCGATGCTTCAACGTTTGCCTTTTGTTTAGCATCGCGTTTCAAATTGTGGAGATACCTGATATATATATATATAAACTAAGAATTCATGTGTAATTGTAATGAAATAAAATAAGTAAGATTTTACCTTTCAAATGGGTACATCCACCTGTATTGCATCGGACCACCAATTCTCGCTTCATACGCTAAGTGAATGGGTAAGTGTTCCATCGAGTCAAAGAAGCTAGGTGGAAAAATTTGTTCCAACTTACACAAAATCCCTGGAATGTCTTCCTCTAAACGAATCATATCATCGATCTTGATCGTTGTAGACGTTAAATCTCTAAAAAAGAGATTTAATTCAGTGATAGCCCTCCACACATTGAGAGGAAGAAGTTCTCGGAACGCAATCGATATCAAGCGTTGCATAAATACATGACAATCATGACTCTTCATCCTTGCAACCTTACCCGTTGTTGTGTCTACGCATCGACACGTAGCCGTCCGGAAAGTTCAACTCCTTTATCCACCTACACAATCTTTGTTTCTGTGGCTTATCCAGTGTGTAGGTAGCCTTTGGAAATTTACCTGTACGTACATCATTTTTCAACTCTTCACGGCGACAAAGAGTGTTCAACTCCTTTCGAGACTTTGGAGTGTCTTTCGTCTTGCCTTCCGTGTTCATGATTGTGTGGAACACATTGTCAAACATATTCTTTTCAAACTTTGATCAAACCAGAGTTCAACAAGGTTGTCCTGGACAATTATGCTGATATGATTAACTCTTCTAAGATAATCAAAGTACTAAGTACTATTGAGTACTTAGTTGAATAACTATCAGAGGGAGTTATATGTGCCTTTTCTACTCACCGGGAGACTGAAAGCTTCAGAATTCTCCATACAATACGGACATGCTTGCTTTCTGATTCACGTATTCTACAACACTAGAATAAACGACCGCAAGTATACGGTGTCTATCGTAGTGAAGTAAGTACGAGGTCGATCCCACGAGGAGGTATAGCGTAAAAGTGTATTTTGTTAACGGAATTCTATTTAAACGCGATCGATAAAGTGAATATGGTGAATTACCCTAGAATTGCCTACCAAGTTGTCACAAATAAGCAATAAAGAATAATAACGAATCGATCAACTAACATGCAAATCAAGAAAACGAGAAGTAAAACGGATGAAATTCAAGTATGAGAAGGTAGGTTCTAAAGCACATGCAATACTAATGAATTCATCTATGATTAACTATCTACTTAAGTGGTGTTCATGTTTTGTCTATAAGATTGATCACATAATAATGAATTAAAAGTTCTTTCGATCCATGTAATCCAAAGGAAATATCACACAACTTAGTATCTCTACCTAAATTGCACAATAAAATCCAATCAAGCTCCTAAGATCATCACACATCTTCCTAATCATTGTTCATCTTTCAATCTCACAATAAAATTAGGTCAAATGCTTGCAATCAATTAATCAAAATAGATTTCTCAACCTAATTCAATTAACTAAGATTAACATATCATCATTGTACACTAATGACATGCTTTGCAATGAAAATCAAGCATCCAAATAGAATTAAACCACACAAACACCAAATAAGCAAAACATTAATTCATAAACTTCGACAAGAGTATTTACAAGGCTCTAGAACCAAAAGTGTTCTAGCCACTAACTAGCATAGTCAAATTACAAAATCAATTGAAATAACTAAGTAAAAAGAAAGGGGAAAGAGGAAGCTTAGTCTAAAATGTGGTAGAGAATTGAATTTCCAAGCTATTGCATCCTTCCTTCCTTGATTTGATGGAGAAATGAAGAGGAAATGGCCAAAACACCTCCAAGTATGTGTAACTATGTGTGGAATTTGAGGAATTGGGGAAGAATGTCTTGGGTTTTAAGAATGAGGTCTTATATAGTGTTGGGGTAGGGTTTGGATGCCAAAATTGCAAGTTGGTCCCTCAAAAATGGAGAAAATGGCAAAAAACCCGAGGAGCATGTGACCCGGCCGGGTGAATTCTACCCGGGCATGCCACCCGGCCGAAATACGAAGCAAGAGTGAAATTTGGCTTGCCCGGGTGATTTTGACCCGGTCGGGTCGATTCTACCCGGGCAAGATACGAAGGTTATGTTAGAATAGGGCATGGCCGGGCTAAAGTGACCCGCCCGGGTCGATTCTACCCGCCCGAGTCATTCCACCTGGGCATGCTTTTTCGTCTCTTCGTATCTCGAGCTTCCGACCTCCGATTGACTCGATTCTTTTTTTCATTCCACTCCGTTTTTTGAGCCGGATCCAATGGTGCACTCCTCTCTTTGGTACTGTGAATTGTGGTAGGTGTTTTTCTCCCAAATTCCATCGTATTTCCTACAAAATCGACAAAACACAACCTTTCCCTCATTTTGGCTCAAATCATCATAATCAATGCATAAATCAATGAAATCTCATCAAAAACATGCTTCACATATGCCTCTAAAATGTGTAAATTCCACCCGAATCACTTTCGGTCGTACTCCACCCGGACAACATACCATATGCAGGAAAGTCGATAATAGTCCACAAAATAGCAGCACGCATTGTGAAGTTCTGCTTTCTAAAAACATCGTACGTTTGGACTTCATTCTCCCATAAGAAGATCAAGTCTTTTATAAGAGGTTGAAGATAAACATCCAGTTTGTCCTTTGGATTCGTTGGACTAGGCACCAATACAGTAAAAAACATTGTTTGAGGTTTCATGCACATCCACGGAGGAAGATTATACGGATTCAGTATCACCGGCCACAAAGAATACTGCTTCCCATGCATCCCAAACGGTGCAAAACCATTAGTACACAAACCTAATCTCACATTCCTCAGTTCACAAGCAAAATCTGGAAACACGTTGTCAAGGTGTTTCCAGGCCTCCGAGTCTGCCGGATGTCGCATCTCCCTCGACTCAGCCGAAGAGGAATCTGTAGCATGCCACGTCATGTGTTGTGGCACTTTATTGATATAATCTCATCAAACGAGGAATGATAGGAAGGTAGTACATCTTCTTATATGACACTTCCTTCTTTGTCTTCTTCGATTGACCACCAGGTCCCTTTCGACGTGCCTCTTTGTACTGGGGATGGCCACACATTCTACACATCTTCAGACTGTTATCTTCGTCACCCCAATATAACATGCAACCGTTCACACAACAATCAATCTTCTCAACCGGCAAACCAACATTCTTCAACATTTGTTTGCTTTGATGAAACGTCGTAGGCACCTTATTATTTTGAGGACAAATTTCACTGCATAATTGTGTCACTTGCTCATATGCCTTGTTAGAAAGCTTGTTCTCGGTCTTAATGGCCATGAGTCGTGCATTAAATGACAAATGTGAGTGAGATTCACAACCCGGATATAAATCTTCTTTGACTAATTTGAGGATCTCATAAAACCGAAATGCCTCATTCGTCGACTCCTCTTCCATGTTTGAAAAACCAGCTTCCCTGATCATTGTTTGATACATATTCGGTTCTTCTTCCCCAAACTGTTGTTCTTCTGCCCCAAACAGTTGTTCTTCTGCCCCAAACTGTTGTTCTTCGTCCTCAAACTGCTGTTCTACCTCGTTACTAGTGCCAACATGATCGAAATTTACTTCTTGTTGATAGATTCCAATAGTGTAATAGTATAACACTTCATCAAATCTATAAGGCCAACGTACTTCACCATGACTAGTCCAATTATAATAATTATCAACGAAACCATTCTTCACAATATGTACTAGAACCTCATCAATCTCTTTATATTGCTTATTCTGACATTTCTTAGCATTACACGGACACCTAATGCAATCTCCAATCATGTAATGTGGGTGGCACTTTGCAAATTCAACAAATAACACGAGTTCATTATAAAATTCCACATTCACATTTTCTAAAACCAATCTAGGAGTACAGTACATCCAACGAAGGTCAGGCAAATCTATCTGTTAAACATTTAAGTGGAGCGAGACATTACTAAACTAAACTTATAATAAATTCAACCAAAACTTATAATATAACACATGTACATTATATGGAATTTTATGTATAGAGTAAAAATGGTAGAAAATGTACCGTAATTTGATGTTTCTGAATACTAGAGCATAAACCTCAAATTTGCAATATGAAAGTGAACAAAATTTCGTCAGTAGAAAGTAATTTGGTGAAAATTTCCCGACGGAAATGCCGACGGAATGATAATTCCGTCGGCATTTTACCCGCCCAATATTCCGTCGGCATAACATCAGACCGACGGATTTTCCGTCGGCATGTATTTTCCGACGGAATTATCATTCCGTCGGCTTTAATTAAATTGTGTTTTCTGACGGAATACTAATTCCGTCGGCATGACATCCAACCAACGGATTTTCCATCGGCATTTATCAAATTGTATTTTCCGACGGAATATCTATTCCGTCAGTAATTTGGCGTTTTTTTTTTTTATAAAATTCAATTTCATGTTTTATTAATTCAATTTGTTTGGTATAAACTAAAAACACTAACATATATAATTGTTACGTTGTACCACATATACTACATAAAAATAAAAGTTCACACAAAAAAAGTTGTTTAACAGAAAAATATATAGTTCAACGGAAAGATAAATAAGTTCAACACAAAAGTAAATAAGTTCAACACAAAAGTAAATAAGTTCAACACAAAACTAAATAAGTTCAACACAAAATTAAATTGTTCAAGGATAGGTAAAAAAACTCATCTATATCGCCACCCAAATTGACATCGTCGTCAACGTTGGCCTGCGCTGCACTTGGACCTGGAGCTGCACCTGACGGGACTTGCACCATCGTCTGTTGATAGACAGCCTCGACCTGCTCAGCAGACACCCCCAACGTCCGACCCGCGTTGGCACTCCAGAGGCGGAAGTAGTTTTCGAACGTTGCCATGACGTTCGGATCCGGGACGTCAGTAGAGGATACGGACGCCTGCGATGCAGTCCGGGACCGACCACTTGATGACCTAACGGCGTTGCTCATCCGACCAAGGCCAAGGATCCTTCCCTTGGAGGTCGGGGCAACGTCAAGGTAAGTCTGGTCCACGTCAACAGCCGGAGGGGGACCGCTGCTTCCGGATTCAGCAGTAGTCGCGGCTTACGTCTCGACCTCTTCAATCCTCTGCCGGACGTTCAGCTACATAATTAAAAAATTAAAATTAATTTAATTATCTATATATATAGTTTAATACATAAATTTAATTAAACTTACGTGGAGGTCAGTAGTGCGCCCGTAGGAGGACGTCTGTGTCTCGGGATCAAACAGATAACTAATATAAATAAATTAAATATAATTATTTAATTTTTAAAATTAATGAAAACTTACGAGAACAATTGATTGCTCGAGGACGGACCGGGCTCCCCCCCGATGCCTTGCCATCCCGCCTCCAACGTCGGTTCTGCGGTTGGCCCGAGGTTTCTCACACTTCTCTTGGTAATTCGGGTCCATCCACTTCTCAACCAACGACTCCCACAGGTCAACACAATCCTCGTCTTTCCCCAGAACACGCTCCTTGTTACGGTTGCGCCAGACCAATCTCCAGTCGTACATCATGTTCATGTGCCGAGTAGAACAAACACCGTACCACTTCTGGTAAATAATGTCGTCTGAGTAGATCGGCGTATTCCAACGAGCCTTTTTCTATACAAATATATATTCAACATATTTATCAAATAATATGTATAATAAATTATCTATTAATTAATTATTTAATAAACTTTAATTATTGTAATTATATACCTGGAACTCCTCGAAGTATTCATCCTTTTTAGCTTGCGGCACCATCCTCCAAGTGATAGCACCCTTAGCAATCTTGCACTTCAGAAAGGATGTTGTGCAGATCCTGGACAACTCATTACCAGGCAACAACCTGTAACATTATTAACAAATTTATAAACTAACACATTATAAATAAATAAAGTTAATCGTTATTGAATATTGTTAAACATTAGAATTATTGACTTAAGTTTCTAAATGGATCCAAACTTCTTGCCTACGGTCTACGGATGGAACGGGATGCTGACGATAGGAGGATCCTACGGCTGTTGACGAACTAGACGACATCGTAGTCGGCGGCGGCGACACTACCACATGAGGAGGAGCCATCACAGGTGTCGGTTTAGGTTGACCCCGAGGCCTCCTTGCACGTGACCCAGATGGCCTACGTGAACCAGAACCCTGATTCGGTTCTTCACTCATCTGTTTCAATCAATAAAAAATACATAATTTAATTTACAATAACCTAATTTAATCAATAATTTACTACTTTAATTATAGCATATTCCTAATTTAATCAACATTTTTCTAATTTAATCAACAATAATCTAATTTCATTAATAATTTTCTAATCTAATCATTAATTAAAAATTTAATCAACATATTTCTAATTTAATCAATAATAATCTAATTTGATCCTTAAATTTTCTAATCTAATCAATAATTAACAATTTAATCAACATATTCCTAATTTAATCAACAATAACCTAATTTAATTATTATTTTTCTAATTTAATCAATAATAAAAAATTTAACGTATTCCTAAATTAACAAAACTAAACCTAATTAAAATAATAATTTTCTAATTGGGTCAATAATTATCAATTTAATGAACATATTCCTAATTTAAAATTTTTACTAATATAGCATATTCCTAATTTAATCAATAATTACTAATTTAATCAACATATTCCTAATTTAAATCAAAACAATATATAACCTAATTACAACGTGATACCACGGTCGAACCACTATCTAAACTAATAATTTAAACAAGAGTTGGTCTCCTGTGCACAGTGTGCACGTGCACACTAATCAACATTTTAAAAACTGATCAATCAATATGTATTAACTAAAGCGAAATTTTGAACAAAATAACGGTTGTTCAAATGGTTATAGAAGCCTGAGTCATATATAAGGTCATGGGTTCGAGACCAGCATAATACACACCATTTTTTAAATAATAATTTTTTAACAGCACAATACACCATTTTTTTAACAATCATTTTTTAACAGCACAATGCACCATTTTTTTTTATCACTTTTTAATAATTAAAATTACACTTTTTAGTTCAAATATCTACCACTTTTCAATAATAAGAATTACACTTTTCAATTAAAATATCTCCCACTTTTCAATAATAAAAATTACACTTTTCAGTTAAAAAATCCACCACTTTTCAATAATAAAAATTACACTTTTCAGTTAAAAAATCGACCACTTTTCAATAATAAAAATTACACTTTTCAGTTAAAATATCCACCACTTTTCAATAATAAAAATTACACTTTTCAGTTAAAATATCCACCACTTTTCAATAATAAAAATTACACTTTTCAGTTAAAAAATCCACCACTTTTCAATAATAAAAATTACACTTTTCAGTTAAAATATCCACCACTTTTCAATAATAAAAATTACACTTTTCAGTTAAAATATCCACCACTTTTCAATAATAAAAATTACACTTTTCAGTTAAAATATCCACCACTTTTCAATAATAAAAATTACACTTTTCAGTTAAAATATCCACCACTTTTCAATAATAAAAATTAC
This sequence comes from Galeopsis tetrahit, assembly GCA_963675135.1. Taxonomy (NCBI): domain Eukaryota; kingdom Viridiplantae; phylum Streptophyta; class Magnoliopsida; order Lamiales; family Lamiaceae; genus Galeopsis; species Galeopsis tetrahit. Next base: position 67,944,718 of record OY776122.1, on the reverse strand, counting down.
ACTTTTCAGTTAAAATATCCACCACTTTTCAATAATAAAAATTACACTTTTCAGTTAAAATATCCACCACTTTTCAATAATAAAAATTACACTTTTCAGTTAAAATATCCCCACTTTTCAATAATAAATTTTCCACTTTTCAATAATAAATCAAAACTAACAAAATTACCAAAATTTACAATCTTCTTCTTCAGCCTCCTAACACCAAACACCACCACCACCACCACCGATGTCTTCAGCACTTCTGCCACTCCTTCTCCAGGGCGATATCCATCGTCTTCTCCGGCGAAATCCATTGTCATCTCCATATTCTCGCTCGCTCTAGCCGGAAAACACTCTACCGCGGCGATATCCATCGTCTTCTCCGGCGAAATCCATCGTCTTCTCCGGCGAAATTTTCAGTTAAATAAGTTGCGCGTCGACATCGCTTAATCGGCTACTTCTGCGGGTCGTTGGCAAGGATCCGACCCGAATTCGTTTAGGGTTTTTAGAAATCTTGATACCCTTTTTCGAATTCGGCGTCGAACTGTTACAATTACTCGAAGAAGCTGATGATGCAGAATCTGAAACCAAAATTTGTTTCTTCTTTTTATTCTTTCTTTTAGTAATTTTGTACGAGGATTGTGAAATTGTGGAGGAGCTTGATGGGTCAGAAGGGATCTCCTCCGCCGGGTGAGCGGCGGCGTTGCCGTTCGTATGGCGGTGGAGAGCGGCATCCATGGTGAAATTTGAGAAGGGTGTGAGAAATAAAGATGCGGCAGGGCGGAGGGTTTGATGGAGGAGACTTTAAAAAAAGTGTGAGAGGAGAGAGAAAGGAGTAGAAAAAAGTTAAAAAAAAGCGTGTGCACCAAACTTAGTTTGGTGCACAGTGTGCATATGAGAATTTCTCTTTAAACAATTGATTGAAACATGCACTACCTACATTAAAAATATTCTATATCAAAATTAAACTAGTAATTAACTATACATATAACAATTAATTAATTAACCTTAAAAAAACTACTCTATCAAAATTATTCTTAATCAACAAATTAAATAACATACTAACATGATCATAATATTTTAACAACTAACTAAATCAATAACATGCAAATCAACATTAAATTATAGAAATTTATTCATATTTACACATATGCATGCATAAACATATATAAGTATTAAAACTAAGTAATAAAACTAATTAAGAAAATGTACCGTATTGATGTAATCGGAGAAAATTGATTGAAAAGCCTCGTCTAGTCGTCTGCCCCCCCCCGAATCCCTCGACCAAAACCTTGAGATTTTTTTTTCTAATAAGGTTGCGTCTGTATATCGCTTGCTTATATAAAATAAATTTGGTTATCGACGGATTTGCTGACGGATATTCCGTCGGTAACCGCCCACTTTAATGCCAACGGTTATCTTTTTGGGAACCGAGGTGGTGCGAATTTAACGGGTCAACTACCGACGGATAATCCGTCAACAATTCCGTTGGTATGCCTATTTTAAAAAATCTGTCGGCATAATCCGTCGGTACATGCCGACGGAACGGAATTCCGTCAGCAATAACGTTGACTTTTCAAACACCACGAATCCGTCGGCATTCCATCAGTAATGCCGACAGAATTTAATCCGTCGGCAATGTTCCGTCTCTATAACGCGCGTTTTTTGTAGTGATAATGCAATATACTTTAAACTATTTGAAAGGTGCTAATTAATCATCCAAATTAAAACACATTGTACTAGTAGTTAGTAGTTACTGCATCATATCGAGCATTGCATATTATATGTAATGTATTACTCTATGTAGTCCACAAATAATGAAAATATAATAATTTTTCCATATACAATCTATATACATAAAAGGAGAATATGTCTCTCATGCTGCTGCCACATGTCTTTCCTGCTTCTGACAAGTGTCATTTTTCTTCTGTCACATGTCAAATTTTTTCCTTCCCCACGCCACGTGTCGATATTACAATGTCAATGAGTAACAGAAATGAAATGAAAGTTGAAACGCATAAAAATAAATGGTTTTCTATCTCTCCCTATCCATGTTGGCTCTTTGAATTCCCCCGATGAACGTAGAGTAAAACTCATAAAATCCTAAAATTGTTTGAGTGGAAGAAAAGATAAGGACCAAGATAAGAGATATGCTTCTCCTCTGTTTCTGGGTTTCATTTTATTTCTCATTCTGGTAAGAAAATTTAATGTCATTGCTTTGTAACTTTGACAATTTTCTTTGTCTTCTTCAGAAGAGGGAGTGTGGAGAGGAACTCAAGCATATATATTCATTAGGTATGATGTTCCAGTTCGTCTATTGGTGTGTTTTACGTTATTTAATTTTCTACTTTCTAATTGTATACTTGTGAAGTTGTGATTCATGAATTATCGAAATTTGTGATTTGGTTATTGTCGTTTTAGCTCATATAGATAATGTATTTCATTGTGTTTAATTATATCTCAGTTTCTAATTCTGTTATGAGTTTGGGGATAATTGGTTTTGCTAACTTTTCCCCTTTGAGATGGTGTCTTTAGTTGGGATCTACACCCGAAAAGTTTCAATTAAAGTATACTGACAGTATGTTTTTATTCTTATTGTTGTAAGATTTACCATCGAGGCTATGAGGAATATTGTTTGAATCGGAATTTTATTCCTGATTTTTTTCATTAGTTAGTTATTTTCCTAACCGGTGAAACATGGGTTTAACTTTTCGCTTCAGAGCACTTGGTGGCGGTGCTATTGTAGATATGTTGTATGATTTTCCCAATTTCCTGTGATGTGCCACATGTGCATTACAAAGAATAGGGAGATGGAGAGACTCTAAAAAAAAAAATAGGGAGAAAGATGGAGAGACTCTAAAAATGGTGCAAGAAATTTGAAAGTGTTTGATGTAATGCCTAAAATAACTCTTAGGGGCACTCATAAAGTTTGGTTTCTTTCTTTTTGTTGAATGTTGCAGAGATTCACTTTAGGTGGAAGATTGATATTTGGCCCAGATGTTGCTTCTTTGTATTTGTCCACATTCCTAATTGAAGGTCCATATAGATTTGATTTGTTGTTAGTTAATTTACATTTATTAGATAGAGTGATAATGCAGATGAATTGGAATCAATATATGATGCTCCATTAGATATATGTTCGGAAGGTTTGTCTGTTAATCAATGTTGTTTGTCATGTTTGAGTTGCAAATTGCTGGAAAAAAATTATTGGCATTTTGCAGGATGGAAATCGGAGAGAGGAGGAGCGAGATTGAATGGAGGACGGAAAGGAAAAACTATGGCCGCCGGAAAAGGGACTCTGATGGTCGCAACCACCATAGTCGCCGAAGGCTCGAATATTGGTACCGCTTTCTGCCGCTTCTCTTTATTTCTATAAAAAATTGCTACGATCGAGTTTTCTATATTTGAGTGTGAACTGAGGCTCGGGAGGAAATTGGATTGGATCCTTTGATTGTAGAGGTTGTAACTATTCTTAAACAGCAGCCGAACGAGGTAACTGAAACTATATACATTCATGTCTTAAGAGTCAATTCCGCAGAAGGATTGAAGATACTGAATTTTGGAGACGAAAATTACAAAAACGATGAGGTGGCAAACATTATATACAAAGAGGCTTTCAACAATTTACCTTCACCATCAATACTCGAGAAGGTAAAAAAAAATAAAAATTGCACAATTCAAATACAGGACCATATTATGTGTGTCCCAACTCTAGCAATCCCCTTAGATAGGTGCCTTTGTTGGAAACCATGCATTGTTTATTTGATTTTTTGGAGCTATTTCATTATATTGTATTGTTTCATTAATTTGTTATACTTTTTTTTTTTTTTGTCTAGGGATTTGGATGATGGCTTCAAGATTAACAAACAAACTCTCCTTGCTCCTTTATTAATTTCTTGGCTACATCAGTTAAGGTAAAAATTGAAAGATGCTCATATATAAACCATATTAATGTTATTTTGTATGTAACGGGTGGAATGGATAAGACTTTAACATATTAAAGCATATTAAAAGTTAATTTGATCATTTTTTATCAATAGATTTTATGATTCGTAAAAACTTACTTATACATCGAAAATTATTATTTATAATTGAGCCCCCTGCCTGCACTTAGATTTTGGATATGTTGCTGCTTTAATTGATCCTTTTTGTTTAGCATTAAGAGATTCAATCATTAAACTACATCCCATACAATATCGAATGGCCATAGAACTATGAACTCATGTTGAATTTACAGCTCAATATAAGGTACAAACAACCATCTTTATGCTGCTTTCCATTTTAGTTTTCATTACAAAATGTTGATAAATTGCTTAATCTGCCTCTTGATTATATGTCATTTGCAAGTATATTATAAAGTTGTCTGATTGCAGCTGCTATTATTTTTTCATATTTAGACATTTTGTAGGAGGAACTGCTCTGCTGACGTTCGTACTTAATATATTTTCCTTACAAGATACTCACATGTTGTAATATTTCAATTGATATTTTTTATAATTAATATGTATCATGTACAGTAGAGATTGGTCAAAAATTGGTGTGATTTCGAGAGGGACGGGAAAATTGCTCAAATCTGCAGCTTTTTTAGTTGTTCCCTTTTTACATTTTTCTGATTTTTTCATTATCTAAGAAAGATAGAGAGAAATGAAGCTTGGGATGGTGTTCATGTTCTTGATATTTTCATCAGAAAAGAGGATTGAATGCTTAAACAATTTTAAATCATCTGTTTTTCTTTTTGGAAAGATTACAAGATTTTATGTACGACGAAAGAATTGTGATTTTCTACACTTTTCTCATTCTGATTTTTCTATAATATTCTCACTCATTTTTATTATTTATGAAGTGAATTAGATTTCGCTTGCATCTGCAGCTCCGACGTTCTACTATTGTGGGTGCCGATGGATGCAGTGTACAAGTCGTCAATATAACTTCATGTAATTAATGTTATTGCTGCACTTTCTTGCTAATTGGACTAAAAAGTAAAGAATGAAGAGCAGAAATCAGCACATTTTAATTTCTTGATGTTGTTCTACTGACCATAAAATCTTTTGGCATTTAATGTTCTGTATTGCAGGACTTACCTTCATGTTTTCAGTTAGAATCTTACTCCAAATATTGGTAAGTTTTCTTTATTGTCCAAACCCTGAGTTCTTAGTTTGCTGCATTGTTATGGGGAGATGATGGTCCTTGTGACATTGGGTAATTATTCAGTTGCTAAAGTATCAATGTGATCCATTACTATGTGTACTCAGCTCACTTCAATAGATTATGTTTCTCAAAGTTTTACCTTTTATTTTTTATTGTTACAGACCTTTTCTGAAATGGTGTGATTATATTTTCATTATAGTTCAACTCGACTTGTCTAGAAATGAAGAAGCCCTTAGGTAAGAACAATGTCGGAAGCATCAACTACATCAATTCTGATATCAGTCTTCTTCAGGGCGGGAGCGTCATTTACGCATAATACCAGTCATCCCACATTTGTGTTTCCTGAGACGTTTACTATTTCATATTTGTGTTCTACCAATAGTCCAAAACAAACATATAAATAAATTTGGAATTTGTAGAGTGAATTTCTTATTGGGATGAACTATCAAAATTGGAAAGAAAAATTACCAGGGAAGACACATCTACTTTCTCGATGCGTTCAGAGATGGAGAGACTCTCAAATCTCACCCTTCTTAAATCTACTTGTCTTTTTAGTTCTCTCCTTCATTGTCCCCGAATTTATACGTTTTCAATTGATGGATAAGAGACGAAATTGAATTCTTTTCTCTAATTGCTGCACATTAAAATCCAAAAGGTACGTATTTTTCTATGGCAGGTGGTCCATGATGCTGCTCAATATGAACAAACCTCATTCTTGAATTACATTATAGCCAACTCTGGAGTACATTTTATATAAACTAATTCTTACTTGAAAATCATACTACACTCAAAGCAAGAAAAAAAAGAAAGAAATGATATCAACATAAACTTCTAACTTTTTTTGTGAGAAAATTTTAATATATTTATATATGGAAGATCATTTATTTTTATTATAAGTTATAAAAATAGAACTACAACAGACCCGTGCATCGCACGGGCTAAAACCTAGTATATATATAATGATTAAGTGGAAAAACTGTATCAGTGTGTTACATAATTATGTGAACTTTGTTTTCACATACTACCAAGAATTGGTCTTGGATGAGAGGATTCTCTTTTACCCCAATTTTTTTTTTATGTGTATAGAAAAAGTGATAATATTTAAGAAAAAAATAATACTGTAGTTACTTTATTTAAAAACAGTATCATTTTTTAAGTGCGGACCATAAAATACATTGGGCTGCATTTACTGAACTTAAATTTAGAAAAATTGAAATGGGTTGTAGAACCCAAATATTTAAAACGCGTGTTAAAATAGACCCGTCTTACGGAATGAAATTCATAAAGCGGTCCCACACAACTTTTGATCTACTACTTATATTACTGTTTTACAAGAATACTATACTATTAATTCTTACACAACAAAAACATTAGTGGTGCATGATAAACCACCACACAAGATTCAAGCTGCCAAAAAATAAGTAGGAGTGCGGACCCAAATTTTTTTTTTTTGACAGGAAATTAAATAATCATTCATTGAAAGAAGGCAATTGCCTTACATCATTAAGAATGCTCCCAGAACAGCAGGGTGGAGCTTCTTCTAACAAGAAGAATTCAGAGTTTACAGCAGTACAAAAATGAGCCAATTGATGTGCAACCGAATTTGCTGCCCTTCGAACAGCTACAAAATCAACAGCAACTGTGTTTCTAATCATAGCCCATATATCCTCCACAATCAAAGAAGTGTACGGATCTCCTTCAATCTTAGCACAAAGCGAGTTAATAAGAATTTCCGAATCAGACTCAAGGATGAAATCAATAAAGCCGCAGTCCAGAGCTTGACGAACGGCAAACCGAGCCGCGAGCGTCTCAAGAACAGTGCTACTCCCAGCACCCCAGAGTCTCGTGGAACCTGCCAACAACACATCACCTCTACTGTCTCTAATCACAAACCCGAAGCCAATCTGCCCGCCATCGAACTGAGCCGCGTCGGTATTCATCTTGTATCTTTCCTGGGGAGGGCTTTTCCAAGTGGCTCTAGCACGAGGAGGTTTTTTAGGGGGGAGGTTTGAACTAGAAATTTTCCTGAAATCTTGAAACAAGTTGAGTGCCCTTTGAACAACATCTCGCGGGTCACGGTGGGAATTTTCGAACAACCTGAGGTTCCGAGCCTTCCAAATATTCCACATGAGGGCTGCAAAAAGTGGGGCACCTTCCTGAGGGAGTTGATTCAACATGTGGTCACAAAAACTCCTAACAGAGGGCACCTGGGAGTGGGAAGGGATACGGAGGGGGGTCATACCCCAGGTATGAATGGCAGCCGGGCACTCGAGGAAGAGGTGCAGGGCAGTTTCAGTTTTGAGGCCACAAACAGGGCAGCTTGGGTTGTCCATGATCCTGCATTTTTTCAGATTTTCTCTTGTAGGAAGAAGGTCCATACAAGCTCTCCATAAGAAGTGACGAGTAGACGGGGCAATCTAAAGCAGCCAGATTTTCTTCCAGATCTTGTTTGGTGTGCTTGGTGAGGGGATATCATGGCCACAAACTGAGAATTTATCGACAGCAAGGTGATACGCCGATTTTACAGAAAATTTTCCATCCTTTGTGCAGTTCCAGAACATTCTATCAGGAGGGAGGCGAGCACTTAGTGGAATTTGGAGGATCTTTGCTGCATCACTTTCATCAAACTGATTTCTAATTTTTTCAGCATCCCAGGCGTGGAAGGTCTGATCGATGAGTTTTGAAACCTTCCCGGGTGGTTTGGATCAGAGGGCCTATGGAGAGGTTTTGAAACAACTCCCGTCTCTATCCACCTATCCTCAAAACTATTGATTTTTCTCCCATTTCCCACTCGCCAGGCCACCCCTTCTTCGATAAGAGTTCGTGCTTTAAGGAGACTCCTCCATAGATGACTGGGCTGATATCCGATACCTGCTTCCTCAATCTCAGTTCGTGGAAAATAACGGGCCTTGAGTATTCGGTATGTGAGTGAATTTGTGTTTCTAAGCAGCCTCCAATATTGCTTTGCCACCATTGCAAGGTTAAAGTAAAACATCTCTCGAAATCCCAAACCACCTCTATCCTTCGGGCGAGAGATTCTTGCCCAACTAGCCCAATGTGTTTTTCGCTCCTCTCCTCTAGCTCCCCAGTAAAATCGGACTATGGCTTTCTCGATGTCTTCACCCAAGTTTTTCGGGAAGAGGAAACAACTCATGACAAAGGTAGAAATGGCTTGAATAACACTTTTCAGAAGGATTTCACGACCCGCTTTAGTAAGGGCTTTTTCTTTCCAACTCTTGAGTCTGTTATTAACCCGATCAAGAATCACTTGGAAGACATGTCTCTTAGAACGACAAATCAAAGTTGGAAGGCCCAAGTATTTCGAGAAGTGCCCCACCGTTCTTGCACCGAGCTGCTGCCCCATATCATCCCTCACCTCCGTCGACACATTTCCACTAGCGTGTAGTTCAGATTTATCTAGATTGATACGTTGACCCGAGGCTGCCTCGTAGACTGCGATAATTTCTTTCACTTTGTTGAGCTCGGACGGGTTTGATCTGAAGAATAAGATACTATCATCTGCAAAAAATAGATGTGAGATCGGGGACGCATGGGATGCCACTCTGATGCCCATGATCTCACCTATATTCTCCGCTCTGTTGATGAGACTGGAAAAACCCTCTACACACAAGAGAAACAAGTAAGGCGATAAAGGATCCCCTTGACGGAGACACCTTTGAGGAGAGAAAGAATCAGTTTTCCTACCATTCACGAGAATAGAATAGGAAATCGACGTAACACATCTCATAACCAAATCCACCCATGCATGACAAAAACCCAGTTTAAGACACATACAACGAAGGAAATCCCACTCCACTCTATCATAGGCTTTACTCATATCAAGTTTGAGAGCCATGAACCTCCTTTTTCCGGTTTTCTTTTTTCTCATGTAATGGAATGTTTTAAAGGCAATCATGGCATTGTCGGTAATGAGTCTATCGGGAATGAAAGCACTTTGGTTGGGGGATATCACATCATCAAGTATGTGTTTCACACGGTTGGCTATCACCTTCGTGGTTACTCGAAGGATAACATTGCAAAGGCTAATGGGTCGGAAATCTTTTGGGGAGGTAGGGGTTTTCACCTTAGGGATAAGGACAATGAAGGTATGGTTAAGGGAAGCAGGGTCAACACCATTGTTCAGGATATCAAGGCATGTTTTGACAAAAGAATCTTTAACAGTGGACCAAAAAGATTGAAAGAAAATGGGAGACATACTGTCGGGGCCTGGGGACTTCGTAGGGTGCATATGCTTTAGAGCTCTCTCGATTTCGCCCGCCGTGTATGGTCTTGTCAAAGACTCGTTCATATCCCCTGTAACCCTAGACTCGACCGACTCTAGGACTCGATGGGTATCACTTTAGCCATCTGAGGTGAAGAGATCAGTAAAAAAGTCTCTCAAGACCTTGCCCACCTGTTTATCACCCACTGCCCACTTTCCATCAGTTCTTTTAATTCTCAAAATGTTGTTTCGCTTCTTTCTTTGAGCTGCCCTCTGATGAAAGAAAGAGGTATTACGATCACCGTCCCTGATCCAAAAAAGATTTTGCCCTGTGAAACCAGAACGTCTCCTCAAGCTTCAACAAGAAATCAATTTCCATTTCCACTTCCTTAATTTCCTGGATTATGAAATCAGATTGGGGCTTCGATTGGAGATCGGCCAACTTCTTTTTTGCTGCAGTGATGCGTTTACTTGTGTTACCAAAAACAGACTGACCCCACATGCTGAGATGGGATGCACAATTCTTCGTTCGGTCCTCGAAGCTGGCGTTCATACAACTTCCCCCCCATCCTACTTGAATAATGTCTTTACAGGCCTTGTTCTCCATCCAGATTTTCTCGAACCGAAATATTTTTTCCTTCTTACTTTTCTCATTCGGTTCGTGGGTGTTTTCATTTTCCTCGAAATCAACAGTGATAGAGGTGTGTTCGGAGAGAATTCTGGACCTGTGATAGACCGAGTGCATCGGAAAGGCGATGCGCCAGTTGGCCGTGGCAAAAGCACGATCTAATCGAACATGGATATTCCCGTCACCACTTCTACCATTTGTCCATGTGAACTTGAAACCCCGAAAGCCCAAATCCTGAAGCCCGAGATCGAACACTGTTTCTCTGAAATTTTCCATGGCTGTAGTTCTTCTTGTGTTTCCCCCTATTTTTTCAGACGACCAAAGAATTTCGTTAAAATCTCCCACACACAACCAAGGAGTATCTGGGATAGGCTTGATGTTTCTAAGGAGGCTCCAAGTTTTGTGCCGGTTCATTTGTTCAGGCCATCCGTATAATCCTGTGAGTCTCAAAGGGTCCTTTCCTTCCCGCTTTATGTCCACTGAGATGTGATTGTGGGAAAAATTCTTCAACGAGACAGAGATATCCTTTTTCCAAAGTAGGCACAGCCCACCACTCCGTGCGTTGCCATGTCCCCTACAATTGACCGGAAGACAACCTTCAAAATGAAGAGAGCGCGTGTTCAACGAAGACATTTGAGTACATAACAGCTTGGTTTCCATAAGGAAAACTATACTCGGATTTTCCTCATGCAGGAGCTTTCGGAGGACTCTGACTGTCGCTTGGTTCGCAAGCCCGCGACAGTTCCAGCTTAAAATGATCATTGGGCTCGGTGGGGCTGCATTGCAGCCTCCACCGTTGATGCAGGGTTAGTTTCCGATTTTCCTCGTTTTATTTCTCTCGGATCGTCATTCGGGACAAGGTCCTTTCTCTTACGTGCAAGTTGAGGTAGCCGGGATTTTTGTTGGTTGCTGGGTAGGTGTTCTTATCGGGGTAGTTTTTGTTTTGGGTGGGGGAGAGCAGACGTTATTGTTGTTATTTTGGGGGGGGGGGGATATGTGGTATGGCTATCATGGGGTGTTGATTTGGGTGTGGGTAGTTGGTGCATGAGATTTATTGTTGAGTGGGGTAAGATGGGTGTAGTTGAAGTGGTGTTTGGTGTATTGTTTTCGGTGGAGTTATTGAGTGGAGTGTGGGGTATGTGGTGAGTGTTGCATAGGTTTTTGAGTTGGCTTGTGGGGGTCAGAGAGAATTGTTGGATAAAGTGAGAAGGAGGGTTAATTGGAGGTTTTTGTTCTGGTGTGGGAACATATTGATGAGAGTGAAAGGTGGGGTAGATGATTGGTTGCTTTGATGGTGGCCTTTGGATGGGTGTTGTCGGTTGGAGGGTTAGGTGGGAGTTAAGTGGTGATGATAAAGGTTGGGGGTATATGGGATCCACCATTCTTGAGATTCCACAAACTTTTTTCTTTGGATTTATGCACCTCTGTTTCCTTGTCATTCCTCACTTTTTCCTGTGTTTCTCCAGCCTTATCTTCCTCATTCCAAACTTCAAAATTTTCAAGTTCTTTTCTCAAACCTCCTACTTCACTGTCCTCTGGTTTTTCTTTGTGTTGATTATTCTCATGCTCGTCTCCATCCTCTTCAGTAACATCCCTTTCAATTTTCTTTTTAAATTCCTCGAAAAGTTTCCTACGCATTGACCATTTTTCCTTCTCCTTTGGTGCTTTCTCGGTCGACACGAAAGCCTTCTTGGGGGGAGATGCCCGCATCCACTCTCCATAAGAGAGTTTCTTCTCGTCTAAGGCCTGAATGTTGTCTGCTCCTTCTGTGAGATCACATTCCCGTTTCATATGGCCTAGAGTTCCACAAATGTAGCAAAAAGACGGAAGGCGTTCATATTTGAATGGCACCCACACCTGTAAGTTGTTACCTTTCTCTATTGTTATCCCTTTTTCAAGTGGCTTCGATAAATCGATTTGGATCTTTGCTCTAACGCTTCTTCCCACTCCTTCTATCGATTTTTTGTCAATTTCTGTTACCGTTCCACACTGTTCAACTATTGTTCTAATACACTCCTCCGTTCTGACCGCCATAGGTAGGTCGTACATTCGAACCCAAAGACCAGTCAAATCGAACTTCACCTTTGATGGTTGTTCCCCTCTCTTGAGTTCCTTAAGTATAACAAGGCTTTTCTCAAAATGCCATGGTTCTCTAGCTAACACATCTTGCATGTCATTTACAGATCTGAATTGGAAAGAAAACAAATTATGTCCCACCTCCATTACAGTAAAGCCATTTGAGGGTTTCATGGCTTTCTTCACCGTTTCCAAGAAACCAAAAACGTTGAACGGTTTGTTCGTTAGCAGCTTACCCATTAAACACTTTGTTGAGCTAACAGTCGCCGGTGCTTCGTCTTCTTCGAAACGGATGACCTTTTTCTGCTCACCAATAGATTCTCTAGCACTGTTGTGGAGAGCCATAGTGATACCCACCTAGACCTAAGACAGACGTGAGAGGGTAGGGGGGAAGACGAGCCTAAAACAGAGACACAAAACAAGACGAAACAAAAACAAAGAGAAACTAAAAAGTAAATTCACCCCAACTGAGTCACCCGCGGGATCCTGACCGGAGATGGGACCCACGTTGGAAAAAACAGGGGGAGGGAATTTTAGGGGGAGGCAAAAGAGGGGTTTTAGGGGCTGGGTGTAGAGAACAAAAAACCAAAGGAATAGGGGCAGGGAAGAGGAAAGCAGGGGGAGGGGAGGGGGAAACAAGAACCAGAGTTTAAACCTACCGACTACCGACGGGGAGCCGACCAACCTTGAAAATAGTGCAAGAAGAAAACCCTAAACGCTAAGGGGACTTGGAAATTTCTCTCTCTTACCTAGCTTGTACACATCTGTCTTGTGTGCGGACCCAACTTGTTTAACCATATGAACAAAAAGATAAATTCTTCCATGCAATTGAGTGTATAGATACATTTAGATTATAATGTTCAATTTATTTAATTTAATATTTGACATAATTTAATGGATCTCAATTTCAATAATATATGTACAGTTAAACCTCTTTAAATTAATAACCTTGGGACCATGGAATTTTATTAATTTAAAGAGGTATTAATTTATCTGATAAATTAATATTTATTAATTAAAAGAAAGATTTTTTGAATTCATCAAATTTAGTACATATGTATTGAAAATAAATGAATTCATAAATGTTTCATTGATTATATTCATGCATATCAACCAATTCTTTGTAACTAATTAAATATATTCATTGTATACATGTTTCAATTAATTAGTTGCACTTAAACATATTAATGCATGATGAAGGAAATATATACTATATAAATCTCAATATAGAAATAAAATAATTCATAACACCCAACATGTCTTCTCATCTAAAAGGCATCGCAAAATCATCCATGAATGATCAAATGCGTAAAGCATTATGTGAGTATAAGAGAGATCATCCCACATGCACTCAAAAAGATTTACAAGAGTGGATTGATGAAAAATATGCAAAGCCACGTTGCTTCAAATTTGATGCTTTGTGCGCGACAACAACTCTTCACAATTTTTTGTTGCTGCTAGAGAACTCGACACCAGAACTCTTGGTTGCAATTAAAAAAGTTAGGGATGAAATTCAATTAGATTTAAATTTTCAGAAAAATCAAGTAACAATAGATTCATATTTTAGAAAATTACCATAATATTTATAATTGTAATATTTATGAATTATTAATTTAGAGTTTTAATGGGACCTAATATTTATAAAAGGATTTTCCGAAAAATTATTATCTTATTATCTTATCGAATTTGATGATTTTTTACAAAGACCCAAGTCGGAATCGGAAGATTTTATTATTTTAGAGAGGTTATTAATTTATAGAGTATTAATTTATAGAGGTTTTACTGTATAATCAATTGCACTCATGTATAAGTGCAAAAAATCTCACCGAAACTGCAAATGTACAAAAGCAATTTCAATACAGGCGTAATTATCAAACTTAAGTCGCTTTAACTCAGCTCGGGCCCATTACAAGATTATAAGGTTGACAAAATCGGATGATTAATTCCTCGGTTTATATAGTTTCATATAAAGGTAAATATGACTCAAATACGTACTAAGTGAAAGTTAATATGACTCAAATATGTACTAAATTGAAAGTTCTTCTCAATGTATATATTGAGATCGTTGAATAAAATATTTCTTCAATAAGGTTTTGTTCAGATTTTTAGAGGCACTATATCCACCACGCCCTATAATTTTATTCGAAATAATTTAATTTTCTACAACTGGGTTTTAGTTTTTATATTTATGTTCTTGATTGTTGAAGATATGTTAAGGTGATCATAGGCAGCTTTCTAATTTTCTCTATGGAGTATTTAATTTTAATTATGTCTTCAATGTATTCCATGTGTTTAAGATTTAATTAAAATTAATGGGGTACGTACTTATAAGTCTTATTTGTGTTTAGTTATATATTTTAAATAAGTAGGATTAGACAACGTTTTAATTAGATTTCTTGTATTTTAAATAAGTAGGATTACAAATTAACACATATTAATTTCAAAGTGTAAATGTGCATATATTGATAATAAAATTGCAAAACAAATTATATATATATATATTCAATTGTAGATGATTTTCATTATAGTCGGGAGAGGTTTGATGTACATGTTTTTAATATATTAATAACTTATTTATTTAATTTGGAATATTTAATGATGAATATTAGTGTATTTTAGTGTTTGATTAACGAACACATATATTATCACATATGCCTACTCATTAGACTCGATCGTACGTGGAAATGCCACATATATGAGAAATTAAAACTACTAGCAATATATATAGCTCTCTCGATGTGCCCGAAGCTCTTTTTATTGGCTTGGGGAGTTAGATCATGAAAGACTGGTGGTAGATAGATGCAAAATTGGTTCATGATGCAATCAAGTCGATATATCGGGGCAAAAATTAGGACTCGGCTGCTTATAGAATTCTTGCGTTGAAATCTAAGACTGCGTTTGGGTTGGGTGGATTTGGGCTTATGGATTTTAAATCCACAGTCCAAATCCATTCTACATGTTTGGATTATGAATGAATTTCAAATACTTAAATTTGTGTTCACATACTTTTTAATTAAAATTGAGAGAGATTTCAAATCCTCACTAAAATCATGTCATTTGAAATTCATGTATTTTTAACTCCTTTCATTTAAAATGACTCCTCAAATCAAATCACCCCATCCAAACACAACCTAAGTCTTTTTGCTTTGTTCGTCGACTTGTTAGGGGTTGTGTTGAGCCTCCTTCAATTGTGGATAACCTACTTGACACCTGAAATTGTATATATAAATGTTTTATGCACAATATTACTTGCTTAAAAAAAATGATGGGTAACTGAAAAATTATATATCTATCTTACCGTTTGCACTTGAAGTTCTTGTTTGCTTGGTGAAGTTCTTGTTTGCTTGTGTTTGGATGAGGGGATCTAATTTGAGGAGGTATTTCAAATGAAAGAATTTAAAAATAGATGGATTTAAAATGATATGTTTTTTTGTGGGGATTTAAAATTCTCTCAATTTTAATTAAAAAATGTGCGAGAAAAAATCTAAGTATTTGAAATTCATTCATAATCCAAATAAATGGAGTGGATTTGGATGGTGAATTTAAAATCAATAGATCAAATCCCTCCATCCAAATGGAGCCTTAGCTAATTATGAACTCATCTCATATTTATTTACTTTTTCACACATGAATATAAAATTAAGTCAAATGTTACCAAACATGGGAGAAAATGTATTTACACACCAAACCTAACGTACTATCAAATTTACTCACCGAGTTACCGTTGGCAAAAGTTGATCGATACATACAGAACCAAAACAATATGTATGAGACAAATTTTCATTACTTATAAATTCTATGAGGTTGTGTTTAGATGAGGGGATTTGATTTGGGAAGTTATTTCAAATGAAAGGATTTAAAAATATGATAGATTTCAAATAACATGGTTTTAATGAGGATTTGAAATCTTTCTCAATTTTAACTAAAAAGTGTATGACACAAATCTAAGTATTTGAAATTTATTTGTAATCCAAACATGTAGAATGTATTTGAGCTGTTGATTTGAAATTTATAAGTCCAAATCCACCCAACACCCCGTGTACACAATATTATTCTTGATCATTGAAGCTCATCGTCTAGCTAGAATTATCTCCATATAATTCCAACCACAAATAAAAACTTTTCAAGGTCTTGATTTCCATGCGAAGACTTGGCAAATCAGTAGTCTCTTGCTAGTTATACCTTCGGTTCATTATCGGGCCGACCTTAAAATATGTTAAAATGATTTGGAAAATTTCAATTAATTATAATGTTTTTAACTGCGCTTCGTATAGCCCAAATCTAGCTTGCTTAAAACATCGATCTTATTTTGATCCAAAAATAAAAAAAAGCATGCGATAAAATCAAATTTTAATTTGATGTACGTACATACTTTTTGAAAGTCATTAATTAGAAATTGCTAATTTTCCGTAACATCAATGTTTGATGAGTTGATTAGGACCACATATATACGAAATCAATCTACCTAATTACATAGTATAACAGTGATGAAATCTTAATTACTCTTCCTAAATAGTTTTATTAAATTTAAAAATAAAAAAAATATATATAGAAGTAGCTTGATCATGATCAGAAATTCTAATCAAAATATGAAAGTAAAGTGGTTTCATAGCTAGCGATATATTTTTCTATAAAAGAAATTAAATAAGAATATAATATTAATTTTAATTAGAAAGAGTAACCTAGCTAGCTAGGGTTTTCTCAAGTTTAATTATAAGGTCGAACAGACAACGAAACATAAGTTAACATGCTAAGACTGCTCAGATGACAAGCCCAGCATGGAAATCACTCACCTATTTCCAGCGATATCCGATATCGATATATTCTTCCTTTTCTCTTGTCATCTCCAATCTCAAATCCAAGTTGATCGAATCATCAGAAAAAATAAACTTGAGCTCGATCATGATTAAGAATATTAATCAAAAACCTACATATATAAAACAAAAAAGAGATTTCACTCTTCTGGAAAATTATTCCTGCGATTAAAAAGAAAAATTTAAAGCATGCAGTTGATGAAATCAAGAAGATGAACTCATCAAGGCTTGTTTTTGTGTTGGACTATTAGGCAGAATTTATAGAATACAGTATATAAAGACTTGTGGCTAGCTCGTACGTGGGAAGTATATTTTGTCGATTGAAAATAATAGAGCTTACACGTACGAGTGAAAAATGTCGTCTTTGACTCATAGGTGAGATTTAATTTACTCTCAACAACCAACCAAAATGGCACGCATTGCATGAATTATAGTATTTTCTACCGAGTATTTAATTTAATTAATTAATTAAACTTTACGAGAAACGAGTAATTATAAATATATAAAAATAAACCGGTTCAGTTAATTTTTATTAAGTACGTGCAAATATATACTACCAGTGAATTGTGTAGATATCCAGCTAACCAGGAGTAGTATCCTAATTCCTCCACCTACTTTTCCTATAAAACACTTTTCCATTTTTACAATATTATACTCCTATATATATATAGAGAGAGATAAATTCTTGTATACGCCAGTTGCATGAAATAAAACTGATGCAATTTTGTGTATTTTTTAACGGTGTTTGTATATTGAACGAGAATTTTTATATTAAAAATGCTAAATCTACTTTTAAATGACAAATTACAATTGAGTGTTAACCTAGATATTTTAGTTGTAACTTTCGTTAATCATTTTCATCATCTAATTCTCTATTATATTCAACTACGTACTTTTAAATCTTGATCTTAATTTTGATCATTTTCAGAAACCTTTAAAGTTTCAATGAGAGCAAATTTAAAATTTTGAGGCAAAATCATATTTATAAAAAATTATCCATGAAACAAATTGAACTCTATATAGTTAATATATATAGTAGGCTAGTAGCATGGAATTTCTGGTTAGATAGGAGTCCTTCATATTCCGTAGGACTTTAATTTTCTATGAACCATTTGTAAATATATTTTTTTTGGATTCTAGCTTTTTTATTTTTCTCTTAATAGCAGATATGGGCAAAAAAAAAAAATCGTTTTTTTAATCGTAGATATATATGGACAAATCTATTTATAACATCTGATTTTTGCCAGAAGGGCAGATGCTCGCACAAACTATTGTCATGACAACTGTAAGCTTGTAACTTATTTATAGCAATACTTGTGTATTTTTAATTTATTTTATTTTTAATTCGGGAGATCATTCCATGTTCACTGGCAAATACATTTTTAAGTCTACACCATCAACTCATTGAGGTTTGAATTCTTATTTTATTTGTTCCTAAATATAGTGTCATTTCTTTTTAGAAGTGTATATAATGTTAAAATTACTCATATTTAATTAATATTTAAATTATTATATAATTGTATGAAAGAAAAAAGAGTTTTTTTAATTTTAATATCATTTAAATAAATATTTAAAAGTTAATTTATAGATAAAACTATATATATACAACACATAATAATTTATTGATTTGTGTGTGGAAGGGAGCATTTAGTTAAAGTGGTCGCTCCATTAATAGATATGAGACACCAAAAATGCCTAAATAAATTGCTGCTAAATTAATTTTGTGTACACATATGGTGCGCACTTATTTTCTGTCTGGTTAATCCACTTGAGTAAAAGTGCACATGATGATGTACTGCTTTGATAAAGCTGTACGATCTCTCGCCCACTTCAAATTTTATGCAGTACGATTGTTTAGCAATCAGAAAAGAGAATATGTACTAGTTAGACATATGCAAAAATGAAATGATCAACCGTCGATTTCGGTTTGAAAATCGAATAGGAATATTATGATTAAATCAAAACCGTCGGCTACGGTTAAATCGGTCGAACTAACGGTTTTGACTTTTTTTTTAAAATATCTAATACACCGTATTATTTTATAAATATCTCAATTTCAATTCATTTATTCATATTAATATGTCTCGACTGTTATGTAGTATTAGTTTATTTTCTAAAAAAAAATGAGAGAGAAGTGAATGAAAACGAGCGAACAAATTAAGAAAAAAAAAAAAAGTAATCGGTCGAATTCCGATTTGAAATTTCTAAAATTCGAAATCAACGGTTTCAAACCATTGAACATGTCTAATAGTGTAGTAAATGATGTTCCGTTTAAATTATAATGTAAATTATCAAACTAAATCTCATAATTTCACTTTCTCGAGGATTGTCCAAATTATCAAATGAATCTAGATCGTAACTAATTGTAATTTACCAAACCCGGCCACATTATTTGTGATAATTAATCTAGACAAAAACTCGACGTAAATCATTGTGCGTAATTGATCCTTTTAGTATTTAATCGTTATATTCTAAAAAAATGTCAATATTTAGATTTAAAAAAATCTATATATATATATATATATGCACCGATGCACATATTAGACTCTCATCACGTTTTAATTAAAGTCAATATTATGTTTCAATCAAACCCTGTGTCATGTTTTATTCACTTATATATAATTATTTACATAAACTAATATTGTTTTGTTTTATTAATTTACGAACACATTTAAACTAAAACTAATATCACGTATTAGTCAAAATTTACTTGTGTTTGCACTGTTAAACGGGTGTACATGAGACTCAATTAATTAACTTACATTGAGGCAAATCTCATGATAGACCATATAATGCATGAATTTGACTGCGTTTTCAATTTAAATTGATGATAAAGGTACAAGTGTCGTCCCCCGAGATAAAAAAATATGTTAGTAAAACGTATCACCCGCCTTATAAACTTTTTAATTTGCTACATATAATATAGCTATTAATTCTTACTCTTGGTAAATTAAAAATATGTGATGCAAAAGTTAAAAGAAAAATAAGGGTTGTTTTGAGCCAAGAGTTTTCAGAGTTAGGCAACCGTACAAGTAACATCGATGGACCACTTCAATTAAACATCTACTTAATTATGGATGTGAAAGAACACGACAGCAGGATTAATTGAAGTACATTTTTTAAAAATAAAAAATCTACTTGAATACAATGAAATTTTTTCATGGTGCATGTCACTTAAACTCATATTCACGTACCTATGTATGTTCAAATCATGATATGTGTTTGAGGTTAACTCTTTGTTTAATTAATTGGGGTTTAGGCCCTCTACGTACACCACTCTTGCATATTAGACCCAAAAGTCAAGTAGTAGTTGTGAAATTAATACACGTACGTGGATCGATCTCAATTACAAATGCCACACTATTTATACAAATAGCAACCCACGTAGCATTCATCCATTTATTATAGACCACATCCTAAAGTCAAAACTCTAATTAATTTTTTTTTTTTTTAAAAACTCTAATTAATTAGCTACAAAAATTAATTTTTTTTTTTTTTTTTTAAGTAAAAACGTGGAAAGGGCATATGGGATTCGTTGATTACATGTGAAGCACAACGTTAGTGAGGTGTGTAGTTAGAGAAAGTTGAGAGTGGATAGTTTTTAGTTTTTACCACAACTACCCCCCACAAAATTGATGTATTCCCATTTCCCACCAAACCATGTAAAATCACAAACTTCGCACCAACCACCACATATGCCAAAAAAAACCTGGTTTATTCTAATTACATTCAACATGCCACAAATGTTAATTAATGATGTTCAATACACATTTTTTGAATTGGTTATTTTAAAAAATAAGATGGAGTAGTAAGTACTGAGGATAAAGACATGCGTGTAATTAGTTCTCACGATTACTCGATAAGACCATTCACAAGTTTTACAATTTAACATGTACTCGAACTTGCACTCTTTGACCGGCACACATTTTAAGAAATGTGTAAAAAAAAGTGTAATGATTGATGTTTTGAAGGGTAGTTTTGTAAACTTTTATGAATAAAGTAAAGTAAAAAGTAGATTGAGTGTAGAAAAGTAATGACATATGAGTAAATATGAGTATATATATTTCAAGGGTGAGGGTTGTGAAGATATTTCCTTTTATGGAGTGTGCAAATTGGTATGGAACATCCATATATGGAAAGTGTGCAAATTCCTGTGGAACGGAGGGAGTATTCATTTTGAAATGTTAATGTGTCATACTCAAATTATATTTTGTCTGATTTCTTGAATAAATGAAATACTAGTAGTATATTTCAAATGTCCTATCTCCTCAATATTGGTAGCTATCATTAATTAGTTAATTAATTAGTAGTAATCACGATAGTTGGGAGTTAAATTGTGTCTATATTTAATCGTTGGATTCACATGTTTAACTACTTGACAAAATTTGTTAGCTAGCACGAAAGTGTGGCAGGCCGTCGAGTGTGAAAATAAATATTGAACTAATTAACAATAACTTCATAACTGAACTCTTCACATAAACCAGATTTTTGCACTTATTGTAAAGGTTGGATTTCACCAAATAATTCAATTCAACTCCTCACGTATAACAAAATTTTAATTTCACCGTGTAATTTAATTGTGTGTTAACACTACCCTAATTTCTTGAATAAAAATAAAGAGAGGTTTATGTAAAAGAAATTTATGGAATCACAATTTCACAATCTTTTAACTCTTTTAATAAGGATTAAGATTTGAAATTTAAATTTATTCTAGATTATTCTTTGTAAATATTTTCTTTGATTTGGTCTTCGACTAATTCTTGTATATTGTAATCTTTAAAACACCGATTTTTCAACCTAGCTATATATACAATATCATATCAACACCTCATTAACGGTGATTGATTACCAATTCTCTCACCCAATTCAGACTGGGTTTGTATTCGATCAAACAAGCCTTTGATGATTTTTTATTTTATAGAACCCGTCTTACGAGTTTGTCATAGTCCCAACTCCCACCATGCACATTTGTGTATATATTATATAAACTCATATTTAAATTAATGTATGTATATATTTGTGTATATATAAATTACATATGTTTTCTTTTAATATTAGATTAATATTATAAATTTTAATTAATTTGAATAATATAGTGTTAAAATGGAGTTATTTTGAGTTTTAATCTTTATTAAAAGGGAAAAAAAAGTGTCAATATTAATTATAATAGGTAGACATTCATGCGCGTATCTCGAGCTATATCTAGCATCGAGTACTTGAATGTCTCGATCGAGTTTCAAAAATGATAACTTTACGTTTATTTGTACTTCATTAATTATTATATATTTTTTGGGTACGGTAATTATTCTCAATCAGGATTTTTTTTTTTTAAATTTATATTTTTCATATTTTTGCATCTAAAAGAATCTGTAAGAATTCCAAGATAGTACTATATATATGTAGTTTAATAATTAATGAAAGCTTTTGTTTTGTTTGTGGCTCCTTTTAATTTGTCTTGTGGAGTAGAAAACAATTTGATTCCCTTTTTCTGCCCATACAATTTTCTGTTGCGGTTAGGTGTGGATGTGACCTCGGAAGATGACTGAGTTAGGTGGGAAAATCAGTATTCCTACTTATCCTTCAATTCGTATTTTACGGTTATCATCGCTTTTTTTTTTTTTTTTGTCTTGGTAGTACTATAACTAATAAGAAATTAAATAGGTTAACTCTTTTCAAAATCAACTACTATAATTTACTTTCAAACTTTCTCCTACAATTTATAAATAAAAATGATTTTTGAAATTATTAATTGAATTTGCAAACATCAAACCCAATATTAGACTGATGTTAACTCAATGCGAAATCTAATTAATATTCAATTTGATGATTATAGTGTTTTAGTTATATTGTACTAGTTAATTTCTAACTATTTATTTGAAATTCTTTTGGCTCAAACGGTATTAGTTTGAATAACATTAGTGTGAATTTGGATTCTGGTGAACCCTCATTTTTAAGTGTTATTATTATGTATACGGCATATCATTATTATTCATATAAAGTATCATTCTTTAATCTTTAAATGGTGTCACTTTATATTTATAACAGTGATAGTCTATATGCATTATTTTGATATTTGATTTTTTTTTCCATTTTAATGTTCTTTGCACACTAATTCAAAATTTACCCGCAATAAGCGATTGAGATGTCTTTATCGAAACATACTTATATATTTTGAGTCTTTTGAGGGATCGTTTATGAACTAAAATCATTGATAGAAAAGAGAATCGAAGACGGCTGAAATAATAGGAAAACGATGAATCAAGACTCGTATTAAACACAATTTTTTAAAAATAAAATATGTTGTTCAATAACTCTCGGTGCTAGTAAATAATAGAACGTACATTTATTTTTTAGGATACAATGATCAAATGCAACAATACTAGTATCGTATCTTGCTTGAAGCGACTCGAGATGTTGTCTAAATAAATATCTGTGAAATGTCAAGGAAACAAGAGCTAAAAATAAAAGTAAAATTAATTAACAATTGCCGAAATATATTTGTATCTCAATTTTTATATTATCTACATTTGATAGATTGCAGCTTATATATATAACTAACCTAAAAATTCAAAACTACTGGCTGCAATAATGTGGCACACTGATGTTTTGGACCAAAACTATCACAAGAACAAAATTGCTCTATAATTTTTTATTTTATTTCTGCAGTTACGTTACGAACATTCGTATACCCAGGTGGCACACAAGTTTGAGGTTAGTAGTCCATTTTTTATCAAGATTGCACCGCACACGTAGAAGATGTAGCATAATCATTATAATATTTTATCTATAGAAATACTAGTATTAAATAATTTTTACATGTTCGGATTAAATGAGTAGTCAAAGTAAATACGGAAGGAGTAATTATTTTGAAATAAAAAACATAAAAGAGAGTGTATCTAACAAGGATGGAGGCGTAAATACCCTTAAATCAGCTAAAGAAAATCTAACTATCTTAGCGTGTTGGGCCAGGCTATCTAGTTAGATAAATTTGGGCTAGCCAACATAGTCTGGTCAAATAATCCATGCGCCCTATAAACTCAGGCCCAGGCTATTTACCCCACGAAGATTGTTAGATGTACTCCCCCGATTAATGTACTCCCAAAAAGAACATTATACAGATATACTCCCCTAAATTTTCTATACAGTAAAACCTCTATAAATTAATACTCTATAAATTAATAAACTCTCTAAAATAATAAAATCTTCTGGTCCTGACTTGGGCCTTTGTAAAAAATCATCATTCGATAAAATAATAAGATAATAATTTTTCGAAAAATCCCTTTATAAATATTAGGTCCCATTAAAACTCTAAATTAATAATTCATAAATATTAGTACAATTATAAATATTATGGCATGGTCTCTCTTATACTAAATCTTTTCCATCAACCCACACTCTTGTAAATCTTTTTTAGTGCATGTGGTACTCACATAATACTTTACACATTTGAATATTCATGGATGATGTCTTTTAGATGAGAAGACATGATTGGGTGTTATGAATTCTTTTATTTCAATACTGAGATTTATATTCATCATGCATAAATATATTTAATTGACTATAATAGTAATTTAAATGCAACTAATGTAAAAATGTATATTTCAGTAATTCTAATGAATTGATGCATGCGTCTATGAATATAATAGTTAACGGTATACAATGAATTGATATTATACCTGAATTAGTTACAAAGAATTGTTTGATACATGAATATAATCAATGAAACATATATAAACTCATTTATTTTTAATACATATTTACTAAATTTGCCGAATTTAAAAAGACTCTCTTTTAATTAATAAAATATTAATTTATCAATAAATTAATACCTCTTTAAATTATAAAATTCTATGGTCCCAAGGTTATTAATTTATAGAGGTTTTACTGTATTACCCTTCCCTAAAAAAAAAACTCAACTCAAAAGCCTAATTTTCTTTTCAATTTTATTCTCTCCCTCTCTCCTCCCTTGAGCCGCCCAAATACTTCCCCACCGCCGACGTCCGTCGGCCCCCGTCCCGCTAGCCTGCCGCCCCGTCCCAACTTTTTCCTTTTTTTTTTTTTTTGCTTTCTCTTCCGGCCATACCATGCCCATGCCACGCCGTGCGTAGCCCTCGCCCAGCCTGCCGGCCGCCGTGCCCAGCCCCACCTTTATTCTCTTTTTATTCCTTTTGTTCCCATTTTTTATTATTTCTCTTCCATCGTGCCCAGGCCGCCGGTTACCGTGCCTAGCCCTCGTGAAGCCCGCCAGCCGCCATGCCCTCCGCGCCCGTTCCTCTTGCAGTTTTTATTTTCGATAAACACAAGTCGAAAAATTATACGATGGTCGATAAATATTTGTCGACCATAGTATATAATTTCGAACTACTATTGGCGAATTTTGTTTTATTTATGAAATTTTTTTTTCTACCAACCAATGTCACAGTGTATATTTTCAACCTTGGTTTCGAATTTTTTTTTTAAAAAATTTTCGTATTTTTGTGGTGGGTGGCGCCGCCGTCTCTTTCGGAGGAGATGGCGGCGGTCGGCAGTCGTGGAAGGTAGCAACAGTGGAGACAGGTTAGTGTTTGGAGAGTGGATTTATTAAGTCTATTTTACTCAAAAGGCAATTTAAATATTTAACATGATTATTAAATTAGTAAATGTGAAGGGGAGTACATCTAACAATCCTGGAGGATAATATAGCCTTCGCCTAAACTCATTTCTAGGCCCAGCCTTATGATCCATGGTCTTATTGTTCTTCAATGGTTTCGTGATGATTTCCAATGGAGCGTTGGCTATATACCCCTCGAGCAGCTCTATTAAGTATACTTCCCCTCTTCATTTATTAATTTAATATTAGTGTAAAATAAAAAATTTATCCGTAAATATATCAAAGATAAATATACCCCTAACCTTAAAAATGCAGCCTCCTCCCCTCAATTCTGCTGCCGTCGCCGTCAGCCACCCCTCCGACCGTCGCCCCCTCAAATAAATTTAGAAATTAAAAAAAATCTTAAAATTTAAAAAAAAAAATCGACAAACCAGAGTCGACCAAAAACACTTCCGTCGACACTGGTTTGTCGACCAAACACACTTTCGTCGGTAAGATCTAGACGAAAGAAATTTAAAAAAAAAAAAAAAGTAAAAAAATTTGAAATTTTCGACAAAAATGGATCGACCAAAAAGACTCCCGTCGACACTGGTTTGTCGACCAAACACACTTTCGTTGGTAAGATCTAGTCGAAAGAAAATTAAAAAGAAAAGTAAAAAAAAATTGAAATTTTCGACAAAGATGGATCGACCAAAAAGACTCTCGTCGACAAACTAGTGTCGCCGAGAGTGTTTTTTAGCAATTGATTATTACCGAAAATTTAAAAAAAAAAAAAAAACTGCAGTTTGGCGAGGGAGGAGGGCCGCGTGCAGGTGGGGGCCGTGCCGGTGACCTCAATGGCGGAATAGAGCAGAAAAAAAAAAAAAAAAAAAGACTTACCTCAGGCGGCCATTTTTTCACGGATGAGAAGCGTGGGGGCAGCGCTGGGACGAGGAGCGCGTGGATGAGGAAGAGCGTATGGGGCGGCGGGGGATGACGAGCGCGGCGACGGCGCTGGGAGAAGGAGGGGCGGCCGCCGCAAAAATTTAAGAAAAAAAAAATTGCAGAGGCTGGGAGAAGGAGGGGCGAGAAGAAGGTTGTGGCCGCGCGCGGGCGGCGCCGACACCGATCATGGGCGGCGGTTTAGTGAGGTGGGAGGTGGAGAGATTTAGTTTTAGGGTTTTTTTAAAATGGAGAAAGAATGAAGAAAAAGAAGGAAGGAGGGTATTTAGGGTAAGTTGAGGGGAGTACATCTAACCTTTTTCACATTGAAGGGGGTATACAAATCGGGGGAGTATGCTTAACAGAGCTGGAGGGTTATATAGCCAGGGCCTTCAAATGGTCCTCCATACAATCCTACCAAACCGTTTATTCCAATTTTTATGTTGGCTACGGCTATTTAACACTTCCATCATTGTTAACCACACACTCCCAATTGATCCACAACCCCTCCAAATAAGAGAATATTACATACACCCCCTAACTGTCTAATGTACCATTTTTAGTATTTGGTGACTTTTACATGCTACGCCCCCTGATAGATACACTCCCTCTTCTGTACCACCTATTTTTTTTCTTCTTTCATCTTCCATTTTTCTTTTAAAAATAATAAAAAATTCCTCCACCATGCCTTCCCCACCGTCTTGCCGCTGCCCACCGCCCTCACCTTCGCTTGGTACTCCAACTTCATCCCCCGCACTTTTTTTTTCTGCAACATTTCAATATTTCAAGTAATTTTTTATTTATTTTATAATTCCCGACACTGATTTACTGACTAGAGTGTGTTTCGTCGAGAAGACAATGTTGAAAATATAGTGTTCTTTCGGCCGAGTGATATTGAAAAAACTTTCAACAACACTTTGTCAATAGAACACCATATTTGCAGCAACAAGTTGTCGGCCATAATACATATTTTCAGCAACAAGTTGTCGACCATAATACATATTTTCAGCAACATGTTGTCGACCAAAATACATATTTTTAGCAACAAGTTGTCGACTAAAATCAATTTGGTCGACACTACTTTGTCAAAAACGAACCTCCATTTTTTTTTGTTCAACAAAGACTCTTTGTTCTAATGCTTTCACCAACAACCAAACAAGTTTTATTCTAACTATATCATCAAAATCAAAGAAATAATCATACAAACATACTATAAACTCTAAATCATAAACCCTTACTATTAAAACACATAAATACTATAAAATAAACTCATTAAAATACATAAATTATAAAATGGAATGAGAGAAGGGGAAGTAAGGGAGCTGTGGCGGGCCTAGTATGGGACATGGGGTACAGTTGTACCCAGTTCCAATTTTTTTTTTTATAATAATAAATAGGTGAAAGATGATAAAAATTCAATACATTTATCTTCTAATTTCATTTAAATGTTTTGAGCTTATTTTATACTCTTTTTGTCTCATTTTAAATGTATCATTTGTAAAAATAAGACGTTCATACATATATTTTTTCATTAAACCGTCTAAATCCTTATTTTTTATATTGAAAAAAATTCTAACGAAAATTACAAGTATGTCACTAAGTCATCTAAACTCTTATTTTTTATATTTTGTCGAAATACTTACATCTCACACATTAATTTACATATATCTTTAAATCTTATTTGTATTGTATATATTTTACTTTGAAAATTTATGCATATTTATTTGTGTATGTCTTACTTATTAATTTGTAAATATCTTGTTTATTTACACATTAATTTATCGTACCCCATATTCATAATTCTGGGTCCGCCACTGTAAGGGAGCGAGCAATTATGGTTAGAGTTTGAATGTTGAAGGGATAAGATTCAAAAGCATACCATCATTATTTCTTAATCAATTCATGATAATGTGCTTTTGAAGCATACTATCATTATTTCTTAAACAATTCAATGTGGCAAAATGAGATAATATTGCATTGCATGTGGCAAAATGAGATAATATTGCATTGCATGGTAAATATTTGTGTGTATCAGTTACATACATATAACTTGTTTTTATTTAATATAATTTTTTTAATTGGTGAATATATGTTACTCATAAGTGACAAATAAGTATAATATTAATTTAAATAGAGTATAATATTAGTTTAAATGGAGTATAATATTAACTTACTTTCAAATATTAAATAAAAATAAGTTACATATATGTAAAGTTACATATATGTAACTGACACACAAGAGTATTGCATTCTTCTCAATGAATAAGATTCAAAAGCGTTGATTAATTCAAACAGAAATTAAAATGGAAGATAAATATTACAATTAAGTTGGGCAGATTAATATGCGCGACAATTTGAGCTTACTTTTAAGACGAATTCAACCTATTCAAAATTAAACTCATTTATCACGGTATCATGACAATGATAGCATTAGACTTATGAGTATTAAAAGTTGGACTATAAGTTGAATATGTTTCCTCGTTAGACGTAATATTACTATGTTTCATAACTAAAGTGTGAGCATTGTTGCCATAAGCCAAATAAAAAATACACACACACACAAACAAATTAATTTCAGATGGAAAAAGAGACACGATATTTTCAATATATATATATATATTGACCATAAACTACACATAAATATTTCATTCCTATTGCAATGGGTGCAACAATGTATATTCAATTATGATGCTATTTTTTTTTATGTGTCGATATTTGGCCAAGAATCAACTAATTTGGGGGACTAATTCCACTATTCACTAGCTGAAGACTCTTTTAAAGTCGGAGCATGGACTGACCCATCTCATGAATTGTTTACATATTGAGATTTCGAATCTGAAATCTAACTAGATAGGAGCATTCTCCTAATTAATGCTAAAATTTCTATTTGACGTCGTACAAATAAAAAAATACAATATAATCAAGGACAACTTATGTCATTCCAATGAAAGTTGTTGTTCTTGAAAGGATCCAATTTGTTATGGCATGGTGATGGACCGGATGGAGGGACCGGTCCTCTCGGGAGCCGGGTTTTTAGCAGAGTTAATTCCATAACCCTAAACTTTGATAATCTTGTGCTTTCTCCTCTTGAAGCCATTGATATGCATAAAATTAATAAAATCAAAACAAACCTCTTATCCATCAGTACAAATATATCCCTAGCTCCTTCTTCTTTGTATATCTTCGAGAACTTGATTTTGCCTTTTCTATGTAATTTTCAAATTAATATCTTTTTGAAAAATACGAGTGCTAGCTAGAAAGAAAGAGTAGGAGAGAGAGTATTGCAGTATGCTTGGAGAAAGAAATAGAATGTTTTGATGAATGTTTGTATAAATATATAAGAATTAGGCGCCGGTTTAATTGAGAAAATTGGCTTTGAATTTATATTATGGATGACTTTGAATATATGTTGGAATGTGAGGAAAATATAATGCAACAAAACGTGGGCTGAAAGCCATGCAATTGCAGACATTTGTCAATTATTTTGAAATTTGTGGTTATTTATATTTCACCAACTACAATTATATTATATAATCTTCTCATGCTTTATTTTCTACACGTTGTTGTTCTTTTTTGTTTAAATTATTTTATATATCAAAATAGAAATTAGTAGCATCACAACTTTGAACCACGACCCACATGCAGCCTCTTTGATTATTTTATCATATTTGAATTCACTTATTAGTGACAAAATTTTCAAATATTACTCAAGTATTTTTTCATATTATAAATTTTATTTATCCAATTAAAAAAGGAAATGTACATTACGATGACAAGTAATTACTTTTTTCATTAAAGAAAAAGCATATTTTTGTATATTTCATGCCCTCTTTTTTTTTTTTTTAAATAAATGAAATGATTACTAAATTATTTCATTATCTAGATTAACCAATTTACTTAAAGGAATTAACCCGAACTTTTATGCTGAACTTAAGTTTATAAGTAAAAGTAAATTACGTATGATTTTATAAATAGAAAACAGAAAAAAAAAAAAAAAGGGTCGCACTTATGTGCAATATTTCACGTGAAATATCAGTATATTTAAGGAAATACCATAATTCGCGGATCTGTAACAGGTTTGACCGGTCAAACGAATATTTCCTTAAAAATCGCGGAAAAGTCACGCGCAGGAGGCTAACAGGATAACGGGTTTCAGGTCTGTGTTACTATAAAGACAATTATATGTTACTACAAGATCAAATATGTGTTACTGTAAGTGCAAATAACACATAAATTGATTTTTCATGGAAAATATTAATACAAATTAATTTAAGGAAGTATAAAATAGAAAAATTTGCTCTTGATCCGTGTTACTATAAATATAATTATATGTTACTGTTCGGACAAATACGTGTTACTGTAAGGACAAGTAACACACAATTGACTTTTGAGTAACACATATTTGACCTTAAAGTAACACAGAAAAATGTGTTACTATATAAACACAAGTGTATTACTATATTAAGAAAGATGTGTTACTATATAAATAAAACATTAGTATTGAGAAGGAATGAGATACTCACATTAAAAAAACAAAGAACAATAATTGAAAACACGAAAAACACAACTATGTTTAATAGTTTATCGTTAATTCATTCAAAAAACAAAAAAATAATAATTTATAGCAGATCAGAAATCTGAATAGTTTCTAATTTTTTTTTTTTTAATTGAACTCTGCAATTTCTGGCAGTGGGCTGAAGATGTATAAGACATCGCAAAGAAGGAGAAATCTGTTGCGCGCAGAAGATAAGGCATCACGAAGAAGGAGACCGGCGCAGAAAAAGAAGGCAGCAAAGAGGAGTGATCGGCGGCGCAGAAAACAGAAGAGAGAAGAAGACTGAATACCGGATAAAAACATAAGAATATGTCATATTGCACCATACGACTATGGTGCAATATTGTATATAAGTTTTTGACAAAAAAAAATGTTTGATATTGATCATAAACGATTTTTTCGTTCCTATTTTTTTTTTGAATTTATTAATTATTATTATTCTATAATAGGATCTTTGGAGCACAAATGCAGAATGCTATGGTGGCAAAGAAGAAAGAAAATTGTTGTGTGATAACGGACAAAAAGTTTTTCCTTCTTCAAGTCAAAAGAGCGCTAAACAATTGATTTTTTTTTTAAAAATAAAATGTAGGCGGCTATTTTCTTTTTGTAGAGAACCTAGTTTTTTTTGGAACTAGATTAATGAGTTGTCACGCTTTCACTTCAGGTCTACTTCGATTAATTCTGTCAGGAATGATAAGCAGAAAATATTTCAAAGCGGATTGCCATGAATCTTATCGTCCTTATCAGTATGCATACGGCTAACAATGAGCACTAGTCTGTTTTACTTCAAGATTAATACAAATATACTTTTTTAATTCTCATATTATCTCTCAAATTCAAGTTTTTAAATTTCAAATTAAAACATCACCTTAAATATTTGTTTGTATGTGATCATGTATAAAGAACAGAGGTTGAAATGAAGAAAGGAAATTAATTTCCTTCTAGTTAAAATTATTGTTACATTTCCTCTTATACCTAATTACACGATTTGCATAATAGACTGAGTACTTATATAACATAGCATATGGCCAAATTATTCTAAAACTATTGTGGTATCTTTACTACTTTTTTTCATCCACATATCCTTTTTTTTTTTCTTTCTTTTTTCTACCAGAAAGTATGTACAGGGGGACAAATTAAATTCAATATTTTCTGCACTAATTAATTAATGAGTAATATATATACTATTGATTTATGGGTTTCAAATGATTTATGGGTATATAAAACAACAATTCAATATTGTCTTCAAAGGAAACATAATCTAAATATTAATGTGAAATTAATTGATACTATTTCACAGGAGACTTTGTCTTATTTATTAGGAAACGCAAATCTTAGACCATAATTTGCATCGATTGTCCATGGGCCTGGGCCTAAATATGAGAATGAATTTTTAATTAGGCCTCAAAACAATTGACTACGTTTTCATGGTCTGTCAGAATTATATCATACAGACGAAGATTTAATTAGGGCTACGGTTAAATGCACCCCCACCCCACCCCCTATGTAATACTCATATACATGATCGAAACACTTTCTTGTGAGATAGATGCAAATAAAAAAAAAAAAACAATTTATCTGGAATAAAAATTCAAACCTGATTATTAAAATATATATAAGTGAGTAATATATATTATTTCCTCTATCACTTCTCATTTCTTTTGAATATTTTGATTAAAAAATATAATAAAATAATAGATGTATTACAAGTAATGTATTGATGAAAGAAAATATAATAAATGAGTATGAAATGAAGTATGATAAAATAATAGATAAAATATAAGTGATATGATTAAAAATATAAAGTAATATGCAAAAAATGGGATTATAAATTAATTTAGAACATTCATATAAAAAGAAATTGAAAATTTTATACTGGTAAGGAAAAGTATGTAATATGAATTTGTTTCACAATCCGGGTGACATTACATCATCTCATAAAAAATACTCTCTCGTATTTAAAATATAAGTCATTTTGAATCACACATATACATTAAGAAAATAATTGATTTCTTAGTATATTACCTTAATTATTGTTTGTACTTCTTATTAAAACAAAAACACATTTATACAATTATTTATTTATCCTAAAGATAAATTTAAAAGAAATGCAATTAATTTGTAAAAATGAAAAATGATATATTTTAATTTACAAAGAAAACAAAAGGTGTTTACTTAATTAAAGGATGGACCGTTGACCCATTTGAGTATATCACCGGCCCATTCTGAATCTTATGGTTTGTTTACAAAACTGCAGGGTGTCCAAATATTGAAAGAGTTGACATAATTTGAGTGTGACAGCTATTTTTTTAACATTTGACTCTATATTTTCAAGTCTAACTCACTGCATAATTGGCAATGTCCGATTAACTAATTCATGGAGGAAAAAAAAGTCAAATTATCAAGAAAATGAACTTAATTAAAGAACATGTTAATTAGTTTTAGATTAGTCCTAGTTGTTAAGTCATGTCACAGCGTTTGACTTCACATGGAAGAATATGTGTATGTAATTTAGTAGAGAAATATACGAATCACGATTCTTAGTTATGCGATACATAGCTACAAATTAATGTTTCAATATTTATTTTTCCCCTTTTCTTCCATCACTATTTAATCACTGATATGTGACTTATTCTCAACTTGGAACATTAATCTTAATTGTTGTAATAATATATAATGAACATTCATGAATGTTTTTTTTCCCTAATTGTAACCAATTTTCAATTGTTATACTCACATAGTTGATAGTTGCAATCTTCTTCCAAGAATATAAATGCACAAGTGACGATATGTTGTAAGTTTTTATCCATGTTTCACGTCATTGTCCGTTCACGTTGGAGATTTTACGCAGCTTGACTCGCATGTTTGGGATCACGATTCACACAGGGGTCAGCTTCCTAGACATCTTCCTTCAGACCACTAGAGTTCAGTTGGGTCCGCAGTCTTTGGAGTTGTGGAGGGCGGACTTCGTCACTGCTATTTGGGTCGTTTGAACTCTACGGAACAGGGTAATATTCGATGGGGCTTCGCCCTCTGTTAGGAGATGTATGGCTCAGATAATTTCAGGCATTAAGGAGGCCAACAACATAGTTAGGGGTTTTTCGGACGGCACAGTTCAGGATCTACTGATTGCTACGGCTCTTGGTATTTCGAGCAAGCACAGGCCAACGGGACAAGGTTCATCTTTGATTTGGTTCCCGCCTGATCCGGGTTGGTACAAGGTTAACATGGACGGTAGTGTCTCTTCTTCCCCGGGTAATCTGCATGCGGGGGCGGTATTCAGGACCTTCAGGGGATTTTTCGTGGCTGCGGTCGCTACTAAGGTGGGTTGGGGTCTCCCTTTTGAGGCTGAGTTGGCAGCGGTACTTATGGCCATCAAGTATGCACGTGATCAAAGGATGGCACTTCCTTTGGATTGAGTCGGATTCGACACTCACGATTGACACTTTTATGAGCATCAATCCCTCTATTCCTTGGCGTCTACAAGGCCTTTGGAGCCAGATCCACCCTCTTACACAGGACATATATGCACATCAGATACTCATACATCTTTAGAGAGACCAACCAGGCAGCGAATGTTGTGGCCAAGACTGGCCTTGATTGTGTCTGGAGAGGCTATCCACCAGACTTTTTACTCTCATTTCTGCATAATGATTTATATACTGCTTTCTATAGACATTGATTTTTAGAGGAGTGTACCTTTTTCCTTGACCTGAGTTTTATCCCTAAGGAGGGTTTTCCCATGCAAGGTTTTAATGGCACCCCGGCCTCTGGCTCGACCTGTGAGCTTATGGTCCTAGATTTTCTTTTCTATTTATATGATCTACCTTTTATTGTCACGTTAATTTATATAAAATTCTTAATATAATTGAAAATATTAAATAAAACAATATCGATAAAAATCACTTAAATTTACAAGAAATGCAATTAATTTGTAAAAATGCAAAATGATATATTTTAATTTACAAAGAAAACAAAAGGTGTTTACTTAATTAAAGTATGCACGTGATCAAAAATTACAAGAAATGCAATTAATTTGTAAAAATGCAAAATGATATATTTTAATTTACAAAGAAAACATAGCTAGGGGTTTTTCGGACGGCACAGTTCGGGATCTACTGATTGCTACGGCTCTTGGTATTTCGAGCAAGCACAGGCCAACGGGACAAGGTTCATCTTTGATTTGGTTCCCGCCTGATCCGGGTTGGTACAAGGTTAACATGGACGGTAGTGTCTCTTCTTCCCCGAGTAATCTGCATGCGGGGGCGGTATTCAGGACCTTCAGGGGATTTTTCGTGGCTGCGGTCGCTACTAAGGTGGGTTGGGGTCTCCCTTTTGAGGCTGAGTTGGCAGCGGTACTTATGGCCATCAAGTATGCACGTGATCAAAGATGGCACTTCCTTTGGATTGAGTCGGATTCGACACTCACGATTGACACTTTTATGAGCATCAATCCCTCTATTCCTTGGCGTCTACAAGGCCTTTGGAGCCAGATCCACCCTCTTACACAGGACATGCACATCAGATACTCACACATCTTTAGAGAGACCAACCAGGCGGCGGATGTTGTGGCCAAGACTGGCCTTGATTGTGTCTGAAGAGGCAACCCACTAGACCTGTGAGCTTATGGTCCTAGATTTTCTTTTCTATTTATATGATCTACCTTTTATTGTCACGTTAATTTATATAAAATTCTTAATATAATTAAAAATATTAAATAAAACAATATCGATAAAAATCACTTAAATTTATAATTTTACTAAATATTTCCTAAATTATGGAATTTCAATTTCTTCGAAATTAATAATCCTCTTTCTTCCATTGATAAAATTGATTGAGATTTAATTACTGTGTCTATTAATAATTTAATAGAGAGTTTTGTGTGATGACGTGTCGTTGTTTCGTATATTTAAATGATTTGTCGATTATAAGATATGATTAATGAAATATAATGTGTGATTTTAAAGAGTTATATTAACATAAAACTTAAAATTGATTGTTAACTAATATATATAAATAATTCACAATGTCAACCTAAAAGCTGAAAAAATATCTAACTCTCAAAATCTTAAAATCTGCATCATTTTCCATATACAACACAAAAATTCTTCTGATAGCTGAGAACTTTTGCAGGAAGTTCAGAGAAAAAATAAACAAACTACCAAACAATATATCATTATATAATATTGCTTTGAAATGAGTGGCCTCTACTAATGGTAATGGATCTCTCTTTCATTGATTGGTAAAAATCCGACGCGCCTCTGCAAGATCAATGACAAAGTTAAAAAAAAGCTGAAAAAAAAAAATCAATCTTTATTAGTCTCTCATTACAGATTTTTTTTTTCTCTTTCTCATCTTAAAGTTTAAACCGGTAAATAAGTGTTAAATCAATTTATTTATATTATTTTTTTATTTTTCTAACATTCACTCACTCGTGTGCTGAATTATATATATTCTCTACCCTCTAGAAAAAAAAGTTCATCAAGTAAACAATTTAATATGAATAGAATTTACAGAATTTACTTTGAGCGAGATATGAACTCAAAATGTGAAGAATATAAGCTCTGAAATGATGAAAGAATTTATTTATATACTATTTTTTTTTTCATCTAACACTCATTAATTGGGTTTTCAATCTCGTACAAATTCTGTTTTTCCATACTACTTTGTAGTAGTATTTTATTTAATTGGCAAAGGAAAATAAAAATAGCTTAATCGTATTTTGAATTGGTTCTTTGAAAAGAAGTAATCTTTTTGGTTGTCATCGTGCTTTAATTTATTTGACTTTAGTGACCAATATCGCCAGAAAGATTACCAGAGATTTATAAACATGCAATGCAATGTTAATGTTATAAAGGAGAATGCATGATTGTCAAATATTAAAGTTTAAAAGATGTATACCCACCTTTCGAAAAGATATGTTCTCCGCAAAGCTGATTTTTTTTAATAAAAAAGTTAAATAAAGTATTTAATTTTTTTATAAAGAAAATGACATCCGATTGAGGTAGAAAGAAGACATGCATTTTTAGCAAGTAGATATAATTAAATTGATTTTCTGTTCATATGATCAAATCGTATAGTAAACTTATATTATAAGATCAGGTATTTCATTATTGTTGAACAACTGGGAATATAATTGTAAAGTTTTGATTGGTGAGCGAATTCTGCATCTGGATATTCATTTTTATATATAACTAGTTGATAATTTGATGGATTCAATATATTTATTTAGTCGTCACATCCAATTAAAAGCGTAGGTAGACAAACCAAGTATATTATAAGTACGAAAGTTTAGGCACTAAAAATAGCAATTTAGATTCGTCACATGAATAAAATGACGCTTCATCTCACATTATCAATTTATCTGCCATAACGTATAGATATAGTATAATGTCGTTGCAATAGAATATAGAATGGGACATCTTTTATATATATATATAAATAATTAATAACTAGTGGAAAAAACTAATTAGTTCTGTCACTACTACGTTATATACCTATATCCAAATTTGATATCGACAACAACTTTAGCCAAAAAAATCAACAATATAACGTCCCCAGCTTATAAGTAGTTAATTTTGAAAATGCACATTATTTCGTACAAGTAACCTCGATGTGATTTTCACGAGGCCAGGATTTGGCACCGACCTGGTCTTAATTCAAGTTTTGACTAATTAATGGTTGAAATTAATTAGCAGCTCTTGTCTGAAATTGTCTAAACTACCTGATATATATTTACATTAAAAAAAAAAAAAAAAAAAACTCTATATTTTGGGGAAACAATATAATTAAATTTCTCAAATATAATTCGATCAATTTCATGAGTTTCGGAATTCTTAACTGTATTTTCTGTACATATAAATTTATTTGACAATATTGATTAAATTGTAGTTATAATCTTAAAGTCAAACAAGATGACACTACTATTTAATCTCATCTTCTTATACTATTAATAATTCAATTTTAATTAATTTATTAATGAGTAATGATGTGGGCGTGGATGATTTTAAAACACTGATGAAACATTATGTGATGTGGAGTATAAATCAAGTTTACAGTAAAGCTGATTTTGTAAATTTATGTATATTTTTTAATTAGTAGTAGTAATTATATTTTATTATGAAAGTAAAATATATACCAAATAATTAAAACGCACCTCGCGCGATTTAGGGTCTCGTTTGGAAGATTCATGATCACCATTCCAATGCACGTTCTGCGCCGCCGCGTCGTCGTCTCCGGCGGCCATGTAAAGTCCGACAATCCTCTCCGCCGCCTCAGCTCCGTCCTGACTCTCCGCCATCAGCCTCTGCAACTCCGCCCTCGGCAACCTCATTCTAACCCTCACTCCGCCGCCGTCTTCCACCATGCTCACCGGTTTCGTCGTGGATAAATCCGAAGCCGAGCGGCGCGCCAGCATCATGCTCTCGAGCCGGTCCTTGGCGCTCATGTGAATTCCCGACCTTACCCTCCTCACGCCTCTCTCTTGTTCAACTTTAGGCAGTTGAACCAGGAAATAGAGGCGCTTCGGCTTCAGCTCCTGCTGCGGCTCCAACGGCTTGGCTCGGACGCCGTAATGCATCACCGCCTCCGACTCCAGTAACACGTGACCCGGGTTTTTTACGAGGACCGAGGCGGCCTGAACCGGAGTCTTCAACTTGAAGGTTTCGCCGTTTATCTTCATTACTTTTGCACTTGGTTTTTTTGCCCCCAGAGTGTTTCCCATATTGTTAATGTTAGGTAATTGGAATTGGATTTGAGATGAGATGGACAAATGGCAACGTTTTATGGGACGTAGACGTACGCTCCTCCTATTTCTATTTCTGTTTCCCATTTCCTTTCCTTTATGGTCAAACAAATACTATACAGTAATTGACTAACTACTTTTGAAAAATTGTAACCTTTATTATTACTAAAAAAGGGAGTATTAATTAATTAACGCATATTTTAACGGATTGATTCTTTCTTCTACTTTTAGTTTAGTTGGTCTTCAACACTAATCAATCTTTTAAAACGTTAATTATCTTTTAACATATACCCAATATTTTTTAATATATATTATAAAACATTAATTATTTTTTAATATAACACACATCAACCATTTACAATTGAAACACGTATTTTTATTCCATATTTTCACACCTTTTTTACTATCCAATTTCATTAATAGGGCCCCGTCAAAAAAATAAAATAAATCATTAATAGGGCTGTTGGGATTAATAGGGATCAATACGGTTAGTCAAGATTAAAAGTATATATATTGATTTACATTAATGTCCTCCCATCTTGTAAACAAAAAATATGGCTGATTCAATATGTGTTATTTTTTCTAGTTACCTAGCTAGCTAGAAGATGGTTTTTTTTTTTTTTTTTGGATTATTATTTCACCAACCTTTTGAGACAAATATTTCAAATCTCAGGATAGTATGCATGAGAGCTATTAGATGAAATTGAATCCTTTCATGGTATCATAGTTTAGACTCATCCATGTTTCAAACTCAAATCTCGTTAAAAACAACTTCACTCCTATTAAATTATTTACTCAATAGACCTCCACCCTAAACGAACCCAAGTAAGTTAAGAATTCTTCCCACGAGCAAGGGGTGTTATGACAATTAATTATAATAAAAATTAATTGATTTCACACCTCTCTTCAAGTTCAAAGTTTTAAATGAGTTAATCCTGCGAATAACTCTTGATTAATTAAATGGCGTTTCGGATTATTATTTTTTTGGAAAGTATTTAGTATGGTTCGTTCAATTTCGCATTCTATTTTTTGAAAATACTCGATCCCTCTGTCCTGCTACATATTTTGCCTTATTCTATAATTTTATAGAAAATAATAAAAGCAAAACAAATGGACTGTTTGTTAAAAGAAGATTCTTATTACTATGATCCGTACGTGCGAATGCGGTACAAATTAATTATCACGCTATCTTTCTATTTATAATTAAGGTTTTACTACATGTTAATTGCTTGTTCGATTAAGGAAAGTGATTTGCGTTAATTACAGTGTGAATCTGACCAAAGTGTATCAGATTCCATTTTCATAATGCATGTGGCCTTTTGACTTGGTACGTATTACTTTTTCATGCTTCAATTCCTAATTAACCAAATTATAAATATTAATTATATCACCGAAATTTTGATTAATTCATAGCTTTGAAAAACTGAAAATCATATGGCGTACGTGTCATTATATATGTTGACATGCATGTATCATTGTTTTACTTCTTAGTTTTCCTGAATTTTTATATATATCATATATTCCCTTCATTCCACAATTGTTTGCACCAAAATATTTTAAAAGTGAAATGTTGAGAGATAATTTTATGAAATTTTATGAATAAAATAAAAAGTTGATTGAATTAAATAAATATGTGAATATTGTAAAAATAAAATGAGAAATTAAGAAGCTTCTAAATGCAGGTGAATTTAATTTGTAAGTAATAGATTGAAATTTGTGGAGCGAAAGTTGGAAGTGCATGTGCTTGTTGTTCATACAACCTCAAAAAAGGAACGACTCCGCTGTCATGAAAATTAATTAATTAAATACTCCATGATTTTTTTTTAATCTATATTTTCATTTAAATGGAGTTTTTTTTTAATATTTAATTATTTATATATTCAGTACAATAATTGTTGTGCATATGCAGTTGAATCAACTATTGTTGAGAGTAAACGGGTAGGGCTGTCAAGAAGCTGGATCAAGGTGGGTGGGTGGGTTGGGATAAGTTTTTGTGGCTTGATGTAGCAAGCAATGAGCAGTACCATTTGTTTGAAAATTTTCACATAAAATTTGTTCTCACTTCTCACCTGCTACATTTTGAATGTGAAGGGTTAATTTTTTAAAAAAAATTAAATTGTAGATGAAATGCGCAAAAAGTAGTTATTTATTTATTTGGAAAAAATAGTTTAATTTGCTTCTCATTTACATTTATTTGAGCTTTTTTTTTTTTTAAGGAAATACATTTATTTGAGTTGTTATAGAAGCACGAAGTGGGATATTAATTTGGCTACGACCTCTTCGCATTTTCTCCTAATTTTTTTTTCTTTATAATTTGATACAGTATATCACTTTTTAAATTTTACAATTCAATATATTTGTCAATTTTCTAGCAACAATTAAATTATCGTGTGATTGTCAGAACTAACAGAGGTACCATATAAATATCACGAATGATGAATAATTTATTTTTTAAAATTTTTAAAAAAAATTTAACTAATTTTTTCTTGTTATAAACTAAAAACAATGCTAAAAAAATTGTTTTTAAAAATAAATTATAAACCAATTTAATGAAATTTTAAATATTGTTTTTACTTAAAAATGTTTTTTTAAAAATATACTCCCTCTGTCCACCAAAAGTGTGCTCACTTTTTTTTATATGTGCTTTTAAAAAAATCATATTTTAATTATAAAGAATATATTTAATATAATGAGTAGAAAATATATTTGGTAGATACTCAATCTTGTTAGTAAAGTAGAAAAAATATTCAAAAGTTAACTATTTAAATAGAATAAGCACGTTTTTGTGGACCTCAAAAAAAGAAATGAGCACACTTTTGGTGGACGGAGGGAGTATATATAATCATCAGTCATGACATTTACGTGGGCATTTGTATAACACCTTAATGCGACTTCGATATATACATCATTTATATGTTGCCAAAAAATAGACATGTGCATCGAATTGCAGAATGTAAAAATGTGGTGTATCAAATTGCAAAGAAAAAGATATTAAACAACATAAACGTGGTGATTTTTTTTACAATTAACCCAAAAAAAAAAAAAAATACTCCTTTCATCCACCAAAAATATATTCACTTTACTTATTTGTTTGTCCATCAAAAGTATGTTAATTTCTTTTTTTTGTGGAGCGTTAAACGTCGCATTTTGGAGGACATGACGGTCCGCTTCACCGTATCTTCAGGGAAGCGAACCAGACAGTTGATTCTCTTGACAAGCTTTGAGCCACCCCACCAATTGGAGAGGTCAATGTCCAAATATTATATCTCATTTTTTATATAGTGATATGAATACTGAAAATTTTCGTCTTAATAAGATTGTTACTTAGAGGGGTTCCTTTTCCCTTGATCCGATTTTTATTCCGATTGAGGGTTTTTTTGGGCAAAGTTTTATCAGCTCCTTAGTCTCTGGTTCAACATGTAAACTTATGATTTTAGGTTTTTTTTTTCCTTTTTATAATAATATATTTATTCGCTCTTATTTTATTTCGTAGACGGGGAGGGAGTATTAATTTTAGTTCGAAATTTGAAAACCAGTTTAAAAAATAACTACAACTCCCAACACTTATAAACATATCACCACATTATCTCTGAATATTTAAATTATAATTCACATTATTGAATACAATAATAAATTCATTCACTCTATACTAATAAGTCAATTTGACATAAAGTTTCTTCAAAAAAATATTTGACATAAAATTAAATTACACACTACCCAAAATTCTCAAACAAACACGTACTATGTATTAGAGTTTCAAAATCATCTAAATTTCGAATTTTAAATGGCAAAACAAACATCATCTAAATTATTCACAAATTAAGAAAACCTTCTCGAGACTTGTCCAAATTATTAAATAAATCCTTTAATTAGAGTAAATTATCAAACGAGCCCTATAGTTTGGGTAATTTACCGAGAAGGCTATGAAGTTTGTTCAGATTACCAAAATGATCCTTGAGTATTTACACACACAAAAAAACATGGAATCAAATGCAGCAAAATAAATATAGAGGGTGCAAGAAAAGCTTGAACAAAGAAAAAGTATGATCAAATTAAAAACAAAGATTTATTACATCAATGTGGGTGGGAACATCTCATGTTGTGTTTCTCCACCAAGTACCAAAGAAAGAACCAGTCTTCTTAGTCATAAATTACATCATAAACAGATCAAACAAACGTTTGGGCCACCCAAGAATCAAGTAAATAAATCAAATGGAAAGAGCGTCATAAAATTTCTTAGTTTCTCATGCTTAATCCCTCTTCTTTATCACATCCTAAAATTTGTGTATTATTATCAGCTGTCAGATTTAATCAATTATGGAACAAACAAATAATAAGTTCCGAACCTGTTAGAGCTGTTGCAATTTACGAAGGTTCTCCAACAACGAGTTAGCCTTCCTTTTCGCTCTCTCTGAACCGTTTTGAGCAAGCTCTGAGAGAGGTATCACCGCCCCAAGTCTGCTCAGACAAGCAAGATTTTCGTTGTCTCTTTTGCACAAAGAAAGCAGAATTGCTGATGCATTCTCCTTATTACGAGACGACCCTGTTCTCAAAAGATCGATCAGAACAGGGATTGTGCTCGCTTTCACAATTACTACCTTTGCTTCTTGATGCCCAGCAAGAACAGAGAGAATCGTCAGAGCTTCATCGACCATACAGCTGCTGGAATCAGTCAGCATCTTCAATAGTGGAGTGATGATCCCTGCCCGCACTGCCCGCCCCTTGTTTCCATGATATATACACAAGTTGAATAATGCAGTTGCAGCATCTTTTTTCCCTCGTGGGCTTCCATTTTTAAGTAATTCCACCAATGCCGGTATTGCCCCTGATGCCCCGATTATTATCTTGTTTTCGTCTGCTAAAGACAAACTGAAAAGGGTAGCTGCAGCGTTTTCTTTAGCTTCCATGCTTCCAGCTCTGAGGACTTGAACAACAGACGGGATTGCATTCGCAAGCATTATGAGTCCTTTGTTATTCTCAAAGATAGAAAGATTCAGCACTGAAGTTACTGCATTGTCCTGAATTTGACTGTCCTCAGAAGTCAACAGATTGACTAGGATAGGAATAGCCCCTGCTTCAGCTAGCAAGATTCTATTGTCTGTACTTCTTTTGGACAATGACCGGATTTCAGACACTGCAGCCCTACGTTCCTCAATGGACCTGCTGGAAAGCTTACGAACGATAGCTTCAATGGCTGCTATGTCCCCAGTAACTTCACGAAACGAACCGTTGCTCTTTTTTATCCTGCCATTCATCAGTGCAGTTGTCTGCTCCACATTATGTTTCAAACACCACTGTGATATTAAACTCCTCAAAACGTAATTTGGGGTGAGAGTTAGATGCCGAAGCTTCTGTTGAGTTTTTGGGCATGTTGTGTTGCCACAGTCTATCCACCTTTGTATGTAAGATCTCTCATACGTCTGAAATATCAAAACAAGATTGAATACGTACATCATAATCCAAACTTTTTCCTAAAGATCATGAATATAACTGATGATAATAATAGTAATAATAATACAAGTGCAATGCGAGTCTTTACCTGCCCCGTTGATACAATCACCGGATCCCTCATGAGTTCAAGGGATATAGGGCAGAGGAAGTCTTCCGGAATTACAGGAGAATCTATCTTCTTATTTTCGTCAACATTTTTGCACATTGGGGTTTTGATATTCAGACAATCAGAATCTTTAG
Source organism: Galeopsis tetrahit (assembly GCA_963675135.1). NCBI lineage: Eukaryota > Viridiplantae > Streptophyta > Magnoliopsida > Lamiales > Lamiaceae > Galeopsis > Galeopsis tetrahit. The sequence goes on along the minus strand of OY776122.1, from coordinate 67,900,347 downwards.
GGGAACTCGCCTCAAATGATGTGGATGACTTACTTAAACTTTCTACATTCTGAATGTCATTTTCAGGAGCATGGTTTTCAGAACCAATGCCTTCTAAGTGACCTTCTATTTTCAGCCCAACTTCATGATCAATGATCCCAGTATTCTCTAGATGTAGACTTCCAATTGACCTGTTGCTTGGTCGAAATGGATCGATCTCTTTATCAAGTGGCTGAGAAAGTGCCCTATATAGTACGCCTGAATTTAGGGACACGCCGTATCTTTCACAGGCCCGTTTCAGCTGTGCCCTGACTAATTCAATCTGGGACAAAGGACTATGTCATATATTATGTATTAACCTAGTAAGTACAGAGAAATACAAAGATGCTTAATGCTCACCTGTTCTTGCACCTCTTCTGATATATTGAAATCATCAAAAGGTATGTTGGTCAAAGCTTTCTCCAATTTCCATGTCACGCATTGAAATTGAAACGAGAGTTTCTTTATTGGCCCATCCTTGAATTAAATAACGGCAAGCTTTATCAGAGGCCGATCGCATTAAGGCAAGTTCATTTTCAGATTGGAACCCAAAGTTATAATAGAAATGAAAATTGAATGATACAACCCATTTTACCAACAGGAACCTAATTAAAACATATCAAGACTTAACCATGGCGCCACAATTATTATCAGCTTTCACTTGTTATTGTATTTTCGATTTCATTTTCCGACAGAATTATGCAAGTGCAAAACAGATCTACCCAAATGCTAGTTTTTCTCCAGAAAGACAAGGCTGGAGCAATAATTTTGTGTTAATAGTCTTTAAACATAAACAGTCGAGGACAGTAAGATAAGAAATCTGATGCATCAACATTTAATTACATGCCACCAAATCATGTGAAATCCAATCACTACAGAACAAATTGAAAGGTATAACCCATTATAGCACAAGAAACCATAAGCAACATATGTCTACAGATTTATCTCAAATTTCAAAATAAACACTGCAACCATGAACAATTAAGCCCATATCTGGAAACAAAAAAATCAGGATATCCCTAAAACAAACACACAGAGACAACGAGAGATGTCAAATCAATAAACCACACAACAAATTAGATCTTCATTTCGAAAATTCAGAAAAATTATTTATATGCAAAAGCAGCACCCATTGCTACAATGTACCTAGTGATAGAACAATCAACTGTATAAAAAACATTCAGATCAGATGCAGAAACCATCCAACATCACGAAAATAAAAATATAAAAACCCCTTTCCAAATTCATCTCACAAAACGCAGTTACAGAATGAAGACGCAACCCGCAATCAATTCAGGTAGAAACGAACACATTGAAGAACTTATACTACATCATAACACACTTACAGAAGAAATCATTGAATTGTCAAAGCTGTTAGCAGCAACAACGAGCCTTTTTGCAGCCTGAAGAGCCATAGTCAGATCAGAGAGCAAAGAATTGAAAGAAGACGACTCCAATTCGGCCTTTTCTTGGATTTTCTTTGAATCCCTAATCTCTTCGAGCAAATGAGCCAAGAGTGAGACTCTACGGGCCAAGTCCGCACAGTCTTTCTTGAAAAAACCGGAGAAGCCGGCGCTGGATATCCGGGCGACGTCGCGGATTAGACGGAGGGGCGCGGCGGTAGCACCGCTAACTGCCGGTGAGGTGTCTCCGCCGGCCATTGTGAGAAGAGGAAAGTGTGGCGTGTGGATTTGTGTGTGCGCGTTCCTCTCTCGTCTCACAACATTGTTGTAGTTATGGATGAATGACAACGAAATATCGGGCTTTTGAGCTTTCATGTTAATTATACAGTTGGCAAATAAAATACTACAGCATCAATAATAATAATAATATAATTTCTTGGTTTATTCCACTATAATAGATATATGCAGTAATTTAGTTTTTTTTTTTTTTTTTTGAATGCAGTAATTCAAAAAAAATGCAGTAATTTAGTTAAAATCCAAAATGTTACTACTACCATTTAATTAGCTAGAGATGTGACTTTTTGTATCATTATTAATTTGGGGTGGGCAAACGCGTTATTGAGGATCAATCACCCATTTTTTGTCTACATAAATGCAGAATCTTTCCTCTAAAAGGGGTAGTATATATGTGAATTTGACTAATTTGTTAAAAACACATTTATATCTTTTCAATTATATGAAGAAAAAAAAAACATTTATTTCGTTCAATTAGATATATGATGGCTGGATAAACGCGTTATTCAGGATCAGAACAGCTTTACTGAGGATCAGTTCGCTCATATTAAGGATACATTTTAGTTTGAGTTATATTAATGGTTTTTGTTATTAATTATTTTATTATAATATATTAGTTGTAAATAGGTGTATGTTAACAAATTCATTAACATCAACTTCATTGAATAATACTGATGTGAATTTATTTAATTTTTTCTTCACTTTTAATATGAGTCTATTTTTTTATATATATACGGAATATAATTTATTTTAGAATTTAGGGTGGTGTATTCAATTGAGATTCTGATGGATTTTTTTGGACTTTTAAAATCTGGGTATTCAATCATATTTTTAAAAGTCTTTCAAAATTTTGAGGTATTCAATAGGATTTTAAAAAGTCTTAAAAAATCTTTAGGTATTCAATAGTCTATAGACTTTAATACTCTATGAATTTTGTTGGATTCTCCTCCAAAAATATAAATAAATTACACTATCCAAAATCTCTCTCAGAAGACTCTGAAGAGAAGAAAAAAAAAACTTTGTTGTTCTTCTAACAAAAGTTCTACTACTAACCTACTTATTTTGTAGTGGTTCTACAAAAAACTTTGTTGTTCTTCTAACAAAAGTTCTACTACTAACCTACTGCATTTTTCACCGTCATCAACTTTAACCTTTATTTTCATTAAAAAAAATTAACAGGATTCTTTAAAGAAATAGATAGAGTTCACCACCATTATTATCATCGTGAAAAAGATTACATCTCTATATTTCAAAATTCTGTTCTCAATAACATTAATTACAAAGATTATTAAAAATATAATATTAACATGATTTATATACATCTTTATAATATATTATGTTTATCCTTATTTCTTAAATATTTTGTAAATATTTGATTTATATTTGGTAGATAAAGATACACTTTGATATAGATAAAGATTGTGAAGAGAATAATAATGATGAATAATAATTTTTTTTTTTGAATTAATATATTTTTGGTATTTTTTTTAAATAATTTAGATAACTTTTTTTTATATACAAGTGTGTTCGATATACGTTTGCATCAATAGTTCCAAGGGCATAGTCTATGAAAATTCATGTAAATCAATAAAAAAATGTGTATTCCAGAATCTGTCAAGTCTATGAAAATCCATATAAATCAATAAAAAAGTCAGTCAAACTCTGCATGAAAATCCACTGACTTTTTAAAATTCAAAAGAATCTCAATTGAATACACCCCTTAATTATTGTAATCCATAAAGTTAGCGTTCATGAATCAATTTCATACAATTTTTGTGAATATTAACTTTTTTTCAGAGTTGGGGATGTTTGACTAGGGATATAAGTGATTTGAGTCGGCTTACAAACTATTAGTGATCAACTCGAGAAAAACTCGAAAATGACTCGATTTTAATTGAGTCGAGCTCAAGTTCAAGCTCAACAACAGTAAACTCTAGTTGAACTTAATTGAGCTCACATAAATTTTATCCTTATTATGTTAATTATATATAAATATACTTTAACTATAACTAAAATTAAAATATTTAACTAATGTTATGTAAGATATCGAGTTGAGACGATTCGAACTTGAATATTTCTAGTTCATCCTCGAGTCAAGCTCGAGGCCAAAAAAATAAACTCAATCGAATTCGAGTCGAGTACGAGCTTGCCAATACTCGAATGAAATGAATGACCAGGTGACAAAGATTTTTGAGCAAGTGTGAAGGATTCTTTGACGATAGATTCTGAAACAATCAAAATTATACTCCACTTATCGAAAACAAGTCATGGTCCATCAGCGACTTCAGGTATACCGTGTCCGTATATATATTGTTTGTTGCAATATTATCCACACAAAAATATACAGTATATATATTGTTTTTTTTTTTTTAACTTATACCAGTGCGTTTCTTAATAATCAATCGGAAATAGACCCTCAAAAAAAAAAAAAAACAATAGAAAATAGAAACAGTTAATCTAAAAAAAAACAATATGCCTAGTTGGTTTTGCTTCTTTCTTTCTGTTCTTTAGTGTTTTGTTTTTTTCTTTTTGTTTACTAATTGATGAATTGCACGTATAATTTGGAAGAAAAAAAAATTAGATACGGCCCAAAATCCTACAAATTTTAATATCTTGTTAACTTTTATTTATTTACAAAATGCAATGCACTACTACCAAATTTTGAGAGGTTAATAAACAAATTTAATGTGATTATGAATGCCATTGCCAACTAACAATGATTGATTCTTGCATATAAATATAGATAGGGATAGATGTGGAGAAAATGAATTTTATTATATATAATAAAGGAAGAAGAGAAGAAAAAGAGTGAAGAAAAGGCAGGCTAGATTGGGGGAAGAAAAATGAGAATGGTTGTCATGGAAAACGAACAAAAGAATACAGTTGGAAGAAGAATATTTTGAATGGGCATACATTATTTTTTATTTCTCAAGGGCCAATTATTGCTTCTCTTCATAAAATAATAAATAATTTAAACAAGACCAATTATTTCTTGATTCTTTCTGTTTTGCACAAAGTCAATACATAAATGACTTTGAAAGAGTCCAATTGAAAAACATACTAGTTAGGTAATATACCACTGTAAAATCCTCAAATAGTGAGGTGAATTTGTAATATACTGTATACACGGATATATAATAGTATCTCTCAACTGACCAAGTCATTTACGGCGGAATTGACAATTGTCAATTTTATCAGAGTGGTTGAAAAATAAATTTAACGTTCGATTGATTGAAGTGGTCGAACATTAAATATAAAGTTCGATGAAAAAAGATCTTATATCAGTTACATACTATGTAAATGTTACATACACCTACCCTAACATTTCGATTATGACGTAATCTATAGAAATTATATTTCCCTTTAAAAAAATCAAAAGCACAATTAAATTTGACATGTATTTTTTTGGATATACTTGTTGAAAACATGTAGTAAATATTATTTTCACTTATAGGGTCAGGTTTGATAGCTAGATTAAATCTAAATTAACTGTATATCATTTTTATTGATTGTTTGATAATCTAGATTAAAGATAGATTATGCTTTAAAATTTATAAAGTTTAGATATCATCCTAATCTTAGATAATCAGTTTTTGCTATCAAACATGCCCTAAATGTATATATTTAATAATATAAATATTATATATATGTTATAAAACTGCATATAATTACACACATAGTAACACGAATAGAGTTCATAGTGGTGAAGATAAAAGAAAACAAAAAGAACTAAAAATTAGCTACGTTGCTGTTGAATCGGCTGAGATAAACTACACATTTATTGGCATGCTTTCTCATATTTTATACTCCGTATATCAATTATTTGGTATTTTGATCAAGTTTTATTATACCTTGTAAAATTTAGTTGAATATTCCAGATGATTTAGAGTGACTTTTTAAGATGAGAATTTGAGTCTTCCAAAAATAAGTCACAGAAGAAAACTTTGCATAGGCGAGAATTTACTCCCAAGTGGCGTCCAATACTCTACCCAAAATTCAAAATCAATTCTTTTCACCATTTTAGAAGTCGCAAAATATCTACACTTATCTTATATTTATATTTTTAATTATGTAGTTATTAATTATTTTAAATTATAGTTTAGATAAGTTAAGTAGTTAGATTTTTCAATCACAAAACTCAACCCCATTTTATTTTTATAGTTGTATTTATATTGGGTGCATTGTGTGCATTTGAGTTGACCATTGATTTTTTTAAAAAAAAATTATGTTGCACTTTTTAGTTGTAGTGACTTACACTTTTTTGTAAATTGGTGTTGCACTTTTCAATTGTTATACTGTACAATAATATTTTTATTTATAGTGACTTACATTTTTTAGTAATATTGTGTTACATTTTTTGGTAAATGGTGTTGCATCTTTCTATTGTAGTGTCCTCCACTTTCAAATAATATTTTTATTTATAGTGACTTACACTTTTTAGTAAAATATTGTGTTAATTGATTTTCACTTTTTAGTATCATTGTGTTGTACTTTTCAGTTATACTGAATTGCACTTTTTAATAATATTGTATTGCACTTTTCAGTAATATTAACTTACACTTTTTAGTAATATTGTGTGCACTTTTAAGTTACATTGACTTACATTTCTTTTTTAGAATATTATTTTTCACTTTTTAGTTATACTTACTTACACTTTTTAATAGTAAAATAAAAATCCAAAAAGTTGGAAAGTAAAAAAAAAATACATTCGATTGTATAGGAGACAAAACCATTTAGGCCCCGTTTGGTGTCCATGAGATGCCTAGATTAGGCAAGATAAGGGGCCTTATCTGGGCTAATTTGTAGTTTGGTTTGCAAGACTTTGGCCCGCGTTTTGGTGTCAAGCCCGCATGTATACCCTACAAAATCCCTCATTGTAATCCTTTTCAATATGGTAAGATTGTGCCTAGATTGGTTTTAACGGAAAAATTTTCACGCCTTTGGACAAAAATACCCCCTGGGTATTTAAATCCACATTTCACTCCAATTCACTCATTCCACCATTTCACACACGAAATAAAACTCTCTGGCGATTTGACGATGGCGATTCGGCGATGGCGATTTTGCGAGTGCGATGGCGATTTGGCGATGGCTATTTGGGCTTAGGGTTTTCTCTTCCGTCGTCGTCTTCTAGATCCAGCCTCCGTCTCTCCATCTCTCTCGGCGATTAGGGTTTTGCGGTGTGGGTTTCCTCTTCCTTTGGTTGTTGTAGATCCAGCCTACTTCTCTCGGCGACTAGGGTTGTGCGGTGTGGGTGATTTTTTAAGGTTTGCATTTTTTCAAACTTTTTTCAAACCCTTTGCATTTTTTCAAACTTTTTGTGTGATTTTTTAAGGTTGTGTCTATTTAGGTAACCGGCAGATCGGAACACGGCGAATTGCTACGGTGACGTTCGACGAGTATTTTCGGTGACCGAGGTTAGTGTTAAGTTTTGTGTTTTGTGTTTTATGTTAAGTTTAAGCCCCATTAACATTTGTGTTTTGTGTTAAGTTTAAGCCCCATTTTGATTTTTTTTTTTTTTTTATGTGCATAAAAGATTGGATGCATGAAATTAGGGAGAAGGAGAGTGGATTCATGAAAACATTGACTTCTCAGGGGAAGCAGCAGTTGCTTTTGCATGTGAATTATTTGTCATTAGAACTTTTAATTTGACGAGGCTCGTTTAAGTTAATGGACTTTCATGAATATTTCTTGGAATTTTATTTTATATGTGCTTCCCAAGTACTTAAAAGCATATTGAATTGCATCTTTTATGTATACATTTGATGCATGATTTGAGTCATGAAAATTGTTTGAGGGGGAGAGTGTCAAGTCAGTAGCTACATTGGCTATACTCTGCTGTGTAAGTAATATATTTATGTGTCAATGTGGCAATTCTAATATAACTGAAGGATGGAAATTTCTAGATTCTGAGCAGCATGTTATAGTTTCTTTTAGATTTGCTTATCTTCTTTGTGCCTTGCAAATTCTCATTAGCAAACATTGTTACAATCTTCTTTTTTTAAACCTCTTCCTCTGTCTGCAGATATGCCGAGCCCTTGCATACATACAAAAATGCAGGAGTAAGTTTCTTGGAAGCAGGAGTAATTTTCTGGATATGGACCAGGGGGGGTCAATCAAAAAAATGCACGAAATTATAATTTGCCATACATCTTCATCATCATCTTCATCATCAGAATCAACAGGTCTCTTCTTTGACTTCTGTTGTACCACCTTTGATGTCTCCTCATCACTGGAATCATCTTCATCATCCAAAGAATCCTGAAGAACAAAATAGTGTGTCAATTAATACATGCATTCAAACTTTTATTTACAATGGATATGGACCACAGGGGGTCAATCACAAAAATGCACGAAATTGAGTATTTGCCATACATCTTCATCATCAGAATCAACTATTTTCAAACCATTAAGTGCCATTTCATTATCAAGTGCCATTTTGCCCTAGATTACACAATCTTACCTGTTTGAAAACCCAGAACAAAAATTAGCATATGTGTTTTGTGTTAAGTTTAAGCCCCATTTTGTATTTTATTGTTTTTTGTATGTGCATAAAAGAGTGGATGCATGAAACTAGGGAGAAGGAGAGTGGATTCATGAAAACATTGAAGCATTTTTTCGTTGTTTGGTGATATTAATCATGTATGTATGATAGTTGCATATCAACACATTATTGTTTATTGTTTTTTTGGGTTGTCAATTATGATATTATTGTTTATTGTTTTTTGGGTTGTGAATTGTGGTGGTGGTTGAATACAGGGGACTGCACAATGCCAAGTTCTTCATCGCATCCGAATCAATGTCAATTGTCCGACGACTATGAAAGGGTCCGCTTTATAGGTTGGGATTTGTGGCAGGAATACGATATGCTCGAACGTGTCGAGGCATTCATGGAGCGTGAAACCGTAAATTCTGTTGAGAAGTACGATATTCTCCTTGAGAATGTTGCCCGGTCTTACCGTGATCCGAACACTGCCCCCATTCACACTAACCATGAAATGCCACTCGATCCGTACATGACTGTTGATTCAGTCAAGAGAAGGTTGTACGTAATCTCTTATGATTACTTGTACTTCCGTCTGTTTGTTTTCCGTACCAAAGGTGTGTTGTACAACTTCAGATTGCACGAAGCAACGATTGATCCATCAGTCTACTGGGATAATGGACTGGTTAGAGTTACATTTTTTTGCACATTCATTTGTACTATACTAATATCGGTGTTGATACTTAATTCATGCTTTGATTGTAGGAGTGTGAGCAGTTCGCTTGGTTTCGATTGAATGGGTTTCGATTGTATGACAAGTGCTGGGATGTGTTCCAGGTTAAGGGCCTCGACACCTATGCCCGTCCATACTCGGCAGTTGATCCATTCGTTCCTTTAGGGATTGACATACATGAGACATCCGACATCTGTCAATCCTACTACCAACCACTGAAGTCCTCATGATGCCAACAAATTTTAGGAAAGCATTGTCCGATGCCCCTTATTTCTGCCCTTCTTTTATGCTGCGCACTGTTCCCTTTTATTTTACAAACATTGTTCATTTTAATTGTCTTTTTCTGTTATAAGTACAAATGGTGATTGTGTGATGTTATATTTTGTATAACATTGTTCATTTTGATTTTCTTATTTTCCATATGTTCCTGTTAGTTGCATCAGATTGATGAATTCGTAGATACATAGACGAGACGACTAGGGTTGTAAATGAATCGAATAATTTTGCTCGATTCGGTATTCGTATTCGAATTTTGATATTCGTATTCGAAATTTTATGATTCGAATTCGAATACAAATATTTTTTTTGATTCGATTAATAACCGAATACAAATACAAAATTATGATATTCGATTCGATAAATATATTTTTAAATGTATATTTGTATCATGTCCTAAATATTATTTAAATTATTATTTTAAAAAATTTCTCCATAAATTTTCGAATCGAATAGTTTCAAGTCGAATCGAATAGTATCGAATACGAATCAATTTCAAATAGAATACTTGAAAAATAATTTTAAAAATATGTTTTAAAAATTCGAATCGAATAGTATCGAATAATCAATCGAATCGAATACCGAATCAAATTTATTATTCGAAAATTAAACGAATACGAATACGAATATTCGAATATTTTCACGAATCGAATACTGCAGTATTCGCTTCGATTCGTTTACAACCCTATAGACGACTATGAATGTCAAATACAACTTAAAAACAATAATTTCACACAAAGAGAAATGTATGTACTTGAATACTACACATTTTTTAAATGATGGTAATTATTCAAACAATTTATTGATCGTTATTATAACCGAATGATATTCAACCCCCTCGAATCGTATGAACTACGAAAAATACGTTGTGTCGCATACGTAGGCGGTTGACTTGTAGGCCATAAAATTCATAGACGATTCGACGTTTTATTGTGTTAAGCATTGTCCTCTTCGTTTTATTTGGTCCAATGAGTTTTAGCACTTATTGGATGCATTTGTTTGGTTCAAATTTGAGTATGAATTTTATTGCCTCAAATACAACCAAGTTTGTTCTCAAGGCATATAATTCATAGGCAAAATAAACGAATGACTAATCCAATATTTTTTGGACCAAATTTTTTTGTGAGAAATAAAGGAATGGTGCATTTTTTGGATCAAGGTTTTTGTGAGAAATAGCCCTTGGGTATTTAAAACCAAAGTTTTTGTGAGAAGTAAACGAAAGGTTTTTGTGAGAAGTAAACGAAAGGTTTTTGTGCCTTGGGTATTTAAAACCAAAATCAACCCATTTCTCTTATTTCTCACAAAACCAAAATCGCTCCTCTGCTCTCAAGCGATTCGGGCATCAAGGTTTGTCATACTCTTCCACAACCTCCATCTCCATCTCCGGCCCTCCCTCCCCTCTCTGTCTTTCTCCCCTCCCGCGACCTAAACAAACACCCAAAGTGGGATTTCGCGGGTCTGCGGTGATGGTGGTTTAGTATATTTGTTTTTAAGTTTATCACTTCTTTCGTTTCTCATTTATCACGCTCCTAATTTTTCAAGGATTCTAAAATTGTTGGGGTTTCGTCGCGGTGGAGGAACGGCGGATCTGTAAGGTTTTGACGATCGGCGACTATTTCCGGTGACAGAGGTTAGATTCCGTGTTTAAAATCTCACATTTATGCATTTTGGTGGTGTTAAGATTTCGATTAATATTGTTGGATTGTGTGAATGGAAGGAAATAAGGTTACTCTGTTTAAAATCTCACATTTATGCATTGTGGTTATCTTGCATGTGGATTACTCTGTTTTTTTAACCTGATCTTAAGGTTACTCTGTTTTTTAACCTATTTTTGGTTTGGTGGTGTTAAGTTTGGTGGTGTTAAGCATTGTGTTTATCTTGCATGTGGATTATTTGGTGGTGTTAAGTTTGGTGGTGTTAACCAGACAATGATGTTTAAGCATAGTGGTTATCTTGTATATGTTCTTCTCGAGTGCTTAAAAGCATATTGAATTACACATTTTATGTATACATGTGACCCATGAAAATTGTTTTATATGTGAGCTCTTCGTTACATAGTTTTGTTCTCTCTCTGCAAATTGGTAAATGATTTTTTTCTCTCTCTCCGCATTTTCCGTGTGTCTATTTCTATCTCTCACTTGCCCCCTTTCCCTCTTTCTCGTCCTCCCACAAATTCCCACCTCACCTCTTTCATTCTGGTAAATTCTTCATGTTCATGCATTTCTGGGAATTTCAATTAATTAATTGTGTAAATTTAGCCTAGGGATAGATTATTGTTTTGTTTGTGAACTAATTAATTAATAGGGTTGTTGAGATGTTTTTGTATTGAGCTGCAGGAGAGTCATGTTTGTTTTTCGCAAAAGAATCTGACTCGACTCTGTAATTAAAGGGCCCCTGGAGTTGGTGACTTTTGCGATTTTGTAAATACTATTCTATTCTATATGCTTCTAAGCATATAAAACAATTTTCATGGGTCACATGTATACATATTGAATTACACATTTTATGTATATATGTGAGCTCTTCGTTACATAGTTTTGTTCATTTAATCCATATTGAATGTAAGGTGTTTCGAATACAGTGGTCCGTAATGGCTAGTTCCAGTTCCGATGTCCACCCGAATGCATGCAAGCTTAGCGATGACTTTAGGACGCGCGCGTTTCGAGGCTGGACTCTTGAGGATGAATTCACACTGCTTGGAATTGTAGAGAACAGGTTGGAAAAACGAAACATCACCTCAGTTGAGAAGTATAACATTCTGGTTGATGATTTTTGTGATGTGGTACAATGAACTTTCGGAACCGAAAGAGACTGTTGCTGGTATCAAGAAAAAGTTGGACGACCTCTCTACTCGTTACCTTTACTTTCGCGTATTTGCATTTCGGACAAAAGGGGTGCTTTACAACTTCTGCCTTAACGACACGATGATTGATCCGGATGTGTATTAGAACAGTGGAGGAAAGGTTCGAGTTTCGTTTTTATTGCAGTGCATTTTGATTTTATTATACTGATGTTGGTGTTGGTGATCGTTTCATTATTTGATTGTAGGAGTTCGAGTGGAGCGCATGGTTTCGATTATATGGGTTTCCGTTGTACCATGTCTGTCATCGGGTCTTTGAGAAACATGGACTAGACAAGTACGCCTGTCCATATATTGTCGTGGAACCCTTCGTCCCTGCTGGCATTGAATACTCAGAGACAATTGATCGATACCAGGAGACCTATCGCCCAATACCGTGTCCGTGTGGTAAAGGGACTTACTAGACTTCTTTGAATCTATCTATGGGAACACTTTTTTTTTTAATGATGTTGGAATTTATCTGCTAGGTGCTTTGACCCTGAACTGATAATTTTTGTTGCACTTTTTGTACATTTTGAACTACGAATCTGTGGTATCCCTTATTTTGCAATGTTTATCTTTATCTGCAATGTTTAGACATCTGCATGAAACTTTGCAATGTATTGTTACTTGTTATGTTTATTCGAATTTGTTTTGCGTATTTTTTATTCCTATTGTTATGTTTCTTTGTAGTGTGAAATGTGTAATTCACCTTAGAAATTTATATTTTAATTTGTGACAATTGATGTGTGCAATCGTTCAATTTGTCATTAATATATAATCGAGCTTAAATAATAGTTACTATTTTGCCATTAATATATAATTATATTTATATTCAAGTAATCGAGTCGAGTTTCGAGCTCAACACTACTCGGCTCGACTGGGCTCGTTTACACCCCTAATGACACTATTCTTTGTGAGTTCACAGTATGTATTAATTAAATCAACACAATGCCTAAAAATGGTGTGTCATATGAAATGACAACACAATGTCTATAAAGTATATATATTCTCTTTCATGACAATTTCTTTGCAGAAGAATATATTCCATATTTTGGTCAAAAGTGTAATGAAAAGTGGGTTGAAGAATCCAACCCCTACTTTCGGCCACTTTGTCATGATATGCATGCATGGTTTGTAATTTACCCATTTGTTTGCATGCACACTTTGAGCAAACATGAAATGACAAGACACTAATGTGTCCTATTGGAAGACACATAGTACCTCTATATATAAAACTCGACTATCACCATAATATTCACATAACAAAACTTAAAAATAAGGCAAGGAAACAAGACAAGGGGAGTTAAAACATGAGTGGAGAAATATCTCTCAAGCAGGAAGATTTCATCTATGGTTTGGAATGGACGGCTAAAATGGATGGAGAGTTCTCTAAGGCGTTGTCCGACAATGTTCTAATGGGAATGTTCGATGCGAATGGAGACGACAACTTTGACGCAATAGATGGGGCTCGTTTTGTAGTGAACTTGTTGAACAAGACGTCATTTGCCTATGACTATTGTGCCCTACAAGTGGAGCGCCTACGTATGCGACACAACGTATTTTCATGGTTGATACGACTCCAGGGGGTTGAATATGATGAAGCTACAAACCTTGTCTGTGCCGATGACAACATGTGGTTTAATATAATTCGGGTATAAACTATTTACAAATTGTTTAAAGCACTACCATTATTTACAAATTGTTAAAAAATGTGTATTAATGTGTGCCTGTAATAGGTGAATCAGTTCGCACAAGCTTACCAAACGAATGGCGACCCTGCGTGGGAGTCACTAAAAGTTATATTTGGAGAACCGACAGATGATCATACTCACCTCGATGAATCTCCTACTCACTTTGTTGAGCATATTGAGCAGCTCGAGAAAGACGTTAAATGTGCGAGCAAAAAGGGCAAGGATATTGCTGGAAGAAGCAAAGGAAGTGGGGACACAAGCTCATTCAATCGCTTTTGGAAAGATCTTAGCAAATTCCGTGACGATTCAACTTCTGTTAACTCAAAACCTTCGGCATCTAACGAGGAATACATCTACTCTGACGGCACAAGTGGTACTCCGACCAAAGGTCCGCCGCCAAGTTGGGTGAACGCTTCACCATGGAAAAAATGAACTAATGTGTGAAACTATGTTTATTATGTACTTTATTATGTTTGTTATGTATTTCTCTTTGCGTGAAACTATTGTTTATGTTGAACGAATGTCATTCGTTTGTTATTATGATTGTTATGTATTGTTATTATGTTTGTTAAGTATTTCACTTTACGTGAAACTATTGTTTATGTTGAACGAATGCCATTCGTTTGTTATTATGATTGTTATGTATTGTTATTATGTTTGTTAAGTATTTCACTTTACGTGAAACTATTGTTTATGTTGAACGAATGCCATCCGATTGTTATTATGTTTGTTACGTATTTTTCTTTGCATGTTAAAACGTGTATTTAAGCTCGATTATATATTAATGACAAATTGAACGATTGCACACATCAATTGTCACAAATTAAAATATAAATTTCTAAGGTGAATTACACATTTCACACTACAAAGAAACATAACAATAGGAATAAAAAATTATAAAATCAAATGTATTTTGTTTTATATCAAATCCACTGTTGGTAAAATGGAATTGTGAAAGGAAAAAAATAATTTGCGTGGGGTATTTTGAGGAGGTTTAATTAAAACAATGTGTTTAATTGAATTTTGATTACTTAAATCAAATTGGGTTTGTTCACGATGGAGGTGCAATTGGCGCGGGATTTTTTTGTGCGCGCGGGAATTTTTTTGTGCGCGCGGGAAGTTGAAATCTATCGCGCGGTACACCTTCCCCAATGTTTTATTCATGTACATGTATACTCCTCATGTCTACTCCCTAAACATAACAAAGTCACAAGGAGAGCCCCAGCAAAGAGATTGTTCATACGTACAGGTATTTTGGAATATTGTTAATTAAAATTCATAGGTCAGTTTACGAATTTGGTTGAGTTTGTAACTAGTTTGAACTATTATTTGAGTTTATCTTTAATTGATGATTGTCATGTAGAGTCGTTTCTAGGTGTCGTTAAGTAAATGAGCATATAATCTTTCCAATTCATTCTACATTAAATGCCTACAATTTGTTCGACAAAATGCTTGTGAAGAATGATGCCCTTTTTTAATTGTCAGTTTGCTTGCTATCATAAAAAGTGATGTGAACTAATGCTCAAAGAAATAAATTTGCAGTTTTAGTGTTGTCATGAACTCAATTACGAGAGAAAACGAGCTTGTCTACATATTGCTAGAAGAAATAATGCAACAAATTATGTTTTTTACATTTTTGGTTGTTGAACTTATGAAAAATCGAACACAACAAACCGGTCGTCGAGTTGTTAGGTATAGTATGATAGAACGGATGCCTCATCAAATTAGAGAAATGAATAGGCTTGTAGGATGTATTGAGTCTGACTGCATTGAGAACCTACGTATGGATCGAAACATTTTTGGTCGATTGTGTTTACTTTTGAGGGATGTTGGAGGATTGAGATCGGGTAAAAGTGTTTCTATCGAGGAACAAGTCGCAATGTTTTTGGGTGTTTTAGCACACCACAAAAAAAACCGTGTTGTCAAATATAGATTCCGGCGGTCTGGTCAAACTGTATCTTATTACATTCATTTAGTGTTGACGGCTGTGCTTCAATTATATCTAATTGTACTCGTTAAGCCGACACCAGTTCCTGAGGACAGCAACAATCCTAGATGGAAATACTTCAAGGTATCTTCTACAATTTCTAAGCAAATGTCCTATAGGGGATTTGGATTGTCCGCACCTTAACTTTTATTTGTTTTGTCCTATTAAATAGGGTTGTCTAGGAGCTTTGGATGGTACGCTTATTAATGTGCGTGTCCCCGCCGCTGATAGGGGCAGCTACAGGACCCGTAAGGGTATAATTTCCACTAATGTGTTAGCAGTTTGTGACCGACATCTTAATTTCGTGTACGCCCTTCCTGGATGGGAAGGTTCAGCAGCTGATGCCCGTGTTTTAAGGGACTCCATTAATCGTAATAACGGGCTGAAGGTTCCTACAGGTATGACGAAATCAGATAATTTTTTACAAGTAATGCCCTTTTTTATTTGGTTATGAAAATAACATCGTGTTGTATTATAGGAAATTACTATTTATGCGACAATGGATATGCAAATAGCCCTGGCTTTTTGACTCCGTATAAGAATGTTCGCTATCAATTAGACGAGTGGGGTGAAAATGCGTCACAACCAGTTGACTACAAAGAACACTTCAATATGCATCACACTCGAGCTCGAAATGTAATTGAACGTGCGTTTGGAGTGTTGAAGATGCGGTGGGGTATTTTGAGGAGTGCTTCGTATTATCCTATTAGTATTCAGAATCGATTGATCATGGCATGTTTTTTGCTCCACAACTTCATTCGGAGAGAAATGATCATTGATCCTATGGAGGAGCAGCTAGAGGCCGAAGAATATGAGAATGAGCAGATTGGGGACGAGCCGACTGAATTCATAGATACAATCCAACCAACTCCCGAATGGACAAACTATAGGAACGAGCTAGCCCAACAGATGTGGGCAGATTTCAATGACGGGCCTAGTGCTAATTAAGTTGATGCTCTTATGTTTGTTATTAGTGTGTATTGTGTTTTAATTTGTGGATGTTGTGTGAGACATGGAAATGAAACTAATTAAGTCCTTTTGGAATTTAGTATTCATTGTAATCATTTAAAAGTCATTTTCCAATGGAGTGTTGATATTTTTATT
Source organism: Galeopsis tetrahit (assembly GCA_963675135.1). NCBI lineage: Eukaryota > Viridiplantae > Streptophyta > Magnoliopsida > Lamiales > Lamiaceae > Galeopsis > Galeopsis tetrahit. The sequence continues at coordinate 67,883,515 of OY776122.1, read as the reverse complement.
ACATGCCAAATTAAGCATGAAATATTGTGATACTAATTATTTTTTAAATGAAGTTCATGTCACAGCAATTGACCATGGAAGTGGAACAACCCACCGTGAATCGTTGGAGAGGCTCATAAAAAAAACCACCCGGTGGTCATAGACGAGTATGGAGTTCGAGTGAGGAAGAAGTGTTACTTGCAGCACTGAGGGAACTTGTTCAGACGGGATGGAAGAGTGACAACGGATTTCGTACGGGCTATTTGAACAAGCTGGAGGACGCGTTGAAAAAAGACAATCCACTAACTGATTTGAAGATCAACCCCAACATCAACTCCAAATTAACAATGTGGAAGAAAACATATTCTTCATTGGCCACAACTCGTGACACGTCGGGGGTTGGATGGAACTCGACTACAAACACGCTTGACGTCACAGATGAACAATGGGAGGACATTGTACGAGTAAGTACGGCTGTTTTTTTTTTTTTTTTTTTTTTTGTAATTATTATTATTGTAATTATTCTTATTATTGAGTTAATTTATAATTGATGTTAATTATAACCACTTAACTACTTCCCACGACATGAAGTGTAGAAGTAATTGTTCATTCTTAATGATCTTCCAATGGCATAATATCTAAGAATCCTTCTAATATTTGAGAAATTAGTTGGTTCTTGCAATAGACCAAAGAATCTTGTAGCTGTCTTTCAGTATAAGTTGTCCAACTGTCTAAGAAAATAGGAACTATTCATGGAACACTTGGAATTTGACAATGGGTAATTTCGGATTCGTAAAATAGTATTGAGATATCTGCTGGCCCCTGGTAAATATGAAATAGCAGAAATTGGTGATTTTGGATCAGGAAAATATTTAGATATTAGTAGTTGGCATGTAGCATTTTTAAAATCCATTATACGCCACCACACCTATGTAGAAGGATCTAAGTGGGTCATTTGTGTACAATTTCGTATATATTATGTTTGGATTCTTCTGTTATGTTTCTTCTGTTATTCTGCACGGTCTTATGATTACTTGTACTGCATTTCCCGATATGAGTCTTATCTTCTAAGTGGGAAACATATGTACTACTTTTAAAAATTATCTTTTTGGGTTTATGTAGAAGGATCCGAGCATGCGGAATATGCGACACATGCAGTGGCATATGTTTCCCCAATGGCTAGAGGTTTTCGGAACGGATCGAGCTAAAGGTCGTGTGGCCGAAGACATTCCTGATGCAGCACAATTTATGTGAAACAAGTACCAGCCGCGAGCACGATAAAGTGTTCCTGAGTCTAATGGCGACAACTATGTCAACCGCAATGAACAAACTGGATCTCCACACAATGGCTCTCGAGGGGACGATGGAATCGATGAAAATAGTACTGCATTCACCCAACAAGTTAACGAGCGTACGACAAACGGTACCAAGAAAAGAAAGCACAAGGTGATTTCAACTGACCCGGCTTTGATGGAAGTTATTACTGACTTCTATCGTTCAACTGGCGACCGGATCCAGACAATTGCAGAAAAAATGGGGTACGACCATGATTTGGGCTTAAAGAGGAACCGGATATTTGGACTTCTTGAAAATGTTACGGGATTAACAATGACAGAGAAGTTCGACCTCGCCGAGATCATCGGATCAAAGGTTGAAATCTTGGAAGTTTTCATGGGGCTCCCGGACGAGGCACGTGCTTTGTATGCATATCATCAGTGGGCAAAAGCTAAAGGACAGTGATGTTGGTGTGTATATATTTATTTTGCTAATTATGTAGGTATTATCTAATCAAGCAGTATGTGGCCCCTTTTGCTAATGATGTTGGTTTTTTTGCTAATATGTATTTTGATAAACTACATCAAACTCATCCCCTTATATACTAATAGGGAGTTTAAATTGATGATGTGTCATTTTGTGGTTAAATTGGCTTATGTGTCATTTTGTGGTTGATTTGACTTATGTGTCATAATTTAATGAAGTTGTTAATTTTAAAAAGTATGATGTGTAATTAAGTTATTGGTTGAGTAAGATATGATTAATAAACTCTTTCCAAATATTATATTCTTATTATTTTAACATTGACTAATTAAATTATATTTTATTTTATTTACTTAACTTTATTTTAGTATTCATTTTATTCTTTAGTTTAATTTATTTTAGAACTATTTAATGTTTTTCTGAGTAAAATACAATCTAAAATTTATTTTTATTGGGGTGTACAATTCTTTATTTAATTAGTTATTCAATTGTATTTTATAATTAATTTTATCTTATATTTCAAGTAATTTTTTCTGCAATTATTTTAAATTTATTATAAGTTTAATTAATTTAAAAAATAGAGCTCGAAAATATATATGTAAAACTTATTATATAATTTTATACATAATATTTATTATATAAATAATTATATTATTTTACAAGATTACCAAATTTGTTATATATACATAATACACTACTTCTATAGTATATAATTCCCTTATATACTAATAGGGAGTTTAAATTGATGATGTGTCATTTTGTGGTTAATTTGGCTTATGTGTCATTTTGTGGTTGATTTGGCTTATGTGTCATAATTTAATGAAGTTGTTAATTTTAAAAAGTATGATGTGTAATTAAGTTATTGGTTGAGTAAGATATGATTAATAAACTCTTTCCAAATATTATATTCTTATTATTTTAACATTGACTAATTAAATTATATTATATTTTATTTACTTAACTTTATTTTAGTATTCATTTTATTCTTTAGTTTAATTTATTTTAGAACTATTTAATGTTTTTCTGAGTAAAATACAATTTAAAATTTATTTTTATTGGGGTGTACAATTCTTTATTTAATTAGTTATTCAATTGTATTTTATAATTACTTTTATCTTATATTTCAAGTAATTTTTTCTGCAATTATTTTAAATTTATTATAAGTTTAATGCATTTAAAAAATAGAGCTCGAAAATATATATGTAAAACTTATTATATAATTTTAAACATAATATTTATTATATAAATAATTATATTATTTTACAAGATTACCAAATTTGTTATATATACATAATACACTACTTCTATAGTATATAATCCTCTTATATACTAATAGGGAGTTTAAATTGATGATGTGTCATTTTGTGGTTAATTTGGCTTATGTGTTATTTTGTGGTTGATTTGGCTTATGTGTCATAATTTAATGAAGTTGTTAATTTTAAAAAGAGGTAATTGCAAATTAAATCACGACCTTTCGCTCATTTGCAATCTAATCTAAACCTTAAAAGAATTGCAAATAAATTACAAACTTTAAATATTATTGCAAATTAGACTTCTTATAAGTTTACTTTGTCCCTAAATCATAACTTTTGATATTTGGTTTGATTGAAAAACAATATTGTTTTATTAAGGTGCTGTTATGTCATTAAGAAGTCTAAATTATGTTAGATTCGAACACAATTAAAATTGTCAAAAAGACTAAATTGCAACTATATTTAAAGTTTGTGATTTATTTGCAATTACCTTAAAGTTTAGATTAGATTGCAAATGAGGAAATGGTTATGATTTAATTTGCAATTAACTAAAATATTTATTTATTTAATTGTGTAATGGTTGATATTGAAGGTTTACTTACAATTTATTAAGAGTTATTTCAATATTATTTGAATTGTTTGTTTCCGAACTTTTATAATTTTTTTAAAAGTTATTTTTATATTTATTAAATGTAAGGTGTTGTGGTTGATATTGAAGGTTGACTTACAATTTATTAAGAGATATTTTAATATTACTTAAATTGTTTGTTTTCGAAATTTTATAATTTTTTTTTAAAGTTGTTTTCATATTTATTAAATTTCAATGTCACATTTCGTTTGATTCTCACAATTTTTTTTAGAAATTTACTTTATAAAATTAACTAACATAACATGCGTGTAATTATTTTGTATAATTCAAAATATTATGTTCATTAAACTTTTATATTATAATACAACGTTATAATAAATATAATTAAAAAAAATGTTAAAGTTTTTTTAACAAAATAATGAAAAATTAAATTAAGTAAATAAATAAAAATTTATTATTAAATATTTAAAAATATATTAAAATTCCGTGTAATACACGGGTTCTACACTAGTTTTAATATATTTTGATGTTCCTTTTTGCTAATGTTTTATTTGTCCAGTAGATGGTGGTTTAATGAGGTTGGGGTGTTTGATAACCTGTATTTTCCTAAGTAATGTCACATATGCCAAGTATTTGAAAAATCATTCCCACACTTGAACATCATCGTTCGTGACACTACTTTGAACATCCTTTATACGCACCATATGTACTACTTTTAAAATTAATTCTACGCATATATAACAATATTATAGCCCGTACACAAATATCACAAAAGAGTACCAAGCCACACCATGTCTTATACGCATGGTATATTGAAACTACGGCTTGGCAACAAAGACACGACACACATTACCAACGTAGATAACATAACATAACATAACATATTAACATCAAAACAAAAGAGTCAACCTTTAATCAGTACCGATGGTTATCACTTGGTCTTATACGGGCTAGAAGAGGCGGTAGAGCTTGCTTCCTTTTTTATGGTGATTGCAAGAACTTTGGACTTGTCCTCCAAAAGTGGATATGGAGACTCGTTTGCGGATAGTGGCTTCTTTCCCTTAGTTGTCACGCTTTCAGTTGGATTGTAGACGTTTTTGCTTTCGGCACTCACAACCACACGGGATGGGCTACCATTAGTTGCACCGAATAACATACGACGTGGTGGCTTACGACCAGTTAGGCTAGGGGACTCGACCTCGTCTTCGTCATCCGAATCTGGAATGACGAAAGGTGCAGTTGCACTGTTGGGTAAACCAATGACGACCCCTTTAGAACTAATAGTGATAACGTTGTTAGGATAGCCGTCATCACCAAATAACTCTTGCAAGCAGTCGAACATTGCGTCACCCTTGTGATAAAATGCCTTTGCAAACTCATTTCCCTACGTCGTCATAAGAAGAGAATAAAACATCAAAATAAACGTCATAAGACATCGGAGTGCCGACACTATAGCAATCGTAGTATCCATCAAAACAACACTTGAAGCCTACTGTAAGTATTAATAAAATTATCAGTTTATCCACTAAAATGCATTAGAACGTAGGTATTTAGAAACATATAGCGTATACCTTCGTCGCATGCTCAACAAAAAAATAAGTTACTAACAAAAAAAAAAGAGAAGTTATTAGATGATCGGAAAAAATGCGATGTTACGTATACCTCGAATATTGGTACCCATGATGGCACGTACACATGATTGATCGTGCGATCCCAACGGACACCTACGACATCGAGCAACGATTTGAAGTCCGTATAGCGCTTCTTCAACAAGTTTATTAGAGCAAGGACCTCTTCCCAAGAGAACATTTTTCCCAACATGACGTTGACGAACTCATGAGCGTTCACGATGCAACCGACGTTATCAGAGCGCACGTCCCATTCTCCACTCTTCTTGAAACTCACAAGTACACGGATGAAGACGTTGACGGTATCCTCGGTCCACTGACCGACGTAAAAATACGCAGCCTGTGGAGGAATTTTCTCAAAGCTTATCTTGCCTTTGTTGTTCATGTTTGTTGGGTTGATGGTGTTTGTTTGAGAAACTTCTAGTTGATGTCATGGTTATTTATAGACAAACGAATACATTGCACTACCGAAATTGTCATTTATGCCTTGCACCTACCGAAATCATCTTCATTAAAACCAACCACCTACCTCAATTGTCTTCCTTAATTTGACGGCAATTCTCAATCTTCTAACATCAAAATCAAATCTTTTGAGTTATTGGAGATGTGGGCAGATTAACATCAAAGACAATTAGGTGAGTGGGTAGCATTAAATATACTGCATACAAATTTATTAGAAGCTTTACAAATTTTTAAAGCATACAAGCTAGGAATAGACAATCGTCTCTATAGAAATTTAAAGCATACAAATTTACTATGATGTAAACTAAAATATTCGTATGACACAATTTATTTTACTAAATCACATTGCATTAATAAAAAACCACAACATATGAAAAGTATGGATATACGAACACCATACTAGTTTCGTCTCGTTGCATTACAAATATAAAATAGGAATTAAGGACGACAATACAAGTTGAGTCCAACAACGAATCCTAACATAAAGAAGGTTGAAGCGGCAAAGATAACTAGCAACACAATCGTACACCATACGATTACACGATGTTGTGGATGAATCGTGATGTTGTTGAGTTCCCTAACATTTAGGTTTTCACCGTCGTTTGTTGGTGGGCTGCATAAGCTTCGATGACGTATATTATTGGGCGAGGCATGAACAAGCTTGATATGTGAACCCGCGACGCTCGTCAAGTCACAAGGTGTGTTAGATGACTGGCTAACATTGGTAGGCAGCGTGGTGGATTGTGTATTACGAGCGAATTCATCACACCAAATAAAACTACCCGAGTGTTTGCCGTCTAAAGGGCATTTAAAGTAATCTCTCATAGGATTCTTCGCAAAATCACTCGATCGGCGCAGATTCATCTTGCCGGCTCCACATAAGCAATCAGGGAGTAGTATGTTTTGATTTGAAGACGACATAATGTAACTGCACAAAACAAGACCAAATATTGAAAGGCAACATCATCTGCAATTTTTGTCAAGTGTATCTACACAACAAGTTCCCACTAAAAAAAACACAGTTAACAAAGAACCAAGAAGCAACCTTGCCTAGCCATTACACTTCTAAGAAAGGTCATTATATATGCTAACAAAGAATCACGAATGCTAACAAAAACCACTATATATATGCTAACAAAAGAATCGAGAATCAAGGGCATTATATATTATTCCAACAAGAAGTCCACTCTCTCTCTTCCACAACATAAAAACAGGGGCTATGGATATTAGAAGAACAAGATTATTCATTGAAATACAAGAAATGAAGTGTAAATTCCAGGTTGCAAATATTGTATCTCCTCAGCAATTAGAATCTAAAAGGCATATGATTTTTGGAATAAACATGCATCTTCGTCGCACAAATACGCAAAACAAATTCGCACAATAAATTAGAACCAAATAGAACCAAGATGCAGAAAAACTATTCCCATCACCTTTGTTATATAAAAAAGAAGCATCTAATCTGTACATAGAAAGCTAACAAGAACTGAAATTTGTAAGTGACTAATCATACAAATAGGAAGGCCACAGCCACAGCATGGGATGCAGTTAGAGAGGATTATTTTACTTTTACTTTTAAATTTCAAGGAATTTTCTAACTTTACATTGTTCTCCATTCAGTTAACATATGCTTCTCCTAAAATGGCTGACATTCTTCACAAAGAGATACTCTTTGAGTAACACCATGTAAATATTTCGATTTCATCATCAGAAGTACATCTACTTTCCATAAACAAAGCACATGATTTCTGTCATATTTGCAATTTCTGTCATCTCCTCAGCAATTAGAATCTAAAAAGGCATATGGTCATACAAACCTACATCTTCCAATCCTGAATCGCACAAATACGCACAATAAATTGCAATAAACATGCATCTTCTTCGCACAAATACGCAAAACAAATTCGAATAAACATAATATCACAGTGGGTTTTGAGAATCTCAAAGAACTCACATCGAAGACGACCACCTTCGATTCCCAGTACAGTTGTCGCCGTTGAAGACGCCCCACCTTCTGCCCGTTGAAGACGCCCAACCTCGATTCCAGATACGGTTGCTAACGTTGAAGACGCCAACCTTCGAATCCGATGTCGAAGACGCCCTCGTGTCCTTTTTTCACCTTGTGGCCGTTGAAGAAGCCACCGTCGATCTCTCCCCCTTGTTGTCGGTGACGATTCACACAGAAGAAGGAAACAATGGCCATTACGCGAAACAATTTTTTTATGTAGGGTTTTTTGGGTTAATAAGAGGGCATCTCGTGTCATTTTGCAAATATTAAGAGGGCAAAATAGTAAATCACTCATAAACTTTAAATTATAACCCACCTCTTATCTAACACACCAAACACTAAATTACATTTTAAAAAAATCACTATCTTACCTAATCTATCTAAAATTCCCTATCTTACATCTATTTTATCTAAACAATCTTTTGCACCAAACGGGGCCTAAGTATAATTATCAATCTCTATAGATATAGAGACCTTGCTCATCACTATTGCAATTTATTTAGATAATGTTTGATAGATAAAATTAAAAGTAGATTAACTTTATCCCAACTTTTATACTCCCTCCGTCCCGCTATAAACTTTCTTTTTCTTTTGAGTGTTTTGATTAAAAAATATAATAAAATAATAGATAAAGTATAAGTGATATGATGGTGAGAGAGAAAATAATAGATGGGTATTAGATGAAGTATGATAAAATAATAGATAAAATAGAAGTGATGTGATGGTGAGAGAGAAAATAATATGGCAAAAATGAAATGAGAAACTTATAGTGGGACATCCATAAAATGAAAGTGGGAAACTTATAGTGGGACGGAGGGAGTATATTATTTCATAGTTAAGATTAAAAACTTTTATATATTATTTCATAGTTAAGATTAAAAATGTATTAGGCTTTAAAATATGTACAATTTAGATAGCATCATACACTTGATTTTTATTATTTGTTGGTTGCTCACTTAGGGGCGGACCCAAAACCATGCCCAGACCTTGGTTGCGTACTTGCGCCCCTCCCACACATCCATCTACCTTATTAAAATTTAATATTTTTTAACAAAATAAGTAAAATTAATATTTTCTCAGACATTTTTTCTTGTGCATAATTATTAATTATATGATGTTTTAAATTTTTACAATATTTATTTCAATTATGCCCCCTTTAACTTTGAAAAGAATTGAAATTTAATGTGTATTTTAGAATGAAATTAATGTAATTAAAAACTTTATTTATTATCTAAAGGTATATTTGTCAAAACATACATTTTCTTAATTCTAATAAATTAATCTAAAACATCATATAGAAAAACGGAGGGAGTAATTGATTATCATAATAAATCATTTTAGGTGTGGGTTGATTGTAAAGTTGTTTTAAAATAAATTTTGTAGTGCACTTTTGATACTTATATATAAAATCGATTGTTTTGTATGTATTTTAATTGAAAAGGTGATCTTAAAATAATTATATCCCCTTATATACTAATAGGGAGTTTAAATTGATGATGTGTTGGTTAATTTGGCTTATGTGTTATTTTGTGGTTAATTTAAGAAAGTTGTTAATTTTCAAAAGTATGATGTGTAATTAAGTTATTGGTTGAGTAAGATATGATCCATAAACTATATCAAAATATTATATTCCTATTAACTATTGAATTTTCTTCCTAATTATTTATTTATTTAAGTTGTTGTGGATGATATATATGAAATGTTGAAAATTTTATTATATTAATATTGATTAATTAAATTAATTTTTATTTACTTAACTTTATTGTAGTATTCATTTTATTCTTTAGCTTTATTTATTTGTAAATGATTTAATGTACTTTTGAGTAAAATACAATCTAAAATGTATTTTTATTGGTGTGTATTGAATTTTATTTTATAATTACTTTTATCTTATATCTCAGTTAAATTGTTTCTGTAATTTTTATTTTAAATTTATAAGTTTAATGTATTTGAAAAATAAAGCTTGAAAATATATATGTAAAACTTATTATATAATTTTGTACATATTTATTATATAAATAATTATATTATTTTACAAGATTAACAAATTTGTTATATATACATAATACACTACTCCTATAATATAGAATCCTTTATATACTAATAGGGAGTTTAAATTGATGATGTGTCATCTTGTGGTTAATTTGGCTTATGTGTCATCTTGTGGTTAATTTGGCTTATGTGTCATAATTTAAGGAGGTTGTTAATTTTAAAAAGTATGACTTGTAATTGCAAATTAAATCACCACCTTTCGAACATTTGCAATCTAATCTAAACCTTAAAATAATTGCAAATAAATCATCAAATTTAAATATTATTGCAAATTAGACTTCTTAGAAGTCTACTTTGTCCCTAAATCATATCTTATGATATTTGGTTTGATTAAAAAATAATATTATTTTATTAAGGTGTTGTTATGTCATTAAAAACTCTAAATTATGTTAGATTCGAACAAAATTGAAATTGTCAAAAAGACTAAATTGCAACAATATTTAAATTATGTGATTTATTTGTAATTACCTTAAAGTTTATATTAAATTGCAAATGAGGAAAATATTGTGATTTAATTAGCAATTAACCAAAATATTTATTTATTTAAGGTGTTGTGGTTGATATTGGAGGGTGACTTACAATTTATTAAGAGTTGTTTTATTATTACTTAAATTATTTTATTTTTTTGAAATTTTATAATTTTTTTAAAAGTTTTTTTCATATTTATTAAATATTTAAAATTAAACGTCTCATTTCGTCTGTTTCTCACACATTTTATTTGGAATTTATTTTATAAAATTATTTAATTATTTATAATATAAATATTTATTTTATTAACTTTCCGCTTAATACGCGGGTGTTAATCTAGTTTTACATATTTAGTACTATTATTGATAAAAATGAGTTACCTTTGGTATTATTTTAAAAACATTTTGCAATTAATTCATATAGTTGTATTACATAAATTAAAAAAAAAAACTTAGACCCTTAAAAAAGAATTGATGAAGATCGAAAATATAATTGTAGTTTAATTTGTTAATTACTTTAATTTTATATCACATTAACTTAACATCATCATTTTTTATATATTTGTGCCTCCAACCTAGAATCCTGGGTGCACACCTGTTCATTCCCTCTATTTTAACTATGTGTACATAAATACAATTTTTTTTAACCTTTATACATATATATTTGTGATTATAGTTATATGGAGTAGTATTTATAATAGGATGAATCGACCAACTATTAAAATGCAGCTTTCGTTCATCATAATTAATTATGCTTGAAAATTAAATTACCATCTCGTTTAGACTTATGTAATTGTATTTTCATTACATGGAACTTTTTTATGATTCAACAAATTTAGAACATATTACTAATAGTATTGAACAAACAAATTACTGGTAAAACAACTAAATTACTAGTCTATATTTATGTTGAGTTTGGCTTAATTAAAACAAAACACTAGTCAAATAAATTAGTAGTGATCATTTTCATTTATATTAATTATGTTTGACTTGTCTTTCATAGATTCACCCAATCTGATCCGAAATTGGATTCGGACGGCCATTCGCTGTGGATGAATTTTTTTTATTTTTTAAAACTAATTTTCTAATTCACCCTTTTTTATTTAGTGATGATAATAATTATAATAATCCCATCCCATGTAGTCCTTTTCGAAAGGCCTAATTACAATCAATTAAAAGATTACAATCAATTAAAAGATTTGGCAAGACATCATCAGGTCTTGAAACTCTTGTTTTTCAAAGTTTATATTAAAAATGTTTTATTCCAAATTATTTACCTAACATTTGTGAATATATATCTAGATTTATTAAACCATAACAACAACACTTATAAATTTACTATCACGTTTTTTAATATAATTAATTTTCTCCCTTTATACTTTAATATATTTAAATCATTACTCACATGTTCAATGATTACAATCACATTCAACAACAATATAATATTACAAACACATTGATACAGTTTTATGTAGAGGTGAGTCACAACATACTCAAAATTAGGGTTGGCAATGGGACAGGTATAGAACGGGTATGGCCTGTCCCAGGACCCGCCCCACCAAAATAATCTAGACCCGTTACCCGCCTCGCCCCACCTCAATACCCGTCTAAATCCTGTCCCGTTCCATTCCACGAACCCGGCGGGTAAACACGCCCCGACATCACTAATCTGTACTTTTTTTTTTTTTTTTTGTAAAAATCAATATTTTATTTATATGCAATTTGCTAATTACAAATGTTACAACATTATCAAAAGTAGACAAAATCAGCAAAAAATGGATTCCTCCAAGTAGCCAATCTGCTCCCCATATCCACCAGTCACTCCATGAATGTCATTAAATCCTTACTTTTAAACTACAGAAGAAAATAATATATATATATATATATATACAATATTCTATACGGGTCGAGGTCGGGTATATATAAAACCATTACTCGTCTTAAATCCGGCGGATATTATTTGACCGAATATTTACCTGACCCGGGACCCGTTTAACCAGGTATTTACCCGTTCCGTGTAGGCCGATTTTATGCTGGTCTAAGTTTTTACCCGTCCCATTGCCATCCCTGTTCAAAATCTCTAACAAACACAATTTAATATTTATCAAGATTTCAAAATTCCTTAAATTTTATAAATAAATCTTTGAAAGCCCCTTTAAACCGAAAACATACATCACCTTGTTGTTTTTTAGGTAAAGCCGGCAAATTGAGCTAACCTAATGGGCCAGCCTAAATTCTTCTAAAAAAATGTTGGATTGGGGCAAGGAAACATCACATTCTGGCCCTAACCATGTGGGCCGTGAGTTAAATGGGATCGACCAGCCCATCGACCCGTCACATATAATTTTTTTTATTTTTAAAAGTGTATAATAAAATGCATTATATATTTAAAAATGTTGAAAATGCAGATAGTAATACAGATTTGTAAAATTAAACAAATAAATATGAATATATGTGCATACAGTATATACAACATATAAATAATTTTAAAAATAATCTTACATTCCTACAATTTTATACTCCCTCCGTCCCTACTTGAACTTGAAGGCACATTTTACCATTTTGGGCGTCCCATACTTGAAGGCACATTACCTAAAATAGCAAAAACACTTTTAAACACTCCCCTTAAAACATCACAATATTACAACAAATGTCACTACTTTATTACACTAAAAAGTAACTTTATTACTATTTATAAAGTTGAAAAGACTTTACTACCCCCACTTTATCTTACACAATATTAATAAACAATTCATTCATTAAAACTCGTGCCCAATTGGTTTGAGCCTTCAAGTATGGGACGGAGGGAGTATCGTGTTTTATTATTTAAATATCTGTTTTTGTAATTTCATCTTATGATTCATATTTTTCTAAATGATTTTGTGTCAGTTAGGTCTGAAACAAAAAAAGAGAAAATCTATATTTTTCTTGAGATATAATATTTGGATAAATTATTGTTAGAGTCATTTCACTAAGACATTTATCTAATTGGGAATAGGTTATTATTTTTTATCTATTAGAGTCAAATTAACACCTAATAAGACATATTTTCCCTTTACCCATTTAAATTATTTGAAATTAATAAATATTAGACAGATTTACATCAAATCGTTTGAATTAATGCATATCCCCGTAAAACGCGATATTATATCACTTTCCATTATTCAAATGTTCATAAAATTAAATCAATTCGAATTAATTAGCTGACTTTGTGTAGCTGAAGGATTACTTTCCCAAAATAAATAAATGTATAAAATCGGCATTTTATGATCCAGAATTAAATTACAACAAAAATACTTATAACACAATTAAAACACAAAAAGACTAAATAAGCGTGCCACAGTGGATGCAGTTTCTGGTTATTTGAATATGCATACATATATGAAAATAGATTATGAAGTTTAATATGAACAGTGAAATGAATTTTGGTATGTAGAAATGGGTCATAATAAAATTATGAGTTTATAAGCTTAGAAAAAGGTTCATACATGGATATGCATATTAATATGCACGGAAAACGGGGTACATGCATTTTACATATGTGCATATGTGAAATGCACTATACGATATGCATGTATACATGCATACGGTAATGTGCATATCTAATTAGGGGTGACAATTTTCGACACGACACGATAGCACGATACGAATCCGACACGAAAATTGCGGATTAGTGTTTGACCTTATCGGGTTCGTGTCGTTATAGGGTCGACCTGATAACGACACGAAAATTTCGTGTCGGGTTCGTGTCAACCCGTTAAGCACGATAAAATTAACAGGTAACCCATTAACCTGTTAACAACCCGTTAACCTGTTATTTACCTGATAAATATTTATATAAATATAATATTTTTATATATTTAATACAATTTTAAATTGATTTATTTTCTTACCGTGTCGTTATCGTGTTGTTATCGTGTTACGTGTCGTTATCGTGTCGTGTCACGTCGACACAAAAATTATCGTGTCGTTATCGTGTCGTGTCGTGTCGACACGAAAATTATCGTGTTCGTGTCGTGTCGACACAGATCCTTATCGTGTCGTGTTCGTGTTTGGCCTTATCGTGTCGTGTCACTATCGTGTCGACACGATAGCACGATTTGCCAGCCCTATATCTAATGTTCACCTCCATGTCAAACTGATGTATCCATGAAACTTCTCATTTTTTCGCCTAATCCCCGAGTACTAAGTTTCACCCTAAAGACGTAATAATTAGGGTGATTCTTGCTCAGAAAAATACTAACCGGTAATTCTTTCAACGTCGGGTTGCACCTCCCAGTTTTCAGCGAATAAAAGATGAAAGGAATCACTTCTTCAGTCACGAACACAAAAATGAAACTCACACGAGCAACATCCAACAATAGACTGAGATTGCAGGACAAAAATTCTCAGAAATTCCAACAAAGAATATTGAGGAACACCAGCTTTTCTGGTGTTAACACTTGCAGATTTCGCAGATTCGTGTTCTGCCCAATTTGCAGAAATTGATCCTCAATTAACACGAACAAACTCCTACAAAAACCGTGACTGCAGATCTGAATTCTTCCAAGCGAAGATTAACAATTCCAGCAGTGAACGTTCACCAATGGACTCTAGAAACTCCAGTTTTAATGGCGTGAACAGTGGCCGAATTCGCACCAATCGCATCAACAATGGCAGATTTCGAACAAAACTCATCAACGATGGCAGATTTCGAAAAAGCTCATCAACAATGGCAGAAATTAGGACTAACCGTTTGTGATTTTTCCCAAATCGCATTAATGGCAGCATAGATTGAATCGTTTCTGCAGCCCAGCAACACAATGGTGAATTCTCATTCGTTCCTCCCAAAATGCATCGATGTCTTCTTCCCAATTGCAGCGATTCCAAAATATTGTAACCGCTCCTTCAGCCCAAAAACCGATGATGACATTCACCCACGATCTTCCAAACAAAAACAGCTTCGCGCTTTCACCAATTTGCAGAGATTGAATTAAATCGTAATCGCCTCCTCAGCCCAGAAACCGATGATGGAGATGAATTTTAAGAATTCGATTTGGGAAAGTCAAGAATTTGTCAAGTTATGCCTATAACTCCTCCCGAATTAATTGGGTGACCATAATTATGAATTTAAAATTTGAATTAAATGTTCAAATATAGAAATTAAGGAGGTATATGAATATTAAAGGTATTTAAGGGTTTTTGACACTAATTTGACCCTATTAGAAAATTTTAAAAGTTGTAGATTTTACTTACTTAATACTCTATAGAAATGACTATATTAGGGAATATTCTCATAATATTTTAGTGTGGAATAGTCTTGTTTTAAAAATAGAGACGTAATGTTGATAAAAAATACACTAATCTTCCCGCTTCCTCCTTCCTCACATTTGAAGGGAGCAACAATATCTTGAGTTTTAAATTATAATCTCTTGTACTCCCTCCCTTCGTTCCATAATCACTTTTTTTTTTATTGAAATATCCCAAAATCACTTATACACTTTTAATATAAAAATATCCCACAAAATTAATAATCTCACAACATCATTTTATATTTAAAATTTACACTCCTTTTTTACATACATTTACTTTACACCCAAGGTAAAAAATATTGATATCGGTGGAAATATAGAGACCTTAAATTTTTAAAAATATCAATATCGGTACATTTTAAAAATTGTGAAAATTTAATAACTAATTTTTAATACATAAATTCAACAAAACAATTTAAATACATTTACATCTATGATAAATTTATATAAAATATAGCATACAATGTTATTTCATATGATATTTTTTTAAATTTATCGACATTTCTCGATTTTTTCCGATATTTTACCGATATTATTATTGTATATAGATTTTTATCGACATTTTCAATTTTTTTTATAAATATCGTGAAAATATCATTTTTTCCCAATATCGATATCGGTGATTGCGAAAAATGGATATATCGAGGATATATCGGAGAAATTTTCGTCCATGTTTACATCTCACCAAAATCCACTTCACACTCTAACAAAATCATCTAAAATATTGTCATTTATCTTACATAATCAACCATTAAATCTCATTTTCTTAAAAAAAATAGTCGATTAAATTATGCAAGTTATTTCGAAAAGAATAATAATCTTGTACACTAGTACAAAAAAAAAAAAAAAAAGTAACCCCGTATAGAACAAACACTGTATTTATAATACATAATACATCAAGGTTGCGTTTAGTTGGAGGGATTTGATTTGAGGATGTATTTCAAATGACATGGTTTTAGTGAGAATTTGAAATCTCTCAATTTTAACTAAAAAAATGTGTTGACATAAATATAAGTATTTGAAATCCATTCATAATCCCAAACATGTAAAATGGATTTGAATTGTGACCCAAATCCACCGAGGCAAACGCAACCCAAGAGTTTGAAATTCCAATGTTGGATGCAGGGAATAAAAAAAATAATGCCCTAAAAAATCGGAGAACATAATGTGTATATTTCAGCAAGACATGTAGCATCCATAAAACATTGTTAATGCCCTAAAATAGGGTCTAATTTAATTACACGCAAAACCTACAGAATCCACATTCTTTAACCCAAACGAAGAGTTCAATTCATCCCTAAACCAAAAGAGGACCATAATAAGCCTAATTTAGAAATAAAAGCAGTACTTAATTAACTACATAATCGAACAGCCACTGATGTTGTCGTCACTGAACACGTGAGTCGCACGACTCGCACCACCATTCCCATTCCCATTACCATACCCATACTCAGAGTACGGAACTGCAGCAACAGGAACCGCACCATAATACCCTGTATTTGGAGGCACAAAGGGAGTCCTATTGTACATCATCTGATTCTGAGGCTGCCTATTCACATTCATCATCATCATCGGCGGCGCCGCCGCCGGAAACCCTCCTCCCACGGCCCCGGAATTCCCTCCCAACATATTACCATGAAAACCAGCAAGATTCATCATCGAGTTTATGTCATTTCCATGATTGTTGGCATTCTTCATCCTCATAGCAGCTGTTGGGTCGCCCACAATTTGATTCTGATGATTCCCCTTTTTCCCATTCTTGGCGGCTTCAGCTTGTTGATTTAGAAGGGCAAATTGGTCTCTGAAAAGCTGCATACGCTCATCTTCCTCCTCATTCTCGTCTCCATCAAGAAAACACGCGTCTTCTTCAGGCATCAAGAAAGGGAAATTCTTCTTTTTTTTCTGCCCCAAATCGTTCTTGTTATTAGCAGAGCCTTTGTGTTTCTGATTTTGGTTGTTTTTGTGGGACCAGAGCTCAGCATGTTTACCAGACTTGAATAGTTTCTTAACTAGAGTATCCGAATCTACACTCCCGGAAACACTCACTTTTTGTTGCTCACCGTCTATGCTAACTTGGTAAACCCCTGTTTTTGTTAAACAAAAAATCAGCTTTTTTATTTTCACAAATTATAGACTTAGATAAAGAGAAAAAAAAAATAGAAACCTTCAATCCTCTGGAGTATTTTCTTCACTTTCTGCTTACACCCATCGCAATGTATGTTCACTCTGAGAACACAAGTCTGTAGCAAGAAAAAAAAAAAAAAAAAAACTTTTTAACTATATAAGTAGAGTATAATAAGTAGGCTTTTTGGCGAAGGTAGTGAAAATTACCTGAATCTTGAGAAGCTTAAAGTCTTCATCTTTAGGCATTTTGTTGAGTGGTATTGAAATTGTGAGAAGAATACGTTATAAAGTAGAAGAATAGGCGCACACACATATATATAGTACCCTAAAGTGTACACCACAAGATTCTTGAATCTTTTTTACTGTTTATTCGTATCATAAAAAAAGAAAGTGAATCACATGGGTCATGGGTGTTGGGTGACTGAGGGACTAAAATGCAAATACACTCCTATTGTAACAAATAAGAAGACAAAATGTATAGAAAGAATGCAGCAGAGATAAAGAAGAGAGAGAAGTACTTGGAGAGCAAGAAAGTTAGAAGGAGAGAGAGAGAGAGATATGTGTAAAAAAGGTGAGAGTGGAACTTATTTTTAGGGGGCGTTGTAGTACCTAAATAGGCAGGTTAATTGGGCAGTGTATTTTATTTCTCAGGGTGTGATTTAACGTTAAATTCTGAAAATAACAGCTAGACTAGACTAGACAGACTTCTCTCATTCTTGCCATATCTTCTTGTAGATAATCCTTTTGTTCAACAACTCCATTTGATTATGAAATTCGTAGAAATGTTATGCTTAAGGAAGCAAGAATTATACAGTAAATTAAATAGAAACACAATAATCATGTTCTTTTTCAGTTTATAATTTGCCTTTTGTTTTGACGGAGTTTTTGATATTTTTGGTGTTATTGAAAAGTGTATGAAGACCATCATTACCTGTGTAGACTGCTCTGTCCAACACCCACTTTACAATATTTTTCATCCATACCATCATTGCCTTTACTGTCCTTGTTTCTTTTCCAAAACTCTTACTCCTTTCCCCGATTAAATAATTCATTAAAATATAGAGTGAAAATAAGATATACAGTAGGATATAAAATTAAGTGTAAAAATAAAAAATAAAAATATACAGAGTATTTTTTTTTAAATGATAGTATGAAAAATCTATAGAATGATGAATCAAAAGAGGAAAATAAAAAATTGACTAATCCAAATTTAAATGGATCATCTGGCATCCAATTTCTCTCCATTCACTCATTCAATCCTATAATCTACCTACACACTTGGTTATAAAAAAAAATTATATAATCACATCATCATTTTTTCATCTATACATTTATTTTATCTAATACTTTTCATTCTTGATTTGAAATAAAATTCTCCAACCACCTCCCCCTCTACTTCTTAATCCATATTCAAACACAATTATTATCTACTAATTACCCTCAACCACATTTTTCCATTGCTAATTATATAATTTATTAATACATGCTTTTTAAAAATTAATACTCCATCCGTCTCGTGATTTCTTTCATATGTGAAGTGGCACATAAAATAAGAAAAGTGAATTTAGTGGAGATTTTAAGGGGTAATTTTGTAAACCTTTATGTATAACGTAAATAAATGAGTTGACTTTTGTGTATGTGTAGAGAAAAAATAATGACATTTGTATAAAATTGAGGGTATTTTAAGAGTGAAGTTTATAAAGAGTTTTCCATTTTAAGGGTATGAAAGTTAGTGTGAAACGTCATGAAAAGAAAAGTGTGAAAGTAATTGCGAGAGAGTAACATTAAATGGATAGTTGAATATTGAGTTTGAGAAAGATGGAAACATTCTCGGGTAAAAAAATAGAAAAAAAATAATACTCCCTCCGTCCGCCTATAAGCTTCCCATTTTACCATTTTGGTCCGTCCGCCTATAAGCTTCCCATACCCTTTTTAGTAAGTATTTTTTCTTACACATCACTTTATATCTTACTTTTTCTCTCTATCTCTCTCCTTCTTCCAATTACATCACTTGTACTATATCTATTATTTAATCATTTTTCTTAATTTCTGTGCCAAAAAGTAACTGGAAGCTTATAGACGGACGGAGGGAAGTAATAAAATGCAAACATCCATCAAATATCAAAATGGCAAAATGTAAATGATTGATCTTATATAGAATCAATTCCTTATAAGGAATTGAGTTGACTTGGTCAACTTAAATCTTAAATATTCAAGAATATTGTAAACCCTAAATATTCAAGATTATTGTGAATAAAATTTTTGACTTGGTTAATTTTTTTTTTGTAATTTTTTTTTATTGATAATTTTTTTTCGAAATTGTGTGTATTGAAAAGTGTAAGTTAATATTACTAAAAAGTGTAACATATTTTTTTATTAAAAAGTGTAAGTCACTATAATTGAAAAGTGCAACACAATTTTTAATGAAAAGTATAAGTCATTATAACTAGAAAATGCAAATTAATATAACTAGAAAATGCAAGTTAGTATAACTAGAAAGTGTAACACAATATTATTAAAAAGTGCATGTCAATATATACTTGAAAAGTGCAACACAATATTTTAATGAAAAGTGTAAGTTATTACGGAGTATAACTGAAAAGTGTAACAAAATACGAGTAAAAAATGTAACATAACATTACTAAAAAGTGTAAGTCACTATAACTGAACATATTGTTGAAAATTGTAAGTCACTACAACTGAAAAATGCAACAAAATATGACTAAAAGGTGTAGCATAACATTACTAAAAAGTGTAAGTCAATATAACTAAAAAATATTGTTAAAAATAGTAAGTCACTACAACTGAAAAGTGCAACAAAATATGTGTAACATAACATAACATCACTAACAAGTGTATGTCATTATAACTGAAATTATTATTGCAAATAAACATACTAAAAAATTGTAAATTGCATGTTACACTTTTCTTTATTTTTAACATGCACTTTTATAATTTAAAAAAAATATATGTGAAAATTAGACCTCAACATAAAAAAGACTATTCTCAACCCGTTTAAGCTACGTAAATTATCATAAATATTTTTCGCGTATTTTATTATCAATCCTACCAACTTATAAGGAATTGACACTACAAGAGACCTACCCAAATGTAAATTGCATCGGAGCCTAACAAAAAAGGTGATGTAGGCGCGGCCGAGATAAATGAAGCCCAATGACCAGAACTCGGGAATATGCCTTGATTCAAAGGATTCCGCAAATGCCTTAGACAAATCTGCTCTTTATTTTCTGAGTATTAAAAAATGTGGTTCAATCTCCATCCAAAACCCATATATATATATATATAGTAGCTGAATAAATAAACAAATTGATTCTCTCAACCTCATACCAAAATAAAGAAGTATGATACTGAAAAGAATAGAACAAAAAAGGAAATTGTAATTCAAGTCTTCAATCATACATTATTTTACCACTATCTTTCTTCTTAAGTCGGTCTTATCTCCCGTTTTATTTAACAAAATATTGCACAACAGTGTCGGAAGAAACTTGGATATATTTAAACTCGTTGAGTTCATAAAAGCATTTCACATGCATATTTAAATTCAATTCAAAATGTAGGACCTCGCGCGGTGACATAAACAAAAAATGTGTCCTACAGAAAACCACTCCAATAATTGGGTGCGTAGAATCCCTTTTTTGCACTATTTTCTCACATGTCTTTCGTAGTAGTATCATTTTTAGAGCATGCAGAAAAAACAATAAACAATAAGACAATTGTGCGCATTTATAAAGTTTTGCAAAGAAAAAGAAAGAGAACACAGGCAGGCGTTTTCAATTTTCAATTTCCAATCTTGTTTCACCAGATTGTCCAACACTGCAATAAATGGTACAATTACTATATAGAGTAGAATGGCAGCCTTGCCTTGCCTTGGCTGTAGACTCACTTGACTCAATAAATAAAATCAAATTCACACAAATCTAAAATATATATATGGAGTAATTATTTGGAAGTGAGTGATGAGCTTTAATTTAATATAAGTTGCATCAACATAAAACAAGAGTATATGAAATAAACAAAAGAAAGGCAGAGAGACAGAGTTTATTATTGATTTCAAAAAGAAAAAGTGTGGATGAATTTGTTGATAATAAGCATTAGGTGTTGAGAAGGCTGAGAATCTGGATTGATGGTGAAGAAGCCATGCTGCTGTCCTTCAAACTCTACATATTCAATCTTCTTTCCCCACTCCTTCAGTCTATCTGCGTACTCCTTTGCCCTGTCCCTCAGCAGATCACTACCCCCAACTATTACTAATATTGGGCTTAAATCCATATTTTCTATATTTGGGCTCTTGGCCCCAAATGGGTTCACTAATGGGTTGTCACAGTTTTCCCCCTCTGGGATTGACAATCTCCAGAACCTGCACTTACACAAATGGAATCTTATTTTAATCTTGAGAATATAATGAAATAATCACACTTATGAATTTACCCATTTATCCTCTACTTATATTGGAATGACTAATGCTATTTTTGTCCATCTAAATTTCGTTCATTTACGCCAAAAAAATGAATAATTCTCCTCGACTGATTTGTATCCTAAAAAAATGAAAAGAAAAACATAAAGCATTTGTAAAATGTTAAGAGACACACACTATGATATGGACCACTTAGACCCAACTTTATTCGGTCCAACGGACCAACCCAATAAATCTAAGAATACAATAAGTCTTGAGCAAGGCCTGTCTAAACAATTCTAACTCGATTAATATCTAATTCAGGTTCATATTAGATTTTCTATTATAAACTGTCCAAGTCCAAAATAATGGCTCATTATAAGCCCAATATAATAAAAGCCCAATTAGCTCTAGGATGCCCCCATTTTATGAAATCACTAAGAAATGATGCAAGTTCGATTGAACAAGCTCAAACCAGCAATTCAGTGGAGAGCTGAGGTTAACACTCATCACACTAGACCATCTCACGGTATTTAATCAATATTAGTATGAAAATGAATTTGTTGAGTTGATTTTGGCCTTACACAGATTAAATATAGACTCGTCTTACAAAATAAGTTTAGTAAAACAGTGTCGCACAAGTTCGACCTAATATCAAAGCAGGGTATATACTACTCCCTCTATCCCACAATTGTTTGCACTCTTTCCTTATTTGTCCGTCCCACAATTGTTTGCACTATCCAAAAAGAAAACTTTTTCATAAACCCCACCCTCACTCACATATTTATACAAAATGCCATTACTTTTACCCTCAATCCAATCATTCACTTTACTTTATTCATAAAAGTTTACAAAATTACCCCTCAACTCTCCACTCATTACACTTTTTTCTTAGTTTGCGTGCCCAATTTTTGATGCAAACAATCATGGGATGGAGGGAGTACAATTTGACAGATACTTATCACTAATTTGAGTGTTGATCCGATAATGGGTTCAAAAATGGTCACACCCTATAGAAATTTATTGAACTTATAAATCATAAATGAAATTTAGTGAAATACTCACTCCGTCTCACAAAGATAGCTACATATTTCTTTTTTGGATGTCTCAAATTATAGTTACATTTCCTCTTTTACTTTAGTATTAAATGTTTTATTGTCAATTCTACCCCTAATTAAAAAGAGTAATTAAGTACTTAGTAGATTTTGGAGTATATAATTCTAAGGGCAAAATTGACAAATTAGTTAAATTTAACTACATTTATTGATTTTTTTTAATTTGTGTTTAAAGTCAAATGTAGGCATGTAGCTATCTTTGTGGGACTGAGAGAGTAATAATAATAATAATCAGAAACAAACCTGTCAATAAGCTCAATATTTAGGAATGCCTCTTTGGGTCCCTCAGCCTCAAACTTTGTCCTCACGGTCCCACCAAAAAATGGAGCCAAATACACGTACCCCCTCACTCGAACCGGCGCCAGCTCAGGCGACTCGGCTCCAAGCCGAACGGCTAAGTTATGTGCAATGTTCCCACCAGCCGAGTCGCCCGATATGAACACACGGCTAAAATCCGCAACATCCGCTAGCCACGCATCCGACTCTTGAGCCACGGCTTCGGCTTGGAGCCACTTGAGAGCCGCGTATCCATCTTCGATGGCTGCAGGGAGCCGGTTTTCCGGAGCCAGCCGATAGTCGGGCGCGATTACAACGGCTTGGAGCTGAGAAGCCAGCTTGAAGCAGTAGTTTTGGCAGTTGGGCCATGTCCTTGAGCCGATGCAAAAGCCGCCGCCGTGAATGTAGTAGAAAATTGGGAGCTTGGATGAGGAATTAGATGTAGCCGGCTTGTAGAGCCGCAGCTGAAGGTCGTGTACGGCGTCAAAGACAACATCTTTCCACAAGACTGAGCCGTCATCTTTGACAGCCATTTCGAAGCTCGGCTTGGCTGACCGCCAAATTGAGCCGTCGCTGAAAACTCGAAGGACGCCACGGCACTCCTCCACCTCGGCGGTGCCAGAATTTCCCTCAGCCGACATTTCTCTCTCTCACTCAGAAATGGGAAATTAACAAGAAAAGATAAATGAAGATAGAATTATTAGAGTTGAAGGCTGATTATATGTGTTTAATTATATATGATATGTAGACGGCCATTTTTGTTTTCTACTAGTATTAAGCATTGCAAATAAAAGCAAAATTAAATACTTCATTAAAATTGGGATTATATGAGTGAAGGTGACAAATGACAATAAGTAGGACAAAATCTTGTAACCAACTACTATGGTAGGTGAAGTTTCTGATTGTCACATAGTGCATGATGACCAGTTTTTGCAGAATTTAATAAATTTCGATGAATAATAGTGTCAACTCTATATAGTTCCAAAAAAACAATCAGTAAAAAGTTAGTACTCCCTCCGTTTTTTTAATAAGTGTCATTCTGAGTTTTTTTCTTTAATTTTGACTGTTTTATCCTTATTCATTTACCATATATATTGTTCATAAATAAATTCCATAAACATTGTTTATACCAAAATTAATTTGATTTATGAATACTAGCTACATTCTTGACCACATTCTTTATCAAACAAAACTTCTATATCAAAATTAGCTATAATTAGTAAAGGGTAATATGGACCACACTTTATAATCTTAATTTTTGAAAAATGCCAAAGTGACACTTATTAAAAAATGGAGGGAGTATAAAAATGTGTAATATTTAATGTTTAAAAAAAAATTCAAAACTCAAATACAGGTAAATATTACAGTATGTAAAATATATGGGCCGCAACAAAGATTTCTAATAGTTGGACCAAAGCCCGTTTACATTCATAATAAATGGGCCCGCAACAAAATTTGAATGGCCCAAACCAAGTGTCGCTTGGGGATTATCTAATGTAGTCACCCGTTACTTTACCCCGAATGATTGTCGACCAACCCACGCGTTAAGTATCTGATTAGCCACATGTATACATACAAAAATAATTAAGTATAAATAAAATATATATGTACATACATTACAACCCTTATATGAAAAAAGAAAAAAAAGCATTACAAACAACCCTTCTATAGGAGAGAGAATTGATAGGTAAAAATAAAGATAAATTAAGAAACTAAAGTTTAAGATTCAAAACAATCATGCATGTATGTAGGTGAAGATAGTGGTCTAGTTGTTGCCTAACTCT
The DNA here is from genome assembly GCA_963675135.1 of Galeopsis tetrahit. NCBI lineage: Eukaryota > Viridiplantae > Streptophyta > Magnoliopsida > Lamiales > Lamiaceae > Galeopsis > Galeopsis tetrahit. The sequence continues at coordinate 67,858,315 of OY776122.1, read as the reverse complement.
ACACTTAAAACCCAATCCAAGTGTTAAGTGAGAGGATTGTCCATATCGTGGTTCAACACTACACACTTAAAACCTAGGTGTTAAGTGAGAGGAGGATTGCCCATATCGTGGTTCAACACTACACTTAAAACTCAGGTGTTAAGTGAGAGGAGGATTGCCCATATCCGATGTGGGATACCTTAATACCCTCCCTCACGTGTTCAACAGGTGGATCCAAACATCGAAGTAGAGAGTTGGCTCTGATACCATGTGACAAGGGGATTGCCCATATCCGACGTGGGATACCTTAATACCCTCCCTCACGTGTTCAAAGTGAGAGGAGGATTGCCCATATCCGATGTGGGATACCTTAATACCCTCCCTCACGTGTTCAACAGGTGGATCCAGACATCGAAGTAGAGAGTTGGCTCTGATATCATGTGACAAGGGGATTGCCCATATCCGACATGGGATACCTTAATACCCTCCCTCACGTGTTCAAAGTGAGAGGAGGATTGCCCATATCCGATGTGGGATACCTTAATACTCTCCCTCACGTGTTCAACAGGTGGATCCAGACATCGAAGTAGAGAGTTGGCTCTGATACCATGTGACAAGGCCTGAGAGGATTGCCCAGGCTTATAAGCCCACCCAAGACCATCTCTCTATCCGATGTGGGATACCTTAATATGATACCATGTGATAAGGCCTAACTCTACACTTAAAACCCAGGTGTTAAGTGAGAGGATTGTCCAGGCTTATAAGCCCACCCAAGACCATCTCTCTATCCGATGTGGGATACCTTAATACCCTCCCTCACGTGAGACGGGGACAAGGTCGACACGTGGTTAAACAGGTGGATCCAGACATCGAAGTAGAGAAATGGTCTTGGGTGGGCTTATAAGCCTTGACAATCCTCTCCCTTAACACCTGGGTTTTAAGTGTAGAGTTAGGCCTTGTCACAGAAAACTTACATGCCAAATCCACTGCGCCTGGTTCTTGTATGTACCTCCTGTAATCGTCTCATCATTCTTATCTCACCTATCTCCTTTTTATGAGCATTCTGGTGTTCCCCACTGTATGTGGACCGTAGAATTTTTTCAACTCAAAGTGTTGTTGCATTCTAGATTATGATTTCGAGTTACAAATTAATTGATCTTTAAGATTATGATGATTTCTTCTCAGTCTCAAGTTCAACGACTCCCCTCCAATTTGGTAAGTATGTTCGCTACTACTTTCTTCACTTTGCATCTAGCTAATTCTTTTTTCACTATATATTACTTACTTGAGCAATTCTTACGGTAGTCACATTTTACAAAGTGACTATGCAGTCACTTTGTCGAATCGCGCCATGTGGCGTCGTAACCGTAAAAATGACCTGCTACCTATCATACAGGTTTCAGTTATTTTTAGCATTATTTAAATTATATTTTGTTATTTACTATATTACCCTTCTTTTTAAATTTTATTTATATTTTACCTGCACCCACTAATTTAATGAGTGCACTCCCTAATCATATTTTTACTACAATTATTTACACCCGTTAATTTAATGAATTCACCCCCTAAACATATTTTTACAACAATTATCTGCACCCGCTCATTTAATGAGTTCACCCCCAAATCATTTCTTTTTTACAACAGTTATTTACACCCGCTCATTCTATGAGTTCACCCCCAAATTATTTTTTACCACAATTATCTGCACTCGCTCATTTTATGAGTTCACCCCCAAATTATTGTTTTACCATGGTTATCTGCACTCGCACATTTTATGAGTGCACCCCAAAATATTTTTTAAAAAATAATCACATTTAAAAGACTATATTATCCTTTTATTATTTTACACAAAATATAATAAAATAAACTCTAAAAAATCAATTCACCACCAAATCACCCATATTTAAAAAAAAAAGCGTAAAAATATAATTAATAAAAAACTATCGAAATTAGCCACAAATCTCAATTTTTTTCTTTTTAATTTTTCTTCCCCCTCCTCTTTTTCTTTTTTCTTCCCATTTTCAATTTTTTTTTCAAATTTTTTATTTCCTTGTTTTTTATTTCTTTTCCTGTCTTTCTTTTCCATTTTTTGCATGTGTATTTTTTAAATTTTAATACAAAATAATATTATAGGTATAATTTTATTAAAGTCGATCGGCGGTGCACCTAAATTTTAATTTTAATTTGATGAGTAAAGGACCTGCCGGAAATCCATGCATGTCGGCGGGTGACCCAGCCACCAACATGCCCGACCACCCCCTCGACGGCGAAGGCGGCTCTTCGTTCTCGGCCGCTGAAGCCCGAGACCCCTCCTCGAATCGCAATCGCGATTCTTCACTTCCATAACAATCGACATAATCTTCCATCTCGGCCACGATCCATGGTGGCCGAAATCCTCTCCTCATTTCGACCACCGACGCGACTGCTTCGATCAATCTCTCTTGCGTTCGCGATCCAGGAGCTTCTCCTACATCAACGACGCTCGCCTGCAACACTCGGATCGACGCTGCCTCTCTCTCGTCGTTCATCTCTGTCCAAATCGAAGCTACATTGCTTCATCCGTCTTCTTCACCTTGCTCCTGCGCAGCCTCTTCCTCCGGCTGACGACGGCCCGACGGAGGACTGTGAGTATGTTGTTGATGGATCTATGACCGGACGACACTCGGAGTTGGTGACCTTACTGATGAAATCCCCAAGCGACGACTACTGACCTAGGGTGCCCTCCCATTGGGCTAGGGTTTCCTTCAATTGGGCTTGGTAATGTGCATCCTCTATTTTCTTTTAGTACACCCCGATCTGCACTCTCTCCACTTTTTTTATGGTATTATTGTTATTGGTATTATTGATACTGGTATTAATAGTTATTGATTGCGGTATTACTATTAATACACTATTGAATTAATATTAATGATTATTGATTATTAATTGTGGTATTACTGATTATGTGAAATTATTTATTACTGATTATTATTATTTTTGAGGTATTACATATTATCGTTTATGGTATTACTGATAATTGTTTTTGGTATTATTGAATATAATTAGATTTGTGGAATTATTTGTTATTGTATGATATATTACTATTCAATGTTCATGGTATTACTACTTACTGTTCATGGTATTACTGATAATTATTTTTTGTATTATTGAATATAATTAGATGTGTGAAATTATTTGTTATTGTATAAAATTTTACTGATTAATATTAATGGTATTACTGATTAATGTTCGAGGTATTACTAATTATTGTTAATGGTATTACTGATTACTGTTTATGGTATTACTGGTTATTACTTGTTGTATTACCGACTACTCCCTCCTTCCTATTGAAAGCTACCCAACTTTCCTTATTCGTTTGTCTAGGGATGGCAATTTATACCGAACCCGTGGTGATCCGCCCCGCCCCCGTCCCGATCGGGGCGGTTTTTTTGTCATCTTATCGGGTTCGGTTCGGTTTTCGGGGAAAACCGAAAAATATTAAATCGGGGACGGGGCGGGGACGATATTTATATGCACCGCCCCGCGCCCCGCCCCGAACCCGCCCCGATATACATTATATACATATTTTTTTATATTTATGTATGCACATATATCTATATATATTTAAATATTGTTTATGTTTTATCTTTTAAATTATTTTTTAATAAATAGTTTTATAACATAATTAATTTTTAATAATATAATAATTTTTTTAGGGAGGTATAATAATTATTAAAATAAAAAAATTGAATAAACAATTCGGTTTTCGGGTCGGGTTTGGGGAAACCCGATACCGATCGGGGCGGGGATGGGGATTTTAAAATTTTCCCCGTCGGGGTTCGGGTCGGGTTCGGGGACAAAAATTCCCCGTCGGGGCCGGGGCCGGAGGAGGCATAAACCGGCCCCGCCCCGCCCCGTTGCCACTCCTACGTTTGTCCCAATGAAAGTTACTCATTCCTTTTTTGTCAAACTATTTCCTCTCACATTTCATTATATTCTTCTCTCTCTCAATCACATCACCTCTCATACATCCACTTATTATATCATATTTTTTAACCTTTGTGTCTGAAGCTCATGAGGAGCTTTCACTGGGACGGAGGGATTATAATAAAATCATACATATAATATTATTTTGTATTAAAACTAAAAAATATACTAATGAAAAAAAAGTAGGAAACAAAAAAAACGAAGAAATAAAAAGTTTGGAATAAAAATTGAAAATGGGAAGAAAAATTAAAAAGAAAAAAAAATTGAAATTTGTGCCTAATCTCGATAGTTTTTTTTAATTATGCTTTTACGATTTTTTTTCTAAAAATATGAGTGATTTGGTGGTGAATCGACGGTAACTCGGCAACGACTCGGTTGTAGATTGTAAATGTATAAATTAGGGTTGATTTTATTATATTTTGTGTTAATTAATAAAAAAATAATATAGTCTTTTAAATTTAATTATTTAAAAAAAAATATTTTGGGGTGAACTCATAAAATTAGCGGGTGCAAATAATTGTGGTATAAAAATAATTTGGGGGTGAACTCATAAAATGAGCGGGTGCAAATAATTTTGGTAAAAATATAACTTGGGGGTGAATTCATAAAATGAGCGGGTGTAGATAACCGTTGTAAAAAAGAAATGATTTGGGGGTGAACTCATAAAATGAATGGGTGTAGATAACTATGGTAAAAAATGATTTGGGTGAACTCATAAAATGAATGGGTGCAGATAACTATTGTAAAAAATGATTTGGGGGTGAACTCATAAAATTAGCGGGTGTAGATAATTGTTGTAATAAATTATTTTATTGTATAAGGATAAAAATGTAAATTTACAATAATATATTTTAATTAATTTAATTTAATAGAAAATATAAATTTATGACACTTTACGACACATTACGACAATACATATCGTAAAATTTACAAAAGGTAACAGGTCATCAAATCTAAACCTTTAGATTAGATTTTTAATGGCTTAGATTAACTGACTACGGTAGTCATTACGACATGTTACGACACCCTGACTACATATAGAATGTCTCTACTTACTTTCATCTAAATTTACTTAGTATTGAGAGAAATATATGGCAACATTAATTAGAGGCACAATTCGATAATCTTTTCTGTTGGGTAGATCCATCAATTGATGTGAACTTTCTGTTACGCTTTACAATAATGAAAATTGAGTTATCTTATTTTAAAAATAAAATTCATATACTTCATTTTCTGGAATGTGAAGCAACACCGTTTGACAGTTTTTTCTTTAAAATAATATACCTTATAATTTTTTTTATTTCCCTTTATTATATGACATAATAAATCTGAGCCAAATCCTATGTAAAAGATAAATAAACTGTAAAATTATGTTGTTTTATATTGTATTTATTTTTCACCTGTCCCAAAAGAAAAAAAAATCACTATTGCCTTTTCATCTATTACAATTAGTGATGGACGCATAAATTTTAGATTGGGGACCCGATTTGTATTATTATAAATATAACATAATATTAAATAAAAATTAATTGTAAAATCAGTGACTTTTATTATGTTTCAAAGAAAAATAATTTAATTGTTCCAACTCATGATAATAAGTGAAACAGTGTTAAAATTTAACGTGCATTATCGTTAAGACATTAATCACTACTAGTATTTCACCCGTGCGATGCACGGTTTAAGAGTTTAAGAAATTTATTAATGTATTATTAATATTATACTAATATTCAATATAGTCATATGAGTAAAATTGAGATTCCACACACAAAAAAAAAAATCTTAATTAGAAAATATTTGTCCTATGAATTATAATCTAGATGAAAAGTGCATGTATACAAAACTAAATAAAAATAACACGAATAAAAATTACAGATTCTGAAATACTTCTTTGTATACAATATTTTTTGTTGACCTATTATTCTCACCATCTTGGTCATAAATTAAAATTTTAAGCCCTTTCCGATTGGCCACTCGTGAAATTGCAACGTATAATTGACCGTGGCTAAAGACATGTTTCTTCAACAATAGGCCGACATGTGAAAGCGATTGCCCTTAACTTTTGTTTATTGTCATAACATACGATACAATCAAGGGAAATTTTCTTATTTGAAATTTGAATGGTAATCTCGGATCAGACGGAGTTAACGACATTCTTGGAATTAACACTTTATGACATGTGTTGTTTCCACATAGAATCTTTGCTTCTAAGAGATGTGCTCCAAGTTTTGGAATAACCAATCGAGTACCATTACATAAGCCAAGTGAATGATCAATATTTCTCAATAACATCACAGGAGTCCCAACCTTCAACTTTAACTCATGATTCGGAACACCCGAACATCTTATTCCATTTAGAAACTCTGGCGTGTGCACATCGGTTAATATGTCAACATTTGCATCTGACTTGCATGCACTATCTGAACTTAAATATGTCTTTGCATCACCAGAATTCAATGAAGACATGTGTTCATTTACGTCGTCAACTACATCAAGGGTTGGTGCTAATATAACACGATCCTTAAAAAAACTCGGGTCATCCATCGAATCTCTATAGGAAGGATATGTACTTTGCACGATGTTTGAAATTGGGTCACCCGAACTATTGAGTAGAAGATCTTCGGGGATTTCAACAACTGCATGCCCATCATTCTCACTTCTTTCTGTTCCATCTCCGATACTTGCAATCCATTCAGAGAATTTTTTTAATTCATTGTGTTCAACTGTTGAACCTTTAGCTTGTAGCCTCATGTTTTTAGTTAACCTCAACAATTTGCAGTCTCTCCATATGTTAGAAGAATTTATCGTTGCATGCACAATATCCCGTCGAGTGCCGTTGGGAATTACTGGTAAAATTTGATGAAAATCCCCTCCAAAAACAATAGGTTTCCCCCCAAAAGGCTTGCATTTATTCAATGGATTGCTCAATTGCATGATATCTTTAAGAGTTCTATCCAATGCTTCAAAACAATACCTATGCATCATTGGTGATTCGTCCCAAATGACTAGTTTAGCTTTCACAATAAGTTCCGCAAGTGGACTACATTGTTTGATGGAACATGTTGAATTCTCAATCGGATTGAGAGGAATTGCAAACCAAGAATGAGCAGTTCGACCACCGGGGAGCAAAAGCGATGCTATGCCACTTGAAGCTACATTAAGAACGATTTCACCCTTTGACCTGATAGCTGCAGATAAGGTCTTCCACAAGAATGTCTTTCCAGTACCCTCATAACCGTAGACAAAAAAGACACCCCCACTGCATGAATCAACTGCATCGATAATCACATCATATACATGATGTTGTTCATCAGTTAAGTTAGCAACCATAACCTTATGTTCCTCGACCAATGCAGCTCGGTTGTATCGCAATTCATCATATACTAACTTATTTTGCATAGTTGATGAACATGTCATATCTGGAAATGACATCGCATCAAAGTCTCTGAGTGTCCTTCCGAATCTCCGCATGAAGTTCTCAATCTCCACCAACGCAAGATTTTTTATTTCATCCTCCGTCAATGACAAACCTAAATGAAAATAACATAACAAAGTATAATATGTATATATATAAGTCAATTATAAAACCATGTAATTAAAAAGTTTAGCTTCATCAATTTTTATTTAATAACAATTAATGTGATTCAACAATTGACGTTGCATGTATAAAATATCATCAGATGAATACGTCCAACACTTCTCCCATACTGCTTCTGGACGACTCAAACAATTTGACGATAACAATGTGACAAAAAGATATCTTAAAGAATTTGTTGAAGCCCATTGACTGGCTTCCAAAATACCATCGGAATACTCTTTGTCATCATCTAACAATCCATATGCATAACAAGCATCGTGAAAGGTCGCATACTGAACACCGTCTACAATCTTTATCTCATCAAAATTATTGGGGGAAGGAACGACGTTTAGCAGACATCTCAAATAGTAGATTTAGCCAATATCAGGAGGTACATAAAAAATTTGTCCTAAAGAGAAACCTCGTTGTCTAGGCACCCACTCTCTGGACGATGCTTTCCAAACAAACTTTTGAGGAAATTCAGCATACATCAATCCCTTAGCTTCTGGATATTTCTCATTCGCTTTAAACCAAGCTAGAAACATACTTTGATTCACCGTAGGACGCTGAAGAACAGAATCTATTGGGTAAAAATCAGAGAATATGATAGACTGCTCATCTGGTAAGTGGAAACCAAGTCGCTCAACTGGAGGATTCTTGTATTATATTTCGTAGCCTAGTATACACCACATTGCCTCGCATGGTGATATGTACCTACAATCGTAATACATGTTTATCTCATAAACATTTGCTACAACATCGTCCCCATTGTTACTCTTGTAAAAAGATGCAGTGACCCGATCATGCTCTTTATTGACATACTTGAAAAGATATTTAATAGATCGTGACTGATTGCACCATACTTCATCAATAGATAACGATTATGAGGGATGGCGTACCTATTGTCTAGTTCAGCGCCCTTCTTCACAACTGTTCTACCATCATTTCGACAAATCTCTTTGGGAAATTCTTGGTACAACGATTCTCAGACATACATGGAGAATTTGGTTTCTCAATTCCACATGGACCGTGCATCATAAAATCTCTCACTGCGTTATAATAAGTTGGATCACTATTCTCGTCAGGAAGCTCAGCTGAAATTATACGATCAATGTGATCTAGTGTCAAATACTTATCTTCACTACCAAGGAAAAGTAGAATGTGGGCATGCGGTAGTCCACATTTTTGAAACTCAATCGTGTATACCAGTGCTCTCACCATGCCAAAAATCATATTCATGCGAAGATCTTTTATCAAGCCATCTAACTTCATCTTGAAAACTCGACATATTATATCTGGACAATCTTCAACCTTACATCCACTTTTTTCTAAATACCGAACGATCTCAGGCCATTTCGGGTTACACGTAAAAGTGAGAAATAAATCGGGGTAGCCAACCCATCTGCATATGGCCATTGCATCCTGATAATTCTGAATCATGTAGCGAGCTTCACCAGTATAGCTGAATGGTAGTATAACACGTTGCCCCATTGCACACAAATCATTCTCTCCTCGTAATAATGCTTTAGTAAGTCATTTGTACATCTCACAACATAATTTCTTTTGATGTGTTCGAACACATGTTAATCTTGCTGATTCAACCATCGTGTATGCATCGACTATGAATTGTTGTGTTAGTCTTTCTGACATCAGAATAGACGAAAGGTTGTGCTCTCTTTCATGTAATCGATATGCGAACCATCCTCTAATACTAACATTTTTCCTGTCCCCTCTAGTTGAGGACCTCTCTTTCGAGAATAAAATGTCCTCTCTATAACCGTCCTCACCATACAAGAATAGAAGTGGATATTGTAGAGCAAGATATGCAGCATTTAGCTCATTGATTCGCTTCAGTTGTCCAGACCGTGTCTCTACTAATATATCTCTATCGCCCAAACACTTGTCAAAATCGCCCGAAACCAAAGCAATAACTTCTGAAGTAGATGGAAGATTATATATGCGTGCATCTCCCCCCCTTCTTCCAATCAACCTCAATCTGACATTTGTCGGTTCTTCTTCAGCTAGTTTTTCTCTTGCCATTCTGAACTACTTAACCAAAACATTGTGTTCGTCTAACACAGAGCCGGTACACAAGAAAAATTAACCCCTTCTTCTACCATTTTGAGAGTAAATGAGTTTTTGCATAATGGTGATAGGTGAGGGAGAAAAATTACTTTTTATATATGGTATAAATAATATTTTACCACCCATTTTGCACCTAATAGTAACTCTGAAAAAAGTTAGTACTAGAATGTAAAAAAAGAGGTTTAAAAACATCTAAGGGTAAAAAAAACTCTTAAAATAAGTATGAAATGTGTACATATGGACCGTGCATGAAACATGCATATACATATCACACACAAAATTTGCACGTACAAATCGTGCACATTTGTGCACGTACGGATCATGCACAAAATGTGCACGGAATGTGCACGTACAGATCGTGCACCAAATGTGCACATGACATTTGTATTTTATTCACTATAGGAAAAAAAACATTTTGTCACACATCTTTCATCACACTATAAAATGTGTCACATCTTTCGTCAAACTCATTTATATATATATATATAAAAGTAGGCCCCCGAAATTTCGGGGTCCAGGGCGGTCGCCCCTACCGCCCTGCCTAAGGGCCACCCCTGATTTTCATTCGTAAAGTCCCAAGTAAATCCGCTGATGTGAATTACAAGATTTTCCAGTCGGAAATGGTGTCCATAGACCCTTATCACCATGGGCAACGTAAGTTCAAGAAGATGGAGAATGTCAAGTTGCACTACTTTAAAACACTTCTGGAGCGGAAACATAACATACAAGCTCAACAATACTACTCAGCTATAGAAGGAATTTGCAAGGAGGCACGTGACTGATGAGGAGTTTAGTACGATGTTGGTTTTGGATGGATGCTTCATCATTGAAGTAATACGAGATCCCGAGCCTTATAAGCTCATCTTTCCCACTAGATTGAGTCTTCGACTTCTGGTACAGGATTTGATTTTCCAATAGGAAAATCAAATTCCATGGTTTGTTTTGGGCAAACTTGAGGACCTCATTGGAGGAGTAGGCCAGCACACCACTCTGAAGGATAATGTGTTAGAATTTTGTAACCATAGCACAGACTGCTCTCTCTGCACTCCAACTCTCTAAGTCATGGTAATTTTTCTCTCTTGCTCCTACTTGTTCTTCATTTCTATTCTGCTGTTTGGATTTCATCATTTAATATGCTTATTTCTGCTTTGCTTTTGAATTAAACTTAATTTATATATAATGCATATATTTTCCTTGTTGGAAATTAACTCGATTAACTAGAAGTGCAAATTAAATTACTAAAAAAACACATATCTTGTTTATATATCTAAAAAATATGCTAGCTCCATTTTTACTAGCTAAAAAAATAAAATAAAAAGGAATATCACATTCTGCAATAAAGTTCCATCTTACGTAAGTAAAACATTTGAAACCTCATTTCCTTCACACAGCTGAAAAAAAAAAAAAACATCTCTCTCATTTGGCCAAATCTACAACATGTTGAACTTGAGCAGGAGGCTTGATTGCTTGAAGAGTTCACTCAACAAACACAAACCTCCATTTCCATTCGTAAAGTCCCAAGTAAATTCACTGATGTTAATTACAAGATTTTCCAGCCAGAAATTGTGTCCATAGACCCTTATCACCATGGGCAACTCAAGTTTAAGAAGATGGAGGATGTCAAGTTGCACTACTTCAAAACACTTCTAGAGCGGAAACAGGACATACAAGCTCAACAATACTACTCAGCTATCGAAGGAATTTGCAAAGAGGCACGTGATTGCTACGAATAAGAAGAAGAAGTAAGCATGATTGATGAGGAGTTTACTACGATGTTGGTTTTGGATGGATGCTTCATCATTGAAGTAATACGAGATCCCGAACCTTATAAGCTCATTTTTCCCACTAGATTGAGTATTCGACTTCTGGTACGGGATTTGATTTTTTTGTTCGAAAATCAAATTCCTTAGTTTATTTTGGGCAACTTCAGGACCTCATTGGAGGAGTAGGCCAGCACACCACACTGAAGGATAATGTGTTAGAATTCTGTAACCATAGCACAAACTACTCTCTCTGCACTCCAACTCTCTTAGTCATGATAATTTTTCTCTCTTGCTCCTACTTGTTCTTCATTTCTATTCCGTTGTTTGGATTTCATCATTTAGTATGCTTATTTCTGCTTTGCTTTTGAATTAAACTTAATTTATATATAATGCATATATTTTCCTTGTTGGAAATTAACTCGATTAACTAGAAGTGTGCATCAAATTACTAAAAAAACACATATCTTGTTTATGTATCTAAAAAAATATGCTAGCTCCATTTTTAGTAGCTAAAACAAAACAAAAAAGAATATCACATTCTGCAATAAAGTTCCATCTTACGTAAGTAAAACATTTGAAACCTCATTTTCTTCACAAAACTGAAAAAAAACATCTCTCTCATTTGGCCAAATCTACAACATGTTGAACTTGAGCAGGAGGCTTGAAGAGCTCACTCCACAAACACGAACTTTCATTTCCATCAGAGTCGGTCCTGAGATTTTGTAGGTCTGGGGCGAACAAGAAAAATTAGCCCCTTCTTCTACCATTTTGAGAGTAAATGAGTTTTTGTATAATGGTGATAGGTGACGGGGAAAAATTACTTTTTATATAGGGTATAAATAATATTTTACCACCCATTTTGCACCTAATAGTAACTCTGAAAAAAGTTAGTACTAGAATGTAAAAAAAGAGGTTTAAAAACATTTAAGGGTAAAAAAAACTCTTAAAATAAGTATTAAATGTGTACATATGGATCGTGCATGAAACACGCATATAAATATCATACACAAAATTTGCACGTACAAATCGTGCACATTTGTGCACGTACGGATCATGCACAAAATGTGCACGGAATGTGCACGTACAGATCGTGCACAAAATGTGCACATGACATTTGTATTTTATTCACTATAAGAAAAAAATAAAATTTGTCACACATCTTTCATCACATAAAATGTGTCGCATCTTTCGTCAAATATATATATAGGCCCCCGAAATTTTGGGGCCCAGGGCGGTCGCCCCTACCGCCCTGCCTCAGGGCCACCCCTGGTCTAACATCACTTTTAGACCAACCACAATTTTTGCATAGAGTGTATTTATATTCTCCTGTTTCCTAATACATTTTAAGATATGATTAATAAATTGAGTAAAAGTATAATGCATGATTGATGAGGAGTTTACTACGATGTTGGTTTTGGATGGATGTTTCATCATTGAAGTAATACGAGATTCCGAGCCTTCTAAGCTCATTTTTCCCACTAGATTGAGTATTCGACCTCTGGTACGGGATTTGATTTTTTTGTTGGAAAATCAAATTCCTTAGTTTATTTTGGGCAACTTCAGGACCTCATTGGAGGAGTAGGCCAGCACACCACACTGAAGGATAATGTGTTAGAATTCTGTACTCTCTCTACACTCCAACTCTCTAAGTCATGATAATTTTTCTCTCTTGCTCCTACTTGTTCTTCATTTCTATTCCGTTGTTTGGATTACATCATTTAGTATGCTTATTTCTGCTTTGCTTTTAAATTAAACTTAATTTATATATAATGCATATATTTTCCTTGTTGGAAATTAACTCGATTAACTAGAAGTGTGCATCAAATTACTAAAAAAACACATATCTTGTTTATGTATCTAAAAAAATATGCTAGCTCCATTTTTAGTAGCTAAAATAAAACAAAAAAGAATATCACATTCTGCAATAAAGTTCCATCTTACGTAAGTAAAACATTTGAAACCTCATTTCCTTCACACAGCTGAAAAAAAACATCTCTCTCATTTGGCCAAATCTACAACATGTTGAACTTGAGCAGGAGGCTTGAAGAGCTCACTCCACAAACACGAACTTTCATTTCCATCAGAGCCGGTCCTGAGATTTTGTAGGTCTGGGGCGAACAAGAAAAATTAGCCCCTTCTTCTACCATTTTGAGAGTAAATGAGTTTTTGCATAATGGTGATAGGTGACGGAGAAAAATTACTTTTTATATAGGGTATAAATAATATTTTACCACCCATTTTGCACCTAATAGTAACTCTGAAAAAAGTTAGTACTAGAATGTAAAAAAAGAGGTTTAAAAACATTTAAGGGAAAAAAAACTCTTAAAATAAGTATGAAATGTGTACATATGGATCATGCATGAAACACGCATATACATATCATACACAAAATTTGCACGTACAAATCGTGCACATTTGTGCACGTACGGATCATGCACAAAATGTGCACGGAATGTGCACGTACATATCGTGCACAAAATGTGCACATGACATTTGTATTTTATTCACTATAAGAAAAAAATAAAATTTGTCACACATCTTTCATCACATAAAATGTGTCGCATCTTTCGTCAAATATATATATAGGCCCCCGAAATTTTGGGGCCCAGGGCGGTCGCCCCTACCGCCCTGCCTCAGGGCCACCCCTAGTCTAACATCACTTTTAGACCAACCACAATTTTTGCATAGAGTGTATTTATATTCTCCTGTTTCCTAATACATTTTAAGATATGATTAATAAATTGAGTAAAAGTATAATGCATTATTAATGAAAAAAAGTTTGGATATTAATAAAAAAAGGAAGATCTAACCTGACACTTTTGATTCGGTTATCGATCTCATTCTCTGTGTCATATATATATAGTTGAGCAAACTTAGGAGTTAGATCCTTCGGCTGGTAAAAGACTACCCATAAGATGATAATTTTGTCCATACAATCTAGAACTGGGTGGACCACTCGACTGGCTTGGCATTGAGTCTATCTTTCCACCCATTGAAGTAAAAGAAAACGTATTATTGTACGACCTTATGTTTTTTCTAAAGTGTTTGCTTTTCTCAGAGTTTCCATGTAGCATGTCAAACAAAACTTGAGGAGGTTCTTTCAATGCAGGAAGTTGAATATTTCCTTGCATGCAACATGCAGAGTATTTCAGATTTTTTGAGTTATAATGTGAATTCAACCTTTCTTCGCACCAAAAGAATGCACCACAAAATTGACATTTGTATGTTGGATCACCAATATCCCAATACTCTGAAATAAAATATATAATTTAATATTAATAATTACTTGTGACTAATTAGTTCAACCTCAAACGGAATTAATAATGCAATATTGTATATTACCAACTAAAGATGGAAAACCTTCATCTTCCAGGACTTCAATCTCTATAATATAAAAATTACAATTATTATTTTAAGAAAATGATACATTTCAATAAAAAAAATATACAAAAGCAAATAAATGATAGTAAAAATGTAAAAAAATAAAAGTAATGTTCTAAGTTCATACATACCTAAGTTGTTCAGATTAAGAGGTTGATCGTCACCATTATATATGGAAAATGACGTGCGTTGGTCATCTAACGGTGGTGAATCATCAAGACAACCATCACCACATTTTTTAGGAAGAGAATCATGCACACTAACAAAACTCGCATCAAACTTCTTGTAAGATGTACTTGAGGTGCAAACTGCAACCAATAATAAACAACCAAGGTTAAGAAAATAGATCATACACATAATTATAATTACAAAAATAACTAATAAAAATCATACCATTTGTTATGTCTTGTAAAGGACATGCATAAGATGAAAACAACGACGCTTCCATTGAAATTGGAGTTTGATTACTTGTATTATTACTACATCGTGGATTCTTATGTTCTGAAAAAAAAAAATTAAACTGTCAAGATAAAAAATAAATATTTAATATCTATTTGTGTTATTTCTAACTAATCAACTATTTATTTATATATAAAATAACAAAAACAACTAAAAATAAAATTTAATCTTCACTATATAATTACTTATGTAAATGTGGTGAAATTGTGTAATCAAAATATTACAGTCAATGTACATATTTGATGTACTGTTAAAAAATCTATTTAAATATACACACAAGCCCAAAATGATTAAATATTAAAATAGGATAGAAGTTAATTTAGTCCCATAACTTTATACCTTTTCTGAAATGATCCCAAAAAAATTAAATGTATCAATTTAATTAGTCCCATATTTTTGCAATTAGTTTTTATGTTGGTCCAAAAGAAATTAAACGTATCAATTTAATCCCCCTTTTTTTTTTTTTTACAATTTGTTTTGTTTTGGTCCCAAAAAATAAATAAATGCAATTGCAAAAAATGGGACTAAATTGATATATTTAATTTTTTTGGTAACAAAACAAACCTAATTGTAAAAAAAAAGGACTAAATTGATACATTTAATTTTATTGCACTACAAGAAAACTGCGATTTAGCCGTGAAAATATTTGTCGCTAATTATAATATTTTCGTCGCTAACGTGAGTTAGCGATGAAATAATTTTGTCGCAGGATTTGTTGCTATACGCCCGTCGCTAACGTGTTTGCAACAAAAAAAATTAATTTTATCGCAAATGTTTGCGACAAAAAAATTATTTTTGTCGCAAATGTTTGCGATGAAAATTTGAGTTTCATCGCAAAATATTAGCAACGAAAATTTGAGTTTCATCGCAAACATTTGCGATAAAAATAATTTTTTTGTCGCAAACATTTGCGATAAAATTAATTTTTTTGTTGCAAACACGTTAGCGACGGGTGTATAGCAACAAATCCCGCGACGAAATTATTTCATCGCTAACTCACATTAGCGACGAAAATATTAGAATTAGCGATAAATTTTTTTCGTGTCTAAAATAGTAGCTCCTTAGGCTAATTTTTTTGCGATAAGTATTTTAATTTCGTTGCAAATGTTAGTGATGAAACCCATATTTTTGGCTATGGATATCCGATTTACAAATTATTCTCTAAACCCACTTCCGCAATCGACCAACCCGCACCCACACCCGACCCGCCCCAACCCGTACCCTACCCACACCCGTCCCGCACCCAACACACACCCGAACCGCCCCAACCCATACCGCACCCACACCCGACCCTAACCCAACCCGATCCGCACCCACATACCCCCCTCCCCCATTTTATTTAAATGACTATTTATTTGGTCTTGGTGGGAATCGATCCCGGGTGGGTGAGCGCCCATAGCTGGGCGCCCACCACTCTGGCAGACAACTCTTTGGTTCAGTTTTTAATATTAATTATATATGTATTCAATTTTTACTAATTTAGTTAATTTACTTATTTAATAATTTATTTCACATATATTAATTGATTAATTTTTAACTTGTATATATGTATATATTTTTTTTGTATATATATTGTAATTTATAAAGAAATTCCAACTATAAAAAATCAATGTTACTTTAACAATTTCAAAAAAATAATAAAATTTACATCCAATCTTCATCCTCTCATCTTTATGTCCATCTTCATTTGCATTGTCATATTTATAAATATTTTTATAAACATTCAAACTGATTTATAAGACAAAAAATATGGAGAATTATTAAACATTTAATTATATAAACCGATTTTCTTGATTTAATATGCATAGTTGAAGTAGTACTCTTCCCTCATTCTTAGCGGGAATAACAATAAATAATTAATGAAATCAAGAAAATAAAAAAACATAAAACAAATTATACAGAATGATCAAATCAAAAAATTATACCCCAAAATAAATCAAATAAAAAACTTAATATGTCAAATTAATGAGTAAAAGTAAAAGTAAATGAAATTATATTGATCCTATTATTTCAAACATCATAGTGTTGGAATCGTCTCTATTATTTCACATTGTGCATGCACTCAAACTTTTTTGCTTTATTATGTTTAAACGACAACCTTTTTTAATTCATTAGAATAAAACATGAAAAAATCTATTTCATCACTAAAATATTAGAGACGATATATAATTTTCATTATTGTTCTGGTTATTAAGAATAAAATAAAATATTGTGTTGCTAATATGGTGATGAAATATTTTAATTTTCTCTTGAATATTAAATCCACAAAATTAATCAAGCAAATTTCAATTTTGTCGCTAAAATATTAACGACGAAATATAATTTTCATTGTTGTTCTTATTATTAACAACAAAATAAAATAATTTGTTAAAAGTGTGGCGATGAAATATTTTAATTTTGTTGCAAATATTAATTCCAAGAAATTAGCCACAAAAAATATATTTCATCGTAAAATACTAGCGACTAAATATAATTTTCATTGTTGTCCTTATTATTAACAACAAAATAAAAGAATTAGTTGCTAGTTTAGCGATGAAATTTTTTTATTTCATCGCAAAAATTAATTTCAATAAATTAGCCACAAAAAATTATATTTCATCGCAAAATATTAGCGACGAAATATACTTTTCATTGTTGTTCTGATTATTAACAGCAAAATGAAGCAATTCGTTGCTATTATAGCGATAAAATATTTTAATTTCATTGCAAAAATTAATTTCAATAAATTAGCCACGAAAATTTATATTTCATCGCGAAATATTAGTGAAGAAATATAATTTTCATTGCTGTTCTGATTATTAACAACAAAATGAAGAAATTTGTTGCTAATATAGCGATGAAATATATAGATTTTGTTGCAAAATTTAATTTCAAGAAATTAGAAACAAAATTTTTTATATCATCGCAAAATATTAGCAACGAAATATAATTTTCATTGTTGTTCTGATTATTAACAACAAAATGAAGCAATTTGTTGCTAATATAGGGATGAAATATATAAATTTTGTTGCAAAAATTAATTTCAAGAAATTAGCCACGTAAATTTCTAATTCATCGCAAAATATTAGCAACGAAATA
This sequence comes from Galeopsis tetrahit, assembly GCA_963675135.1. Classification (NCBI taxonomy): domain Eukaryota; kingdom Viridiplantae; phylum Streptophyta; class Magnoliopsida; order Lamiales; family Lamiaceae; genus Galeopsis; species Galeopsis tetrahit. The sequence continues at coordinate 67,840,030 of OY776122.1, read as the reverse complement.
TAATTTTCATTGTTGTTCTGATTATTAACAACAAAATGAAGCAATTTGTTGTTAATATAGCGATGGAATATATAAATTTTGTTGCAAAAATTAATTTTAAGAATTTAGCCACGAAAATTTATATTTCGTCGCAAAATATTAGCGACGAAATATAATTTTCATTGTTGTTTTGATTATTAACAACAAAATGAAGCAATTTGTTGCTAATATAGCGACGTAATATATAAATTTTGTTGCAAATATTAAATCTAACAATTTAGCGACGAAAATTTCTATTTCGTTGCTAAAAATTGATTTTAGCGATGAAATTTAGATTTGTCGCACAATTTTCGTCGCTATTCCCCCTGTTTCTTGTAGTGTTGGGATCAAAATAAAACTAATTATAAAACAAGGGACTAAATTAGTACATTTAACTTTTTTAAAATCATTTAAAAAAAGTTGAAAGTTATGAGATTAAATTAACTTATATTCCCATTAAAATAAAGTTTTTCTCGTTTTTCATATACATAAATTAATTCTTTTAATTTAAAGATATAGTAATATTTTTGACATCTTTGTCTCTTGTTAAAAGCAACAAAAGTCCATCTTCAATTAGGTTTTTTTCTTTGGATCATAGAAAAGTCTATATATTTTTTTTCATTAGCCCATTAGGCTAACATAGTTAAGAGGTGGCCCATTTTATTATAATTTTGACCTAGAAAACCCTAATATAAAATAATGAGTTGGAGTCTACAAATTCACAAATCCCAATATCATTCCCATCCACAAAATTTCGTTGGCTTCTCACTCAAACTCACAAAAGCAAAATTCCTAAACCCTAAAAATCGCCGCCTCTCTCCCTCTCTTCTCATCGGCCGATCACCATCACCCTATATCCCACCACCAACCGCCGCCTCTCTCGTTGTACATCGGCACAGTCCCACGCAGCCAGACGATCACGATTCACAGGCAAGCGACCCCCCACGCACAAACGACCGATCTCCACGCACATGCAATCGAGGGTAATTTCCTTTTCAATTTTTTTGAAATTATTGAAGATTTTTCAATTAATCTGAACCCGACGATTGATCAGCGTAGGTGCAAGATGTACCCAGATTTGAGCTACTAAAAAACCGTCGCCGCCTCCGAGACTGCAAATTTCGGCGTTGCTCTTCAAAAGACGTACGCGTCCGATCCACACTGACTGAAGGCCTGTGAGAATTATATTCAATCACCGTTAATGAAATGATAAGAGTGGTCCACTATATACAAGGATTACACGTGGGATATACAAGGAAATAAATATAAAACATAAATAAAAGATTGTTACCAATAATACATAAATATATTATACTATTCCTATAATATATTATTCTATTATATTCTCTAATACCCCCGGTCAAGCGAAGCTGGGAATGTAAATGAACACCAGTTTGGTACACAATAATCTGAAGCGAGTTTGAGATAGAAACTTCGTGAAGACATACACAAAACAATGCACTTTTGTTGTCATACAATAGGAGAAATAACGGAAATTCAGAATCACCAAATAGGACATGCCAAGTCGCATAAAAGCGGGAAGCAAATGGATCGAAACACCGAAATCCTTTGAAGGATGAACGATGACAAAAAATTAGACAAGAAACACTTGCAAGTTTAGTGGAAGCAATTGATTCGAGCACAAACCAGAGAGATCGGAGGGGCGAGCAACCAATGATAATGATCATGGACTCTCTGAATAAAGAGAAAAGTAGAAGAAAAAAGATGTAGCGTGAAGCTATAGAGAAAATTAAAGTGTAGGGGAGTGTGTCTAACACTATATGTGTGAAGACAGTCATGGAGATAACTTGATCGGCCATGAGAGGGGACGAGGAGACGTGCTTGCTCGAAGAAAAAAAGATTAGTGGGGACGAGAAGACTTGCTCGCTCGAGAAGAAGAAGAAGGGGAGATGAGGAGACTTGCTCGCTCGAGAAGAAGAAGTGGGACGAGGAATACAAGCTCGTCGGTGGCAGCTAAAAGCGGCCAAGAAAGGGAATGAGGGAGACCAGCTCGTTCGAGAAGAAGAAGAAGGGGGACGAGGAATACAAGCTCGTCAGTAGCGGCTAAAAGCGACCGGGAGAGAGAACGAGGGAGACCAGCTCGTTCGAGATAAAACAAAAAACAAAAAAAAACAAGGCGACGACGAGGGATACCTGCTCGTCGAGGATGCCGAAAAAATTGAGAGGGGAGGGGGGGAAGGGGCAAGGCGGCGACGAGGGATACCAACCCGTCGGAGACGCCGAAAAAATAGGGAGGAGGAGAGAAGGGTTTCAGTGTATTAGGCTGATACCATGTGAGAATTATATTCAATCACCGTTAATGAGATGATAAGAATGGTCCACTATATATAGGGATTACACGTGAGATATACAAGGAAATAAATAAACAAGAAAATAAATATAAAATATAAATAAAAGATTGTTACCTATAATATATTATACCATTCCTATAATACATTATACTATTCCTATAATATATTATTCTATTATATTCTCTAATAATAGAATAATAAGGCCGATCTCCCAATGTTTCAATTTAATTGTTTGTTGTTGTTAGAAGTTAAAAATAAGCAACAATCGCCGTCGCCGAACTTATTCCTCCAGCACCGACAGTCAAACCTTTCGATTACGCAACCCCCTTTCAACTTGATCTTTCCAGCCTAAAATCTAAAATCTGAGAAAGGTATGCTTCTAGTCGATTCTCGTTTTCTCTTAAATCAAACACTCACTCAACTTCAACTGTCTTCAAATTTTGGAAACATTAACCACTTTTACTATTAAATATTTTTTTTGCAAGCACCCCGTTTATGATGCCTTGCAACTGTCTCCTAATTGTGTTAATTTTCCATGTGGCAGTTCTTCCTCACGTTTGCTAAGTGTGACTGACTTTATAACAAACATGTCATCTTCGGGGGTACATTTCTTGATTATCTGATCCTAAACTTAAGGACCGAGCTTATGAATATGCTTCGTGCGTCCGCCCCTTATACACGATAAAACTATTTCAACATCATCTTGCTACTTCCCTTATCAAATGATTAGTATATAAATGACCTTTTGGTATAATCAAGAAAAGGTTATTATAGTAAAAATTGTGATTTTTGGATGCAGAGGTTGTTTGGAGATGGGCTTTTGATTATTAGTAAGATTGAGAATGTAGCTACTGGACCAAACAACCGACCTAAACTCTCTTGTGTTGTTGCTGAGTGTGGAGAAATGTAGGGTAATTTTTCTCAGGTGGTAAATTTTTAGGCTATTCAACTACATTTACCTCTTCTAACACTTGTATTATTTTAACTGATGGTCACTTCGTTTCTATGATTTTCATGTTATAAACATCTCCTGTTATGCTTATGATGGATTTTCAATGGTTATGAAATTAATTGTTTTAGAGAATAGAATACACATAATGCTTGAAAATGTAATGTTTTGTTATCAAATATAACGTGATGAATTTTTTTAAGTATCTTATAAAGCTCAATACAATGTTCAGGGGCGTTTATGGAGTGTAGAGAATTTGGATTTCAAGTTGTGAAGATTCATGATAAAGGAAAATTGTGGGAATAACTTGCTTCTGGTAATCCTTGCTTTATTTGTTATTTTATTTTGTGTTAATAATTAAGTAAACCCCCTTTTGTTGAAATGTTTTTCCTTTTGTTGAAATGTGTGTTCGTTAGATTTATATATCAAATGCACTATTGTCGTAGTTTTATTCTTGGAATTACAGTCATATTAGTGTTAATTTGAAAAGTCATATATTGATATTTCAAATGATGGATGTCTTAAAATATGTCATGCTAAGAAATAATAGAATTAAAAAAATTATGTGCTCATTAAACTTGAAAAATGCCAGATGGAAGAAAAATTACAAAACACATATCTCAAAGAGTTTCATCATTTCTTGTGCGTTTTCCATTAATTATTGTAGACCCCATAAGCTTCCTCATTTCTTGGTTGGTGTATACATATATCAATTTGTCAACTAAAATGAAAAAAAACGCATTAGGAAAGTTATCAATATTATATTTTTATAATATTTCATCAAGTCATTTAGGATTAATATAAAATAATGCAATGCTAAAACTATTATGCAGTTTGATTTGTTTGAATTTTTTTTTAAGTATGTACATACCTGAATGTGATTAGCCACTGTTATTTTGTAATATCTGACCTTGTGATTGAATAAAAATGTGTCCTTCTGTGTGGATTGTCTAAACCTTTCTCAGATAGATGGAGATTGTAATAGAATACAAAGTATGATGTACGCGGTTGTGGTTAATGGTATTTATGGAGGTAAGTATTAGAGTTTTAGAGGATGCGGTTGACTACACTGCAGGAAATATAATAAACAAATAAACATTGTGAATTTGAAAGATCATGTTTGCAAAATAAACAATTAAACAAATATACACACTGCATGATTTTTTTTACCTTTTTTCACATCTACCAAAAATAGCAGAGTCATAATATAGATTTGTCTAATTTTTTACTTTTCATTATGACATAATTTTTGGTTTGGGCACATATGTATCTGTTTTACATTTGTTTGTGTATGCTGTATAAAATTATAATTCACATTAATTATAAAATGGGTATTGTCAATGCAGATAATTATCTTAAAATAAATATTAATTTAGAGCGAATTTTATCAAGATAATTATTGGAGCCTTCTAGAATATGTGAAAGCATTGACTAAATATTTATGGTCGCACATAATTAATGTGGGGTCCATTGTAGTCCCCGAATATTATCAAGATAATTAATGCAGCCTTCCCTAGTTTATAATTATACTAACATTACTAAAGAATCAATACAACAATAAACAAATCTGCCCGTTTTTTAATCATTTGAATTTTTTGTATTTTTTTTATGTCTTAATGTTGTAATTATTTCATTTGAAAAAGATGTCATTAAGGATGCTTTAAATAATTAAAAATAATGAATAGAATAATGACTTGAATGAATGTATGACGTAAAGTTTGTTAGTTAAAAATTTATTATTAAGGGAACATTTCTTTTGAAAAAGATGACATTAAGGATGCTTTAAAGACTTATATTTGTGTTTCTTCTACTTATTCATTTATTGATCTTATTATTTGAAAACATATATATGATTAAATTATTACTTCTTGAACATACCTTTTTAAAATTACAAAATTTATCTATATAACCATTTAAAATTTAGTCTTGTTTAAATGATTTATATATTTATTTAATTTTTAATGATACTAATATATGTAAGGTTGAAGCTTTTTGCTTAAGAAACACTTGACTTGAATTTAAAAAGATTTGAGAGTTTTAGTAGGCAACAGTTACAATAAAACCATGTATTAGAGAACGCTTGCAGATCAATTTGTCAAAAACAATTCTAACATCCTCAACAAAAACGAAAATCTAACAACAACACATATTGCAAACAACATCAATAATTAAAAATATTTCAAATCACTTCTGGATTGGGTTGCCTCAAAAAGATGTAGTTCTTCATTTATCTAAGCATCCTCTTGCTTTTTTTTTTTTTTTTTTGGTCAGGCAAGAAATAATTTTATTTAATGAGTAAGAAAAGATACAGTACAAGGTTTGGCAGGCATGAGTTTTGCCTTCCACAGAGTTGAGATAGCACACATTAGTTACATCTGTTCCTTACAACTTAATACATGCCCTTGGGTTCTTGATCCATTCCTCGAATGAGTTTATGCAAGACGACGGATCGTAGCAGGAAAACCAGCTCCAAGACCGACTCTTAATTTCGTCTGTGACTCTTTTCTCCTCCCACTTGGTGTTCTCGAAAATGTGTTTGTTGCGCTCTTTCCACATGACCCAAACAATGCATAACCAAATACCCACCGCAAATATATCCCCTTTCTTGCTAGGAAAAATCCCAGAATGCATGATAAAGTGAGTTGTGATCCTATTGTGCATCGGGGAAGGTGTACCCAGCCATTTATAACATTCATACCAGGTAGGTCTTGTCACCTTGCATCCTAAGAACAAGTGTGCAGCCGACTCCTCCCTCTCGTTGCACAGGGGGCACTTGGCCTCGTCGCTTGATTGGATGATTTACCTCTTAAACAGATTCTCTTTAGTTGGCAATCTGTCATGCATTAGCCTCCAGCCCATCGCAGCGACCTTGATCGGTACTACTCGGCTCCATATCTTGTTGAAAACCTCCTATTTTGTTGACATCCGGTGTTCGGCTGGTGTCTCAGCATTGAGCGCGGCATAAGCTGTTTTCGTAGTGAAGGTACATCCGCTGATCTCTTCCATCTCCACCCATCCTCCATTTCTTCAGCTAAAGGGTACCTGTTAATCACAGATAAGAAGTGATCAAACATGGATTTTTTACGCTCAAATAATGGCCTCCTCCATCTCCAAGCCCACACCTACCCACCCTCTATCCAACCCCCCATAGACCTAATTGTTGCCCCCTTCTCCCTACACAGCCCGTAGAGCCTCGGGAATTGGCTTTTCAAACTGCTCTCCCCTACCCAGACTTCACTCCAGAATTTTATTTTCTCCCCGTTCCCCAACACGTGTGCAATGTTACCCCACATCCACTGCCCTCCCGCCCCCAGCCTGTTTGATACTATGTCCTTCTACCAACTAGAACAAGTCCCTGGCCTAAAACCTTTAAAGCTGCCCTCATCCCCTAACTCTAATTTTCCGTGCAAAGAGGAAATTACTCTTGCCCATAGACTATTTGACTCTGTTAAGTACCACCAAAGCCATTTGCCAACAAGTGCCTTGTTGAATAGTTTCATATTCCTCACACCCAGCCCCCCCCCCCCCTTTTAGATTTGCATATTGTATCCCACTTAACCCAAGCCAATTTTTTTGGACTCTCCCCACCCCCCAACGGAACTTACGTTGCAGAGAAGTAATGGATTCTAGGATTTTTTTTTGGTAGAAGAAAGAAGGAGAAATGGTATAAGGGTAGTGACATGAGCACCGACTTCAGTAGGGTGATTCTCCCCCCAAGAGACGTCTTCCTCGCCTGCCATGAGCCCAATCTTTTCTTTACTCGTTGTACCAGATCGCTCCATGTATTCACTCTTTTATGGCTCGCACCCACCTTTATGCCCAAATACGTGAAAGGTGGTTGTTCCACGCGACATCCGAGAACACTTGCCAAAGTTTCCACCCTGTTTCTATCAATGTTAATGCCAATAAGACTGCACTTGCTGTAGTTTACTTTAAGGCCAGACAATAGCTCAAAGTTCTTGAACACTTTCTTTTTATGTGATGTAGTAGAAGAGAATTCATCCATTAATTTTCGTTTGAGTCCTGAGTTTTCAATAGTTTCACTTTCCATTCCGTCAATGTGCAACACATTCTAATTTAATAGTATATCCATATTTAAAATCCTTTATTTTTCCTATTCTACAAGAGTTGGTAATATAAATTAGCAGCAGCAGAATAAAATCTGTAACAGCCCTTAGCTTGGACCGGATCACAAATATATATCAAAATAAACTCAACCTACAAAAGATATTATCAGCTAGATTTGTTAAATATATCTGATGACAGATAATTAATATCCTAATATCTAAAATGAAATTAAAATCTAAACATGGAAAGAGAGATATATTTCCATATATATGAAATTAGATATCTAAAACAAATCTATATCTAATGAATCTGAAATATATATTTCCATATATTCATTGGATATCTTATGAATCATATTATTAATATGGGAAGAGAGATATAATATTACCATATATGAAAACAACATCAAACTAGTTCCTTTTATTTCCTTATATGACTAACCAAACTAAAATCTATATATATAATACACCTACACTTACATTCATACGCGGTGGTTTGTCTATTTACTTTGATTCAAAAAAATTACTCTTTACTTTCCATTCATCACAATTACTACTGCAACTACAACTTATAAGAAGAAGAAGAAAATATGAGGGATTTGTGTGTAGAAGAGTTTGAAGGCGTGAACCTCGGCAGCTCACCTACGGGTATTGATTATTTGTGTGCTGTTTTAGAAAAGACAATACAAGTTTTGGAAGAAACTAAAACAGAAGAAGAAGAATCATCAACAAGGACAAGGTCATCATCCTCATCGTCAACAAGGCTGATGCAGGGCCCGCGGGGATATCTCAAAGTCAATAAATCATCCCCCCGACCACCTACTGCAGTATTACCTCAAGTTTTGGAACAGAGTAAAACAGAATTAGTACCATCAAGGCCCTCATCCTCAATGTCAAGGCCATCATCGTCAAGGCCAAGGCTGATGCACGTCCCTCGGGGATATCTTTAACTCAATAAATCATCCCCCCAACCACCTACTGCAAACCGGCAGCCACACAGGCCACCTGCTGCCAACCAGCCACACGTAGAGGCTCCAACTGTATTACCCCAAGTTTTCATCAGCGTCATACAACAATTGGCAGCCGGAAGAAATTGGTCTCAACTCCAAATGGTCATGCACAAAAAGTTGACCAAGAGCGACATAACTCCGAGGTAGAACCGGTTGCTGATGCCCATTAAACAACTAATTACCAATGATTTCTTGTCTCAAGACGAGAAGGAATTCATCAAAGCCAAAGAAGATGAAGAACACGACTGCAAAAAACGTAAAATAGAAGTGAACATAATCGAGCCGTTGTTGTAGATTAGTCTGCAATTGAAATTTGGGGAGTGGAACATGGAAAAAAAGAAAGATGACAAAGTATCTCTAAATTACTGGCATCAATGGAAGATCATTTACATTACTTTCTCAACGTCTACCACTAATTTTTTTACATGAGAGATTTATCTTCAGTTAACTTCATAACACTGTAGACTCCATTGTAGTCATCGATTTGGTCTTCCTTAACCTGTATCTTGATAAACATCTCTTTATCAAGTGAATTTGTGAAATCATCTGAAATTTGAATATTATTTTCATCTTCATATTCTTCCAGGAATTGTGTCACTGTCTTTCCAATCAATTGAATACAATGTTCATCCCACAATAGAAATAAAGTGTTGTCAGTGTCATCTTGAACTCGAACTTGTATATTGTACCTAATTTACATATTACATAGTTAGTATATATTATATTGTTTGATTACATTGTTAGCATATAGATATAGTAAAAAAATGGACCTCAGAATTCCACTCTAGTCAATCTTGTTACAGCCGAAACATAGGAATCCATGTTTGGCCTTTTATACTTTGTGTCTGCATTTTTTACAGGCCAAGTACCACCAATCTCCAAATGTTTCAATTGATATTATACTTGCCAACACACAGAATTTACCAACCTAGAGCCACCATCGTAATTTTTTTAATATTAATCATATATTAATAAAATCTAATATTTCAGCAGTGAATTTTTTTAAAACAAATCTCTTTGGTTTCCTTAATCTGTTGGATTGTTCGTATTTGAACACCAGTGTTTGATAGGCTGGCAGATTGTTTACTTGTAGAGGATATAGGAGTTGAACTTGGAACATAAAGTGGAATATGGTCATCCTCGAATCTGTATTTTAAATTAATAAAATTTATAAGATATTCAAGTTGTAGACTATTGAAGAGTTAATGTCAAATATAAAATATACCTCATTTTGTATTAGGGATGGCAATGGGACGGGTCCAAACCCGGACCCGGCACGAAATCGGACCGCATGGGACGGGTAAAAACCCGGTCAAACGGGTCCCGGGTCGGGTATTTACCCGGTCAACGAAATCCCGCCGGGTCTGGGACGGGTAACGGGACTGCCTAGACCCGCCCCGTATAAATATTAATTTTTTAAAAAAAATATATATATATATATATTAGATTATTTATTTAATATTTTCCAATTAGGGTTAGATAATTAGATTGTTAGAATCTGATTCACAAAATCACAATCGTCGCTCTTGGCCTCTCGGCTCTCACCGCTCTCGACCCTCACTCTGCTCTCGCGATCTCGCGGCGCCTCTTCTTCTCCGACGTCGGCGTCGCCGCGTCAGTTGGTGCAGCCTCTCAGGTTCGTTTTATTAATAATTTAATATCTCTCCTCAATCTTCTCTGTGACTGTGACTTGAATTTGTTGTTGAACTTGAATATTTTATTAATGGATTGGACGAGATATATGATTTAGATATGTGTTGTTGAACTTGAATGTTGATTGTTGAGTTGTTGACTGTGACTTTGTGTAATAATTAATAAATAAAGAATGAATGAAGATTAGTCGATTAGATGATTTATCACAGTATCAAATTATCAATGTTTTGTTATAATCTCATAATCAGAAGTCAGAATATTCAATATTAAATTATTCATGAATTATTAAATTTATTAATATATGGTTTGGCAGATTTGGCTGATTTGCTGTACAGTACAATCTGTACTAATTTTTTTTCAAGGTTTAATAGATTAATTAATTTAGGTTTGTTGATTTTTTATTTATTAAATTGTTAGATACATTATTTGATATTAATTATTTTCTAAATAGATGGAGTTTGAAGAAGGAAATAATTCAATCCCATCAAATATTCCTCAAGAAGGTTATGCGGCAACGGAGATGACTTCTGGAGGTCCCGAGGATAATGATGATTCTTTGGCAAATGAGAATCTGTCTCAATCGACCACGAAAAGGAAGCATACATCAGATGTATGGAATCACTTTACAAGGATAATGCACGAGGGAATTCAACATGCTTTGTGTAACTATTGTAACACTCGTCTCAAAGCTCCAGCTGCCCATGGGACTACTAGTTTGCATAAACACTATAAGAATACTTGCAAGAAGCGACCTAGAAAAATGGATATCCGCCAAAGTGTATTATCAATGAACAACAAAGTTGGTGGAAATGGTCAAGAACTTGCAGCACATATTTTCAACCAAGAAGAGTGTCGACTCGCACTTGCTAATATGGCTATCTTGCACGATTATCCTCTTAGTATTGTGGACCACGTTGGATTTCGAAGATATTCTGCAAAGCTTCAACCTTGCTTTACCATGATCTCAAGAAATACACTTAAAAGTGATATTTTGAAGATTTTCCATGCTAAAAAAGCAAAGTGTTACAAATTGTTGGATAAGCTTAAGTGCCGAATTGCTATCACAACCGATATGTGGACATCGGATAATGCCAAGAAAGGTTTCATGGCAATTACAGCACATTACATTGATGATTCATGGACTCTCACAAACTTCATTTTGAGGTAATTAAATATTTTAATCGTATAATTTTATATTTTGATTATTTTATGTACTAATTGATGTATTACTAAGTTCTAACTTTTATTTATTTAATGTAGGTTTGTATATGTTCCGGCTCCACATACCGCCGAGGTTATGGCGGATCTTCTTGTTGAGTCATTTATGGATTGAAATATTGATAAAAAATTATCAACAATTACTGTTGATAATTGTTCGACCAATGATGCCATGCTTAGGGCTCTACCAAATAAGCTTCCAAGGAGACATTTACTTCTAGATGGGCAGGTACTTCATATGCGTTGTTGTGCTCATATTTTAAATTTGATTGTGAAAGATGGTCTTGATGAGATTAGTGATTCGATTACGAGAATTCGTGATAGTGTCATTTTTTGGACTGGTTCACCTTCTAGAATTGAAAATTTTGAAGATGCTGCACAACAATTGCATGTTGATTATTCTAAGAAGTTGGCTCTTGATTGCAAAACTTGTTGGAATTCAACTTATTTGATGTTGGAAACTGCAATTAAGTATAAAAATGTTTTTGTGAGAGTTAAAATCCGAGAAAGAAATTACAAAAGTCTGCCTACTAATGAAGATTGGGATAATGCAATTGAATTGTGTGGAAAGTTGAAGCTATTTTATAAAGTGACTGAGATGTTTTCTAGAACACAATATCCCACTTCTAACTTTTACTTTCCTTTGATTTGTGATATCAAATGGGAGTTAAATAAGTGGTTGAAGAGTCCGAAGTTGGTTGTAAGAAAAATGGCTGAAAAGATGGTGGAAAAATACGAAAAATATTGGGATGAATGTCATCTTATAATGGGGGTTGCTGCTGTTTTGGATCCTCGGTATAAAATGAAACTAGTTCAGTTTTATATTAACTTGATTTATGGTGAAAATTCAAGCTCTAAATTGTATGAGATTCGTAAAAGTTGTTATGATTTGTTGATTGATTATCAGTCTAGAGCATTGGGTGACAACTTGAGTGATACTTTCGATACGGGAATGGCATTTGGTATTTCTAGTCCAACGGGTGATGGTGATGAACTCGATAGTGACACATTCAAAATGTATGATCAATGTGTTGCTTCAAGTCCAGATCCTTCTTCATTGTCTAAAAACTCGGAATTGGATACATATTTAGATGAAGCTGTCTTACCAAGAACTTCACAGTTTGACATTCTTAATTGGTGGAAAACTCATGGAGTTAAGTATCCATATTTACAAAAGATGGCAAGAGATATTTTAGCTATTTCGGTTTCAACTGTTGCATCTGAATCAGTTTTTAGTGATAGTGGTCGATTGGTTAGTCCATATCGTAATAGGATCAATCCAACTACTATTGAGGCATTGATGTGTAGTCGTCGTTGGTTATGGAACGAGGAAAAAAGTAAATTTATTATTCAATTTCTATAATTTTCATTCTACTTAGTATATAGTATACTAAATATATGATATTAATTCACAATTTTAATTTATGTAGATTGTTCGACATCAGTTTGTCCAATTGTGGTTGATGAAGAAGATGACATACGTGAAGAATCGTGTTTGACTTTTGAGATTTGAGCGATTGGACATTGTGTTATGTATTTAATTTTGTTATGTTAATTTTGCGTTGAACATTATGCATCGTGTATGTTATTTTGAAGAATTTATGATCTCCCTATGTTGGGATTGATTTTAAATATTTGGATTTGATGTGTTAAATGATTTTGGTATGAATATTATTAATTTTATTGTAATTTAAGTGGCAGCAGGAAAAAAAAAAAGATAGGCGAGTCGGGGCGGGTATACCGCCGGGTTCACGGGACGGGACGGGTTTAGGCGGGTATATAGGCGGGGCGGGTAACGGGTATAAAAAATTTCGTGGGACGGGTCCTGGGATTGGCCATACCCGTCTCATTGCCATCCCTATTTTGTATGCTTCAACTTCACTACATTCAAAATTAAAAATCACTTTTGTAGCATGAAGGGTTGAAGTTACTGTCTGCATCTAATAATTATAAAAACAACAAATTAGTAGGTATATTGAAATAAATTGTTATATAACTACTGATATTATTTTGCAATAAGTTACTTACCTCGATAATACTTTCCCCGACAAAATTGTACAATAGGAATGGTGGGTTCTTGTCCAACATTTCTTCTATGTTCCATCATTTGGTCTACGTAACCCCCCCCCCAGAGAGTACATTTCATCTAATGTTATTTCCATCAGAACTCCATCTCTTTTACTTTCACTGTAGTTTACCACTCAAGGTTCTTCAATCTTGACTATTCGTCCGATAACATCTGTATTTTACATGGAAAAGTCATTGTCAGATTTGTTATGTAAGGTAATGCATTAAGAAATATAATATATATAATGCTTAAAATAATCATAGTAAATCAGTTTACCTATCATTTGAGTATCATTAAGCTTCTCAACAATATTAATGGATAGTTCAGAAAATGGCTGAAAATCATATAGTAATGTGGAAAATTCTTCGTCAAAAAGCTTTACAACTTTAGTATCATTGATGAAAATGATATGTTTATGATTTTTGTTGTGTTGAATTTGTTCTTGTTGACTGTAACCACAAATTTTTTTACGGCAAATAACCTTCCTTCTACCAATGTTGATTCAAATATTTTTATGTATGTTTGGTTAATTGTAGCATGCACTCTTGTACCCTGAAATGAGATACACAAACAAAACAATAATGCCTAAATGTGATGATTTTGGAAAGTATTTTTATATGAATGTGTTTATTAATTGGTAAAACTAGTTTTCATACCTCTGTGTCATGGAATATACATTCCAAATTCTGATAATTTTTGCTTCCAAATGTAGGTGCGCGATATGCTCGAATCAACCTCATCTTAAGAGCCCATGGTGTCTTTGAAGAGACGATCTCCTTAATTAATCGAAAGAGGGTGCCATCTGCAATAGAAGTTGAAAATGGTTAACATTAAAGGGAAATCAGTACTCAGAAACTAACATTGCAAGTTAAGAAGGTTTTGAACTGCAGTATAAACTTGTTTGTTTCAAATTTGAAGTGAATAAGTCATTTGTGAAGGTTAATTTATAATGTTGTTAAATGTTTCAGAATATTCTGAGGGAGTAAGTTAAATTCATTTTTGTAATTGGAATGTGAAGAGTCGGGTAAAAAAAATCTGAATGTATACATGATACATACATGTAAAAAAAAAAATTGAGTGGTATTTTTTGTGTTAGCATGCTTGAAATGATTACTGTTTTATTTTAGTTTATTTTATTTTTTATATTTTTAGTATTGGGCTTTGAAAAGTCAATCTTATCCTACATTCATATTTAATGTTTTTATTTTTTCAGGTTACTATAGCCATGATTACAGATTCATATAATTTTAAAGAATTTTTTTTTTTTTGCTTCAATTTATTTTTCTAATCTGGATTTAATTTATGATATTTTTAGTATTTGTATGCTTGTAGCAAATGATTAATGTTTTATACCATTTTTTATTTTGATATTTTTAGTGTTTGATTATGTGTGTAATACCGATTTAGAGTTATATTTTTGTAAATAACGACATTAATTTTTACAAATTCAGACTTATTCAAAGAATATTAATATTTTGGGGTTCAAGTAATAATTTTAAAAAAATTGTATGTCTGGATATATTGAAAAACGTTGTAGGGATCCAATAAATGATAAAAGAAAGTTTTATATTTTATATATAAAAAAAATAAAGTTTGGGCTAGTTTATAGGTCTGCGCTGTACTGATATGCACCTCTGGACTGCAAATTTATGGCTACCTCGGTTTGGGTGTGCCAGAAGCATGTTCACAATGTTTTTTTTATAAATTAAAACAACAGAACGGTAATAAAAGGCTTATTAAAGAAAAGAAAATATTTTTTCAGAATTAGTATAGTGAAATGGGCGGGAAAAGTGATAGTTACTAAAAATGGCAGATTATTCTGTTATTATATATATATAGATTAGACAAATGTAGAACTTAAAATATACCCCTATCCCGTGATGACTTGCATACCTTAACAAACTCACTTTTTAAGAAAAGTGATTTTTTAGTGATGTGTGAGGTCAAATAAATGAGGAGTATTTTGAGTGATTTAGTGAGATTTAAAGGGAATTTAGTGAGGTGTGAGGTCAAATAAATGAGAAGTATTTTGATTGATTTAGCATGGTTTAAAGGTGATCTAGTGAGGTGTATGAAAGAATGTGCATCCAAAATGAGTGACAATTTTAAAAATAAAATAATGTAGGAGAGTATTTTGGGTGATAGTGAGGTTTAAAGGTAATTTAGTAAGGTGTAAAAGATAATTTAGTCAGGTGTAGGGAAGAATGTGGACCCAAAATGAGTGACAGTTTTAAAAATAAAATAATGTAGTAAGAGTATTAATTTTGTAGATCATTTACGTATTATAAGGGTGTAAAAAATATTGAGACGTTTCAATAAAAAAAAGTGTATGAATAATCACGAGACGAAAGAAATATATATATATAAAAAATCATGAGCCCCCTCTGAGCCCGACATGGGTCCGTCATTGATTACAATAGATTATACATGACAAATATTCAGTATTTAGTATGGTATACAATGTGCAATTTTCCATTCTAATTTTTTTTTATAATATCAATATTTTCGATATGGATATTGAACACCACTAATCTTGACACTACTACGCTAGTCAGAATGTCCTATTATACAATGTGTTGTGTCAAAAAATGACACACTTGAATTGATAGTTCAGAGTGCTGGATTTCAATCCTTCGGTTGTATGCAAATGCGGATTGTCCTCACCGAGATTACGAACACCTGCACAAGCACGCCAGAGATATCTCCGGCGTGGGGACTCCGATGCTCAAGTCAGATGGAGATATCAAGTAATTGAAGGGTGGAGCAATCCGAATTAATGGAAAGCTCCTCAAAACAATGTTAATCTCAAGTGCTCTAGGACTCGGTTTTAGTGTATTTAATCACCGGAGAATATATGAAGTTATCTTCTTCGATCAAATAAAGTTTTTAGTGTTCAGTGTGTGTGTAAGTTCGTGATGAATAGTTAATCATGTTGTAAAACCAGATAATGGACTCCAAAATGTGTACCTTGGGGAAAATGTTATATTTTCTCTATTTTCTCAACTGTTTCATCCCTAAACTTAGTCAAAGTAGCTTCATAGCTTTCTACTTCGGTTGTCTGCCCCGATTTTCAAGGGTTCATCCCCACTTCTCGTGCTTTTCCACTCGGTCATTCTCTCCCTACAATCTCGGGGTCCATGCCCCACAAGGCTGACTGGGTCGGAGTCCATTTAATCCTGGACTGATCTTAAACAAGCACATAAACCCGTATGTTCTCTTCTCAACATGTACGTGTCCATGAATTTTCATCATTAAACCTGTTTCCATATATATTAGGCCCCAATACCCTATCATCATTATATTGGGCTCGACATAGCTTAAATCTTATTCCCAATGGGCTGTAAGAAGGCCCATTAGACCAATAATGAAGTACATGGTTAAAGGCATATAAATCACTCATAAAATTTGATATAAAAAAAAATCACTCATAAAATAGATAATAAATAATCATAGTAGGTAACTCGTTCACGTCTCATTTTCCTACGCATCACAAGATGACTATATTTTCTCAACTTCACATCATGACAATCATCTGATGAGAACCACGACCACAAAATACAATCATTTGATGAGAACCACGGCTCAGACCGGCAAGAACGACGGTTGCAAAATTAATTTTGCGTAAGAAATCTGATATTCCAGACTAATTCTTCTCTCGACCGATTTACAACCATTTAATAGGGGTATGCACACAACCGATTACTACTGAGCCCTAAACTAACTACTAATAGTGGGCCAATTAACATAAGAGCCCAAAACAATTAACCAAGTCAAATATGCAGCCCAAAATGAATTAAAACAAACCCGACTAAAAAATGGACTAAAGATGTCAGTAGCTTTTGACATGCTAAACCCATTGGGCCTACAACCGGGCTCTCGATAATACGTGATCTTCATTCGCATCATTCTCATCCCCTTCAAGAACATCCTGGTCCTCAAGGATGAAATCCGAAAAACGATCTCACGTCTCTTCTAAATTCTCCCATGTAGTTTCACCGGACCCCAAATCTTCCCATTCAATTAATACTTCCCAACGAAATCTGCCGCCTTTCTTGATTTGTCTATAGTCGCACGCCCGAGTTGGCCAAACAATCAAGTTCCCGTCAATGTTAACTACGGGTAATCTACCTAGTGTAATGTCTGCTTTGCCTAACCTTTGTTTAAGCTGTGAAACGTGCACCACGTGATGGATTTGAGCTTTTGTCGGAAGATCCAATTTGTATGCTACCTCGTCCACACGAGCCATAATCCGTAAAGGTCCATAATACCTGCTGCCTAGTTTGAATAATGCTCGCTGAGATAGTGTTTGTTGCCGGTACAGACGTAATTTCAAATACGCCCATTCATCTACTTCAAATATTTCTTCGCGCCTGCTTCTGTCATGAAACTCTTTCATTCTATTGATTGATACCTGTAGCGTGACTTTTAATTCTCGTAGGAGTAAATCCATCTCGTGCAGTTTGCGGTCGACTTCAGCGTTTGGTGATTCCCCGCTAAGATAGTTCACTAATTGAGGTGGATGTCGTCCATAAACTAGCTCGAATGGTGAGCATTTTGTCTTGTCGAGTACGGATGAAGGTTCAGATAGTCTATACCCTCTGAAATCGGGTGTGATTACTCTGAACCCGACCTCTACAACTGCGATCATCTGGTAGCGCCATGAATACCATATTTTCGGGAATCCGTGCAGGAATTCCACCGTCGGCGATGAACTGCTTCCTGTTTCTGCAAAGTGATGTTTCAGACCGTTAATTTCCAGGTCCTTATGCTCTTTCTTTTCCATCTCACTACAACCTGCACTGATTTTTCTTCCCATGTCCTCCTTGGGCGTCGGGTTCACCCCTTCGCCGGAGCTTGTATCGAAGACACGGTGTTCTTCAGATGACAAGTTTGACTTGGTTCTTGATCTGTTTCTTGATGATTCTTGCATAATAATCTGGCTAGCCTTCATTCCATCTTCTGATCCATTGTGGAATTAATATTTTCCACGCGATTGCCTATCCCATTAAACCGAGCTTCCAGTTGATCGAATCTTGCCTCCAATATTTCAATTCTTTCACGGTGAGTCCCTGCCATGACTGACGATCGTGATTCTCGAATACTCTCAATGAAAGCACCAATTTGATGAGAATCACGACCACAAAATACGATTCCGACGAATCTCCGGCTCAGGCCTGTAAGAACGACGGTTGCAAAATTAAGTTTGCGTAAGAAATCTGATATTCCAGACTAATTCTTCTCTCGACCGATTTACAACCATTTAATAGGGGTATGCACATAACCGATTACTACTGAGCCCTAAACTAACTACTAATAGTGGGCCAATTAACATGAGAGCCCAAAACAATTAACCAAGTCAAATATGCAGCCCAAAATGAATTAAAACAAAACCCGACTAAAAAATGGACTAAAGATGACAGTAGCTTTTGACATGCTAAACCCATTGGGCCTTCAACCGGGCTCTCAATGATACGCGATCTTGAGCTCTCGATGATACGCGATCTTGAGTCGACGATCTTCATTAGCATCATCATCTTACAACACGAAGTAACAACATATGCTACAATACCCACCAAGATGATTTATATTTTTAGTGACTTAGTTTTATGTTAAATAGTTTATTAGGTAATGGGTTCACATTTACTACTAATAATTTTGATTAAAATAGTTAATATTAATAAATTAGTATATTTTAATAAAATAATTAATATTATTTAAAAAAACTCACCAAATTAAAAACTAATTACTAGGGGGTTTTTTTAGAGAGCTATTACTCGGTAAAATTAATTTATATGAGATTTTGCAATATTTATTTATGTTTGTGGGATAAGATAAGACATTATAGAAATCAAAACGTGAAAAGAAAAGCAACGAAAAATCGCATTTTTTTAATGGCATGTGTAAAAAGTACTCCATTAATCAACAGTGAAAAATATACTGATTATAACCTTCTTTTATTTTGTATTTTTCTGTTATTTTATTGTATTGTATGATTTGTATCAGATTATAGATATAACGTAACTTTCGATATTAGTAGGGCTGGCACTAGTAAAAAAATGTGGAACTTAAAATATGTTTCTTTGGAAGATGGAAACTTCTGTAGCAAGTCGCATGGACATTGGACAAGAAATTGGTGTATAATCCAAAAAGACGATATTCCTCAATTATTTTCTTCCCACTTTCCAGGGCCAAATTGATCGGGTTTTCCGCACCCACGTCAACATTATTTTAAAACAATTTGATGATATTAATTAATTTTATATTTTAATATGATATATAGATGTATACTTAGTATCTATTTAGAGACGTTAGCTTCACAACTGCTGCATATAATCAAAATATAAAGTTATAAATAACCTAAAATAAACAAATTAAATACTAATAGAGTATTTCATGAGTTGATTCGTAAAGATTTTAGATCAATGCAATATTTAATTTGCTCAAAAATAGTACTCATTCCATTCACAAATAAATGACATTTTAACATTTTTTTACAAATTTTCTCACAATGTTACAACCTTTTAACTTTAAAAAATATTCATAATTTATAATCACATCTTCTCCTAATGTTACCCATTCATAATTTATAGCTAACACTATACGATATCTCTCATTATCACATTTTTCACATGTAAAATCTTCAATATATGAACATAAAATATTTATTGGATGGTAAAATTATGGTATGTTAGTGGTAAGATAATCTAATTTATTAATTAAAAATAAATTTATTAATACATGCCCCTTCTTAATTTTACAAAATAAAAATTAAAACATCATTTATTTCATAAAACGAATGAAGTATAAGATACCAAACTTGTTTATGTATAGGAAACAAATTAATAAATTGACTGTAAATAAAATTCAATGGCAAATTAAGTAATTAGTAGTTAGTATCAGGATGTATTAAGCATAAATTCAATGGGACGAGGGAGTACGGGGATTAGGAAACAATAAGAAATACTCCGTAAAATTCATAATAGAAGTGTATTTACAATCTCAAACTACATACTATTCTGGTTGGATTTTGCCTCTTTATGACAGAAATGTGAAGAATTGTTGTCAAGTTGAATGTTTGTTAGGTGGGAAGATACTGCTGCTTTATCCGGAATTTGTGGAAATAGATTTGCTTTAATTAGACTTGTGTCTTGAAATACAGCCCATTTTAAATCAAATAAAAATTAATATTCGTCTAAGTCACATAATCAAACACGAATTAACATTTTCATCACTAAAAAGTGTGGCGTAGTTCGACTCTTCGGATGCATTTATGGCTTGATAGGATTCAACAACATTTCTTACGCAGCCACAAGGAGCCGTGTTATTGTACGCCTCAGGGGCATAAGGGTAATATGTCAAATTATGTTGAAGATAGGGCCAAAATTGAGCTGTCCTTACTGTGCTGCGTACCCTTTTTAAGACCTTATTTGGGTCCACAAACCCGGTAACTAATACCCGGCTTTGCACTCGGTTTATCTCCACGTATACTGCACCTAGTAAACAAGCAATATAATTAGGAATTAAATAAAAAACTAGTATATTATTTTAAAATATTTTCTCACTATTAATCTTGAGATTTGTAATGAAAATACTAAATAAAAAGGGAATTGAGACACAAAGTTATCGATCACCTTTGATGGAGGAAACAGCATGTCTAACTCTTCTTTCACATCCATCGCAATCCATTTTCACCTCTAATTCTACCCTCTAAAAATATGAATAATCATATTAAATATATATATAAAGTTGTTGAAAAGTGGATTTGCATGAATTAATAATATTACCTGCATTGGCTTTCTTGGGCTTGTTACTGTAAATAAATCTGATATCTGCTCAATAATACACATATATGTTTAATCCTCCCTCTGTGCGTGAACGTTTTTAATTATATACTGTAGTACATGAATGATTTCTTGGGCAATGAATTGTATAATTATAAATTTGATGATGCTAAGTTTAACCAAGAGACCTGGATCTTTCATCTACCTAGTCAAAGTGTCTTTAGATTTCCAATTTGTTATGTATTCAAAGAGTCATCTAGTTTTTTTTAGGGGTCTTTATTTAAAGGGCTTAGTCAACATAAAACCTCATTTAAAAGGTTTTTCTTCTTAATTTTTATTTAAATGGTCCTCTTTTTAAATAACTGGCTCTTGTGAGGGGAATGTAGGGGGACTTCTGATTAATATTAGTCAAATGTTATTTAAACAAAATTTAAAGTGGATGGAGTTATTGGAGGGAAATAATTTCCCTCAATTTTTTTTAGTTGTTTTACAAAAGACCGAAAAGATTAGTAGTATATATTAAAGCCAAGGCTTTAATCTGTCGCCTAATAATGCAATTAAAACTTAAATTAATATACATACATTTATCATCAAGTTGAACATTTGGGGCTTAATAACTTCCCCTCCAAACTATTACTACCTTTTTACAATGATCATAGTCTATGCGCTTAATTAATTTCTTCTTAATTTCATTCAACGCAGTTTAAAATGTAAACTCAACATATATTACGAGATTAATTTGTCGGGCCCAATTACTAAAATTGTCATATATATCTCCGGACTAAACGGGCATCCCATTAATGACCGGTGAAATTAGTCTCTCGAATTAATCGGTTCTAAAATTGGATATCTCGACTTAAATGACATGTTTTTACTCCCATCAAATTTATTTTGTTTTTGTTGAGAGAAATTAATATTTTGATAATATATAATTGTAATATATAGATGAGATTAGTTCAAGAATATTAATCATTAACTAGACACGCATCCTGTTCTTTTCATTAATTGCAATTTGCACATTAGCAATTACCTTTCTTTGTGCTTTACTATTCACCAACTGTTTTACATATTTAGTAAACAAGATAAATAGTATAGTAGATACAAAGATCATGTCTAATTAATAAAGAGAAAAGGTAAACAAAAAATGGTTGATGATGAGCTGATAAGCACTACTTAAGGTAACATATTATTAGTAAATAATCATGTTTTGCCTGCCGTACGTCACCAAGATCCAACATCAGTTAAAAGATCATCATTGTTATCTTCTTTTATTTTATTATTTTCCTGTTAATAAATTATAAATTACATTTAAAAATATATCTTTGGAAAATGGCGGGGCCTTCGAGAAACTCAAGAAATTCACACGGAATCGAGGGGTTTAGCACTCCACTCCAACGCTTGATCTCCACTCGAACACTGCTTCTCGCCACTTTACACTTAGGATTTGAACCATATACCTTATGGTTATAATGCTGAAGAAAAACCATTAAAGCTACTATAAAACTTAATAAAACATAAGGTTTTATGTACCCACTACTACATATTTGGCCATGGAGAGCTTTTAAAAGAGCTCTCAAGGCCAAATATGTACCTAACCATTTCAGCTACAACAACTAATTTGACTGTTTTCCGCGTAATATTTCCTAATTATTTGACCCTACCCGTTTTCCGCGTAAGGAATTGAGTCTACAGAAGACCACTGGACTGAATTATTTGATGGACTCAAAATATCAGATTTGAGCTCGATTTGATTTACTGGACTTTAGAGACCCGCCTTGACTTATTAGACTTTAAAGACCTGATTTGAATTTGGTTGGGCTTTTAGAGGCTGTTTTGATTTAATGGACTTTAGAGGTCCGATTTGAATTTGTTAGACTTTTTAAAGGTTCGTCTTGATTTATTGAACTTTGAAAGTCCAAATTGAACTTTACTTAATTTATTGGGTTTAGAGGCCCAAATCAATTGGAGGGATGGATAAAATTTAGATGTCTACAATGTGATCATTTGAATTCAGTATTTGGGCACGCGAGTCAAAAGGTCCAATTGATTATAATATAGTGTAATTTTGTGTAAAATTTAAATGTTAAAACTTATAATCACATAAATAATAAGATCCTTGAATTGGTGATAAATTACATAATTGAACAGGCATTGACATTTTCATCACTAAAAAAGGTGGCGTATTTCTCTTCGGCAGTGGTGGCATAAGCTTGATCAACATCTCGCACATAGCCAGGGGGCGCTTTCTTATCGTATGCTTGAGGGGCATAAGGGTGATATGTCAAATTATGCTCAACGTACGGCCAAAGCTCCGCTGCCTTTCCTGTTTTCTTCACTGCATTTAGGACCTTTTTAGGAGTAACGCGCCCTGTCACTGACACGTGGTCATGCTTTCTGTCCACCTCCACAGATCTTGCACCTACACCACCAAATAATTCATCTTATACCTTCAAATTTAATTACCTACTTTTAATTTGGTAAAATAATTATAACAATCAATTACAAAGAATTTCATTTAAGGAGTCACGAGACATTATTACTGACACGAGGAGCTGTATTAAGGGTAGTTTGGTAAAAAAAATATATATGTAAGTTACCATATATAATAAATTACTAAAAGTGTGATATTAGTTCCAAAACAACTAATTCCAATTAATTAATACATTAATTATAAACTATTAAAGATAATTAATAAAATGTATAAATGAGGTATCATGCACTAACTAAGCTATTGATCGTGTGTGTCAAGCTTGATGTTAAAAATATTTTGGACATTGAAATTAATTAGCAATATAAGATCGATGAAGTGTCTTTTGTATAATGGCAACATATATGGAGAGTCTACCTAAAAATTGAATACTTAAATGAAATTATTCTTTCATTTTTTTCAAAACATTAAAATACCACCACCTCTGTACGAAATCACACTACTAATAATTTTAATTTGAAGTACACGAAAAGGCGACGTATGTATATATAATTGTATATACTATGAATTATTAATAATGAAATTAATTAATTAAAATATGCATGCGCAAATCACAGACTACCTTTCATAGAGGAAACGGCATGTTTAACTCTTCGTTCACATCCATCGCAGTCCATTTTCACCTTGATTTCTACCGTCTGCATGCATTTTATTCATTCATTAATATATAAATCATATGTGAAAAACTAATATTTATGTATATATGACTCGTCATATTTCTACCCCTTTTTTTGTGATACTTAAATTTCTAATGTAGCTTAAAAATATGTAAAAGAATTGTGTTTCATATGTGAAACTGTTTAATACTGTACAAAACTTCATCAAGCCATATATAGATAGGGTAAAAAAACTGGTCTACCCAGTTTTAATTTTCTCTTCTAAATTTTGACTTTTAAATTAATTATCAATGTTTACAAAACTCAATATTTTAGTTATTTTACTAGTAAATTTAGATTAATTTTTTGTCTAAATTAAAGACTGAACAATTATGGCCGGACATTATCGGTACTTGAGTGTTTTGCTTCCTAACCTATCGTCATACTCAGACGGAATGTGCTACCTCTGTTTATTGATAAAAGTTATAAAATGATTAAAACATAACATTTTGTAAACATAAGAGAATAATTTTAAAGTTGAAAATAGATCAAGGAGAAAAATCAAAACTATTTATGGGATAATTTTTTTTTAAAAAAAAATCGTATATGTATGCGTGTGTGTATCAGTGTATGCATGCAATTCTCAGAGATTCACATAAATAAACGGTGTACGTATATATCAATAAAATATGCATTTCCTAATTAAGTGAAAATCGAGTAAAAGAGATAGAGGTGTTGGCATGATTACCTGCATTGGCTTTGTTTTGCTTTTTCTTGTTACTGTAAATAAATCTGAAAAATGGTCTATAATACCCATCTCTCTCTCTTTGTGTGTATTTGTATATTTGCAGAAAATATTGCAGGGAGAGTTCGAATGTTGAAAATATACACTTGGAAATGGCCCTATTTATAATAGTAAATGATATGTGTGTGAGTAGGCAAAAGCAAAGGCAAATAAAAGCAAGCTGTATTTAGCTATTTGTGTCACCCAATCATGCAATTTAAACTTTGTACATATCAAGCTGGACACCTGGACGTAGTTACTAAATTGCCCTCAAATTTTGTGAGAATTTATATGTGGTTTCTTATACATCGATAGCCTTATGTGCATTAATACATAAATATTTTACATATATAATTTATTTAGTGTTGAACGCGGATTTACACGTAAACCTAGGGGGTGGGAAATTTGTTTTCCAGGGTAACCGCCTTTCTGTTTCAAATTGACAACTCTATTTTAGCTGGCAAATGCCTCTTTTAGGATTTTATTATATATATATGCATGTATAAAACCATGGTTTCTTTCTAAATATATTTACATTAATTAATATCCAACAAAATATATGTGTAATAATAATAAAAATACATAGGCAAAAAAAAAAAAAAATCTTCCGTGAAATTTTACATAACATATCAATTCTAAAATTGAATATACACTTATAGAATTTCATAAAATCGCACTTCAATTTTACTTTGAAAAATTGTGACTTCTTCTTTGTTAATTATTAATTGAATTGAACATAATAAAATTCGACTTAAAATTATACAAAAAAAGATGTTTGAATATGGTGATCACCGTAACTTCTACATATTTTTTATATGTAAAAAACAAAACAAGTTTAGCCACTCCTAAAATATACATACCCAATTAATTTGGTCATAAAAAGACCATGACAATCTTAATTACTTGTTTCTTAGATAGTTTCGAGATCTAGAAGTCTCGAAGCTCGACATTAAATATTAGATCGACGCTTTCAAGATATTTGAATTTTTTTTATTTTTTTTGATAGAGTAGTGACAACATACAACTCCCTTATATTTAAAATAAAATAAAATAAAATGGAGTATATAATTGTGCACTTAACTTGGAGCGGTAACCAAATATAAATAAATTGCTCTATTGAGATGGACTCCAATCCATATTCAGAAGCTTGTGTTGGAGTGAGATAGGCCACAAAAGTAATAATCAATCGGTTGAAATTAACTAGAGACATATATATAGTTGATTTGGTCTATATATCTTAAGTTTGGATAACATTAAATTACATATACTACTACAATATTTATATTGCATACTCCAATAGATTGCCACGCAAGTTTAATAATATCTCTTTTGAATTTAATTAAGGTGCCACTAGAAGAAATCCGAGATCTCATTTACGTGTACTTGACATGAGATGGGGATTTGTCAACACGAGGCCTAATTTAAGTGGTAGGATTAAAAAAAAAAAAAAAAAAATTTTGAAATTCTTGTGAAAGTAAACTAAATTTCATGAATGCCATATATATATTATCATCAATTTTATATTTGCTTTTTCTGAGGATTTATTTAGCATGATTAAAAAAAGGGTTGTTCTAGTATGCACTCGAGTGCATGTTGTGCACTCTAGTCCATGTTGCACTTTTCAGTTTTACTGATTTACACTTTTTGGTAAATGGTGTTGCACTTTTTAATTACTAAATTGTATAATAATATTTTTAGTAATAATTGAAAAGTGCAACACCATTTACCAAAAAGTGTAAGTCAGTAAAACTGAAAAGTGCAACATGGACTAGGGTGCACAACATGCACTCGAGTGCATACTAGACTTTATGTTAAAAAAAAGTATGATTTCAATATTAATTTTAGTATTTGAATATATATATTTTGTTGACAAATCCTCTAGCTAGCTGATGTTCTTTGGTGTATTTTAGATTTTAGATCTTCAATTCAGAACGTTAATCAATATAATTGCTATAAATCATGTTGATTTGAAAAACTGTGGAGCTTTCAAATTAACATTAAAATTCATCTTTGTAGATCGAATTAAATGAATTGACTTTCAATATATAAATTCAGTTTTTCCCGAAAATAATAGGATCAAGTGTGAAAATCATACCCGCGTATACTTTCATCTTGGATTTTGCTGTTTAAGAAAATAGACCGAGTTAGGATTTTTCACGTGCGAATTCTTCAAATTTCGACACGAAATATATTTGTTTGAGCTTGTTTAATGAGACTCATCAACATAAACAATCAAACTCAAGCTTACTGATATTCAATTTGTTAGTTTACGAGCAAGTTCATTAGCAAGACCGTGAGCTAATTTCTATATAAAAAACTTAAAAGATTGAATTTAATATACAATGTTTACACTAATATTTTCCGTAAATATTAAAATAGGTAATTAGACTTATTTATTTAAAAGAAATCATAGAATTATATAATTAATTTTCTTTTCTAAATGTATTCATAAATAATGCAACCATTTTTTATTTGAATCATATTGTTCGTTTTTAAAACCTGATTGAATTTGAACGAAACCTTAAAATCCCTAAACAGATTATCAAATTTGGAACTGGTTTTGTTGTTTAAAAAAATTAAATACTGATTTTAATCTTAAATTTTAAAAAATAAAAAAACTGATTTTTCATCCAAAAACAAACTTCTATTATACCCACGCCACGTGTCCACATTCTCCCGCCAAAAAAAAAACTGGAAAAGCGAGTACAGTTACCACTACTCGCATAGCTATGGCTTCTCTGAGAATTCTCCCTTTCCTACTCCTCCTCCTCCAAACTCTCTCAGCCGTCGCGCAACCACCGTCTTCCTCGCCGCCTCAACCCCTCGTCGACGCCGTCGACACTCTAGCCAATTCGGGATTCACGTCCATGTCCCTCACCCTCCAAATCAATGCTCAGACGCTCCCCCTCCCCTCCGCCACCACCCCCACCGCCCTCACTATATTCTCTCCGCCCGACGCCTCCTTCTCAAATTCCGGCCAGCCGTCGCTCCCCCTCCTCCTCCTCCACCTATCCCCCATCTGTCTCTCCCCTGCTTCCCTCCTCTCCTTCCCCTTCTCCTCAACGATCCCATCTCTCTCCCCTTCAAAACACCTCACCGTAACCTCCAATCAACCCGGAAAAATATCCATTAATAACGTCGCCGTCTCCGAAATCCCCATTTTCGACGATGGATTCGTCATAGTCTACGCAATCGACAACTTCTTCGATTTGAATTTCGTACTTAAGCCCACAGATTCGACAATTAGTAACCCTAAATCCCAAGTCCAGTGCCTGAAATTGGAATTGGTCTCTCATTTCAAGGAGGCGTCAGGGGTTTTGAAGTCGAGAGGGCACGCGATCATGGGCGCGTTTCTGGATCTGCAGCTTTTGGGATTTCTGAATCATCAGCAATTCACGGAGAATGCGATGAAGTGGACTGTTTTTGCGCCGTTGGATCAAGATTTGCTGCAATATTCGGAGAATTTTCCTGAATACTTTTCAGTGTTCATGAGGCATATGGTGCCTTGTAAAGTGGGTTGGGGAGATCTTGATGAGATGGAGAATGATACTGCGGTTTCCAATAATGTGAAGGGATTTACTTTGAAGGTTACTAAGGATGAAGATGCTAAGAAGGTGATGGTGAATGGAGTTGAAATTACATTCCCAAATATGTATGATTGTGAATGGTTGGTGATTCATGGGATACGAGGGGTGATTCCACTGCCTGAGAGCTTTGAGGAAGATTAGTCGGCCAGAGGAATTCTTCGATTGTTTGTAAGATGGAATTTATAATCTTTGTTCTTGTATATTTTTTTGAACAAGTTTTACAACAATTTGAAATGAGATTGTAGAGATATATCAGTGAGCCTCTGAAATGAAATTCTTGTATTGATTTTACACCAAAATCTTCCCAATTCCCAAACTTTAGTTTCTCACTGTTTCCTTCATCTCTCTGTTTCATCATTTCTTTTATGGTTCCCTTTATCTCTCTGTTTCATTTCTCCCCTTCGAACAACTGATTAAGTCGAAATCTTGGGTCCCAGAAGGATGGTTTCACTGTGTAAAAATATGAAGCTATAGTTTAGCATTGTTTGATTACATTTCTTGGATAGCAGAAGAAGAGGGGGTGTTTCTGGTACACTTTAGATAGATTAAAATAGGATTGAGGATTTTTATGGATTTATTTATTTTCTTTACATTTATGCAAAATTTTGAATTTTGAATTCTTCCCTGATGATGTTAAGCTGTTTCAATTTAAACTACCCCTTATTATTGAAAGCTTATTAGATTCTGTGCAAAGTTAAAGGTTCCCAAAGTAACATGGAAGTTTCAAAGGTTATATAACCTTCAATTCTACTCTAAGCATATTTGTTCAGTAAGATAAAGTACCAAGAAGATCTTCAAGACATACATTGTCTTTATTCTTCAGATTCTGAGAAAACTCTTAAATGAAAGAAGATGGAAACTGGTGAGCTAAACCACTAAAAAATGGTATTCCCTTAACCAAATACTGGAGACTTGTTCAATTTCTCAATCTTATGAGCAAATATAATGACAATATCTTCTCTCCCTTCCTTAAGAAGAAACTGCTTCAAATTCTTAAACAAACGATCCGGAGGCCTCATGCCCATGTCCAGCATCTGCTGAAGATACTTACAAGCACCATCCAACTTACCATCATCACAAAGCCTATTAATCAAAGCTGAAAACATATGCATTCCGGGAAGCACACCCCTCGATATCATCTGATCCCACACTCGCAAAGCCATATCCCCCCGCCCCTTGCTGCAGAACATCCTCACCATGATCTCGTACGTACTAGCAGTTGGCTCGCACCCCACCTCCTCATTCATCTTCTGGAAAGTTCTATACGCCTCATCTGTTCTTTGAAGTCTTATAAGATGATGTAGAATTATATCATATGTTCTAGCATTAGGCCCCAACCCACATTTCCTCATCTCATCAACTACCCTGTAAGCATCTTGAATTCTTGATGACCAGCAATAAGCACCAACTAAAGCATTATAAGTTGGAACTTCAATGTCACAACCACTACCCTTGCATAATTCGTAAAACTTAACAGCTTCGATTAACCTCTTCTCTGACCCTAACCCGTTGATCAAGGTACAATATACATGAGGTGTTGCCTTAATGTTCTTCCTCTCCATCTCATAGTATAGTTTAACAGCTTCATCATATTTTTTTGCTTTACAATAAGCATTGATCATAATACCGTAACAAACAACATCCGGCTCAAATCCATCCCCCTCCATTTCACGATATACCTCGTTGAGCCTTAGAAAATTGCATTCTTGACCCCACCCTTCCAACAGTATCGTGTATGATTTAATATCGGGTGTAAACCTTCTCTTGGTCCATTTGTCGAACACCTCCTGTGCACTCTCAACATGCCTGGATTTGGTTAAAGTGTCTAGCAATCTGTTGTAATCCTGCAGCTCAAGCTTCATACCGTACTTTCTCTCCATCTTCTCGAACGCATCAATGGCCTCTTTTACCCTCCTTGCCCTTGCAAACCTCCGTGAAACTAGGGCAAATGTATCTTTACAGAGGATGCCCTTTACTTTCATCTCATCTACTAATGACCATACCGTTTTGAACTGTTTGATTTTCCCCAATGATTCAATCAGAGCGTTGTAGCACTCTGGAGTATGTTGAAGGCGTCTTTTATCCTCGGCCCACCGGAAAAACGACAAGGCCATCGTTCCGGCGTTATTGAGTTTCTTGAGCACTTGAAGAACCAGATTTGGGGACAAAGAATCGATAAAATTAGCAGAATTGAGAACAGTGTCAAGATTTCTGGAATTCCCAATGTTGGATACCAATTTGCAAATGGTTTCAGCTTCTTGGGAGGTCTTATTAGCATCTGGGATCCGTTCGTTGAAGGCAGTCATTGGTCCATGAGAAGAAACATTGCAAAATGTTAATATTTGCAGTCGGAATATCGTGGGCTTTTGCAGGATATGAATATTGAAGAAGAAAGGATTTGAGAGAAACCCCATTGGATTGTACTGTAATGAATAATTGAAGAATTGTGTAAATGAGAGGGCTTTTAGTAGGGTTGCTATGGTGTAAAAGTAAAAGTAAAGTCGCGTTACACTATCTTAGTGACAAAGGATTCAGATAAATAGGAGAATTTGTCATGTGTTGTAGTCTTGTAGATGCATTAACAAGTCGACAATTTTTTTTTTGAAATCCAAGTGTAAACATAATCTCGTACTATTAATGAATGCTAATCACGTTTATGTATTTTTTTTTGGCCATTTTGAATTTGAACACCCTGTCTGTCTGTCTGTCTGTCTGTTTGATGAATGAGTAAATTTCTCTTTCACAAGTTTAATTAATTATGGTAGGCTGCCATTTTTTTCTCAATTTCTGCAATTTCCCAATCGGAATGTCGGGGTTGATAAAAATAGTAGCATTTGCCTCCGTGAAATGATAATCTTGATGCAGAGATTCCACACAAGTCCAACACAAAGAACTGCACAAAATATCAAAATCTTGAAACCTGTATGCAACATTACATTAATTTAAAAAAAAAAGAGCAGATGAAACATCATCAACAATAAACCATCCATTTATATTAAGTTGATCGAATCTTACAACAGCTTCTCTTAAGGATACAATTGCTCTCTATGTGATCAGCTTTTCTAAATTGTCCCAACCTAACAACTTTTTCGCACCCAAATAAAAGTTTACACGACAATTAAATAAGGAAAATTCAGTACAAAACTGATCAAAAAGAAACTATGAGGTTGTAAGTGTACATATGGCATACAGAGGGGAGGGAGCTCCTCGTCTTGATGGAAGATGAATTGCTGTCTGAAAATAAAAAACTCTTCTGCCAGACTCCCCACACACCTCAACAACCAGGAAATACTTTCTGTTGTTTCTTCCAACTCCAATCCTCATATACACACCAAAGAATGCATTTCAACGGAATCTACGCCCAAAGGTTTTCGATCAACAATGTCCATAACTTTCAGATGTTCTTTCGGTAAACTTATAATACTGTGCAGGTATTTGACTGTGACTTCCATTCTTCGACGAGATCGTCTATAGCCTCTGCAAACTTCTTAGCTTGAGGTCCCGGTTTTAAAACATTGACGTCCCCCCATTGCGCACATGGATCCATAAACCAGCTTTTACGGCCTTTACACCACGCCCCGGGTGTGACTCGGTTCCGATCACGTTGCAAGATCTTGCTATCAATCATGTCCAGGACCGCTGCATCTTGCTGGAATTGTCGAGCAAAGGCGGCCCCACTTTGAACCATTTTATTGTAATCTGAGGTGTCGAGGAAATGGGGCTCCATCTTGGGCGGGTCGTCCCAGACAAAATATCTCAAGTCCGCATTGACGGTTGTGTTTTTGAATTCGGGAGTGTTGCAAATGACAGAATGGAAGTAGACTTCTTGGGACAAAACGGCATTGGTGAAGTACATAAGAAGGGTTCTTGGAAGATTATCCCACCCAAATATACAAAATTCGAGGAAGGGTCGACTTAAGACGACCCATGGGGAACCTAGAAATACAGTAAAGATCATGTGGGATCAGCATCTAAACTGCTCGATAATAAGTGTCATTAAAATAAAAATTACCTGTGAAAACTGTAAAAGCATCGGGCATTGGTCGTTTTTCAGTAGCATGAAAGATTTGAGTTTTCCTGGCCAAGTAAATACCTGGATCCACTACGATGGGCTGAATTCTTTGGCCCCTGGAGCAACATTGTCAAGACAAATAAGTAAAAGAAATGAAGAATTCATTTCAGAGTGATGATTATATGAGGTGAGGATTTGCCTACTCTTTCCAACCCAGGTCACTACTGTGGTCAATGAAGTTCAGGTCTCTCTTAATTGACGAGAACACATGCGACAAATCTGAAAGCCAAAATTTCAAAAAGAAACGTGATAAGTTGCATTTCATGAGATACATAACTAATATTGAAAACCTTTTACAGAACATCTGGCAAACACATTATATATAATATACTAAACTTTTCGTAACATAAAGCATCATAAGAGAGGTGAAGTAATATTTCACACAACACACTGTGCAACCTACTAATCACTAAAGTTAAGTTGCACGATTTGCTCTTGCTTGATATAGCCCTTCTTTTTCAGATCTCAAACTAAAGATTCGCCAACTTAACACACATGAGGGTATTGTGCATAAACTACTTCAATGTCAAAGAGCAGCCAAAAACAAATTGATCTTTCTTATTGCAATATTTAAAATTGGATTTCATCAAGTTGAATGAAACCATTATCAAAGATCAGCCTAATCAAAATGTATCGTTCATTTTTGCAGAATATGAAATATCAGAGTTCATCAAGTTGGTCCTCAGGAATGCAGATCAAATAATTTTCCTAGAAGAACATTTTGTCTTGGCCATAGTTCAATAAACAAGTTTGCTTAGTTTAAACTTTAAACAGGCTGATTCTTTACCTGTTAGAGAAATGATTCTACTAAAACAAGTACTAAACATGCAGAATCCCCTCATGAAAGAAGCTATTCAAGAAAAAATAGGCATTTTTTTCACACCGACAAAATGTGCACCGTAGATATATCATGAGAACGATGTCTTAAATGAAAAAAAAAAACTCGAAGGTCTTTCTTAATATTTGTATGACACTCCACAGAGAATTGAATAATGCCTAAATAGTAGCCCTTTTGCTATTCCGTGAGATATTGAGAAATTCTGATGGAAATTGATTAAAACTTCCTTTATGTGCCCCTCTCTATCAATGTCACATGTACGAACCTCAGACCACCTCAAAAGAGGTAAATCCAGTACTCCATGCATTTAAAAAGGTCGTGGATAACTATAAATGAAGCGATAGCAGGCCTCATAAATCAGATCAAGATTCATGATTTGGACATAATAATCCACAAATCAGGCACCTTTACTCAACATTCAGTTTTTGCTTCAATTACTTTAACTGAATGACTACAAGTGAGGCATGTAACCTGCCCATACGATTGAAGACAAGGGACTAGATCTCCTCAAGAGACTCAAAATGCAATACTGCAGTAGAGTATGATGCAGATAGGAATAGGCCTAAATGTATCAGATCTAAAAGAAAAAGACTGATCCAGGATATTTCATTGTCCTGAATTATTTCAAACCAACTGAAGTTTTTTTGTATGTCACAAATGATCTACTTGTATACACAGTTTGCCTTTTCTGCTTAATGTATTGTTCTTGCATCAGTGCGAATTAAGAAAAAAAGCAAAATCTATCAGGATTTCCATATCAGATGCTCATTATGCATCCTATAATAACTAGAAATTTCAGGATCTGATGTGCAAATAGATTAGACATCTAGAAGGACTCAGAAATTGTTTCTTATACGGAAAGTTCCGCCTATAGTTCCAGGTTCCTAGGTCATCAAATTCCCCATAAACCAGGAACAAAACATAAATCTGTTCGGACCTGTCCAAGATTTGCTTACGTAAGAAACAATGTAAAAAGAAACGTCGCGACAACAAGATTACAAGAGGCAAATCTTTCAAAGTCTATTCAGATTTAGCAAATACTAAACACAAGTAAAGTCCAAAACTTAAATTCTAAATATCCACAAGACAACAATATTACAAGAGGCAAAAGCAGCAAGACTTCAAAGTCTATTCAGATATAGCAAATCAACACTGGCAAAGTCCAAAACTTAGATTCTTAAAGTTATATATGTCCACAAGCAATTTCTGATGAGCAATTAAGCAAATCCCACAGAAAATATTAAATCTTCCCATCCGAATACTAATCCCTTACATAGCCAACAACCAAATCCAAGACTCAATTATTAATAGAAACCCCTGCACAAACAAATTTCAGATATGGATAAAAAAAAATTACTATAAGAGGTAAGAACACAATCGTCTTCATTCCTTACTGCCCACAAACAATTCCAGCAACCAAATAAAAATAAAATAACAGAAATCACAAAAATACTTATCCGCATCATACCATCTTGCGTAATCAACGGATAATCCGTGGCGCTGAGAGTGATAAACCAATCCCAGCCTCCATCCATCTTGAGCAAAATTGCAACCGCCCTTAGAATAGCGGCAATATTCGTGGACCCCATGTAGGTGTTCGGATCGGGCTTTCCAATCACATCGACATTCTCAAAGGCCCGAACTGCGGGCATGGACTTCACTAATGCGGCAAGCCTCGCCCTCTCTACATCGCTCCCATCCTTGGAAATATGCAGCAAATACCTATTCCTAGGATGATAAACCGCCTGCAGTAACCGGAACATTCGGTCCACGTCGCCGTTCCGGCCATAAATGTAGTATGCGAAGGCGGGTGGATGGCCCGGGCCGTGATTAGCAGTGGGAGCGAAGGGCTTGTTGGGAGGAAAAGCGTAGTAATACGAAGAACTGAAACCCGATATAAAAGAGAGAAATATTAAAAATGTGATGAAGGCCCCGGAGAAGAGGGTGTAGAGCCATCTCTTTTCAGCTCCCATCCAGATTTAACGTAGACTGGAAAGGGAATAATTTATCAAACAGAGAAATTTTCCAAATCAAGGCAAGCTAATGCGTAAATTGGAAATGGGATTTTGTCGAATTTCATTGAAGTGTGGAAAAAATGAAATCAGTGAAGTGGAAGGAATCGAGGGGGCAGTTATTGGTGATCTTGAAGAGGATTAATTGGGGGATTTTGTTTGGATTAGGGTTTGATGAAAGGGAAGTTAGATTTAGGTTGAAGGAGACAGATGCGAGGAGAATAGAAAGAGTGAATGAGAGTTGAATGAAGGACTGTTTTCCTATGCTTTGCTTTGATACGAGTAAATTGTTTTTTCGTTACTTTGATTTTGTTTCGATATAAACACTGTGTTTGAATATCAATGTTTCTCCACGCGAGTTATTGTCCACGCGCCAACGGAATGTTTGACACGTGATTGCGTTTAATGTCACTCTGTGAAGTTTGATAATGGGATACATAGGGTAAGTGTGACTGGTGTAAATACATTATATAGTCACATATTCGGTATACAAGTGCAATCTCTTATTTTTTTAATATTTTCAACCACTTCTCATAATTCCAACCCAATAACTCGTCTGAAAATTAATATATTGGGGTTAGTTTGCATGATACACACTAATTTAATTTAAATTTGAATTGTTTATGCCTATATGGAGCAGAAATCTTACTTATTTGAACAAGTAAGATAGTGAAGTAGTGGAAGTACGTATGAATTCTTAACAATGTGATTTTATTTATTTTTTTAATTTTGTGATAAGTAACAATGTGATACTTATTTTTCAGATAGACTGCACGTATTTTTTATTTTTAATCATTGCCATTTTCATTTAAACTTAGTATTTTAAGAGCCAAACTATATTTTCGTCCCAAATATAAATAGCGCGCAACTTTTTTTTTTTACAAAGATCACTCCAAATCAACAAAACACTAAAGTACAAGATCTTCAAAACCGGGCGGATCATCCAAAAGGTATCGTTGTCCCCTCCAATTGTGAGAAGAGGAAAAACGTGTGTTCCCTTTGTCCACAATGACGCTCTGGTCTTCATTCTCAAAACCGAGACAACCCCACACTAAGGTGTTCTCATGTCAAAAAAGAAAGACAAAAATTGAACAAAGTTCCACCAAACCTGACCCAAGGACTATCAAGTCCATCTCCAAATAAAACCCATCAAGGGCGAGGAGTCCCAACAAGGGGAAAAAGTACGCACATAGGCGCAGGGGACATACCAACATGTCAACAACAGAAAGACAAGACTAAATACAAGAAAAAAACAGTCAAGCAAGAAATAAAAACTAACAAAAAACACTGTAAACAGGGATCGACGGATAGTTTACCGAACGGTGACCGTAGCTCCGTTAGGGATAATCTATCCATTGATCCCCAACTACACGCTAAGAGGCACTACATACACTGCGAGACTGATAATGAGAACATCTGGTCAGGGGCGGTGGCGGCAACGACAGTGGTGGGGTGTCGGTAGGGGCGGCGGCGACGACAGCGGTGGGGTGTCGGTAGGGGCGGCGGCGACGACAGCGGTGGGGTGTCGGTAGTGGCGGTAAAGGCAAATCGGTAGTATCTAGTAGATCTTTTAAGATCTGTCTTTTATTCTTGTAGAACTATAAAATAACAAGATCGGATAGAGGAGGGCCGTGGCGACGGCGCCGGCGCCGGCAGCGCCAAAATCGTGACCTTGAGGCCGATCTACATGATTGGGGAAGGGTGTAGTGGGTAGTGTAGTGGGGAGGGGTTGCCGGCGGAGAGAAAAGAGGGGGGTGAAGGGTTTCTGGTGTGGGGAAGAGAGAGAAGCTCTCCTAGAGAGATGATTTATTCGATTTTGTTAAAGACTTCAAGGCACAATAGCGCGCAACTATTTTTCCATAATGTAATATCTATAAGTTACTCATACAGTATAATAAAAAATAGTTATAAATTCTATAAAAAGAAAAAAAATACACTTGCATTTAACAGGGAAAATTAAAGTAGAGATATGTAAAAAGAAGAAAAGGTAGAAAAATGTAAAAAAGAAAAAGTGTATAGAGAGATATAAATAAAAAAATTATGTAAGAACATTAATCTATATATATAAAAGGAGGACGAGGGCTCTCCAGTTTTTGTCATGTGATCATTTTAGGCTTTCCTCCTTTTGCCACATGTCATTTTGACAAAAAACTATACTCAAATAATTTCATAATACTAATAATAATCTCTATATATAAAAGGAGGACGAGGGCTCTCCAGCTTTCGCCATGTGTACATTTTAGGCTTTCCTATAAAAGGAGGACGAGGGCTCTCCAGCTTTCACCATGTGTACATTTTAGGTTTTCCTCCTTTTGCCATATGTCATTTTGACAAAAAACTATACTCAAATAATTTCATAATACTAATAATTAAGCAATTAATCAAGGGTCTATTCAACTTCTACACTTAACATTAAGCCATTAATCAAGAGTCTTTCCAACTTCTACACTTAACATTCATAACTTAAGAAGACAGAGGTACCATTTTTTCTTTAAATCTTCAGTTGTATATTATATATGCATGGAGATGATCGTATTCTGTCGTTTACGTTTTATTTGTGTTATTTTTATTAAATTTTTGGATCATCAAGTTCATCTACTGTCCAGTTATTGGAAACATTTTTGTTTTTGCATCATTTGATAATACAGGGTTATTGGTGAAGCAGCTCTGACAAGGAATGTTTGTTGGATTCAATCGGACAACATAGCATCTGATGTTCTGAGTTATGTCTTCGTTTCTGATGTTTGTCATGGATTAAAATGAGTCTAGTTAAGCTTTCGATTTGTTTACAAGTATGAACAAACATTTATTGGTTTCTTGTTGTAACAGTATCCAGATGAATGCTGCTACAATTTGCAGCCGACATAAAGGTTAGTGAATGGTTAAATTAGATGATGACGTTTCATATATTGTTTTATTTTGTGTATGATATTGCATTTTATGTTTTTACCACATCAATAAAAGCACTCAATTAACATGTAATGAAGTTTATGCAATGCTCATGCAGACATTATTGCTTTTATGTGTACTTAATTCCAGACGGGATTCTACAGCTTGGATCGGTGGAAATGGTTTGTATTCTATCTTCAGAATATTGATAAATTACACCTTTTTGTTATCCAGTTGTTGTTTAGGGCTGTGGTCTTTTTCTTTTCAAA
This sequence comes from Galeopsis tetrahit, assembly GCA_963675135.1. NCBI lineage: Eukaryota > Viridiplantae > Streptophyta > Magnoliopsida > Lamiales > Lamiaceae > Galeopsis > Galeopsis tetrahit. Next base: position 67,801,419 of record OY776122.1, on the reverse strand, counting down.
TATATATACTTATATATAACAATGATATGGAGACTGATGATTTATTTTTAATGGAGCCCAGCTCCATATATATATAAGAAACCTATTGTTGGCCAGCGTATCAAAACTATATATATATTAACATTTTTTTAGGTTCTGTATGTTCACCTCCAAAGTCCAAAATAATAATTTTTTTAGTGAATGATGTGAGGTGTATGAAGATGCAGTATTTGTTGCTGATGTTAAAAATAAATTCGATGCTTGTAAAGTAATTGATGAATGTGACAGGAGTATGTGATTGAGCAGTTATCCCTAATGTCTAATTTGGAGGAAACATCAACTGGTACCACAGAACAAGTAATTAGTTATTCCCATTTTTGTGCAAAATTAGTCATTACCTAATATGTTAGTGATCAATTACATTTTATTTTTATTTTTTTGACAGGGATCAATTACATTTTTTGAAACAACAAGAATCAATTTTATTTTTATATGTTAAGGGTGTGCTTGGTTTTGGTTGTGACTCTATTTTCAATTTTCATGGATCCATAATAAGATTTTTTTTTTTGGTTTAATAGTTAAAAAAGTGTGAGTGTGATAACAATTAAGCAAGAGCAACCAATACATTGAACAACTTTTTTTTTAAAGAAATGGAGAGAACAAATCAAGAATAAAATGAAGATTAATTAGATCAAGATAAATGAACTACCATGCAAAACAGAATATATAAGACAAAAAGATGTCATAACCTGAATAAAGAAGTAAACATGTGCAATTGTGGATATAGAGTTTTTAGCATTTGCATTTGTTTCGGGTGTTTCATTGAAAGAAAATATTATTTTGTAGATTATTTACACTGTGAATAAGCGATACTTATAAGCCCAGACATGCCATATTCCTTTGTTGATATTTCACTTATGCCTTTGACGTATGGTTAGAGTTATACGGAGTATGGAATTTAGAAATCTTCTTTAAGTTTCGTGTTTCACAATTTTCTCAAAATGGTTATATTACGCCATTTCATGCTTATCATACTACACGAGCACATACTCAATTGTTTTTAAATATTATTATTATGATATGATTTTTCCATTTTTTTTAACTCTCCATTACATATGAACACAACTAAAGATCAATATAAAAAATTTGGCAAATATTTTGCGTGAAACACTCTTACATTGAGACTGTTTAAAAAATAGCAAAAACTAACACTCATTATTTTCAAAGTGTAAAGAGTCCTATCAAATTAATTGTTCATGCAAGACTTATTCAAAAAAAAATTTGTAGTTCGTTTAATATGTGATTGTGAACAACTACTTTTTAGCACACATTTTTTTACAACTTTTAGTTAAGAAATTCATGTGCATTGTATAGAGAACTTTTTTCAGCATTACAATGAGGCTTCTCTTAATAATTTCAGGTGAGCTTGAATTAAAAGTGAATCACCGAATCTAACCATATGATGAAGTAGTACATATTGTATCCTTCAAGTTGATGTTTTTTTTATCTTTACTTTTTAAAGAATAATTTTAGTGTAACTAAATAAATTTGAAATGGGACATTCAACCAATATAAAATGATATACTAAAAAGTTTATTGTAAAAATAATAATTTAATTGGCAATTTCTTACGAATTTTAAAAATTAAAATTACAACAGATTCGTGCATCGCACGGGCAAAAACTAGTATATATAAAAGAGAGTCAAATTACATAGTTTGAGTAAGCAGGAGTATGAGAGATACCACACAAACTTATGAATAAAGAAATCAAGCAGAATGAACTCCCACCTACGACATGACTGCATTCCTGTTGCCCGCCTCCCTACTGAATGAACTCCAGATTATGGTAAATAATTTTTTTGGGGTAATTCAACGGATGGGACTAAGGGAATTAATTGGATGCATTAGGAAAAATTGTGTGTAGATCGAGTGGATGGAGACAGGGGCTTCCGCGACTTGCATAGCTTCAATGTGGCGCAATTGGGCAAAATGGGGTGGAGATTAACTACGGAGCTGGATGCTCTGGTATGTCGTGTCCTCAAAGCTAGATACTTCTCAAGATTTAACTTTGTCGACGCGGATGTGGGAAGAAATCCAAGCTACACTTGGTCTAGCATACACGCCAGCCAAGCACTTATACGGGAAGGTCTGAAATGGAAGATTGGGTCTGGCCACATTGTGAATGTATACACTGACCCCTGGCTAAGCGGGGAGGGTGTTGGCAGAGTTGCATTGGAGATTGTGGAGGGCCTAGAAGAACTTAAGGTCGCAGCTCTGTTTGATGCCGACACTCGTACCCGGGATGCTGAATTAGTGCAGGACCTACTTCCTTTCGATGTTAATCGAGTATTAAGCATCTCGATACCCCCAAGTGGCTCGGAGGATAAATTATTTGGTGCCACGATAAAAAGGGCAAATACATAGTGAAATCCACCTACAAAACCCTAATGCAAACAAGAACTGAACTGACTCTAAAAGTGGAAAGGATCTGGCCTCAAATCTGGAAACTCCTTGTCCCACTGCGCGGGACGCGAATGCATACTCACGAAAACAAATCTGTATACAAAGCGCGTACTTCTGGATACGACTTGGGTATTATGCGACAACGGTACTGAAAATTGATGGCATTTATTTGTAGACTGTGAGTATGCCCAGACGTGCTGGAATAAAGCTGGCCTCTATACAAAAATTGTAAAATGCAGAAACACTGTTGTCGATTTGAAAGATATGATATTGTCTATGTGCAACAACCCGAGAAAAGAAATATCAGCCAGTTATGCTATAATATGTTGACAAATTTGGAAGGAAAGGAATTCAAAGATTTGGATTGACTCACATCGAAACCCGACTGAGGTTGCGCATGCCTCAGCTACCTTCTGGATAGAATGGAAGACTGCATTCATATCAGCAAAAAGCAGACCCCAACGAGTGATCGAGGTATGCGGAGCCTGGCACAATCCACCTACAGGCATGAAGAAACTCAACACTGGCGCAACGTTCTTCAGGGATACCAACCAAACTGGCCTTGGACTGATCTTACGGGACGATCTTGGTACTATCCTTAAGGGGAAATCAAGAATAATCTAGGGGCTCTTAGAGGTGGAGGTTGGAGAAGTTACGGGCTTCTTCGAAGCATTATCTTGGTTAAAGGACCAATGTCTAGATAATTGCATTGTGGAAGGAGATGTTAAGATAGTAGTAGATGCGATTAATTCAACGGAGACGTTCAATTCTACATTTGGGGACTTTATTGCTGCTTGTAGGGGGTTATTCTCCCAATTCACGAATGTCACGATACCTTATGTTAAGAGAAGTGCTAATACACTAGTGAAAGTGTGCGTAGGGTGTATAAAGTGTTTAAGTATAAGTAAATAAATGTTACACAGAATGTTGAGACAAATAGTGCAACACTGACTCTAACAGAATATCAGAAATTTAGATACACAGCGGAAGACTTGAAACACTAAAAACAAACGAGACACAATGAAAATATTTTTAACATAGATTTTATAAATAAAAATCTATGTCTGCCTTATGGCGTAAATCAATACTCATCTTCAAGTACAAATGTTGTGTGAAATGTTACAACAATAACCTTCACAACGAAACTACAAACGAGGCAGGTGCCAAGTTTTGAAAACGATCTAAGTGTATAAGATTACACACTGTCGAAATGCCTAGTCTATCTATGATTACACTCTCAATAGATAACAAGACACACAGCCATACGGGTAGGATACTTCGTATGATCTAAAATGTAAAACTATTGGCCACAAATCCTAACAGGGATGAACGCCCGGTCTAGGATATTGATCGAATAGAATACACTGAATTATGAAGCCTTCAATCGGTATTTATAGATGTGAGGTGCGAATTCTAGAGGCTTCCACATTGATGTCCTATTTTTTAGGAACTCAACTTCCACAACTTCCATGATCTTTTTAGATCCTTCTTGTATGCTCCAGGTCATTCTAAATGGTTCCAGGCCGCTCTAGCATGTTCTCCAATGTTCTGGAATCTTCCAGGTTCCAGATCCTTGTAAAAGCTTCTAGATCCTGCCAGAAATGCGACAACATTTAGATCAACATTTAATGTAGCATTTCAGAAAAGACTTAGAAAAAATCTCGGAAGGTCAAATTAAGATGTTGTTGATAATGTTAAGGCATTTAAGGATTAACAACATCTACAATCTCCCCCAATTTGACCTTTCGACTACAACACACCTGATGCACATATATTTCTATACATACTCAGTTTTATGTACTTAGTTGAGGTTGACATCATTGCTAAGCACTAGTCAAGATAATACCTGTTGTAATCGTTGGATCAAATCGAATGAAGATCAAGGATAATTTCATAATGATATGTGCCAAAGGATCAAAACTATTTTATCCAAAATAGAATAAGCATAAACAGTACACTTACTCACAACATAAGTAACTATACTAAGATCATAAGTTAAACTGGAAGAATTAACTTAGAATCTAAGTAAGACACTAACAAAAACAAAATAACAAACTATCAGAGCAAAAAAAAAAAAACAAACAAATGGACAAAAACTAGGACTAAACAACCTACAGTAAACACATGGTAACCTGTAAACAAATTAAGCAAGGGCAGTAAACAAATATTACCAAATGTAACCATAATTAAGCAAGTTGTAAACAAATAAACAACCTATCATCTAAAAAATAAATAACAAGTGTATCAGAATTTCAGACTTCAAACTTAAACATCAATTACAGAGATTGAACTGAATAAATGGCATATATTGCTGTGGTAACAGCTGCAGCATCAAATTCCTGCACAGTAGCCATTATGAGATTCAGATCTCCCCCTGTCTTGTAGTTTGTCCCTGTTTATCAGTGGAGATCACCATACAAGGTCTCCATCTCAGCAGCATCATCATCAGCTTCATCTACAAAGTAAGTAGATGCAAGGTGTGCAACTACATCAGTCACTGCAGCATCAGGTCCATCACCAGCAGGAGCAGCTGGAACTCCATCATCATTCAACTCTTCAATTACCACATTGGAGTTTGATGGTGGTGGTACTCCCCCTGTTGTAGGTGAAAGCAGATTGGTCCACTTGTCCTTCAGGAACTGGAGCTCATCAATTGTTTCCTGCAAGTGTTGAAGCTGTAGTTTGATGAATTCCTGTGAAAGATACACATTACCAGAAATGTTGATACGAATGTTCTCAACATTTGGGGGTGCATTTCTCTGATGTGGTCTGGAAGGGCCTGGTTGAGCAGAAGTAGAGGGTCTGGAAGATCTCCGTGGACTATCAGTACCAGGAACAACTATGGGCAGATCAATTACTCTGTCCCCAATCAATAAGGCGGGAGCAATAGCAAGCAGTGTCACTCTCCCCCTCAAAACATCAGTCTTCTTAGTAGTGAAGCCATGGTGCTTCAGATAATTTGAAATCGAGACTGGATAGGGCAGATTTCCTTTCCCAGTAGTTTTCCCAGTAAACTTCCTCATATGGTGAAAGATAGTGTGTCCTAGATTGAACTTCTTAAGTATAGAAATCCTATACATAAGAATGGTTTGATCTCTTATAATCTTAGTGGTGTTGGTAGTGGGGATCCAATTGTATATGATCAACTTATACAGCACAGAATGTAAGGAGGTTAAGTGTCTAGCTAGCATCTTCCTAGTCCACTTAGTCTTTCTACCCCATGTGATTGCAGTAATCACAACATCCATATCCGGATCATCATCCTCATCAACATTAGGAGTGTGCAAGAACTCATTAATAAGTTATGGAATGAATGGCACATCCCTCCCCCTAAAATTAACAGTACCATAGGACCTAGAACTTCTTCTACCAGAGCTTTTCTTCATACATGCATAGAACTCATAAGACCAATTTGTAAGAAAAGCTTCACCAAATGTAACATCATTCAACAGATTTCTATCCTCTAAAAACTTAATCATCCCCTTACTATCAAAATCATGCACATTAATTCTTTTCTCAATCAACAGCTTCCTCTTAGAGTAAATTTCTAACCTTTTCTCAACATAATTAGAGTGATCAGAGATACCTTCGCTTTCTTCCTCAGAAGGTAGTTCCTCATCAGGACCAGTGTCTCCATCATGTGCAGAGGAGCTTTTGGATGAGCTCTTTGCTTCAGCAGATGAGCTCTTTGCCTCAGAAGATGAGCTGTCTCCACTTCCACCATCATCAGGTTCTGGTGTGGATTCCTTTGCAGCAGCAAATGACTCAGCATTCTTCTTAAGAGATTCTTGCATATCTCTTAGGCAAACATTGAAATCAGAATCAGAGTCTGATTCAGCAGGTGCTTCTTCAGGGATCATTTTGGCCTTCCCTTTCCCTTTAGGATCAGCAGCAGTTTTCTTCGCTATTGGTTTCTCAACAACAACTTTCTTTGGTTTCTTTGCAGCAACAGTAGCAACTTTAGTTTCTTCATCAGAATCAGTGAACACTTGAATGGGTTCACCAGCATCAGCTCCAGCTTTCTTCTTCTTCCTCATGGATTCAGAGTAATCCACACGAGTGAACACACGGTACGATCTCCTTCGTTGTACAGGGCTTCTCTGTCTTTTCTCTTTCTGCACATTCTTCTTGAAAGGAATAGGTGCAGACTCGTCAGAGGGTGAAAGAGAGGAATTTGTACCAGAATCAGAAGTCTGGGCGTCCTCCATTTCTTCATCCTCAGAATTGGATGCATCAGCAGCGTCTCCTTCAGCAACGGTTTCGACATTTTCTTCCGTTGAAACAGGAACAATAGGATTAGGGCTTTTTGTTGCAACAGCCATTTGAGCAGTTTGATCAGCCAAATAGCTCGAGATATCCACAATGATATCTCTGAATTGCATCACGGGTAGATGACCAGTAGTTTGAAGAGTATCAGACACCTCTTCGACAGCCCTCGTAAACTGTTCAATGGTCGAATCTTGTGGGATGTGGGTAGTTGGTGGAACAGGAGCGGTTGTTGATGGGTTTGCAGAGACATTAGAGTCGGCATTTGAGGAGCTGGATTGTTGCGAGGCCATTGAAGCAAGAATTTCAAGAGAGTTTTGGGCAGTTCGTTCGGAAGTTTCAGAAACAGGGTGTGAGTGGGAGTGAGATTGACGGTGGTTTCCTTGAACGCGGCCAATTGTTGTTCGAACAACTTCTGAAAATTCCAAATTTTCCGTGCCTTTGAACGGAAAGACATTTTCAACGAATGTGGTGTCTCGAGAGGTATAAAATCGCTGTGTTTGGAGATCAAAGACTATGTATGCCTTTTGTCTATGTGGGTATCCAACAAACACACAAGCACTCCCCCGTTCTCCAAACTTGTCATTACGTCGATTCTCATGCGCGTATACAAGGCATCCGAAAGTCCTGAGGTGTTCATAGGCAGCTGGTTTGCAGAGCAAAATCTCAAACGGTGTCCTCTCTTGAATAGCAGTCGATGGCAGGCGATTAATGAGGTAGACGGCTGTTAGCGTGCATTCGCCCCAGAATTCTATGGGCAAGCCGGAGTCAAAACGCAACGCCCTTGCAACCTCCAATATATGTCTATATTTGCGCTCCACGATGCCATTTTATTGTGGGGTATCCGTGCAGGAGCTTTCCACCACAATTCCATTGGTCGCATAGAAATCAAGGAGTGTTGACGCTCGAAATTCAACGCCATTGTCGGAACGAATTCGTTGGACGCGCTTCTCAAATTGGGTCTCAATCATTCGACAAAACTGAATCATATACTTAGCAACTTCAGATTTCTGTTTAATGAGGAAAATCCAAACGCCTCGTCTATGATCGTCAACAATGGATAAAAAATAACGTGCACCACTAAAAGTATCACACCTGTATGGCCCCCAGATATCGCAATGTAACAAAGCAAAACAACGAGAAGCTCGACTAGTACTCATAGGAAAAGGCAATCGAGTTTTCTTAGCACGAATACAAGAATCACAAGTGACTGAGTTTGATTTATAATTCTTCAAAAAACTAATATGACGAATTTTATTGTTGGACACATGTCCTAAACGCCTATGCGAAAGGTTTGCATCTCCAACGACTGTTAGTGCTGCTCCTTCAATCTTGAGCGGCTCCAAGTAGTAAAGTCCATCAACACATCTACCCACTCCAATCACCTTCTTCGAGAGTGAGTCCTGGATTACACAAAAATCCGAGAGAAAGGTGAATGCACAATGTAATTCACTAACGAGACAACTGACCGACATTAAATTGCATTGAAATTCTGGAATATATAAAACACGAGTCAAGTGTCTGTCGCGGCCAAGGGTAACTCCCCCTACGCTATGTACCGCAATCGTATCCCCATTATGAATTTTTACAGGGGACGCCGAGGGCGTCGTGGTGAAGTCAAGTAGTCCATCTTTGCGACAAGTAATATGCTCAGTAGCCCCTGAGTCAATGATCCAGGAGTGGGAAGGAACAACCACCGTACCTGCCATGTTTGCTGTTGGGGTTACTGTTGTGCCTTCGAATTCAGTCCGCATAAAATCTGTCAGTCGCTGTAATTGTTCTTGAGTTAGGCCAGGAACTTGGCTTGAGTCACTGGCCACCTGAGACGCCTTCGGTTGCCTAGTTCGCTGAGCGTTGTGGCTGTTGCTCGCTCGACCCTCCCTGTTCGTCGAGGACTTCCCATCTGTTCCTCGCCGATTCCAGCCAGGTGGATAGCCTATTCGTTCAAAGCAGTTGTCTATCGTGTGGTTGGTCTTCCCACAGTGAGTGCAGTGACGACCTTCCCTTGAAGATTTAGGTCGCGAGTTAACCGACTCAAGATTTTGGGTTTTCTTGCCCTGAAACTGAAATGCTGCCGAATCAGAGACGTTTTTTCAATTCGATGTTATGGACCGATGTTGTTCGTCTTCCGAAACTAGGTGATAAGCAGTACCCAACGACGGAACATGTCGCATACTCAATATCTGGGTCCGTATCGAGCTATGCACATCATCCAGCCCCATGAGAAAATCGTAGAGCCGATCCCGATCACGACTCTCTGCCAATTTCTTTCCGAGGTCACATTCACATCTGCCGTAAGAACACACATGAAGGGGGGACACAGAGGACGTTTCATCCCAAATTCGTCGTAGTCTGCTGTAGTACGAAGAGACAGAATCAGAATATTGACGAACAGTACTCAGCGCTCGCCGCAATTCAAAAGCTCGGGGAGTGCACTCCTTTTCGAATCGCTCTTCAAGATCGACCCAAATTTCCCGCGCCGTCCTGTACTTCACGCTTTTACGAATCTCGGGTTCCATGCCACTCATCAGCCATCCCTTGACCATTGCATTAGCGCGTATCCAAAGCGGAAGGTACGGATCATCATCATTCGGCATCGGAATTTCCCCATCAACAAAACCGAATTTGTTCTTAGCATACAAGGCGTTGGTCATATCATCGACCCAATCGCCATAATTGCTATCCTTGAGTAATGAACCCACGAAAATATCACCTGGTCTGTCCGACGCGTGAAGGAAATACGGGGACATAGAATCAACCGTAACCGCCGTCGATTTTCTGTTGCTGCCTTCAGCCGCATCGACAACCTTGTCATTATCCTTGGTGTTCGACGTGATCAATCAAAAGAGGGAAATCGCAAAATAAAATCACCAGCGATCCTGCTCTGGTACCATGATAGAAACGAAGAAGACGTGCATATCTTGTGTAAATCAGAGAATATTATTGATGAGAAAAACTTACTAAAAATTGTTTACAATGGAAATATATATAAAGCATCTTATAAAGCCCTAATCTGAATGGGCCAAACTGCTAAACCGACTGATAGACTGATAGCAAATGACTAATATACCCAACACTTATCATAAAGGAACTAATATATCCAATGAACTAATATATCCAATAGAGTAAGAGAGAATTTAAGAGGGAGATTTGATTTTTTGTTGAGTGATTCAATTTGTATTAATTTTACCTTAAATTGGTTTTATATACTATATGCGTATTAATTAATTAGTGGCATCTTTACACTAATACAGCGTAAAAATAAAAATGTGTGCCACATGCATGTACTCCTCTCACTAATCATGACACTTTATTGCGCATCGTAATGCCACGCACCGTTATCTTGGATTTCTCCTCGTTTTGCTCACAATGAGACGAGCATTGCTTCTTAAATTACTATAGTGTTGGCGAGCTCTTCACCTTGTCCACGTCTTTCTGTTCATCGGTGCTCGCCCTTCCCTTGCTTAGCGAGCATCTTACCTGAGAATATCTCATCTAGCTAATCTGTCATTATCTCATCTCGTCACCTCTCTCGTGTTGACTCTTTTCGTGTTGAGATGACGACCAACTCTTCTCGCAGATAGGTGAATTCTTGTTGATTGTTGACTACTCGTCGCTTGACCGTTTTTCTTCTCGCTTATTAATTGTTCGTCCCATAAGAATGACGAGGTACAACTCTTTGACTATTCAACTGGTTGACTTGTTGATCGAGTATAACATAAACAGGTGCAAAACACGTTTTATTGAAAAATAAATGAGTTTTATTTAGCTTTTATTCATGGAGTAGAAGTATTGATTAAGTGGAAGTTACAAGAGATTGCATTTAATAAATTCATTAAACAAGAAAATTGTGAGAAAGAAAGAAAATATGAAGCATAACATTAATCTTAGAGATTGCTAGCAATTTCTTTTAAAAAAAACTAGTTGTACCCATTAGTAGGAGATTCGGAAATTTTAGACAATAAAAGGTAGATCATATAAAAGAAGAAAAACTTAGGACCATAAGCTCACAGGTCGGGCCAGAGGTCGGAGTGCCATTAAAACCTTGCTTGGAAAAACCCTCCTTAGGGATAAAACCCAAGTCAAGGAAAAATGTACACTCCTCTAAAAGTCAATGTCTATAGAAAGCAGTATATAAATCATTATGCTGAAATGAAGAGATTCGGAAATTTTAATTTTGGATACAAAAGATAAAAAATGAAATATGAAGGCTAGTTTTGTAAATAAATGGGGATACAAATTTTTACATATATTGAATTTAAATGTGGAATTTCAGTTTAGAAGTAGAATGGTACCCTAATTATCCCTTTGAATCTGCCAGTGTTGCAAACAAGAATTCGAATGAAAAACCTTCAATAGAGCCCATTTTATAAAAATAATCGACCTTATAGTGATTCCAATAATAAAATACTCTTTAGTGAAATTAATATTAAGTACTGGATCTCAAACTAATGGCATGTGATGTGACAATAAATAATTGGTTTTAGGGCAACAAAGTTGACCATTACTCTGACCATGGGATTTTTGTTCCCTATCCATCATCTAATTAACTATACTATATGTGAATAATTTCACTATTCACTTTATTTTTTTTTAATAATACTCACTCTGTCCATAATTATTTTCACATGTAAAATTATACATAAAATAAAAAAAGAAGTGAATTTAGTGGAGATTGAAGGGTAATTTTATAAAGCTTTATGTATAAAGTAAAGAAATAAGTTAACTTTTGTGTATGAGTAAAGAAAAAGTAATGACATGTATGTAAAATTGAGAATAATGTGAGGGTGAAATTTATAAATAAATTTTCACTTTAATGATGTGAAAGTTATTGTGGAACATCCTGAAAATGAATGTATGAAAGTAATTACGGGACGGAGGAATTACTATTCACACTACTTTATTTTCACCATTCAATCATCATTTATTTATTTAAATTGTTATTCATTTTATTCATAACCCAATTATTTTACTTATAAATTGCATCTACAAGTTCACACTTTTAAATAAAACGAGATTCTTCCAGACAACATGCGGAGACAACAATCATACTGTATATAGTCACCGTTCCTAGAGTAAATAGAAGAACGTTCTAGTTTTTTTTTTTTTTTTTTGACAAGTTACAAAGATCCGATCTAACAAAGAGAAAAGTCAAATCCAAGCTCTAGATCTTCAAACCAGACAGATTCAAACAGCGTCATTGTCACCTCCAATCGTGAGGAAGTAAAGCAACGAGCGACAACTTTGTCCACAAAAGAAGCGTAGATCTCTATTTCTCGAATCGAGACACCCCACACTAAGGTATCAACAAATCAAGAAAACTAAAGATAGAAAAATAAAGACAAAGAATCACCGAGCGCCATATTCATCTCACATAACCAAGTCCCCACGGGTCCGTCCTAAAAGAGGAAAACCAGGAACCAATCACCCAACATCTCAAAATAAACCAAATTCCACCAAGGCCAACACCATAATAGCGCTGCCAAACACCCCAAGGGAAGAAAAAACCACAAAAAATGGGGAAGGGACTTCGTAACAAAAAAACTAAAAATCTAACTAAGAAACAAAAGAGATAGAGAATACGTCAAAAGAAAATAAAAGCAGAAACAACTAAAAATGTAAGAAATAAAAAAGAAACGAAAATAAATACAGAAAATAAAGGGATCAACGGATGACTCACCCGATCGGCCACCGTAGCGCCGTCGGGGAGAATCCATCCATTGATCGCAACTAATATCCTAAAAAGAAACCCTTAACCCCACTTGATGATTTACTGAAAAAGATGAAGAAGAGAAACAACGCCACGATAGGCGGCGGCGCAGCGAACAATGTGTTAGCGCAAAAACGAGCGGTACGACTATCCTTTTTCCTTCTAAATCAAATCTCTTTAAAATCTATATGATGGAGATGGTGTGGATGTTGGATGAAACTGAGGGAAAAAGCTTGATTGGAAATGAAGGCGGTGGACGGTGGAATGAAGGATGTAGAAATATCTAGAGAGAAGGCTGAGAAAGATTTCTAGAGAGAGAGTTCCATTAAATGATGTCCTCTCTTCATTGATTTCATTTGAAGAACGTTCTAGTTAACAATTTAGAAAATGTGAAGAATGAGAGTTAGACGTCTTAAAAGATCATACCTCGAAAGGAAAATCATATGAAACTTCATTAAACAAATTTCACAAACAACTTAGGTGGGTTAAATGGGAGTAAGGGTCGTGGGCTCAAGAATACAACTAATCGAGAGCCAGATTGAGGGGCTGCAATGGGCTAGCATGACAAAAGTCATTTATCAATTTTGTCATTTTTATAATATATTTTATTGTAGTATTTTGATTAGTTCTTTTGTTATTCCAGCCGTTGAAAGACGTTAAGTGGTTAGTTTTTCTGTTATATTAACAGTTCACAGCAGTTAGGTGGTTAGAATTAAACACCCATATATAAGGTGTACAAACTGTGGATAGAAGGGGGAATGATAAATAATTTAATTGCATGTTCAAAGACTTGTGAAGATCTTGTTCTTTGATAACCTGAGCTAGAGTACAAGTTTTTCTTACTTTCAATCTCGTGGTTCTCATCATGGTGGCGACACGGAGGCAGTTGGGTGGGTGTATAAACTAGGTTTGAATGAGTAAGATTTTATATGAAAAGGTAATACGGAGTATAATATTTTTTGCTTAACTTTTTACCTAAAATTTTCTCCATGTGAACTAAGGCGTTGGCTATATACCCCTCCAGCTCTGTTAAGTATACTCCCCCTCTACATTTATTAATTTAATATTAATGTAAAATACCTAAACTACTCTTGTATTAAAATAAACTAAAATAATCATGATAAATACACTTCCCCCACTTTTAAAACCCTAACCCTAATAGTTGTCGTCGCCGCCCCCTCCTCCGGCGACCAACACCAACTCATTTTCAACACAGAAATTTTAAAACATAAAATAAAAATAAAAAACATATTTTCGACAAACCAGGGTCGACGGAATGCATTATCGTCGACAAATTGTCGTCGACACTAGTTTGTCAAAAAAAAAAAACTTAAAATTTTCGACGAACCAGAGTTGAAGAAATGCATTATCATCGACAACAATTTGCTAACGACAATGCATTCCATCGACAACAATTTGCCAACGACAATGCATTCCGTCGACATCAATTTGCCGACGAGAATGCATTCCGTCGACACAGGTTCGTTGAAAGTTAAAAAAAAAAAAACATGTGCGGACTGTCGTGTGGAGAGGGGGAGCGTGGCACAGCGAAAGAGGGGGAGAAGGCAGTGCTACATGGCCGATTCAGGTTTTGGGAGAAGGTTGTCGTGGGAGGGAGGCGGCGGCGGCGTCGCCGCACAACATAATTTTTTTTTTTTAAATCCTAAACTTACCTGCTCGCGCGGGAGGAAGGCGACGACCGGCGAGCAGCGAGCGGCGCGCGAGGGGAAGAGAGAGCGGCGGGCGGCGCTGGGCAAGGGGGCGTCGCCTGAACAAAAAATAAGAAAAAAAAATCACTTACGGCGGCGCGAGGCGAGGAAGGAGGTGGCGGTGCTTGGAGGCGGCGGCGCTTGGAGTGTTGGTAGGAAGAAGAAGAAAAATCACCTTCGGCGGCACGCGGCGGCGCGAGTGTTGGTAGGAAGAAGAAGAGGTATGGAGTGTTGGGAGGAGAATAAGAAAGAATTAGGATTTATGATTTAATGAGGGGAGTGTATTTATAAGGGTAGATTAGGTATTTTGTAGGGGAGTACATTAATCGTGGGAGTATATCTAACAAGGCTGGAGGGGTATATAGCCAGGGCCGTGAACTAATTAAAAACGGGATGTAAATAACCTGGGCCTTTCCGCTTATTATGTTTAAAGTCCAACATAACCTTAAAACAAGGCCGATTTGATTGGGCCGGCCCAATATTTTAACTCAGGCGAACGGCCAGTTTTTTTTTTTTATCTGGGGATCATAATCTTATCCTCCCTAGTCCCACAATCTAACCAACAAATTTCCCACTTCAATTTTCAACCGTTGCTGTATTAATTAATTTTCAACTCATACGGAACGACGTCGTCCTTTTCTGTATTCCAAAACAGAGCACCCTTCTTTTAACTAGCCACTGAGAAATAGACTGCACATATAGATAGATAGATAGGACGCAACGAAGAATTGGAGAGAAGATGCTGAGAATTGGCGGGAAAGGAGGAGGAGCGGGCCAGCTACTGGCGGCCGTGGCGGCGGCTCTGCTGCTCCGCCTTTTCTCGGGCCCGGGCCCAGAGTTACAGTCCGAGCCCCTGGCTGACGACGATGATAATGAGGAAGAAAAAGTCCATGCTCCGGTGAAAGGAAAAGTTTCGCCGGTCACGATCAGATGGACCAACATTAATTGCTCTCTTTCTGATAAATCCTCCAAATCAGTAAGTCGACATACATGCAGAGTATTACATTCTCCGCCGAATTATTGAGATAGAGATATGAGTAGATAGGAAGCCATTTTAATTTCATCTTTAGCTGCTGCAGTTTTTGAAGATATGGCTGGGTATGTTGAATTTGAGTAATCCTTATTTTGAAATGAACTAGTATCTTAGTCCTAGGAACTCGATGTGTGGAAAAGTTGTACTTGTCCATTATAAAAACCAAAATTGAGACGATTCCATTGGAACTCCAAATTTATATGATCTTATCGTGAAATTTGTTCATTTTGTTTTGGAAGGTATCTCTATTGACATTTTAGCTTAGCTAGCCCTTGATAAATACAACACTATTTTGATGAATAATAATATTGACTATTGAGTCATCTAAAACATCAGTAATTTTTAGGTCCGATTTTTGCTGAAAAATGTTAGTGGAGAGGCAAAACCTGGTAGGTTACTGGCAATTATGGGTCCATCTGGATCTGGAAAGACTACGTTGCTCAACATTTTGGCAGGTCAGGTAGTGGCATCACCCAAGTTGCATTTATCTGGACTTTTGGAGGTCAATGAACGGCCATTCTCAAATAAAAGTTACAAGTATGTTTGCTTCTCTAAAGACTAAACGGCCTTTTACTGTATTGTTGTCTTATTAATTGAATAAATACTATTGCAGGTTCGCATTTGTAAGGCAGGAGGATCTGTTTTTCTCGCAGTTAACTGTTCGAGAAACACTTTCACTTGCTGCTGAGCTCCAGCTACAGGATATATCTTCAGTTGAAGAGAGAGACGAATATGTAAATGATCTCTTGTCCAAACTTGGCCTGGTAAGCTTGTCCTTGCTTTGTTATATCCTGTTTCCTGATTAAGTAAAGGCTGATTTCCATTCTCCTTTGATGCATATTTTTGCTATTTCTTAAAAGGTTAGTTGTGCTGATTCACGTGTTGGGGATGCAAAAGTCCGTGGGATCAGTGGTGGGGAGAAGAAAAGATTGTCAGTGGCATGTGAGCTAATTGCTAGTCCATCTGTCATTTTTGCTGATGAGCCTACAACAGGTATGGTTATTTTCTGCTTCCACAATTTTATCTATAAGATATAGCAGATCTGGTTGGTTAAGTTTATCTAGTAGAATCCAATGGTTGAGTGCAGAAGAGTAGGATACTTTCTTTGAAGGCATAAAATACTTATGAATTGAATGAAGTCAATAGAACAATGCTAGAGCTAAATTCTTCTCCTATATCACCACTCGTACCTCAATACTTGATTCTTTAGTTCCATTTCTCTTTTTTAGGATTCAATATCATGGTTATGGGTTTCTCTGATATTTTTTTTTCTCTCATCGTCCACCATTTCTATTAGTTGATGCCTTATTTTGTAGTCATGATTACGGGATGTATATTGCAATGCAAACTACTTGAATGCAAATAACTTGAAATAATGCTTTCAGGACTTGATGCCTTCCAGGCTGAGAAAGTGATGGAAACACTACGGAAACTTGCACAGGATGGACATACTGTCATCTGTTCCATACACCAGCCTAGAGGATCGGTGTATGCTAAATTTGACGATATCTTGTTGCTCACAGAAGGTTCACTTGTATATGCTGGTCCTGCTCGTGATGAAGCACTGTCTCACTTCTCAAAGTTTGGGTTTGATATCTAATCCCTTCACTTACATGAGATAACATTATTCAATTTGTTATTGCATTTTCTTGCGAAGACAATGGAGATCCTACCTCTCATATTGATTTGATTCATTGTCTATATAAAAGTCATTGTCTAAGGAGGACTTATTAAGCATATTTGTGTGTGCCTGTGCGCGTGTATTTTTTTATTCCTTTTAGGACTGTAATCATTTTTCATCTACATAGACTACATTAGGATATGGTAATTAATATTCTCATCTGCTTTCCAGCCTGTGGCTTTGGTCATAAGTTACTCAAACCATCTCGTTATTTTGTTTTATCTTTTATCCTTTTTCTAGTAGGATAGATAAAAAAAAATACTATAACTGATGTAAATTCATTTGTTTGTTTCTGTAATCTTAATTAAATTGTATTATCATCCTTGAACATTGTATTCACGTATAAAATATATTCCCTAACAAGAGGCTATAATGAGAAGGCACTGAGGTATCTTAGCCACTCAGGGAGAAAACTTCTTCTGAATATCTGCTTCATCAGAGCCTGAGACTTTGAGGACTAAGCTCGCTTCATCTTGTCTTATGTTTTGGGCTTTTATAAGGCACATTGCTTCCTATTGGCTATTGTCCAGCCTTCTCGATAGGGAATCCTCACTATGTAGACTATATGATTTCTCAGTATCAAATAATCTATTTGGACAATAAGTACAGAATTTTGTCTGGCTGGAAGCTGAAATGGAAAATATAAATAAGCTCAAATAATGTTCTCTTGCCATATTATTGAATGCATTCATGGAGGACAAGGAGTGAACAATAGCATCATCATATTCCAGAAAGTAATGTTTGATTATGACAGGATTTATAAAAAATGTTCTTGTAATTTTTTATGCATGAGAGGAATAATTTACTAGATTCTCAATTCACTGTACAGCCAAAATAGTTATTTTTACCGCAAATTGAACTGTTCATGCCCTGGATAAAATGTCACATTGTTATTTGACTTATCTCACAGTTTATAAGTACTAAAAAGAGATTGGTTAGTTTAGTTCATGGATAGTTTCATGTTGTTGTTAATGAGACAATTGCTTATATATATAACGAGTAGCTATTGCTTTCAGTTAGGTTATGATTGACTATGTTCATAAATGACAGGTATATCTGCCCCGATCATTCAAATCCTGCTGAATTTTTGGCTGATCTCATTTCAGTAGACTATAGTTCTGCTGAGAGTGTCAATGCTTCACAGAAAAGAATTGATGCTCTCATTGAGTCGTTTTCTGAGCAGATGTCATCAACTCTATATGCAACTTCACTAGCTCCTATGGATGCCACAAATTTAAGGAAGAAAACTATTAGAAAAAGGAATGGTGGTTGGTGGAGCCAATTTCGGTTGCTCCTTAAACGTGCATGGATGCAGGTAAACATTATTGCCATTCTACTCTGGAACATGACTATTACTCGAATAATCTGGTGAGCTGGCGTGGAGGCAAGCTAGTAGCTGACTTCCACCATATTTTTTTGCATGGTGCATGCATGAACAAGATAAATCATACCACATTTAGACTGTAGGGAGATCGACTTGCATTTTTTGGCTTCATATGTAATGAGAAAAACATAATAGTATGAACTGGATTGTAGTTCTAGTTCCTATTTGCAGTATTTATTGTAGCATTTTTTTTCAAACTCATTATTAACTTGAGGATGTTTTCTGTCTCTTGTCCCTTGGTCCATGCCTGTGGCCATTAATTATAAACAGGCTTCTCGTGATGGCCCAACAAACATAGTTCGAGCAAGGATGTCCGTAGCCTCAGCAATCATATTTGGTTCAGTCTTCTGGAGGATGGGAAGATCACAGACATCAATACAAGATAGAATGGGATTACTTCAGGTAATTAAGTGCTTTTACTTCTTTGAGGTCAATGCTGTTAGATGATTATCATACTGACAAATTGGATAGAAGTCAAATGGATGAGGATATGAGATTGGATCTCTTCCCTTGTACTAAAAACGTTTAGATCCTCTCTTCCTCTCTCTCACACATACAGGCACAGGAACATACATGTTTTATCCGACTTAATTGCAGATAAAATCACAACCTTTTTCACAAATTGCAATCTAATAAGTTCTGAATCTTGGTAAACAAAACATCAATTTAATTTATTTTTTTTGCAATTCGAACCAATGGGCAGATTTGCTCCTGCCCGGAAATGATGATTACTTTTTTGTTTTGAATCTGCCCATTCGTTCGAATTGCGAAAAAAAAAAAAGTTGAGGTTTTAGTTACCAAGATTTAAAAGTTTATATTATATTGCAATTTGCCAAAAAGTTGTGATAATATCTGCAATTAAGCCTGCTTTATCCTGTGGCTCTGGTGGGAGAGATTATCTGATTATGCATACCCAACTCAGTTAACATTAGTCTTGACTTTTGGAAATTACTGTTAGTTCTGCTTTTCCATTATCGTTGGATTTTGAATGTGTGTAACTGCTTACTTCTTTTCCATACAAGACCTGTGGATCATGTAGTCTGGGAATTTAATATGGACAATCTGTCCTGGCATCTATATTCCTGAATGTTTGTACCATCATTTTTTTTATAAAGGTGTCTTTGTATCATCATTGATTTCTTCATATTGAATAATGCTGAGAGTGTCTTCTTAGATCAGTCTCTCATGAGGATAGAAGACTGTGTTATACAACTCCAAGCAATGTTTTTTGGTGCTATATCTTTGCCAGAATTGTGAATTTGTGATTCTGGTATGCTAAAATATCTTATAAGATAATCTTTTCCGGATCTTGTTATTTGAACCTCTTGCTTAATGATTGTTTACCTGTTCACCTTTTCGTAGTATTTTGTGCATTTACACTTCCATATGGGTTGACTCGAGTGTTTATGCATTCTGTGGTATTGACCCTTCTTTCGTTTGGATTTCTTGTTTAGGTTGCTGCTATAAACACTGCAATGGCTGCACTCACAAAGACTGTAGGCGTCTTTCCTAAGGAACGTGCAATTGTTGATAGAGAAAGAGCTAAAGGGTCCTATTCATTAGGGCCATATTTACTCTCAAAATTGTTGGCTGAGATCCCTGTTGGAGCAGCATTCCCCTTGCTCTTTGGGAGCATTTTGTACCCCATGTCTCGTCTTCACCCAACAGTGTCAAGGTGAATTCCTGGTATTGATAACAAGGTCCTTTTCAGTTTAAAAGTACCTGCATCTTATTAAGAACGGTTCTGCACTTAAAGATTTGAATTCTCACTGTGGTGGAAATTCCATCTTGAGATCTGAATGATGTTTGTCAACACCTATCATTAAATATCACTTGAATTTTTGCATGGTAAATTGTTTACTATCATTATAATTTGTACGAAATTGAGCAACTGCAGCACATTATGACTTTTGTGATTGCAATACCCCACATAAAAATGATGGATGATTTATCATTTGTTCTTCATGATTATGCCGAACATGGTAACTTGCTTATTGTGCTGCATGGCAGTGATTTATAGAATAGGCTAGATAATTCAAATTGAAAATAGACAGGAATTTATAGAATAGGCTAACAATTAATTCGGTTAGTTCTTTTGTTTTGTCTGCAATCCTTGTGTGGTAGTGGTTGCTGATGTCTTCTATTCCAAAACTGTGAAAATTATTTGCCTTCAATGAACTCTCTTTTCTCATTATTGAGGTACTTTTCTTTCTAAACTATCACATGCATTTTAGTAGAGGGAAGATTTTGCAACGTGGCATTGAATGTATAAAGTGTTTGTGGGTTAGGTAATCAAAATGTTCTATGAAACTAAAATGTTTTTTTTTCTTTTTAGGTTTGGGAAGTTCTGTGGAATAGTGACCATTGAGTCCTTTGCTGCATCGGCGATGGGCCTGACTGTTGGCGCAATGGCTCCAACCACTGAAGCAGCTTTAGCCTTAGGCCCATCACTTATGACAGTTTTCATTGTATTTGGAGGCTACTATGTCAATGCAGAGAATACACCAATCATCTTTCGTTGGATTCCTCGCGCCTCTCTCATCAGATGGTAAAATGCATTACTATAATTTTTAGGGTTAATTGCATGAAAATCATGACCTTTTCACATTTGCTCAATTACAACATAATGTTTTTAAATTTTGCAATTAGATACACAAACTTTTTAAATTTTACTATTATATCATATAACCATTTCCCAGCAACTAATGCTGACGTGGTAACCAAATGTCTTTTGAAAAAATTGCAAACATATTCACGACCCTTTGTTATTGTTCAATTTAATCACAACCTTCTTAATATCTTTGCGTTTTTATACACTGCCAAGCCAGCAAGACTTGCCGGAAAATAATCATATGATAGAATTGCACCAATTTAAAAGGTCGTGTATCGAATTACAATTTTTAAAAACATATGTTATTGAAAAAACATGAAAAAATCGTGATTTATTTTGCATTTAACCCTATTTTTTATGTCATTGCGGTTGATTCTGTCCCCTTCCAAATGATAAACATATTAAAGGCTTGTTATTTTGCTGCTTTCAATTCCAGGGCATTTCAAGGACTTTGCATCAACGAATTTAGTGGCCTTCAGTTTGATCATCAGAACTCGTTTGACATCCAAACTGGTGAACAAGTAAGTGAATATGAAAAAATTATATATTCTTACCTTGTTCTTGTTCAAACAATACTCTAAGGGCATGTTTGATAGCATAGACGGATTATCTAAGATTAGGATGATAACTAAACTTTATAAATTTTAAAGCATAATCTACCCTTAATCTAAGTTATCAAACAACCAATAAAAATGATATATAGTTAATCTAGGTTTAATCTAAGCTATCAAACATGGCCTAAATTTACCATTTATCACTCGGGATTTTTCAATTTTCCATTTTAGGCACTCGATCGCCTTTCCTTTGGAGGCAGTAGAATCACAGATACCGCAATAGCTCAAAGTAGAATACTACTCTTTTGGTATTACACTACGTACCTTCTCCTGGAGAAAAATAAACCCAAATATCAGCAACTTGAGCCTCCATCTCATGATCAAATTCAGACACAAGTAAAGCTTGAGCCTCTTGAAAGTGGGCCGGAGGAACCGAACGAGCCTGTCGAAAGTGGGCCGCCCGAGGAACCAAACAAGCCTATCGAAAGTGGCCTGCCCGAGGAACCAAACAAGCCTGTCGAAAGTGGCCTGCCCGAGGAACCAAACGAGCCTGTCGAAAGGGGGCCGCCCGAGGAACCAAACGAGCCTGTCAAAAGTGGGCCGCCCGAGGAACCAAACGAGCCAGCTGATTCTTCTTCCCCTACTGAACAAGGTACACCCGACCAACCACTTCAATCTCCTCCTCCCTCTGAACCACTTAATCTATTTGGCCTAGACGGTTTGTAAATTGAATTGCTTGGGGGTGTTGATGATGATGTTAATATGAGATGTGCCACTTGCTATTATTTATCTTCATACAGGTGCTGATTGATCAGAGGCGATATCCGGCAATAAAGAAGGTAATCGTGCATTTTACAGAGCTAATGAACTGTGTTAGGACTTAGGAGAGATTGATGGTAGTGAAATTGCTTGTAATGATGGTTGAGCACTCCATCTGGGATTGCTTTCAAATTGCAATGTTATTTAAGCATTAGCAATATTGGTGAATACATATACTTTTGTGTCTTTTTCATGAAATCTCTCAATCACCAACATTTTCAGTTTTTAACCCGATTTTTCCTTTTATTGGATTCAGCTCTGCATATTACATGCATGTTGAAGCATTTGTTAGGATCAATATTATCGATGTAGTTTTTTGTTGTCGTGTGATTTATGAATTAGGCAAACACTCATATGCAATATTTCACCGACCAAGTTCTTTGCAATATGCTTTAAATCACACTCGCTTCTTTCTCCCTCCCAACAACAACACTTCTTCTTTGCACATATCCTTACTTTTTCATGTTTCAATATTTTACCTGTGTTATTATAAAGAAAAGTGTGTGCATTGTAAGAACAAAGTAACACATACTTGTCTTTATAGTAACACATGATTTTTGTAAGCGCGTTTTTCGGTTTGTTTTGCCTCATTGTTTTGGGAAGATCTGATTGGCACGTGAAAAAAATCATAAATTCTCTAGCCTTCTCTTAATATTGCATGTATAATATTATACAGATTTGACGTTATTTTGTGCGCAAACAATAATTGCAACTACTTTTGTAATCTCTCTATATGGGTGTGTAGCTTTGCTCGCTTATTAGATCAGGTGCATTTCTATCCTTTAAAGCAAGTTAATTTTTTTTAAATAAGTAATGGAGTAATAAGCATATGCACCATTTCAGATAATTAGTACTCCTCCTTGTCAAAAAAGAAAGAAAAAGAAGATAATTAGTACTCCCCCATCTTCACATGACTTGTTCGAGGAAAAGGTTGGTGACTCACAAAATTAATTTATTTTAAATCTTAATATCTAGGCTCAAGAACTGATTAATTTGGGGAAAGAAAGAATTCCAATGTCCATTAATTGTTTTTCAATTTGCATATGATCAGCAATTGAAGTTTCATGTTTAGTTGGGTAGTTATGTTTGAAATATTATGATGTGCGTTTTGTCAATGCTATCAGTGCAAAATGTTCCAATTCCAGTGCCACACCACTGATCTCATGTTTTGTATAATATGCATGTATGAGTTTTTTTTTTTTTTTTTTAAATGCATGTATGTGATTAATAATAGTGGGCCTGGTGGCTACACATGTTAATGATCTAGTAGAGTGAAATAACAAATGAACCACGAAAGTGAAATAACAAATGAACCACGAAAAGTGAAACGGATAAATTGACGTACATCTATCATTGATATACTGTCGAGTGTTAACGGTTCAGATCCTAGTGCCACAAACATACCAATCTCATGTTTTGTTTGACAAGTATATATACATCATACCCATTATTTAGTGGGTGTTTTCAAACACTATAAGGTGTCTAAAAGCACTTTTTTTTCAAAGAGAATCACTTTTGAAGTGTTTTTAAACACAACTAAGTGCTTAAGTTAATTTGTTAAAAGTGATTTTGATGAAGCACCCCTCCACCTACTTCTAATAGCTTCTATGTGCTTCTCATCATTACAATAATCACTACAAAAAACGCGGAGTTTGCCGACGGAAGGTTACCGACGGAATCCATTCTGTCGGTCGGACCGACGGATCGCCGACGGAATTCTCGAATCGACTGACTCCCGACGGAATACAAGATCCGTCGGGACCGGCTGACGGACTTCCCGACGGAATTTAGTTCCGCAGCCAAACGGTGTCGTTTCGCCTTGCTTGCCGACGGATTTTTTCCGTCGGTCGTTCAAATTTCGACTGCCGACGGAAATATTCGTCGGTAGCCGACCCGCTTTGACTGACACATTAATATTCGCGTGCTACCGACGGAAATATCCGTCGGTAGCCGCACCGCTTTGACTGACTAATTAATATTCGCGTGCTACCGACGGAAATATCCGTCGGTAGCCAAAATTTTTTTTTTATAAGAACTGCCGAAGAGAGGCAGTTCTTCCCCATAAGGGAAATTTTTTTTTTGCTTTCGTCCACCTCTCCCTGTTCGTGGATTTTCTTGTGCGTGGTGCGTGGATTGATCGACAAAGGGCATTACGATTATCTACTCCAATTTTCTTCAATTTAAACGGTACGTTTTTTCTTAATTAATTTTAATTAAGTTATTGTATTATAAATTGCATGTTAATTATTATAAAATTTCATGTACGTAGTTGATGAATATATATGTATAATTCATTCAAATATATGTTTTTTATTGGTTAATTGTAATTAATTAATGTATGTTAGTTCAAATATATAATGTAGTTTTGTTAGTTCGTTTTGATAATTAAACTAGGTTATTATTGTTGATTAAATTAGTAATTATTCTTATAAGTAGAGGTTATAAATTGCATGTTAATTATTATAAAATTTCATGTACGTAGTTGATGAATATATATGTATAATTCATTCAAATATATGTTAGTACGTGGATTATATGTTTTTTATTGGTTAATTGTAATTAATTAATGTATGTTAGTTCAAATATATAATGTAGTTTTGTTAGTTCGTTTTGATAATTAAACTAGGTTATTATTGTTGATTAAATTAGTAATTATTCTTATAATTAAACTAGGTTATTATTGTTGATTAAATTAGTAATTATTCTTATAAGTAGAGGTGTTGTAAATATAGTAATTATTGTTATTGTTTAAATTAAGTAACGTGATTTAAATATGGTAAATTATTGATTTCATTAATAACGTGATTTTGTTATTGATTAAATTAGGAAATTATTGACTTAAATTACTAAAATGTTATTAATTAAAATAGAAAATTATTGATTTCATTACTATATTAATTATTGACTAATTTATTATACTTTTAAATTTTATTTATTAAAATAGATGAGTCAAGATACTAGTGGGGCCTCAGGATCTCGACGTAGGAGAGGCTCACTTAGGCCTGTTGAGCCTGCTACGTTGACGTCGTCGGCATCCGTTCCACAGCATTCGCCACCGTCATCTTAGTCGTCGGCAGCTCGTGGACATCCCACGCGGCCGGCCCGAGAACACAGACTGAAAATATGGATTGAGGGTGTACAGTAAGTAATTAATTAAATAATTTTAAGGTTTAACAATATTTAATAACATCAATTTTTGTAGGTTTTTTTTTAAATTTATAATGTGTTTGTTTCTTAATATATAATGTCACAGCTTACTTCCCGGTAATGAGATATCGAAGGTTTGCTCTACGGTGATTACAGCGTGCAAGATTGTTGCGAATGGTTACTCTTGGCTGAAGGTGCCGCAGACGAAAAAGGATGAATACTGGGAGGAATTCCAGGTATTTGAGTGCATTCAATTAAATATTAATAAACAATTTATTATATATATTATTTGATAAATATGCTGATCGAATATGTGCAGAAACATGCTTATTGGCATAGGGAGTTATTTTCGGACAACGATATCCACCGTCACTGGCTATCTTCATGTCAGTCTAGGTATAACGAGATAATGTACACCTGGAGGACTGCTTGGCGTAAACGTGGCGTGGTGCAGACGTTGGGGGTGGACGAAAATGGAGTCAACGTGTGGAACACGTTGACCACGTATTGGAGTAGCCCGGAGTACATGAGGAAGTGTGAAATTGCTCGAGCCAACCGTACAAGTGATGGGGGAGGTGGGATGTCAAGGCATCGGGGGGGGGGGGCCGATCCGCGTATGAGCACTCAATTGCTCTAGTAAGTGTTCACTAAATTTATTTCAATTATTTATATTATATTATATAAAATAATTTTTATATGCTCATTTGGTACGAAATAGGAGCGGGAACTTGGGCGTGAACCCACACACGTGGATCGGTTGAACGTTCTTCATCCGTTTGATCCAGATTCACAGACGTCCACATATGGACGCACTACCCAGCTTCACGTAAGTGTAATTAAATTGTGATGTTTTTTCAATATTTAATTAATTAAATGTATTGAACTATGTATTAATTTAATTTTTTTGTAATTATGTAGTTGGATGTGAACCGGAGGATTGAAGAGGAGACGACACAGGTTTCTGCTGAAGCCGGGCCCAGTGCTCCGCCTGATCTTAACCGGATTTACCTGGACGTTTCCCCGGCTGATCGAGGACGGGTCCTTGGCCTTGGCCGGATGAGCCGCTCAGTGAGAGCTGCGTCGTCCAGTTCGTCCCAGCGTGCATCGCAGGTCTCTGTATCCTCCACTGCTGTTCCGGACCCGAACGTAGTACACATGATGAACCACTACTTCCGACAGCTAACTGACACTATGGGTCGATCGTTGGGGATGTCTTCTGAACAAATAAATACATGTTTTGAACAGGCGATGAGCGTTCCCCCTCCGCCTTTCGATGCTCCGGTTGGTCTAGTTCCCCCTCCGCATTTCGATGCTCCGGTTGGTTCAGTTCCCCCTTTCAATGCTCAAGATGCAGAGGCAGACGACGACGGCTTGGATTTCATTGGTGGTGGTGATGAAGAGTTTTTTCCGTATAATGGTTGATGTTTGAACTATTTATTTTTCTGTCGAACTATTTAATTTTCTGTCGAACTATTTATTTTTTCTGTCAAACTATTTAATTTTCCGTTGGACATATTTATTTCGGTTGATCGATGTTTGTCAATGGATTGTTTATTTATGTTATTGTTTTTAATTTATACATAATACATAATTTTTCGTTAGATTTTGGTATAAAGTAAAGTATTTTTTATTTTATTTTTTCGATTTTTATTTTATCCCGCCAATATTACCGACGGAAGTAAAAATATTCCGTCGGAAATAATGTCTGCCGACGGAAATAAATATTCGTCGGAAATAAAGTCTGCCGACGGAAATAAATATTCCGTCGGACATAAAGTCTGTCGACGGAAATTCCGTCGGCCAAGTACTCTACCGACGGAAGTTTGGGCGGCACCCTACCGACGGAATTTGGAATCCGTCGGTAGATTCAAAACGTACGCACCGACGGAATTTCAAAATCCGTCGGTAGCGCGTAATATTTACAGAAAGTTTTTTCCCCATTCTCTCTCTCAGTCGAAAAAAATTGTAGAAATTGTATGAGAGCAAGCAAATGGAGGTACGTTTTTCTTTTTTACTTGGTTAAATTTTCTGGTTTAGTTGTGCATTTTATATGGTTATAGTTTAATTAGTTGTGCAATTTATATATTTGTAGTTTAGTTGTGTAGTTTAATTAGTTGTGCATTTTATGTATTTGTAGTTTAGTTGTGTAGTTTAATTAGTTGTGCATTTTTTTATATGTTTGTAAGAATTTTATGTTAAATGTTTAACAGATGGAATTGCCGGATCGTCGATGGATGTATGAAACTCCTAGGTTCATTTTAGGAAATGTGAATAGTGAATTTTACAATGAACTTGTGTCATTTGTTGAATTTGCAAAGCTCCACCCACATTACATGCATGGGGATTGTATCAAGTGTCCGTGTAATGCCAAAAAATGTCAGAATAAAATATTTAAGTCGATTGATGAGGTTTTGGTACATGTTCTGAACAATGGTTTCACTGTTAATTATTATAACTGGATATTTCACGGCGAAGGACGTTGGCCTTATAACTTTGATCAAGTTTTATACTATTACACTGCTGGTATCTATGAAAGACAAATATACGGTAATCAAGCCGGCACGAGTAATGAACAACAGTTTGGTGGGGAACAACAGTTTGGTGGGGAAGAACAGTTTGGGGAGGGAGAACAGTTTGAGGAGGGAGAACCCAATATGTATCAAACAATGATAATGGAAGCCGGTTTTTCAAATGTAGAAGAGCAGCCGACGGATGAAGCATTTCGGTTTTATGAAATGCTCAAATTATGCGATCAAGATTTGTATCCGGGTTGTGATTCTCACTCTGAACTGTCATTTAATGCCCGACTTATGGCTATTAAGACCGAGAACAAGCTTTCTAACAGGGCATATGAGCAAATGACACAATTATGCAGTGAGATCTGCCCTCCTGAGAATAAGGTGCCTACAACGTATCATCAAAGCAAGCAAATGATGAAAAATATGGGATTGCCGGTCGAGAAGATTGATTGTTGTGTAAACGGTTGCATGTTATATTGGGGTGATGAAGATAACAATCTGAACATGTGTAAGATGTGTGGTCATCCTCGTTACAAAGAGCCACGTCGGAAGGGGCCCGCTGGTCAATCGAAGTCGTCGAAGAAGAAAGTGGCACACAAGAAGATGTATTATCTTCCAATCATTCCCCGTTTAATGAGATTGTATCAATCTACTGCCACAGCACAACACATGACGTGGCATGCAACAGATTCGTCTTCGACCGAGTCTAGGGAGATGCGACATCCGGCGGACTCGGAGGCCTGGAAACACCTTGACAACGTGTATCCAAATTTTTCTTCTGAACCGAGGAATGTGAGGCTAGGTTTGTGTACTGATGGTTTTGCACCGTTTGGGAGCTTTGGAAAGCAGTATTCGTTGTGGCCGGTGATTCTGACTCCGTATAATCTTCCTCCATGGATGTGCTTGAAACCTCAAACAATGTTTCTAACTGTATTGGTGCCAGGTCCGTCGAATCCAAAGGATAAACTTGACGTTTATCTCCAGCCTCTTATAAAAGACTTGATCTTTTTATGGGAAAGTGGTGTCCAAACGTATGATGTGTTCAGAAAACAGAATTTCACGATGCGTGCTGCTGTATTGTGGACCATTAGCGACTTTCCTGCATATTCTATGTTGTCTGGGTGGAAAACGGCTGGGTTTCAAGCATGTCCGTATTGTATGGATTTTTCTGAAGCTTTCAGTCTTGAGAAGAGTAGGAAAGTTACATGGTTCGATAATCACCGAAAGTTCTTACCTCAAGATCATCCATTTAGAAGGAATAAGAACAACTTCTTGAAGAACAGAACAGTTACACACAATCGACCGCCCCTTCGAAACGGTATTTTAATTATACAATTATTTGATCTAGTATAATGTTATACGTATATGTTTTATTAATTTCTTCTAGTATAATGTTACCGTACAGGACAAACGTTGTTACATGAGATTCAGTGGACGGGTTTGAAAAAATCTACTGAGGAAAATGCAGCTGAACACAACGGTCGAATCCCAGGTGGATGGAATAGAAAGAGTATTTTTTGGGATTTGCCATACTGGAGTTCACTATTGATCCGACACAATTTGGACGTGATGCACATTGAGAAGAATGTGTTTGATAATGTGTTCCACACAATGATGAACACAGAAGGCAAGACGAAAGATACTCCAAAGTCCCGGGAAGAGTTGAACATTTATTGTCGTCGCGAAGAGTTGAAAATGGATCCCAGTACAGGTAGATATCCGAAGGCTTGCTACACACTGGATAAGCCACAGAAACAACAACTGTGTCGTTGGATTCACGAGTTGAATTTTTCAGACAACTACGTGTCAAACTTGAGTCGATTCGCAGACATAAACAGGGGTAAGGTTTCAGGGATGAAGAGTCACGGTTGTCATGTTTTTATGCAGCGCTTGATACCGATTGCGTTCCGAGACGTTGTTCCTCTCAATGTGTGGAGGGCTATCACTGAATTAAGTCTTTTTTTTAGAGATTTAACATCTTCAACGATCAACATCGATGATATGATTCGTTTGGAGCAAGACATTCCAGTGATTTTGTGTAAGTTGGAACAAATTTTTCCACCTAACTTCTTCAACTCCATGGAACACTTACCTGTTCATTTAGCGTATGAAGCCAGAATTTGTGGTCCAGTGCAGTACAGGTGGATGTACCCATTTGAAAGGTAAACTCTTACATTTTTCATTTTTTATATATACTACATGCATGCATGTTCACTGAATTAAAATATATGTTTTTTATTATAAATCAGATATCTCCACAACTTGAAACGCAATGCTAAACAAAAGGCAAATGTGGAAGCATCGATTGTTAATGCATATTTGAATGAAGAGGTTGGCATGTTTTGTTCTTATTATTTTGAAGACCATGTCAACACTCGGTTGAGAAGTGAACCACGTAACTACGGTGGTAGAGATACAGACAATATCGGTGAAGAGGTTGATGGAATGCTGTCTATATTCAAGTCTAAGGGACGACCAATAGGAAAATTCACTGAACGAGAGTGGGAGTCGAACAGAGAGGCAGAAATAGCACAAACGTATGTGTTATTGAATTGTGATGAAGTTCAGCCTTACATTGAGTAAGTATTTCATATTTTTATCATTACTTCATTTATGTAATTTAATATTAATTGTGATTGAATGTTGTGAATTAGGATGTATACTCAAGAACTAAGACGAACAGAACAAAACATCTCAGATACAGATATAGATGCTCGTCTTCAACGTGATTTTGCCCGATGGTTCCAACGTTGTGTGAGTACCATTTCCTTAAATTTTACGTAAATAAATATGATTCATAATTAATGTTAATTATTTGAACTGTATAGGGACGGTCAAACGATTTTGGGAATCGATTCTTAAAGGATCTCAGCAAAGGACCACTACGTCGTGTAAAGACTTACAACGGCTATATTGTGAAGAGCTACAGATTTCATACATCTGAGTATGCATCGAGAAAAGCGACTACCAACAGTGGTGTTTGCGTTAGCAGTGCAAACTACAATGCAGATGCAAGTGACTACTATGGGGTGTTGCACGAAGTCGTTGAAGTAGAATATCCGGGATATCCAACAAAGACTGTAGTGTTGTTCAAGTGCCATTGGTTTGATTCAGGCCCTTCAGGAACAAGGATTCATCCGGAGTACAAACTCGTCGATGTTAATCCGAAAAGGAGCTATATCGGGAATGATCCATTTGTATTTGCCCATCAAGTATCTCAAGTATACTACTGCAAGTATCCAGTACGATCACGTAGTAAAATTGAATGGCACGCTGTTTGCAAAGTAAAGGCAAGATCAATGGTAGAAGTCCCTACAAAGGACAGGAGTGATGAAGATGATTCTCCGTTTCAAACGGAACAAATAGAGGCTAGAACTGAAGTCTTTTCGGGAGATTTGAATATCCACGTAAACTTGACGGGTGGAAATTCACAATTGATCGAAATTGAAAAAGATAATGAAAATGAGGAAGATGATGAAAATGAAGAGGAAGAGGATGAGGAGGAGGAGGAGGAGGATGATGAAGAGGAGGAAGATGAGACAAATAATCAAAATGTAGATGAAGAAGATGAATAATAAATTATATAATGTAAGCTAATTATTTTATTAGATGTACAATTTAAAAATATTTATCATTAAGTTACAACTAAAAATTGTGAAAAAAAATTAATTTTTTGAAATTTTTTAAAATATAATTAGCAAAAAAATGAATATTTTAGTAAAAAAAAATGAATATTTTAGTATTTAAAAATATATAAATTATAGATTACAAATTTAATTATTTAATTTATGTGAATGACATTAATGTTTTGAAATTTTTTATAAAATAATTAGCAAAAAAATGAATTTTTTACTAAAAAATATTAGTATTTTAGTTAAAATATGAATATTTTAGTATTTTAAAATATATAAATTATAAAAATATAAATTATAGATTTCAAATTTAATTATTTGATATATATGAAAGAAATTAATTTTATGAATTTAAAAAAAAAAAATGGGCCGAAAATGAGTATATATACAATTAATATTACAATTACGAACAAGTAACACACTTGTCCGAGTGGTAGGCGCCCCTCTCTAGGCGCCCACACACCCGGGTTCGATTCCTAGCAAGGCCAAAATAAATGGTGGCCTTAATAACAGGTAGCGGGTCGGGTCCGATCCGCCCCAGTAATTTTTATTTGGGTTACCTTACCACCGACGGAACCACCGACGGGCACCGACGGAATATAATTCCGAATTAAAAAATATAAAATCGAGTTCCGTCGGCAGTTCCGTCGGAATGTACCGACAGAAGCCGACGGATATATTTTTGAAAAAAAAAATTCTAAAATAAATTTCCGTCGGCAAGTCCGTCGGTACTACGGAATGATATCCGTCGGCAGACTCGACTGATTTATTCCGTCGGGAATCCGTCGGTACTACCGACGGAAAAAAAAATTCCGTCGGTAAACCGGGCCGACGAGCCTAGAACCGACTGAATTATTCCGTCGGTAGTTCCGTCGGAAACCACGCCTACCGACCACAATTTCGTCGGTAGATCCGTCGGTAAACCGCGTGTTTTTTGTAGTGAATCAATTTTACAATTTTACCCTCACAATTTAAATAATATTTCATCTTTACACATTACTTATTCAAATGTAATAAGGGTGTTTTTTTGTAAATTTATAAAAAAAGTGATTTGTTTTGTAAACACCACAACATATACACAATTGATTTAAAATGCTTAATTTTAAAACACTATCAACTTTCAATTTTATTACAAAAATCAATTTTAATCACTTTGAATCAATCACTATGATTTGCAAACACACCTTTAATACTCGTCCAATCCACTAAAAGTATGTTTACTTTTCTAGTTTATTTGTCCACTAAAAATATGCTCATTTTTTTTATGTAAACAATTACTTTATTTTTACCTTACAATGACACCCCAACATCCCTACTTTATTTAATTTTAAAAAAAAACATTTGTACAAATATATGAATATACTTTTGGTGAACGATATTATAATAAGTAATGCGATGAATAAAGTAAGGAAATAATTGTTGTACGAGGGGCCCAGTACATTAACTAATAAGCAAAAGACGACATCAAGTCAATAGAATTAAAGAATCTGGACCCTATAGTAGGAGAAATGAATTAAATTGAGTGGTGTGAAGGTAATTTAAATATTTAATGAGATGAGACAATCAATATCCATGCTTGTCTAGCTAAAGAGTGAGTCAGTGAGTCAACATGATATGATCACACACTATTTACTGCTCATGATAATATATTATTCATCTTTATACCCCAAACAAGCAATATTGCAGGTAAGCTTTTATGGTAACATATGCTATTCGCCTTGGAAATCTGCATCTGAATTTTCAACATCTTTTAATCACTTGTCCAATCATATTAACTTGTTAGTACTACCTACGCCTAGTTTGGACGTTCGATTGATAGGAACTAATAGGGTTACTCAATTTTATTATTTTTATGTTTTTGGATTGATTGATTATAATTTTTAAAGTTTGTATGATATTAAGTTGTTGTTGAGGGTTTGGATTGACGGCAGATTAGTGATAGTGGTGGATTGATTTACAATAATTCCCTTGATCTCATCTCATAGAGATAAAACAATATGATTGGTTAATGTGTTGATTTTTCTCGAATTATTGTCACACCAGAAGTATATTTCAGCAGATCTCACAGGATAAAGAAAAAAGTTTTCTGAGCCCTTAATCCATCTCGGGATGTGTCCAGCGAACTAAACGTGGAATTATATTGCACTATATTTTCTATCCAATCTAACCTTGTGCGCAAACCAAACTAGGTTACTCTATGAGGAGCTTGTTTGCTATTATTAAGACATGAAAAAGTAAGAAGGGGCTCTCCTAATGTATATAAGGATCCTATGTAAAGTAGCATCCTTAGATAATATACACTCGTGTGGATGAGTGTGATCTAAAGATTTTACTCTTGTACATGATCCTCCTGTACAGAAAAAAGTATTCATCAATTTTCATCTCCAGTCCCATTTCTCATTTATGTGGATTTTGCACATCACATTATTTTCATCTCCAGTCCCATTTCTCATTTAGGTGGATTTTGCACATCACATTATTTGTAATACTAAGAAATATTCTTTCAAATATATCACATGATTTCAAATCCCTCCAAATCTAACACTACCAAACAAACGGGCTCATATAGTACAAACGACCTAATAATTTGATTTAATAACTCGTGTTAATAATCAATTCGAAATGAGGATGTGGTATGGGGCACAGAAAGATTGTCTATGATTCTCTGAAATACACATAACCCCAGTTACACACACCTTTGGATCTCTCTCACACATGTGTAATAGGACCCGACCCGTCCGGGCCGTTCCAAAATAATACTCTCTCTATTCATATATAGTTTTTTTGTTACACGAATCTTAATAAATAATGTTTATTTATAAATAAAGTAAATAAAAGGTAAAAAAACACATTTTATATGAAAACCTAAAAAGATAAAAATACACTTTATTATGTTTATAAAGGGAGTAATACATGACAATTGAATCTCACACACGGTGGATGAATGGTCCACTCTTGCATATATGACCCTCATGTCACACGGGGGATCCAATTACTGAATTTGATGTAATCAGATTACAATATTGAGTAAATGTTGAATTTCCCCATCTATCCCTATTCTCTAAAAGGGTTTTGACTCAAGATCGTTGAAAGAAGCCTTTAGGCTTTTGATCGATCGATCTGTTTATTTATATATACTTGATCATATTATTCATTAATAATTCTCCAAATTGGTATGTGAAATTATAAGTTGGAATAATTGCCCAAGAAACCAAAAAAATTAATTAATTGAAATTGGTTGTGATGAAATATATCTTCCTTGGGCACTGATGAAATTTGGAGTGAGGCATGAGAATGATTAATTTGTACGAGGAGGATATATGATCACTAGTTTTCACAAGACCAAGTGTAATAGAAATTGCATTATATATATATCCAACAAATCAGTTGTAATTTTGAACCAAATTTTGCACAAATTAAGGGATGGAGAAAAGACATTAATTTAATTATATATTATACCTCTGCAATATTATTGATATTCTCGAAAAATATATATCGAGTTGAAAAACACTAGCTAAACAAGTACTGAAACTACTCTTATCACGGCCTTCAATCTTCGTGATTTCCATCCCATGCATATATTATATATTGGGATTAATTAATCCTTTTCAGCAAATTAACCTGCAGTAGAACATAAGAGATTAATTTAACAAGATTTTAAACATTGAGAATTAATAGTAATAAAAGGTTTAAGCTATCCTATTAATTTCTTGGTCTAAATTAAGCAATTAATTAGATAAAAGTGGCAATCTAAGTACACGTACAAGCAAGAATTACTAATAGATAAGCAAGTAAGAAGTCAAGAAATTAAAAAAAATAGGGAGCTCCCTTCAGTCCAAGACGTGACAGGAAAAACCGAACCCCGCTCCTGCATCGTTGGATCGAAAACCCATCTGGATTTTAAAAGATCGAATTCGATGAGTTCACGAACCAACGAGTCAGCAGCCGAGTTTTCAGCTCTCAATCTGCCTCGGACTGGACTGAAGGAAGCTCCCTCCCCCTTACTCCAAAACCCTAAACCTAATTTTTTTTATTTAAAGAGAGAAACTTTCTTGTATGAATTCATGTTGTTGATTTAGGAGAAGATAAAATTAGGGTATATAAATAGAGGGAAAAAAGAGGAGGCATGAAGATCTAATAAGATGGGGTGAGTGCAGTGAGATTTTGGTGTGAGAGTTAGTACACAACTTGGTGTTGTGTGTGTACTATAGTCTATATATATTTATTTGGGGTAATGCATGATTTGATCATATTGGAATTGGACAACACACCTCTCTCATTACTTGGTACACTTTAATTTCTTACACATCTAATCGTAACAGCTGTAACCTGTATGCAGCCTCACCAAACGGACATAAAGTGAGTGCGCTACCATCTTTACCCTTTTGTTCCTATGAAAGCTATCTTTGAGTAAGGAGTTTAAGAAATATAATAAAATAAGCAAATGTATTAGATGTGATATAAATAATGTAATTAAGAGAATGAAAAATATAATAAAATGTGAGAGCTAGATAATATATAATTTGCTAAAAAATGAGTAGCTTTTATAGGAACTGACGATAAAATGAAAATTGAGTAGTTTTCACTGAGGCGGAGGAAGTACTACTGTATTTCATTCCATAACCGACACAAATGTCTAGAAAGTTACAGATTAAGAGTAAAAAATAATGACATATGAGTAAATATGTGTATATTTTGAAGGTGAAAGTTACACTACAAGAAAACTGGTTTTTAGTGATAACATTATCTCATTATTGCTTCTCTAGTTAAAAGTCTTTAATGACGGGACCTCACACTCAAATTCAATTACCGTCACTAAAAACTTTTAGCTAGAAAACCTATAATAACATGATTTCTGTCACTAAAAGTTAATTTTCTTGTAGTGTTATGAAAATGTTTCTTTTTTTAGAATGTGCAAATTAATACTCCGTAAGTAACATCCAAATATGACAATTAAGTGTGCAAATAAAGTGAGTAGTACTACATTGTATTTTCACTATGATGTTGTGCATATTTTTAGACCTATTTTCATTATGAGAAGCTTATATAGGGTGACAAACCAAAATAATAAAATAAGAAACTTATAGACGAATTGAGAGAGTGTTATTTATTTTTACCGGATGCACAGTTGATGATTAATGTATGTAACCTAACAATGAAGAAATAGCTAGGAGAGGTAGGCTAGATAGGTGATAAATAGTTGCAAAATACAATAGTATGAAAGGGAGTACAATATTGTTGCTAATTAAGGGCAGCCAAAGATATTGCAAATTAGGAAGGAACAAAGAAAAGAAAGGTAGGTACCTTGAAGTTTTGCAAGAAAACCCTATTCACAAGTTTGCAGAGAGAGAGAGAGCAGAAAGTGTACGTCGGGCTAGGGTTGGCAGAAGAAATTACTAGAGAGAAATAATTACTCTCTCCATATATATTGCAGAGGCCTTTGGGGTTTAATTGTTTTGATGCATGACTGATTTGAGGTTTTCGAATGGTCATTTCATGTCAACTCATTTAACTCTTTCTTCTTTGCCATTTTCTCTTCTTCCATATTCTCTGCCATTTTTTCTCTTTTTTTCTTTTCTTATTTCATTTTTTTTTATTTGTCTAATTCGATCACAAATAACTACTGACCTATCAGTAAAGTATTCATGCTTAATTTTTCTTATGTTTTAGTAAGAAATACGGAATATTGTTTATTTATTTATAAAGTAAAAAATAAAGTAGAAAAAAGATAAAGTAAGTACATGCAGTAATATATTTTTAAAAAAAAGAAACAATTAAGAACACTTATATGGACAATCCAAAAAAAATACATGAACATTTTTGTGGACAGTGGAAGTATAATTCACCACACATAATCTTGTATGCACAAGTATGCACCTTACATTAATTAGACATAATGATGAAACGCAACATCGATCAATTTTAACTAGCTTTAACTGAAATGTGATACTAATTTTAACTAAAACGTTTAAACGAATGTAACATAACAATATATTAATATTATAAAACAAGTGTTTTTTTTTATTTATCTTTCTTTAGAACAAAATTAGCTGTGTATTAGTGTATATTGAAACTAATATGATATTAATGTAATTGAAACGTACTTTATCCGTCCTAAATGACATATTTGCTTTTTGACATATTTTAAGAAATATAGTAGTATTAAAATATTAATATTAAATTAGTGGAAATGATAAAAATCACTCCGTACGTATAAAGGTAGAAAAAATACAAAAGATAAAATATAGAGAAATAGGGTAATGTTAACACTTTAGAAAATATCACAATTTGGTTTCAAAAACAAAAATAATAAAATGAGTTCATTATATAGTGAGAGAGGAAGTATAAAAGATCCATAACATCGTGGGTAAAATTATTTTTTCTGCAGGACAATAATTTTACGGGCTTACAAAATTAGTCACGTAATTTTTTTTTTCCGCAATTTCAGATTAAGTACTTAGTCCGATCGATCCAATTTTGGGTTGATTAGCACTTGCAAGTCAAATGAGCCCAATTTATTCGGGCCAAACAATCTGTCAATGCAATATCAAGTCGAAATTGAATTGATCGAGCTAATTTGACCTGAAATTGCAGATTTTTTTTTTTACAAGTCTAATTTTATCGACCTATAAAGTTGCAGTACACTTTTTACAACCCCTAAATTGCAGTCATGAAAAAATAATTTTCCCTAACATCCGCGCATATCAGCATATGAGAGTTTATTAATAAATATATCTCACAGTGTTTGTTATTGATTGTGATTGTAAAAAAGTGATTTAAATATGTATTTAAAAAAAATGACAAAATTAATTTTAAAATTGAAAGTACTTAAGAAATAATATTATAATTAGGAAAAATGTATTTTTCTTTCAAAATGTAAGTAACTTTATTACCTTTTAGTTTTGGTCATGCATGTTGACTTTCAAAATTTTAAAATAATCTTATAACTCACATACTTTTGACATTTTGATCATACAACTAACTATACTAGATAATTTAGTCGATAAAAAGGATGTGACAGCTTCAGATATATCCACGTGTCAAAGTCTTTTGATCATTCAAATGTGTAATCTCCTACAATGGGTTGTATTACTTATATACATGGGTTAGCAACGTTTGATTACCGAACCAATTAAATTGAATCAGTAGAACTGAATTATCTGAATTTGTTACTATTTGTAATCGAAATCAAACCATGTACCTACAATACCGAATATATCAAACTAAAATTTTCAGTTCGGCTTTAGTAAAAATAAAATCGAAATATTGAAATTCTTATGATATAGTTGTTGTACGTGCTTTTGATAGGTTAATCTGGATGTGGATTTCGTAAGCAACTAAACAATCATGTATTATTATCAAGGTTATTACGTGTATTTAGAAGATTAATCGGGTGGTTTGTGATGAACAATATGAAGAACACAGGATGTAGCTTCTTGGAGAAGCTAAAAGCTTTGGAGCTTTGGAGGTGTATTGCTTTGAGTTGTGTGTAGGAATTTCTAACCTGTGTTACATTTGTGCCTCTTGGGGCTTATATAGTAGGATTTTTGACTGTCCACACTTTACAAGTGGTAGCCCCTAACTAGCTCTGAGATCCCATCACAAAAAGGTGATGGGACGCCGCATTAAATGCTAAACCGCCTCTTTGGTGGTCGTCCTCGCCGGAAACGAGGAGTTGGGCCATGGTGGTCGCCGAAGGATCTGGTCGTCCGATCTTCTTCATGGATGGTGGTCGTCCTCATCATTTATCAATAACTTCAGGACTTGTCCTTTTCCTAGATAAACCTTACACGTGCTCGTCAACATCTCCAGGGCGAGCACACGCTTACATTTTCTTCATAATGTTGACTAGTCGTCGTATGACCTGGTTGACTAGTCGTCGCCACGCAAGTTGGTGACTAGGATTGACTTCTTTGACCTGATGTAACAATAGTACTCTATACTTTTTAATTCAATATTACTTGATTGGGTGTTAATTCGATTATATCCCCTACGAAATAAAATCATTAGATTAAACAAAGATGCACTCGACCCTTCATCGAATATGTTGTAAACTCAAGTATGCAATAATTTGAGTAAGTCTTAGAAATCTGCTAAAGGAATTAATAAAAAATATAGATCTCGAAACGAGTATTGCAGGTAAGAAAGTTTATAGAAAATGGATGGATATATATATATATATATATATATATATATATATATATTTTTATTTTTTTTTATATCAGCTGGTTAGATTATTTAGTGAGTTATATTTCCTAACCTACTCATTGTTTTTCTCATTGTTTTTCAGTTGGTTAGTTTGATTACTAGTACTATTTACTTAGTTGTTAGTGCTGAAATGTGTAGACGTCAAATAATACTTATATTTGAAAACTTTTGTGAGATATGTTCAATAAAAATTAATGCAACTGACTTAATATACGTCTGAATTATGAACTTTAAAAGTTTTATGGAATGCTCAAGAATGTTAATTGTGACAGATATGATAGGCAATAATAATTAATAGCAACAATATTATCGGTAAATAAATAAAACAGTAAGCTGTTCAAATCGAGATCTCATCATCACTCCAATTGTAAGAGGTGGGTGAGCAATACGTAAAAAAATTCACTTGGAGCAATTTATATATCTTATGTCTAATGTGTCAATAGAAATATTGAATAGTTGGAAACAGGGGTTTAAGAGAATTAATAAAAAAAAAAAAAGAGTAAATTACAAAATTGGACTATTTATGGTGTGTTGGGGATTTTAACTAGTCGTATACGAAATTGGTCATATACGATTTTTTTCAAATACAGTTCTGTAACTTTTAAATGTTGCAATTTCAGTCCTGCATTAACAATTTTGTTTATTTTAAGATGGGTACTTATTTGTTTAAAAAAAAAAAGAAGAAAGATGGGTACTTATTGTGTTATTTAATTTTATTAATTGAAATTGAATTGTTTGGTCTCCTTATGCCACATCAGTGATGTTGGTCCCGTTGCTACCTGAAATTTTGGCGTCTCGCTAGAGCAACACGCGAAATACTCTTGCAATTTTGTCAATATAAGAATAAAAGTCTAAAATTGCATCGTTTAAAGTTATAAGACTTAATTGAGAAAATTAATCATATGAAACTAATTAAAATCGCACACAATAGATATATTGAACCAATTTTGCAATTTTCTCAAAAAAAATTCCAAGCAAATGTAAGAAAAAAAATTCATTAACTCATGCATTTAATAGTATTAGAATAGATATTGCTTTAAAAAAAGTAGAATAGATATTAATTATTTTAGAAAAATAAGAGATATGTCAAACCCTCTATACATATTCCCCTAATTTCTTATAAGAAGGATATGTCAAACTCAAGATTTTTTTTTCTAAATTATGAGGAAGCGAATTATGGAAAAAGTTTGCAAAAAATTAACAAGGATAAAATTGAGATATTTGGAAAAAAATATACGCAAAATGGCAAATATTCTAAAAGTATTGAGAAAGGCTAAAACGAGGTCTAAAAAAAGGGAGAGAGTAATTAACATGACTATTTTAATTTTCTATCACTAATCAATGTTAAAGTAGACGAAATTAACATTGCAAATTAAGCATTTTTCTCCCATTAATTAAGAAAATAGTAATACCTTCTTGAAAACCCAACAAAAAAACATTGGGACAAGTGGAATTAAAGCAGAAGTAATTGAGGACAAGAGGAACTAAAATCTTATTCCATCAAGTAATTTGAGATAATTTTTTGTACTATAAACATCAAGTAAAATGGAAAGGATGGAGTAATTTATAAAAGCTGATTCAGTATTTTTTCAAAATAAATTAACAAATAAAGAATTAAATGGCCCATTGAGGTGCTCAACTATCCTTGAGCCTAAGTAATAAGGTCCAACAAAATTGTGGGCCTCCATCACACTGTTGAGTATCATGTTTGTTGGACTTGTTTCGGCCCACTTAATATTAACCATAGGGTCTGACTATTTACACCTGCATTTCGGTTTAGAACACTCCCCCGATTGATGCACACCCCCTAAAATATGTCAAGATGGATGCACCCCTCCATGAATTGTCCTAAATTCCCTTTCTCCTCTATTTATTAAACACACACCCTTCAAAACCCTACTTTCTTCCACCTTCAACCTTCCACCTTCCACAACCTCTCCAACCGCCGCCAGCCACCGTCCCGACCTGCCGTCTGCTGCCCCCTCCCCCTCGTCCGGCCGCCCCCTCCCCCATCCACCTGATGTCGCCGCCGTCGTCCAACCACTGAAAAAAAATCCCGCAGAAAAGAAAAAAAAAAACTTCAGGGGCCACCTCGTCCTTCCCCATCTGCTGCCGGCGGCCGTCAGGGGCCGCCTCCCCCCCCCCACCCACCGGCCGCGACCACCCCTCTCCCTCCCTTCTGCTTTTTTGTTTTTCGTTCTTTTTTTTCTCTTTTTACTCCCACCCCATTCAAAATACGCCACCCCCTCGCCGCCGACGGCCTCCCAGATTTGTTTTTTTTTTTCTTTTTTTTTTTAATTTCGACCACTTTAGGTCGATCAAAATACACTCTAGTCGACAACAGGATGTCGACGAGAGTGTATTTTGGTCGACCTAAAGTTATCGAATTATTTCCATTTTTTTTAACATTTTCGACAAACTAGTGTCGAGCATATTCACTCTCGTCGACACCTGTGTCGACAAGAGTGAATATGCTCGACACTGGTTTGTCAAAAATGTTAAAAAAAAATTGAAAATTTTCTAATTAAGTTTATGTGGTTTGGTGGTGGTGGTGACAGCGGTGGCTGGTAAAAATTAGGTTTAGAGTTTAAAGGTGAAGGAGGGGTACAGTTAGTAATATGAGTGCATTTAGTAGTGTAATATGAGTTAAAGGGTATTTTTGATTTTTTACATTATTATTAGATTATTAAAGTGAAAGGGGGAGTGTTCTAAACCGAAATGGAGGTGTAAATAGTCCCACCCTAACCATACGATCTCTTTT
This sequence comes from Galeopsis tetrahit, assembly GCA_963675135.1. Taxonomy (NCBI): domain Eukaryota; kingdom Viridiplantae; phylum Streptophyta; class Magnoliopsida; order Lamiales; family Lamiaceae; genus Galeopsis; species Galeopsis tetrahit. The sequence goes on along the minus strand of OY776122.1, from coordinate 67,758,943 downwards.
CACAATAAATTTACGGGTGCGGCTAAAGGCACACACCAATGCTACGAGGGCACCCACGCGATGAGGACACACACGCTGCGATGAGAACACCCATGCGGAAAACCCCAAAACACCCTCCTTCTTCCTAACCTTAATTTTTATTTTATTTTGGTACACCCACCAAATTTCTCTCCTTTCTGTCAATCGCCTCCTCCCTTCATCCCACTCTCAGACAACCGCGGCCCACCTCCTCATCCCTTCGAGCGGCCGCCGTCGCGGCCCCTCCGTTTGAAGCTTCTACCGCCGCTACACGTCCGTTTGAAGCTTCTGCCGCCGCCGCGTCTGCTGAAGAGAAGACCAAGCAACGCAGCTGCCATTGCGACCCCTCCCTCGCCTTTCGCACGGGCGCCGTCGCGCCCCCTCCCCTTCCTCCTTTAAACGCCGCCGCCGCTGGAGGTGTACGCGTTCGCCACCGCTCTTCTCCTCCCTCGTCCACCGCGGGCCGCTGGAGGTGTGTGCAACCCCTCTCCTCCTCCCTCGTCCGCCGCGGCCCGTTTCAGTTTCAAGGTAGAAATTTTTTACTTTGTTTTGGAAATTAGGGTTTTTACAAGTTCATAAATTATTTTCGAAACTTTGTTTTGAATTTTTTTTTGAACATATTGACTTTGTTTTGAATTTTTTTTCGAACAATCTGTGTTTGTTTTGAAAAAAATTTCGAACAAGATGTTCCATCTTTTTTTTCGGACAAATTTAAGTTGTTTTGAATTTTTTTTTCGAACATATTTAGTTTGTTCATTAAAAAATTTCGGACATCTCAACTTTGTTTGGGTAAAATTTTCGAACATATTAAGATTTTATTTTTTTTGTTGAAATTTTGGGTTTTTAGGATTTTTTTTATCAAACTTATGGTGGTTGTTTTGGTGGTGATTTCGGTGTGAAATGATGAATCGGGTGTGAAATGGAATGGATGAGTGTACTCATCCGTCTATTTTTTAAAAAATTTGCAGGAAGGGTACAAACGACATTTCGGATACCCCTTGTAATAAAAAAAAGATTCGGTAGGTGTCCTCATAGGATTCGTGTGTGCCTTTAGGCGCACCCTAAATTTACTCCCTCCGTTCACCAAAATGTTCGAACACACTTTAGTTTCGAACTTAAGATCTAAAAAGAAAGACACTACTAAATCTCAAATATACACGACCAGACTAACTCTTTCGAATCCATACATCATCAGATTTGATCAATTAAAATGCATATATCAGTGTTCATACATATATTATTATGGAGTATGTGAAACAAGATGATTGCACCTGTTTATTTGCTTTCTCATCTTACTCTAAATTTTCGTGTAAAATAAATCTTGGTTTTGTCATTTTAAGGGTGTCGCAGCATTTCTCCATTATAAATTAATTTCATATGGCCATTGATACCAAGACATTCGTATATATTTTCATTTTCCGTGCAAGTAAAAAAGAAAGAAATTATGTTCCTAATATGAGTCATTAGATAGTAGATACTATTTGCGAATAAGGGATGTGTATTAAGATAGAAAGAAAAGACTTAAAAGTCATAAGTTTATATTGAATTAGAGGTTGGGGCGCCAATAAAACTCTGTCCGAGAAAATCCGGAAAAAGGTTAAGAGGTATACCCCTCTAAACCAAACAATCAATCAATGCAATAAAAATTCGGAAAAAGAAACGACCATAATCAAAATGGCCGAAACAGTAAAACGAGCTTTTGGGGAATCAAAAGTATCACTCCATCGTCCCATGAGTTTGACGACAAGGTTCAATTCATTGTCAAGCCCTGTCAACATGTCAATAGTGAAAGCTTCACAGGTTCTTGCCTCCAACTTGTCGATGACGCTTTTCGGATGTTGTCGTTCCACCTCGGACAAATAAGGGCTTTCGGGCTTTTTCGTAGAACGGAAAGTAATTGCGAAAGTCAGGGCATCGTCAGCGGGTGACTCCAATACTGTAGCAGCCACAAGCTCTTGAGAGTTGTCTAACGGCTCATCCATGCACACATCGTAGAGGCCGAAGAAGAAGTTTCTTACCGGGATCGGATCGACTCCGATAGTTGAGGAAGGATCCATCGGGGGCGCACGAGGCCGGAGGTCCGAAGGGGAAGGCCTCGACTGTCTTTTGTGACGGGTCCTACCACGGAGGTCATCACAAGGTGGTGGATGTGGGTCCGAAGGTGACGGGGTCTGTCCCTTATTGCAGCGTGCAAACATGTATCCAACCACCTTACAGTGGCCGCAATACTCCGGAAGCTGCTCATAAAACACTTTCACAATCACAGATCGATCCCCACATTCTAGGACAAGTTGCTCCAAAAGAGGTTGTTTCATATCCACCTCAATCAAGATTCTAGTATACTGTGTCATGGTGTTAGCCAGTGTGTGATCGTCCATCTTAACAAACATGCCAACCGCCGAGACCACAATCGAGAGAACCGTGAGCTGCCAAAGTTCAATCGGAAAACCGACAAGACGTACCCAAACCTAAATCGTCGAGGTCAGAACCTAATTCGAATTGAAATCTGCAGACCATTTTTGGAGCCGAATGGAGCCTAGCCCGTCTCCAAAATGATTTAAGAGATTCTTTTCCTTATTCCTTCATTGTATATTATTTTTTTTCCATACTTTCGCATACCAAATGCAAATGCATTGTACAATTAATTTTAGGGAGCCACTAATAACACCCCAAAAATGTTAAACAAACCCCAATTGTTTTAGGACTAAATTAGACATATGTATATTTACTAAGTTGTCTTTTTAAATTCTACAAATTAAATACACACCTTAAAATGTTATCTACACCCCAAACCTTAAATCCCTCCAGACTCCATCATAACACCGCCAGCGCCGCTTGTTTCTTTAAACTAATTTTTTTGTTTTAAAACTAACAAATTTCATATTTTATGAACTAAACTCAGATTAGCTCACCAAATCTTGGAAGTGCGGCACTCTATGCCGCCTGCCATCGTTGAATTTTTTCAATCTTTTCAATTCAATTTTTTTTTCCATGTTTCCTACATTGTAGTTGAATTGAGTAGAAATTTTGAAGTTTCAATTGTGAGTTGTGACGCCGTCGAACCAGATCTACCAATCGCTTCACCAAGACGTCCGTTGCTGCTGTCTCTTCCTTACCGTCACGTACAGTTCTTGCGCGCCGCCGTTGGACGTTTTTTCCGCCAATGGGAGTCATTGTCGTCGCTAGAGAGAGCTTCAACTTGCATTCTATTTTTATTTTTCTTTCTGAAAATGACGTTAATGGGGGGAGAGAAAGAGGTGAAAGGGAAAAAAATGGATGGAACTGTGGAAGGGTAAGATATGAAAAGAATGTGGTGTGTTTAATAATATAAGTTTATTTTTAAATTTTATTGGGGTGGGCTTAACAATTGGGGTGTGATTAACCTTTGTTGGGGTGTTAGTAGTGGCTCCCTTGATTTTATTTTAATTCATAAAATTTTAACTTAGTAGTTTTTTTTTTTTTTTTCTTTTCCATGATAACAGTTTGTATACAAAAGTTTGAATATTGTTCAACGTACGCACAAATATTTTTATCTATACGAACTACTAATATAATACTTCCTTCCTCCGTCCCAAAGTTGAAGCTACAAACCAAATTGGCACGGGTTTTAATAAATGAGTTGTTTATTAGTATTGTGTAAGATAAAGTGGGGGTAGCAAAGACTTTTCAATTTTATAAATAGTAATAAAGTTACTTTTTAGTGTAATAAAGTAGTGACATTTGTTGTAATATTGTGATGTTTTAAGGAGAGTGTTTAAAAGTGTTTTTGCTATTTTAGGTAATGTGGCTTCAAGTATGGAACGCCCAAAATGGTAAAATGTGGCTTCAAGTATGGGACGGAGGGAGTAATATTTTTCTTAGTATGTACTAAAACTCTTCATTCCGTTTTTTATGCGCCATATATTCTAATAAATTGATTCAAAATTATATAGTTACATACTTACATGAGCAATTGATGCACCACATTTTTTTTATATATAAACAATGTATATATTGTTTGTGTTATGTATCTTAGAAATTAAAAGCACAACACAAAACAAAGAATTCAAACTGTTTTAACATATACCTTAGACATTGTTGTCGTATCATAGAATAGTCTTTATATATAATCCTCCAGCAACTAGTGACGGACCCAGAAAATTTCGGTAGGGGGGTCCGATTAACATTATTATAAAGATAAAATAATACGTACTCATTGTTTTCATCAAAATTTCACATTATAAAATTGTCAATACGTCACATTTCATTAAATTAAATTGATCGAATAAGTTGACTTTTGCTATGTTTTGGTAGAAGTTAATACTTCATCTGTTCCGTGATAACTTGCACATTTTAACCGATTCACTTTAAAAAAAAATTGAATTTAGTGGTGTAGAGTTAAATAAAAAAGCATATTATTTTGAGTGATTTGATAAGGTGTGAGGAGGATTTAGTAGGACGTAAAATAGATTTAGTGAAATGTAGGGTAAAATGTAGACTCAATGAGTGACGATTCTTAAATAAAATTATGTTCGAATATATATTAATTTTGTGAATTATTTTTATATTAAGAATGTGCAAATAATTATATAACATAGTATTAATTTTAATATGTGTGAAATTACTAAAATACCCCTAACGAATTTACAAAATTAATGGGGGGCCCACGGACCCCTGGGCACTGAGTAGGTCCGCCACTGCCAGCAACGATAACCATATTTGCATACTGCCCATCATCATCCTAATACTTTTGAGAAAAATAAAAAAATAAAATTTTAAAACTTTTCATTTACAAAAACACACTTCGATGATAAAAACTCTAACTCGATGACTTCAACGTTTAAAAAGATTGATAAATGATGTATATATGTAGAACTACAACGCGTTGTTATTATTATTATTTAATATGTGGAATATCTTGCATCTACACAATATGTGTCATTGTGATATAGCAGGCAAAATGCAACAATTTAACTACTCCGTATATGTATTTTGAATATTTTAAAAGAGAATAGCTTTGAAGTATTAGAGGCGTACATTTAAAAAACTATTGTTTATTCTTTAATAGATAAGGATGGTATTAGGGATGTGGAAATAGGTCAGGTCACCCGACAGGGACGACTTAGTCTATTAAGGGTCTTGTCAAGCCTAGCTTATTTAGAATACGAGTTGGACTACCACTTTTTAAAAAATCTATTTAATTAAATAAGTTAGACTTTTATATGAAACCTTATAAGCGTAACAGGCAAGTCTATTTAAAATTATATATTATATGATTTCATAAAATATAGTTCTAACATTAATATTAAATTAATGCAAGTTAAATTTATTTTAGTACTTGAGATATCGTTATAATGTTTGTATTTAAATTTATCGTTGTAATGCAATTGTTTTGGTCGTGAATTTTATTTACAATTTTGAATATTAAACTGCATTTTATATTAAATATATTTTAATAAGCTTTTAAAAGATGTGTAGGTCTGGCCTATTTACTTAAGAGGTCAGATTAAGACTATAAAAAAAAGTCTATCACAGATAATAAGTACTCCCTCCGATCCAAAAAGTTTGTCGCATTTGGACTTTAAATTTGTTTCAAAAAGTTTGTCGCTTTTCCTAATTTTACCAACGATCTCCCTAAATTGCCTCTATTCTTTTGGAAATATATTAATTACGATTTTTTTTGGAAAGGTCAAAGAAATTGTGAAAGAGGAAGGTGGAAAAATAAAAGGAAAAAGAGAAGAAAGGGGGAAAAATAATGAGGGGTAAATTTGTCAAAAAAATATGTTTCTTAATTCTATACAAAATGAAAAATGCGACAAACTTTATGAAACGGAGGGAGTAAGGTTTAGACCTAGTATTTATAAATCAGACTTGGGCCTTTTCAACCTAGCCCAGACCAGCCTATTTCCACCTCTAGTCCTAGATGGTATGTATAATTCACAATTAAATTTAGTTAGACTTCTTTAAATAAACCAAACCTCAAAATATTTCTTTTTATTTTTTAAATCTTTCAAAATAGAAAAAAAATGCTATTTAGTGATGATGGGAATATGCCTTGTGTGTTTGCCACTTCAATTCATAGAATTAAATATTACTAACGTCAATTATTTTGATTCCATTCATATGGGCATATCCACATAGCATGCGTGTAGTTTCCAATGAAGCTATCTTAAGCTTTTATTTTCTTTTACCTTTTCTCTTTTTTATTTCTGATCATGATGGGATATTTCTTTTTCTAAAAAACAAAGTTAATATTGTTTTCACCACATTTTTTAAATATATGTTTTTTAAACAATACCAAGGCCATGTTTGATAGTTTAAATTAAACCTAGATTAACTATATATCATTTTTATTGGTTGTTTGATAACTTAGATTAAGAGTAGATTATGCTTTAAAATTTATAAAGTTTAGTTATCATCCTAATCTTAGATAATCCGTCTATGCTATCAAACATGCCCCAAATGTCGTAAGAGTCTGTGATGTAGCGCAATATTTTTGAGAAATACTAAAAATCAACGATTTTTTTTTATTCTATAAAAATGCCCGATTAATCTCAACAAAATTACTTGATTAACAAAAAAAAACTGATTGAGTGACAAAAGAAAAAACACATTACTTTTATATTTATAAATTCAACAAAACTCACTTTTTGCATGTATCACATAATTAAACAAAACGTCACATTAAAAGGTTGGAACTGTCTGTCTAATAAGATATTAAGATGTGATTATAAATATGATTATTTTAGTAATAGCAATTATCATGCAGTATCAATCTTCAAAAAGTATCTATCAACATCTCAAGAAACGATACTATATGATATTCTGATTTCATACTTCAAAAAAAAAAAAATCTGATTTCATGAAATTTAATTAATGCATTATTCGGGTACTCAATACTAACACTCCACAAATTTGTTAATTTAAGTCCATAAATTACACCTCTTTATCTTAATTATGCAATTTTTTCAAACAATTTTTTTATTGGACCCTCTGAATACATTTTTATGATAAAAATTTGGGTGCATGATACATCCTATCAACTTGTGAAAAATATTTATTTAAATTTATATTAAAAAATATTAACTTTTATGTTGAACCATACTTATTCATTTCAATATATACAAATTAAACTAATGTTTTTGTCATTGATTTTTATTTTTATTTTGATACATTGCTTATTATTTTTATTTTTTTATCTCACGTAAAAGTTATAGAGTGTGTATTTAATTCATTTAGACTAGCTAGACTCCTATGTATATTAACTAATTTGTTAATTTAGTTTATTCATTACTTTAAAAAAATTATGAATTTAACTAATTTTTTAATTTAGGAAATCTAGGGGAAAAAAACTTATTTTATGGATTTTTTTTTTATATCCAATCCCATTTTAACATTTTCCAACTATTTAACTAACAAACACAAAATATTGTAGGCACAAATTGTAATTTTTTAAGTTTTAATATTGAACCAGTTATCGACGACATATTGGTCCATGTAAATGTTGCAGTATTAGTTTTAAATAACCGCGTATAATATTATACTCTACTCCATTCGTCCACGAAAACTATACTTCTTTTGATTCGATATACTTTTTAAGAAAAAATAAGGTGTGTAAAATAAAAGTCAAAGTCTCAAGTACACCGTGTACTTGAGTAGACTTTGATTGATCAACTGTTGATTATTGACTGGTCAACGATCAAACTTTGATTTTTTTTTTTCAATTTTTTTTTCGATTTTTTTTTTGAAAAAGTGTGTGTTAGTATATTGAAAAATGTATCTTTTGTTTTTTAATGAAAAGTGTATGTTACTATATTGAAAAATGCAATATTGTTTTTAATGAAAAGTGTATATTTTTATAACTGAAAACATGTATGTTATTATAAGTAAAAAGTGTATGATCTATTAATGAAAAGTGTATGTTATTATAATAAAAAGTGTATATTCTATTAATGAAAAGTGTTAAGTTATATATTAATGAAAAATGTATGATATTATGACTGAAAAGTGTATGATATTATAATAAAAGTGTATGTTAATATAGTTGAAAATATTATTGAAAAATGTAATTTTTTCAAAAAAAAAAAAAATCAAAGTTTAACCGTTAACCGATTAACGATCAACAATTTGACCAATCAAAGTCTACTCAAATAAACCATATACTTGAGTACGCAAGAGACTCACCTAAAATAAAAATAAAGTGATTGTTATAGAAAATTACTCCCTCCGTCCACGAAAAGTAGTCCCATTTGACACATATTCTTTGTCCACGAAAAGTAGTCACATACACTTTATGAAAACTATCACCCTTCAACTATCACTTAATTACTCAATTTGCCATCAACTTTATTCCTAAACAATCACTTTATTCACAATGGACCCCACAATACCCTATAATACCCTTACTTTATCTACTTTATCTACAATTTTCTTAAAACTTGTGCCCCATCCCCATGTCCCTACTTTTCATGGATGGAGGGAGTAACATATTTTTGATCGAAGGTAAAAGTTGAAATTCGATATTCTTGGAACTTGGAAGTGCTCTTCAAAAGCCCAAAGCCCAAACCATATTCGTATTCTTGACTCACAACAACTACCTGCATTCTCTGTTTCCATCTTCCACCACACAATAAAATTCTTTGGTTTTTTCAATGTTTTTCTTCTTTCATATTCGAACCATGTTTCTCAAAATGTTATAGCCCTCCAATTTCTTATCCCATTATTATTCTAATCCCCTTTTTCTGTATGGTCTGCAATAAATACGAGCTCAGATTGCCGCCATGGCAGTAGCCTCCCCACATTCCTTGTTACCCGAAACAACGCTTGAGCCGCTATCAATGGCGACCTCAGCCCTCACACAAGACGATTTGAAAAGAATCGCCGCCTACAAGGCGGTGGAGCACGTCAAATCCGGCATGGTTATCGGACTCGGCACCGGCTCCACCGCCAAACACGCCGTAGACCGGATCGCAGACCTCTTACGCCAGGGGAAACTCAAAGACATCACCGGCATAGCCACTTCCGTTAAAACCCATGAACAAGCCGTTTCATTAGGTATCCCTTTATCGGATCTCGATTCTCACCCGATTGTCGATTTAGCCATCGACGGGGCGGATGAAGTCGACCCGAATTTGAATTTGGTGAAGGGGCGAGGGGGCTCGTTGTTGAGAGAGAAAATGATTGAATCTGTGAGCGAGAAATTTATCGTCATAGTCGATGAATCGAAAGTAATGCCCTGTATCGGTGGGAGTGGATTAGCTATGCCGGTAGAGGTTATTCCGTTCTGCTGGAAACATTCTCTGAACAGGCTCGTCGGATTGTTCGGTTGCGCCGGAGAGCTCAGAAAAAGCGGGGACAGTGGGAAGGCGTACGTTAGCGATAACGGGAACTACATAATTGATTTGTATTTTGAGAGGGAAATTGGGGATTTGAATGAGGCAAGTGATGCGATTTTAAGGCTCCCCGGTATTGTTGAGCATGGGATGTTCATTGGATTGGCGACTTCAGTGATTGTCGCCGGAGTTAATGGCGTCACGGTGAAGACCAAAGTCGGGGAAGAATTGGTCGTAGAATCTTTCAGTTATAATGATTTGAGTAATGGGTTTTAGCCAGGGTAATTTTTGATATAAAGATTGGGACAGGGGGTTAATTTTGTAATTTTGAGTGTTTCGAAGTAGTTTAGGCATTGATTGGTTATTCTAATTGAGATGAGATTAAAGTTATTTATCTTTAAACCCAACCCAAACCCGTCTCATGGTTATCCCTAACTAACTAATGAAGTGTTCTACCTACTTTGCCTTAAAACTTCTCTCATATTTCTTTCATTTCTCAGGTTTTGTGAAAACCCTATTATTCATTTTTGCTCATCTTCATCTCGACCGTTGACAATTTCTTATACGACGATAATAAAATTCAATATGTGTGGATGTAAAAATGTGAATGCAAAAAAATGCAAGCTTGTCAATGAAATCGCACAATATATCAACCTCTAAATAGAAGGACAAATAAAGGGTTATAAGGCGAAAGTTTAATACCTCGTAAGCAGTGAACGTTCAATATGGTTTTTGATTGTTAGTGTAATCTTCAAAGAAAGAAATAAAACAAAATTTTGGACATTTAACAATGAGTTCAATGCACAATTCAAGAAATTACTCGTAGAAACAACATTATTATTCTCTAATCTACATGTGTGTTGATGAAAATTCGACGTCGTTGTTGCCGTTTGTATTGACAAAAGAAAATAGAAGACGAGAAAGTGGATAAAAAATTTATGAACTAGGGTTTGCACTTTATATACTCAATGGGCAAAATGGTGAAATCACAATTCCTTTTGAATCACTGCTTGGGCGCGATAGTGTATTCTCGAGATTTTTTCTAGTTAAGTCTCCCACACACAAATATTGATTAAACTTGAGTCAACTATCTAACTCAGACCTACCTTGTTGTCATCGAACAAACGATAAGCATAACTAATTTATTTAACCCGCCTTAACGTGGACACCAAACAAGTCCTAAATAATACTCTCTCCATCCAAATTTTTTTGATGTACAGTATAATCAATTAAACACAACTAGTAGGTCTCCAAAAAAAAAGCTAATAGTAAAAATAATAGTACATTAATAATACTCCCTTGCACACTCTTAATATAAAAATAGTCCACAAAATCAATAAACTCACAACATCATTTTATTTTCAAATTTATCACTCTTTTTTTCCATACATTTCATTTACACATCATCAAATCCACTTTACACATTATCAAATTACCTAAAATACCCCTTCTTTATCTTACACTATCAACCACTAAATTCACTTTTCTTAAACAACGTGTCCGTCAAACTGTGCAATTCACTTTTCTTAAACAACGTGTCCGTCAAACTGTGCAAGTTATCCAGGGACTGAGGGGAGTAATAAATAAAAATAAAAGAGACATAGACAGGACAAAAAAAAAAAAAAAAGCAATTGGAAAAGTTGAGATTTTTATCCGTTCTGCCAACGGCTTTATTATTTCCACTTTCTGTCACAGCTCACTCACTCCCGCCTTCTTCATCTACGCGCCACATCACAAAACCCATGTGATGTGAACCCCCGCGCCTGATTCTATACATACATACACCTCTGTATGTATACCCACATGTCTCTCCCTTTGATTAGATCTTCGATTATTGCTCTCCTCACTGAGATTTTTCTCCTGCTGTTTACTCCCTTTCTAAATCCAAAACCCTTTTGCAGAAATTAAAAATGAAGTAGCAGCTGCAGAAGGAAATTGTAAGATAATAATTTGTCATAATCAACACAAAAATAGCGTAATGTGACATTTTGGTATCCAGATTCTGAAGTGAGATTCTTGAAGTGAGATTTAATGCTTCGACAAGATGGAAAGGAGCTTGTTTCATTCTTGAACGTTGCTTTTATTGCTCTCTCCCTTTTCTTGAGCTCATTTCCTGTGCTTTCCCACTCCAGAGATCCGCTTAACTCCACTTTAGGTTTGTTAAAATTAATATGTTGGGAGATTCTTGAATCTTCTCTATTGGGAATTTTTGCCCTGTAATTTCAGTCCTTTATTTTTCATGAATTAGCTTCTTGAATGAATGTGTGTATTTTCTTGGTTATTTCTGGCAACTTTGTTTTTATCACTGTTCTTGGCTGTTTTGTATCGATTTGATCTGCGAATTTCAAAGTGGTCTTTTGGCTGTAGGAATCTGGCATTTACTTGGTTTCATAAGTAATTGGGGATGACATGAGGTTTCTGAAAATTGGATAGGTTGGATTCTGATTGTTGAGTTTCTTTCTAAATTTAGATTATTCTGTAAATCCAGTAGTGGGGTTTCACATGGTGATCCACTTTAATCGCACTTGATCTTTCATGTGATATTCTTGAATTTTTTACACGCTATGCTTATTGTTTGTTGTTTTCCTGTGTTAATTGAATTGCTTCATCTTTTATCAACACAGTTTTCTGAATTCTTTATTTACGGCTTCTTCTGATTCACGAGTAAACTGAATGTAGGAGAAGAGGATGTGGGGTCCTGGAAGAATGAAATACTGAGTTCTAATGCTGAAGCCCCAGGGCCTGCCGATGATGTCAGCACACTTGTATTGGCGGAGAACAGAACGAAGAGGCCTGATATACTTTCGAGGTTTCATAAATACAGAGGTGGATGGGACATTGCTAATAAGCATTACTGGGCTGTAAGCACTATTGCATTTCTATATTGTTTCCATGATCTGTTTTAATTTATGCCTAGAATTGACGTTGCTAGCTTCCCGTATAAGCTTATGGGAAGGATATGATCATCCTTTTATTTAGAATGAGTAAGATAAGTAAGTCGAATGTTTTGATTCTTAAGGTGAGATGATCAGGATGTTGGTGGTAATGGTGAATTGCAGTTTATCAGTTTGTGTCATAATTTTATTCATAGATTCATGTAGTGTTGGTTTAAGTTTCCTTATAACTTTACATTACAATATACACTAATTGTAACATATTTTCTGTGGATAGAGTTCGGTTTGTGCACTTTTCTCACACTTTTTACTGTTATTTCCAGTCTGTTGGATTTACAGGTGCAGCAGCTTTCATTGTTTCTGTGTTATGGTTTATCTCTTTCGGACTGGCTCTTGTCGTGCACTATTTCTGTGGATGGAAGTTAAACTTTAGAGGCAAAGAATCGAGCTGGTCTCTCAGGACATGTCTTTTACTACTCGCTGTATTTACGAGTGCTGCAGCGTAATACTCTAAACACACACCTCTTGTTAATATTTCTGTGAAGTTTACTCAGCTTTTATTTCAACACTAGTACAATCAAATTTCAATTTGTTCGATTAAAGTTAATTTCTTGTTGTAGCAACCAATGTTATCTTAAACTGCTGTCAAGGGAAAAAAAGTTAGGAGTATATTTTAAGATCTTGATACATGGCTATTGCTGATTCTCTATCTCTCTCTCTCTCTCTAGGATCGGATGTATTTTGCTCTCCCTAGGACAGGATAAATTCCATCGAGAAGCACTCGATACCCTTAGCTATGTCATAAACCAGTCAGATTACACAGTGCAGACACTCAGAAATGTAACAGAATACATGTTACTCGCCAAAACTGTCAATGTGGCCCAAATCTTCCTCCCTTCAGATGTCAAGGACGATATAGACCACTTGAACAAAGACTTAGATTCTGCCGCTGATACATTGGAGCAGAAAACTCATGAAAACTCTAGCCAAATACGAAAAGTCTTCAACTCAGTGTATGATTTTATACCAAGATGTATTTTACAGATCATGTTTTCTTTATCCTCTGTTTGCATGATTCATTATCGAATTTGCTTATACAGGCGATCAGCACTAATCATTGTTGCAGTTGTGATTCTTCTCATATCTATTCTAGGCCTTGGTATGTATTACTAGAAAAATACGTTTCGTTGAATTGCCCTTTTCTCTTGAAACTTTGTAGCTGATTGTTTTCTAACTTTTCTTTCCAGTGCTGTCTATCCTTGGCCATCAACACGCGATACATATGTAAGTTATACGGTCATTCTTACAGCTTAGGCCGCCTGAACCAGCCTGATTCTACACTTTATAATTTTCTCACATCTCGTTGTATTCATGTAGATTCGTCATCAGTGGATGGTTACTTGTGGCAGTCACATTCATCCTCTGTGGAGTTTTTGTGATTCTAAACAAGTAAGATAACCTAATCTTGATATCAATCGGTATATATTTTCAAGTGGAGGTGATCTTATGTAAAACTGTTTTACCGTAAAATTGATTCGCAACTATCATAACAGCTAAAACTTTTGAATGAAACAACTAATACGTTTTAATGAAATAACTAATAGCACTGTTTAAAACACACACAAAATGCAAATCAGTTGCACGGTGAAATTTGTTTATTAGGCTTTGTCTTTCAAGTGAGCTTTATTATTTATTATGTGGCTCAGTGCAATTGGTGATACCTGCATGGCCATGGGAGAATGGGTCGAAAATCCTCATGCCGAAACTGCCCTTACCAATATACTTCCCTGTATCGATCAGAGTACTACTAATCAGACACTGTTCAAGAGTAAACAAGTGATCAACGACCTCGTGAACATAGTCAATGGGTTCGTAAATTCTGTTGCCAACTCAAATCCACCTCCACGTACATCCCCCAATTACTTCAATCAATCTGGTCCATCCATACCTCAACTCTGCTACCCATACGACTCCAATTTACAAGATCGCCCCTGTTCAACTCAAGAACTTCACATGGAAAACGCGTCTCTGGTAAGCCATCTATTTACAGTACATTTTTCTAAGGGGATATTCTTAGAGCAAGAACTATAAATACAGGTTTGGGAGAATTATACATGCACGATGTCAGCAGACGGGGTTTGCAGCAGCGTAGGGAGGTTGACTCCAGACATGTACTTACAGTTGGTGGGTGCAGTAAACGTTAGCTACGCTCTCCAGCATTATACTCCGCCGTTGTTGAGTCTTCAGAACTGTGATTTTGTACGCGATGCTTTCAGACAGATCAGATCAGGATATTGTCCTCCTTTAGGGCGCTACCTTCGGAGTGTGAATGCAGGGTTAGGTATGATCTCGATTGGAGTGATGCCGAGTCTTGCTCTGTGGATACTTTACGCGAACCGCTCCCAAAGGGGGGAAGTGTTTGCTGAGCTGTCTTTGGGAGTGAGAGGTGGATGCAGTGGCAAGAGTGTCACCAATGTACTTTCAACTGGTTCAACTCCAAGAATTGGAGCTTAGAGTATTTGTATATTGAGGAATTATCTTGAAGTTATTTGCAAATGATTAATGATCTACACACGGTTTTGATGTTGAATTAGATATAGAATTTCTAAGAAGTCAACTCAAGTACCTTTAAAAATGGTCAACTTAGGTACAAATTATTTGTATTTTATGCAACCTCCAATCCATTATAACTGACCTTTAAATAACAACAAATATATATTGTTATGTGACATTTTTCACCTTTTGTTTACGTACATGTAGTACATAATATCACAAAATAATTGAAATATAAATATTTAATTCACATTAATGCAAAACTGACATTTAATTTGAGTAAAAAATCTTGTCTATAAACGGCCAAAATGTGTGGAAGGGAGTAACAGTGTAAAAATGATTTGCGTTGCAGTTGAGCTTCATAAAGACTCAATATGTGGAGTCTTTTGTAATAAAAGATGGTATTATGTAATGGTTTAAAGGAGTAAGAAGCAAACCCAGCAGCAAAATTCTGTTGCAATCCTACTCAAAAAATTATTTGTGTGTTTGTCCAATTCAGTTGAATACTTACAAACTAATCAAATATTTTTCTAATCGAAGTATTAATGAACTCGCTTATTAATTGAATAAACTTATTGCTCTCATGGTACTCCTATAATTTGTACTCTTCTGTTGCGATTACTTTTACACTTATTATTGAGATATTTTAAGATTACCTTCACAAACTAAAGAATGAGAACTTTCACAAGTGTTTGATTCCAATTCAGTCAAGATTACTCAAATCATCCAAACATCATCATGGAATTGTCCCCTTCATGCCTCATTTGCACGAATTATCAATTATTTAATAAATAATTTTAATTAATAGATTTAAAAAGAAAAAGAAAAAAACAGTTGGATATGAGTATATCACACCAACCAATAATAATGAGAGTTGAAATGAAAAGTTATGCTTTTGAAGGCTTTCCCTAAGTCAACCACTTTCGAAACCTTAATTTCAACCTGTCGGGATTTAGCATAGTCAACAAATGCAGGTGAAAAATGTGGCTCACCTGTCAAGACAAAGACACCAGCCTTACTTTTCTGTAAATATTGATAGATAATATTGATAGCATTCTTTGTACAGAATGCGTCAACTGAGGAGCATCACCTTATCCCACTTCTAATTCTCTACACCTTTTTTTTTTCTTTTTTTATAAATAGATTGAAATTTACACTAGATTGTAAACATCTGAAATGTAGCAGAACTGAAGCAATGAGTGATTTTGCATTCCAACGAGACCCCAAAAGACAGAAATTGTCCTTCAGTTTACAGCAATAACATGGGGCTGCTGCAGATTCAACGGACTCGATTCTTCATCAGATGTGGTCGGCGTTAGATTGGCCTGTTAATCGGTTGAATGCACATTAGAAAGGATATCTATTTCATTGTATAGTTTCTCTTGACAACTGATTTGCAAAGAGTGAATTTGAGCTAGCTCGTTTACCTGATGCTGCCTGCGACGTATGATGGAAGTAACTGTTTTCAGGATTATGCAAATTGGCAGAATGATCCCCGTGATTCGTAGCATTAAAAGCTGTTACATAGACCAGAGAATTATAAATCTTGTGGAAATTTACGATTCTTAGGACTTCCGTTCCTTAAGTTCTGAATCTTACCATGATCAATGGAAAAGAAAGATTCCCAGCTCGATTAACAATGATCGGGAGAGTATGTCGTAAAATCAGGAGAACCATAAACTGCAGAAAGTATATGAAAAAGAATTAAGGAACAAAGCTAAGATAAGTTTTAAGTTGAAACCATTCTTTGTGATCCAGAAAAGAGAGAGAGAGAGAGTTACGATTATGGCGACCGTGCGGCAGCAGACTATGCTTCGTGATGTAGAAGCAGCATACTCATCATAATCGGGATCAAGGAAACTCTGATCAGTAGAAACCATAGCAATGATGCGAGGATTGTTTAAATCTCTCCTAGAAATTTGCCAATTTCCCCTGATAAGAAACAGCTAATTTAGCACTAAGAAACTATAAGAATTCAACGACCGAATGAGTGGAAGTATACGAGTGAAAATTACCTCAAGTTCATGGGAAGTCCACCAAATCGAAAAATGGGTGGTGGTGCAGTGTATCCTGGCTTGAATTGCTGCAATATGAATGCACATGCATAGGTAAGTCGTATTATTTAAATGGTAAGAATTCGAACATTGAACACAACTATCTGAACACATTAAAAGCTGCTTGTGAGAAAAAGAAATAGAATGTCACCTGATGGCATATCTCGCACGTGGTGTCACCCTTCTCATTACACCACCTTTGTACACATTTTCGGTGAGCATACTGGAATAGGACAATTCAAACTTCAATACTTTGAACTACTTTACTTTGTTAGATCACTTTGGAACATCATTTAATAAACTATTTACTATCTAAGTTAAATGAGCCAATGTGAAAATTGCATTTGCACTTCTCAATAATAATCAATGGAGGACTAGAAAGATATCAATTATTTAGCCATAAAAAGGTGGGGGAGTTGAGTGGGGCATTTATCAACTATGTTTAGTGGAAACAGAGCAACTATCCCACAAACAATTAAAATAACTATTGATCTTTTGTAACAATAGTAGTAGTACGTAATATTATTCCAATGAACTCAGTTTTCAACAAACAAAGAATATTTTTAATCTTAAGGAAAAGAACTAGTAATTCACCGAAAACAAACTGATGTTCATCGCAGAACATAACCTATCCTTATCAACTCAATCAATAAAACACGAAATTTCTCAAATTTGAATGGACTAAAATCTGATTGGAAAAAGTGACAAAAACTTCAAAGGAACAATTAAACATTAGATAGATTAACTGCATAAGCATTAAACACGAACAATAATAACATGAAACGAACCTTCAAGCTTCCAGAGCAAGAGCAAGGAGACTCCATGTTCAAATCAACATCATCATCTTGACATATTCTGCACTCAACAAGTTTCCTTGGAGATAAACTAGCTTCATTATCCTTGTTGAAGGAATAATCGATCATCGTTTCATCAATTGTAACGGGGACCGCCTGCTTTAATCGACCCTCAAGTGCAGCCTCCAGAGTCGATTCAGTGAGCAGTCGATCAACAAGTAAAACAAAGTGATCCCCCATTTTTTTCAATTGAGGGAAGCTTTATATAACCAGCACTTTACCTATTTCATTTAAAAAAAAGCAATAATAAGAATCCACCAAGAAATACACACAAAAAGAAAAACAAGAGTAATGAATCAAGGCCAATAGGCTGAATGAATTCAAAGTCTATGCTCTGAGCCTATCAATGCGTAAGACAACTAATTGAGCACAACAGAGAAGGAAAAAGAAGTTGGAATTGACAATAATTCATCTTTTAGCCGTCAAAAATACTAGTGAAGCCTAATCCATGGACAAAACGACATAAAAAGCAAAAAAAATCAAACAAAAGTCATTACCTTTTCTTCAAGAGAGAAGAAGGCCTCTTAATAAAAACTCCTTAAAGAATCCAAAAATAACAAAACCCCACTTCACAAAGACACCATATTCAACAAACTAACAACAAGAAAGCGAAATTGCACAAACCCAGATGAGCACAAATCGATTTATACCCCTTTTTTTTTTGTGGAAATTAAAATTACATACTCTAGAGAGAAAAGGAAGAAACACAGAAACCCCAGATGCAGAAAAGGTGATCTCTAAGCACAAATAAAGATTATTACATACAAAGTGAAGAAACTTTAAGAGAATATACATAGAAAAATAGAACAAGTTAGGGAAAGAGAGAGACTTACAAGAAGGGTATCGGATAATCTGAAAGCTAAGAAATCTCTCCTTTCTAGCTAAAGCAACAGATATTTTCAGGAATGTAATTCAAATAATTTGTTCTAATTCAAAAAAATGCTGTGTGCAATGTGTCAATATATATACACACATGGGAAAACGAAACACACAAACTTTTTCAAAGTTCAAAGAAACAATATTTTTAAAAGAAAATAATCCCAGAATAGAATAGCACCTTTCAGCCTTTCAAGCACGTCCCCACCATTATAATTACTATTTTAATGAAATAATGCAATCGAATAATTGTTTTATATTTAGGTATTTATTTTTTCAAATTTTTAAAAATTTGAAAAAAATTTTGTTATTTATTATTCTAACGGCAAAGAGACGATTGCTCTCATTTTCTTTTATTTATTTTTTGTTGCTGAATTATAGAAAATCTTTTAACTGGTTTATTAATAATGCATGCATAGCTTTGGAGGTATAGTAATTAACATCTAATGATCTAATTAGTTCAATTAATCATGAAGAGGAGTTATAATCATCAGTATTGGAACTCTGAGAGGTTACTCTAGCATCTTTTATGATCATTTATTTTGAATTAATTTAGTTAGTCTTAATTACTTTTAACTCCAACATATAAAAAAAATCCTGCAAACCCTTTTTTTTCCCTACATTTTACAGCCAATAATAGTTTGTTTTCTGTTCAATTAATTAGGCGACTTCAACAGTCGAAATATTAATATTAAGCGAGTTCAATTAATTTTTTTTTAGATCTATTTAATAATCTCCCTTCATTTATCAAAATAATGAAGTATGTGTAGCTTGTGGATTTTAAATAGTAGTAGTATTATTCAATGCAAAAGAAATCTAAAAGAACTTCATCAGCTATTAACTTATATTAAAATTTACTAATTGGTTAGTGTTTAAAAATCATTTAACCTAAAAATAATCATTATAATATTAATATTGTGTTGCGACTCAAATTCAGTGGGATATGTAGAATTAATTTGCTTATAAGTCTAAGATTTATTTTTATTGATAGTTTATTTAAAAATATGCTAGATTATTAAGGTTAAATCGTGGATCACGTGGACGCTTTAGTGTTAACAATTTTTATCTGAGGATAACATTATCCATTTTAAAATATTAGGAATCATCTTACCATTTGTATGAACAAAATATTAATTAAGAGAAGTCATGTGCATATGCCGTTTGACCTATCAGTTCTATTTTGAATGATTAAATTGTAATTTACTTACATCGTACTCGAAATTAAGCAATATATAAATAAAATTGGAACGTATATTATCACATACTCCGTAATGATCATGACAACTATTTATATATATAAGTAACTCTGGTGTGTATTCAATTATATAATGCAATTGAAATTATAATTTTATATAATACTGTAAAGATTTAATTATATACAAAAATTTGTCTGAACATCATAACATTTCACTACGTTTATTAATTAAATACCTCAAAAATGTATGATATATTTTTGTATATGTATTCAAGATACATCTCTTAAATATGAAAGAATTCAACATCGATAAAAAAAAATTTATAGGTATGAAATTCATTCATTTATATAATACCCTACTCCATGTTGCATTAAAATTGAAATTTTAGATAAGTGACACTACACATTCAGATTCTGGATATCCGAAATCTAGTAAAATGACGAAAATACCTCTAACTGAATATTATAATATTTCATTTAATGAGAATATTAAGGTAAAATCACATTTTAAATTTTTTTTAATCAATTCTAGCTATCTAGTCATGTTTACTCATGACATATATACTCCAATTAAGTAGAATTTAATTGAAGTTGTTTTATTTTGATGGGTCATTTTTTAGGTTTCATGTTTCCCTATATGAACCTTTAATGCGTAATGATAGCGTAATGACATCCTTATTATTGAACGTTTCATTTTACACGTGTCAATAATTTATAGAATGAAATGTACTATTAGAAAACAAAAAATGTTATGAGTGATTTCATTCCAACAAAAAAAAAAAAAAAGAAAGAATAATTCTAATAAAACACTTGGTCAATCATGTGTAATTTGGTGACTTTGTCCAAATTATAAGATTGAAGAAAAAAAAGGTGAATGTTGTAGAACCCATTGAAAAGGTCAAGTCTTGTGTTGGTCCATAATGAGTTGAATTGGTTGCGAATTGCAGTCGTGCTAAACGTGAGACTCGGTTTGTTCAACGTGCTCATTGGCATTGCAAATATATATTATCGAAAATTATAATTAATTAAATTAAATTAAAATCATTGTCCAACACAATCAATTTGACATCCAAATTGTAGCCAACTTTGACCTGAAATAAATATTTTTTCCAGAGACATAGCAACGTGTACAAGTTGATTGGTTGGATAATAATGGAAAGCTGTGTTGATAATTTAAAACTAAATAAGCACGTCTCTATCATAACTCAATTGTTGATTAGTTACTTATGACGAGATTAAGCTCATAGCTTTTCTTCATTGGTTTGGTTGGCCACCTTTCTTATAGTGTCATCTATATCCTCATCAGCATTTCACTTTATTTATTTGTGTGCATAATGATGGTGATTTAACTTGGCACAGTATTGGACCGACTCGTATACTGCGATATCTATGAATCAAACCTAGATATTTCAAGTGGTTCAAATTGAATAATTAATTATATTACGTAATTTTTGTTAGCACAGTGTTAGGTAAAAAAAATATTTTTAGGTCTGCCTAAAAATTTATCTTAGACTGAATTATCCATTTATCTTAACATAACCCCTAATTTTCATCCTAAATTTATAAATTAGTCACAAATGGTAATATATATGGATTGATGATGCAAGTTTTATGTATAATCTGTATTAACAAAGTATTAAGCTATAAAGAAAATAAAATCTAGTCTTAAACACCTCAAAGAGTATGACAATTAATATTCACTAAACAATTTAATGTTATGTTGCTTTGAGTTATCTTTTTGTATCATTTTTTATTTTTTATATGACTCGCCCCATTGCTAGCTAAAGGTGTGGGTGGTGTTTTTTTAGTGTGCAAACCTTACTTAAAGTTCGTAATACAACTTAAAATAGTGGTTAAATTTAAGTGAAATAGATTAGGTTGAACAACTAGTTTAATTTTTGCCAAGAATATAATGCGGAGAATCCCAGCAATAATGCTGACCGTAGATTTTTGGGATTAATTATTTAAGATTCCTTAATAAGGAAATTGATTAATTATATTATCAACAAAATATATATATATATATATATATATATATATATAAAAAGGTAAATAGTGTATCTCTTCCACGTGGGCATGGATGATAGGCGGATTATCTCTCAGACACTTCACAATAAATTGAGCAGGTAAGTTAGATGATCCAACTTTTTTTTTGATATATATCTTTCCCTTTCCCAAATGATTTAGTAGATTAACTATAAAACAATTGGTTGGGGCCTGGGGGACACAATCACTAATCCATAATTTTAACTATTTTTAATGGTAAAATTAAGAGCTAGATAAGCAATAGTCGATTATAGGACTGTGCTAAGCAGCATATTCAATTTAAAGTTTTTTTAATTAATAAAAAAATCATTTATATTTCCAATTGTAAGGATATATATATATATATATATATATATATGAGTGTGTGTAAACTTGCTTAAAGATGATTATTTTCCAACTTTTAAAATCTTGATAAAAGAAGTACTCTAAAAAACTACACTTCTAAAGTAAAACAAAATAAAACATTTTAATCCACGATTCCACGAGGCTAGAGATGGACTCTACACACCCACAAAAAGCAGCATTAGTAGTACTCCTCTATAGGTATTTACCCCTATTTTTGTTGTGTTTACTCATTCGTTAAGAACACCTCTATAGTTGAGTTCACCTCCGATAAGTTTTCAACATTATCATCTCCCTCGTAAATCCTAATTTTCTCCACCTCCCTCCCTATCTTCTCTCCAATCTCCAAGTCGTCGCTACCGCCTAGCCCCGTCGCGTAACCCATGCCCCCACTCAGGGACGGAGGGAGGGGTACCAGGGCACTGGCACCCCTCCCATTTTTAAATAAAAAAATTAAAAGAAAAAATAATTACGTACTATTAATATTTATGTATATTTAATAATTAGGAAAGATCAGTTACTGGACAAGATCAGAAAATGATCACTTCCTCCCGAGACCAGGACCAGAAAAATCCTTACCCCTGACACAAATCCTGACCTGATCAGATCCTTCAAAGATCTGATCTGATAATTAGGACCTGGACCATGAGGATGAAGGATCTCTATTAATAAGAAGTAGTAGCGAATCTCAATAGGTCAGAATATCTCTGAGCATTCCTGTAAAACGAAGGCGCATTATCTGAATAGTTGGTTATGTGTCAGATTGTACAATGACGTGGCATTACTGGTAACAAACTCTAGAGGTAAAATTACTTCTTTACCCCTTCATAACAAGGTATAAAAGCATCCCTTCTTTCATTTTTACGGTTTTTAAGTCACTTTTCCATTACTATTCACTCAGAATACGAAACACTCTTATTTTCATCATCTTCTCCATCGAACTCGACTAACTTAAGCGTCGGAGGTCCGTCGCCGGACACCCCTCCGGCCCGGTTTGTGTGCAGGTCCTCGTATTCAGTAAAGGCGTGCATTACCACCAAATATCCAAGGATTTTCGAAGAACTCATTTAGGTATTTACTACTTTTTACCTCTTTTTGACTGTGTTCTTTATCATTCACCGTGATGAATTCGATAAGGTCACATCAAATGGCGCCGTTTGTGGGAAAATCTGACTAAGACGTGAGGTTTTCTATTCATTCAAGCTTTTTTCTGAAAATGGTTGAAGAGAAATCAGTCTCTCAATCCGATGATAAAAATCCATAATCGTGGGATCCTGTTGACACGTATTTTTCAATACTCACCTCTCAAGTATAAGAGGATCCTCATAGTAAAAGTAAGTGCCCGGTTAAATTATCGAACCACGGGACTAGTTTGCTTGTGTAGCCTTAGTGTTGTGTGTCGACACGTAATTATAGTGATAAAACATGGGGGTGAGCTAAAGGCTAAATGTAAAAATCAAATAAATACTAATGAAGAAAAGCAAGTAAAGTGATGATCAAATATCAAATAAAGAGGTAGTGTTCGGGTGTTCTTCATTATGTGGAAATCGATTAAAGCTTAACTTGGACGTTTAATTCATTGGTCGGTATATGATAAGAGCAATCACTAAGAATGTATCTAATAAAGCACCTAATATCGGGAGGAAGAATAGAGTCGTTCTTACCCGGGTAATCACACAATTAGGGGTTCTACTCTATCTAAATTAATTTAATCTAAGCCCTAATCATGCTTTTCCACCTGAATACTAGAAACCAAGCTCCTATGATCTCCTCACCAATTACCCAAACTCACATTCAAATAATTCGTGCAGATTAATGGGGTTCTAATGAAAATTACTCAATTCTCGTTGCGATAATCCAATATAAACTCAATTCACTCGACTCCCAACCCTCGATTATACTATCGTCAAGACTAACCAACTCTCGTTGCACTAATCATGCGTCAAAATATAATCTAATAATTGAATTCAAGCAAATGATCAACTAAAACCCAGTAACCTAATCAATACACCATCCAATTAAATTAAACAATCAAAATTAAGCTAAAAATCTAATTCCATCATAAATCCAAACACCCAAACACCAACAAACCTAATTAATAACTAAATTAACAAATGAAATCAAACTCATAAAACATAAATAACAAAACATTAAATTAAAGGAAATGTATCACCTTAAATGGTCTTGTAATCCTCCAATACTTGCAATAAAATGAAAAACTACATTTAAAACTAGGTAATAAACTAAATTAAATGTATCGAGTGAGGTGGAAGGGGTGGAGGTTCCCCAACGAGTGATGCGCCTCTGTTTCGTGCCCTGCTCCCCAATCCAAGCTGCGTTGTGTGTTGCCCCCCATAATTGATGATAATTGCATGGGCCTTTAATTTGTTAATTTGTAGATGAAATGGGCCTAGGCCCATTTGCTATTACAAATTCCAAATGCTTCCTTTTCCTTCTTCAGGAGCTCGGCCGTGCACTCTTGATTTCCTGAAAATGGAGAGCTCGGCCGTCTTGAGGCCTCGGCCGTGCCCCTTGAATTTCAAAAACTTTCTGTCTCGAGGAGGGTGTGCTCGAGCTTCGTGCTCGAGCGTGCCCTTCCTTCAACATCTTCTTGTTTTGCTCATATCTTTTGATTCGGGTGTCCGATCGACTCGATTCTTGTCTCATTTCGACCCTCACTCCACCTTCTTTAATGTGGTCAACTCATGGACTCGATCCAATGGCTGAATTTTTCATGATTTGATTCAAAACACCTCGTTTTACCTACAAAAATAGCAAACAACACCATTTCTCCGAATCAAGTGCAATTAGTCAATTTAGTGTAAATAATGTACAAAATCCTATAAAATTATGTGATTTAAACATATGAATTTAGAGCAATTTTCACACTAATCACCTGTTCATGTGTATTTATGAAGATATTAAACTGGTTTTGTGATTTTTACTCATTTAGCGATGGAGAATCAAGTGCAAAAGAACTTGACTAAAGATTTTGAGGGTGTAGCCACTGATCCGGCTAGTATCGCTGGCCCAACTGTTATCACTGAAGCGGCTAATGATACTAGGGTGGAAAATGCTACTGTGGGCCAAGGAGGAGGAATACCAGATCCATCTCCTTCCTCTGATCATACTGTTACTCTTCCTTTGGAGAGCTTGACAGATCTGATCACTGCTGCTGTAGATCGGGCCCTGGCTCAAAGGGGAGTGCCAGTTCGGGGTACGCCCATAACCCCCTCAACGGTGAATGTTCGGGAACAACCTCTTCCAGAAGATGTTCCCCCACCCCCAGTTCAGAAGGATCCAGTATTGGAGGAACCAACAGAGATGCTGGCCGCAACCACTGAAAGAGGCACAAAGAGGAGGAAGGAAAGAGTTACACTGCCCTTGGGTAATGAGGAGGAAGATAGTTCGGGAGAAGAATATGTTCAATCCTCAGCCCAGGAGAGCCTCAATACTGAGATCGTGGCATTGAGAAAAGAAACGGAGGAAATGAAAGAAATGTATGAGAAAAATGCTAAGAATGGGAGTAAAGCAGTGAGGTCTCCTTTTGCCGCAGAGATCCTCATGGACCCACTCCCTAAGAATTTCAAAACGCTCTCTTACGAGTACGATGGTACTACGAATCCTCAGGAACATCTCCTCCGTTTCCAGAATGGAGCCCTCCTCCACCAGTACACGGATGGAGTCAAGTGTCGTGTGTTCCTAACAACCTTGACAAAAGCGGCTCAACAGTGGTTTGCACAACTTCCTCCTGATTCTGTGAGCTCCTTCGCAGAGATGAGCTCCCTTTTCTTGCACCAATTTGCCAGTGCTCGGAGACAGCTCAAGACCTCCTTGTCTCTGATGAGCCTTAAGCAAAGAACTGGAGAAAGCTTAAGGACCTTTCTGGGAAGATTCAACACGGCAGCTCTAGAAGTGCCTAATGCAACAGGGGAAGTGAAAATTAACGCTCTCACTCAAGGTCTGGCAGAAGGAGATCTGTTCAAATCTTTGGCTAAGCGCCCTCCCCTAACGTTCGATGAGCTCCTGGCTAGAGCAGAAAAGTATATCAATTTGGAGGAAATCCAGCACACTAAAAAAGGAGAAGTAAGGAGCTCTTACCCCAAAAGAGAGAGTGGCGGAGACAGGAAGCGAAAGTATGAGGATAAGGATGTCAGGGTGGAGACCAGGCACTTCCGAAATCACACGCCTCTGACCAAACAACCCTCAGAACTGCTGGAGGTGATGCAGAACCAACCAGGGTTTAAATTTCCGTATTCAGCTAAGGGTGGTCCTAAAAATCCCAGATCTGATAAATACTGCAAGTACCATAATGAATATGGTCATGATACAGACCAGTGCCGTCATCTCAAAGACGCGATTGAGAGGATGATCCGGGAAGGGCAATTAGCTGAGTACATAAGAGCTGAAAGGGATAAGAATTATGGTCGAAGGGAAGATAAAGGAAAAGAAAAAGAACAGCGCGAGCCACCTAGAGGAGGAGGAGCACCACAGAAAAGGGGTAACATCTCCATGATTGCAGGAGGACCTACTGATGGTGACTCGAACAGAGCACGAAAGGCTTTTATTAGAGAGGCTAGGACCTGGGGATCTGAAGTGCATAGTGTGTCAGATCTGAGCATAGCACCCAACATCCAATTTGGCCTTGTTGATGGTGGAGGTGCACTCCAGCCCCACAATGATGCATTGGTTATCACAACGGAGATTGGGGGTTATGATGTGGCCAGGGTATTCATTGATACAGGGAGTTCTTGTGATATCCTGTTCAAAGAATGCTTCGATAAGATGGACCTGAATGTTAAGGTCGTGCCCGTCAAGACAGCTTTATACGGGTTCACCGGAGGAGCTATCCAACCTTGGGGGCAAGTTGCTCTGCAGCTCCGGATAGGAGAACAACCATTGCAAAGAGTAAGAATGGTGGAGTTCTTGATCGTAGATGCACCTTCCTCTTATAATGTGATCTTAGGAAGACCATCACTGAATTCATTGCAAGCAGTGGTGTCCACCTTCTACATGAAGATGAAGTTCCCTATGGGAGCTGAAGTAGGGGAGGTCCTGGGGGACCAGATCAGTTCCAGGAGGTGTTATGTGGACACTGTGAATCAAGCAGACAAGGTGTTCAAAAAAGATCAGGGGAGAGAAGATGATCCGGTAGGGAAGAGGATGAGAGAAGGAGAAATGATGGAAGAAGATCCCTACTTGCAGATCAGGCCTGAAGAAGAAACTATGGCAGTAGAACTGTTACCTCACAAGATAGGTTGCACAACCAAGATTGGTACTCAAATGAGTCATGAAGTAGCCCAAAAACTAATCCAATGTCTCAGGGCTAATTCTGACATCTTTGCATTTCATTCAGCCGACCTCACGAGGATAGATCCAGCCCTGGCTATGCACAGCTTGAATGTGAGTTCGCAAGTGAAACCGGTAAAGCAGAAGCTGAGAAGATTTGGTCCAGAGAAGGACAAGATCATCATTGAGGAGGTGGACAAGCTGCTGGTAGCAAAACATATTGTGGAGATCCAGTTCCCTGAATGGCTCTCCAATGCAGTAATGGTCTCTAAGGGAGCTGGAAAGTGGAGAATGTGTATAGATTTTCGGGACCTTAACAAAGCTTGCCCGAAGGATCATTACCCACTCCCTCGAATAGACCAATTGGTGGATTCCACATCAGGATGTGAATTGCTCTCAATGATGGATGCTTATCAAGGCTATCACCAAATCAAGATGGATCCTAAAGATGTGGCAAAAACTAGCTTCGTGGTGTGCTGCGGAACATATGGATACACAGACATGCCCTTTGGTCTGAAGAATGCAGGAGCCACTTATCAGAGGATGGTGGACTCGATCTTTCGAGAACAAATAGGGCGAAATGTAGAAGTGTATGTGGATGGTATGCTGGTAAAAAGCTTAAAAGAAGGAGATCATGTGAAGGACCTTGAAGAAACCTTCGGAGTGATCAGAGCAAGTGGCATGAAGCTTAATCCCGCGAAGTGTGCCTTTGGGGTTCAATCTGGAAAGTTCTTAGGGTATATGGTTACCCCAAGGGGAATTGAGGTGAACAAGGAAAAGGTAAAAGCTGTTCTCGAAATGCAAGAACCAAGGAATATAAGAGAGATACAAAGGTTGAATGGTCGTATAGCGGCCCTCAATCGTTTCATCTCTAGATCAGCAGAAAGAAGCCTCCCTTTCTTCAAAATCTTGAGGAAAGGATCTAAATTTGAATGGAGCGAGGAATGCAGAAAGGCTTTTCAGGAGCTGAAGGAACATCTTTCAACATTACCTCTGCTCACCAAGCCAGTCCCAGGCGAAATCCTGTTCTTGTACTTCTCTGTAGGAGAGCATTCTTTAAGTTCTGTTCTCCTAAGAGAAGAGTGAGGTTACCAAAGGCCAATATATTATGTGAGTAAAATGCTTCAAGGACCAGAAGAGAGGTACTCAGAAATGGAGAAGTCAGCATTGGCAGTAATGGTGACAGCGAGAAGGCTTAGGCCATATTTCTTGGCCCATAAAGTAATGGTGAGAACAAATTTACCTCTGAGGCAGACCATGGGGAGACCTGATCTGTCGGGGCGAATGGTAAAATGGGCAGTGGAAATAAGTGAGTATGACATAGAGTTCGAGCCGAGAACTTCTATTAAGGCTCAAGCCTTGGCAGATTTTATCCAAGAAACTACGAGGAGCATAGAGTTGGAGGAATGGACAACCTATGTAGATGGATCCTCTACCATGATGGGAAGTGGAGCTGGGGTAATGATCATTACACCGGCAGGAGAAGAATTGCAGTTCGCTATCAAATTTGGTTTCAAAGCCTCAAACAATGAGTCAGAGTACGAGGCCCTGGTGAGAGGAATGAGAATGTTAGCAGATCTGGGGGCTCAAAAAGTAAAGATTTTTTCAGATTCCCAATTAGTAGCTCAGCAAGTAGCTGGATCATATGAGAAGAAGGACGAAAAGATGATCAAGTATGCCAAAATGGTGGAGAGCATTAAAGCAAAATTTGTGGAATTCTCTCTGGAACAGATACCAAGAGCAAAAAATGCCAAAGCCGACTATTTAGCAAAACTAGCTAGCTCAGTCGAAGAAGGAGCTAGAGTTCAGATCACTCTGTTAGCGACAGATAACAGAATGATAGACATGGAGGTGCTCTCAGTCGAGGAGGAAGTAGAAGGTGAAGATTGGAGAGCCCCAATCATTCATTATCTGAAGACAGGACAAAGACTTGATCAATTGGGGGTTCCTAAAAGGGCAATATTTGCAAAATATTGTATGATATGTGAGGATCTGTACAAAAGATCATTTTCACAGCCTTACCTGAAATTCATAACTGAAGATGAAGGAAACTATGTCATTCGAGAGATCCATGAAGGATGCAGGGGAAGTCACACTGGATTTAGGGATGTGGTCAGAAGAATCTTAAGAGCAGGATATTACTGGCCAAAGATGCTCAGAGATGCAAAGGAATTGGTACGAAAATGTGATAAGTGTCAAAAGCATGGACCCCTTATCCATGTTCCTGGAGAAGAATTGGGAGTTATGTACTCCCCATGCCCTTTTGATAAGTGGGGGATTGACATTGTGGGAAAGTTCCCTGAGGCATCAGGAAGGAGGTCCTTCTTGATTGTGGCTGTCGATTATTTCAGCAAATGGGTAGAAGCTGAGGCAGTAGCCACGATTGATGAGAGTAACATTCAGAAGTTCTTATGGAGGAACATTTGTTGCAGGTTTGGGATCCCTAGAATCCTTGTTTCAGACAATGGAACTCAGTTCAGTGGAAAAGCTATCAGGGACTGGTGTGATAAAATGAAGATCAAGCAAAGGTTCACATCAGTAGCACATCCTCAAGCCCATGGCCAAGTAGAAGTGACTAACAGAACCATAGTTGAAGGGATAAAAGCTAGATTGGACAAGAAAAAATGAAGTTGGCCAGACGAGCTGGATTCTGTTCTCTGGTCCTACAGGACCAGCCTAAAAACAGCCACAGGAGAACCGCCTTTCAACCTGATCTATGGAGCGGCGACGGTGATCCCGGCGGAGATCGGATCTGAGTCCCACCGAATCTCCTTTTATAATGAGGAACAAAACTCTGTCTTAATGAAAGAAAATCTGGATCTGGTGGAAGAAGAGAGGGAGATAGCTCGCCTCAAGGCTGAAGTGTACAAAAGTCAGATCAGGGCTGGATACAATAAACGAGTAAAGATGCGAAAATTTGATCAGGGGGACATGGTCCTCAGAAGGGTTGATGCACTAAAGCCAGTAAAGAAATTGGAGCAAAACTGGGAAGGACCATTTATTGTGAAAGAAGAACTGAGAGGAGGAGCTTACAAACTGATGAAAGAAGATGGAAAGGAAGTAACACGTCCATGGAATGTGAGCAAACTCAAAAAATACTATTGTTAAGAAACATGCAAGGTCTGAAACCTTTACTTTTGTTGCTTTTCTATGTTCATGAACTGGATGATTTATTCAGGGCATGAAGAATCCTTGTAATAGTTTGCACTTTGAAATTTTCAATGAAACAAGGAGCTGGTGAGAGCAGTTCCTCTTTATCCTATTATTGCAAGAATATCCAGATTTGAATGAACTCCCCGAGGAGTATAAACAACTCATATAAGAGTATAAAATAGAACTCTGAATGAGCAAGTGCTGCTCCTTATATTCAGAGTATCAACAACTCCCCGAGGAGTATAAACAACTCATATAAGAGTATAAAATAGAAATCTGAATGAGCAAGTGTTGCTCCTTATATTCGGAGTATAAACAACTCCCCGAGGAGTATAAACAACTCATATAAGAGTATAAAATAGAACTCTGAATGAGCAAGTGCTACTCCTTATATTCGGAGTATAAACAACTCCCCGAGGAGTATAAACAACTCCCCGAGGAGTAT
Source organism: Galeopsis tetrahit (assembly GCA_963675135.1). Classification (NCBI taxonomy): domain Eukaryota; kingdom Viridiplantae; phylum Streptophyta; class Magnoliopsida; order Lamiales; family Lamiaceae; genus Galeopsis; species Galeopsis tetrahit. Next base: position 67,727,913 of record OY776122.1, on the reverse strand, counting down.
AAACAACTCATATAAGAGTATAAAATAGAACTCTGAATGAGCAAGTGCTGCTCCTTATATTCGGAGTATAAACAACTCCCCGAGGAGTATAAACGAAAAGAGATCTCAGGACCTGAGTCCGAGATCAGAAAATATTTATTCACTTAGAAAAATCTCAATTTTTTCTGAGGATGAGAAGAGATCTCAGGACCTGAGTCCGAGATCAGAAAATATTTATTCACTTAGAAAAATCTCAATTTTTTCTGAGGATGAGAAGAGGATCTCAGGACCTGAGTCCGAGATCATAAAATATTTATTCACTTAGAAAAATCTCAATTTTTTCTGAGGATGAGAAGAGATCTCAGGACCTGAGTCCGAGATCAGAAAATATTTATTCACTTAGAAAATTCTCAATTTTTTCTGAGGATGAGAAGAGATCTCAGGACCTGAGTCCGAGATCAGAAAATATTTATTCACTTAGAAAAATCTCAATTTTTTCTGAGGATGAGAAGAGATCTCAGGACCTGAGTCCGAGATCAGAAAATATTTATTCACTTAGAAAAATCTCAATTTTTTCTGAGGATGAGAAGAGATCTCAGGACTTGAGTCCGAGATCAGAAAATATTTATTCACTTAGAAAAATCTCAATTTTTTCTGAGGATGAGAAGAGATCTCAGGACCTGAGTCCGAGACCAGAAAATATTTATTCACTTAGAAAAATCTCAATTTTTTCTAAGGAATTAATGATAACACAAGCCGAAAATATTTAAGAACAAAAGCAGTTTTAAAGAAAATAGAGGCATACATTAACAACTAAACCACATTCATACGCATGAAAAAAAGGAGTGCAGTCAAAACATAGAAAGTACAATAGCAAAAATAACAGAGTTTAGTAATGAAAAGAGCATGCAAGCTCCCAAATAAAGAAAAACATTAAGTCTGGGCATCAGCAACTGGAGCAGCCTCTTCCTCCGAGGTGGGGAGCTCAAGATCAGGAGTGTTGGATCCCTCCAGAGAAGGAAGATTGGGCAAAGGATCAGATAAGGAAGAGGGGCCTTGGCGAGGAGGGAAAACGTCATAAACCAGAGACGAAGCAACGGGCATCTCAGGACTCAATTCCTTCTCAAAAGCCAACTTCAGAGCTGCCTTCTGGATAACAGGCAACCACCATTCTTGATCAGGCCCTGCATTGAGATCTCCACGAAAGAAAGAAGACGGAGTTAAACTCTTTATAATAGGATCAGTATCAATGGAAGGCTTAAAGCCCTGCTCCTTCACTTGTGCAACAGTACACTTAACCCCATGGGTTATGAAATGGCCAATGTGTGGATTCATATCCCTGATATAGTGGGGGCTAAGCTGGTACGCTTCAATCAATCCCAAATGGAGATCCTGGAGGAACTCTTGGCCAATAGAGGTCGTCAATAATCCACGACGACAGTCTTCAATACCTCGTTTTCGCCCCCGAATAAAAGCTTCCCCTGAGACTTTTTCTTGCTGAGCTAAACTTTCCTCCAGAGCCCTATCCTGCTGAATTCTTAGAGCTAACACCTCTTCTTGATGCTGGGAAATCAGATCAGAACGAACCTTTTCCATCAACTCCCAGCTCTCCTCAACCTTCTTCTTCAAATCAGCATTTTGAGTGGTAAGTAAATTGAGATCTGCAGCTGCTTTTTGGACCTCTTTATCCTTCTCCGACAACTCTAAACGGAGACGCCCCAGATCCTTATCAGCATGTTCTTTCTCAGCTTTATCCAGCAAAATCCCTTGGACAGTGATAAACTGAGGAAGAGGAAATCTATTAGCAAAAAGAAAAGGTAACAAGAGGGATAAATAACACATAAAAAGATAAGTTACCTGAGTGCACAACTCAGAAGAGATCTCCCGGAGCTGAGGAGTTGAATGCTAAAAAAATCGATGTTTATCATCAGTAGTAGGAATCAGCTTCAGAAAAGCAGAGCTCTCCTCACCCCTTAATTTAGAAATAGCCTTGGGAAGCTCCAGGGTGAATATATAAGTCTTTGGATGACCTTCGGGGAACAGAGATATCTGAGCGAGCACGATGGGATTTAGATTTCTTAGAAGAAACTTTATCACTACCCGCGGGAGCAGGACGCTTATGAGCAGGAGGAGGCAAACCAGCAGTCGTACTCCTAAGAATCCTATTAGTAGGAGGATTGGATACTTCTTCAGGAGCAGATGGAGCTAAAGTCAAAGGAGCTGACAATGGAGCAGTACCGGCTACCTCAATTTTGGGAGTGGTTGAAGAAGTCTCTGCTGCAGCAATTTCACCACCCTCGATATCCACAAAATCTAGTTTGATGGAGCTAAAGGCAAAATCCATCTCTGAAAAACAAAAACAGAGAAAAAAGGTTAGAACTGATACATATAAGGCCTGAAAACAATGGAATAAAGAAAAGAGGGTAGTTTTACCGGCTCTGGGGGAAAGTTCTGCTCCAGAGCTATCGAGACCAAAATGGATTAACACTCCACGATCCCGGACAAGATGATGTATTTTGAAAAGACCATTCTTCTTATCAAGAACATGGTCCTCTAAACGGTCCATAATTTTTCAGATCTTGGGGAGAAACGATAGAATCAGGGATAGTAGGATAAGAAGGATTAGTCTGCTGCCATTCACCACTAGGAAAAGGCCACTCCCCGCTCTTGGGAGTGACCCAGAAATACTTCTTCTTCCATCCCACCTCAAGACTAGGAGGCTTCTTTATAAAGTTAGGAGGACCATTAACCCGAGAGCTAAAATAGAAAAAACCCTCCTTCAACTTAATCTCGTGACAAGACACAAACATTTCGGCACTAGGGTTACCCCCGTAATGCTTCAAGAGAATATAGAATGAGAGACAGGTTCTTACGGACGAAGGGTTGACTTGGGCCACTGAAATGTTAAAAAGACGGCATACGCTTGCAAGATATGGACAAATGGGAAAGCGAACCCCACAATCTATGTGCGCCTTGAAAAAGGGCAAAGAAGGGGGACAAAAGAAATTGGGCCTCTCCTCAGGAAGGGCCATGTCGAAAATGAAATCAGGAGGACTGTGGCATCTCTGTTTTATCTCCCTGAGTTCTGAAGGAATAAGAGTAGATTCGAAAGTGACTTTATCCCGTAAATCACTAGAATCTTCTCTAGGAATAGCTAATTTCCGAGGACGACGAGAAACCAAGGGTCGAGAAGAAAGGGAAGACGAGGATGGAACCGACACGAGTGGTGGAGAACTTAATCGAGATCTAGGGTATTGGTCGGATAACACATCTGTGTGACCGGACGAGTAAAGTTGATCGGGAGTTAAACTTCTAGAGCTAAGATGGCGAGAGTCAGAGCAAGTATTTTCCTCTTTAGTCGAAGAATAAGAAGAACCGCGAACGGAAAGAGTTGGGCTAGCCATTTGGAATTAAGAGAATAAAGAGAGAAGGAGAATAATACCTGGAGACTAGGAGCGACGATACCAAGACGAAAAAAACTCGCCGGAGAAGAAAAGCCTTTCGCCGGAATTTTAGGAAAGATGATTTCTGTAGGATATGGAAGTTTTCTTAGACTAGAAGCAGAAAGGGGAAAAATGGAAATAAATGCCCCTCTTTTATGGTAAAAGGTGATGGGACAGGTGTTGGGCTAGGTGAAAGACACGTGTAAGGCCCAGATGCTGGAATGCGAAAGGTTAGACCTCGAGGAATGGCCCAGATTAATGAAGTAAGTACTCTTGAAGAAAATGAGCGGGAAACTGAAATTTGAAAAGACTCTATTCTTAACTATTTCCGCCAAAAGCTACTATAGTCAGGAATAGGGGGGAGTGGATGATGTTACATTATGGTGTCACATCTAGGAAAGATCAGTTACTGGGCAAGATCAGAAAATGATCACTTCCTCCCGGGACCAGGACCAGAAAAATCCTTACCCCTGACACAAATCCTGACCTGATCAGATCCTTCAAAGATCTGATCTGATAATTAGGACCTGGACCATGAGGATGAAGGATCTCTATTAATAAGAAGTAGTAGCGAATCTCAATAGGTCAGAATATCTCTAAGCATTCCTGCAAAACGAAGGCGCATTATCTGAATAGTTGGTTATGTGTCAGATTGTACAATGACGTGGCATTACTGGTAACAAACTCTAGAGGTAAAATTACTTCTTTACCCCTTCATAACAAGGTATAAAAGCATCCCTTCTTTCATTTTTACGGTTTTTAAGTCACTTTTCCATTACTATTCACTCAGAATACGAAACACTCTTATTTTCATCATCTTCTCCATCGAACTCGACTAACTTAAGCGTCGGAGGTCCGTCGCCGGACACCCCTCCGGCCCGGTTTGTGTGCAGGTCCTCGTATTCAGTAAAGGCGTGCATTACCACCAAATATCCAAGGATTTTCGAAGAACTCATTTAGGTATTTACTACTTTTTACCTCTTTTTGACTGTGTTCTTTATCATTCACCGTGGTGAATTCGATAAGGTCACATCAATTATATATATAACAATTTTAAAATGTATTAGTAAAATATTAGTAGTACAATTATTATTGTCTCCATCTTATAATGTATGTTGTTTTGTGTATAAGTAAATAACATATTTTTTTAACAAATTTACCATTTATTATCATGAAAGAATGAGAGAAAAATGAAGAAAATTAAATTAATAAAAGGATAATATACATATATACTCTCTCCGTCCGCCTATAAACTTCCCATTTTACCATTTTGGTCCGTCCGCCTATAAGCTTCCCATACCTTTTTTGGTAAGTACTTTTTCTTAAACTTCACTTTATATCTTACTTTTTCTCTCTATCTCTCTCCTCTCTCAATCACATCACTTGTACTATATCTATTATTTAATCACTTTTCTTAATCTTTGTGCCAAAAAGTAACGTAACACTTATAGGCGGACGGAGGGAATATATATATATATATATATTTTTTTTAATTTGGAGGATGAATTCAATAAAAAGGGCATTTAACATTTGCCATATTTTTATGGACTTTACTCGGCACCTGGGCCTGACGAATGAACATAAGATCTGATTATTTACACCTCCATCTCGGTTTAGAAAACACTCCCATCCAATTTAATAATGTAATAATCATGTGAAAAAATTAAAAATACTTTTTTAGTAAAAAGTATCATACTACATGCACCCCCTACTGAACGCACCCCATTTTCTAAAGAAGTGATCGAATTTTTTTTTCCAATCACCACCACTATTTCCGACCGCCGCCGCCACTACTTTCGATATCCAACATCATAAAAAAAAACTTAGAAAATCATAATTTTTTTTTATAATTTTCGACACATCAGAGTCAACCATATACACTCTCGTCGATAAATGGTTGTCGACGAGAGTGTATATGGTCGACATTGATCTATCGAAAAAAAGTAATTAAAAAAAATCGAGCATTTGTGGTCGATCATATATACTATCGTCAATAAATTTTTATCGACGAGAGTGTATATGGTCGACCACAAATGGTCTAAAATAAATAAAAAAAACAAAAAAATGAAGAGCAAAAAGCAAAAAAAACCCTAAACCTAAATTCTAACTTGAGGTAGGGTGGCGACCGTTCTGGATCGGGGTGGGACGATCGGCGGTAGAAAGTGGGTGGGAGGAGGGGGGCCGGCGGCAGCGGGTGAAGGCGGCGGCCAAGAGAATGCAGAAAAAAAGAAAAAAATGGAGAGAGAGGGGGGTGGCGACCGCGGGTGGAGGTGGAGGCGGCGGCCAAGAGAATTAATGGAGAAAAAAAGGGAGAAAGAGAGGGAGAGAAGAGGGGACCGGAGGCCGCGGCCGGCGTCTTAAATCGGGGTGGGGCGGAGAGTGGGTGGGTGAATGGGGGGTGGGCGACGACAGATGGGGAAGAAAAAATGGGGTGGGGAAGGGGAGAAGGAAAATGAAGGGAAAAAGAGGATAAATTAGGGTTTTTGGGGGTGGGGTGCATTTAATAAATATTTTTTTGAGACAAAAGGGTATTTAGGATAATTTGAGGGGTGCATCTATTCTGACAAATTTTGAGGGATGAGAGTGTATCAATTGGGGGTGTGTACTCAACGCAAATGGAGGTGTAAATAGTCAAACCTATTGACGGGCAGTGTTGATTGAGATTTGAGAACTTGATTTGGGGTTTGATTATATGTACCTCCATTTTGGAGAGATGCACTCCCTCAATTAATTTATTAATAAAATACCCTTTAAGTAAATTGTTGGACACTAAATACACTCCCTTTACTGGACGTACCCCCTATTATAATTCCTTACCCTTTCCCCCTAAACCACCACTTCCGACGGCCCGCCGGCACCAATTCGGGTGACCACCAAGCCAAAAAATTCAGAAATTACAATATATACTTGAAAAAATCACAATTTTTTTTTTTTATAAATTTCGACCAACTTGTGTCGACCATATACACTCCCGTCGATAACAATTCGTCGACGAAAGTATATACGGTCGACACTGATTGGTCAAAAAAAATAAAAATTCGACAGCTTAATGCCGACCAAACACTCTCGTCGACAAATTGTTGTCGACGAGAGTCTGTTTGCTATCGAAAAAAAAAGAAGAAGAGGGTTTTCTGCAGAAAATTCTACAGAAAACCCTAACTAAAAAAATGTGAATCGAGATCGAGGGAGGGAGAACAGATGAACAAACCTAAATGGAGTGGCCGACATCTTGGCCAAACAAGGAGGCGGCGGCGAGCGGGAGGCCGCCGAATGGGGAAGGGGGAAGACATATACAGAAAAAAAAAAGTAGAGGACGAATGCGACGGCCCAAGGCAGTGGCTGGGCCGGGGCCAACGAGGGGGAGGGGGCGTCCAGACGGGATTGCAGGGAGGGGGGAAACTTACATAAATTTGGAGGAGGAAGGGGGCGCGTCGACTAGGGTTGCGGCGGGGTCGCGTTGGCAACGACGGTCGGCGATTGGTGTTGCAGCTGTGAGAGGGCGGCGGTGGGGTCGCGTCGGCTGGGGCTGCGTCGCGTGGGTGGTGGGGGAAAAGGGGGAAGAGGGAGGCGGTAACGAGGGGTGGTGGCGATGGTGGCCGGCGGCGGGGGCGGTGGCGGCGACAGAGATGGGGGAGGAAATGGAGAAATGAATATGAAGGGAGAAATTCAGGTTTTGATGTGGAAATTAGATTTGGGAGGGGGTGTGGGTAGTAATAGGAATTTTATGGAGACAGGGCAATTAAGACAATTTAGGGGGTGCATCTATCTTAGACTGATTTTAGGGGGAGTGCATCTCTCCGAAATGGAGGTGCATATAGTTAAACCCATTGATTTGGGCTTCTCTAACTATTCTTAGACTTCTTATGGGCCGTATGGCCCTTCATGTAATTGAAAAGCATACTGTTTTTTTTATTCCTTTTTTCCAAGATTGTGAAACTATTCTCTCATGGAGTTTTTTTTTTTTTGGCATCTATCATGAAGTATTTCAAACACGAATTTCTGCATTGGAACGAATTATATCCATTTCATATATAAAACCATTCTCATTCACTATTTTACAATAATTCGTTGATTTATAAATATCCAGGTAAATATGATTCGAATATAAAATTTAAACTTCGTCAAATGTATAAGATAATTTCACACAACACTTATCTTTACACAAAACGTACACTAATAGTTAAAAGGGATGGTAGGTCCTGGATTCGAGTCATGGGGAGGGGGAAAGGGATGGATATTTAACTTGTAATAATAGTGTAAAGTCCCTCATTAATTATGTTTTTATACATACAGTATTTATTTTGAAATTAAATTCACGAGGACAACAGTGTACTCAATAAAGGTAATGGTAATTTTATTCGTAGATTCAAACAATTGACGAATGTTTTGATTACTCCCCATACTTCTTATCAAATGGCAAATGTCATATTTTCTCGTCAAGCCCTCTCAACCTTGATTGGTGAGGTCATTTCCCTCCTCGACACTTTCTTTTTTAATATAAAATTCTTAATACGTCTTAATGATTTGTGTATGAATAAGATCGATGAGCATATGTAGATCGCTTTCACGCCGTCGAGATCGGGGCCCTTGTGGCTACCGCTGCCTAGCACCGCAAACCCATCACTCTTCCTTTTCCTTCATTCTTTTGGTCCCTCAGACCTTGTAGTTAGATTGAATAATAAGTAGATCGGTTGAATCCCTTTAGAAATAGAGTAGCCCCCTGCGGACAGTCGCCTGACCACCGCCGGACCACCGCGTCGCCACCGCCGGAACGCCACCTCGCCGCCCCTTTCTTCAGCTTCTCAACTGGATGTAGGAGCTCTTTCAGGAATTTAGCTGGGATCAACGGGTATACCTCCCTGACGGAGCCACGGTGACCGTTTTGGGGAGTATCCGTTGCTCCCGTTTTATTTAGTTTCTGTTTTTTCAATTTCTGCTTTCATTATGCTTTTAGTTTTCTCATTATGCTTTTAGTTTTCTGCTTTAGTTTTTGCATTTATTTTCTGTTTTGTTTGATGCATGTTACTTTAGTTTATTCTCCTGCTGGGATCTGTTGTTTTTATTTCCCTTCCCCTGTTATTATGAGTTTTTATCCCCGTTTACGGGTAATTTTCCCCATGGTGGGTCGCTATTGTGCTTGATGGAACTGGTCGTCCTCGGGGCAGTGCTCTTATGGTCTGGGAGGTTGTAGCGCGAGTCGTAGTGTGCGACAGTTTGTTCCTTGTGGAGCAGATTTGCTATTTTCTTAGATCGAGAGTCTTCATGGATGCTGGTATGCCTATGTTTCTTTCCACTCTCTCACGATTGAGTTTGGAGAATGACTCTTCTGGTAGAATTTCCTCTGTATAGATAGGTGAGCGAGAAATGTATTCAAATATTCCTATCTGTAATTTTACTCTCAAAAAAAAAAAAAAGGTCGATGAGCATAAAATTAGATGAAAACTCAGCACACTTGATGAAACCCACCCGAGACCTTTAACCAATGTTGATCAATTTGGTTGGGTTTGTGTCAATTCCAACGACTTTATGGCTGGACCAACCATAATTTTCCAATTTGATTGTATAAGTTAAAATTTGATTATAATGGTAGTTAAAGTTAATCCAGATTACTAAATATTATAGGCTGAGTAGTGAATTCTTGTGCCATCTATTTCCCCTCTCTTTCACCCACTAAGTTTTCACCCTAATTTAATCAATTAAATAATCTACATGAGTTCAATAGAAATATTTAATACTATTAAATAATGGGTTAATTGCAAATTAAATAACCACCTTTCTTTGAATTGCAATTTAATCTAAACCTTTGAATAATTGCAAATAAAATCACCACCTTTCAATATTGTTGCAATTTAAACTTTTAGACAATACCATTTGTGTCCGAATTTAACGTTTCGAGATTAGATCGAAATAAAAAAACAATGTTGTATCATTAAAGAGATGTCACATAACCTAGATACATTAGATTAGGGCACAAATGAAACTATCAAGAAGTTTAAATTGCAACAATATTGAAAGGTGGTGATTTTATTTGCAATTATTCAAAGGTTTAGATTAAATTGCAATTCAATTCAGAGAAAGGTGGTGATTTAATTTGCAATTAACCCTTAAATAATACATATAATTGCATCTGTTGCATAGTGCATGCAAGAATTCACCTATTTTTTATATATACATATATATACATTAATTGATTTAATTAATTAATTAATTTAATTTACTTTACAGAATCAGCTAAGATTTTTTTGGGCAAAAAATCTTAGTACGTAGTCCAACAAGAGACGGATGCTGAATTGCTAATAATTCACCTTCGATGCTTCCTATCCCATGTTTTCCATCACAAAAGTAATTATGCATAATTCTTACGGCTAAATCTTCTATTTTATTCTATGAATAATTATGCAAAATGCATGTTATTAATAATTTATTTAGAAATAATCCAAAAAGCACAAGATAAAAAAATTACAATAATTTTCCTCACCTTCATTTTGACCACCCACATATATATTCATATAATTATGCAATATTATATCTTTTCGAAAGAGAATAAAAAAATTGCAATATTATTACATATATTCAATATCATGACAGGTTATAATTAAACTCTTATTGAAATGAATTAATATTAACTTATTTAAATTTAAATATTAATATATACACACATAAAAATATTATTATTAAATAAGTATTTGAGAATATTAAAGTAAAAATTAGTATATTCCTTTTTTATAGTTTATACACATTTAAGTTTTTTTTTATTTTTATTTTTTTTAAAAAGTAGTCGTATGCATGTTTTCAATGATGCCCTGTATTTAGGGGTGTAGAGCCGAGTTCCGTTGAGCTCGAAACTCGAATAATTGTTATACTCAAAGCTTGAAACTCAATGCGAACTTGGTTGAGCCTAAAAATTTTAAGCTCGAGCTTGGCTCAATCTTTTAAATCTATTTTTTATTTATATTTATTAGAAATTAATATATAAGAATTAATTATCAACCTCTGTACACGTTCAGACTTTTAAATAAGACATAATTCTTTTATGATATCGAAGTCTCAAGACTCACGCCCACACGTATTGAGTTTGATTCCTGCTGAAAGCAACTCCACCCATTTAAATTATTCACTCGATGAATCTCCTCCCCAAAAAAAGTAGAGAGGTGATAATTCGGCCAACGAGTGAGGGGAAGTAATAAGAATTACTAATATAAGAATTAATGTCTCACTCCTCTACAAGTTCGGACTTTTAGATTAGACAATTTTTTTTCATGGTATCAGAGCCTAAAGGCTCACACCCACTCCTGGGTTCGATTTCTGGTGAAAGCAACTCTACCCATTTAAATTGTCCACTTGATGGGCCTCCTCTCTAAAGGGTAAAATGTGATAATTTGTCCCACGAGTGAGGGAGAGTATTAGAAATTAATATCTGCTAAAAGTTCGATTTCTGCTAAAAGTAAATTCACTCATTTAAATTGTCCACTCGATGAGTCTCCTCTTCAAAGGGTATGAGGGGATAATCTGGCCCACGAGTGACTGGAATTAGTTTTCCAACTCTCTACATGTTCGAACTTTTAGATAAAACGAAATTCTTTTAATATTGATAAAAATATTCTTATTCTAGTCACAATCTTGTTAAGACTATATGTTGCTGCTTTAATATTTTTAAGGGGTACGTTACTGTTTAATTAAGTAATACTAGTACTTTATTACTACTATTATTTGCATTATTAATTATAATCAATACCTAGGGTTTAGATTTAACATATATGTAAATGTGTTTTTTTAAAGCAATATATGTAAATGTTTTAAGTGTAAAAATATAGACACAAAATTTAATTGCGTGCATCTGAGTAGGATCCGTGCAACTCAGACTAATATGTTCCATTTTCTTTTTCAAAAAAGAGTATAAATTTGATATTTATATGACTACTTTAATTTAGTGAAGATATTAGTATACGTACTTTATCGTATAATTTGCCTACTTCTGTCGTTTGGCAATCGGCCTACCATTTTTTTTGTAATCATTTTCATGACGGTTATATTTTATATATTTATGGTTATGGACTGATCTTCGTTATTATTAGGTATAGAGACACTTCAGCCAAAAAAAAAAAAGAAAGACATTTTTTAGCACCTATTTTTCTTCTGACTCATGTTTCTATAATCGAATTGAAGATTAAATTGGACTGTGCATTGGTTGAATCGATTGGACAGTAGATTTCCTACATTTTTTTTTTCAATATTTCACATCTTATATTAAAAATTGCACTTATAAAAACTTAATATTATAACTTGTAAGATTCATATTAAAAAAAATACACACAATAGTATTGGACAACATAATAGTCAAAAGACCCAAAATAACTCAAGTCAGATTATTATACGATTCTCATGTTTCATAATCTATAATGAATTGAAGTCTCAAACTAAAATATTAGATACTAAAATTTAAATGTGGTAAAATTGAAAACTAAAAATTCATCAATTATCATTCATCTAAGAAAAAGTATCAAATTAAATTAACATAAAATTTTTACGGTGATTAACGTAATCGTAATAAGACATACTCCATTTTGTTCAAAACTTCAACTCAAGTGTAATTTTTTTCCTGGTTTTTCCAGTTTTTTTTTAGTGAATCGACCGGTCCAACTCGGGTTTTTTATCACTTTATTGTAATTAAAATAAATAATTTGTAAAATAGGGTATAATTTCAAGTTTTTATCAAAATATAGTAAAACGTTGAGGGGTCAAGCGTTTCTGTAAGAAAAACGCGAGGCCCCCACGCGTTTTACTTCTGACACCATTCAAATTTTTATATTAATTATAAATTGACCTAAAACGTGCAGCCCCTACGCGTTTTGGGGTGTTAATGCAATAAGTGTATTTGCTTGGGGTGCTAAAATATTCAAAAAATGGAAAACGCGTTGCCCCCACACGTTTTTCTTGTTTTTTTTTTTTAACTTTTAAGCTGTAAAATATATTATCAACACATTAAAAAAATATAATAATAATAAAAATGAGGTAAACGCTTGGGGGCCAAGCGTTTTCCATAGATATTGGGATGTATATGTTAGTGTCTATTGTATGCCTACATCTACACCACAAAATAACGCAGAAATGGCGATGAGGAAGGCAACGGATTCCCCCTCACTAATCATCAAGGCAACGGATTTCCGCCGTTGCCAATATGCTCGTTGCGATTTTATAGTCAACGGATTTGGGGAAACTGTTGCCTTTTGGCAACGGCAGGTGGCCGTTGCCTTTTGGCGAGGGCGACAGCCGTTGCCAATTGGCAACGACAATAATCCGTTGCCTTTTCCCAACGGGGCCCATTGCCGTTGCCATTTTGGTCGTCGCCTTTTTATCAACTTTTAAAAAATGCGAACCTGGGTTTCGAACCCAGGTATCTAAGGCAACCAACACCTCCCTCCACCGTAATTTTAGTTTTTAATTCTTTAATTCAATCAATTCTAACTTTAATGGTTGCTTATTAATTTATTTAGTACTCCCTCCGTCCCCACTTAACTTTCATACTTATTGTTCATCCCCTTTTTAAAATATATTATAATAAATAGAATTTTGAGATATAATTTTATAAAAAAATAAATAAGCATGTTCATCGTTCATTTTTTAATTTTTATCTTATTCTATTTTTGCGTAAATATTTATGATTTTTCATATCTCTCAATATTTGTGATTTCTCATTGTGATATCTCCCAATATTTGTGATTTATTGTTGGGAATAAAATGAGACATGTTTTGATTAAATACCAAAACCCCCTGAGACATGCCTAAGTCAAGTTGAGTATGTTCTAGAGATGATAGAACATATAGAATAAAGGCTAGATGAGAAGCTGATATGTTAGGCAGCTCTTAGTTGTATAGATGCACAATGTGAGGGGGAACCTATGCTTAGAAGTTTATCAAGAACAAGTCCCCTCAAGGCTCAAATTCTGGAACAATCACTAAACCTATGAAAGGCCAAGTACACTCTATTGAAAGCCAAATGCTCTGATCATGAGAGTTGTCCAGAGATGTTGTCTCTGTGCAATTAAACAAGAACAAAGGTTCTGAAGCTCAAAGGCCAAGTATGCTATTCCGCACATATAACTCCCCTAGATAGTTATTCAACTAAGTACTCCATAGTACTTAGTAGTTTGATTATCTTAGAAGAGTTAATCATCTTCAGCAGAGTTGTCCAAGACAACCTTGCTGAGCTCTGGTTTGATCAAAAGTTGAAAAGAATTGCATACAAGTGTATTCCCCCCCCCCCTATACTCTTGTTATATACTCCTTTCAGGACCAACATTTATCATATCTCTTTTCTATATTATCTCGATTTAGACAATTCAAAAATGGGGCCGTTCTATTCCAGTGCCATTTGGGCTTTACAAAATCAATTCAGTCCTACCAAAGAAAATCCTCTCCTTTAGGTGCAATTTGGATTTGAAGATTACATTCTTGCCCCTTATAGAGGAGAAAAGTAATAAGATGTCATATCAGGCCTTTTTGAATAGTCTTGTCACCTTTTCAACTTCTTCCCACTCCCTCTCTCCACACCTCATCGTCTCCACACTTTTCGAACATCGATAACTTCTTCCCACTCCCTATCTCCACACCTGTCTCAAGACCTGCAAATCTCCATTACCTTCCCTCTCAAGCTTTCGAACGCCGACAACCCATTATTCTAGCCAAGGGAACAAAAAATCGAGGTACGAACTGAAAATTTTGTGATTTTGTCGACGTTTTAGCGAAAGAAGAACAACGGATAACATCGACGCTTCCTCTACAGGGGTAGCTGAAACATCTTCTTTTTAAAACCGTTGAAGGTAAGGTTTTATGTCTAAATCATGGTTCGATTTTTGGACACAATATCGCCGGTTTTGTTGGGATGGGTTTTGGCTGGGTTTCTACAGCGTATGATCAAAATGTTGTTTAATGCATGTTAGATGTTTGGGGTTTCGTTATAATCTTGTGTCTGATCCATTCCATTTTCAAATTTGAATAGAGAATTTTGTAGATTTATGACAGTAAGTTTTGATTTTAAAAGAATGCATCAGAGTTGTCGGATTTTCTTAGGGTTTTTTCATGAAATGATTATTTTTTGGGTTTTTTGTTCTGGCAAGATATTTTGCATCTTTAAGAGCTTGGCTCGACTGGTACTTTGAAGCTACACTATTTTTTTGGTTTCTTGGTTACATTATTTGACACATTTTTTATTTTATTTTTGTTCTTGGTTACTTTGTTGTTTAATTTTATAATTTTGTGTTGGTTCCTGGGCTTGTTTATAATTTTTGTGATGATCCTTGCCCTTTTTTTGTTTTCTGGTTTTTTGTCTTAGATGAGGAAAGGATCGAAAAGAAAGGTTAAGTATGTAGATGTACGTTCCTCCGATGAAAGTGAGGAAATCCCCAGATCTAGCAGAGGTATGAGTGTTTTTATGAAAGTGATGATCCTTATTTGCTGGTTTGCCTTTTTTTTCTTTTTTTTGTGTGGAAAATTTGAAGGTTTTGAAATTGATCCATGTGAATACTTATTTGAACTGAACAGTAATTAAATTGAAGTACTTTATATAATATTTGCATCCCTGTCAAAACTCATGTATAACATAGTTACATAAATTTAATCCATGTACTGAATTGGTTTTTTGGTTATTTTAAAATAAAGGGAGGAAACATAATAAACAAAAGGAGATTTCCCGGAAGCGAAAAAAAGGTAAGCTAATTGATTTACATACTACAGTTTTGCCAGAAACTACTATTTTTTTATTACTATATTGTTGATAATTTTGACTGCTATGATGTTTATTTAGGGAAACCTGTGAAGTATGTGTACGAGACTTCCGAAAGTGGTTAGTGTTTGGCATTTATGAAGCAAAGAGAGGAAAAATATACAAAAAGCATGCTTATTCCTGTCTATGTATGTGTATTCGTGTTTAAACTATATTAGTTCCGTCATTGTACAGGTTCTGATAGCCAAGAAACCAGTGAAGAGGAAGTTGTCATAAGAAAACGGAGGAAGAAGTCAAAAAAGAAATGTACAAGCAGTGACTCTGAAGAAGGTATTCCTTTTTTGTACTTACACTTATTATGATTTTATGTTTGTAGTTGATTGTAATGTGTAAACACAATACATTTGAGTGATTTCTTGTATGACTTATTTAGTGGATGAACGCAAGCGAAAGTATAGAGGCTTGAAGCTGAAAGATGTTATTTATGAAACGCCTGTTGAATATGATAGGAAAGATACGAAGAAAAAAGATAATAAGCCGATCAACTGTTTTGGTAAGGATATATACTTTTTGTTGATAATATATTTAAAGTTTAAGATTTTGTGGTATGTTTTAGAAGTGACGAAATGTTCGTTGCAGAAAATGTGTCGTTACCAGAGAAAGAGACCTGCTACAGATCAAACCTGCGAACTGATATCAAGGAGGTTACGAGTGTGGTTTTCACTGAAAGGCATCTGATGGAGATAAAGAGGACCCCATTCTGGCTGATGTTTGAAGCGATATACAGTCGAGGGGACGAGGAGATGATGAAGCGTTGCCACAAGTACGAGGGGGATATCTGCCAGATCCTGCGTCGATTTGAATTTGACAGTGAATGTTTTGTGATTGGTGGGGAACGTGTGCCTTTATTAAACCGAGATGCACAACTCATATTTGGAATATGCGGGGGTTCTGATGTAGTGAGCTTGAAACTTGAAGAATACACTGTACCATGCTGGGTGAGACGTTGCTTTGAGGCAGAGTATGCTTCCAACAATGGGGTATTTCCCCTTACTAAGACGCTTCTGTATGAGCGAATAAAAACAACATTGACCTTTAACAGTGAGGAGTCGTATCGTGACGTGGCTAGGCTGGTGCATTGTTACATGTTAGCAGTAGTGTTATCTCCTTATCAGAGTGGAGCATGTCCAATGTTTTTAACGACATACATTGAGAAATTGGCTGATGTATGCCGTTATGACTGGAGCGCGTTTGTGGTCGACTTTCTAAAGAAACAAATGAAGTCCAGTAAGCAGTTGAAGGCTGGGGGATGTGCGATTATCCTGCCTGTAAGTGTTTTAAAATTCATTTTGTTAATATTTATTTATGTTTATTTTGGGGTATTAACAACTTTTTTAAACATTATCCCGACGCAGTTTTGGTTGTGCGAGCACACGCGATTGGTTGAGCCCAGAGAGTGTGAATCCGTTCCTCGTTTCTTGAAATGGGACATGAATGAACTTCATACAGAGCTTGAAGAAGTCGATCTGGTTAAATATCAATACGTAAGTGTGCTTCAATGTTTAGATATGATAATCACATGATGTATACCAAAAAAAATTTTGTTAAAAAATATTTTTCAGTTGAATTACTAACCTAGTGTGCTCAACAACTGATGTAATTTGTTGGTGTATTTTAGTTTAGGAAGATAGTGTTAAGGGGAACTGCGGCTGAGAGGGACAAATTTTTGCAGCTGCAAAGGTTCAGAGATCTTAAAAACAAAGATACTGTTGGTATCTGCGGTAACGCGGATGTGGTTGATGATAGGCAACAGGACAACCTTGGAGAAGATGATGTTGAGCCTACTGCAAACTGTGCTGCTGCGGATGTTTCAACCGATAAAACTGATGCTGAGGAAGTTACAACAGAGAAAACTAATCCTGCTCGGGAGGAGATTTCTGCGGGGAAGGGCGCTGTTGTTGAAGACTCTAGCATGGACCCTGAGACATCAAACTGTGCTGCTGCAGATGAATCAACCAAAAAAACTGCTGCTGAGGAAGTTACAACCGAAAAAACTAATCCTGATCGGGAGTCGATTTCTGCGGTGAAGGGCGTTGTTGTTGAAGACTCTAGCATGGACCCTGTGACATCACCAACTGTTGGGATTGGGTCAAATTCTAATTTTGATTCTGGGATAGTTCAAACTTCACCAAGTTTCAATATTGGACTAACCCAGTATCTGAATCAAGAGTCTGCAAACGACAAATTTGTTAAGGACATTAGCAAAATATGTGAGGAGATCAATCTGGTTGATGCAGTAGAAGTTATGGTTAAACTTGGGACTGATGATTGTAATGAGAGAGTTAGTTTGGACAGCCATACAGTTGGGGGGGATAATTTTGTTGAAAATGTTGATGGAAAGGGTGCTGATGATGCTGGGGCAGCATCTAATCAAGCGGATACGGAGGGGAAGGGTAAATCAGGTGGGGATGGGGGCGAGTAACTTATATCGTTGGGGGTGCTGGCGATGCGGTTAAGGAAAGCGGAAAACATGCAATAGGGGATGACGATGGTAAGTTAATGTTTCTTGTAACAGAGAACGATAGACTGGCAAAGGAGCTTGAATCCCAGAGGAATAAATTTGAGGCTGCTGGGAAGATCAAAGACAAACTTATAAATGCCTTGCGCGTTGAAAATGAGGAGCTAGCTAATAAAATATGGAAGCTGACAAATCCGACAATAACTCAGATATTTGAGAATGCTATAAACATGTCGCACTTGGAAGCTGTTGAAAAAAACTTTGTTGAAAAAACAAAGGAAGTCGAATGTAAAGATAAGCGATCAGAGGCAACTGTTGGGGGTGATGCTGATACTTCGAAGACCCCTTGCGCTAAGGTAAGACGGAACGTCAATCATCCGGAGCCGAGCTCACTTGTTCAGAGGGTTAGGAGCAGGAACTTGAATGATGGAAGGAGGCCTGTTCAAATCTTACCCCAGCTAAATACGAGAGAACTGATTCATATTAACGAGGGTGATTGTGAAACGGTTGCAGAAGCTGACGCGCGGGCACGAAGCATGAAGGATCCTTTAGAAGAGAAGCACTTGGCTGTAAGGAAATTGGATGATTATATAAGAGCATAGATTGTAGAGTTATTCAACGATGAAGGACCGAGGTAATACAGTAGACGTAATAAGTTATGATTTATCTTTTTTTTTTATTTGTTTTTATTTTTTTGTAAGTTAATTTTGTTTTTCATTTTTCAGCTACTTTGTGTGGACGGGGGACCAGCCGTTGTCTACGGTCAGCTTAACTGATGTTATTGAGACCCTCCATAACAAGCAACTCTCCACTCCGGTATGCCTCTTCACAATAAGAGATTCACACAAAATTGTATTGTACTATTGGGGATCACACTTTATTTGTTTTTCTGGCATTTAACTAAAACATGCAAAAATTGGGTGAATTTAACCATAATCATACAGGTGATCGATTCGTGGTCAGACATTATATCGCAGAAATATTACAATTCAACGTTGTTCAAATTTCATATTTCACGCCGATTTGAGTTTCCCCATTATACCTTTAGACATAATTTTGACGATACAATTCTCTGTGTTTACAAAAGAGGCTTGTTCGAGACAGAGCAACGACATGCAAGGCGCCGTTTCTACGTATGATAGAACAACGACTGGAACAGTGTATGAACGATGATATATTGTTGTTTCCATTGATCTGCGGGGATGCTGGGGGGACTACGAGGGCCAATGGGGACCATTGGTGTCTCATGCGGTTAAATATGCGTAACAGCGAGTGGAAATTTTATAATCCCATGCGACCTAGAAACGCGGATCCACACTTGAACGAGGCTGCTGTTGTGGTAAAAAATTGGCTTGTCTTTATATGTGTTATGAATTCAATAAACGATACATATTTATAAATTTGCACCCTAACCGAAAATATTTTATTTACAGGTTAAGTACGTGGAAATGAATTTGCATGACCTTTTCAAACGGTTGAGGCCGACTAGCTCTTTCTTAAAACGACCATATATTCAACCAGTATCTGAAGACTGCTTGCAGCAAAGTGCCGATACTCTGGACTGTGGTGTCGTTGTTTGCTACTTGGTGGAGAACATCGTCCTACGACGAACTCTCAAGAAGGGGGAGCTTGGGAAAACTGCATCAAATAATTACCGTGCAAAAATGGTTAAATGGTTTATGGATCCGCTAAGTGTGGAGGTTTGATTCTGTCAAGGGTTGTGACCTTGTATTCACTGAATATTTTGCTGGGTTGGGAGTGTGTGTTGGTGGGTTTAATGTTTATTATTTAAGTTTGGACAGCTATGGACAACTGTTGGTGGGTTTGACTCTTTTTTTTGTCGCCGGCTGATATTAGGACAAATATGTCATGCTTTTGCATTGGGATGGACAATGATTTGACTTTGGTTTTTGTAATTGGGATTATAACTTTTGCTAGGTGGATATGATATGTTTTTTGTAGGGAAAAATGACATTTTCTTGTAACATGCTTAAATCAGGTGTTTGAAGTAGTACACTTTATATTTGACTCTTCTGTCTGATTTTTAAATTTTGCACCACACTGGAAATTATTTGCATCTTATAATGTGATTTGCATTTAAGGGTGTATTTTTTGAATTGCGAAGGATCCATTTTGCATCTGTAAAAAATGCTATGTTTCCAAAAATTTCCTGGACTGTAAGGACACAGAATGTAATCTTTAAAACCAAAAAATATTGATTTAAAAGTTACCATATTATGGGTAATGGACGAGATCAAACGATCCGGGTTACAAAATTCCCAATGGGCATATCACGTCCACTAAAAAAATGAAGCAAAAACAAGATCGAACCACGTATTTTGATATGACACATACGAACTCTACCAGAATCACATATCTCGAACATGACTTATGAGATATCACAAAAAAATGATGTCAATATGATCAATATGATTGGACTTATATATTAAAACTTCACTTCAATTATTCATAAATGCCAAAAGTTGAAGAACCTCCCAGAACAAAATATAACATAAAAATCTCAATGCACACAAAAACGAGCACAAGAAAATTCCCTAAAACACAAACACATTCTTGACCAAAAAACACATCCTTCAAACCATATTGACACTTATAAAAAAGGTACCTGTAATTATACCCAAAATAAACAACAAAAACCGAAAGGGGCTGGAGTTAATCCTAATACTAATACTATGCTAACAAAAGGTTACAAAAACATAAGACTGTTCATTGATTTACAAAAAGGCATTGCCCAACACCTCCTACAAACCAAATGGAGACTCCAAACTGACCACATACTTAAATGCATTCACATATGCGTTCTTTTGCGTTAAACTCATTCATCGATATCGTACCTGTCTTCCCTTAAATCGTAGATTACAAATTGTTCTCCATGCTGTTGACGGAACATAACTTTGTCCCTACCCTGTTTTACGAACGATATCGGAAGCAACTGGAGTGAATGCTCCACCGTACCCGTTTTGAATAGTGTGGTTGCTTACCAAAGTCTGCGTCCACCGGAATATGAGAGAACGACCATGTTGAATGTGCCCTCACAACTTTCAATGCCAATCCTTGAAACATTGTTTGAGTATATAGCAATACTGTCATCATCCAAATCCTCAATAGGTTCCATTCCGGCTATATTGAACTCTACGGGGGGGGGGGGGGGGGGTAACCATTCCATAACTACAGTCTTTAATCTTAAAGGATACAAGACCAAACTCATGATTTTGTTTACTAATTTTCCTCTGGGTTTTGCACCATATTACATATAATTTGGTCTCGGCCATGGCGGCGTCATTGTAATTTTTCAAAAAAAGGGCTGGGTGTGATTTACGTTTGCTTTGCAACATTAAAGTATGCTTTTTTTGGTTCCCTCCATAAAAAAAAGGAGTTTTTTACTGGTTCACACCCGTTTTCCAATTATCTCATCCATCCTCGCTTGGACTGTCATGATATTGAGAAAATGTTGCAAAGTTTAACTTTTCACTAAATCCGAATTGATTTTTCCCTCTCACACAGTAAATATGTTTTTATGGTTCAAAGCTTGTCATATTTTTCCAAGGAAATGACACCATATTACATATTCTTTGGTATTAATTATGGCATGGGGATGTGATAGTTTTTAAAAAATGGGCCAGTTGGGATTTACAATTTACTGTCTCGGGCCAATATTGTTCGGTTATTTAGATTGAAAATCGGATAATGTTACAAAATGGAAATTACAAACAAAAAAATGAATGTATAAATTTGGGGTCCCGTGTAACCAAAATACTAGTGAAAAAAGTTTGGGGGCTTTCATTTACATATCTTTAATGTTGGAGGTCCGGCTCTGACCCCCAGTATTTTTGGTCGAACCTCCTTTTTACAATTTCCCCATCAATATTACATTTGAAAATCCAAACATTTTGGTATGCTTTTTTTGGTTCCGTCCAAAAAAAAAAGTGTTTTTTACTGGGGCACACCCGTTTTCCAATTATCACATCCATTGACGCTTTGAACTCTCCACTAAATCATAATTTTCCACCGAAAATAGCAGCATATTATATCTTATTTGGTTTTGCATTACAGTTAAGAAAATTTGCAACTTAAGTATATTGCATCACCACTTATTATATTTGCAGCACAATTATATAATTTGAATTTTGATAATTTTCATTTTGCATCAGTGATTTAATTTTTTGAAGCACGTCGTGGACTTCAAGATGTTACTTGTTTGATTAAAAAACATGCTACCGTTGACAGCTGTAGGACACAAAAAACTTACCGTTGGGCCCATTTTGAAAAGGAAAATAGTCGTTGGCCATGCCACTTATATATATGTTGGTGTAGTGAGTTTCTACCAGCTTGTTCACAACCAAAAAAAAAAAAGAAAAAGAAAAAAGGCATATCATTACAGCAATTTTCTTGTAAAAGGCAAAGAAACGAATGTCAACATCGAGCTCGAGAAACAGAGGTTCTGTGGCGTTCGCAAGATACGTTCGATCCTACTGCCGGACATGCGGTCGTCCAGCGACAATTCTCGTCACCGAATCGCTTCCAAACAGGGGGAGATTGTATTACAATTGCGACGTGCATGGGTTTTCACACTGGTGCGTACCTATTCATCCAGGGGAGTTTTCCCACTATGATGCATCGAACGCTGGGGCTCCTAATCCATATTTAACGGTGGGCGCGCAGGTAGAACGGCAGCAGCAGACGACGGGATGTGGTTATCAAATAACACTAGTAACACTTTTGTTAGGCAATTTGTTGACTGTCTTTGTAGTTGTTGTACTTGGTGTCTTCATCCAAATTGTTTTTTTGTAGGCTTAAACCATATTCACCTTGTACTTGGTGTCTTAATCCTGTTTATGTATCAAAATGTTGTCTGCAGTAGTATAATCAATTAAAGTTTGGATTTTCACACTAAGCTTATATATATGCTTTCTAAAAGGTGTTAAAATTGCACCTAAGACACAATTGTCAACAATATTTTTCTGCAAATGTTATATATATGATGCTAAAATGGATAACAAAGCAGCAACACACTCAGAAGGTCAATTTGAATAAAAAGAAATAGTACTCCATATCATGCCTATTGTACATTACAAAAAAATCACCCCCACATACATTCACTGAAACTTACATGACTGAGATAGTACAAACTAGTTTCAGGGGACTGATTATCAAACATAGGCCTTGGCAGAAAGACAAACATTATATATTAACAAGGACATAAACACACACAGTGCAGAAAATCAACAATAAACTAAGATCGCTACTAAGCAAAAGTAAGGGGGCAATCTGTTTTTGGTGTCTTCATCCAAATTGTTTTTTTGTAGGCTTAAACCAGATTTCACCTTGTATTTGGTGTCTTAATCCTGTTTAGGTATCAAAATGTTGTCTGCAGTAGTATAATCAATTAAAGTTTGGATTTTCACACTGAGCTTATATATATGCTTTCTAAAAGGTGTTAAAATTGCACCTAAGACACAATTGTCAACAATATTTTTCGAAAAATGTTATATATATGATGCTAAAATGGATAACAAAGCAGCAACACACTCAGAAGGTCAATCTGAATAAAAAGAAATAGTACTCCATATCATGCCTATTGTACATTACAAAAAATCACCCCCACATACATTCACTGAAACTTACATGACTGAGATAGTACAAACTAGTTTCAGGGGACTGTTTATCAAACATAGGCCTTGGCAGAAAGACAAACATTATATATTAACAAGGACATAAACACACACAGTGCAGAAAATCAACAATAAACTAAGATCACTACCAAGCAAAAGTAAGGGGGAAATCTGTTTTTACTGTGAAAGACGGATGGAGTCAGCTTTGTACGCTGCAGCACACGTGACAGGATCGTGCCGTCCGATCTTATTGCACCACGGACAAACTGAAGGTTTGACCCTTCGCCATTCCCCATAAGAATTCTTCCGTTTTTTCTTCGGACGACCTGGAGGATTGTTCAATTCTGGAGGCAGAATTCTATCGTCTTCAAACCTGGTTGAGCATTCAAGCATTTCAGATTCAGGGACTGGATTTAAGTCCTCTTTGTAGCATTTTCGGTAATTATCAGTCAAGAAACAATTCTCCACTATGTTGAAAACAGAGGTACAATGCTTTTTTATTACGGCAACTGCGTGAGCACAGGGGAACCCTCTGATTTGCCATTGAAAGCAAGAGCATGTTCTGTCTAGCACGTCGACTGAAACTGAATGCGATGAATACACCTCAAACTGTCCGTTGGGGAACTTGCTCACAAACCATGAGTCGCTAATGTTGGCTTGGTGGTGCCAAAGTGCCTCCTTGGTGGGGACAAGGGAACCGGTCCACGATGAGCTTACTTCCCTCCTTTCAACAAACCATCTAGCAATCTGCTTCCGGATTGAATCAATCATAAAAGTTATAGGTAGTGATCTTGCTTCCCGAATCCACGAATTGAATGACTCCACAGCATTTGATGTCATCTCCCCATATCTTTTGATGTTGAAGGAATGGGCTACAGCCCATCTCTCGAATGGTAAATCTTCAAGCCATTTTTCAGCAATTGAGCCACCGACTTCCTTGAAAATATGAATCTTATCATTAAAAATTATGGTGTTAGGGGCGTATGCATATTCTTTAAAGTGTTCGTCCATTTTTTCCCGATGGTCAGTGGTCCAGCCACCTCCATATCGACCCTTAAGGTTAGCTAGCAGGTGGTAGAGGCAGTAGAAATGAGCGGGCTGCTCCCAAACCTCGTAAAAGGCAGACATCAAACCAATGTTCCTATCGGATATATAAATGACTTGTTTTTCATGCTGGATATGGTCGTGCAGCTTTCGAAGGAACCATGCCCAATTATCCTTGTTTTCAGCCGATACCACCGCGAATGCAACTAGAAATAGTCCTGATACACAGATAAGAACGGAAAAAATAAATGTTAACAAATGTTGACATGAATGAACTTCATACAGAGCTTGAAGATGGCGATGTTGTTAATTATCAATGGGCTTCAATGTTTAGATATGATAATCACATGCTGTATACAAAAAAAAAAAAAAAAAAACAACATGTTTAGATGCTTACTACTGCCATAATATCTTAGGTGCTTGGCAGTTTAGATGTGAATTTAGGTGCCAAAAAATATGTTAACATGTTTTTTAATACTGTCCAGAATGAATACAACATTATCTAATACTACTGCCATAATATCTTATGTGCCAAAACTTATTACCATTTTCTCCGTCTTTCGCTGTTGCTCCCAACAACACACCCTTAGCCATGCCCTTCATGAACGTTCCGTCGATAAACAGCATCGGGCGACAGTGTTTGAAACCCTCCATGCACGCTTTAAAGGAAACAAAAATCCGTTGAAACTGGGACGTAACGTTGTTCTTCTCAAGATCAACGATACTACCGGGGTTCGTTTTCTGGACAGCTTCTGCATACCATCGGAGATGATCATAGGACTCAAGATGCCCGCCAAAAATCTCATTCCTTGCAGCCTCGACACCACGCCACGCCTTACCATACGGGATATCAAAACCGTAGCCTTTTTTAACAGCTTTGATGATCTCCTTCCCACTTATATTTGGGTTGCCCCTAACATCTTGCATGACTATATCCTTGATAATCCTTTTACCAAACCTGGTGTTTTTAAAAAGAAGCAAGTTTCCCACACACTTGTGTACTAGGTTGACCTTGGAAATTATGAAACCACCATTAATTGGTTGTCGTTTAGCTTTAATAAACCAACCACATGCCACGTCCTTCATTTCATTACAAGCAGCGTGAACATATCTATCTGTATTCTTCACATACCTATACCTAAAATTTAATTTTGTAGAGTACTTGATCAACTCTCTTCGAAATTCTGGAGCACCCCCAAGAAATACTAGACCAACACCATCCCTCATTATATCTCCCCAATGATCAGACAGGTAAGATTTAGGTTTCTCGTCCGGATAAATATCAAAGTTTGGAATTCTACCAACCCCAAAAAACTCTTTCACTATTGGTTTGGAATGGGGATAATCATGTCCTAAACTACTTTGGTCATACTGTGTAACAGGGGTAGAGCTTTTATCCATTGGAGTAGGTGCACACTTTGAAACATGGGTGTTTATATTTTCCATCGGTGGGGCAGAAGGGGGTGGGGGTACAAACTTTTCATTATTAGGACATGGATCATCAGTTAGGGTTATTACAACAGGTACAATCTTCAAATTTGACAACTCACAAAATTCAACCAACATAGACATATCGGAATCAGACCCCAAAACACAATTAATTAACTGCCCAGCTGAAAATGAACACGAAAAACCACGCAAGAGAAGTTCGGACCACGTACCAGTGATTTGGTCAAGAAATTCTTTGAAGGATGTCGTCGATTTTACCCGGACGAACTTGCTCCGGCCACAAAAGTTAACCGTCAGAATTAGGGAATTTTCCATTGGATGAAAAACGCCGATTTGAATTTTTTTTGGTTTGGTTTGTTGAAGAATCGATGATCGTCTCCAGAAATTTGCAGGCGGTCAACCCCCCATAACGATTTTTTTTCTTTTTTTTTGATTTCTTAAAGAATCGATGATCGAAAAGTTGAAATTTGCAGACGATCACCGCCCCGCCCGATTCCTAACCTTGCAGCCGCCCGATTCCTAACCTTGCCCTAGTTGAAAAATCTACCGGATTCTTTGAGTGAAATTTGATCGAAAAGTTGAAATTTGAATGTTCCTGAAGATATGAGGAATGATTTCGAAATTCAAATTCAATTCAAGACAAAAGAGAAGCTTGATGTTGATGGGACCTATCTGCAAATGTGTAAGGAGAGTAAGGAGAGATAGGAATGTGTAAGGAGAGAGAAGTTTTAAAAAAGGGTATTTTGGGTGTTTCAAATATGTTTTGGCACCTATTGTAAACTTTTTAAAGAAATGACACCTACTTAGAATGGAGGGGGTGAAAATAGCACCTAAGCAGAAATAAACTCTTCAAAAATTACCTATATTTTACCTTCAATATTTTTTTAAAGTGAGATTTTGCAGTAATTTTTTTTCATCTTTTAATTTTTCTCAGTAATTTTTGTTCATTTAGTTTGAATTAAAATTAAGCATCCTACCAATTGAATATTTTTAGTTTTGATGCGTCGAAAAAGAACGCCCTGAGATATCAGCTGTTCCTCTACGAGCACTACTAATCACAAATCAAATCACTCGTTTTTGTCTTCGGCAGTCTTCAAGCAAATCTCCTTGAGGATCCAAAAATGACCTGCAAAAGTACGCCGGAGGGGGGCTCCGGCGTAGAAACTCCGACGCTCAAGTCAGAATCGATTGTAGGCGAAATCGAAGAGGAATTCCCCTGTATCTTTAGGGAAATTCCGGCGAATATCTTTCTGTTTTTCTCAATTCAGTGTGTATTTCATAAAAAGTGTATGTGTTATGTAAAAAACGTAAGTAGGAATATGGAAATAACCTGTTTTTATATCTGGCCCCCCTTTCCGGAGGGGGAAAGACTCGTTCTCCCTATATCTTTGGCCCATTCCCTAAAGAATCGGTCTCACTTTACTTGGAGACTTGGTTCTTCAGCATATCCGCCCCTCGTGGGTTGACCCACTCATTTGACTTGACTTAGAAAGGATTAACTACTCGTCCTTTATTTGGGCCGAATCCTTCCAGTCCCAAGGGCTATTAATCTCTCCAAATATGAGCTAAAGGCCCAATCACCCTGATTTCTCTAATTTCCCTGCTTAAGCCCAGGGGTATATTAATCCTGCTTCTTCGGTGTATTGACCTAATCACAACTATCATATTTTATCCCGTTTCCACGTGTCGACTCCTCAAAGAGCAACATATTTATCTGCATCAACCACTCCCCCCTACTCTCATAAAAGGAATAATTTTTAGGAGAGTAGGAAAACAATAACCTTGAGATAAATATTAAAGATGTACCCCATTCCTCAAGATATCCTTAGAAATATCATTGATTTGATTCCCTTCGTAATAATTACCCTCAGAAGGCTTCAGGACTTTTGCACTTCCACACGCTATCTTGCCCTCGAAATACGCAACCGCGCGTACACTCAGGGGCCAACATCAAGCCGCCCTTCTTCATTCACGCGCCTTTTGATTGGGGTGCCATTAATTCTCCCCGGTTCTCTCCTTTCTCTCTCATTTGCCTAATTATTTCAAAACCTCTTTTTTCCCCCAAAAAATCCATTTTTCCTTGCTTCCGAGCTTATCTATTTTTCATCTTCCCTTTCATTTCTGCAATTTTAACTTCTCTACACACGTCTAGCGGCCATTCCGTCATCACTCTTAAAATCGACTTTGCTCCAGGTATCTACTACTTCCTTTCTTTTCTCATTTACAATTTCCTTATGTCATCCTCCTCAAACTCCATATCCATGGAGAGTTCCACTTCCAACTCGTTTTCCATATTTCCCGTAACCGACCAAGCTTTGGAAGACAAAATTTCTAGTCCCTCGATCCTTACTCCTGAGCGTGTTGCCTCTTTTATCCGTTCAGGGATCTTCCCCGCCGATTATTCCGTTAGGGTTGCCCATAGAAAAGAGCGCCCTAATTTTCCAGGTCATAATACCTTAGCCTTTTGGGAGGCTCAACTGAAAGCGGGCCTCCGTTTCCCGATCCACCCCTATCTCTGTGAAATTTCCACCTATCTCCGCATACCTCTGAACCAGTTCACCCCCAACGCTATACGCGCAATGTTAGGCTTTTACATCCTGATGAAAGGAAACGGTGGGGATCCTTCAGCTCAACTCTTTCTAACCCAGTACGTGTGTAAGTTTGCGGACGATTTTTTTTATGCTAGTGGTCGTACCTCCAGGACCGGCAAATTCATGGAAAAACTCCATGAAGGGGTCCAGGACTGGAAATACTATTATTTCTTTGTTACAAACCCTCTTCCTTGGGAATTTACTCATGAGGGGTGGATTTATGAGAATCCAGGGGTACTCCGTCCTCCTCTTTCCGTTTGTTCTACTTTAAACCTGGATGTTATGAATCATTTAAATGATAATGTCTCTGCCCACGGCTTTTTTGACGTGATGAGTATCTGTAAGAATCCTAGAGCCCTCTCTCATTTCGGTTTTGGTCGCCCCGATTATCCCCTAGGTCCCGACGATGGTAATATCATTTCCTTTTTTTTTTGTATTGTCTTCAACATTCACCTTGTTGTGATTGTTAACGCCTTTTTCATGTTTCCTTGTGCAGCCATGAGTTGGTTAACTCAAATCTCCCGCGATGCCACTCCCCTCTCAATGGTTGCTAAGTCTCCGGCCCCTGAAAGTTCCTCAAAGGCTCAACTTCCTCCTTCCCCAGTGAAACCTGCCACCGGGTCAGTCGCTAAACGTACCAGGTCATCCACTGAAAAGGCCCTGGTTTCCACATTACCTCCAGTCTCTGATGCTTCTAGGAAGAAGAAGTCCAAGACCAAATCATCCTTGCCTAATGTCGCTTCCGACGCTTCTGATGAGATTAATGTCGATCATCTCCTGGCGTTCATAGAGCGTCATACTCCGACCCCTGCTATCGAGGCCCTTAACGCTCTGTCCCTCGAAGAGCGAGTGGTGTATGCCGCCCACAGCTTTACTCAGGTAGACTCTTCATGCAGATATATTTCTAGGTAATTTAATAAGAAAAAAGTATACCTGTTTTACTTTTTTAGATTGTTCATTGTGTAGTTTGGTCTCCTATTCTCCAATGTGTCTGAACGAGCTCTCCAGTCCCTTCAGCTAGTGGATGATCTCCAAAGCCAGGCAGAGTTGGAGAAAGTAAAGAAGGAGATACTCGAAGCAGAGTTACGGGAGGCTAACCAGAGATGTAAGACACTTCAGGCGGAGAAGATAAGGTTGTCGGAGGAAGTTTCTTCGTTGAAGAAAGAGTTTGGTAAACGGGTTGAACAACTGGAGGTTACTCTTCCTCTGGCTGGTATGAAATTATGTATAGAGTCCTTATTTACCTCTGCCATAGGTCAAAAATTTCTAGGTACCTTGCATCGGGAGTGGTTGGAGGCCTTTCTTCAGAGTAGCAGCTTTTTAGGGGCAATGGGAGCATATATCCCCCATTTCATTGACCATGGGTTTTCTAACGCCGTAGCTGAACATTCTGCCACAGGGTTTAATGGTCAGTATACTCGTGCCCTTCGGTTGGACGAACTGGACGCTCCCCCTAAGTTCCCTGGAGATGCTAAGGAGGACATCAATACCCCTTGGTGGTTACCTGGGATGTGGAAAGCAGTTTTGGAACTGAAAGATGCTACCCTGAACTTGGATGATCTTGCACCGGCAAAGGATATGGCTTTTCCTATTCATGTGGACAACCCAACTCCAGTGGCTACCGTGGCAGGAGGTGCTTTGATGGAGAAGGCGGAAGGAGGTGACTCCAGTGAGCGAGTTGAGGAGATAGGAGAAGGTCTTGGGGGGAAGAGTGACGTTCCCCTTTCTTCATAACTTTAGATCTCTGATATCACTTTGGTACTCTTAAAACTGCTTTTATTTTGTTAAGGCCACTAAGGCCCTTTTTGGTATTTTCCGGAGACTCCACACTCCGGGGTTTTTCTGTGGAGGGCCTAGGCATGGTGCCTTAGGTCTTGAATATTCCTGCTTTACTTTTGCTCAGCCTCGTACCTGCATATTATTCCCTGGCATGCGTATACATATATATCTATATTTATGTTGTTTAGACACATAATGTGGTTCCTACCTTGTGTTTTTCTTATGAATTTAGTATGTCCTCAGCATTTTCTTGACGCGTAAAGGCTCTAAAGCTCACAAAGAAGTCTTAAGTGATAGTATAGGGTTTATGTTTCTATACTTACTTGATGACTTGATACTGCTTCTAGTTTCTCTTCGGAGTTAGGGTTCTTAGGGATTATACTCTCCCAAAAGTTAGAATGTTTAGGGATTATACTCTCCCAAAAGTTAGAATGTTTAGGGATTATACTCTCCCAAAAGTTAGAATGTTTAGGGATTATACTCTCCCAAAAGTTAGAATGCTTAGGGATTATACTCTCCCAAAAGTTAGAATGCTTAGGGATTATACTCTCCCAAAAGTTAGAATTCGTAGGGATTATACTCTCCCTTAAGTTGTTTATACTCGTAAGAGTTCTTAGGGATTATACTCTCCCTGAAGTTGAAATGCTTAGGGATTATACTCTCCCAAAAGTTAGAATTCGTAGGGATTATACTCTCCCTTAAGTTAAGATTCGTAGGGATTATACTCTCCCTTAAGTTGTTTATACTCGTAAGAGTTCTTATGGATTATACTCTCCCTGAAGTTGTTTATACTCGTAAGAGTTCTTAGGGATTATACTCTCCCTGAAGTTGTTTATACTCGTAAGAGTTCTTAGGGATTATACTCTCCCTGAAGTTGTTTATACTCGTAAGAGTTCTTAGGGATTATACTCTCCCTGAAGTTGTTTATACTCGTAAGAGTTCTTAGGGATTATACTCTCCCTGAAGTTGTTTATACTCGTAAGAGTTCTTAGGGATTATACTCTCCCTGAAGTTGAGATTCGTAGGGATTATACTCTCCCTTAAGTTGTTTATACTCGTAAGAGTTCTTAGGGATTATTGGCAGGTTAATCACATCTTCCGCTACCATATCCCCTACTCCCCCTAGCTTTAGAGGTTGTCGCGTATAGAAACTTTGGGAGTTATCCTTAGGTAAAATATTTATGAATCGGTGTATGCTTCTCTATCTTGTAATATATCTATCATCTTATGTTGAACGCATTTATTATCTCCACACTCATTACATGGACATTTGGCAGTTATCTCAGCACAATATTCAATAAATGAGAAATGTTTCATCATAAAATCAACATGCATAAGGGTCATCTCATCATAGCATCAGGATATGAAAATCATCTCATCACCGCATTAAACATGCATTAAAGGAAATTGTTGAAATTTTCCAAAAACTATGCTCCATTGATTCAAAAATGTTTATCAACATAGGAAAATAAGGGGAACCTATGCCGGCCTCATTAAAAACCTCTCCGTGGTAAAACCCCAGGGGGAAACCCACGTAGAGGGAAAAAGAGTGCCGGTGAAGCAATTATTCGAATGAAAAGTAAACATAAAATTTGTTCATAAAGGGGAAGATGGTAAAGGGATAACACCTTCCTCAAACATAAAACCTCTTCAAATGGCACACGTTCCATGGCCTCAATATCTCTTTCCGTGTCATGTCTTGGAGTTTGTATGCTCCACCTTTTAGTACCTGTACTACCTTGTAGGGACCCTCCCAATTAGCTTCCATTTTTCCTGTATTTTTCAAGGCATCTGCTCTTCGAAGTACTAAATCTCCAACTTTAAAGGAACGAGGAATCACCCTGCGATCATAAGCTGCTTTGATCCTGCTTTTATATCTCTCCGCTTTCAGTCTTGCCATCTCTCTTTCTTCCTCTACCAGGTCCAGGGCCTCCCTCATCAGCTCTTCATTCTTCTTTTCTTCAAAATATGTAATTCTGTGAGACCCAAGCCTGGCCTCGGGAGGTATCACCGCTGCTGCTCCATACACCAAATAAAAAGGAGATTCCCCTGTGGCTGTTTTAGGACTGGTCCTATAAGATCAGAGAACATTATCTAGCTCCTTCACCCATCCTCCTCCTACTTTTTGCAATCGTGTTCGGATGCCGTCTACTAGGATTCTATTTGTAACTTCCACTTGTCCATTGGCTTGTGGATGGGCCACCGAAGTGAATTTCTGTATGATATTCCATCTTTCGCACCACTTTCTCACCTTCTCCCCATTAAATTGTGTCCCGTTGTCAGAGACCAAGATTCTGGGCACTCCAAACCTGCAACAAATATGTCTAGCCAGAAATAGAATTACATTATCTTCCTCTATCTTGGCCAAGGGTACAGCCTCGACCCACTTACTAAAGTAATCCACGGCCACAATCAAAAAATTTCTTCCCCCGGGTGCCAGGGGGAAGGGTCCGACTAGATCTATTCCCCATTTGGCGAAGGGACAGGGCGAGTACATGGCCCCCATCTCTTCTGCAGGTACTCGTATTAGGGGTCCGTTCTTCTGGCACTTCTCGCATTTCTTCACATATTCCCTAGCGTCTCTGATTATATTGGGCCAATAAAAACCCGCTCTATATACCTTCTTCACCATAGTCTGATAGCCTTCATGGCTAGATGCACAACCTTCATGAATATCTTTAATCACTAGCTCTGCTTCTCTTTTCGAAAGGCATTTTAAATAAGGTTGAGCAAAGGACCTCTTGTATAATTGGTCCCCCAAGATACAATATTTCCTTCTCCAAGCTTTGGCTTCTCTGGACATTGAAGTTACCTGTCCTTTCTTCAGCTCTTCCCAAATCTCTCTCCTCCAGTCATCTCCTGCTGTTATTTCTCCGACCAGGGTCTCGGTGGCTAATTGGTCCGCCACTAACAGGGTTATTTTTCCATGTCCCTCAAACTCAGTAGAGCTAGCCAGCTTAGATAGCCCATCTGCTTTCTGGTTCTCTTCTCTTGGTACCTGTATTACTTCGAAGGTCTGGAATTTATTCTTTAACTTCTTTACCTGTTCTAGGTAGGCGATCATCCTTTCATCCTTGGCGAGATACTCCCCCTTGACCTGTTGTACTATCAACTGTGAGTCGGAGTACAGGGTGACTTTTTGTGCCCCTAACTCTGCCGCTATGTTAGCCCCTCTGATCAGGGCTTCATACTCTGCACCGTTGTTTGAGGTTGAGAATCGGAACTTGATGGCTACCTGTACTTCTTGGCCAACAGGGTCAACCAACACTATCCCTGCTCCACATCCTACAGCGGATGCGGAACCATCAACATATATCTTCCAGCCTTGTTCTTCCTCCATTCTGGTAGATTCCTGGATAAAGTCTGCTAAAGCTTGGGCTTTGATGGCCCTCCTTGGTTCATAATCAATATCGTACTCTTGTAATTCCACTGCCCATCTGACCATCCTACCTGATAAGTCTGCTCTCCCCAGTGTCTGCTTCAAAGGGAAATTAGTCCGCACCATAACTTTATAGGACAAGAAGTAAGGGCGTAATCGCCTAGCCGTTACCACCACCGTCAGGGCTGCCTTCTCCACTTCTGAATACCTGATCTCTGCCCCTTGGATGACCTTGCTCACGTAATAAATAGGTTGCTGTGTGGAACCTTCCTCTTTCATCAGGGCGGTGCTCAGGGAGTGTTCCCCTACTGAAAGGTATAAGAGCAACACATCTCCCTGAGAGGGCTTCGTCAGCTTCGGAAGTTGTTCAAGGTGAAGCTTAAGTTCCTAGAAAGCTTTCTGACACTGGTTGTCCCACTCGAACCTCGAACCCTTCCTTAAGGTTCTGAAGAAGTGGTGGCTCTTTTCTGCTGACCTTGATATGAACCTACTAAGTGCTGCGATCCTACCATTCAGAGTTTGCAATTCCTTCAAATTCCGAGGGGGCTGCATGTCGAGCACCGCCTTCACCTTGGCAGGGTTAACTTCTATCCCTCTTTGGGTCACCATATATCCCAGAAATTTCCCTGACCCTACTCCAAAAGAACATTTAGCCGGATTTAATTTAATACCATTATCTCGGATTACCTGGAATATCT
The DNA here is from genome assembly GCA_963675135.1 of Galeopsis tetrahit. Classification (NCBI taxonomy): domain Eukaryota; kingdom Viridiplantae; phylum Streptophyta; class Magnoliopsida; order Lamiales; family Lamiaceae; genus Galeopsis; species Galeopsis tetrahit. The sequence continues at coordinate 67,693,678 of OY776122.1, read as the reverse complement.
CCTTCAGGTCGCCAATATGTTCCTCTGCCTTGACACTTTTAGCCAGCATATCATCCACGTAAACCTCCATGTTCCTGCCTATCTGCCCTCGGAACACCGAGTCTACCATTCTTTTATAGGTGGCTCCTGCATTTATTAGTCCAAAAGGCATACGTACATAACCGAAAGTACCACATGTGGCTATAAAGCATACCTTTGGTATATCAAGGGGGTTCAACTGGATTTGGTGGTACCCCTGGTATGCATCTATCATGCTGAGTAATTCAAACCCAGACGTGGCATCCACCAACTGGTCGATTTGGGGCAGGGGATAGTGATCCTTTGGACATGCTTTATTCAAATCTCTAAAATCGATACACATTCTCCACTTTCCAGCTCCTTTAGATACCAGCACCGCATTTGACAGCCACTCAGGGAACTGCACCCTCTTCACATGCCCTGCACTTAACAGCTTATCGATCTCCTCTTTCACAATGAGGTTTTTCTCCTTACCGAAGTTCCTCAACTTCTGCTTCACTGGCCTAGCCTTGGGATCCACATTAAGATAATGCATTGCTATCTCTGGAGGGATACCTGTCATATCCGTCGCTGTGAAAGCAAAAATATCCGCATTCTCCTGGAGGGCGAGTATCATCTTTCCCTGGAGCTCAGGGTTCATATGTGTACCTATCCTGGTTGTGAATCCCTCTTTTCTTGGGTAGAGCTCGATGTTCATTAATTCCTCATCTGCTTTGGCTTTGGGTTGCTCTTGCACTAGTTCACCCACTTCCTTGCCTGGTACTGGTCTCCACATATCTCTCCCACACCCCCCGAGGCAGGGAATTTCATCTTCATGTGGAAGGTGGAAATCACAGCCTGAAAAATATTCAAACTCGGTCTTCCCATCACCACATTATATGATGATGGGACATCCACTATCAAAAACTCTATCACTTGCACGCGTCGGTTAGGAGCAGTTCCTAACCCTACCTGTAATAACGCTGAACCAAGGGGTTGAATGGCACCCCCTGAAAATCCATAGAGGGCTGTCTCCACTGGTCTGAGTTTTATGTTTAATTCCATCTTCTTAAAACACGCTAGGAACATGATATCAGCGGAGCTTCCCGTGTCTACAAAGATCCTAGCCACATCATATCCCGCTATATCCGTGGTAATGACGAGGGCATCATTATGTATCTCTCTGGGTTCTCCAATGTCTTCTGGTCCGAAATGGATATCAGGGGCTGTTGTCATCTTTCCTATTTCACGACATTCCATGTCTCTTCCACTCTTCAATGACCTGACGCTCTGCTTCCTTTGTCTAAAGGAATCTCCGTCAGCGGGGCCACCCATAATCATATGAATAGTTCCCCTCTTTTGAGGAGGGGGTGGTTGATCTTCCGTGCTCTTTCTCTGCTCCCTTCTATTCTCCTCCGGTTTGCCCTCAGGGTCTTTTCTTTTCTGCCCTCTGGGACCTTGTCGATCTATAAAAATAAATTCCTTTAGGTGGTCTGCTTGAATCATTCTTTCTATTTCGTCCTTCAGATGCCAGCATTGGTTCGTATCGTGACCATAGTCATTATGGAATCTACAGAATCTATCTGACTTGGGGTTCTGGGGGCCCCTGTTTCGTGAATAGGGGAACTTCATATCGGGATGGTCCCCTGCCACTTCTAAAACCTCTGCCGGCTCGATCCTCAGAGGGGTATACCTCCTTATCCTTCCCCTGGAGTTCCAGGGCGCAGCTTCCTCTCCTTTTATATTTCCCGGCCCCCTCGCATTCCGATGTCTTTCTGGACTGGGCCTCCTCGGCACTATCTCCCTTCTTCGTTCTCCATTACCCACTATCGTCTTGGTTTCCGATCGTTTAGCCTTCCTCACCTCCTCCAGGGTGAGGTACTTCTCTGCTCTCCTTAGTAATTCGTCAAAGGTCCGTACCGGTTTCTTGGCTAGGGACGTAAACAAGTCTCGATCCCTCAGCCCATTAGTGAGAGCATTGATTTTGACCTCCGAAGAGGCTGTTGGTACCTCTAAGGCCGCTTGGTTGAACTGTTTCAAGAAAGCCCGAAAACTCTCATTCTCCCCTTGTCGCATGTTAAACAAGGTGAGGGTGGCTCTAGGTTGTCTCCTAGCGCTGGCAAATTGGTGCAAGAATAGCTCACTGAACTCCGACCATGAATGGATAGTATCTGGCCCTAGCTGGGTGAACCATTGCTGTGCCGCTTTAGATAGGGTAGTCAGAAATACCCTGCACTTGACGCCCTCTCCGTATCGATGCAATAGGGCGGCATTCTCGAACCTCATCAGATGCTCGTACGGGTCCGTGGTGCCATCATATTCGAAATTTAACGATTTAAAGTTAGGAGGCAGTTCATCTTGTAAAATAGTGGATGAAAATTGATAACCAGTAACGTAAGAAGGTTTACTTACGTTGTCACTCATATGCTTCTGCATGTCTTTCATTTCTTTCCGTAGAGCCTGTATTTGGTCACTAACCGCTCCGTGGTAAGTGTCATCCGTGCTTTCTTCTATCCCCGTATCCAGAATGGTATTATCAGGGATCCTTTCCGTATTCCTCCTGGGAGGGCGATCAAGAACACTTCTTTCGGCTTGAGAAGGTACCCTTTCTTCTTGATTCTGGGGGAAACCTTCATTCTTAGAAGGGACTAGAGCCGAATCGATGACATGCTCCGGTGGATTCTGCTTCATTCTTTCATTAATTGGTGGAGTAGGTCCAGGAGGGCGAAGTCCACGAGATGTAATTATTCTCTCTACTGCCTGCTCTATCATCACGTCCAATTGGTTTTGAGAGACAGTGAAGAGTTCCGGTTGAGCGTTGGGTTGTGGAGTGTCCTTACCTGTACCACTTCCCGAAGCTTCCAAGGTACCCGCCGTGTTCCCCTCCTGGACGGGAGGGATATCTTCCACTGTAGGATTTACAGGTTGTTTCCCCAGATTTCTATTCACGGGAAAACCTGGTGGGGGCGGAGGAAAGGGAAGTGGAGTGGAATCTCCTTTCTCCTTAGTCTGCTTCGTCAAATCTTGCCCTCCACCCATTTAATATGGAACTTTTCTCACGCCTTAGCTAGAAATGTTCCCACAGACGGCGCCAGTTGATGCGTCGAAAAAGAACGCCCTGAGATATCAGCCGTTCCTCTACGAGCACTGCTAATCACAAATCAAATCACTCGTTTTTGTCTTCGACAGTCTTCAAGCAAATCTCCTTGAGGATCCAAAAATGACCTGCAAAAGTACGCCGGAGGGGGGCTCCGGCGTAGAAACTCCGACGCTCAAGTCAGAATCGATTGTAGGCGAAATCGAAGAGGAATTCCCCTGTATCTTTAGGGAAATTCCGGCGAATATCTTTCTGTTTTTCTCAATTCAGTGTGTATTTCATAAAAAGTGTATGTGTTATGTAAAAAACGTAAGTAAGAATATGGAAATAACCTGTTTTTATATCTGGCCCCCCTTTCCGGAGGGGGAAAGACTCGTTCTCCCTATATCTTTGGCCCATTCCCTAAAGAATCGGTCTCACTTTACTTGGAGACTTGGTTCTTCAGCATATCCGCCCCCTATCTTCGTGGGTTGACCCACTCATTTGACTTGGCTTAGAAAGGATTAACTACTCGTCATTTATTTGGGCCGAATCCTTCCAGGCCCAAGGGCTATTAATCTCTCCAAATATGAGCTAAAGGCCCAATCACCCTGATTTCTCTAATTTCCCTGCTTAAGCCCAGGGGTACATTAATCCTGCTTCTTCGGTGTATTGACCTAATCACAACTATCATATTTTATCCCGTTTCCACGTGTCGACTTCTCAAAGAGCAACATATTTATCTGCATCAAGTTTAAAATTGATAAAAACTTAAATAAAAAGGAATCCTAACAACCAAACAAAAAATATATATATATATATATATATATATATATATTCATGTGTATTAAAAAAAAGGTTTGTTTGCTTAGTCAATATTACTAAATTTATGGAATTTTTTTATATTACCAAGTAATTATTATTTTGGTAAACGTCTTATATTACTAAATTTATCAAATTTTAAGGAAAAATATATAACCTATCATTTATTATTTATTTACACAATTACATATGTTTCAATTTTTTATGCTAAAATTATTAAATTATATTTAATTCATAACTTACTTCACTGAATTTACGCCACATGATAACTTTTATCTAGGTGCAGGTTTATGAACTAATTTAACATTTTATTTTATTTTGTGTATTATTAACGCGTGATTCCAAAAAAAAAAAAAAAAATTATTAACACGTGATATGAATTATATGTACACATTTTTTTAAAAAGGGGATCTATTTGTGATTTTTATACTCAAATTTTAATTTTAATTCAAATTAAGTATTCTAAAATTCAAGATTTTTTGTGAAAATTAAGAAAAACATAAATAAAAATAAATCCTAACATCCTTAAGATACTGTAACTTTCTTTCTAAAATCTTTGAGTGAATATATTGCGGTCATTTTAGATATTTACATTTCTTTTATAAATATCCGTGAGTATTAATTATGAAATTTTTAATATTTTAAATGTGTTTATTTCTTAGTCAATATATATATATATATATTTTCAAAATTACATTTATACGGAATAGTATATTTACATTTTAAATGTGTTTTTTTAATATGAACAAGTCAATAATTTATATTGATTTTTTTTAATGAATATATAAATATTGTGTGTATTATAGTTGAGGAATCCTCTTCATCTTTAAATTTAGAAAAAGAAAGAAAACGAAAAAAAAATAAAAATTAATTAATTTGAAATCAATTTATTAATAATATTTATTTTAATTAATTTTCATAAATTTGAATGTTAACCGAATTTGCATACTTATAGGGTAAATTTATAGGGTAAATGCATTAATAAAAATCTTTATTAAAAAATTTGGATATTACCTGAATCTGTTTTTGGTAGGAACAAGTCAATGATTTAAAAAATTCAAATTAAAGATATGAAAAATACATCTCAACCTCTTTTCGTAAAAGTAAAACAGTACATACACAATATTACACGTAAAAAAAAAAAAATATATATATATATATATACAAAAATATTGAATTAAAAAATATATTTCATTTATTTAATTATAACATTAATCTTTCTCTAACAAAATAATTTGTTCAGTTATTTTAGTGAGACAAATTTTCTATAATCTTAAGCCATTGAGAATTATATGAAATAAATAGTCACAAATTTGAAGAAGGAGAGGGCGACGGAAAAGGCGACGGGTCCACTGCCGTTGCCATTTAGCGAGTGGGCCCCGTTGCCATTTTGCAACGGGCTCACTCCCGTCGCCTTTTGGTGAGTGCAGAACACGCCCTTGCATTTGCCGTTGCCAAAAGACAAGGGTGTTATAATCCGTCGCCTTTTCGCAACGGGCCCACTCCCGTTGCGTTATCCGTTGCCAAAAGGCAAGGGCACCCACCCCGTCGCCTTTTTTCTGCTCATTGCCAAATCCGTTGCCAATTGACAACGGTACCCTGTCCTTGCTAATCGCCGTTGCCTTTTGGCCAATATTTTATAGTGCTACATACATATTTGACTGCATGCATGCGCGCGCAATTGCGCATTCTAATAAAATAAATTATTGGAAAACAATTTTAAAAAATAAAATAAAGAAATGATCTGTATGCACGCATTATGTATGAATATTAATTAATTTTAATAACACCAGTGTTAAATAAAAATGTAAAAGTCAAGCAATTTTTTTTTTTTTTTTTAAAGTAATGCAATACAATGTATAATAATCGTTATTTTTGAGTTTTGTAAATTGCAACAATATATTTGATGAATAAATTTGAAATTCAATATGATAATAAATAAATTCAGTACAAACGTCAAATTTAAGAACGACATCCCGTCCTACAACCTTTAGCTCTTTAATTTCTTTATGATGAAAGACACTCTTTATTTTAGACCGATTCAATTGTTACAGATATATGCATCTTTATTAGTACTATTATAGTAGTAAATTATTTAAGTTATTTAAAGGATTTGTGTACTCTTACCACGATCAATTGAACTGTGTATGAATGTTCGACGAAATTTGTAAATTACGCGTGTAGAACCAAGAATTACAGAATGGAAAGTCATCTATAAATTTGATGTTTGTACTAAATTTATTAATTATAATATTTATTTTATATTTATTCATTAAATATGATATTTTTATATATTGTTTCAATTTACAAAACTTGAAAATAACAACTTAAATTGTACTCCCTCTGTCCCACATAAATTTGCAGACTTTTTATAAATGGATGTTCCATACCAATTTGCATACCCCATAAAAGGAAATAACTTCATAATCCCCACCCTCAAAATATACTTTTATTTACCCATATGACAATACTTTTCCACATTCTATCTACTTTTTACTTTACTTTATTCATAAAACTTTACAAAACTACCCCTCAGAACATTACTCATTACACATTTTTTTAAATTGTGTGTCATCCCAGGTGTGCAAGTTCCTATGAAACGGAGGAAGTATTACATTACTTTTTTTTAAAAAAATTGCTTACCTTTTACGTTTTTATTTAACACTGGTACTATCAATTTTTTTTTAACTAATATGCATATTGCATCAGGTAGATCATTTCTTTATTTAATTTTTTTATACTCCGTATTAGAATGCATGCACATCAAACATATATACTCCATTTTAATAAAACATATGCATATATGTGGATGTAGGTCTACAATAGACACTAACATATACATATACATATACATCCCAATATCTATGGAAAACGCTTGGCCCCTAAGCATTTACCTCATTTTTATTGTTTTTATTTTTTATTTTAATGTGTTGATAATATATTTTACAGTTTAAAAGTTACAAAAAACAAGAAAAACATGTAGGGGTAACGCGTTTTCCATTTTTTGAATATTTTAGCACCCCAACCAAATACACTTATTGCATCAACACCCCAAAATGCGTAGGGGCTGCACGTTTTAGGTCAATTTATAATTAAAATAAAAATTTGAATGGTGTCAGAAGTAAAACGCGTTGGGGCCTCGCGTTTTTCTTACAGAAACGCTTGACCCCTCAACGTTTTACTATATTTTGATAAAAATTTGAAATTATACCCTATTTTACAAATTATTTATTTTAATTACAATAAAGTGATAAAAAACCCGATCCAACTCAATTCCAGAAAACATTGCTTCTAACTATAAATTTCTATTGCATTTAAAATAAAATAAAAACTACATATATGTATTCGCAAAATTCTACAAATTTATTAGGGACCGGATAGCTTAAAATTCTGTTTTAAGTGGGTGTTTGCTAACCTTATATCAAATCTACACTTACCTTTTTTTTAAGTTGTGACAATTAAAAAAAAGTAAGTATAGATGGCTGATGCAGACAAAATGTATAATTTTATGAGAAAATGAGACGTGTAGTACAGTTAATATTATGTCCTTCGATTAGATAATACTCTTCCATTCATATAAAATGTTCCTATTTTTCATTTTAAGGTTGTCCACATAAGTGTTTCTTGTTTAGAAAAATATATATAAGCATACTTACTTTATTTTTTATCTACTTTATTTTATTTTAAGAGTGTACTTTATTTTCAATTTTATCTATTTTATACATAAATAAATAATATTTTTAATACATGTGCTAAAAGAAACCATTATACTTTAAGTGGATAATTTTTGTTTTCCTTTTCTTTATTAATTATTTCTACTCCACTGTAATATTACATTTATTTTCCCTCTTTTTTTGGGTACAATATACCCAATTTCGTGTCATAATATCTCAAGATTGTACACATTGATTTTTATATTTTGAGTTTATTTGCTCTTAGGTGCCATCTACATGCACCTCCCATTTACCAATAGGTTCCAACTTTTAAAAAAATATCTATTAGGTGCAAAATTCTATCTAGAAATCCAGATTGTCCTTTCTTAAAACTTCTAATGTTATAGGATAGTAACATTATATTTTTCTCTCTCCTTACACATTCTTTGATTTTTGCAGACGTCCCATCAAACTTCTCTCTATCAGGGATGCAATTTGAATTTCAAAATCACTCTTATTACTGTATCCAATTTCTCCCTCAAGTTATCAAGAACTTTCGGACACTATATATCAAGATTTCAACTCAAATAATTTGTAGTTAGTTTGTTAAGTATTAGTTATATGGTTATTAGCAGTTATTTTAGATATATTCTTGTATATAAATAATAAATAAAGTGCTAAGTGGGCTTACCAAAATATACTTCATTTTCACATATTTGTAGATTCTCCTTTTCAATTTCAATACAGAAGATCCGTTTTTAGAATTCAATATGGTATCAGTTATGCTTAGGTTCGATCTCAATTCTTTCGTTGCTTCACAAGTTTTTCTTGATCGCGAATCTTAGGGTTCTTATTTCCTTTCTTGTTGAGTTCTACGCTCGATTCTGTTTGTGATTCTTGCTCGAAGGATCGCATCTCTCTCGATTTTCTGGAATAATTGAGTTCTACGCTCAATCTTTCTCCCTATAAGACGAATTTAGGGATTTTCTTTTCTTCGCGATTTCTATTATCGCGATATTCTGGGTTTTTTTTCCCCCAGATTTCACAATTAGGGATTTCTTTGATATAGATGGTTGTCGATTCAAATTCTTTGAATCCTCTTTTGAACGGTTTCGATAGTGCTCCATCACAATAATAATGATGCAGTTTCGATAGTGCTTGATCCGTTGAACGGTGATAATTTTGTTTCCTGGAGTCACGCCGTGAAGCGTGCTCTTTCTGTGAAGAACAAATTGCCGCTCATTGATTGCTCGATTATTCCACCAGCAGAGGCAGACGACCGCGTGATTTATCTGGCGTGGATTCGTGCCAACAATCTTGTTCTTATGTGGATTTTGAATTCCACCGTTCCTGAAATCAAGAGTACTTTGGAAATATTTTGCTACGGCAAAGGAGGTTTGGGATGAGCTTCACATCAGGTATACTCATTCTGATTTAAGTAGAGTATATCATCTTAAAAAGACTCCGAGTAGCATTGCTCATGGAAGTAATAGTCTTGTTACGTATTACAATCAGTTTAAGGCTTCTTGGGATGAGTATTTAAGCTACAGGCCATCTTTAGCTCGTTCTTGTGGTGCAAATTGTGTGTGTCAATTGCCTCAAATCATGAGTAAGATTCAAGAACAAGATGCGATTATGAAGTTCCTTATAGGCTTAGATGATTCATATTCAACCATTAGATCCCAGTCTTTTTTACAGTCTCCATTTTCATCTTGTGGGAGGGTGTGAAGAATAACAACAAATGATAGTATTAGTTAGAGACTTAGAGTAGTTGTTTTAGTTATAACTTCTATTTTAGTAGCTGTAACTTCCATATTGTAAACTTCCCTCTATATAAGAGGAGAGATGATAATCATTTTGATCATGTAATTCTCTATTCAGTGTAATTCTCTCAATATGTCTTTTATTCAATTTCTTCTTGTTATGAAATTTCAATATGGCTTGATTTATCAACTGGTAAAATTTTCATTTCAAGAAATGTCAAATTTTATGAGAATTTTTTTCCCTTTTCAGTCAAGAAGTATACAAACAGTTTTATTGATCATCTTTGTGAAAAATATATTTCTACTCCACCTGTAGAAGATGATAATGATGCATATATAGATGATGATGCCCACATTAACAATCAAACAAATAATGAGCCTAATACCCAAGCCACTGTTGATAATAATATTGATATTTTTATTGATTATAGTAATGATAATAATGTTGATAATGGTTCTATTGTTCATCATGAGTTAGAAGAAGAATGCAAATCAACTTGAAAATAATCTTAAAATAATACCTAGAAGATCTTCTAGAGAAAACATACACCTGCTTATCTAGATGTTTATCAAACAAATTTGCCTCCTTCCATTGATCATAAATATGCAAATTGGGTGATTAAATATCTTATTTCTGACTTTTTATCAAATAATCAATTATCTGCATCTCATAAAGCTTTTACTGCATCTATTTCTCAAGAGCAGTTACCTAAAACATATAAACAAACTTCTACCAATGAAAATTGACAAAAAGCAATGGTTTTAAGAAATTCAAGTTTTAGAAAGAACAAATACTTGGACTCTTGTTTCTTTACCTCTTGATAAACATTGTATTGGTTGTAAGTGAGTTTTTAGAGTAAAATACAAACCTGACGACAATATAGAAAGGTATAAAGTTAGGTTAGTTGCAAAGGGGTACACACAACAAGAAGGAATTGATTATTATGATATCTTTTCCCCAATAGCAAAATAACCACGGTTAGAATCCTACTTTGTGTTGTTGTTACTAAAAACTGGTTTATACATCAATGTGATGTCAATAATGCAAAATAACCACTGTTAGAATCCTACTTTGTGTCCTTAAATACAATTCGGTATATACAATCCAAGGCTGACACTTCTTTGTTTACTAGGCAAACTTCTATTTCTTTCACTGTTATTCTCTGTTATGTAGATGTCATAATTTTAACTAGAAATAGCTTGGAAGAAATCTAAAGAGTAAAAACCTTTTTACATAATACTTTCACAATAAAAGATCTTGGTACACTTAAATACATATTAGGTATAGAAGTGGCAAGAACTAACAAAGGAATTCAACTTTGTCAAAGAAAGTATGCATTTGATTTATTAAATGATTGTGGATATCTTGGTAGTAAACCTTGTATTACACCTATGGATTTTAAGCAAAGTTTCACTAAAAATAATGATGTTCCATTACTTAAAGATCCATCTAATTATAGAAAAATTGTGGGTAAGTTGCTATACATAACAATTACAAGGCCTAACTTGTCATATCCCATTCAAACTCTTTCTCAATTCATGAGCAAACCAAATGAGGCTCACTTGGCAGTTGTTCACAGGCTACTAAGATATCACAAAGCAACCATAGGTCAAGGACTTTTTTACTCTTCACAAAATTCTCTCAAAGTGCAGGCTTTTACAGATTCAGACTGGGGAAGATGTGAGCAAACAAGAAGAAGCATCAATGGATATGCTGTATACTTCGGTAATTCACTTGTTTCTTGGAAATAAAAGAAGCAGGGAACAGTGAGCAAGTCTTCTACCGAAGCTGAATACAGGGTAATGAGCTCCACAACATCAGAAGTTCAATGGGTCCTCTACATTCTTCAAGATTTGAAGATACCTCATCAACAACCTGCTCTTATTTACACTGACAGCAGACCAGCCTTTTGCATTGCCCACAACCCTGTTCTTCATGAGAAAACAAAACACATTCAGATAGATTGTCATTATACAAGGGAAAAGATACAACAAGGGATCTTGAAGCTCATTCAAATTCTAACAGAATAGAATCTTGCAGATTTCTTAACCAAGCCATTGAATCCAACCTTATTTCAGCAAATTAAGTCCAAAATGGGACTTCTAAACATTCACTCCCATTTTGAGGGAGGGTATCAAGATTCCAACTCAAATAATTTGTAGTTAGTTTGTTAAGTATTAGTTATATGGTTATTAGCAGTTATTTTAGATATATCCTCGTATATAAACAATAGATAAAGTGTTAAGTGGACTTACCAAAATATACTTCATTTTCATAGATTTGTAGATTCTCCTTTTCAATTTCAATACAAATGATCCGTTTTTAGAATTCAATAGACACCATGTCCTTTAAACTTTTCGGAGCGTCTCTTCCCCATTTCATCAAGCTTGCAGAATGACTGTTTCTTCTTCGAAATCGTTTCAAATACTCTGATCGATTTCATTTTCTCAACAAGTCGAGGTGGCGGAATAAACAAGTTCATTGATTCTCGTCTACAAATTTCTAGAATAGATCATTGATTCCCAAAAAAAAAAAAAAAGACATTCATCCTCCTTCAAAGACGTTTTTCAAATAATGGAAAATTCACTGATTTTGACGGTAAATTTATGTGGCAGGAGCAAGTTCGTTCGTGTAAAAGTTTCATCCCCATTCAAAGAATTTATTGACCAAATCACTGGTACGTGGTCCGAACTTCTTTCGTGTGGGTTTTCATGTTCCTTTTCAGCTGGGCAGCTCCTTAATTGCGTGTTGGGTTCCGATTCTGATATGTCTATGTGATGCAGGGAAGCGTACACGATAAAGGGTGAAGTCCGTTGATTTCGATAGAAATGCCGGAAAACACAAGATAAAGGATGAAGTCCGTTGATTTCGATAGAAATGCCGGAAAACACAATATAAGGAAGAATCCTTAGATAAATTTCATATTCAATCTGTAATGCCTTTTACTTTTGCATACGTTCCTTATAAAGAGGATTACAAGAGTTTGAGTTAATAACTCAATAAAAGCGGGACAAATTACAAGAATGAGAATTAATTGTAATTGCTGAAATTTAAAGGAATTCTGAAAGGTAGAGTGTTGATTTCTTTGTAGGAATAAATGGTAACTCTTCATCTGTATTCATCTCCATCATTCTTCCCCTCTTCGAAACGATTCGCCCTCGAATCGGAATCGCAATAAATGTACGGAGACAAGCTGGAACATCTTTGTACTCTTTTTGCCATAAAATAATGACAATTTGACATTTCGTCGCAAGAGCACTAGTGTGATTTCCATCACCATAAGTAAATTCAACTCCCATCTTTGACTCAAGAATATTGGGATGAACATTCTCAATTATAAAAATATTTTCATTCTCCTCATCGAAAATTAGGGGATCACTATTGCCAACGTCAACATCATCAACTAAAATATTGACAAACTCATTGAAATTTGGTGGTACATCATAACCACAATCTTCATCAAAATATTCATCGAAAATTGGTGGTCCATCATAACCACAATCTTCATCAAAATATTCATCGAAAATCGGTGGTCCATCATAACCACAATTTTCATCAAAATATTCCTCAAAAATTGGAATCATCGTCAAGAATCGTACCTGAGCTCTGATACCAACTGATGCAGGGAAGCGTACACGATAAAGGGTGAAGTCCGTTGATTTCGATAGAAATGCCGGAAAACACAAGATAAAGGATGAAGTCCGTTGATTTCGATAGAAATGCCGGAAAACACAATATAAGGAAGAATCCTTAGATAAATTTCATATTCAATCTGTAATGCCTTTTACTTTTGCATACGTTCCTTATAAAGAGGATTACAAGAGTTTGAGTTAATAACTCAATAAAAGCGGGACAAATTACAAGAATGAGAATTAATTGTAATTGCTGAAATTTAAAGGAATTCTGAAAGGTAGAGTGTTGATTTCTTTGTAGGAATAAATGGTAACTCTTCATCTGTATTCATCTCCATCACTATGTTGGTTGAATTTTGTGAAATTTCAACTTTGAAGATTGTCCCTATTGTAATAACTCTAGCGGATAATACATGCCCTAATTCTGAGCAATTTGTATCCCCTCCCCCGTCCACCCCCCAATGTCTAATAGCCCTTTCCCTGTTTCCCAGTATGCACCCCCTTCCCCCAATGTCTAATAGCCCTTCCCCTGTTTTCCAGTATGCACCATGTAGTTTAGGGAAAGATTTTCCTCATTCCAACCCCAAAGTAAACGAGTTTTCTGGGATTGGTAGCATTCCAAACTTTGATATTTGTCCGTCGGAGAAACCTAAATCCTACCTGTCTGATCATTGGGGAGATATAATGAGGGATGGTGTTGGTCTAGTATTTCTTGGGGGTGCTCCATAATTTCGGAAAGAGCTGATCAAGTACTCCACAAAACTCAAATTTAAGTATAGGTATTTGAAGAATACAGATAGATATGTTCACGCCGCTTGTAACGACACTAAAGACGAGGCTTGTGGTTGGTTCATTAAAGCTAAACGACAACCAATTAATCATATTTTTATAATTTCCAAGGACAATCTAGTCCATAGTTGTGTGGGGAACTTTCTTTTTGCTAAAAATAATAGTTTTGGTAAAAGGATCATCAATGATTTAGTTATGCAAGATGTTAGGGGAAACCGAAATATAAGTGGGAAGGAGATCATCAAATCTGTTAAATAAGGTTACGGTTTTGATATTCCGTATTGTAAGGGCGTGGCGTGGAGTCGAGGCTGCAAGGAATGAGATATTTTGTGGGTACCTTGAGTCTTACGACCAACTCTGATGGTATGCAGAAGTTGTCCAGAAAATAAATCCCGGTAGTATCGTTGATTTAGAGAAGAATAGCGATGCGTCCCAGTTTGAAAGGATTTTTGTGTCGTTCAAAGTGTGCATGGAGGAATTTAAAAACTGTTGTCCGATGCTGTTTATTGACGGAACGTTCATGAAGGGCAGGGCGAAGGGTGTGTTGCTAGGGGAAACAACAAAGGACGGAGAGAATGGTAATAAATTTTGGTTAAATGCAATTATTGATTTCAATGTTTCCCTTTTATAATAGGAGTAAGAAACTGTTACACTAATGTTTATAAAAAAACTGTTAACATTTTTGTGTTTTGTGTGTATTAGGCTTGTTCCCAGTTGCATTCGCTGTGGTTTCGGCTGAAAATAAGGATAATTGGGCATGGTTCCTCCGAAAGTTGTGACCAAATCTAGCATGAAAAACAAGTCATTTACATATCCGTTAGGAACATTGGGTTGATGTCTGCCTTTTATGAGGTTTGGGAGCAACCGACTCATTTTTACTGTCTTTACCACCTGCTAGCTAACCTTAAGGGCCGATATGGAGGAGGTTGGTCCACCGATCATCGGGAAAAATGACTGAACACTTTAAAAAATGTGCTTATGCCCCTAACATCAGAATTTTCAATGACAAGATTGATATATTTAAGGCAGTCGGTGGTCCAATCGCAGAAAAATGTCTGGAAGAATTACCATTTGAGAGATGGGTTGTAACTCATTCATTCCATATCAAAAGATGTGGGGAGATGACATCAAATGCTGCAGAGTCATTCAATTCGTGGATCCGGAAAGCAAGATCACTCCCTATAACCTTTGTGATTGACTCAATCTGGAAACATATTGCTAGATGGTTCGTTGAAAGGAGGTATGTTTTAAATAGGTATGTTTGTGGAAACATCTTACTCCAATAACAAGGGAAAACAAGATCACTCCCTATAACTTTTAATAGGTATGCAAAATAGTTTCCAATATTCTATTTTGGGCAGGTAACTTATTGTTGAATGCTATTTTAAATAGGTTTTGATCCTGCTCTTGTGGTTTATGTTCTTGTTAAACCTATATTTTGTTTGGCAAGGCCTAGGTTGCTAATCAGTCCCTTGAAACTCGTTGTACTATCTCAGTCATGTAAATTTCAATGAATGTATGTGGGGGTGATTTTTGAAATGTATAGGCCTGATGATCTATTACTTCTTATTCAAATTGCTAATCAGAAGTGAATGTTTTTTTGTTTTGTTTCTTGTTATTCTGTTTTGATATAGACATGACAACTATCACAAATGTTTCTTGTGTCTTTTAATACTTAGAAAGCATCTGATTGTTCACTGATTTTTGTTAATGTATTCCGTAAATTGATGTTATCATGATTTTCTGCACGATCCCTTGATCCGAAATGCGAAGAACTAGTCATGAATTATGTATACCAATTTGTGGGTATTGTGCGGATAAATGCACCCCATATACATTTTTTAATGGATACTAGTGTATACATGCTTCCTCTTCTTTGAAAGCCCATCTAACCTATTTGTGTAGGACATCTTATATCAAATTGAAATTTAAAAAACCAACATTGAATTGTTGCAAGAACCTACGGTTCACCATTTGTAATAGCGATCTCACTTTGAATGTATCAAAACCTTTTTTCGGCGGGGGGAATCCGAAATTGAATATAGTAAGTTTTGAACAAATTTAATAGTGATCTCACTTTGCATGTAGGAGGTTCTTCCAAACATTTGGGGGATAGTCAAAGCCCATGTAAGATTATTGAGGAAAGCTCATTTAACATGGTTGCTGCATTCGGCCCATTTAAATTTAAATGTCATGGCCCATACTCAAATTATGGAATGTCCAATTTCAACTATTTTGCATACCTATTAAAAGTTATGAATAAGATCAATCAGTTGGGCCGATAACAATTTTTTTCTGGGCGCGGCTAAAGGCACCCAGATTTCCTATGAGTACACCCACCAACCATTTTTTTAATCTTTCAGAACCTGTGAAATGTCCAATATACCCCTAAGTTAAAATTTATGAAAAAAATAAGGATGAGTACACCCCCTCATTCTATTTCACCACCCCCACCTCTCCTCCACCACCACCACCACCAACACCATTAAACAAAAAAAACTCCAAAATTGCAACAAAAATTAATCCAAAACAACAAATGTTCGAAAAAATTTCCAAAACAAACATGTTCGAAATTTTTTCCAAAACAAACTCAACATGTTCGAAAAACATTTCAAAACAAACTCAACATGTTCGAAAAAAATTTCAAAACAAACTCAATATGTTCGAAAAATATTCCAAAACAACTCAAATTTGTTCGAAAAAAAAGATCGAACTTCTTGTTCGAAATTTTTTCCAAAACAAACTCAAGTTGTTCGAAATTGTTTCCAAAACAAACACAATATGTTCGAAAAAAATTTCAAAACAACTTAAATTTGTCCGAAAAAAAAAATCGAACATCTTGTTCGAAATTTTTTCCAAAACAAACTCAAGTTGTTCGAAAGTTTTTCCAAAACAAACGCCCTAGGTTCGAAAATAATTCCCAAACTTAAAAAAAAAACAGAAACCCTATTTTTTTCTAATTTTTCAGACCTAAACTTACCTGTTGGCGGCGACGGCGAGAGGAGGAGCACTACGGCCGCGGCGAAGGGGAGGAGGGGGTGGCGGCGGCCGCGTCTGTGGGGAGAAGGGAGGGCGGCGGTCGCGGCCGCGACTGTGGGGAGGAGGGGAGGCGACGACCGACGATGGCTTGGAGAGACGGCGACGGCCGACGATGGCTTGGAGAGACGGCGACGACCGACGATGGCTTGGAGAGACGGCGGTGGCGAGGCCTGAGGGAAGCGACGGCGAGGGTTGCAGATACCCACTGAAGATTTTTTTTTTTTTTACAGGGGAGGGGAGGGGAGGCGGCGGCCGTGCGTGGGACGGCGATGGGAGGGTGCGGCCGTGCGCGAGACGGGGAGTGGAAGGGGCGGCCGCGGAACGGAGGGGTGGGTGCCGCCGTGCCGGCGAAGCAGAGCAAGAATATGTGGGTGTTGAATGGTTGGAGAAAGAGGAAGGAAGGTTTTAATTGAATAGAGGGCATTTTTGGGTTTTCCAGGTGGGTGCCCTCATCTGTTTTGTGGGTGTCCTCATCTTCTGGGTGTACTCATAGGAATCCAGGGTGCCTTTAGCCGCGCCCTTTTTTCTTCGGCATGCTCATTTAATGTCCATTGGGTAACATTAGCCCAATTTCATCCCAATAACAAAATTTTGGATACCTATTAAAAGTTATGAACAAGGGCGCGGCTAAAGGCACCCGGCGTTCCTATGAGTACACCCATGAGATGAGGACACACGCCATTTGGATGAGGACACCCACCTGGAAAACCCAAAATTGCCCTTAACATTTCTTCCCCCCTTCCCTCCATTCTCTCCATTCGGTACACCCACCCTTCCCATCTTCCCCAAACCTCTCCCCCACTCAACTCTTCTCCCCCATTCCCTACTCCCACTCCACCGTT
The DNA here is from genome assembly GCA_963675135.1 of Galeopsis tetrahit. Classification (NCBI taxonomy): domain Eukaryota; kingdom Viridiplantae; phylum Streptophyta; class Magnoliopsida; order Lamiales; family Lamiaceae; genus Galeopsis; species Galeopsis tetrahit. Next base: position 67,676,064 of record OY776122.1, on the reverse strand, counting down.
ACCCCCGAACAAGAGAGAGAGAGAGCACCGTTCTCCCCCACTCTCACTACATCGTTTTTTCGAAGAATAGGAGGAAGCGTTTTTTTTTTCATTTTGCAAAAATGGTTAAAGGTTAGTTTTTCTTGCTTATATTTGAGAAGAGGAGGAGGATGCGTGTTTAATTTCGGTTTTTGTTGATTGAAACATTGTTTTTATTGTTGTAGGGTTTAGGTTTTGTTTTTTGAATTTGGTGTTAATTTCATGCATGTGTTGATTAAGGTTAGTTTTTTTGTGTTATAATCATGTTTATGTGTACAATGTATCAATATTTGATGTGTTAGGATGAAAATAAACCAATGGGCCTCTAATTGGCATGGTTTAGGAAGAAATGAAACGGTTTAGGAAAAATTGAACGAATTTTGACTGGTTTTTCGAACATGGAGGACATGTCCGGGACAAATTTTTGAACATGGCTTATTTGTTGGGAACTAATTTTTGAACATTGGTGTCATGTTGGGAACTAATTTTCGAACATTGGTGTCATGTTGGGAACTAATTTTCGAACATTGGTGTCATGTTGGGAACTAATTTTCGAACATTGGGCATATGTTCGAAAATTTATTCCCAACAGAGGGTTTTGGGTTTTAAATTCGACCAAGTAAAACTCGCGGAACTAAATTTCGAACATTGGCCCAATGTTGGGAACTTTTTTTCGAACATAAGCCCAATGTTCGAAAATTTGTTCGTTACAGAGAGTTTTGGGTTTGAAATTCGACCAAGTAAAACTCGCGGAACTAAATTTCGAACATTGGCCCAATGTTGGGAACTTTTTTTCGAACATAAGAGATATGTTCGAAAAAAAGTTCAAAACAAAAGAGATTTGTCCCAGTCTTTTTTTCGGACAACACATCAATGTCCGAAAAAAAAACACGAACATAGTCGTCTTCTTCGCAAAACCAGTCGCGAAAAGGGGTTTTTTTTTTTAAAATGACCAAATGCAATACATAATGTCAAAATGTATGTCCTAAATGCATATTATTTCAATTACATACCACTATAGAGTCATAAGATGCAAAAAAAACAAGCATAAACACCAACACAAACACACAAAAACCCTAAATATAAAAACTCTTTCACTTTCGAAAAAAAAACTTTCAAAACATGATAAATAACTTGCAAATGAGTCTTTGGCACCACCACTCGTAGTTATTGCATCATAATCGACCATTTTCGACCCCATCTTAGCTCTAAAAATCGAAATTGCAGAACTGGAAATTTTGGAATTGAGAGTTGTGATGACTCTCTGCATTCCCGCGATTTAGAAAGGAGGTGGGTGTACTCATCCGGGGATTTTTTTTAAAAATATACAGAAGAGGTAAAAACGTCATTTCGCTGCACCCTTTTCACAAAAAAAAAATTACCTGGGTGTACTCATAGGAATCCTGGGTGCCTGTAGCCGCGCCCTATGAACAATTTCAATTACTTGGGCCGATACCAAATTTTTTGGGTCTATTGGCCCAATTTTAACCCAAATTCTGTAATGCTTCTTTAAATGACCCATGTTTCTTATGATTGAAATTCATATAATATTTTGAAGTAAGGCTCATCCAATATTATTTTTTAATGAATTTGGACCTTAAATCTTACAAAAATCTGGGCCATTTTTTAGAATTAAGAAAAAAGCCATGTATCATCTACGTCCATTTTTTTGAAATTGAAGCCAAATTCTCTTCCGACTATTTGTTTTAAAAAAAATACAAAATAATAACAAAACTCTTCATATCCCTTAACACAACTACTCCTATCATTTTGTCCATAACAGTCGTGTCCATCGACCATCCCTCCCAATAGCCACATAGCTTTAGGTTGTAACTTTTGGTTTACTACATAACCCCATCTAATCACATAGAAATCTGCATCATCTATTCACTTTGTTTCACAAACCCAAGGGCGGACCTATTCAATGGCTGGGCGGGCTGTATATTTTCCTTTTTTTTTTCCTTTATTCGTATTAAAAAAAAAAAAATATATATATATATATATATATATATTTATTTATTTGACCACCTAATAATTCTGCTTAAAAATAGAAAGGAAGTTGCATATATATGCACTAATACACCACTAGTTCATTCAGTGAGTCTCATAAATTATACGCAGAAATATTAAATTCTTTAAACTAATTAAAATATCTATTAAATTAAGAGGAACAACCTTAGGTATACAGTATTTGTTTTGAAAATTTTAAAGATTTTGACATAAAATTAAATTAAATCATAACCTCCTTAAATTCCAAAATAAATTCATACTATTACAAATATTAGAATTTAAATTTCACTAGATTTTATAATATCTATATATGTGATTGGTAGGTATTTATAATATTAACTTTTATAGAAATTTCAAAATAGAACTGGGATTAGATTTTAAAATTTCAAATTCGAAACAAATATAACCTTAAGGTTTTAATTAAAATATAAGCAATTTTTTTTTAAATTTTAGCTTAGCCCACCCTATTTTATATTCCTGGTTCCGCCCTTGCACAAACCCTCGCTTGATCAAAAGGCAGAATAACTCCAAATCATTATACTCTGTTCTAAACCATTTTCGTAATCTAAGAGTCATGGAACTAGACATGCAAACGGTTGAAAACCGCCGGTTTCGGTTAGAAAACGGCGGTTACGGTTTTCAAAATTTTGTAACTGGAACCGAACCGTAACCGAGGCGGTCACGGTTCGGTTTTTTAACCGCCGGTTCAGCCGTTTTTTTTTTTAATATAAATAGTGAGAACGGTGGCCATTGCGGTCTCTTCTTGAGAGAGAACAAAGAAATAGTAAAAAATCGGATGAGAGGTGTGCAGCAGATTAGGTGAAGAGAAGAGAATGAAGAAATGGAGTAGGAATGAAGAAGGTTGCCATTGACACAAGGTCGAAGCCTTCAAAGATGTGCAGCAGATCGGACGAAGAGGAAGAAGAAATGTACTGATGGAGTATGGAGATGAAGCCATGAAGGTACACATTTCACGCATGTAAAAGTAATAATAATGAAGAAACTTTTTTTTTTTGAATTGTGAATTTATGATGCTGCAAATAAAGAAAGAAATGATGTATTGAAATGGAAGATTGGAAGTACACATTTCATTAATTTTAGTCTGACTAGGTGGCGTGTAGAAGTGTATATATTATTTTTTATTAACAAAGTGGTAGGGGTCAAATGTAGACAGGCCTAGACATGGTCAAAGTTGTAAGAAAGCTTTAATTTAGGAAAAAAAAAAAGAGTAAACCGTCGGAAAACCGGCGGTTTAACCGAAACTGGCGGTTTGGAATTTAAGGAACCGAAACCGAACCGCCATTTTAAGGTTTCGGTTTTCGGTTCGGTTTTCAAACCGAACCGGCGGTTAAAAACCGGCCGGTTTTGCCGGTTCGACGGTTTGCCGATTCGGTTTTGCCCATGTCTACATGGAACCGATGTCCAAAAAAATCAAACTTGCAGAAATGAAGATCATCCCAAGGCTCTGTAACGTGTTCCCAGATGAAATCACAACGGAGATACTTACGAGGCTGCCGATAACGATAACTGGTAGATGCAAGCGTGTGAGCAAAAAATGGAATGCCCTTTTGTCTTCTAAAGATTTCAAAAAGTAGTTTTTGGAGAGGGCGAAGGCAGATAATCAGAGGAGTTACATTTCTCAAGAAAGGTGCATCAACCCTCCCCTGATGTACGAGTTATCCCCTGACCCTTTTCAGCCCATTGTGCGGAGAGTGATAGAGGATGGTGACCAGGACGTTGAATATCTGGGAAGTTCCAACGATCTCATCGTGTTCTGCAACCTTGAGGACAAGTTCAGCATTCAAAATCGATCTACTGGGCAAACGGTAAAAATCCCTTCAGAACCAATTTCATTTCCTCCAAACTTCCGTGAAAATTTTGTGTTATGTGGGCTAGAGCATGATTCATAAGTAAATGATTACAAATTCGTTAGAATAATATGTTTTATTATCAACGACGAGTTTCGTTCGGAGGTTAAAATATTCTCAAGGAATGAAAACTCATGGGCAACAGTGCCTGAGTTTCCGTTCCAAACTATCCTGTACAATAAGACTATTTTAACTGGGGGGGGGGGGGGGTTGCATTGGAAGATTAGGAAATAAAATCGTGAGTCTGGTCTTGTCACTTTTAACATTAAAGATGGGAGTTATGCAATGGTTAATCCACCCGAAGAGTTCAATATTTTCGAAATGGAATATATCGAGGATTTGGATGACGACAGCATTGCCATCTTCTCCAACAATGTTACAAGGATTGGCAATGGAAGGTATCAGGGCACATTCAACATGGTCGTGCTCACATATTCTAGTGGACACAAACATTGGTCAAGAACCACACGCTACAAAACGGGTACAACGGAAAGCTCCCTTTAGTTGCTTCCTATATCATTTGTCAAACCTGGGAGGGACAAAGTTATGTTCTGTCAACAGCTTGGAAGAGAATTCATAAATTACGATTTAAGGGAAGACAGTTTCGAAAACTTGAATGATCTCAACGCAAAGAAAATGCTTATGTAAATGCATTCAAATATGTGGAAAGCTTGGAGTCTCCATTTTCTGCAGTATGTGGGGGAATGTAGTGCCAATGTTTTGGTGTAAGTTTGTGTTAGCATAGTATCAGTCTAATTAGTACTTTTTGTGTGGGAGTTGATTTGGGTCAAATTATTGAAACTCTTTGTAAGTAGTGTTATTTTGTGTTTGAAGTTTGTACAAGATTGTGTTTTTAAGTTTGTATCCACTGGCTTGCGATCTCAATAGGTGAAGGTGTGTTTTGTGTTTTATATTTTTATGATATGCACTTAATGGCTCATAATCTCCTATCGAGCTTACCTTGCTAGTTTACTCGTGTATCGACAAGATGCTCGCCCAACTCGACATCAACCTCTCCGAGCAGATCGACGACCTAGATGGTAATTATGGGGCTCAATGTAGTTCCTTATATTTAACATAACAGGTCCAATGTAATCTTATATTTTTAGTATAGCAGGCCCATGGGCCATGTAGACTGGCATGTGTCACCTTGTAAATGGACCTCACCATCAAGTGTGCACGTGTCGATCATTCAGAGGGCCAACACTTATAATGTTGGTCCAATAAAGGACTCTCACCTCGCATAGTCATGTAATATAAATACAAGATCTTATGACCAAATAAAGGATCCTATTTCAAAAGCCACAACAGCATTTCGCTTCTGATCGTCACCCTCTGTTAATCTCTATTTACATAGAGTAATACACCTTTATATGATGAGATAGACTAAAACCTTCACACAAATATATTGTTTAAAAAGTCAATCATTCCACATAAGATCTCATAAAACGACTATCAACACTAATCTTACGTGGTATTAACATATACACTGAAAAACTTTTAAAAAATATTCTTCTTCTCGTTTCTCTACATTCTCATACACTAAATTAAGCAAATTATATACAGAGTAATAAATTTTCTCATACACATTGAATTGCAAACATATACATTAATCATCATCATCATTTTAATTTGAACACGATTACCTCCTGTTTCTCATGATTCTTCAGGTTCTGTAATTGATACCATGGGATTCAAATACCCCTATACTCAAAATAATACAAACGCACCATTTTACTTATAAAAAAAAATTGAACACGATTATGCATATTAAGAAAAGAGGTTTATATATATTGCATTGATCATAAAGAGCTAACTTTAGTATTTGGGACGAAAATAAATTTGAACTATATAATACCAGTCACGGGAGATTAATAAATTAAATATTAAAATCGTCTTTTCCAACCAAAGTATTAAAGCATCCATCTAGCAGGGATGAAAGTATGGAACTAGGGGTGGGAAAAAATACCGAAATTTCGGTATACCGGGCTTACCGTACCGAAAAAATACCGAAATTATTGAAATTTTCGGTACGGTATGATATCATACCGAAATTTTTGGTATGATAACGGTATGCAAAATGACCATACTGCGGTATTTCAGTATATTATTGAAATTTTCGATACGGTATGATAACGGTATGAAAAATGACCATACCACGGTATTTCGGTATGATAACGGTATGAAAAATACCGAAATTTTTGTTTTTCAAATTAAAGCAACTTATTAAGTTTTATCTTTTGCAGGACTTTTGAGATTATTGAAGTTGAATGAGAATTGTATTTTAAATTTGAATGAAAATTGTATTTTAAATTTGAATGAAAATTGTATTGTTGAATTTGAACGAGAATTGTATTCTCTTTTAATTTGTGTTTGACATATTCAACTATTAATGATTTTTATAATTAATTTAGGTATAAAAGAGTATATCGAAATTTTGGTATGATTCGGCATACCAAAATTTCGATATGATTCGGTATGTACCGAAAATTCGGTATGGTACGATTTATCGAATTTTCGGTACGACATTCAGTATGAGAGTTTTTATACCAAATTTTTGGTATACCGAAATTTTCGGTATGATAACGGTATCGAAATTTTCGATATGATAATGGTATGGCACGGTATGGTTCGATATACCGTACCGAACCACCCCTATATGGAATTAGGATTTGGGTGAGGCCGTAGACATGGGCAAAACCGAACCGGCAAACCGTCGAACCGGCAAAACCGTCCGGTTTTTAACCGCCGGTTTGAAAAACCGCCGGTTCGGTTTGAAAACCGAACCGAAACCTTAAAATGACGGTTCGGTTTCGGTTCCATAAATTCCAAACCGCCGGTTTCGGTTAAACCGCCGGTTTTCCGGTTAAACCGCCGGTTTTCCGGTTAACCGGCGGTTTTCCGACGGTTTACTCTCTTTTTTTATTATTATTTCCTCAATTAAAGCTTTCTTACAGCTTTATAGCCTTAATGGTGCAGATTTTGCAGTTCACGCCATCACATGTCTAGGCCTGTATACATTTGACCCCTACCACTTTGTTAATAAATAATAATATATACACTAATGCACGCCACCTAGTCAGACTCCAATTAATGAAATGTGTACTTCCAATCTTCCATTTTTTTTTTTTTAATCCAATCAATCTTCCATTTCAATACACCATTTCTTTCTTTATTTGCAGCATCACAAATTCACACAAAAAAAAAGTTTCTTCATCATTATTACTTTTACTGTTTTACAGGCGTGAAATGTGTACCTTCATCTCCATACTCCATTAGTCCATTTCTTCTTCCTTTTCGTGATTTCGTCCGATCTGCTGCACATCTCTAAAGGCTTCAAGCTTCGTCCGATCTGCTGCACATCTCTGAAGGATTCAAGCTTGTGTAAATGGCAACCTTCTTCTTTCATACTCCATTTCTTCATCCTCTTCTCTCACCCAATCTGCTGCACACCTCTCATCCGATTTTCTACTATATTTCTTTGTTCTCTCTAAAAAAGAAACAGCAATGGCCACCGTTCTCACTATTTATATTTTTTTTAAAAACCGGTCGAACCGGCGGTTCGGTTTTAAACCGGCGGTTAAAAAACCGAACCGTAACCGACTCGGTTACGGTTCGGTTCCGGTTACAAATTTTTGAAAACCGTAACCGCCGGTTTCGGTTAGAAACCGGCGGTTTGCAACCGTTGTGCATGTCGAGGTGAGGGCCCCTCTGCCCCACCGACCATATATATTAAATTATATTTTTTTATTTAAATTAAGTAGTAAAATTAATAATATATTAATTTAATAATTCATTTTATTGATAAGTTTATTGTAAAAGTTGTTTTAAATAAATTTCTTATTGAACTTTTGATACTTATATAGTAAAGTAAAAGTGATTATTTTTACGTATATGTATTTTAAATGTGAAACTGATTTCTTTAAAAAAATATTTTTCATGTTACTATTATTGATAAAAATAAGAGAACTTTACATAAAATATTATATAAAATTACATTGTCAAAATAAATTTAATTAAGCTATTACATTTCAATAATGCATGATATTATGAATGAGCAATTGACAAACATTTAGTGAAATGCCTTTTTTTTTACATGATGCAATATATAACAAATTACTCCAATTGTTCGATTTGGTAATAATGAAATTTAATGTTTAATTTTTATTATTATTAAATTTTAATTAATCCGTTTAATAAATTGTTTGATTTTTTTTTAATCCCGCATAGTACGCGGGTACTGCACTAGTATTGATGCGAACTGAAATGTCCGCACTCGAGACTTCATCTTCTTCAAATGCTTTGATCCAAACACGATCAGATGGTCCTGCAAAAGCCACACCGAAGAGGACTCCGGTGTGGGGACTCCGACGCTCAAGTCAATTTTTTTTAATAATATGTAGAGAAGAAATGAATGACTCAATGTTAATATATGAGAAAAATCGCATTTTACCTCAAGAAAATGATGCATTTATAAGTTTTTTTTTTAAAACCAGAAAAGAAGATTTCATATATTAGGAAGTTGGAGGTCGAGGCCTTACATCGTCGAGGACTAAACTATTACAAATGGGGGGAACCGAGGAGAACCAGAATAATTCGTGACCCAGATGATTCCAAAAATGCGCTAGGCGATCAGCCACCCGGTTCGCCGTGCGCCTAGTGAAGCTAAAGTTAAGTCGAGGGGGAAGAGCTGAGAGCCCTAAGATGTCCTCCACCACCACTCTAGAGTAGACATTGATATCAGAATCCCCTTGCAGGGCCTGTATAAGCTGCTGGGAATCCGATTCAAGAATGAGGTCCTGAAGTCCTTTGCTGATCGCGAATTGGAGACAGAATCCCATAGCCAACGCCTCAAGGAGAGTGCTACGCCCAGCTCCCTGAACGCGCTTGGATCCCGCCCAGATTACTCTCCCTTCATGATCTCGGATGACGAAGCCGAACCCAATCGATCCATCGAGGTACGAAGAAGCGTCCGAATTCACTTTAAGGACTCCCTCCCCAGGCGGTTGCCACAACTCATTTTCCTGTGATCGGTCAGCTAGATTCTGGGTACGCTGTTGGGTTTCTGAGAAGGATGAGGCCAGGAAAAGTGCGAGCGAGGCGATCAGGGGTGGGACTTGGGGCGGTTTTGTCGAAAAGCAAGGAATTTTGGGCTTTCCAGATGTTCCATGCTGTGATAGCAAAGAGGGACCTCTCCCAATCAGGAAGGGAATTTAAGATATACCAGCAAGTTACCTTGAAATCAGCGAGCAGGTTGGAATTCGGGGATAGATGGATTGGACTGAGCCCCCAGGTCTACAGCGCCACCGGGCAACGAAGGAGGACGTGGGAATTAGTTTCATGCTCTAAGCCGCATGACAGACAGAGGGGGTCGAGCTCAATGCCCCTACGAACAAGTGCCGAACGGGTGGGGAGTGAATCGTGACAAGCCCGCCACAGAAAGTGGGCGACTTTGGGAGGGACCTTACATTTCCATAGCTTCACCCATTCAGTTGGTTGATTGCTCGATGAGGCGAGATTGCTGCCACAACAGGAGAATTTTTTGATAGCCAAGCCATAAGCCGATTTAACTAAGAACCGACCATTCTTGTTTGGTGCCCATATCAATTTGTCCGGAGGCTTCCTGGAGTTAAGGGGAATTTTTATGATTTTGTCAATAGTTGTGGAGTCCAAATGAGAGGACAGTTTTGCCAGATTCCAGTTGGGGCCCTCCTCTTCAATAAAGTCCAAGACAGTGAGGTCCAAACCCTCTTCCGCGCCTGGAAGGGGAGTGATAATGCCCTCCTTCTCCACCCATCTATCCCAGAAGCATCGGATTGACTTTCCATCCCCCATACGCCAAGCCATGCCCTCGTTGACCAGAGATCGAGCTTTGATGATACTTCTCACACAAAACTTGGTTGGTAGCCTACAGTTGCATTCCCAATGTTGCCTCTCGGGAAGTATCGTGCCTTGAAGATTTGAGCCACAAGGGAATCCCCATTCACTGAGAGTCTCCAATATTGTTTTGCAACCATGGCTAGGTTGAAGTAGTACATTTCCCTGAACCCGAGACCTCCTGAGGACTTTGAACGAGAGATCTTTTTCCAGCTTAGCCAATGAATTTTCCGTTCCCCCGGGGCTGCCCCCCAATAAAAGCGAGCGACTGTTTTTTCAATTTCTTCACACAAGGATTTTGGAAATAAAAAACAACTCATGGCGTAGTTTGGGATAGCTTGAGCCACCGTCTTGATTAAGATTTCACGACCCACTTTTGAGAGCGTTTTTTATTTCCAGCCTTTGAGTCTAGTGATCACACGGTCAACGATCACTCGACACACTTCCTTTTTATTTCTGTCAATGATTGTTGGGAACCCCAAATACTTCGAGTGATGCGTAACCGTTCTCGCACCCAGCTGCCGCCCGAGTTGGCTCACTTCAGCCGCCGAAACATTCCCACTTGCAGTGATTTCAGATTTCTCCATGTTCACTCTCTGCCCCGATTCGTCTTCATAGGTGGCCACAATATCCTTTATTCTCTCGATCTCCTGTTGTGAAGCCCGAAAGAACAAGATGTTATCATCTGCAAAGAACAGATGGGAGACTAGGGGAGCCCCACGAGCCACCTTAATTCCAGTAATGGCCCCATTGCTTCCCGCTTTACGGATCAAGACCGAGAACCCCTCTGCACATATGAGAAACAAATAAGGAGACAAAGGGTCTCCCTGCCGAAGTCCAGGGCTGGGGGTAAAGACATCCGATGGGGAGCCGCTAATAAGAATGGAGTAAGAGACTGAAGTAACACATTTCATAACCAAGTTAATCCAGTTAGTATCAAAACCAAGACGAGCACACATGTTACGAAGGAAACTCCACTCAACCCTATCGTTGGCTTTACTCATATCAAGTTTTAGGGCCACCCACCCCTTTTTCCCTTTTTTCTTTTTTTTTAGGAAATGGAACATCTCAAAGGCTACCATGGCGTTATCAGTGATGAGGTGATTTGGGATAAAGGCACTTTAGGAGGGGGAGATAACATCACGAAGGATACATTTAAGGCGATTAGCAATGACCTTTGTGACCACTCTCATAATCACATTACACAAACTGATGGGACATAAGTCTTTTGGGGTTGAAGGGTTTTTGACTTTTGGGATAAGGACGATAAAAGTGTGGTTAAGGGTTGTGGGGTCGGCTCCGGTATTAAGAATATTAAGGCATGTTTCAACAAAAGATGAGTTAACAGTAGACCAGAATTTCTGAAAAAAAAGAGGGGGCATACCATCAGGGCCAGGAGCCTTTGCCGGATGCATCTGTTTGAGGGCTTTCTTTACCTCTGCAGGGGTGTATGGTTGTAAAAGTGACTCATTCATGGCTGCATTAACTCTGCACTCCGTCGCATCGGTGGTCCGGTGGGAGCTGCTAGTGTCAACCGAGGTGAACATCTCTATGAAGTACTCCCTCAAAACCCCCTCAACACCTTCCTGCCCTTCTATCCAGGATCCTGACTCATCCATGATTCTGCTAATATGATTTCTTCTCCTCCTTTGGGTAGCTTTCGCGTGAAAAAAAGATGTATTACGGCCCCCCTCCTTCAGCCAGAGGGCTCTCGAACGTTGAAACCACCACGTTTCTTCCATTTTGAGAAGCTCGTCAAGGGCCTGTTGTTGCCTTTTGGTTTCCTGAACCACCATTTCAGTTTGGGTCTGGGCTTGGAGGAAGGTGATTCTGTTTCTCAGCGACTTTGCTTTGATCCCCACGTTGCCGAAAGTCTTTCTGCCCCAAGTTGTCAGTCAGGTAGCACAACCTTTAATTCGGTCGGTGAAGTGGACCAACCTGTTCTCCTTGTCCCAACCGTCCTCAATCACATTCTTGCATCTATCATCTTCGCACCAAATCTTTTCGAACCGGAATACTTTCATGTTTGGGCCCCATTGGAGTGCCTTCTCGGGAGGAACTTGAGGATGTCGATGAGAAGGGGTGCGTGATCCGAACAGAACCTGGTGAGATGAGTGACCCACGAAGCAGGGAAAATTTTCCGCCACCCAGAGTTTGCAAGAGCGCGGTCCAGTCTGACCTGAATATTGTCCGGACCCATTCGGCCATTTGTCCACGTGAAGCAATGCCCTAAGAAGCCCAAATCCTGAAGGTCAAGGTCTGATACCGTCCTCCGAAAATTCTCCATGTAGGTTGTGAATTGGAAGTTGCCCCCTTGTTTTTCCCAGCTCCGTAGGATTTCATTGATATCTCCCATACACAGCCAAGGGCTTCCCCTTGGGGGAGCAATGCGCCTTATGAGTTGAAACGTTTGGGCCCTCTGCTCTTTTTGTGGCCAGCCATATATCCCACTAATTTGCCACTCTGATTCCTCATGGTCGGCTTCCACTCTCATGGAGATGTGGTTTTTGGAAATGGATATGAGGGACAGGATGCGATGGGGTCTCCACAGGATACATAGGCCACCACTTCGCTCATGCTCTACTCCCGAACAATCCACAGGGAAACATCCCTCAAAGTGAAGGGCCAAATTATTTATTCTCTGCATTTGGGTGCTAGTGAGACGAGTTTCCATGAGAAAAACGATACCCGGGTTTCTCTCATGTAGGACCTTTTTGAGTTCTCGAACTGTCGCTCGGTTCCCAAGCCGCGACAGTTCCAGTTGAAGGTATTCATAATGATCGGCGGTACTGCGTCGCAGTCGCCGCCGTTGGTATCTCGGACTGAACCTGAGCCCGTTCGGTGTCGATTCTTCTTTTCTTCTCCAGTGTAGCTTCAAGTGAACTAGTTGATTCCTTTCTCCTGGGGTAGGTTTTCGATTTTCGGTGGTTGTGTACAGTTGGTATTCTGGCTTGGAGTTGCTTTTTGTATCGTGGGGTTGATTTTAGGGTGTGTAATTGGTGGGGGCGTGTCTCTGAGGAGCTATTGGGGGTGTTGCATAGTTTAATCAGGTCTGAGGTGGGAGTGAGGTGGTTCTTGATTAAGTCCAAAGTGGGAGGTTGATGTTTATGGGGTAAGGAGTTTGGGTTGTGGGGTCTGGGGGTATGGTGGGTAGGTATTGGTTCCTGGGATTGGGGTGAGTGAAAGGGTTGTCGGTGGAGACATGTTTCTGGTGGGGGGGTAGGTGGGGTGTACTTCAGATTTTGTTGGGACCGCGTACCAACAGAGTTGAGTGTAGTGCGTTGGTGTTTGGTGGGGGTGGGGTATGTTTCAGGGGCTGAGTTTGAGTGTTCTCTTCTATGCCCATCCCTTGTTCCTTGCTCAACACCTTCTCAAACCTTTTTCTTGTCTCCTCAATATCAGTCGAGCTGCTCGTGTGTTTACCAGTTCCTTCTTCCATGTTCCTAGTATCAGTTGGGTCGTTCTTTTCAAGGCTCCGACGGAAGGACTCAAAGAGTTGACGACGGAGGGTTGTATTCTCCCTGTTTTTTAGTGGAGACAGTGGCTGTCTTTGTTGGTGAGGCCCGAAGCCATTCTCCGTACGGAAGCTTGTCGTCGGGGGCCGCTATGACCTCCTTCGCCTCTGTAGCAAGGTCACACTCTTTCCTCATGTGTCCCAAGAGGCCGCTATGACCTCCTTCAAATTTTAAAGAGATCCACACAAATCTGTTGTTATCAAGCTCAAGTTTCATACCCTTTTTTAGCGGCTTATAAGAGTCGACTCCCACCTTGACCCGAACACTCCGGGAGAAACCCTCAAAGGAGGCTTTGTCGATCTCCACCAAACATCCACATTTTTTGGCTATTAAGGTCACCCATTCTTCAGATTTGACCACCATTGGAAGGTCATAAAAATGAATCCAAAAGGGGGTCTTGTCGAAGACCACGGAGGAGGGTTGCTCCCCCATTCCCAGTTCTTGCAGTGCCAAAACGTTCTTATCAAACAGCCAAGGCTCCCTGGCTAGGACCTCCTCCATTTCGGGTTTCGACCGGAACTGAAAGGAGAACAAGTTTTTCCCGATTTCCTTAGCAATAAACCCCTGAGGTGGGTTCATAACCTTTTTCATGGCCTCAAGGAAGCCATAAGCATTAAAGGGCTTGTTGGTCAAAACTCGTCCAACCAGACACAAAGACGATACACCCGATTCAAAGGTCGCCCCCACCACCCTCAACGTATCCTCTCCCTCCAGATCTGACACTCCCTCATTCACCTCAATTGACATTTCGCAGCACCACACTCTGGACCTGCAAAAAGCACGACAAGACAAAGCGAGAGAAAAAAACAGAGCACACTATTAAGTCAACAAAAACAAACAAAACACCCCCCAAGGCTTGGGAAGCCCTCGGGAATTGCACACACCAACAAGGGGTTGCTGGCACGTAGGAACACCCCCGACCAAAGGAGTTGGGAACAGGGTTGGAGTCCGGGGAGAGTGGGGAGTCGGGAGTCCTGGTCAACGAAAGGTGGGGAACCACCGGGCAAAAGAACAAAAGGAAAAGGCTGGGATCCAAGATTCAGATTCTTTCAAGAGAGAAAGGCAGAAGCCATATTCGAAAAGATTCAAGAGAATCGCCGACAGCTCACATTCGAGCGACAAACCCTAAGCAAAGAGGGACTCATAATGAGAATACTTTTTTCTTCTTATACTTCATTTATAAGTTTTCATACCTGAGGTATTTTAGTGATTTCGGGTGCTTAGAGCACCTTTGATTCAATTGGTTTTTTTTTAAGTATTGGGTCATCCAATGATTTATTTGTTTAAGCCTATACTACTTATAATAATTTATTCCGTTTGTACTCGAACCCACACTTTAAAAGATGACATATTATTACTCATCAAGTATTAATATGTTTTTTGGTAAATTATATATATGTGTATATAATTTTATTTTCTGGTCCCCTAAACTCGGAGTCCGTCCTTGTCCATCCAGCTTTAATTTGTTAATTTGAATAAAAAAAATTAGGTGGCAGTATTTAAGTGGTGGTGCAGTAATTAAGAAGTGAGATAGGGGCATGCATGGCACCATCACAAAGCTGGCCTAACCCTATCAATCACCTCGATCACCTATATATATGTAGGCATTAACATATGCGCGGCACATAATTAAACATTTATGGAAAATGTAGCAAATTCATTCAATAATATAGTTATAATATGTGTTTTTGTAGAAAATTAGATTTGTGGTAATTAATTAAGATTTTTAGGTATGGGTTCGAGGTGCATGTCGTTGCAGGGGTTCAGAAACCCTGCATATTTCTTCTCCTCCAACTCCAAGCTTAAACACAAGGTACAATTTCCTCCCCTGCAGGCCAGATCCCACAGCTTTCGGGATGAACAAGGTAACCTTCTACTTTCTTAATTCCTTATTTAATTTTACTAGTAGTATTCAAGATTCATCATAATTAAATAAATACATACATATATACAAAATCCTCTAATTTTGGATGGAAATTAAATTTACTTTTGTATGATAACATTAGTTTGCCTTATCATGTTGGGGTAGAACAAAACAAGTGCAAGTTTTAGTGTTTAAATATTTAATTTATTGACATATGTCACGGTAAAAGATGATCAATACCTCATAATAGTGAGTCGTCCATGTTAAAGTTACGATAACATAAAACACCAGATAAAAATATAAAATAAAATTGATGTAGAGTGGAACATATGGCAGGCCACCGTGTTATGTTAGAAAAGGTGAGATATATTTAACTTTCATAAAAGGTATTAACATATAAAAAAGAAAACATATTTAGAATGAAGGAATCTCTGCACCCTAAGGATTAATTTTACATACGGCCGCCATTAATTGGTTGTATGCTTTTTGCAACTTGTTTTGTTGTGTAAAGTTCTGACTTTTACGTAAATGGGTTGAACTAAAGTAATTTAAATAAAACTACATATTCCTTTTTCTTTTTTCAATTTTAGTTACGCTAATTAATTCTCTCACACACACACATATATATATATTCTTAACAAAAAAATGAGATTATACTCCGTATTAATTTTGTCAATGGCTGAAAATAGGGAATTGTCCTATGAATTCCGGTCCAAACAAAATATTAAGAAATTATGACCTTAAATATACCAATTTTTAAGTTCTAAAAAATTTTAAGATCATGTTTCACATGTTATATTTGAGATCTACTACTCACGTTTCATATTACTTATAACTCATAAATTTTAAAACAAAAATATATAGACATACATAAAATGACAATATTAATATCTTTTACATATAAATCTGAGTTATAAATATTTGTTCGACCAATTTCAATCATATGCTAAGCATTTTGTTCTGCCGAAGTGGCCGTATGTTTAAAGTGTGCTTAGAGGGGTTTTGGGGTGTGAAGAGTGGTACACACCTCACATTTTACAGGCTTATTCATTAGATAAATTCGTATATACAATTGAAAACATAACATGTAATTGAATTTTAATTGATTTAAAAATATTTTTAATAGTCAAATTGAATTTTTACTCCTATTAAAACCATGTTAAAATTATGGCACAATTGCACATGGGGCACACCAGCGCCACTCTATTTATTACACATAATATACATATATCACTTTTTTATTCTTACTTTTCCATTCACGTGAATATTTTTTATGAAATTGTACGTGATTTATTTTTATATGGTAGAATAGCTTAAAATTATAAGATGTCATAAATGATCTTAAGTTCCGGGTAAAGTGTAGTATGCACTCGAGTGCATGTTGTGCACCCTAGTTCATGTTGCACTTTTCAGTTTATTGACTTACATTTTTTGGTAAATGGTGTTGCACTTTTTAATTATTAAACTGTATAATAATATTTTTAGTAATAATTGAAAAGTGCAACACCATTTACTAAAAAGTGTAAATCAGGGTGCACAACATGCACTCGAGTCCATAGCAGACCAATCCTAATTTCTGTGAATTAAAATGATAGTTTCTACATTTCAGGCCCCAAATTCAAAACTGATAGAATGTTTTTTAGTTTTACATTTTTTAGACATGAATTGATAAAATTCGGAAACTAAGAATTTGTTTTTATTAATAATGTTCTTAGTAAAAAAATAAAAATCATAAATATTGAATTTTGATATATATTAACGAGACAGAGGACGCAGACATGAGTGGTTTAAGATGGAGAATTGAACAAGTGAGGATTCGGGAGAAGCTGAACACGTGTTACAAGCTAGGACATGGATGGAATTACAGCGTTGGATACGACGACGCACGGAAGAAACATAACATGCTTATTTCCTCATTTCAATTGCTCGTAATAGTTGTCAACTCCATTGCCCTAGTTTTCCTCACTGCCACTCTCTGCATACTCCTCGTTTCATTCATTTTCTCACCATCCACAAATTAAATGATCAATTACATATCATGTTTTATCTCATACATTAATTTAGTTCATTCACCAAACTCTTTCTGATATATTTTATGGAAATCATAATTTTATTTTAACTCTTCAAACATCATTTAATTATTCAAATTATCTTTCAATTTTACTCATAAATAATTATTTCATTAACTTTACAATACTCTTAATTTTATCTATTTTATTTATATTTTCTTAAATCTTGGCATGGCCGAATGGAACACATATTGTACACAGGGGAACATAAAATATGACTCCATTAAAAATACACTTAATTTGATATATACTCCTTATATATTGATAAAAAAAAGGAAATACAAATAAAAAAAGTACAATGAAAGAAACAATAATTTATTTATTGTATTTTGATGAATCTAATTTATTTCTTTGCAATATACTACATCTCATACACAGACTTTAAAATTAATTTTGAATAGCTTGTTGGTCATCTAATAGCCTAAAAGAAAAAAGTTACACATCCGTTTATATAATTTCATTTCCTTTTTTTTTTTTGTCTAAATTTATTATATTTTTTTATAGTTTAAAATAATATTATTCAAACTGTTTTATATTCACCTTTTATTCATCATTTATTTACTTTAATTCTCATGTAGAGGCAGGGGCGGACCCAGGATTGGTATTGAGGGGGGGCCAATTTTATATGTTCGTTAATAAAATTTAAATATTCTATATTTATATATTTCCCTGTTAAATATCTAAAACTCTATAAATATTTCAAACTCTATAATGTGATTTTGCTACTTGTACTTGTGTTGTGAACTTGTTAACACGAAAAAAAGAAACTTAACAAGTAAAAAATAAATTATAATCACTAATTCACATCATAAAATATAAGCAATTGAAATTAGACTCATCTACATTATATGGTGCAATTTTAACTTGGTTCTAACGGTTGATATTCAATTGAATAATTGATAATATTTATTAAAAATACACTCAATTGTATATAAAAAATTATCAATAAAATTATATATGTGGCCTTTAAAAAAATTATTAACTTGTAAAATTAAAATATAAGAAATTAAAATATATTTTAATATTAGTATTTAGATAAGAGCTCGTTACTTAAAAAGTGGAGAACAGTCTAAGTAATAATCCAACTAATAATTAAGAAATAAATTTATTTATAATAAAATTAATTAATTTAATAATTAATACCTATAATATATATTAAAAAAAAAAAGTTGAGGGGGGCCATGGCCACCCCCATGGTGTGCCTAGGTCCGCCCCTGTGTAGAGGGTCGAGGTTGGCTAACTCAGTTTTTTGTGATATTGTTGAGGCTTGTAGAAGACAAATCTTCCTTGTTTCAATTATGTATTGTTTCTCATATTTTTCATGACTTTGTGATTAACATACCTGAGTGAAATTTAGATTTTGACTAAAAATAAAAAAACAATCACCCTTCTTTTTAATATTAAAAGAAAAAGATCCGTGGGTTTGCATGTGTCATTTGGTTGAGATGTTTTCGTGTATTTATAAAATTTGTGTATTTGGATTGGACCCAACAAAACATGTACGTGTCCCGAATATTGAGCAATGGACATGAATTTGGTAGAGTTGTCAGCAGATTTTTATTTTATTAATTAATTATTTGAAGTCGATCTTCTTAAAATACACCTGCCGTCCTCCGCTGCGGCCACCTGGAAAACCCTTTACCCTTTTCCTTATTTTTTTATACATCTTGCAGATAATATTGTATTTGTATACTTATCGTGTTTTCTGATCGGAATATGTAAAAAGGAATACTTTCTGTTTTTGGAACTACTATAATTAGTTCTCTTTAGCAGTTATTTGAAATTTAATATTGAGTCGATTAATTATCACTCTGTATTTTTACATCCCACGTACGTACCATTTCTTATTAGTATATAAATAAATTATTTCCACTTTTTTATATATTTTAATTTTTAAGTGAGAGAATTCTTTTTTCTTTCATGTTATGTTATGTGAACTTAAATTTACACTCACATCCAAAAAAATCAGATAGTCCAAAACAATTTAGGCCCAGGTACTTTATACCACGTTTGATGAGTTAAATTTGAATCGTTATCCCACCAACAAAAAATTATTACTCCATTTGTTTCATATTTCATGATTCATTTGTTATTTATGGTGTCTCTAACTTAATGACTTATATTTAAAATAGTAAAAAATATTTGGGCTAGTCTTATGTAAAATATTGTATACATGCATTCCATTCTAATTAAGCAAGTCAAAACCCTAAAGTTCAAAAGTCAAATTAAGTCAATTGTAAAAAATTCGCGGGTCATAAACTTGGATCCGGGTTACCCAGAAAATTCGCGGGTTGCAAACAAGTGGTTTACTACATGACCAAAATATTGTCTATTTCGATTGATTCCAATTGAAGACCACCCATTGCTCGATCCTTACTCACCAACAAGAACATACTGTACTACTACACACATACATTTTCTTCAAAAGACGGCTTTTATTATATGTACACTAAATCAAAGACAGTCATACGACTCATACTAAGTCAAAGCCACTAGCAAGTCATGCTCATTATTAAAAAAAAGATTTTTAATTAATTACTTCTTCAATTAAAAGTTTTTAGTAAATCTTTAATAATAGAAATTATGTAAGTATAATTTTTCAAACTACAAATCTTTAATAATGCATGATAGAAAGGTTATAAACAAAAAATTAATATTATTAAAGATCAAATTTGTTGTGACACTACAAAAAAAACGTATTAATTAGAGACCGATTTTAAGACTGTAAAGGCGGTCTCAACATATTGGTCTCTAATCAAAGCATTTTTTGTAGTGTGATCCTCTCTAATCAATGGAAACCCACCCTATACTAAAACTGTTTTTCTAGACATGTCTTTCCTTCGATCCACTGGAATCCATTTAACCTATTGTCACGACCTTAATTCTCCTCCTCGATCAGTGACTCTATACGACTCCTCCATACCACTTCCAAACTCGCTATGAAATACATCCTTAATTCAAATAATTAAATAATAGACATAATCACCTCACATACACCATACAAATAATTCAAAAGTAAGAAAATCGAAAATAATTTCACAACTTTTAAATAAACTCACAAAGGCTAGGGGAGAAAATTGCAAAGAATTTGCGAAAAAAATCTCACAATATATATATTTGAAGTCAGTACAGGGAGGAATTCGCCTCTTATACTAGCTGAGTGATCATGATCAAATGTGTGGGTTTCCTCCCCCTAGCTCATATATATAGTAAGTTAATTATATTTAGGGGTATTCAATTGAGATTCTGTTGAATTTTTTTGAACTTTAAAAAAGTCAGTGGATTTAGAAAATTCCTAGACTCTATAAAGAGTTGACTAACTTTCTTATTGATTTATATGGATTTTCATATATTTGACATGATTGAAATACACATTTTTTTATTGATTTACATGGATTTCCATAAACTACGCCCGAAAACTATTGATTCAAACATATATCGAACACACTTGTATATAAAAAAAATTATCTAAATTATCTAGAAAAAATACCAAAAATATATTAGTTAAAAAAAAATTATTATTCATCATTATTATTCTCATCTTCATTTCCATCACGGTTATACTTCGGTCTCATTTCCCATATAGCTTACAAATTTTCTCTTCGAAATCTCGATCTTCTTCATATTCGACTAGATCAGAGTGACATTCTTTCCAGCACAAGCCCTAAGTGTTTGAAATGGGAAAGGTGGGTTTTGAAAATTGTGAATCGATCTGAAAATACTAAAAATTCTCTCAATCACATTTCTTAATAATGCATGGCGAAGATTGAAAAACTCACTTGCATTTTTTGGGTTGAAAAACTCACTTGCATTTTTTGGGTGACGACTTTACCACCAAAATCTTTTAGATGATATCGAACACCACGTGCTAACTTTAACATCTCAAGAACATTGTGAATAAATGTTCTTGAGATCTTAAAGTAGAACATTGTGAATAAATGTTTTAGATGATATCGAACACCACGTGCTAACTTTAACATTTCAAGAACATTGTGAATAAATGTTCTTGAGATCTTAAAGTAGAACATTGTGAATAAATGTTTTTGAGTCTTAAAGTTGGCATTAATACTATATAAATTAGGTGGCGATCGAGAATATATTATTGCTAACCTAACGGTTGTCAATTGTGCCAATATACTATAATTTTTAAAGAGAGAACATAATTTTAAAATACAGAGATGTAATCTTTTTCACCATAATATTGGTGGTGAAGAATTTGTGATGCTTATCGAAGAACATAGTTACGTTTTTTGATTTTATTTCCTTTGAAAAAGAGCAGGAAGATGGACAACTTTTCGATTTTGTAAACTGTGAGGCTGGATTTTGTGGTTCAAAATACAACAAGAATATCTGTTTTTTCTCTACTTTTCTGGGCTGTGATAGCCATGAAGCAATTTTATAGTGTAAAATTCTGAAATAATAAAAACTTTTATAATGTTTTTGTGTTGTATATCTTTTTGTTTCAAATAACAAGTGTTTTCGAAGAGACTAATGTGCAGTAGGTTAGTAGTTGAAATTTTGTTAGAAGAACAACAAAGTTTTTTTTTTCTTCTCTTTGAGAGGCTTATGAGAGAATCCGTTGAAATCTCTTTTTTAGAAGAGATTTTGAATAGTGAAATTTATTTATATTTTTTAAGGAGAATTCAACGAAATCCATAGAGTATTAAAATCAATAGATTGTTGAATACCTAAAGATTTCTAAAGACTTTTTAAAATCCGTATTGAATACCTCAACATTTTGAAAGACTTTTAAAAATACGAATTGAATACCCCAGATTTTAAAAGTCCAACAAAATCCAACAGAATACACCCCTTAATTAATAATTAGTAGTTGATGATTCACCAGACTCATCACACAAATTGTTATATTAATATTTTTTAAAATAAACTCATTTGATCGATATATATATATATACCGATTATTTGATCAGTGGAATCAGCTAGCACAAATTATATAAGCATTAGATTAAAGCAAATTATCAAGAATATTGAAATAACCGACATGTAATATTAGAAGAAAACATAAAACACATCAAGAATATTAACAAACCTTAATTTAATTAGGCAATTAAGAAAATTAACAAAGTTTTATTCAAGAAACTAGCCGTAGAGCGTAGAGGACAACATAACATATAAATTAATTTACAATACTACTAATACATACGTATTACAAAGGGAAAGCCTGCAGGTTATTTCACAATTCCCTTATTTATCATATCACATATATATATAATTAAACAAAGATTCGATCGGATGGATCATTTAGAAGCGTGGAGTCCAGTAAAGTAGCCCTGAGGATTGCTTTCAAACCCAGCCCTCGGTATACTAGCACCTTCTCCTCCCGGCGCTTTCATCATCCCTCCGCCGCCGCCGCTACCTTTACTCACCCCACCGCCCCCACCTTTAGGGCCACCGCCCCCTTTTGCTCCACCACCACCGCTACTTCCTTTCCCCCCTCCACCGCTGCCTCCTTTAGCCCCTCCTCCACCACCACCTTTGCCACCACCCCCTTTCCCTGACATTTTATTATGAAGATGTAATATGATGAAGTACTTATATAATTACAAAGAATGAGCTAGGTAAGGTAGGTTATATATAGAGGGAGGTAGGGGTTTTAGATAAGATCATATATCATTGAAATAAGAGCCTTCATGTTACAGACTGCACTGCAGTATTGCTGCTTATTAATTTCTCAAAACTATGCATGCATGATATGTGCTAGCTGTACCTCTCCATCTTATGACACAACACAATTCCCAATTCCAACCAAATCCATAGTAGCTAGCTAGTACTCATCCCTTATTAGGTTAAAAATAAATTACCACACTTTATAATTTCAGATATATACTCTCCTTTTCAATCAAAGCTTAAAATATTACTCCATTTACAAATACAAATTTAAAATTAATTCATTGTGGTACAGTAGTACATATAGACTATAGTGACACAGCCATTTTTTTTTTTAATAAATACGCACGAGTTAACCTTACCATAAAATGAAATAATACGTATATTAATTATACTCATTAACAATTTTAATGATAAAATTGTCAATATATCTCATTTTGTTTAAAATTCAAAACGAGCCGAAACAGTAAAAATGCTAAAAACAAATTAAATTATTTTCTTTCTTTGATTATAATCTTATGTGGGATTTTCTTAGAATAGTCTCAGTGTTGTCTAAACTATCAACGAATATCGAATTGCATCGTATCGTGTCGCCCTAACTTGATACCTGTTGCCTATTTTTAATATTTTTTAATAATTTTTTAAATTTTATTTTATTATTTACTATCTTACCCTCCATTGAAATTAAAAGTAATATTGATATTAGTATTAAAATTAAACGGGAATATATAGTGTTCATCGTAGCATTGTCCACATCAACATTTTTTTAAATATTTTATTTATTTAATTTAATGTTTATCAAGTATTCTCCATATAAATAGGACTAAAATATATCTTTTAACAATAAAATATATTTTCACTGCTAAAAAAATTATATACAATTTAATTTATCTCTTTCGTAAATATTACTGTAAATCATATCTTCATGTAAATAAAAATACAATAAGTCCAATAATATTTTCTCCATGTAAGAAGCTGGGCGATCCATTCTTCATTTTGCGCTCTGAACAATAATGTATCAAACTAAAATAAGGGTAGGTTGGTTGTGGATTCTATAGGATTTTTTTTAATTTTCAAAGTTTAGGGGTATTCAATTAGCATTTTCAAAAGTCTTTAAAAATATATTCAATACGAATTTTAAAAAGTCTTTAAAAATCTTTAGATATTCAAGAGTCTATGAATTTTAATACTCTATGGATTTTGTTGAATTCTTCTTAAAAAAAAATATAAACAAATTGCACTATAAAAAATCTCCAATATTGACCCGAACCGACCCACAGGTACCCGTGCCCCGTATTGAGAATGGGTCGGATCAAATTCGCGAATATTCTCGAATTAATATATATATAAACGTTATATATATATAAATTAATAATATATTATTGATAAAATAATATTCCGTGAATATATATATATATATATTATTGATAAAATACTTTATTTATATACATATAATATACATATATATAATATTAATTTTTTAAAAAAAAAACTCTTTACATTAATAGTTTCAACGACGAAATTTATAAAAATATATGTAAATCAATAAAAAAAAATATATATTTCACAATCCTATCAAGTCTGTCAAAATCCATATAAGTCAATAAAAAAAATATATGTAAATCAATAAAAAAAAAAGGGTTAGTCTTGTGTGAAATATTGCATACATGCATTCCATCCAAATTAGGCAAGTCAAAACTCTAAGCTCAAAAGTCAAATTAAGTCAATTTAAAAAAATTCGCGGGTTATAAGCTTGGATCCGGGTTGTCCAAAAAATTCGCGGATTGCAAACAGGTGGTTTACAACATGACCAAAATATTGTTACTATAAGACCAAAATATTACCACTACAAGACAAAAAATTTAATACTACATAGTCTACATGTCAAAACATTTTGACAAATTCACCAAAAAATTAAGTCTTCAAAATATTTTTGAACATGTAGTAATACAATTTTGACCTTTTAGTGATAAAATTTTGGTCTTGTAATAACATTGTTTTAGTCATGTAGTAGCCGGTCAAAATTATTTTATTAATTTTGCCCAAAATAAATAAGTGTCAAGAATATTTTTGGACTTGCAGTAATACACTTTTGGCCTTGTAGTGACAAAATTTAGGTCTTGTAGTATCATAGTTTTGGTCATGTAGTAAGATACTAATATTTTAGAGTGAAAATAAATATTCTAATTAAGGTTGACCCGCTTTGACCCGGATTGACCCGCGAATTTTGACTTAATTTACCTTAATTAGTCAATATTGCATGTATGCAATATTGCAAATAAGTTTTTGCCAAAAAATATATATATATCACAATTCTGTCAAATCTATCAAAATCCATATAAATCAATAAAAAAAAATCAGTCAAACTCTGCATGAACTCTATGAATTTTATAAATCCACATACTTTTTCGTCCAAAAAAATTCAATAGGATCTCAATTGAATACATCCCCCTAAATTCTTCTAAAATTCTCCATTTCTTTGGACTTTATCGTGTAAGAAAATAAATTATTCTAAATTTTGAATCACATCTTCTTCCATTGATGACGGCCATGAAATATTCTTGAAAAATTACAGTTAAAGAGATATATTTTATTTCTATTTATATTGAGATATGCCTTTAATATTTGATAAACATAAAATTAAATATTAAAAAATTATCAATGTCATGTAAACGGTGGGCACTATATCATTTCCGTAAAATTAAATACATATAATAAATTGAAAATTAGATTATTATTTATTAAACTAAAAAATATAATTTTGGGACGAATTAATGATATGAGAATTAAAATAAAGATAATATATTATCAATTAATTTTTTTATTAATAATGTGTAAATTTGTAATTTTATAAGTATGTATTTAAAAGTGGCAAATACTTATGTGTACTAGTTACATACATGTAACTGGATCCAATTTTTCTAGTTAACCTCTTTTTTTTAATAAGTCCACACTCCCTTTTTTTTAGACACTAATGTGTACAAGTTATATACATGTAACTAAATCCAATTTTTAACATTATTAATTTCACTCCCAATTTTTTAAAAAGAAAAATACATGTAAAAAACTATATTACCATTTTATAAATTAAATTAAAATACAACTCATTAAAATTATAATTATACACCGACTATCGAGTCACCAATGAATCACCACGAAGTCAAATATTATTCTATTTTTTTAACTTTCAAAAAATAAATATAAAAAAAATAATGAATATAAAAAAAATATTGAAAAAAAATATGAAACTCAAAAATAAAATTATGAAATAAAAATTTTAGTTTTTTTTCTTAAAAAATGACCAAAAGTTAGGAAAAAAATACAAAAAAAAAAAAAAACTAAATTAAAAAAATCCAATTTTTTTTTTTAATTTGGGTATAAATGTATGAATATGACATGCTCACTTTCTAGCTTTAATCTGATTTATAATAACTAAGATTATTTTTTTATGTCTTCATTATTTCTACAATGGTATATGGTTTGTTACAAGTTTATTAAAGTTGTAGATTATTTTTTTAGACTAATTAATAACATAATATAATTGAAAAATAAAATTTATATTTAGAAACTTAAATGAGTGGAGAATTGGGGAAGAAAGCAACATAATATTGCATCAGCTTTATTATTTTCTTTGTGGTCATCGCCGTGTTGATGCATTCATATGTTTATTGAATGTGATCGTATCTATTAATTGAATTGTGAGTTCAGTGTGATTCATTCTCACTTTTGTTCTTCTTACTAGTTAGTTAATATTAATTTTTTAATATTGATGTATTAATTTGCATGGTATGCCTGAAATTATAAAGGTGTTAAGTTATGCATTTTTTGTTAAATATAAGTGTAAATACGATATAATATTAGTACGCTTATGGTATAGCACTAGTTAATATATTGTATAGTACTAGAGATTAATGTGGGTATAAAATTATTATTTAATATATGAACTAATACTATACAATATGTGAATTAATACTATACTATATTTGAACTAGTACCATATAGTATGTGAACTAATACTATACAATATGTGAACTAATACTATATTATATTTGAATTAGTACCATAAAGTATATGAACTCGAAACTCGAAAATATTAGAACATGTACCAATATTATACTGTATATGAATTAATACATACAGTACTGCATATTAACTAATAATAGAGAAAATTTATAAAAAAAGCCATTTAGACACATAGCTTCTTAATAAAAGACAACTATTATAATCTTTTTAAAAAAGGACAAAAAACGCATGTTAATAACCCATTATACCCTTATATTTAAATATGGAAATTAATTTATTAATTTAATAATTAAATAACAAGTCTTCATCTTCCTTATTTGTTGCCATAGATTCAACCACATACCTCTTCAATTGATTATCAACATTGTCAAATGTTACCTGATCCAGGCGCTCATAGTATCTGCTAGAATCCCAAACGGGTTTCTTGGCCGGAAAACTCAAATCTTCAAGCTTTTTGGTTAATCCATGATGAATCAAACATAATCCCGCTGCATCTATAAACGATTGGCCATAGATTTCAGATTGGTGAAGCAACAATCCTCGATTTCCTCTTGAAATCGAGGGATCTTTTTCTTCTTTTAGTTTCTATTTCAGTTTTGGGTGACCCCTCACGCCCAAAAACTGATTTTCGATGATTCTCAAAGTTTCTGCTGCTTAGAGGCTTGTTCCTCTCTTTCAACGACGGCCATGGCTATAAGGTCTCGTCTCCTTTGCTCTTCCATAATTGTTTCCTCGATCTGTTCTTTCGACTACACATGATCAAGAGACTTTCCACGCGATCGTTTCTTTATATTACTAGGGGATTCAAACTTCACCGATTTCTTCATTATGGATGACGGACGCGAAGCCGCCGGAGATACAGTAGAAACTTTTAATTCCAAGGGTCAGATGAAGAGTTTTGTCAAGGGTATGATTTTTAATTCCACACGTACACACATAATTTGCAAAGAATTTAGGATTTTTTGAGATGATTTTAATTTAGGTTCAATTTGCTCCGTTTTTGTGTAATTGTGATGATTTACGTGCGCGTTGCTGAAATGTAGTTCATGATTATTTGTTATTGGTTTGGTCAAGGGATAATGCAGATCTTATTTTGCATATGTATACGTATTTTTGCATAATCACATTCTAATATGAAGACACCATACTATTTTTTCTGCATTATTCATTTTATTATGCAGTTTTAGATTTCATTGTTCTGCATTATTCATTTTATTATGCAGATTTAACTTTTATATTACTTTTCCAACCATGGTCTATGGAGCAAAATGTTCTTCTCACTTCTCACTTCGTCTTCTTCCGTACTTCACGGTTTCCTTTCTTCACAAATTGAAAAATCCCAAAATTTTGCACAAAATTAAGCTCTTCTGACCGGTGTTAATTAATTTTAGGAAGGTTTTAATTAATTGCGTAATTCTTGGAATTAATGAGCTGATAGAGTCAGCTTTAAATTTCAAACATAAGGTTTTAATTAATTGCGTAATTCTTGGAATTAATGAGCTGATAGAGTCAACTTTAAATTTCAAACATTTAAAGAATTTATCCATATTAATTCCGAATTTTATGTATTAAGGGCATGATGGTACATTTATGTGTCATTTTGTCCTTATTCTGAAACTATTTTGAATCATGTCTTTATTTAAAAAAACACTAGGTGAAATGACCTTTTATGTGAAATCCCCCTAATAATATACCATAATACTTATCAACTGTTATCATAACACTTATAAACTAAAAAATATATTCATAAAAAACTAAAATAAAGTGATTAAAAAATGAAAGTTCGAATGAAAAAAATAATTAAAAAATGTAAAACGAAGTAAAATTTTGAAAGGATAAGGTGAAAATTATACACCAATTAATTAAAGTAAAATAGTACTAATAGAATTGAACATATGAAGTTTTATTTTTTAAAATAAATTATTATTATACTATTTAATACTTAAAAAAATAATTAATATTATTTTTAAAATTTTATTATTAGACTTTAAAATTTTAGAATAATTATTTGTGGCATAAAAAGAAAGTACGTGAAAAAAATTATCATTTGAAACACAAATGCTAAATAGGAAGAAAAATAAATTTAAAAAATAATATTAAAAAGAGAAATATAAATATCAATTGGAGTAAAATAAAAAATTAATGGAGTATTATTTTTTAATATAAAATTAAAAAAAAATTAATTGAAATAAAATAAAGGCCCATGAAAAAATTTATGTGTTAAATTCATATAGTAAATGGATCATGTGTTATTTGATTGGATATAGTAAATGAGTCATGTGTTATTTGTAATGTGTTATTGGATTGGATATAGTAAATGAGTCATGTGTTATTTAAAATGAGTTATTGGATCCAGTTACATGTATGTAACTGGTACACAAGAGTGCAACCCTTAAAATTAAATTTAATTTAAAAGTGCGATATAGCGACAAAAAATGATAATAAGTGCAAGGTAAAAAACTAAAAATGATAATAAGTGCAAGACAAGACAATGAATTCTGCTACACCAAGTGCAACAGGTAGCAGGTCATCAAACATAATTCATTAAATTTAAGATCTGATGACTCAAATTAATTAATGATACTGTTGATTGATAGTGTGGGCGACACATCAAACATAAGTCATTAAATTTCAGATCTGATGACTCAAATTAATTAATGGACTGTTGATTGTTAGTGTGGGCGACACTTGGACTATCCTTAAAAGATCCCATCTTATCTACATTGTCCGTCACATTTAAACTTTTAAAAAAATTGTTTATTAGTTTAACAACAATTATTTTTAAAATAATACGTTATAATGTTATATATTCAATTCTAATATTTTTTAATTTATAGAATATAATACTTTTAAATATAGTGCAATATTTTGTATACACTATATTTTTAAAAAAAAAAATCAATATTAAAATACTTTTTAATTTTAAGGACATTTTTTTGCAGGTGTTAACACTACAAAAAACGCGTGTTATAGTGACGGACCTTTGCCGACGGATTAAATTACGTCGGCATTTTCGACGAAATGCCGACGGATTCGTGTTGTTTGAAAAGTCAACGTACTTGCCGACGGAATTCCATTCCGTCGGCATGTACCGACGGAATATGCCGACAGATTTTTTAAAATATGCATGCCGACGGAAATGCTGACGGAATATCCGTCGGCATTTGACCCGTTAATTTCGCACCGCCTCGATTTTCAAAAAGATAACCGTTGGCATTAAAGTGGGCGGTTACCGACGGAATATCCGTGGGCAATTCCGTCGGTAACCAATTTTTTTTTTATATAAGGAAGCGATTATAGAAGTTGTGTTAGAAAAAAAAACGAGGACGCGTTGATCGAAGGATTTGGGGGGGGGGGGCAGACGAGGACGAGGCTATTGAATCAAATTTCTCTAATTACATTGATACAATACGTTTTCTTAATTAGTTTTATTACTTAGTTTTAATACTTACATATGTTTATGCATGCATATATGTAAATATGAATAATTTAATGTTGATTTGCATGTTATTGATTTAGTTAGTTGTTAAAATATTATGATCATGTTAGTATGTTATTTAATTTGTTGATTAAAAATAATTTTGATAGAGTAGTTTTTTAAGGTTAATTAATTAATTGTTATATGTATAGTTAATTACTAGTTTAATTTAATGGTGTAATTTTGATATAGAATATTTTTAATGTAGGTGGTGCATGTTTCAATCAATTGTTTAAATTATTAGTTAATTAGATGGTTCGACCGTGGTATCACGTTGTAATTAGGTTATATATAATTTTTTAATTTAAATTAGTAATACGTTGATTAAATTAGGAATATGCTGTATTAGTAAAAAATTTAAATTAGGAATATTTTCATTAAATTGATAATTATTGACCAAATTAGAAGACTATTATTTTAATTAGGTTTAGGTTTGCTAATTTAGGAATATGTAAAATTTTTTATTATTAATTAAATTAGAAAAATAATAATTAAATTAGGCTATTGTTGATTAAATTAGGAATATATTGATTAAATTGTTAATTATTGATTAGATTAGAAAATTTAAGGATCAAATTAGATTATTATTGATTAAATTAGGAATATGTTGATTACATTTTATATTATTGATTAGATTAGAAAATTATTAATGAAATTAAATTATTGTTGATTAAATTAGGAAAATGTTGATTAAATTGGTAAATTGTTGATTAAATTAGGAATATGCTATAATTAAACTAGTAAATTATTGATTAAATTAGGTTATTGTAAATTAAATTATGTATTTTTTATTGATTGAAACAGATGAGTGAAAAACCGAATCAGGGTTCTGGTTCACGTAGGCCATCTGGGTCACGTGCAAGGAGGCCTCGGGGTCAATCAGTACTTGTGATGGCTCCTCCTCCTGTGGTAGTGTCGCCGCCGCCGACTACGATGTCGTCTAGTTCGTCAACAGTCGTAGGATCCTCCTCTGGTCAACATCCCGTTTCATCCGTAGAGCGTAGGCAAGAGGTTCATATCCATTTAGGAACGTAAGTCAATAATTCTAATGTTTAACAATATTCAATAACGATTAACTTTATTTATTTATTTATTTATAATGTGTTAGTTTATAAATTTGTTAATAATGTTACAGGTTGTTGCCTGGTAATGAGTTGTCCAGGATCTACACAGCATCCTTTCTGAAGTGCAAGATTGCTAAGGGTGTTATCACTTGGAAGATGGTGCCGCAAACTAAAAATGATGAATATTTCGAGGAGTTCCAGGTATATAATTACAATAATTAAAGTTTATTAAATAATTAATTAATAGATAATTTATTATACATATTATTTGATAAATATGTTGAATATTTGTATAGAAAAAGGCCCGTTGGGATACGACGATCTACTCGGACGACATCATTTACGAGAAGTGGTACGGTGTTTGTTCTAATCGGTACACGAACATGATGTACGTCTGGAGATTGGCCTCACACAACCGTAACAAGGAGCGTGTTCTGGGGAAAGACGAGGATGGTGTTGACCTGTGGGAGTCGTTGGTTGAGAAGTGGATGGACCCGAATTACCAAGAGAAGTGTGAGAAAGCTCGGGCCAACCGCAGAACCGACGTTGGAGGCGGGATGGCAAGGCATCGGGGGGGAGCCCGGTCCGTCCTCGAGCAATCAATTGCTCTCGTAAGTTTTCATTAATTTTAAAAATTAAATAATTATATTTAATTTATTTATATTAGTTATCTAAATTAATTTGTATATGTTTATTTGATACGTAATAGGAGCGGGAGACGGGACGTGCACCCACCCACTTGGATCGGATGAGCCTTATTCATCCGTTTGATGCCGAGACACAAACGTCCACCTACGGGCGCACTACTGACCTCCACGTAAGTTTAATTAAATTTATGTATTAAACTATATATATAGATAATTAAATTAATTTTAATTTTTTAATTATGTAGTTGAACGTCCGGCAGAGGATTGAAGAGGTCGAGACGCAAGTCGCGACTACTGCTGAATCCGGAAGCAGCGGTCCCCCTCCGGCTATTGACGTGGACTAGGCTTACCTTGACATTGCCCCGACCTCCAAGGGAAGGATACTTGGCCTTGGTCGGATGAGCAACGTCGTCAGGTCATCAAGTGGTCGGTCCCGGAGTGCATCGTAGGCGTCCGTATCCTCCACTACCGTCCCGGATCCGAACGTCCTGACAACGTTCGAGAACTACTTCCGCCTCTAGAGTGCCAACGCGGGTCGGACGTTGGGGATGTCTGCTGAGCAGATCGAGGCCGTCTATCAACAGACAATGGTGCAAGCCCCGCCAGGTGCAGCTCCAGATCAAGCTCCAGGTCCAAGTGCAGCGCAGGCCGACGATGACGACGTCAATTTGGGTGGCGATATGGATGAGTTTTTTAACTACCCTTGAACAATTTAATTTTGTGTTGAACTTATTTACTTTTGTGTTGAACTTATTTACCTTTTTGTGTTGAACCTATTTATCTTTCCGTTAAACTATATATTTTTCTGTTAAACAACTTTTTTTGTGTGAACTTTTATTTTTATGTAGTATATGTGGTACAACGTAACAATTATATATGTTAGTGTTTTTAGTTTTTATATAACGTAACAACTGTTAAACAACTTTTATTTTTATACCAAACAAATTGAATTAATAAAAAAAAACCGTCACATTACCGATGGAATATATATTCCGTCGGAAATTACAATTTGATAAATGCCGACGGAAAATCTGTCGGTTGGATGTCATGCCGACGGAAAATTGGGGCGGGTAATATGCCGACGGAATTAACATTCCGTCGGAAAACACAATTTGATAAATGCCGGCGGAATGATAATTCCGTCGGAAAACAAATGCCGACGGAAAATCCGTCGGTCTGACGCTATGCCGACGGAATATTGGGCGGGCAAAATGCCGACAAAATTATCATTCCGTCGGGAAATTTTCACCAAAACTTTCTCGTGACGAATTTTTGTTCACTTTCATATTGCAAATTTGAGGTTTATGCTCTGGTATTCAGAAACATCAAATTACGGTACATTTTCTACCATTTTTACTTTATACATAAAATTCAATATATTGTAATTACATGTTTTATATTATAAGTTTTGTTTGAATTTATTATAAGTTTAGTTTATATTAGTCTTGCTCCACTTAAATGTTTAACAGATGGATTTGCCTGACCGTCGTTGGATGTACTGTACTCCTAGATTGGTTTTAGGAAATGTGAATGTGGAATTTTATAATGAACTCGTGTTATTTGTTGAATTTGCAAAGCGCCACCCACATTACATGATTGGAGATTGCATTAGGTGTCCGTGTAATACTAAGAAATGTCAGAATAAGCAATATAAAGAGATTGATGAGGTCCTAGTACATATTGTGAAGAATGGTTTCGTTGATAATTATTATAATTGGACTAGTCATGGTGAAGCACGTTGGCCTTATAGATTTGATGAAGTGTTATAATATTACACTGTTGGAATCTATCAACAAGAAGTAAATTTCGATCATGTTGGCACTAGTAATGAGGTAGAACAACAGTTTGGGGACGAAGAACAACAGTTTAGGGCAGAAGAACAACAGTTTGGGGCAGAAGAACAACAGTTTGGGGAAGAAGGACAACAGTTTGGGGAAGAAGAACCGAATATGTATCAAACAATGATCAGGAAAGCTGGTTTTTCAAACATGGAAGAGGAGCCGACGAATGAGGCATTTCGGTTTTATGAGATGCTCAAATTAGTCGAAGAAGATTTATATCCGGGTTGTGAATCTCACTCACAGTTGTCATTTAATGCACGACTCATGGCCATTAAGATCGAGAACAAGCTTTCTGACAGGGCATATGAGCAAGTGACACAATTATGCAGTGAAATTTGTCCTCAAAATAATAAGGT
This sequence comes from Galeopsis tetrahit, assembly GCA_963675135.1. Classification (NCBI taxonomy): domain Eukaryota; kingdom Viridiplantae; phylum Streptophyta; class Magnoliopsida; order Lamiales; family Lamiaceae; genus Galeopsis; species Galeopsis tetrahit. The sequence continues at coordinate 67,641,806 of OY776122.1, read as the reverse complement.
GCCTACGACGTTTCATCAAAGCAAACAAATGTTGAAGAATGTTGGTTTGCCGGTTGAGAAGATTGATTGTTGTGTGAACGGTTGCATGTTATATTGGGGTGACGAAGATAGCAGTCTGAAGATGTGTAGAATGTGTGGCCATCCCTGGTACAAAGAGGCACGTTGAAAGGGACCTGGTGGTCAATCGAAGAAGACAAAGAAGGAAGTGCCATATAAGAAGATGTACTACCTTCCTATCATTCCTCGTTTAATGAGATTATATCAATCAAGTGCCACAACACATGACGTGGCATGCTACAGATTCCTCTTCGTCTGAGTCGAGGGAGATGCGATATCCGGCAGACTCGGAGGCCTGGAAACACCTTGACAACGTGTTTCCAGATTTTGCTTGTGAACCGAGGAATGTGAGATTAGGTTTGTGTACTGATGGTTTTGCACCGTTTGGGATGCATGGGAAGCAGTATTCCTTGTGGCCGGTGATATTGACTCTGTATAATCTTCCTCCGTGGATGTGCATGAAACCTCAAACAATGTTTCTGACTGTATTGGTGCCTGGTCCATCGAATCCAAAGGACAAACTGGATGTTTATCTCCAACCTCTTATAAAAGACTTGATCTTTTTATGGGAGTCTTCTTATGGGAGAATGAAGTCCAAACGTATGATGTGTTTAGAAAGCAGAACTTCACGATGCGTGCTGCTATTTTGTGTTCCATTAGCGACTTTCCTGCATATGGTATGTTGTCCGGATGGAGTACGACCGGAAAGAAAGCATGTCCGTATTGTATGGAGAATTCTGAAGCTTTCAGTCTCCCGGTGAGTAGAAAAGTTTCATGGTTCGATAATCACCGTAGGTTCTTACCTCGAGGTCACCCGTTTCGAAGAAATAAGCAGAACTTGTTAAAGAACAGAGCAGTCACAAACAATCGACCTCCACTTCGAGATGGTATTTTATACATTTATTTAATGAGTACTAAATGTATATTTATTTATTGCTTTAAGTGTCATTTATAATTTACTCTCCGTACAGGACGTAGGTTGTTATATGAGGTTTAGTGGACGGGGTTGAAAAAAAGTACCGAGGAAAATGCAGCGGAACACAACAGACGAATTGAGGGTGGTTGGAAGAAAATGAGTATTTTTTGGGACTTACCATACTAGAGTTCACTATTGATACGACACAATTTGAATGTGATGCACATTGAAAAGAATGTGTTTGACAATGTGTTCCACACAATCATGAACACAGAAGGCAAGATGAAAGACACTCCAAAGTCTCGGGAGGAGTTGAACACTCTTTGTCGTCGTGAAGAGTTGAAAAAGGATGTACGTACAAGTAAATTTCCAAAGACTAGCTACACACTGGATAAGCCACAGAAACAAAGATTGTGCAGGTGGATAAAAGAGTTGAACTTTCCGGACGGCTACGTGTCGAACTTGAGTCGATGCGTAGACACAACAACGGGTAAGGTTGCAAGGATGAAGAGACATGATTGTCATGTATTTATATAACGCTTGATACCGATTGCGTTCCGAGAACTTCTTCCTCTCAATGTGTGGAGGGCTATCACTAAATTAAGTCTCTTTTTTAGAGATTTAACCTCTACAACGATCAAGATCGATGATATGATTTGTTTAGAGGAAGACATTCCAGTGATTTTGTGTAAGTTGGAACAAATTTTTCTGCCTAGCTTCTTTGACTCGATGGAACACTTACCCGTTCACTTAGCGTATGAAGCGAGAATTGGTGGTCCGGTGCAATACATGTGGATGTACCCATTTGAAAGGTAAAATCTTACCTATTTTATTTCATTACAATTACACATGCATTCTTAGTTTTTTATATATATATATATATATATGTATATCAGGTATCTCCACAACTTGAAACGCAATGCTAAACAAAAGGCAAACGTTGAAGCATCGATTGTGAATGCATATTTGAATGAAGAGGTTGGCATGTTTTGTTCTTATTACTTTGAAGACCACGTCAACACAAAGTTAAGAAGTGCTCCACGTAACTTCGGTGGTAGATCCGCTGACAATATCAGTGAAGAGGTCGATGGAAAGCTCTCCATATTCAAGTCTAAGGGACGGCCAATAGGAAAATCCACTAAACGATATTGGGAGACAGACTCGGAGGCGGAAATAGCACAAACGTATGTGTTATTGAATTGTGATGAAGTTCAGCCATACATTGAGTAAGTATTTCATATATAAATCGTTTATTTAACTACCACTTCATTTATGTCATTTAATATTAACCAAGTTTTTGAATGTTGTGAATTATGATGTACACTCAAGAACTACGACGAGCAGAACCAAACATCTCAGATACATATATAGATTCTTGTCTTCAACGTGAATTTTTCCGATGGTTCCAACGTTATGTGAGTACCATTTAATTATGTTTTACGTAAATAAATTAATATTTATTTTAATTAATTTTAAATTGAGCCGTATAGGGACGAGATAACGCTCTTGACAGTCGATTCTTACGAGATCTCAGCAAGGGACCACTACGTCGTGTAAAGACTTACAACGGTTATATTGTGAAGGGCTACAGATTTCATACGTCTGATACACGTGTTATGCAACACTAAATAAACAACCGCAAGTATACGGCGTCTATTGTAGCGCGATAAGCACGAGGTCGATCCCACGAGAAGGTTAAAGCGTAAAAGGGCAGTTTGCTAGTCGAATTCTAAATAGACGTGATCGATAGTTTGAATATGATGATTTACTCTAAAATTACCTACCAAGTGTCACGAATAAGCAACAAAGAGCAAAGATAAAATCGATCAAATGGCATACAAATCATAAAACGAGAGTAAAATGGATGAAAACTCAATTAAGAGAAAGTAGGTCCTAGGGCACATGCACTACTAATGAATCCAACTATGGTTAAATGCCTATTCAAATGGTGTTCATGCTTTGTCTATAAGATTAATCACAACATAATGAATTAAAAATCCTTTCGATCCAAGTAATTCAAAGGAAGTACTACACAACCTAGTATCTCTACCTAAGTTGCACAATAAGACCCAATCAAGCCCCCTAAGATCATCACACATCTTCCTAATCATTGATCATCTTTCAATCTCACAATAAAATTAGGTCAAATGCTTGCAATCAATTAATCAAACAAGATTTCTCAACCTAATTCAACTAACTATGAACAACACATCACCATTGTACACATAATGACATGTTTTGCAACAAACACCAAGCATCCAAATAGAATTAAGCCACACAAACACCAATTAAACAAATATTAATCCATAGATATCATCAAAAGTATGTACAAGGCCCTAGAACCAAAAGTGTTCTAGCCAATCAACCACATGTTTGAATTACAATCAAACCAAAGATCAAAGCAATAAAAACTGAAAATAAGAGAAAGCTTAGACTGTGGTGTGGTGGGGAATTGAATTCCCAAGCTAGTGGCTTCTTCCTTGCATGAATTGGTGTTGAATTGAAGAAGATATGGCCCAAAACCTCCAAGTGTGTGTTGGTGTGTGAAAGAATTCTTGAGAGAGGGGTAAGATGGTGTGAAATTTAAGAAGTGGGGTATTTATAGTGTTGGGGTAGGGTTTAGGTGTGATATTTGCAAGTGAGTCCCTTGAAAATGGAGAAAATACAAGTTTGGCACCGAAAATGGGGTGACTCGGCCGAGTTGGGGTCACTCGGCCGAGTCGGTGTGTTAGTCGAGTGAATCACAGAAAACAGGGGTCGCGCGTCACTCGGCCGAGTTGGGGTCACTCGGCCGAGTGGTCTTCAAGCTTTCCATTCAACTCGGCCGAGTTGGGTTACTCGGTCGAGTGCGCAGTAAAACCCAAATTCGCAGATTCGGCCGAGTAACCTCACTCGGTCGTGTGCGCAGTAAAACCCAAATTCGCAGATTCGGCCGAGTAACCTCACTCGGCCGTGTGCGCAGTAAAACCCAAATTCGCAGATTCGGCCGAGTAACCTCACTCGGCCGAGTTGCCTTGTTCTTCGATTTCGGCCTTTTCTCGTTTCGTGCATAACTTTCGCCTCGGGTGTCGGATTGACTTGATTCCTTTGGCTAATCCACTCTGTTTTCCGAGACGAATCCAACCGTGCACTCCTCTTTCCAGTACGATCACTTGTGGTATGTGTTTTGCTCCAAATTCCATCGTTTTACCTACAAAACCGACAAAACACAACCTTTCTCTCATTTCGGCTTAAACAATCATATTCCATGCATAATTCAATGAAATCCACATCAAAATACACCTCACATGTGCCCCTAAAACGTGTAAATTCCACCCGAATCAAACCCCCCCCCCCCCAAACTTAAAATGTTGTTTGTCCTCAAACAAGTAAGCACTTAAAGCAATGAGGGTGGAATGATCACAATGGAATATTCAATGTAATTCACACATGCAAAGTAGGATGTAATGATATCTCTTTCTCCAAGTGCATTTCTTAATGAAAGTTATAGGTTCACTATTGCAATCCACATTCATAGATCAAAGAATGCACAAGTACACAACACATTGTGATGGGAAACATAATCCAAATGCTCAAGTCCTCTACTCACATGATGGAGTGTTTCTCTCAAACACACAAACAAATTAAGGATATCAATGCACTCATCAACCAAGTCATGCTATGAAATCACCATATGCTTGCCCAACTTCTACTTTCTACACACACTCAAATGCTCAACAATGTGATCAATAGGACTTAATCAAGGATGTAACATTGGCTCTTTGGACAAGGTAGGATGAATTTGGGAATTGTGACTCTTCTAGTGGAGGACAAAGCTTGTTGTTTTACAATGTGTGCTTTCACTTTCAAAGCTTACAAACTTCATCCTCACTTTTCTTTTTCCATTCTTTTTCAAGCATTCATCACCTCATCTTTTGAACCATTTTTTTTTTCTTTTCAAGCTTTTGAGGCTCTTTGTCCCTCTTTTCCTTGATTTTCTTTTCATCTTTCTCTTTTTCTTCTTTCAACTTTTCCAACTTTTCTTTTCACCAAAGACATTCATTCAAGCACATGTTTTCCACTTTGTCTTTTATTCCCCACTAGATGTAGGTATCAAAGGCTCAAAAAGGCTAAGTGGTTAACATTGTAGTTTGCCAAGAAAATGAGGAATTAAGCTCAAGGGGCTAACTACGAAAAATTACTTTGGTTTTGGGAAATTTTGGCTAAGTGACTCTTTTAGAACAAGATGGCCTATATCACATCACATCACATCATCTCACACAATCATGCTTTCAAACAAGAACTTAGGCAAGTTCTAGGATCACTAGCAATAACCTAGTCCACTCTCAAATAAACTAAACCGGATTACATGCTCGATTTAAGGCTCAATTCTCACCGGTTTATTCAATAAGACTCTCACATTCATCAAATGTCCCCAAACAACAACACATCATATATTCATGCTATCCAAGATCACAAATACGAACACAATCATGAAACTATATCCAACCTCAATCATGCTTACATTCAAAGCAAATAAACATCATCACAACTACTCAACAATGGATTCCAATGACTATTCATGCTCACATTTCACCAAATGTCCACTACCCAACATATGATCAAAAACCAACTTAAACAATCTAAGCATGTGAAAGTCAAGTGTGCGCCGGTGCAAAATGTGACACAAGTAGAATGACGAACCGGTGCAAGGGTAACAACTAGTAGAAAAATAAAAGAAAAATAACTCCCCCAAACTTAGAATTTTACTATGTAAAAATTCTAAGTTTGGGGCTACAAGTTGTTACCTCCCTCCTTGCACATCCAATGCTCTTCAAAGATCACCATTGCATCACTTGCTTTCTTTCTCCAAAGTTGGCCTTGCTTCTTCTTCATTCTCCAAAACAAGGTATCCACAATTCTCCTCATCCATACCTACAAAGTAACTAAGCTATCAACACTACTAAAGCAATAAAAACACAAAGCAATAAAACCTTGGGTTGCCTCCCAAGAAGCGCTATTTTTAACGTCCTATGTCGGACGGTTGTTTCTTCTTTCAAGCCTCATCCAAACGAAGCGACTCCACCATTCGAAGTTGCTCGTTCCCAAAGTAATGCTTCACTCTTTGTCCGTTCACCACAAAGGTCGTTCCATCCTTACCAATAAGCTCCACATTTCCCATGGGCGTCACATTCTTAATCACAAAGGGTCCCGACCACTTTAACTTCAACTTACCCGGAAATAACCTCAACCTTGAGTTGAACAATAGGACTTGTTCTCCAACTTGAAATTCCCTCCTTTCAATCATCTTGTCATGAAATCTCTTAGCTCTTTCTTTGTGAATCTTGGAATTCTCAAAGCCTTCATTCCTAAACTCATCAAGCTCATTAAGCATCATCTTCCTTCTTTCTCCGGATGCCTTAAGATCAAGATTCAACTCGTTAATGGCCCAACGAGTTCTCAACTCCACTTCCACGGGTAGATGACATGACTTTCCATACACAAGTTGGTAAGGAGATGTGCCCAAAGGTGTCTTGTAGGCGGTTCGATATGCCCAAAGAGCATCATCCAACTTGATAGCCCAATCCTTCCTTTTTAACCCAACGGTTTTCTCCAAGATTTGCTTCACCTCTCGATTAGCAAGCTCCATTTGCCCAGTAGCTTGAGGGTGATAAGGTGTGGTCACCCTATGCTTCACTCCATACTTTGTCAAAAGTTGGTCAAGCCATCGGTTGCAAAAGTGTGAACCACCATCACTCACTAGTGCTCTTGGAGTACCAAAACGAGTAAAAATATTCTTCCTCAAAAAGTTGAGGACCACCTTGGCATCATTTGTAGTGGTTGGAATGGCCTCAATCCACCTAGAGACATAATCAATGGCCAATAGGATGTAAGAAAATCCATGAGAAGTGGGGAATGGTCCCATAAAATCAATCCCCCATACATTAAAAAGCTCCACCTCAATCACATTCTTCATAGGCATCTCATGCCTCTTTGAAATGTTTTCCATCCTTTGGCACTTGTCACACCTCTTCACAAAAGCTTCACAATCCCTAAAAATGGATGGCCAATAAAAACCACTTTGAAGAATTTTGTGGGCCGTCCTATTTGCTCCAAAATGACCTCCATAAGGAGATGAATGACACTCTTCAATCACTTTCTCCCACTCATCTTCTCCTAAGCACCTTCTCATGATCATATCCGAACACCATCTATAGAGAAACGAATCCTCCCAAACATAGAACTTGACATCATGATAAAACTTCTTCTTTTGATGGAATGAGAGGTTTGGTGGTGGTGTTCCGGTGGCTATGTAGTTCACAAAGTCGGCGAACCATGGACATGTTTCTTTGATGGCAAGGATTTGCTCATCGGGAAACCACTCCTTGATAGGAACTTGGATATCCTTTTCCTCCACATTCTCAAGTCTTGAGAGATGATCCACCACCACATTTTCACATCCTTTCCTATCCCTTATCTCCACATCAAATTCTTGTAATAGGAGCACCCATCGTATCAACCTCGGTTTAGCCTCCTTCTTCTCAACCAAGTACTTTAAAGCCGTGTGATCCGTATACACGATGGTTTTGGCTCCAACCAAATATGCTCTAAACTTGTCGAAGCTATACACCACGGCTAGCATCTCCTTCTCCGTTGTGGTGTAGTTCATTTGAGCCGGATTCAAGGTTTTGCTTGCATAGTAGATCACACGGAAGAGCCTGTCTCTCTTTTGGCCCAAAGCCACTCCAATGGCATAGTCGCTAGCATCACACATGATCTCAAATGGTTGGCTCCAATCGGGTATCACCAACACGGGAGCTTTAATCAAGGCCTCCTTCAAAATCTCAAACGACTTCACACATTCTTCACTAAAAATGAAAGTAGCTCCCTTTTCCAATAATGCACACATGGGCTTGGCTATCTTTGAAAAGTCCTTGATGAATCTTCTATAAAAATTGGCGTGTCCAAGGAAGCTCCTAACCGCCTTCTCATTGGTTGGTGGGGGTAATCTCTCAATAGCCACTATATTTGCTCTATCCACCTCAAGCCCTTTTGCCGAAACCTTGTGTCCAAGCACAATCCCTTCCTTCACCATGAAGTGGCATTTCTCCCAATTAAGCACCAAGTTGGTATCTATACATCTTTGTAAAACACAAGAGAGGTTACGTAGACATGTATCAAAGCAATAACCAAACACGGAAAAATCATCCATGAATACCTCCATTATGTTTTCAATCATACCATGAAAAATAGCCATCATGCATCGTTGGAAGGTAGCGGGAGCATTGCACAATCCAAATGGCATTCTCCTAAAAGCAAAAGTACCATAAGGGCAAGTAAAAGTTGATTTCTCTTGGTCCTTAGGATCAATCAAAATTTGATTGTATCCCGAGTAACCATCAAGAAAGCAATAATACTCGTATCCCGCCATCCTATCCAACATTTGATCAATAAAAGGTAAAGGGAAGTGATCTTTCCTAGTGGCACTATTCAACATACGATAATCAATGCACACTCTCCACCCCACAATGGTCCTAGTAGGAATGTCCTCTAAGGCTTCGGTTTTAACAATGGTCATACCCCCTTTCTTAGGTACCACTTGTGTTGGGCTCACCCACTCACTATCACTTATGGGAAAAATTATGTCATTATCTAACCACTTCAACACCTCTTTTCTCACTACCTCTTGCATTATGGGGTTCAATCTTCTTTGACCTTGGGCTTTAGGCTTAATAGACTCATCTAGTCTAATTTTATGCATGCAAATATGAGCCGGTATACCCTTCAAATCCGAAATATCCCAACCAATAGCCGATTTATAAGTTCTAAGCACCCTAAGCAATTTTTCTAACTCAAGCTCATGCAAGTGTGAAGAAACAATAACCGGAAAGAGGTCACCTTGTTCAAGATAAGCATATCTCAAGTGCTCCGGAAGTGGTTTCAAGTCGAACTTCCTCCCCTTTTCTTGAGCTTTTGGTTTCTCCTTAGCTTCCTCCTTTGGTGCTTCCAATGAGTAACATGAGGGCCAAGTGTCAAGATTCTTGTGAGGAAATCTTTGACACTCTTCAAGTAAAACCCCCCCAAACTTGGCTTCTTGTTGTATCTCCATGAATTTCTCCTCCTTCTTAATTGGAAGCTCCTTCAAAACATCAAGAGAAGACATGTATTCAAACAATTCTATATCATTAAGCTCATCAAAATTGAAATCAAAAGGAATAGAAGAGAGTGAGTTAAGAGAGTTTCTTATGCAAAGGTCAAGTGGATCCTTTGAGTTGCTCCTTTCCATGTGCATATCCACATAAGCTTGCACACTATTGATCATGTTGCACTCAAAGACCTCGTCCTCATCATCTCTAAACTTGATGGCCTTGTAGATGTTGAACAACACTTTCTCGTTGTTCACTTGAAGCTCCAACTCTCATTTCCTAACATTAATGATGGCTTCACCGGTTGCTAAGAATGGCCTTCCCAAGATGAGTGGAATGTACTTATCCTCCTCCATATCCAACACCACAAAGTCCACCGGGAAAATGAACTTATCCACCTTAACCAACACATCCTCTACTATACCCAAAGGATATGTCATGGATCTATCCGCCAATACAAGACTCATTGTGGTTGGTGTAAGCTTTCCCAAACCAAGAGTTTTAAATATGGATAAAGGCATAAGATTGATACTAGCTCCCAAATCACACGAAGCTCGAAATGTACCTCCATCTCCAATAACACATGGCAAGGTGAAGGATCCGGGGTCTCTAAGCTTTTGAGGTAGCTTGGCTTGGATTAGAGAGCTACACTCCTCGGTCAAGTGCACCGTCTCATACTCCACCATCTTCCTCTTGTTTGACATAATTTCTTTCAAGAACTTGGAATAATGGGGCATTTGTTCTAGAGCCTCGGCGAAGGGGATGTTGATGTGGATTTTCTTGAACATTTCCACGAACTTGGCAAATTTGTTGTCCAGGCCCTTCTTCTTCAAACTTTGAGGGTATGGGAGAGGTACCTCCTTTTTGCCTTTGTCTTGAGGAGGGATTGCCTCCTCACTCTTCTTCTCCTCTACTTTCTCCTCTTGCCTTTCTCTCTCTTGTCCTTCTTCTTTGTCAACACCCTCGGGTGCCATTACCATTTCCTCCTCTTGTGGCATCTTTGGCCCCTCGTAGCTTGTCCCACTTCTTAGCTTTATAGCCTTGCAATGCTCCTTGGGGTTAAGTTCCGTGTTTGAAGGAAATTGCCCCGGAGTGTTGACTTCCAATGACATTAGAGAGTTGGCTCACTTGCTTCTCTATGGCTTTCACATTATTTTCCACGTTCTTAATCATTTCCCCTTGTTCCTCAAGTCTTTGCCAAGTCTTGTTTGCATTGTCCCTAGTCTCTCTCATGAAGTTTTTGGTTTCCCCCATGAAGGCACCAAACATATCCTCCAATGATGGTTTAGATGAAGACTCCACAATAGCTTCATCTCTAACATTGAAATTTGGAGGTGGGATGATGGCATTCCTTGTGTTAGCATAGGAGAAGTTCTCATGTTGCCTCAACCCGGGATGATATTGATGCGGATTAGGAGGATTTTGCCTATCATTCCAACCTCTTTCTCGGAAATGACGGTCCCTTTGATTGTTCATATAATGAGCCTCTTCATATTGATCGTCACTAGGTCCCATTAATGACTTGGCCGCCATCATCGAAGTCAATTTATCCACCTTGTTGGATAGAGTAGCAAAATCATCCGATTCTCTTGTGGAAGCAACTTTCCGGGTTTGCCTTCTCTCGGATGGCCATTGGTTCCCGTTCTTTGCCATCTCTTCCAATAACACATAACCCTCCTCCGTTGTCTTCCCTAACAAAGAACCCCCTCCGGCCGAAGCATCTACCATCCCTCTCGTGCGATGGTCCATTCCATTGTAGAAGTAGCAAATGAGTTGATCTCGTGAGAAACCATGTTGTGGGCAACTTCTAATCAAATCTTTGAAACGCTCCCATGCTTCGGCTAAGGACTCATCCTCATCTTGCATAAATGATGAAATATCTCCTCGTATTTTGATGGTCTTGCTTGGAGGAAAGTATTTCATAAGAAAGGCATCTACAAGGTCGGCCCAATTTTCGATCGTCCTTAGATCAAGAGACATATACCATTGCTTTGCACGATCACAGAGAGAAAATGGAAACAATTGGAGCCGGATGTAGTCTTGAGGGACACGGTTGATCTTAACCGTTCCACTTATCTCTAAGAATTGAGATAAATGGAGGTTAGGATCCTCCTTTGACAACCCTCCAAATTGGTTGTTTTGGACCATCATGATTAGCGCCGGTTTGAGCTCAAAGTTATGAGCATCTACGGGTTCCCTACCCGCTCCTCCATATGGTCTTGGGATGGGACGGAAGTGGTCTCTCAAGACTCTTTGATTTCCGTTTTCCTCATTCCCCCGTTGCTCTCCATCTCCTTCCCCATTGACATTCTCTTCAATCCTCCAGTTGAGGTTACCTCTCAAGCCTCCTTGTTGTCGATTACCACCATTCCCATTTGGCTCTACTATGCCTCCAATATCCTCTTGATTTCTTTCTTCTTCCACAATCGAATTATCCCTTCGATTTATCTCTTCCAATTCAATCCTTCTTCTTTCGGCGTTCCTTCTTCGACAATTAGCTTCGATCTCCGGATCCAAGGGCAACATTTCTTGTTGATTCCTCCTAGATCGTGTGATCATAAACTATGTCTAGACAAAAGTTCAAAAGAGAGTAAGAATCACAAGTGAAATCAAGGTAAAACAAACAAATATTTTTGGATTTTTGCAAATAAAGAAAGCAAGTAAATTGTCTAAACTAAAACTCTCCTAGCCTACACTCTAGAGCTTATAAAAACCTCCCCGGCAACGGCGCCATAAACTTGATACACGTGTTATGCAACACTAAATAAACAACCGCAAGTATACGGCGTCTATTGTAGCGCGATAAGCACGAGGTCGATCCCACGAGAAGGTTAAAGCGTAAAAGGGCAGTTTGCTAGTCGAATTCTAAATAGACGTGATCGATAGTTTGAATATGATGATTTACTCTAAAATTACCTACCAAGTGTCACGAATAAGCAACAAAGAGCAAAGATAAAATCGATCAAATGGCATACAAATCACAAAACGAGAGTAAAATGGATGAAAACTCAATTAAGAGAAAGTAGGTCCTAGGGCACATGCACTACTAATGAATCCAATTATGGTTAAATGCCTATTCAAATGGTGTTCATGCTTTGTCTATAAGATTGATCACAACATAATGAATTAAAAATCCTTTCGATCCAAGTAATTCAAAGGAAGTACTACACAACCTAGTATCTCTACCTAAGTTGCACAATAAGACCCAATCAAGCCCCTAAGATCATCACACATCTTCCTAATCATTGATCATCTTTCAATCTGACAATAAAATTAGGTCAAATGCTTGCAATCAATTAATCAAACAAGATTTCTCAACCTAATTCAACTAACTATGAACAACACATCACCATTGTACACATAATGACATGTTTTGCAACAAACACCAAGCATCCAAATAGAATTAAGCCACACAAACACCAATTAAACAAATATTAATCCATAGATATCATCAAAAGTATGTACAAGGCCCTAGAACCAAAAGTGTTCTAGCCAATCAACCACATGTTTGAATTACAATCAAAACAAAGATCAAAGCAATAAAAACTGAAAATAAGAGAAATCTTAGACTGTGGTGTGGTGGGGAATTGAATTCCCAAGCTAGTGGCTTCTTCCTTGCATGAATTGGTGTTGAATTGAAGAAGATATGGCCCAAAACCTCCAAGTGTGTGTTGGTGTGTGAAAGAATTCTTGAGAGAGGGGTAAGATGGTGTGAAATTTAAGAAGTGGGGTATTTATAGTGTTGGGGTAGGGTTTAGGTGTGATATTTGCAAGTGAGTCCCTTGAAAATGGAGAAAATACAAGTTTGGCACCGAAAATGGGGTGACTCGGCCGAGTTGGGGTCACTTGGCCGAGTCGGTGTGTTAGTCGAGTGAATCACAAAAAACAGGGGTCGCGCGTCACTCGGCCGAGTTGGGGTCACTCGGCCGAGTGGTCTTCAAGCTTTCCATTCAACTCGGCCGAGTTGGGTTACTCGGTCGAGTGCGCAGTAAAACCCAAATTCGCAGATTCGGCCGAGTAACCTCACTCGGCCGTGTGCGCAGTAAAACCCAAATTCGTAGATTCGGCCGAGTAACCTCACTCGGCCGTGTGCGCAGTAAAACCCAAATTCGCAGATTCGGCCGAGTAACCTCACTCGGCCGAGTTGCCTTGTTCTTCGATTTCGGCCTTTTCTCGTTTCGTGCATAACTTTCGCCTCGGGTGTCGGATTGACTTGATTCCTTTGGATAATCCACTCCGTTTTCCGAGACGAATCCAACCGTGTACTCCACTTTCCCGTCCGATCACTTGTGGTATGTGTTTTGCTCCAAATTCCATCGTTTTACCTACAAAACCGACAAAACACAACCTTTCCCTCATTTCGGCTTAAACAATCATATTTCATGCATAATTCAATGAAATCCACATCAAAATACACCTCACATGTGCCCCTAAAACGTGTAAATTCCACCCGAATCAACGTCTGGGTATGCATCGAGAAAGGCGACTACCAACAGTGGCATCTGCGTTAGCAGTGCGAATTACAATGCAGATGCAAGTGATTACTTTGGGGTGTTACGGGAAGTCGTCGAAGTAGAATATCCAAGATATCCAGCAAAGACTGTAGTGTTGTTCAAGTGTCATTGGTTTGATTCAGGTCATTTAGGAACAAGAATTCATCCGGAGTACAAGCTCGTTGTTGTTAGTTCGAAAAGGACGTATATTGGGGATGATCCATTTGTATTTTCCCATCAAGTATCTCAAGTATACTACTGCACATATCCGGGAGCTCCACGTGGTTATGAATGGCACGCTGTTTGCAAAGTAAAGGGAAGGTCAATGGTAGAAGTCCCTAAAAAGGACAAAAATACTGAAGATGAATCTCCATTTCAAACAGAACAAATAGAGACTCCAACTGAAGTCTTTACGAGAGATTTCAATCTTTCAGTAGCCTTGACGGCTACAAATCCCCAATTAATTGAAATTGAAAACGATAGTGGAGGTGAAGAGGAGGGGGATGAAGATGAGGATGAAGAGGAGAATGAAGATGAGGATGAGGAGGAGGATGAGGAGGATGATGATGAGGAGGATGATGATGAGGAGGATGAGGAGGAGGATAAGGATGAAGAGGAGGATGAAGACGATGAAGATGAAGATGAAAATTAATTCAATTAATGTAATGTATTTATTTTTATTTTATAAAAGTTAATTAATTATTTATTATTTAGGTACAAATTATAAAAATTAAATTTACTATAAATATAAGCCACAACCAATATATTTATTAATATATGTGGAAGAAATGAATTTCGTGATTTAAAAAAAAAATGAGTAAAAAATGTTTAAATATGCATATTTCAGAATTTTAATAAAAATGTTAAAATTAAAATTAAAATATATACATTATAAAAATTTAATTTAATATACATATAAGTTAAACAATATATGTGAAATAAATATAATTTGTGAATTTTTTTTTTAAAAAAAATAGGTCGAAAATGAGTACATATACAATTAATATTACAACTATAAACAAAAAATAAACTTGTCCGAGTGGTAGGCGCCCACACACCTAGGTTCGAGTCTAAACAAGGCTGAAATGTTGGCCAATTTATTACAAAATGCTACAGTGTCGGGCCGGGTCGGAGCGGGTCGGGGCAGTGTCGGGCCGGGTCGGGGCCTCCCCGGTCCCACCCATATATTTTTTTTAATTATTTTGTTTTACCGACGGAATTTCCGTCACTATAAAGGCGATGGATATTCCGTCGGTATAATCCGTCCCTATATTACTTCCGAAATAAATTTTATCAAAATTAATTCTGTCGGAATTTCGTCGGTATTAGCGACGGAATTTCCGATGGACTATCCGACGGCATTTCCGATGGAATGTCCGACGGACTTTCCGACGGAATTGGCGACGGAAATTCTGACGGAAATTCCGTCGGAATTTAATTTCTTTTTTAATTATTTTAATTAATAATTACCGACGGAATATTGACCCGGTTTATTATACGGGTTGTCCGGATTACCAACGAAAATATTCCGTTGGAAAACATGACTGAAAATATCCGTCGGTAATGGCGACGGAATTAAAAATTCCGTCGGTAAAAAATGCCGACGAAAGAAATGAAGACGGACAACATTCCGTCGGTATTTCCGTCAGCATGTAAACCGATCGACGGAAATTCCGTCGATAAATCCGTCTCTAAAACGCGTGTTTTTTGTAGTGTAAGCAAAATTTTAGACAATAATCTCAAATACACCATACAAAAAAAAAAAAAAATTGAAGTGTAAATTAAAAAACACATTTGAAATGAAAATATTTGAACTAGCATAATAACTGCTTCTAGAATCACTTATTTTCAGTAAAAAGATAGCTGCAAGCCTTTGTGTAGCAGCTGTTTGGGAGATATGGAGAAGTAGGAACAAAATTTATTTTTCAGGAGAAAGACCGGATATTAAAAAATCAATAGAGAGCATAAAGATCAACCTATGGACATGGCTTGAAGGGAACAACTTAATCATCCCAAATTCATCTATTTCAGCTTGGTGTTGTGATCCACATTTATGTATTATCGAGCAAAACGATTAGAATAATTAGAAAGTAGTGAAAGGTGGAAACAATATCACGTATATAATTGATTGTAAATTTATGGGTTGAGTACCCCATGTACTCAAGTGGAATACTTATTTACTGTTCAAAAAAAAAAAAGAATCACTTATTTTCAAAACTCCTTCTCACAGCTTTTGAAAAAAAGTGATTCTGGAAGCAATTCGTAGAGTTTGCAAACACCCCTTTAAAAATATAAATATTCAATAAGTTATACCAGCGATATAGAGAATTAAATTATTAGTATTAATTTGGATAATTTATTTATTTCATATTTATATATATATATATGTAAAATTACCAAATTACTACAGTATATCGTGAATTTGCCTGAAAAATTGAGTTAGCTTGGTGATTAATTTGCATGAAATTTTGAGATGAAATCGTTTAAAATCACTCCTATGCCAGAAATTAAAAACTATATTGAAAAATCAGTTGAGAAAGACTTGCTCTAATTATTTTTAATGTAAAGAGGAGTGAAAATTCTAGCGTGGTTTAAAAATTTGTGTAATACTGTAGTGGTAAATTGGAGTACTGATATATTAAGGATTAATTCTAAAAACATACATCACTTTAGTCTCAGTATTAATTTAATCACAATCATGATCTTCATGATTATTATAAAAATCACAATCTTTTATAGTCTTGCAATTCAATAGACATTATTTTTCTCTAACAAAAAATAGATGACTTAACTTGCCGAAACCCGCCTCGCCGAATTAAACATATTTTTATTTTTAATTCCACATCACAATACAAAATTGAATAACATTTTTTGAGAAAAAAAAAACTCAAGCTTCTTCTATTTCTTCTCAAAAGTCAAAACCACGTTTCTTCATCTCCTCCTTAAACTACTTCTAACTAAACAAAAAAAAAGTAATAACTCACAGTTTCTTCTCCTGAAACTCACGTTTCTTAATATTCTTAAAAATGCCCCAAATCACACAAGAGAAAGAACCCTAACTCTAAAAATCATAAAAGATTTAGCCACAAAATCCATGTTAATTGATTGGAAATATAATTTAAGGTTGAAGGACATTAATTTACAAGAAACGAAACAAATCGCATCTAGATATTCCAATTGATCAGATGTGTGTGAAAGAAAAAGGAGAAGTCTTGAGTACAAAAATCTCTAATATTGGCATATCCCAAGTTTGCAAAACTCAAAACAGAATATAAAAAGCACCTCCTTAAGCAATGAATGATGAATCCAACAATTTTTTTTTTGGGTTTGCTAGGCCTAGGTTCTCTCTTTTGTGATTTGAGGCTTTCGATCGATGAGAAAGAAGATGAAGAAAACGTGAGTTTAAGGAGAAGAAGTCTGTGTTTTTTTTTTTTTTTTTTGGCAGAAGTCAGTTTGAGGAGAAAAAGCCTTAGTTTTTTTTTTTTATATATAGTTTTATTCAATTTTGTATTGTGATGTGAAAATTAAAAAAAAATATATATATATATATATGTTTAATTTCACGAAGTAAGTTTCGACGAGCCACATCATCAATTCTTTGTTGAAGGAAAATAATGTGTATTGAATTGCAATACAATACGGTAATTAAATTGATATTGACATATTGACACTAAAGCTGGTGTATTTTTTAGAATTAACCCATATATTAATCTTGATCAAAGAAACCCATTGACCAAGACTTTTTGAGATGTTGACCAGACACAATAGAACCTTAATATTAAATATATATTTATTTGACGATCGATGTCCATGCATGCACATTATAACACAGCGATTTCCTTGTCATAAACGACGACTATTCCATAATTAGTATTTATTATAATAATTCATAAACAACCAATTAAGATTACTTATATATGATGATCGATCTCATTTGTTGTTGGTGGTATATATCATGCAATCCAGCAAAGTATCCCTTAGGATTGCTTTCAAAACCAACCCTAGATATTATAGCTCCCTCTCCTCCCGGTGCCTTCATCATCCCCCAACCACCGTATCCGACGCCCTTTCCCGAGACGCCACCACCACTCTTTGCTCCACCACCGCCACCACTCTTTGCTCCACCACCACCGCCATTACCACCTTTTCCACCGCCACTACTTTTTGCTCCACCACCGCCGCTATTACCACCTTTTCCACCGCCACCGCCGCCCTTTCCCCCTCCGCTGCCACCACCTTTTCCTGCCATTATATATCTAGTGGTAGAATTGATAATTAAGTTGTTCCCACTTCATGAGTTTGAATCAAATGATGATTATATAGAGCGCTAGAGAGGATCGATTCATCTAGCTAATTAAAGAACAAAAAGAATACGTATATAGCTAGGTTTTAATGCATGCATATTAATGCTGGTAATCTCTCCATCTTCTCACACGCAATAAAATTATTAATTAAGTCATTAATTAATGTTGTTAATCCAAATACGAGTAGTATATCCAATTTTATTATTTTCATTTGGATTGGACACATTATAAATAGAGATAAAGTAAAAATAAAATAGTGAGTGAAAATAATAATTTCTTCGTCCCATAATAATTTTGTAAACTTTTATGTATAAAGTAAATAAATGAGTTGACTTTTGTGTATGTACGTGTGGAGAAAAAATAATGTCATTTGTGTAAAATTGAGAGTGTGGGTGGAGTTTATAAAGAGTTTTCATTTTAAGAGTGTGAAAGTTATTGTGGGACATTCTAAAAAGGAAAGTGTGAAAGTTATTTTAGTACGGAGGAAGTACTCCCTCCGTTCCGGAGGAACTTGCACCCTTTGACCGGCACACATTTTAAGAAATGTGTAAAAAAAGGTGTAATGATTGATGTTTTGAAGGGTAGTTTTGTAAACTTTTATGAATAAAGTAAAGTAAAAAGTAGATTGAGTGTGGAAAAGTAATGACATGTGGGTAAATATGAGTATATTTCAATGGTGAGGGTTGTGAAGATATTTTCTTTTATGGAGTGTGCAAATTGGTATGGGACATCCATATATGGAAAGTGTGTAAATTCATGTGGGACGGAGGAAGTATATTTTTTGAAAAATGAAAATTATAAAATTTGAGGGAGAGAGGGGATGGGAGTACAGGAAGGAAATTAGGATTGGATAGGAAGACAAACCGCCCAATTATTTAATTGAATTGATTTCAAAGAAAAGTGCGACTAGAATATGAAGCTAGTGTGAGAAATTGTAGAATTTAATGGTGGGTGATGCGTCGAAAAAGAACGCCTTCAGATATCAGCCGTTCCTCTACGAGCACTGTTAATCACGAATCAAATCACTCGTTTGTCTTTGGCAATCTTCACGTAAATCTCCTTGAGAGTCCAAAAATGACCTGCAAAAGCACACCGGAGGGGGCTCCGGCGTGGAAGCTCTGACGCTCAAGTCAGAATCGATATTAGGAGAATCAAAGAGGAATTCCCCTGTATCTCTAAGGGAATTCCGGCGAATCATAGAGTATTTTCTTCTCAATTCAATATGTATTTCGTAAGAATGAATGTCTGTATTATGTAAAAACGTGATTAAGAATATGGAAATAACCTGCTTATATACCTGGCCCCTCTCTCCGGAGAGGGAAAGACTCGTTCTCCCTATATTCTCGGCCCATTCCTGTAAATCCGGCCCCAAGTCCCTGAGGAATCGGTCTATCTCCCTAAAGACTTGGTTCCTCAACGTATCATCCCTTATCTTCATGGCATGACCCCTTCCTTTGACTTGGTTAAGAAAGATTAATTGATATCATGCGTTCCCCTTTGGGCCTTATCCTTAAGCCCAAAGGATATTATCCTTCAAATGTGGGCCAAAGGCCCAACCAATCTTATTTCTCTTTAGAAGCCCAGGGGTGTATTAATCCAATCCTTCGAGCTTATTGACCTAACTGAGATTACTATAATTTATCCCGTTTCCACGTGTCGACTTTTCCGAGAGCGACATATTTATCTACATCAACCACTCCCCCTACTCTCGTAAAAAAGATAATTTTTAAGAGAGTAAAAATAATAATAATAATAAGATATGTTATACATAAATAATCTATTCCTTTAAATCCTCCTTTCTTCACACTTCCCTGAAAACAAGAAATATTCGATCCTTAATGATTATCTAGAGGAGAAAGCGGAGGGGGGTGGTTCCAATGGACAAGTGGATGAAGCAGGAGAAGGTCTTGAGGGGAAGAATGATCTTCCCTTCTCTTCATAACTCTATTTCTCTGATAACATTTCGGTACTTTTAAAACACTTTTATTTTTGTTAAGGCCTCTAAGGCCCCTTTTGGTATTTTCAGGAGACTCCACACTCTCGCGTTTTTCTGTGGAGGGCCAAGGCATGGTGCCCTTGGTCTGGGATATTTCTGTTTTATTTTCTCCTTACTATCGTACCTGCACATTATCACTTGGCATGCATATATATATATATATATATATATATATATCTATCTGCTATTAGCTATATGATGTAATATATGTCCTATTCTTTCTTTACTTATGAATTTAGCATGTTTCTAGCATCTTCTTGACACGTAAAGACTCTAAAGCTCATAGAGAAATCTTAAATGAGAATATAGGATTTATGTTCCTGTACTCACTTGGTGACTTGATAATGCTTCCAGTTTCTCCCGAGAGTTAGAGTTTGTAGGGATTATACTCTCCCAAAAGTTAGAGTTTGTAGGGATTATACTCTCCCAAAAGTTAGAGTTTGTAGGGATTATACTCTCCCAAAAGTTAGAGTTTGTAGGGATTATACTCTCCCAAAAGTTAGAGTTTGTAGGGATTATACTCTCCCAAAAGTTGCTTATACTCGTAAGAGTTCTTAGGGATTATACTCTCCCTGAAGTTGTTTATACTCGTAAGAGTTCTTAGGGATTATACTCTCCCTGAAGTTGTTTATACTCGTAAGAGTTCTTAGGGATTATACTCTCCCTGAAGTTGTTTATACTCGTAAGAGTTCTTAGGGATTATACTCTCCCTGAAGCTGTTTATACTCGTAAGAGTTCTTAGGGATTATACTCTCCCTGAAGTTGTTTATACTCGTAAGAGTTCTTAGGGATTATACTCTCCCTGAAGTTATTTATACTCATAAGAGTTCTTAGGGATTATACTCTCCCTGAAGTTGTTTATACTCGTAAGAGTTCTTAGGGATTATACTCTCCCTGAAGTTGTTTATACTCGTAAGAGTTCTTAGGGATTATACTCCCCCTGAAGTTCTTAGGGTGAGGTAAACCTCGCAGGGTGAGATAAATCTCGCAGGGTGAGGTAAACCTCGTAATTTTCAGGGTGAGGTAAATCTCGCAGGGTGAAGTTTGTATAAACCTCGCAATTTTCAGGGTGAGGTTATATAAACCTCGCATTTTCTCTAACTTCTCTTGGCCTCGTGGTCTTAGAATGTCTTTCGCTCATGAATTAGGGTACCTGTAGGTTTATTCTGTCCCCTTTTCAGGGATATTACTTTCAGTCCTCCAGGGATATGGTCTTTGACCTTGGTCGTTCAGGGGTATTGCCCCACAGACATATTAAGTTGACTTCATAGCCAATCAAGTATTCTCCATCTTTGTCTTAGCATTTTAGCCATCAATTTTCTGGCTATCGGAACATAACAATCACAAGTAATATGAACTAACTTGTTACCTCAATATTCGTCTTCGCAGTTGCGCATATCTCTCGTACGCCTACAGCTCCTCGAGCAGGTCGAGATCTAGCTTCATTGCACATGGTCTCTTCCTGAACCTCCAGCCTCTCAACGTTATTTGGTTTCGCTCTTTAGGATCTCAAATCTCATAATAATATGGGGGTTCTCCAAGGTTCCCCTGAACTCAATCTTTATTCTCTTTTGTAATCCTGCTCCCTCGGGCTACTCAAGCACCTCTAGAGTCTCCAACTCCTCCTCATAGGATCATCATTTATCAACTCTAATTTTCAGGCTTATTATTTCACTCATTTAGGGCTGCCAGCCCTAACATACCTCAAAACACTCAAATCATGTTTCATCACTTTAAAAGAATCATCTCATGCAATATTAAAAATTCATTATCTTTTCAGAAATAAAACTTCATAGCATCGGACAAACAAATCGAATCAACTTCCACTCTAAAAATCATAAATAAAGTGGACCATACTCTCTCAAATAATCTCTTCAAATGAAAATTACAATGAATATTCAATTCTCCACGTTTCGTCATGAATGAGTATTTCTAGTACATGCAAACTTCAAGGTCCTAAACGAAGACATAACTCAAGACATATCATTGTCTAAAGATCAAAAGGTACGAAGTAGCACTTTTCATTTTTTGATCTTAAGGACCTGAATAAGCCCAATCTATAATTTGAAATCATATCTAAATTATAGAAACATGTCAATCATACACAATCTGAAAATAGTTATGCTAGCTTTCGTTTCCAGAACCGTAATCATCATCAATTCTCCCACATAAAGTAGTCACATAACTCAACATATGAATCACCTACTCATGCTTCTAAGATTTCAAGTAATTCTCGATTCCAATATCGTTTCTAAAAATATCTACATAAATCAATCATGTAAGCTTAAGGGGACCCTTCTTAATTCAACGGAAAGGAGTAGCCTCGTATCATATATGTCAATCTCTTAAAGACATGCTCATAATAATATCTACAAGAATTAATACTTGTACTAACCAGTGGTACTAATGTACTCAGCATATCTCTGCTAGCCCTCACGGACCTGGGCTCTTAGGTCCTGGCCAATTCATGTTCATATCTCTGGTAGCCCTCATGGACTGGAATACTTCATATCTCTGCCAGCCCTCGGGGACTGGAATACTTCATATCTCTGCTAGCCCGCGGAGACCGGAATACTTCCTATCTCTACCAGCCCTCGAGGACCAGAATATTCCTTCAGAACCTCTTGTGTTTTCAGCACTCCCAGAGTTCTTAAAAGTTTTTGAGCTAAACCTTCTCAAAGTTTCTCACAACAAAAAGGTTAAATAGCAATTTGTACCAAGATTTGGTACCGGCTTTGTCAATATCCTAGTGCTCATTCAATAAAATGTGTATTCTTATGCGAATCTTTCCACATATACCATACATCTCATATTTTCGCAACATATTGATTGAAACGATTAACATCCACGCTAAACTAAATAGATTTACATCCTTCTCCACATCATTTATGCAAGTCATAGCATATAATAGTTTATCTCGATCCTATCTATCACAGATAAATTATTCTTCTCACTCAAATTCACGCATATCGACGAGTCTCATTCAAGTATCAGATTAGTATCAATCAATTAGCCAAGACAATGCATGCTACCTCATATATCACATTTTTCACGGCATAATAGCTAAGAGATAAACACTATTGCAAGTCTTAATATATATTCCGCTTACCCTTTCTACCCAATAGTCAATAGATGACTGTTGATGCAAATATTAACATCACCACTTTTTATCAGATTAAACACATGTCCTCATTATAGGTTTATGTTTCTTATACAAGCTGATTTTCAGAAGTATTTAACACTAACTCATCAATCAAAAATGAATTCTCCAGCAATATTTCAATTTCGGTTCACATAAAAATGCAGAGATACCTCCCTTAAGTTGTCAAGTGTGCATCGGTTAGGTGCGTCCATTCCCCCCTCCTTTTTGTGAAGCGAAATTCCTTTGTTCGCGCAATTCTCTCGATGGTTGAAGTTTTTTCAATATCAGAATCGCAAGTGTTTTTCCTCAGCAAAAGAAAATAAAATCATTATTCAGCCTTGATAGTCGAATTAAGAATATCAAGAACTCAAAAGATATATTCTCATTTAAATATAAATTCCAAATTTGGTGTCCAGATTATTGAACTAAATTTCCTCAATATACATTTCTGCCAGAAGCTGCATCATTAGTACGAGAGTTTCATAGATCTCATAGGGATTCTATCGAACATCACAACGTCATTGTATACAACATTTCACAGCCATGCTCATTACAAATCATTACTCATCTCTAGTTGTAAGGCATAGCCAAAACATCAATAAAATGGAAAATTCAATAGGATAGAGCAATAAATCTATTTCAGCTAGGTTTCACAGAGCCCCCACTCTTCGTGGTATCAATCTTTAAAATCATGTAATGTTCTATTTTATTTTTTATCATGTACATGGAACAATTGAAATCACAATACTCTCTAAACAAAAGCCAAATAATCTTTGCAAATGCCTTACAATGTTTTTCATTGGCAAAAGCAAATAAATTGAGGTATACAAATTCTAAAATTGTTGTCCAGGAGAAATATTCTCCCTAATCCCATTCCTCCTTGTAAAGGAAATAAAAATAAAATAAAGATAATGCAATGTATATATGCATATCTCCTTCTCGACTTAAAAATTGTTAAGGTAGAAACCAAATAATTAGCAATCCACATTCTATCCCAGATCATGCATATTTCTGTATAAATTGTTAACTCCAATTTGCATAGATCAATAGAAAGAAACAACATTAGCTTATAAATTGTAGGTTATTATTAGCTCTCCAACTTTAAATGCCCATTTAATCACGTAAAACTAACAAGAATTTATGTGTTCCATCATTCATATAAAATATTGGGCCAAGTATTTCCAGCCAATTCAGAAAAAGTTGCCAAATAGAGCCACTCCAATGCCCATTGTTTTTTAACACCACCATTACAGAACATATAACAAGTTTTGAACAATTCAGAGATATGTTTATAATAGCATGATTGCTAAATAATTTTGATAAAAAAGTTAAGTCAATTCTCATTTGAAGAACATAAGGATGGAACATAAAACACATCGCCTAACCAACTGAGGGAAAAATGGCAAAACACATCCATGGGAAGTCTATGCACTTATCCTTAGTGTACAAGGTACCCCACCATCTTTGCTAAATTTTTCTGAAAACTTTTCAAGGTAGAACCAATTCTGCAAAGCAGAGCAACTTCAACAAAGAACACAGCTGAGAGTTCTGCCTTCAAAACACACTCAATGGTCCATACTAATCATTAACAAAAGCTTATTTGTATTATACATCAACTCAAGAACATAAGCCATTTCCTTTTATTTTCCCAAATAAATTTGTTCTCACGCAATCATCAGTAATTATGTTCCAACATGTAACATGTAAAATCGTTTGCGACATATGTAGAGAAAACTAAAAAAAAGAATTACAGGACCTGTCAAATCTGAGCAAAGGACTGCCCGTAGACTTTACCGAGCAATGGTTCATCTTCAATTCCATCAACGGAGCTTCCACCCTTCCATTATAAAGGTAATTTTACAGCAGGGGCCAGGGAGCATTGTAAATTTCTCCAATTGTAGCCATGTGTCGATTTCTGAAGCATGGCATATTGATCTCTATGGCCCTGTTAAGCTTCGCATATTTGCGATTTTCTACTAAGCCTCAAGTCGGGGCTTCGATCTGGAGCGGTTCAGCAGCAAATCTACTGCGAATGGCAGCGCATAGATCCGGGATTTCATCGGCGATCAACAACGATGTCGGTGAGGTGATGCTCCGTCAGGCGACAACCAACGGCGGCACAAAGCCGGGACAGGGGCGATGGCAATACGAAGATGGAGCAGGGAATAGAAAAGTTTATCAAATGAAATGTCAATCAAATCAATGGGAAATTGTGTTTTGGGAGGATGTAGATTGTAGCGATCAACAGTGGCAGATGGTAGCTCAAACTGCTGCGCATCTAAGCAAATCTGGATTATCTACTCTCTTAAAAATTATCTTTTTTACGAGAGTAGGGGGGAGTGGTTGATATAGATAAATATGTCGCTCTCGGAAAAGTCGACACGTGGAAACGGGATAAATTATAGTAATCTCAGTTAGGTCAATAAGCTCGAAGGATTGGATTAATACACCCCTGGGCTTCTAAAGAGAAATAAGATTGGTTGGGCCTTTGGCCCACATTTGAAGGATAATATCCTTTGGGCTTAAGGATAAGGCCCAAAGGGGAACGCATGATATCAATTAATCTTTCTTAACCAAGTCAAAGGAAGGGGTCATGCCATGAAGATAAGGGATGATACGTTGAGGAACCAAGTCTTTAGGGAGATAGACCGATTCCTCAGGGACTTGGGGCCGGATTTACAGGAATGGGCCGAGAATATAGGGAGAACGAGTCTTTCCCTCTCCGGAGAGAGGGGCCAGGTATATAAGCAGGTTATTTCCATATTCTTAATCACGTTTTTACATAATACAGACATTCATACTTACGAAATACATATTGAATTGAGAAGAAAATACTCTATGATTCGCCGAAATTCCCTTAGAGATACAGGGGAATTCCTCTTTGATTCTCCTAATATCGATTCTGACTTGAGCGTCGGAGCTTCCACGCCGGAGCCCCCTCCGGTGTGCTTTTGCAGGTCATTTTTTGACTCTCAAGGAGATTTACGTGAAGATTGCCAAAGACAAACGAGTGATTCGATTCGTGATTAGCAGTGCTCGTAGAGGAACGGCTGATATCTGAAGGCGTTCTTTTTCGACGCATCAGTGGGGTAGGCTGAAAAGTAAATACTTCAACTTATTAAAATTTATATACTAACTGTATTTAATTCGATTTTCACTTAAGTTATGCCTTATGAGACTTTAATAAAATGCATCAATAATTATATCTTTAATAAAATTTCTTTCAGTATATAACTCCAAGTCAATTATCCCCATCTCCATCTTATTAACAAGTATCGTCTTCACATGTCCAGTAGCGAAGTAAACATAACTTAATACTCAATATTTGCATTTAACTATTCACAAAAACAATAATCAATTTAAAAGTTTTAATGTCCCATAAATTAAATTTTATAATTCATTACATGATTTTTAGTTTCAAAATTAGGGCCCCAGCAAATTTACAGTACATTTTAAAATACATATATAATGGGCTAGTTTAGGACTTGCACTGGACTCTAGCCCATATGTACATCGGCCCATGTGAGTAACGATACCGATGAAGCGTGATGTTTTTACCTAGGCGTGGGTTATATGCCCCTACAGGTATGTTAGATACACTCTCCCTTCATTTTTATTAATTAAATATTGGGTAACACTTGCGTACACTCGCATGCACCGTACCCCTAATTTTAATTTTAATTTTTTATTTATATTTTTTCTACACCTACTAATTTAATGAGTTCACCCCCAAATTATATTTTTACTACAGTTATCTGCACTCGCTCATTTTATGAGTTCACCCAAATCATTTTTTACTACAGTTGTCTGCACCCACTCATTTTAGGGGAAATTATTGTTAAGGTCATTTCACTAAGAGTTTTATCTAATAGGGCATATGTTTTTTTTTTTAATCTATTAAGGTGAAAATGGCACCTAATAAGACATTGTTGCCCTTTACCAATTTAAATAATTTAAAATTAATAAATATTAATAATTTGAAATTAATAATTTTGAATTAATGCAGTTCCTAGTTATACGCACCTTCCAATTATTAAAAAATTCCTAAAATTAAGCAATTCGAATTAATTGTTAATTATTCAAACCAATAAAATTAAAAAATCTGCATTTTATGATCCTTCCAATTATTCAAATATTCCTAAAATTAAGCAATTCGAATTAATTGTTAATTATCCAAACAAAAAAAATTAAAAAATCGGCATTTTATGATTCAGAAATAAGCGAGTCATAGAGTATACAATTCCCCATATTTTGAATATGCATATATATATGAAATAGATTATGAATTTTAATATGAACAGTGAAATGAATTTTGGTATGTAGAAATGGGTTATGAAGACCGATGTTCATTTCAATATGAAGTTTAAAACGGCATACATGATTGAATTTTTTGGTATGCATAAAATAACATGAACCAATGTGCACAGAGTGACATGCATATCAATATGCAAAATATATGTGCACATTTGTAAATGACATATTCAAACATAAAATGATAGTGCCTACATCGGTATCCATATTTCATATGGAAAGTTCATTTTGATATGAAGTTGTAAGAGTAGTATATGCACCTTTCAGATGCACTGCGAATAACAATTGAATAATAACTCTATCGAAATTCAAGCTGGAAAAGCTGATTGTAAACCAAACAAAATGTGAATAAAAATAAAGGTCCTTTCAATTTTGATGAATTTCCAACAAGTACATACTACAAAAAGAAATACAGCAAGTACATACTAGGGAAAATGTGGGTGTTCATATAAGCAGGCTAGATTGTGTATTTTGTTGGTGCCAGAGGATTGTCAATTCCAGAATCGAAATCGGCAGAAGTTGGTTGAAACTGTTCAAATTAACACTATTATTTGCAACAGCAATCAATCCCTCATCGCCTATCCTATTAGTTCTCCACCCATCGATATGAAGCTTCCTCCACTTCTTAAGAAGCTCCTTCACAATACCTGGATACAGAAATAATCAAGAATTACAACTTCATTTACAAGACTATCATAACTGAACCAATTAACAATATATACTTTACAAACAGGTCCCTTCTGGTTCCAATTGTGGTATAAGAACTTGATAAACAAAATTAAATGTAATCGTCCATTGGAAACTTTTTTTCTCTATCACTCGAGAAAGAAGGCAACCCTGTTTTATCACAACTCACGAGCCAGCATCAATCAACAGCTGTCTCAGCGCACAAAAATGCCTTTGAGTCACCTAAATTAGCAACTAGAATTTGAGCATCTGCTAGAAGTACAACTGTCAACAATGCAGAATTACATTCAAGGTTGCCCCAATAAATTAAAATCGTATTTCTAGCTTTACATTATTATTAGTTTACATTGCAGCATATTAGTTCCACATGGAAACCACTGATTGGTTCCCATTCTTCTCCGCTAGCTATCCCCTGCATAAATACTCATAAACATACAATTCACCATTCTGATTTTTCTGAAAATAAAGATTGAGCAGTGCTCATTTTCCATTATAGTTTTTTCCTCTTTGTTCTTTGCTATGTGGAAACTGCATAAGATTGGCAGATTTCTACAAAATCAGAGTTTCTTTGAAAAAACCAAAAAAAAAAAAAGGATACACAGTTAATTAAATCAAAAATCAATCAATCAAGAAATCAAGAATACGCGATAATCGCGAGATCAAGAAATTCAAGAGTGTAATGGAGGCTTACGCGATTACGCATATTTCTACAAAATCAGAGTTTCCATTACAGTTTTGATTTTAATCGCCAAAATCAATCAAGAAATTCAAGAGCGTGTGGGAGGCTTACGCGATAATCGGACGACGATGAAAAGCTCCAGCACGCGTCGAAATTCATTTTCATCCATGGAAATTTCTTTTACTGCTCGGGAGATTTGGAAGCCAAATAAGCTCTTCTCAATTTGGGGTGGGGGGCGATGACCGTGGCCATGGAGGGGGCGGCGGGGAGGTCATGGGCAGCGACGACGGCGGCCAAGGTGGAGAGGGAGCTCGACCGATTGGTGTGGGGGAGGGATCTAGGGTTTTTTTTTTTTTGGGAATGAATGTGCCCTATAATTTGGGAATTAATTGATAACAATTAATTATGAATTTAAATTTCGAATTACATTTCAAATATATAAATTAAAGGAGTATATGAATATTAAGGGCAAATACGGTTTTTTGACACAAAAATGACCTTATTAGAAAATTTTAAAAGTTGTATGTTTTAGTTGTTTAATAGTCTATAAAAGTGACCTTATGACTTGGATCAAATTTTTGCACTTTTTAAAAACTATACGATCCCCACAAGCGTATGGGTTCGTTAGTAGTATGATAAGTATACCAAGTAAAATTTCGTTCCAAGGACTTAATTGAGTGCTAGTGAATCCCTAAAGTTACGAGTATGCATGCTATTGTAGTAACTACACGTGTTTGTTTGGATTTTTGGGAATAAGAACAAAAATGTTAAACTAGATTAACTAAAGTAATGAAAACTAGTGACAAAAATAACGAACTATCTAACTTTCTTTTGGAAAGTGCAAGGGAAGGGTATTGCCTCGGGTGTTTCCGTTTTGTGAGCAATTAAGTGAACTAGTGGACCAATTACATGAATTAGCTACAAATTTGGGTCAAGCTAAAGGCTATCACATAAGTGTGCAAACCCCCTCGAAAGGCATAGGTAAACATCGTGCATTGATTAGCAATTATAGGATCTAACCAAATACCATAAGCCCCTA
The DNA here is from genome assembly GCA_963675135.1 of Galeopsis tetrahit. NCBI lineage: Eukaryota > Viridiplantae > Streptophyta > Magnoliopsida > Lamiales > Lamiaceae > Galeopsis > Galeopsis tetrahit. The sequence continues at coordinate 67,612,056 of OY776122.1, read as the reverse complement.
AGATAGTGTTTCATAAGCACTTTCAACACGGTTACTAATGCTTATGAAACGCCCTCTCACCAAACTCCTAGACGACCTCTACTCGTTTAGTGTCTAAGGTTGTCGGTCTAGCCATTAACACCCCTCTCGGGTGAGCTAATTACTAATTAACTTCTATTCAATTGATCAAAGCTCACACTCACACTCCCAATCATGCTACCCAACTCTCGTTGCAATAAACATAATCGAACATGCTTGCTAATAGGGTTGATCAACCAAATGAATCAATCAAAGTACAACTCTAGAAACATAAAAACCCAAATTATAAGCTAATCATGCAATTAATTCACAATTACACTAAATTCTCATCAAAACATCCACACCCAAGGCAATTGAGGATTAGCCCATGGTTCTAGAAGAGAATCCCATGGCTACAACAACAAATAACATCAAACTCATAATAAAATAACAAGAGATTGAAGAAATTAAGAAAATACCAAATTGAATTGCAAAATAGAGTAATATCACCTTGATCATGCGAATTTAGCTACAAAACGATGTAATCGACGATGCCCGATGATAATCGTAGCTTGATTTGAAGTAAAAACCACTATTCTATCTAATCTATTGAAGAAATTAAACTAAAAATGAAGAACACCTACAACTATGTGTTTGTGTGTGAGAAAATGCTTGGAAAAGGAGTAAGACCCCTTTCTAAAACTCAAATTGGAGCTATTTATAGTTGGGGTAGAAGTCTTGAATTAATTTTGCAATTAGGCCCTTGAAATATGGCCACCCGGGCATGCCACCCGGCCAAAAGACGAAGCAAGTGGAAAATTGGCCTTGCCCGGGTCGAAACCACCCAGCCGGGTGGGTTTCACCCGGGCCAAATTCGAACATCCTCAAAATCTGCCATTGCCCGGGTGGTTTTGACCCGCCCGGGTCGATTTTGACCCGCCCGGGTCGATTTTGACCCGCCCGGGTCGATTCTACCCGGGCATGCTTTTTCGTCTCTTCATATCTCGAGCTTCCGACCTCCGATTGACTCGATTCTTTTTTTCATTCCACTCCGTTTTTCGAGACGAATCCAACGGTGCACTCCTATTTCTGATCCAGTAAAGTATGGTTGGTGTTTTGCTCCAAATTCCCCCGTATTTCCTACAAAATCGACAAAACACAACCTTTCTCTCATTTCGGCTTAAACAATCATATTCAATGCATAATTCAATGAAATCCACATCAAAACATGCTTCATATGTGCTCCTAAAACGTGTAAATTCCACCCGAATCAACTCCCCCAAACTTGAAGTGTTGCTCGTCCTCGAGCAACGAAAGAATTACAACATGAGGGTGAAATTTACAACTAGATGATCAATGAAAGATCCCACGTATCAAATGACATGAAATGAATTCTTCTTCCTCAAGATACATTCTTAAAATGATCACAAGTTCAATATTGAAGATCCAACTTATTACTCACACATGCTCTACACACAACAACAAGTGATGGTGATGACAATATCAAGATGTTCAAGTTCAACTCCCAAGATATAGTGTTTCTCTCAAACACTCAAACAAATTAAGGACAATAAGCACTCATCAATCAAATCATGCATTGCAATTCCCATATGCTTGCCCAAGCTCTACCATCTTTCCACCACAACCATGTTCAACAATGGGATCAATAGGGCTTAACCAAGGACGTAACATTGGCTCTTTGGACGGGTAAGATGAATATGGAAAAAGTGACTTGTCTAGTGGAGAATGAAAGTTGTTATTCCACAATTCAAGCTCGTGCTCTTAAGGTTTACAACCTTCCTTCTCACTTTTCCTTTAAGTTCCTCAAATGCATTCATCTCCTCATCTTTTTCTAGCCAATTTATTTTCTTTTAAGCTCTTGGGGCTCATTGTCCCTCTTTTCTTTCACATCATTTTTTTTCACTTCCATCTCTTTTTTCTCTTTTCACAATTTTGCCAAATTGTCTCTTCAAACCAAAGGCACTAAAGCACATGTTTTACCACTTTCTTTTTATTCTCCACTAGATTTGGATATCAAAGGCTCAAAAGGTTAAGTGGTTAAACATTGTAGGTTGCCAAGAAAATGGGAAATCAAGCTCAAACGGGCTAACTACGGAATATTACTTTGGTTATTGGGAAAAATTTGGCTAAGTGACTTGTAATACGAAAGATGGCCTACATCATATCTCAAAGTATCACACAAGCATGATTTCAAGCAAGAACTTGGGGAAGTTCTAGAAAAGCAAGCAATGAATTGATTCACTCACAAATGAAATAAACCGGATTAATGCTCGGTTCAAAGCTCAACTCTCACCGGTTCATTAAAGACTCAAACATTCATCAATCACCACCACACATAACTCATTGTGCATGCAAAACATGCATAGGCAACAAGATGACAACAACACAAACAACATGATTCATTACAATCATGTACACATTCAAGGAATCAAATTCACAACAAATCACTATCAAATGTGTCTCAATGATCATTAAGCTCAAATTACACACATACACAAGAGTACACATTGGTGTCAATAGAAAATGTAAAAACGAACATACCCCCCCAAACTTTTTCATTGCAAAGCAATTAAAAGTTTGGAAAAATAGTGTTGCATTGATATTGACACCAAGTGCTAACCATACAAATCTACACACATGGGCCACTATCCCAACAATTAACACTAAGAGTAGCTAAGCAATCAATATTATGAACAAGAATATAAATTCCACTACCCCCCCAAACTTAGTAATTGCTATGCAATTCCTAAGTTTGGAGTGGGCGTACCTCTCACGATTGCTATAGCTACACCTTCTTCAAAGCTCAAAGTTCCACTTTCGATCTCCAATCGTCCATTCAATCCAAGCTTCTCCAACTAACATCAAAACTCACAAACACATCAAACTAAACTAACAAAGCAAATAAAATGAGCAAAAAATGAAATAAAGCAAGTAAAAATGGGTTGCCTCCCATTTAGCGCTAGGTTTAACGTCCTATGCCGGACGGAACTTAACAAGTTCATACTTCTCTTTCTTTGAATGGAGGATGATAGTACTTGACATTGTGCTCATCGGTGATGAACACTTCATCCTCCTCACTTTCCAACGCAATGCCTCCTCCATAGACCAATTTCTTCATGACCAACATTTTCCGTTCCTTGATCTTCATCTTTCCAAGGACTTCCATCACTCCCAAGGTGCCCCATACCACCTTATCTCCAATTTCAAAACCCTTTTCGATCTTTCTCTCCTTTAAACTCTTCCTTTTCCTTTCTTCATCTTCACTATCCTCAAGGAACTTATCAAAACTCTTCTCCTTATAAAACTCCCCCAAACTTGAGTTTTGCTCAAGTTTGGGAGTTTGCTTCAATTTGTTATCATCTCCCGGATCTTTCAATGGGACTTTTGGTAATGGCTCTTTCACATAAATGTCACCTTCTTGGATGGAGGGGAATTCCTTCTTTCTTGGGGAACTCTCAATTGAGCCATACTTGGAGAAAATCACTTTCTCTCCATTCACCTCCAATGTTACCTCCCCTTTTCTCAAATCGATGTTTGCTCCCCCCGTGGCAAGAAACGGCCTCCCAAGAATCAATGGGATATTTGCATCTTCTTTCATATCTAACACCACGAAGTCGGCCGGAATGATGAACTTGTCAATCTTCACCAATACATCTTCAATGATCCCTTTAGGATGGGTGATGGAACGATCCGCTAATTGGAGAGTAATTGATGTGGCCACTACTTCTCCAAGTCCCAAACGCTTGAAGATTGAAAGTGGCATCAAATTGATGCTAGCTCCCAAATCACAAAGAGCTTTCATCATGGGACCATCACTAATTTCACATGGGAGAGTGAAACTACCCGGATCCTTGAGCTTTTCGGGAGGGGTTCGTTGAAGGATAGCACTACACTCTTCGGTCAACTTGATCTTCTCATCATCCACTAGTTTCTTTTTGTTTGCTATTGCATCCTTTAGAAACTTCATGTAATGAGGTATTTGCTCTAAAGCATCCGAAAGTGAAAGATCAATGTGGATTTTGTTGAAGATATCCAAAAACTTCCCAAACTTCTCATCCATTTTCTTCATGTATCTTCCCGGGTATGGAAGTGGCTCATATGTAATGGGCACCCCCCATCTATCACAAGGTACCTCAAGCTTCTTCTTTTTCAAATCTTTGGCAATTCTCCACTTTGGAATTCTTGGAGCAACCTTTCCACTTCCAACTTTTTCTATCCTCTTCTTTTCCGCTTCCTCCATTTCTTTTGCCTTCAACACTTCACCCTCTTCCAATTCAATTGAAGAAACTCCATATTGTTCACCACTTGAAATTGTAATAGCATTACAATGCTCACGTGGGTTTACCTCGGTGTTTGAGGGCAATTTACCCTTTGTATGTTGAGATCCAATGGAAGTTGCCAATTGTCCCATTTGAAATTCCATCGATTTTTGATTACTCATTAGTTGGGCAAGCATTGAGTCGGTGGATTTTTGGTTACTCATGAGTTGGGCAAGGATGGAGTCGGATGCTTCGGATTTCTTCTCACTTGTCTCCATTCTCTTCATGAGGAGTGCAAGAAGCTCATCCGTGGAGGATTTCCCTTCTCCACTTGGAAGTTTTGCACCGGGATCAAATCCGGGAGGATATTGAATAGCACCTTTAGGATTGGAATAGGACAAATTGTCATTCCTCCGGAAATTCGGGTTTTGAGGAGCTTGGTATTGAGGAGATGGTCCCCCTTGTCCTTGAGATGATGAAGATTGCCCTTGGAATCGGTTTTGAGGAGGAGCTTGATATCCTTGACCACGATTTTGATATGGTGGTTGACCTTGATATTGTCGATTCCCTTGAAAATTTTGTGGGTATCCTTGTTGACCCATGTATTGCACTTCTTCCATATGTCCCATTTGAGGATCTTCTTGCACAAAGGATAAATGATTATCTCTTGTTTGAGATAAAACGTTCACCTTTTCAATGAGTGTAGTCATCATTGCTTTTATGCTATCATTAGCATCCACTTGAGCTACCCGATTTTGTGCTCCACGGTCTACTCTCATCTTGAAAGTATTGCTTGATATCCCCTCTATTATGTCATTGATCTCCTCCACCGATTTCATCCAAATTGAACCCCCCGCACAAGCATCAATGTGGTGTTGATCTTCCAATCGTAACCCACCAACGAACCAACATGTTGTTTGTTCTATTGGGAAACCATGATGGGGGCATGTGATGAGAAGATTCGTAAACCTTTCCCATGCCTCTTTGATTCCCTCCGTTGGACCTTGTTGGAATGTAGAGATCTTTTGTTTGGCTTCCATAGTCTTTGAAGGAGGGTAGTACTTCAATATAAATCTTTTCTTCAACTCTTCCCACGTCCTCACTTCTCCGGCGGGAATGCTTGATTGTAGCCAAGCTTTGGCTTTCCCCGACAATGTAAATGGAAATAGCCTCATCTTTTTAGCATCTTCCGACACTCCGTTTTGCTTGAGAGTGTCGGCCATCTCTAAGAATTGAGCAAGGTGTTCATTCGGGTCTTCCTCACATCCTTCCTCCGTCCTTCCTTCAAATTGTCTCTCCCTCAACATTCTTAATAAAGAGGCACTTATCTCAAAATTGTTTGCCTCCACCCTTGGTCTTGCCAACCCATCGTAATGCTCCCTAGGTTGAGGCTCAAAATATTCCCTCATTGGCCTTCCATGGTACACACGTTGAGGTTCTTCTATATGTTGAGGTGGAGGAACGTATTCTTCTTGGATTTGTTGAGGTGGAGGATATTGGTAAAGTGGAGGGTATGGAAGTGGTGGATATGGATGAGGTTGATATTGATGAGGTGGAGGGTGTGGATAGTAGGCTTGTTGTGGAGGTGGATAATGGTAAGGGTTGTATCCTTGAAATGGAAGGTTGTTTTGGGGTGGATATTGTGGATTGGGAACTTGGAGATTTGGTGGTGGGTTTGGAGGGGGATTCCCTCCAACTTGGTTTGCAACTTGGTGGTTCTCTCTTTGAAGTTCATCATCTCCATTTGGTGGAGGATTTATCTCTTCAATATTTTCCATCTCAAATGGTCCTTCTATGACTCTTTGACGGTTCCTACTTCGATTCCTTCTTCTTGCGTGTGCCTCGATCTCAAGGTCTAACGGTTCAAGGTTTCCTCCACGTGATCTTGTGATCATGCACCTACAAAAGAAAATTGTCAAAGCCCACAAAGATGAACAAGAACAAAATAACAAAAAGAAATGCTACTATCAATAACACTCAACAAACTCTAAGTTTCACTAACAACACTCGCTTAAATCCCCGGCAGCGGCGCCATTGACTTGGATCAAATTTTTGCACTTTTTAAAAACTATACGATCCCCACAAGCGTATGGGTTCGTTAGTAGTATGATAAGTATACCAAGTAAAATTTCGTTCCAAGGACTTAATTGAGTGCTAGTGAATCCCTAAAGTTACGAGTATGCATGCTATTGTAGTAACTACACGTGTTTGTTTGGATTTTTGGGAATAAGAACAAAAATGTTAAACTAGATTAACTAAAGTAATGAAAACTAGTGACAAAAATAACGAACTATCTAACTTTCTTTTGGAAAGTGCAAGGGAAGGGTATTGCCTCGGGTGTTTCCGTTTTGTGAGCAATTAAGTGAACTAGTGGACCAATTACATGAATTAGCTACAAATTTGGGTCAAGCTAAAGGCTATCACATAAGTGTGCAAACCCCCTCGAAAGGCATAGGTAAACATCGTGCATTGATTAGCAATTATAGGATCTAACCAAATACCATAAGCCCCTAAGATAGTGTTTCATAAGCACTTTCAACACGGTTACTAATGCTTATGAAACGCCCCCTCACCAAACTCCTAGACGACCTCTACTCGTTTAGTGTCTAAGGTTGTCGGTCTAGCCATTAACACCCCTCTCGGGTGAGCTAATTACTAATTAACTTCTATTCAATTGATCAAAGCTCACACTCACACTCCCAATCATGCTACCCAACTCTCGTTGCAATAAACATAATCGAACATGCTTGCTAATAGGGTTGATCAACCAAATGAATCAATCAAAGTACAACTCTAGAAACATAAAAACCCAAATTATAAGCTAATCACGCAATTAATTCACAATTACACTAAATTCTCATCAAAACATCCACACCCAAGGCAATTGAGGATTAGCCCATGGTTCTAGAAGAGAATCCCATGGCTACAACAACAAATAACATCAAACTCATAATAAAATAACAAGAGATTGAAGAAATTAAGAAAATACCAAATTGAATTGCAAAATAGAGTAATATCACCTTGATCATGCGAATTTAGCTACAAAACGATGTAATCGACGATGCCCGATGATAATCGTAGCTTGATTTGAAGTAAAAACCACTAATCTATCTAATTTAATGAAGAATCTAAACTAAAAATGAAGAACACCTACAACTATGTGAATGTGTGTGTGGAATTGCTTGTAAAATGAGTAAGAGACTCCCCTTTAAAACTCAAATTGGAGCTATTTATAGTTGGGGTAGAAGTCTTGAATTAATTTTGCAATTAGGCCCTTGAAATATGGAGAAAATGGGCCAAAAACCCCGAAAATGATGTGACCCGGCCGGGTGGCTCCCACCCGGGCATGCCACCCGGCCAAAAGACGAAGCAAGTGGAAAATTGGCCTTGCCCGGGTCGAAACCACCCGGCCGGGTGGGTTTCACCCGGGCCAAATTCGAACATCCTCAAAATCTGCCCTTGCCCGGGTGGTTTTGACCCGCCCGGGTCGATTTTGACCCGCCCGGGTCGATTCTACCCGGGCATGCTTTTTCGTCTCTTCATATCTCGAGCTTCCGACCTCCGATTGACTCGATTCTTTTTTTCATTCCACTCCGTTTTTCGAGACGAATCCAACGGTGCACTCCTCTTTCTGATCCAGTAAAGTATGGTTGGTGTTTTGCTCCAAATTCCCCCGTATTTCCTACAAAATCGACAAAACACAACCTTTCTCTCATTTCGGCTTAAACAATCATATTCAATGCATAATTCAATGAAATCCACATCAAAACATGCTTCATATGTGCTCCTAAAACGTGTAAATTCCACCCGAATCACCTTATTAGGTAATAATCTCCTCATTTTAAGAGTTCACCCACAAATCATTTTTTACAACAGTTATCTACACCCGCTCATTTTATGAGTTCACCCCCGAATTATTTTTTACTACAGTTATTTGCACCCGCTCATTTTATGAGTTCACCCACAAATCATTTTTTACAACGATTATCTACACCCGCTCATTTTATGAGCTCACCCCCAAATTATTTTTTTACAACAGTTATTTGCACCCGCTCATTTTACGAGTTCACCCCAAATCATATCTATACTACAGTTATCTACACCTGCTCATTTTATGAGTTCACCTCCAAATCATTTATTTTTTACAACGGTTAACTACACCCGCTCATTTTATGAGTTTACCTCTAAATTATTTTTTTACCACAATTATCTGCACCCGCTCATTTTATGAGTTCACCCCCAAATATTTTTTTTAAAATAATTACATTTAAAATATTATATTATCTTTTTATTAATTTACACAAAATATAATAATAAAATCAACCATAATTTATACATTTACAATCTTGCAGTCGAGTCATTGCTGAGTTACCATCGATTCACCATTAAATCATCCATATTTTTAGAAAAAAAATCGTAAAAACATAATTAAAAAAAACTATCGAAATTAGGCACAGATCTCAATTTTTTTTTTCTAATTTTTCAGTTTTTATTCCATACTTTTTATTTCTTCATTTTTTTTTCATTAGTATTTTTTAGAATTTTAATACAAAATAATATTATATGTATTATTTTATTATAGTCAGTAATACAATAAGTAATAACCAATAATACCATAATCAGTAATATCATTAAAAATAATTAGTAATATCTTACAATAAGAAATAATTACACACATCTAATTACAGTAAAATTTTATACAATAACAAATAATTCCACACATCTAATTATATTAAATAATACCAAAAACAATTATAAGTAATGCCATGAACAATAATTAGTAATACCATGAACATTGATCAGTAATATCTTACACAATAACAAATAATTCCACAAATCTAATTATATTCAGTAATACAAAACATAATTATCAGTAATACCATAAACAATAATAATAATTAGTAATGCCTTAAGCAATAATAAATAATTTCACATAATCAGTAATACAACAAACAATAACCAATAATACCACAATTAATAATCAATAGTACCGTAATCAATAATCATTAATATTAATTCAATAGTGTATTAATAGTAATACCACAATAAATAACTAGTAATACCAGTACCACTAACAATAATACCATAAAAAGTGAAGGGTGTACAGATCGAGGTATAGTAAAGAAATAGGGGGTGCACATTACCAAGCCCAATTGAACGGAACCTTAGCCCAATGGGAAGGCTCCCTAGGTCAGGAGTCGCCGCCTGCGATTTCCTCGGCAAGGTCACCGGCTCCGAGTGCCGGCCGATTAGAGATCCATCTGCAACATACTCACAGTCCTCCATCGGGCCGCCGTCAGCCGGAGGAAGAGGCTGTGCAGGAGCAGGGTGAAGAAGACGAAGCAATGTAGCTTCGATTTGGACAGAGATGAACGACGAGAGCGAGGCGGCGTCGATCCGAGTGTTGTAGGCGAGCGCCATTGATGCCGGAGAAGATCCTGGATCGCGAACACAAGGGAGATTGATGGAAGCAGTCGCGTTTGTGGTTGAAATGAGTAGAGGTTTTCGGCCGAGATGAAAGATGATGTTAATTGTCATGGAAGTCTCGGGCTTCAATGGCCGGGACGGAAGCGCCGCCGTCGAGGGGGTGGTCGGGCATGGTGGTGGTAGGGTCACTCGTCGAACGACGTGGATTTCCGACAGGTCCTTTACTCATCAAATTAAAATTGAAATTTAGGTGCACCGCCGATCGACTATAATAAAATCATACCTATAATATTATTTTGTATTAAAATTTAAAAAATACACATGAAAAAAATGGAAAAGAAAGACATCAAAATAAAATAAAAAAAGTAAAAGGAAAAAAATGAATAAATAAAAAAATTGAAAAAAAAACTGAAAATGGGAAGAAATAAAGGAAAAGAGAAGGGGGAAGAAAAATTAAAAAGAAAAAAATCGAGATTTGTGGCTAATTTCGATAGTTTTTTTTATTAATTATATTTTTACGATTTTTTTTAATATGGTGAGTTGGTGGTGAATCGACGGTAACTCGACAATGACTCGGTTGCATATTGTAAATATATAAATTAGAGTTTATTTTATTATATTTGTTGTAAATTAGTAAAATGATAATACAGTTTTATAAATGTGATTATTTTTTAAAAAATATTTTGAGGTGAACTCATAAAATGAGCGGGTGCATATAATCGTGGTAAAACAATAATTTGGGGTGAACTCACAAAATAAGCGGGTGTAGATAACCGTGGTAAAAAAATGATTTGGGGGTGAACTCATAAAATGAGCGAGTGCAGATAACCGTAATAAAAAATGATTTGGAGGTGAACTCATTAAATGATGAGGGCAAATAATACAGTAAAATATAATTTGGGGTGGGTGAACTCATTAATAGTAAAATAAGAAAGGCATCAAAATAAAAAAAGTAAAAGAAAAAAAATGAATAAATAAAAAAATTGAAAAGAAAACTGAAAATGGGAAGAAATAAAGAAAAAGAGAAGGGGGAAGAAAAATTAAAAAGAAAAAAATCGAGATTTGTGGCTAATTTCGATAGTTTTTTATTAATTATATTTTTACGATTTTTTTTAATATGGTGAGTTGGTGGTGAATCGACGGTAACTCGATAATGACTCGGCTGCATATTGTAAATATATAAATTAGAGTTTATTTTATTATATTTGTTGTAAATTAATAAAATGATAATACAGTTTTATAAATGTGATTATTTTTTAAAAAATATTTTGGGGTGAACTCATAAAATGAGCGGGTGCAGATAATCGTGGTAAAACAATAATTTGGGGTGAACTCATAAAATAAGCGGGTGTAGATAACCGTGGTAAAAAAATGATTTGGGGGTGAACTCATAAAATGAGCGAGTGTAGATAACCGTAATAAAAAAAAGATTTGGGGGTGAACTCATTAAATGACGAGTGCAAATAATAATAGTAAAATATAATTTTGGGAGGGGGGCTGAACTCATTAAATGAACGGGTACAGATAAAATTAAAATTAATTGATGAATTAAAATTTAAATTGAAGTATGCACCGTACATGCGAGTGCATACAAGTATTTGGCTTAAATATTTATATAAAATACTCCATTTGTTCCAGAAAACCTTTCATACTTACTATTCGTCCACTTTTTTAAAAATATTATAATAAATAGAATTTTGAAATATAATTTTATATATAAAAAAAAATAAGTGAGTTGACTTGTGTGTATGAATGGACCCTAAAAACAACGACATTAAATGTAATATTATAGATATTGTACGGGTAGAGTTTCTAAAGGATCGAAAAAGTAGGTGTGAAAGATATTATGGGACGGAAGGAGTACTACTTTTGCCCTTTTACTAAAATATGTTAAGATAGTACATACACTCCCCGACCCCTACAATTTAAACATAACCTTAACCCTAGAATTAGGTACACTCTCCACACAATTTAAATACAGCCCTAACCCTAGAATTAGGTAGCAGCCGCCGCCGCTGGCCCAACTTCGTCGCTGCCGCCCAATCTCCATGTTGGTCCCTAAACGAGTATTAATGCTGATGAAAGTCTAGAAGGGGGTGAATAGACTTTCAGATTTTCAAACTTTTTATGTGCTGATCAGATGAGACAATCAGATGAGTTATGTGCTCTAGTCGTGTGATGCAAATAATATGATTTGATCTTAAGAGTGCGAGTGTAGAGCAACAAATATAGATAACCAACCTACTGATTGCTATAACAACTGTTCAATTGGACAACGATCTAACTAGCTACTAGTGCGGAATTGTGTAGGCCCTAAATATTTAGACCCGTGGGTTGAATGAAAACCTTTATATCAAAATATGACTTTAACAAATAATGAATGGTATCAGCTGATAGGATATCTGCTGATTATGAAAAACAACACTTAGTTAATTTTTGACTCTTTTGAAAACGTATGGTTTATGAAATATGAATAATATGAATCAATAAATAAGTAAAGAATAAAGCAATAAAAATAACACAAGTATTTATAGTGGTTCGAACAACTTGTTATACGTCCACTCTCACAGCTCTACTGTAATATTAATTCCTTTAAACAAAGGTCATTGCTACTTTATAATCCCAAGAGAAGACTTTGATCGAGATACACTCTCCTTAGTGTATACGGATCTACTTGTTATTGTAAGAACAAGTACATTTACAAGAGGGTTTGGTTTACTACTAAAAACTTGAAAAGATAAAGTATGTGAGTAACCAACTAGTGTGAAGAACACACTTTCTAAACTCTAAAGATATGAATCTTGATTCGGGCTTAGGCTCGAAAACTTAGATCTATGAATAAGATATATAAACAGGCTCTAAAGAACTCTTAGAAAATATTCAGAAAGCTTGATGTTCTTGAGATCAGCTGGTGAGTTCTTACGCGTGAGTTTCCGGTGTTTGTTCTAAGAACAATGTCTTGTATTTATAGAAGATTGCTTGGACGAACTAGCCGTTAGAGACAATCTTCTATTTTGAGGACGAGATCTTCATGGAGTTGATGTCTCCTAATTTTCTGGTACGACATTACCTTAAAAAGGAATGTGCATTTAATGTGCATTAAATGCTCTTGTACGGCTCTAAAAAGATCTCTAAATTCCTAGTTCAAGTCAACTCAATAGTTGTGTTGTCATCTTCTAATTGGTCTACATCAATCGAGTTGTTAGACTTGCAATCTTTTCTTCTGTTTGTGTCTGCCAGATGTTATCCGACATTCTCTTTGTCTTCTGTTCTTTTTACCTTCAATGCATTCTTCAATAAATGATTTTTGTTATCTGATCAATCAGACTAACAGTTTTTAATGCTCTTTAAGGCTTGACAAGATCTGCTGATCTCGTGTAGTTACTTATCACCTGAGACGGTATACAAGAACCTTTCAGTCTGATTTCACTAATGAACTTCAAGCGTCTTCTAATCTTTAGTCTAACACTCTTAAGTCTTGAGCGAACGGGCATTTAACCAGATCTGGTATCAGATGATATACATAAAGGTGATCAAACTGACTAAGACTTAGACTTCTTATACTATCTACTAAGCTTTATAAATCAGCTTAGGTAACTTGTCACTAGATTACAAATTGAGATCTAACACTTTTAGTACTAATCTGGTTTTGGCCATCAAAACTTAATATATATAACTTTAATCTGATAGGGGTAGGATGAATATCCCAACAATGCGGTAGCCACCGCAAACCCAAATAAATTTAGAAATTTAAAAACAAAACTTGCAATTTTTTTTTAAATAAAAAAAAACCTTATTTTGGACAAATCAGAGTCGACCAAAAACACTTCAGTCGAGACTGGTTTGTCGACCCAATTTTTTTTTCAAATTTTCGACAATAAACACTCTTGTCGACAACAATTTATCGACGAGAGTGTTTATTGTCGATTTAAAAAAAATAAAGACAGTGTGCGCGATGGAGGCTGGGCGAAGGGGAGGAGGGGATGCACTGATTGCTGTAAAGAACGGCGGAGGCTGGGCGAGGGGGGGAGGCCGACGCTGCTAGGAGTGGGGCGAAGGGCGGCAGTGGCACTGGGCAGAGGGATCGGAGGACGAGTGGCGCTGCCATCGACTGTTGTAAAGAATGAAAAAAGAAAAGAAAAAGCAGGTAGCGAAGGGCAGCGGGGGCGGGTTGAGGGGGAAGATGGTGGGAGAAAGAATGGAGTGGAAAATAAGAAATTGAGGAAAATTACGGTTTAAATGTTAAAATTAGAATTTTTGTGAGAGTGTATTTATCATAGATAATTTTGAGATAAAAGGGTATAAATAGTAATTTGGGGGAGTGCATCTATCTTACGTGTGTTTAATTGAGTCCATGTATGGAGGAGGGGCATATAACCGACGCCTTTTACGTACCTATCGCGTTTTCATTTATTTTTCCCAAAGTACTAGATATTGAATGATATTAAGACAGCATATTACATTGATTGTAAAAAAAATTATATTATATTATGTTTATATTTAAATATTTTATAATTTTTTCAATATAAAATATAAAGATTGGTAAATGATAAAGAGAATTGAGAAATATATCGTGAGAGAGAAGAAGAGGTGGAAAAAAAGAATTAAGAAAGACCATTGAGAGATATAGGCTTACAAATATGGGTCTTTCTACGAGAAGGCAGACTTCGCCCTGCCTTACAAAAGGCAATACTCCAATTACCATTAGATCGTTGATCCGACGTATAAAATTTCTTCTATATAATTGCATTTTGCATTAGTGCATTTACTCTATGAAATATGCAATCGCCCTGCATCGCCCTACAAATAAAATAAATTAATATATATAAAATGACAAAAATATCCTTTTAACTTAAAAGAAATAATAATATTTAATTATAAAATAATAAATATATCTTATTAACATTTCATTTTTAAATTAAAACTCGTTTAACCTAATTATTTCTCAACAAACTCAAATTCCTTTCTCCCATGGAAATCAAAGAACAAAACTTCAATATTTCATAAATTCATCAAAGGAATCGCATCAACGAACTGAATCTTGCGACTTTTATCCCTGCAACAGGAAATCGCCCGGTCCCACAGAACTCTCGACGACGTGCGGCGATGCTAGGAGTGCGACGACGTCGCGGCGGTAGCCATTACAGGCGACGTGACTCGTCGGCGTTCCAAACGCCCATCGAAATTGTGCCGCTGCAACAGCGCGCGTCCCGATGGTTCCCGGCGAAAAGACTCGCCCAGCGTGTTCCTCTCATGCGTTGGTGGAGATCAATTTGGGCGACATGGGCGGAGCTTCTCTGCTCTTTTTTGAAGCGCTGGTGGAGATCAGTACAAGTTTTTTTTTTTTTTTTTTAATTGAATGATTATTAAGAAAAGTTGGTTCAAAATAAGTAATGTTTACTAATTATTGATAGAAAAATGTTAAGTTTATAAATTTGTAGGTATGATTTTTTTTTAAAAATATTATAGGGATATTTTAGTAATTTTATATAATTTTTTTCAAATAAATTAAATAGCGGAGTGCAATTGCACATATCAAAGAAAGATGACGTGTCAAAATTTCATTGGACGCCTTTTGTAAGACAGGGCGAAACCCCTGTCTCACCATAGAAAAGCCCTACAAATATTTTTGTCGATGCATAACTTTTATCTTTTGGGTAAAACTTGTTCTCAATAGGAAAAAAGTTTAAACTTATAATATGACCAATTTTTATTTAAAAAAAAAAAAAACTAGTATAGAATAGCAGGACTGACTTTGTGGACTCAACAATAATTAGATAGTCATTTGAGATATTATCTCCATATTTTTCACCAAACCATGCATGAATGAGATCAAGTGCTACTTTGTAATTGTCTCTTCCTCCCACAAAATTTGACATGTATTTTGCTTTACTCTTCTATTTTTCTTTTTTGTGTTTACTAGTTTCTCAAGACAATTTTTACTAAGTAATTTAGAGAACTTTAGATAAAAATAAATAAATAAGTTGAAACTTGAAATCAATGACGCCATCAGCAATGAGAATCGTGGTGTGGTGAGTTTGAAAAGGAGGCAACGTTTCTCTTTACTACTCCGTTCAATTTCATTGTTTCCACTTTCCTTTTGTCTGTTAAGACTTTGGTTATTGTTTTTTTTTTTTTTGAGGGGGGAGGCTTTGGTTATTGTTGTGAGTATCGATTGTAGCTTGTTTCGAGATATCTATTTGAGTACTTTTTGCTTTTAATTTTTTTTTCCGTGATAAACTTCAATAGGGAATGTTCACTTTCAGCAGTAGCATGTTCAATCCCACGTATTTATTTCGAAGATGAGACATTTTACCTTCAAAGCTTAGATTTAGCCCTTCAATGTGATTCAAACTCAATCACCAATAATTTATTTTTTAAATGGGAAGAAATCTATTTTCAACTATTTAATTGTAAATGAGTCGTGATGTTGATTTTTTTCAATTGAAGTGGAACGCCATGCGCGCACAACCGTTGGAGTATGCCAAAATTTGACACTCACTTGATCGACACATGTTAACTTGTGTCGTTTTTTCTAATTTTTATCCGAAATGACTCATTCCGATTACAAAAGGACTACATATAAAATTTTAAAAGAAAAAGGGCCATATGTGACAGCAAAAAAAATTACATGACCATTTGTAATTTTTTATTACAAATTTCACCATTTAATGAATTAATCATACTTACACAAAGTAGGCATGGTCAAAGTAAGTGTTCTCATGATAACCCATTCAAAATATGTCAACTCTAGAAACACCAAATACGTAAATATAAATTCCGTCAAAAAAAAAAATACGTAAATATAAATTAACATCCTTTAATTTATACAACACCAATAGTAACGAAGCAATGGGCCCATAACATTCGATTTTTCTCAATTTTATATAACCACCACCATTTTCTAAAATTTTCTACACTCAATTTTCCAAACGTGTGTATGTTCCACACATAAGAAAAATCAACAACCCAGGTAATAAAAAGTAAATTGACTATTCTACCCCGAACTGGATCTAAAATCCCTCATCTCGAAAAAAGCGGTTCTTCTACAATTGTATCCAAACCGGGCCTCTTCGACCGGCACGACGCTAGCCTAAACTGATACTCCGGCGCCGCCCCTTCCAAAAACAATCCGGTCAATCTATTTTCATCGGAACCTTCAACAGGCGATGCGGCCACGGCCGCCGCCTCCGGGGATATTTTCCCGCTGTTAACGCCGGCGATCCGCTTCGGCGCGGAGTTAGCCGACATGAGGAAAACAGCGACGTCAGCGGCGGTGACGAGCGAATTGGCTCTCCGCATCGGAAACATAACGTATAGATTTCCGAATTGGAGGTCGTCGTCAGCCGGAAGCGGCGAAAATCGTCTACCGATGTTTAAGGAGTTGGAATTAACGAGGAAGAAAGTAGGAGCTTCGAGCATCAGCTCCGCCGCCTTGACTAGGTGGCGGAACTGTCGAATTTCGCCGGTGGGGAGGATAACCCTAGCCGATTTAGGACTCCTGAGTTTAGGAGCTGCGAAGGCGCAGGAGATAAAATTTCCCATGGGTGTTGAAAATGGTGAGAAATTAAGTTTCAAGTGGTGGGGATTTTGGTGAATGTTAATGCATATATAGATGCGTGTATGTATGGGTCAATTCAGAATTGGTTATACGAGTGGTTTTTTATGCGTGTTGTGTTGTTGCGGTGGAAGGAAAACAATGATTCATTTTAAACACATTGATTATTATAGTTGGAAAAATAAAAGTAGAAAAGTAATTGCTATTTTAAAGAAAAAAATAAGGACAATTGACCACATTCACATTTCACACGGAGAAAATGAATTATAAAACAAGTTTAGTTATTTTAGGGTTTAGAAAAGGACGTGGGCCGACGGTTGTGGACCGTGTAGGGGGGTTTGACGCGGCGTGAGGCGAAATGGGCGGAAGCTGCCAATATCACTCACCAGCAGCCCCCCTTCCTACTTCATTCTTCGGACCGCAACCGTGTTTGCAATTTTTTTATATAAGTTGATTCCGTCAAGCAGTTTATAAAATTAGCCTAATTCTTTATTTTTTAATTGTAATATTTTTGTTTTTTTCATTTTGTCCTTCATATTTGTGATTTATATAACTTCTATTGATTTTTATGTAAAAAATTACTTACATTTTTTAAAGGCATGGTACTACGACAGTACACTACTATTGACTAATACAAATATGAGTGAAACAACAAACTTTGTAAATCTACCATTAATGTGATCTTTAACTAAGTGTGACAACATTACAAAAGTTGCAATAAATTAAAAATAAAGTAGCTGGTGGATTTCATCTAAGTTTACACACTATCAAATGATAACCTTATAAATTCAATTGAGTAAAAGAAAGTCTTGTTTAAAACACAATTTAATTAGTTGAATTAACTTTATAAATTATAGTAAAATTTATAAATGATGAATTTATGTATGATATTGTCTCTACATACAGATTAATGTCAAACAGAGTATGTATTTTTCTCTCTCACTCAAGAATCAAGATGATTGGGAACATTTTTACTTATGAACGTTGGATGCCAAGATTTCAAATCATATTCTGTTTCAAATATTATTGGTATATATAGTTCCTATTTCCAATACTTGATGACCCCCATCGCCTGACTTAATTCCATCTCGGTCAAACTCTTGTTACCAATATATTTTAAATACATAGTATGGTATTGGTAGCAATCTAATGAAAACACTATCATTTTCTAAGTGTTAAGTACACGCCTTGAATTCTCACATTTTTTTACACTTTTTTTTATGCAGTATAATAAAATTGAAGCATATCACTTGTTATAATTTAAAGAAAATAAACAGTGTAAGATCATGTGTTCCGAAAAAGTCATCTAATTCTTACCTTTCCTTTTCCATTATCATTATGGATCAAATGGAGCAAGTTAACAGATCCAAATTAAAATTATTGTAGCATTACGCCAGGGGCGGACCGATGGGTTGAGGGAGGAGGGCCAGGGCCCCCCCCCCAAAAAAATTTATTCATGAAGTATTAATTTAAATCAACTTCTAATTCACATTCATTTTTTTTTAACTCCCGCAATAACATGTTTATTATTTTAATTTGTATTTATATATTATACAATTTATTTTATTATTTATTAATTTATTATTTTGATTATACCTTTAATTTAAAGTTACATAGTCGTCAATACTACCTTTGTCTGAAAGGAGGGTAAATATATTTAGCACGCTATACCCCTAAAGGAGTAACGCCAACAAGTTTACAACCACAAAGTTGCAGCAATCCTATCTAAGTACTCCTATTATCACACATGTGACATGCTATTTAGCATCCTATTACTCTCTATGGACATTCCCATATGAGCACTACAAACAAAGAACAAGCATAATATCTCATCTGAAGCTTTTAGAGCTTCCTCCACCTTCCCAACACCTTGTCGTGCTATTGTTGGACTGCCCCTTACCTTCCATTGCAGATTTACGTTGACCACTTACAAGTTTCTGCCCTCCTTTAACTTTGTCATTGCTCTCTATAGGAGCGTTCATCACGGCCTGATCTTTATCCTCAAGTTGAGGCTCATCCTCGTCCATGTCACGTAATGTGTCATAGCGCCCACTAGTTACCTCCTCCATCTTGTCCTCATTTTTAGATGCACTGTCCTTTCCCCCCTTGCCAAAATTCGAATTGTAGGTACTGCCTTCTCCCCATTGTGGCCTTCCCCAACCCTTCCCTTTGAACTTTATGAAGCCCATATCATCCACCTCCCTATTTTGAACAAATTTTCCCTTTGATTCCACAACTTTTTCCTTAGTCTTCTTAGGCAATCGGACTATAGGCCTGCACCCCTCCGTCGTATGTCCAAGTTTTTTGCACTTGCTGCAATACATGGGCTCGAACTCATATTCAATTTTTTGCGTCCACTCGTTCACATTCCCGAGCTTAACCCCTACTTCTCTCACAAGGGGCTTGGCGGCGTCCACCTCAACTAGAACTCTCACATACGAGACTTTGTCTTTAATGTTCGATGCTCTATCCGTATAAAGGGGCTTTCCTACGAACGAAGAAATAATCTCAACTGCCTTGTTATTCCAGCAATGCAACGGGAGGCTCTTCAACTTGACCCAAACGGGCATGACACTAATTTCACATTCGCTAAATCAAATCCCACCAGCATTTTTTTTAGCATAAGATTCCTGCCCCAAACTGAGTAGGGCCCACCATTGAGGACGGTATCCTGGTCCGTATCCTTGTCGAAGCAAAATAACAGCCAACCGCTATCATGTCTTTTAATTTCGTGTGGAACATTCCACGTTTTGCACAAGTTCTTGAGTGCTTCGAAGCCTGGAAAACGCCCAAGGAAGTACCCGATCAGAACATTATCCCATTCTTTAGAGACCAAATCGATGGGGATGTAGGCCTTGTTCGCCGTAGGTTGTACGAAATTCAACTTATACTCTTCTCTCAATTTTCTGTTCCCTATCACACTTGCTGGAATTTTTCCATCCGCCCAAGCGCTGCCATGAGAAGTCTTCGATTCTGGAATAATTCCAGCAGCTTCAGTCCGTGGAGTCTCCTCCATATTTCTCCCCCCACTTTCCGATCGATCATCACAGCGGTTTCCAGAATTTATAGGGGTATTAACCTGGATTCCAGACGCTACATGGCCGTATAGGATGGAAGATGAATTTCTTATAGACTGGTTGTTGATGTACATTGAAAAGGAGATTGTGAAAATGTTTGACATAAATTTGCTTATATATGATTTTCGCGATATGGAAGAAAGACGGATTAAAAGGTTTTAATGTTATATTTTTTAAAAAAAAATGTGATAATAATTAATTATACTCTCCCCATTCCATGATTTCTTTCACATGTGAAGTGACACACAAAATAAGAAAAGTGAATTTAGTGGAAATTTTGAGGGGTAATTTTGTAAACCTTTATATATAAAGTAAATAAATGAGTTGATTTTTGTATATGTATGAGAGAAAAAGTAATGACATTTGTGTAAAATTATGCATATTATGAGTGTGAAGTTTATAAAGGGGGTTTTCCATTTTAAGAGTGAAAGTTATTATGAGACGTCCCGAAAATGAAAATCTGAAAGTAATTGTGGAACGAAGCGAGTATAATATATGAGCTTGTTAATGTACAATTTAAATTTAATAACTTTAAAATTTTTACTGTTGGTCCCCCTCAGTTACTCGTTCTGGGTCCGCCCCTGATTACGCGTGAAACAAACTTAAAAGTAACCAACTACAAATGTGAAGGTCAAAATTGACATTGGCAATAGAAAATACACTTATATATAGTGTCAATTCGAATTTTAATGATCTTAAAAAGCAAGTTGGATGAAGGTTCAACAATACACCATTAACAAAAAAATGACAATTTATTAGGCATGTGAAAATTAAAATAATGAATTGAAGGTTCAACCGATCAATTCTGACAGTTTGTAATAATTGGAACCGATGATTTAAAAACCGCAACCGAGATTGATAAATTTCAGATTCAATTTTGATTTCAAATTTCTAAAAATTGTAACCAATATGTAACGCGATTCAAACCATTTTCACGTTCTGAATCTTCGATTTGAACCATTTACATATGCTTTTTATTTATCTCTATCCAGCTTAATTTTATTGGACAAATACACAAATCATTCATATATAAGTGCGGACCCCGTGGTATGCAATGGTAATCCATCCTTATCCAACTACTAAGATCATCTCCAACTTTTGATGGCAATTCATGATAAATTTATCATAAAATTTAAGTATAATAATTTAATATTATTAAACTCGGATCAACCGTCTTGATCAGAAACCGGGCACGGGACCGGTCCCATTCTTAGGATACAACAATTTTATTTAAAATCATCATGAACGGTAAAAAAAATTTGGGTGAAATTCATGAAGAAGACCAATTGTTGTTGATAAAACGGATTTAGTTTATGCTGGATGTTGTGCATTGTCTAGTCGTCTTTTTGCATTATAATTAATATGTGTGGGGTTCACTATACTAAATTTCTTCACTTGTAATTTTTTTATATCAAAACAATTTCACATTCAATTTGATATGAAATTAGATGTGAGTTTCATATGGAAAAACACATCACCGAATTTTATATCATTACTCTAATAATCAGATTCAATACATTACTCTGGGCCTCTGGCATATGTTTTGCATATAGATGTATGAAAATTGTATACCCCCTTTGTTTCTACGAAAATTGTATACTCCCTTCGTTCCTACGAAAACTGTTTATTTATTCTTTTTACATATGTGTAATGAGTTGTTTTTTTTTTTTTTTGAAAACAGGAAAGTGGTATTCAATTAATCAGTTGTAGGCCTGGGCCTTACATCTTCGAAAGCAATTCAATTAAAAATGTCAGGGACTTCACAAGTCCAGAACTCTTCAAAACCAATAAAAGTACCAAAATGGGGCAAAGAGTCGGCCAAATGATTAGCATTACGATTAACAAAACAGAATTCAGAGCACTGGGTCTGCCGGAAAGCTTCTCGAATATCCTCGACCAACAGCATCGTGTATGGGTCAGTCTCATACTCGTGCCGGAGGGCTTGAATCAGGATTTTTGAGTCAGATTCAAGAATCAGGTTCTGCAGCCCCTTGCTAACGGCAAAATCAAGCCCAAACCGCATCGCGAGAGCCTCAATACGGGTGCTGCTCCCCTTCCCCACCATTCTCATTGATCCCGCCCCGATGATACGGCCCTGCTCGTTCCTGATCACGAAACCCAGTCCGACTGACTCGTCGTGAAAAATAGTGGCATCATAATTAAGCTTGACGAGCCCCGAATTGGGTTTCTGCCACCAGGTTTGCCCCATTTCATGGCTCGATCGCGATCGCCCCCTCGCAGAATCTGGGGCAAAAGATCGCACTAGGGAGAAGGCCCAGGATAAAATCATTGATGGTTCCTGGGTTCGCCCCTTAAAGATCAAAGCATTTCGGGTCTTCCATAAATTCCAAGCAATTAAAGCAAAAGTGGCGCAACCAAAGGTTAGAAGAGAATTCAAGATATACCAACAAGTAGTTTTGAAGTCATCAAGGAGTGGGCTGCTGGGGACGATGCAAATGGGGCTCCGTCCCCACATTTTGATTGACACCGGACATCGGAAGAGCGTATGGGCTATAGTTTCACTCTCAAGGCCACAACCTGGGCAAGGGAGGTCAGAGGCCAAACCTCTTCGGGAAAGGGCGACTTTTGTTGGAAGTGAGTCGTGGCACGCTCTCCAAAGGAAGTGGCAAACCTTTGGGGGGAATTTTGCACTTCCAGAGGGCTTTCCAATTTGGCAAATTGCTACTGGGAAAGGCCAAATTGTGTCCACATTAGGAGATTTTTTGGACAGTAAGAAAGTAAGCTGATTTGACTAAGAACAAGTGCACAATTGGAGGAGGAAGAATTGTTATATGACGTTGAACTTCTTCCCAATGATCCCGGAAAAAGAATAAGTATAATGGATTATCCTCCAAATCAACGAAATGCAGTGAGAAGAGCATATATTCTTAAAGGACCATGTCAACCCAAAACTCATGACTTCCCTCAAAGATAGGAGTGCACAAAAAAAGACCGGACCGGAACCGGTAGTTTCCGGTCCGGTCTCCGGTCCTTCAAATTTTAGATTCCGGTTTTCCGGTCCGGTCTAAGACCGGAATTTTTCGGTCCGGACCGGTTTGGACCGGAAATTTTTATTTTATATTTTTTTATTAATGCACCCTCACTTATTTTTCAAAATGTGAGAATGTGAGGTAAAATTGTTGAGATATATTACATTTTTTTAAATATATAATTTAACGAACATATTTAATTTACTTTTAGGGTCAAAAGATCATTAATAATAATGTAAATAAAATTCACATTGACGTAAATTGATTTAAAATAAAGAGCAACACTTTGATTTTCATACACAAATTCATCAATCTTGTTCTTGCTTTCATAAACTTAAAAAAAAAAAACCCGGTCCAAACCGGTCCAAACCCGGACCGGATTAAATACGGTCCGGTCTCCGGTCCATGCATTATGACAAATTCTGGTCCCGGTCCGGTTTTGGACCGGTGCACACCCCTACTCAAAGAGACCTTGGAGGTATGCGTCGATTTAGTGTTGTTTGGTTCAAAAAATATGATTTACCATTTCGACTAGGCGACCAGATTTTCTTGTCCGGGGGGTTTCTTGGACTGAGGGGGATCTTCAAAATCTTATCGACCATAGTTGGGTTGAACAGCTTGGCCAGCTCGGCCCGATTCCAGGAGGGGCCATAATCATCAATGAGATCCGCTACTGAAGTGTTTAAGCTGTCCTCAGCCGATGATCGTGGGCTGGCGATGCTCTCCCCTTCTATCCATTTATCCCAAAAGCAACGGATAGAGCTCCCGTTCCCCACTCTCCAAGATGAGCCCTCGAGAATCATAGGACAAGCGGCAAGAATGCTCCTATTAGGAAGCTAGGTTGATACCCCAAAGTTGTGTTTTCAATATTGCCTCTCGGGAAATATTTGGCTTTTAGAATTTGTGCAGCCAAAGAGTTCCCATGGGTCGAGAGTCTCCAATATTGTTTCGCAACCATGGCAAGCTTTTGAACGATAAATCTTTTCCCAACTCAACCAATGTACTTTCCGTTCCCCCGGGTCTGCCCCCCAATAAAATTGTGCCACTTTTCTCTCAATCTCTTCACATAACAATTTCGGGAAAAGGAAACAGCTCATAGCACAGTTTGGAATAGTTTGTACAACTGTTTTCAGAAGTATTTCCCTTCCCGCTTTTGTTAGTGTTTTCTCTTTCCACCCCTTAAGCCTGTTGATCACTCTTTCCACCACCGTTTGGAACACCTCTTTTTTCTTTCGACCAATAATAGTTGGAATCCCCAAGTATTTAGAATGAAAGGACAGTGGTCGTGCCTCCAGCTGGCTGCCAAGCTGAGCTACCACCCCATCAGGGACTTTCCCACCCGTCGAAAGCTCCGATTTGTTCAGATTTACCCGCTGCCCCGATTCGTTCTCATATGTAGCAAGAATCTCTTTAATCTTCTCGATCTCCCCTTGAGTGGCCCGAAAGAATAATATGATATCATCAGCGAAGAACAGGTGAGAGACTAGGGGGGCATGTCGTGCCACTTTTACTCTGGAAATATCACCTCGTTTTTCCGCCTGTTGGATCAGGGCCGAGAATCCTTCTGCACAAATAAGAAACAAATAAGGGGACAAGGGGTCTCCTTGGCGGAGGCCCCTCCTAGGGACACACTTATCAGACGGGGAGCCATTGACAAGAATTGAGTATGAAACAGTAGATACACATCACATGACAATATTGATCCAAGTACTATCAAATCCCAATTTAGAGCACATATCTCAGAGGAAACCCCATTCAACCCGATCATAAGCTTTACTAATATCGAGTTTCAATGCTACCCACCATTTCTTACCCTTTTTTTTTCTTTTTAAGGAAATGGAACATCTCAAAGGCCACCATGGCATTGTCGGTGATAAGGCGGTTAGGAATGAAAATACATTGGGTGGGTGAGGTCACATCGTGGAGGATGACCTTTAGGCGGTTTGCTATAACTTTTATGACCACTCTGATAATTACGTTGCAAAGGCTAATTGGGCGAAAATCTTTAGGGGTGGAGGGGTTTTTGACTTTAGGGATGAGCACTATAAAAGTGTCGTTGGGGGGGGGGGGGGGGAGGATCGACACCAAAATTCAGAATGTTCAGGCAGGTGTTAATAAAAGAAGCATTAATAGTAGGCCAAAATTTTTAAAAGAAGAGTGGAGGCATACCGTCGGGGCCCGGAGCCTTTGCCGGATGAATTTGCTTGAATGCTTTCCTCATTTCAGCCGAGTGTATGACTCTAGGAGAGTCTCATTCATGGCTGCTTACACTCTTTGATTTGTTCATCAGTGGTCCTCTAGGCCCTGCTAGTGTCAACCGAGGTAAACATCTCCACAAAGTAGTTTTTCAAGACACGTTCCACTTCTGAGTGGCCCTCCACGCATTCTCCTTCATTGTTCAATAATCTGCTCACATGATTTTTCCTCCTTCCCTGAGAAGCCTTTGCGTGAAAAAAGGACGTATTGCGATCGCCATCCTTAAGCCACAAGGCCCGTGACCGTTGGAACTACCAAATTTCCTCCAATTTTAGAAGCTCTTCTAAAACCTGTTGTTGGTGTTCTGTTTCACGGATAATGTCCTCCATTTGAACTTGGGACTGGAGGTAAGTGATCCATTCCCGAGCGAGGGTCGTTCTTCCGCCAATATCCCCAAACTTTTCCTTCCCCTATTTCCTAAGTTTGCTTGTGTAGTGCATAATTCTGGTGGTGAAAGGAATTTGCTGGTTTTCCTTGTTCCACACCTGTTCCACAATATTTATGCAATCATCGTTCTCGCACCAAATCTTTTCGAAATGAAAGATCTTACGGTTATGGGGACCATTCCTGTTCTGGTTCGGATGGGCTGCTAGCATTTCCACAAAAATGGGAGCATGGTCTGATCAGAAACGCATTAGGTTAGTGACCCGAGAGGTGGGAAAGAGCTGACGCCACTCTGAGTTTTCCAAGGCACGATCGAGTCGGACCTAAATGTTGTTTGCCCCCGTCTGCCCATTGGTCCAAGTGAATCGGTGGCCCGAGTAACCCTGGTCTTGGAGATCGAGGGCTGCCACCGTGTCACGAAAGCTCTCCATCTGAGCAGTATGCTTAAAATTGCCTCCTTGTTGTTCCCAACTCCAAAGAACCTCATTGAAATCGCCAATGCATAACCACGGGCTTCCCGTAGTGGCTGCAATTCGTCTGATGAGTTGGAAGGTTTGTGTACGTTCTTCCTTTTGAGGCCACCCATAGACCCCACTAAAAATCCAAGATGGGCCATCCTCGCCTGCCTCTGCTCTCACTGCGATGTGATTTCTTGAAAAATAGATGATGGAGAGTATTCGGTGATATCTCCAAAGTAAACAAAGACCTCATCTTCGCTCATGTCCTGAGCCCTAACAGTCAACAGGAAAACATCCCTCAAAATGTAGGACATTGTTGTTTATTCTTATCATTTGGGCACAATTGGGCCGAGTTTCCATGAGAAAGACTATGCCCGGATCTTTCTCTTGTAGGACCTTTCGAAGTTCTCGAACTATCGCCTAGTTCCCTAGCCCAAGACAGTTCCAGCTGAGGGTATTCATTGCGATCGGTGGGACTGCGCTGCAGCCTCCACCGTTGGGTTTTTTGCCTGAGATTGAGTGGTCTCAGTTTCCATCCTTATTCTCTTATCTGGGCGTGACTCAGTGGTGATACTGTGATTTTTCCTCTTTTTTTCCTGTTCCAACTTGGGGCTGTTTGTGGTATGGGGATGGTAAGGGCTGGGTTTTTTGTGATTTTAAGTTTGGTTTGGGGTTGCTTAGGTGGGTCGTTTGTTTAGGTGTGGTTTTCATGACAAGGTGACAAAGTTTAATCAGGCCAGCTGTTGGGATTAATGGACTGGTTGTTTTTGTAGGGGTGGATAGGTTCTTCTCGGGAATGGGAGTGCAGGGTTCATGAGAGTGTGGGGTAGGTTGTAGCTTGGGGGGTATGGTGGTTTCGGATTTTGGTGGTAGGACAGCATGGTTTCTACAGAATTGTGTAGGGTACAACTCACATGTGGGTTTAGTGGGGTATTTAGTGTGGGGGAGTGATTTGGTGGTTTGGTGGTGGCATTGATGAGTGTGTTGAAAGCGTGATTATTATAGTTGGTGATGGGGTTTATAAGTAAGTGTGAGGTGAGGGAGGATTGTGTGTTTATGGGAGGTTTCGTGGGGTGGATCAAAGCGGTGTCTTCCCTTTATGGACTGATATTTTCTCCAGCTCCTTTTTAGCTTCCTTTGTTTCTGGGTGGTCGTCCAAGTTCATGTGTTCTTCCTCACCCGTATTGCATTTTTCATTCTTGCTTTCATTCACTAGGCTTCGTCGGAAGTTTTCGAAAAGCTGTCTCCTGAGAGTGGTGGGCTCCGTTGATTTTTGTTGTTTCTCGATGGACACCGAGGCTTTCTTTGCCAAAGATGCTCGTAGCCCCTTCCCGTAAGGCAGTTTGTTGTCCGGGGTTGCCATCACTTCCTTAGATGTTTCAGATAGGTCACACTCTTTTCTCATATGGCCCAAAACACCACACAAATAGCAAAAGGACGGGAGTCTCTCATACTTGAAAGAAATCCAAATTGCTCTGCCTGCTTGTATCTCCAGATTTATTCCCTTGAGAGGTTTTTAGAGGTCCACACCAATTTTTACGCGAACACTCCGGGCTACTCCGTTTAGAGAGCTCTTGTCTATTTCCAATAGATTTCCACACTTATTAGCGATCGAGCTCACCTATTTCAATGTTATGGCCATCATTGGCAGCTCATACATCCAGATCCAAAAGGGAATCGTTGAGAAGGTCGTCGTCGAGGGTTGTTTTCCCGTCCCTAGTTCTTTCAAGGCGAGCACAATTTTCTCGAATAGCCATGGTTCTCTAGAGAGGACCTCGTCCATGTCAGATTTGGTCTGAAATTGAAAAGAGAAGAGGTTTTTGTCAATTTCATTTGCCATGAAGCTATTGGCTGGGTTCATCGCCTTTTTTATGGCCTCCAAAAAGCCGTAAGTATTGAACAGTTTGCTTGTAATGACACGCCCAACAAGGCAGAGTGTTGAACCCCCGACCACTGACTCATCTCCCACCAAGCTCAGCGTCTCCTCATCTTCCAGATTTGGCCTATTATCGAGTCCCACAGTTGACGTTTCACAGAGGCCGCAACGAGGACCTGCAAAAAAAGCTCAGAAGAAGAAAAAAAGGGCAAGCAAGACACAATAAGACTCAGCCAAGAGAGCACAACACCCGCTGAAGATCGGGAGAGCTCAAAACCAAAGCCACCGGCAAAGGGCAGAGGCGAACCTCCGGTACACCGGCGAAAGAAGGTGGAAGGATGGATAAAAGGGGTATTTTAGAAGGAGAGTGCGGCGGTGGGGTTTGGATTTTTGTAGTGCTAGAGCATCTCGGTTCGAGTCCGAGTGGCGGCATATCATCTCTTAAAAAAGAAAATAGATCCTATAATAAATTCAATTCAATTGCTAATTTTAATTTTCTAATTAAGGAATTTTTTTTTATGATATTTTTCTACCAATTGGGGCTCGCCCTTCACTACCCCCATGGGGATGGTCTACAGGGTTCATAACGACTTCTCTTACTACAGGACGCTTACCTAGCCAACACTTGGATCCGGCTCTACCCAAACTTTTCTGGTTCGCCCCAACATTCCCCACTTGTTCGACTGTTGCTAAGCAGCTGAGGTATCTTATCAAGCAGGTTATTTTCATGGGGAAATGAAGAAATTGTGGTGGGACTTCTAGCTTTACTTGGATATAAAAATTCTAAAGGTGCCTTATCAGCGGGGTGATCTCGACGTCTTCTTAAGTCAATGATAGTTAAGTGGAACGTATGGATTGCCGTGTAGAATAGGAGCGAACGACCAGTACATCTAATTCGACTTAGGTCTGAATAATCAGGAATCCTATCTTCTTTTTTACCCGAAAAGTCTGAAGTAAATATGAAAGAGGGATTCAGTGGAACAAAATTGACTGGGTGGTAGAGTGGTGGAAACGCTTCGTGGGTGGGGGGGGCGTGAAAAGGGTGGGGTGCATACGCCGGGGTGTAGTTTTCCAGGTCCTACAAAAGTAGGTGAATTATCCAAGATTCCGATTCTCACAACCGGGACCCAAATTGAAAGGATTCAGTCCAAGAATCACAGTTGACTCACCAAAACGGAGACACATAAAACTAAGCTAGGAGGAACATTTCTAGAGAAATAAGAAAAAGAAAAGGTAGAGGAAGAAAAATGTAGAGAGAGATAAGAAAGAGAAAAGGTAGAAGAAGATAAAAAATGGGGAAATAAATAGAAATAAATGGTGAGTTTTGCAAAAAATAAAATAAAAATGAAATTAATATATATCATTGAAAATAAAAAATTGAACTAATAGGGGTTGTTTCATAGTTAGATTATAGCACACACATAGGCAATTACTTAAAATCAATCGAGGACTTGCATTTATCATAGGTACATAAACATTAATAATTGAGATATTGAAATATACTGTACTTACTAGAAATCATAAAAATTAAAACAAAATACTATAGAAAATCAGAAGTTGACATAATCCAAATTCAGGTTCTTGATTATTGGACATAATTAACATCTTAATCTGCTACAAAACCAAGTCACGATTACAAACCAATAATATTTCCCCAAATTGATACATAATTAGAAACTTCTAGATGATTAATTTGATCAACACTAGTATCCTCATACTCATACATCGATGGTGCGCAAGCTGGCGAGCCTCTTCAAATTAAAGGGCCGAATACGGGTCGGACCCCCGGCCCACAAGGCCTTGGACATCAGATTGTACGTTCTCTCTGTCGGATGGAAGTAGTCCCAAAACAAATGCTCCTCCGGATTCTTGCACATTGTGTAGTTTTCTTTTCCACATTGTATTTGTCCTCCCAGAGTCCCATCACCACAACAAGCATTTTCCACGTCAGCAAATCCTGTCCAAAATATTATCTAAATCTTTTATTTATGTAACAAAAATATATATACCACAAAATTTTAGTCCTTGCAACTCAATTTTGAACAATTCTAACCAAAATATACCGGAATTTAAAATTTTCGAAAGAATCCAAATTCATTCCAGTAAATTTGTCCTAAATTTATGTAATTATAATTCAGAGTTGTTCACATAATATGTAGACCAAGTAGAAGGAATTGAATTATTACCGTAGCGTTTAGCATCGGCCCGAAAAACCTGAAAAGTTTTATAAATGTCTCCATAAACACCAATTGCAAAAGGGTGTGTGTCAGGTAGAGCTTTGGCCATAATCTCGAGGCCCATATTATAATTCTTGACCATCTTATTCATTTTACCATAGCACCTAGTAACGGGTGCACCAGGCAAGAGTGATCTAGCCGGGACGCACCCGACAGGGCCTAGCCCGAAAATGGCAAACTTTCGGGCTCCAAGCTTGTAAATTGTGTCTACAAAATTTGCAGCTTCCGCGAGCATGGATTTTACGTAAGCATCAGGTGTCAACGGTGGAGGATTGAAGGGGTAGAAGTAGCCAAAGATGTCATTCGAGCCCGATTCGAAGAAGATTAGGGATTCTTGGACAAGATTTTTGTCAATGAGATTTCCATCAACCAATGCTTTGAATTGTTGCAGCTGAACTTGGATTGGTGTAACTCCCTAAGTATAATTGGAAAAAAGGAGTCAAATTACATAAATTAAATTTACCATTGTGTTGCAATTATTGAATTCTTCTGTAGTATATACATACATAACAATTAATGTGAGTCTCTGTCTAGGACCAGTTTTAAGGTGTGTCATAACAATTGGAGGTACATATTTAGCACATGATGTCCCATGAGAATTTCATAGCCCACTTCGAAATAAAGTAAGAAACTTTGCCACTTAAACTACATTTTTCCTTTTATAGTTGAACTTCACTGCCATTAAATTAATGATTTATGGGTGAGCTCCTCGCGTGAAGAGAAAGCTGATATTTCTGAAAGCTGTATATGATTGATTATCTAGCTTTTGTAAAAGTATTAGAAATTAAACTATTTGATTACATAAAATTCATTGGTTCAACTTTCTCTATAGTGCAATATCCACAATAAAGTATTCTGACTTCTTTATTAAAATTATGTTTTATATTCTACATTTCTAATTATATTACAGAGACTCATGAAATAGTACTATATAAAAATGTAGGAAATCACATTTATTCAGTATAATAATTTTTTTAATTAAGAAATACCGAGTAACTTTTAATTGATTTCTTTTTCCCGATTAATTCCATTTTCTGACTTAGAGTCTAGAGATATGGAGTGAAATAAATGTAGTAGTTGCAAGCATTTAATTTTTTGAAAAGTGTCCTATTCATTATTCATATTATTATACTCCAATATTTTGAAATTTGGTCTTAATTAATAATTCTTTCTTCAACACCATACACATGATTTATTGGTAAAAAAACAGATATTCTCAAACGAAATAAAAAATCTTACAGAATCATTATTAGTGGCTGGTAGAACCCCGCTTCCGGCGCTGGCAAAGTTGATCCCATTGGCCGGAAAATTCTTTCGAGTTGTGTTCAAATTCTCAGCCTCTATCTCCATATACGGCTTTTGCAAAGGCATGCCAATAAATTCAGCTGCACATCACCAAATTAAATTAATTAATTATATCACACAAAAAAAAAACACAGATCCGCATGTGTATGTGCGTGATTCTTACCGACGAAATCGGCGACGGTTCTTCCATTGGTGAATCTTCCGGTAGGGCGGTGGAAGAAACTGGAACCGTAAGGGGGGAAATCCGCCTGAGCAGTGCAGTTTCTGTTGAAGTGGTTGTTTCCGGCGTCGAAAAGTGAATCTCCGAATATGAAAATTGCCGGAAAAGTGTTGGGTGATCCAATAACAGAAATTAGGAGAGAGAAATGAAGAGAGAGAATTATGAGCAACCGTTTCTCCATTTCTCTGACAAAAAGATGAATTTAGAGTAAAGAGAGTGTGAATTTATTGGGTGTATAATGTGGGTGTATATATAACAGAAAATAAGGAAAAAGTTGAGAAGGAAGACAAAAATTTGAAACAAACACACGATGTATGTGCATGCATGGATGGCGCCCATCTTCATATTCATGAATGACGATGATCAGTTTCAACAGCATTTTTTGTACTTTTCTTATTTATAAACATCTCTTTGTGTTTATTACTCCACTAGCTAGTTGTTACATTATTGGTTAAATTTTACTTTTATATATATATGACTATGATGAGAATTTTAATTAATTTGAAGTTTGTTTTTAAAGAAGTTTCATTTTATATTTCATTTAGAGTAGTGAAATATCAAAGTAGATATAAGTGAGATGATGATACATTGTATTCGCAAATATATTGTGCTAATTAGTGATCAATGAATTCTAAATATTTGGAGTTAATCCAATTCAAATTGAAGGGGGTGTTTCTGTCAAATTGCTAAAAATGAGATCATTTTGCCAACACTTACAAGTTCTAATCAAAGTAATGATTACCTCTAAAAGTTTATAAATTACTACTAAGTAGGAGTATATATTTTTTAAGACACAATCACTTTCAAATATTCACTACGTGTTAGTGTTGTGTTTTCAACATGGGGATGCAATATTCATTTTGATATGCACATTATCGTCGATTTTGCATATGTGTAAAACTGAAACTGAAAACGGTAAAATCGTCGAATTTTGGAACCGTCGTTTGAAAATCGAATGTAAACCGTTAAAATAAAATTTGGTTTTAGTTCTGGCAAAAGTAAAACCGCCGGTTCGGCGGTTG
This sequence comes from Galeopsis tetrahit, assembly GCA_963675135.1. Lineage (NCBI taxonomy): Eukaryota > Viridiplantae > Streptophyta > Magnoliopsida > Lamiales > Lamiaceae > Galeopsis > Galeopsis tetrahit. The sequence continues at coordinate 67,578,969 of OY776122.1, read as the reverse complement.
AATTGATAGTTTCAGTTAAAACCGGTCTAATCGACAGTTTTGACCATTTTTTATACATTTTTTTATATCTAATATTTTTCTATAAATACCTCAATTCTATATCATTTTTTCACACCTTTCTCAAAAGTCTTAATCCTCTTCCCTCCTCAATATAATTTGTATAAATGACTTGTCTCGTTTTTCAACACTTTTTAAGTATTTTACAATTCGAGCTCCACAAGCGTATGAGTCTGATTGTAGTACGTAAGTATGACCAAGTAGTTTGTTCGTTCCAAGGATTTAATTGAGTGCAAGCGAATTCTTAAAGTTACGAGTATGCATGCTATTGTAGTAACTAAACGTGTTTGTTTGGATTTTTGGGAATAAGAACAAAGGTATTAAACTAGATTAACTAAAGTAATGATAACTAGTGACAAGAAATAACAAGCTATCTAACTTTCGTTTCGTTGGAAAGTGCAAGAGAAGTGTATTGCCTTGGGTGTTTCCATTTTGTGAGTAATTAATGAACTAGTGAACCAATTACATGAATTAGCTATGAATTCGGATTAAGCTAAAGACTATCACATATGTGTGTAAACCCCCTCGAAAGGCATAGGCTAACAAAGTGCATTGATTAGCAATTATAGGATCTAACCAAATACCATAAGCGCGTAAGATAGTGTTTTATAAATACTTTCAACACGGTTACTAATACTTATAAAACGCCCTCTCACCAAACTCCTAGACGACCTCTATTCGTTTAGTGTCTAAAGTTGTCGGTCTAGCAATTAACCCTCTATCGGTTAAGCTAATTACTACTTAACATTTATTCAATTGACCAAAGCTCACACTCACACTCACACTCCAATCATGCAAATCCAACTCTCGTTGCAATTGACATAATCGAAAATGCTTGCTAATAGGGTTGATCAATCAAATGAATCAATCGAAATACAACTCTAGAAACATAAACACCCAAATCCTAAGCTAATCATGCAATTACTTCACAATTACACTAAAACCCATCAAAACATCTACACCAAGGCAATTGGAGATTAGCCCATGTCTAAAATAACAACTAGAATAAAACTCATGTAAATTAAACTACAAGACAAGACATGAATGAAAATGAAATTAACAAATTAAATTTGCAATAATAGAAAAATATCACCTCTTGTCTTCAAATCCTCCAAACTAACATTAAATTGAAACACTAAATCAAAATCTATCTAAGAAATGAAAAGAACTATCTAGTGAGTGGAGTGAAGTGTGGGGAGAGGAGGGTTTCCCTCAATAAGCTCTGCGAGCCCAATAGCCCTCTGCGTCTCTGTGTGTATATTCCCCTGCGCTGAATTGGCTACTGTTCTCAAAATGTAAGGAATCCATGGGCTTGGTCAATGGGCTTCATTAAAATGGGAAAATACAAAGGGGGCACGGCTAAAGGCACCCGGATTTCCTATGAGTACACCCATGGAGAATTTTTTTTGTCCTAGGGGTGGCGCGAAAAGACGTTTTTACCCCTTCTGTAGTTTTAAAAAAAAAAAACGCTCGATGAGTTCACCCATATATTCCGGTTCACATGGAATTCATCATTTTACATCTGAATCATTCCAGATTCCCACCATCAACACCAAAACATAAAAAATCCTAAAAATTCAAAATTTCAACAACAAAAATAAAACCTTAACATACCAAAAAAAAATTGAGATGTTCGAAAATTTTACCAAAACAAACCCAATATGTTCGAAAAAAAATTCAAAACAACTTAGATTTGTTCGAAAAAAAAATTCGAACATCTTGTTCGAAATTTTTTCCAAAACAAACTCAAGTTGTTCGAAATTTTTTCCAAAACAAACGCAATATGTTCGAAATTTTTTCCAAAACAAACTCGATATGTTCGAAAATAATTCCCGAACTACTAAAAACCCTAATTTTCCTAAATTTTCAAAACCCTAATTTTCTGTAAAAATGTAAAAATTGTAAAAAAAAAAACTTACGTTGGGTTGGGTGCCGGCGACGTGTGTGGGTGCGATGAAGGGGAGGGGGAGGGGTTGCGGCCGCGAACGGCCGCGAAGGGGAGGGGGAGGAGTTGCAGCCGCGAACAGCCGCGATGAAGGGGAGGGGGAGGGTTGCGGCCGCAAACGACCGAGATGAAGGGGAGGGTTGCGGCCGTGAAGGGAAGGGGCTGCGGCCGCGAATCGGAGGACGTCGACGAATCGGAGGAAATCTTCGAGAAGCTTCTCCATATTGAGTCGACCAAAAACACTTCCGTCGACAAACCAGAGTTGACTGAAGTGTTTTTGGTCGACTCAATATTGTCAAAAATAAAATATATAAAAAAAAAGCTTGAGTATAGCAACAGAAAAAAAAATGGAGGAGTGGACCAAAAAATGCACACCTGGAGCGGCGGACGAGCGGCGGAGGCTGGACGAAAGGGAGGACGAAGCGGCGCTTCTTGGGGTGTGGCGGCGCCGGCGCGATGGAGGAGGAGGCGTCGGCGCTGCGCGATGCGATGGAGGAGGAGGCGTCGGCGCGCGATCGAGGATGAGGAGGAGGAGGCGGCGCCGCGCGATGGAAGAAGAGGAGTAGAAGGCGGCGATGTTGCGCGAGGCGGCGAGATGGCGGCGCTGGACGAAGGCGACAAACGGTAGGCGGTGGGAGGCGGCGCTGGACGAAGGCGGCAGGCGGTGGGAGGAGGCGGCGGCAATATGTGGGGTGGAGAAGGGGTGGAGAAGAAGATGAATAGTGTGAGAGAATGGAGAGGGGAAAAAGGAATTAGATAAAATTAGGGTTTAAATGTAAAAATTAGGGTTTTTGTGGAGTGTATTTATCCTATACAATTTAAAGAGATTTGAAGAGAAGGGTATATTAGGTAATTTAGGGGGCGTGCATCTATCTTACATGTGTTTTGAGGGGGTGCGTGTATGGGGGAATACATTAAACAAAACTGGAGGGGTATATACCCCAACCCCTAATTTAAGCTACTGGCTTAGTAAGCATTCAATCACGTGGGCTGCAATCACGTGCTGCAAATCATTGTAGAAAATGAAATGGGTCCCAAAAATAAAGGCGTTGGCTATATACCCCTCCAGCCTTGTTAAATATACCCCTGATACAAGTACCCCTAAAAAGTTATATATACTCCCCCAAAATACCTAATCTACACTTATAAATACATTCCCCCTATTAAATCATAAACTCTAATTCTTTCTTCTCCAACACTCCACAACTCTTCTTCTTCTCCCAAAATTGTCGTCGCCTCCAAGCGCCGCTGCCTCCCTCGCCGCCGCCTCCAAGCGCCGCTGCTACCCTCGCCGTCGCCCCTTCCTCGCCGCCGCTTGCCCAGCGCCTCTCTCACCGCCGCCCCTTCCTTGCCGCCGCTTGCCCAGCGCCTCCCTCGTCGCCGAAGGTTGAAGGTAGGTTTTTTTTTCTTATTTTCTGTTGAGGCGACGCGGCGGCGCCCCTTTGCCCAGCGCCGCCCGTCGCTCTCTTTCCCTCGTGCGCGCTGCTAGTCGTCACCGCCCCCTTGCCCAGCAGGTAAGTTTCAGTTTTTTATTTTATTTCTGCTGTACGGCGGCGGCACCGCCTCTTGCCCAGCGACGTCGCCGCCGTGTCCCTCCCACGATAACCTCCTCCCCCACTCATGGCGGCCGCGCGGCCGTCCTTTTTTTTTCCTTTTCTGCAATTTTCCCGTCACTGTTTTTTTTTTTTTCAATTTTCGACAACCCTTGGTCGATAATATACTCTCTCGTCAACAAATCGTTGTGGACGAGAGAGTATATTATCGACAAAGAGTTGTCAAATTCTTTTATTTTTTAAAATAAAATACATTGTCGACACTGATTTACCGACGAGAAATACTCTTGTCAACAAACCAGTGTCGACACTTTTGTTTCTCGTCGACAAACCAGTGTCGAATTTTTTTTTTTTTTAATTCTAACTTTTTTTTTCCTCTATGGGGTGCACCGGCGACGACGATGACCGGAGGTGCGGCGGCTCTTCTTTAAATTAGGATTAGATTTAGATTTAGGGTTTAAAAGTAGGGGAGTATATTTATCATGAACATTTTAGTGTAAGGGTAGTTTAGGTATTTTACATAATTATTAAATTAATAAATAAGGAGGGGGTATACTTAACAAAGCTGGAGGGGTATATAGCCAACGCCAAAATAAATTATGCTACTTGCTTCTCTTCTTTTGTTTCTCACAACCCAAACTTCACCAATGGGCGTTGGCTATATACCCCTCCAGCTATTTACACCTCCATTTGCGTTGAGAACACTCCCCCTCCAGAGGGGGCCCATTGGTGAAGTTTGTAAAAAAATTACAGTAATCGGCCGCCGCCGCCGTTCAACGGCCCTCGCCCCCGCTCCCGTCCATCGGCCAAATCCAGGTTTGTTTGTTTTTTTGTTTTTTTTTTTTCCTTCTTTTTCTTACCTGTCGACCACTTTAGGTCGATCCAAATACACTACGTCGACAACAGGGTGTCGACGAGTGTATTTTTGGTCGACCTAAAGTTGTCGACGAGTTTTTAAATTTTTTTTTTTTTCCGATCAACAAATGTCGAGCATATACAATCTTGTCGACAAACCAGTGTCGACGGGAGTGAATATGGTCGACACTGGTTTGTCGAAATCTTAAAAAAAAAATTGAAATTTTTTAAGTTGAATTTTTTTTGTTTGGGGAGAAATTTTGGTGTTTGATGTTTGGCGACGGCGGCGGCGGCGACGGAGACGGCGGCGGCGACGACGGCGGAGACGGCGGAGGATGGATAAAACTTAGGTTTAAAGGTGGGGTGCATTTAGTAGTTTAATATGACTTAAAGGGTATTTTTGGTATTTCACATGATTATTATAATATAAAACAAGTAAGGGGGAGTGTTCTCAACGCAAATGGAGGTGTAAATAGTCGGACCCTTAATTAATTAAGAAGATGGGCTGTGATTTGGCCGCCACTTATAAGCGGACCTCCATCTCCTTTTAATCTCAAGTCCATTTATAATTTCTTGCTTCGCATATTATTCTTTCGATTGACTTCACGTATCTTGCTCCAAAAGTGCACATTTTTCTACAAAAATAGCAAACTACACATTTTCTCTAAATTGAGTGCAATAAGTCTATTTAGTGTAAATAATGCACAAAATCCTATAAAATTATACAAATTAAATCCATGAATTTCAAGCAATTTTCACACTAATCAATAAATAATTATAAGTATAAATTTAAGTTAACTTCATAATTTTATTAATTCAAATTTTATGTAGTACTCCCTCCGTCCCAGGATTTTATGCACACTTTGACCGGTACGGGGATTAAGAAAATGGAATAAAGTGATGTGTAAGATAAAATAAAGGAGGGGTATTATTGATAATTCATTGATTAAAGTGGAGCAGATTTGACTAAAGGGAAGAAAAGGTAAAATAAAGGAGAGGGATTATTGGTAAAAATTATGTGAGTTATTTCCTTTTTTGGAGTGTGCAAAAAATGTTGGGACGCCCGTTAAGAAAAGTGTGCATAAAATCCTGGGACGGAGGGAGTAGTTTATTTTCTAAAAAAAAGAGTGCAAACGAACAAAAAAATGGATGAAAAGACGAGTAAAAAATAAAAAAAGAAGAAACCGAGTACCGAACCATCGGTTCAAAATCGTAACCGTCCAATTTCGATTCAAAAATCTCAAAAACCGTTGCACATATCTAGCATTCACCAAAACCATTTTACTCATTCAACGATTTTTTTAATGTATTCCACTTCATGCTTCAATTAACATAAATTTTTATTGTTTTTGGACAATGGAACATTAAATTTATCAAAATAGTAGGAGTATATTTAAGCATAAGTTGTCATAATTCAAATTTCGGCATATAATGGTGGAGATTCACCTTCAGGGCGGATATGTTCTAGATGTCTGGGACTCTGAAACGCTCTCGAACCTCCTTAGTACCTTAGTGGGCTAGGAGAGTTTAGTGTTAGGGATATTTATCCAATCCCCAATTCCAATTTATATTGTATTGTATAAGTTAAGTTTTGATGGCCAAAATTCAGACCAGTAGAGCACAAGTTAGATCTATAATTTGCAATTTAAAAGTAAGTTACTTAAGCTGTTTAATTTTATAAAGCTTAGAAATAATGTAATATGTCTAAGTCTGTGGAATCAGCTGTATGTATATCAGCTGATACCTCATCTGAAGAAACACACGCTCGCTCAAAACTTAAAGAGAAGAAGACTGAAAGACTAGAAGACATCTAGAGCTCATTAGTGAAATCAGATCTAAAGATTGTTGTATACCTAATAGACTGAAAGTAACTATATGATAATCTGCAATCGATCTTCAGAAGACCATTTCAGCAGATATGAGCTCACCTGATCTTGTCGATGAATGCCTTAAAGTTTATTCAAGTCAAGTTCATCATCTGAAGACTCAGATGACAGTTAGCATTTATGGATGAAACACCTTGAAGAAAGTGTTAGTTCATTGAAGATGCATTGAAGGCAAAACTAACACAAGACAAAGAGAATGTCAGATTAGATCTGAATTGCTCAATCAGAAGACAGGACAGTTGTTCAACTAACTCTATGATGTGGACCAATGGTGTTTCGACAACAAGTCTACAGAGTTGACTTGAACTAGGTAAAACATAGATCTGTCAGAAGAAGTACAAGCATTAAATGCAGCCTTACCATTCTAGGTAATGTCGTACCAGAATATCTGCAAACATCCATTCAAGGACGATCTCCACCATACATAGAAGATTTGCTTGCAACGGCTAGTTCTCACCAACGGCTAGTTCGAAGCCCAAATCCTCTACAAATACAACACTTGTTCTTTGGAACAAGGTACCAGAAACCTTACAAGCAATAACTCTCGTATTCAGTTGATATCAAGAACAACCAGTTTCATCATACTTTAAGTATCGAGTTCTTAAGAGCTAGCATAGATTTACTATCCTTAGAAGTTCTAAGTTTCCGATCCTAAGCCTGCATAAATAATCCTATCTTTAGTGCTTAGAACCAGTTAGTTATACACATATCTTTACATTTCAGTTTGGAACCCTGTAAAGGTTACTTGTTATCTAACCAACAAGTAGATTTGTAGCCTCAGAAAGTAGTTGAGGTTCTTGATCAAAAGTCTTCTCTTGGGACTATAAAGTAGCAAGATAGTGAATTTCTCTAACTGATTAGAGAGAGTGGACGTAGGATATTTAGATTTGAACCACTATAAATACTTGTGTTTTTATTGCTCTATTTATCATTCAGCACTCTATTCTTACTTGTTCATAATATTCATACTGCACATACTTTGTAAAAACATAGTTTTCAAAAGAGTCAAAAACCACTAAGTATAAGTTTATAAATTAGTAGATATCATATATCAGCTGATAAACACTGATCTGATTTTAAAGTCATTCTTTAAAAGGTTTTCATATCAACCCACGAGTCTAAATATTTAGGGCTTACACATTTTCGCACCTATAGCTTTTGAGATAGCTCTCAAACTGACCAGCTAAATTCAGCAGTCAATAAGGTTGTTATCTTAATCTACTATAATACACTAGCACTCTATAAATCAGAACATCTTATTTGCATTCAGACGATTGAGTATCTAACTCATTTGATCGTCTCATCTAATCTACACACAAAAGTTTTAAATTACTTGAAAGTCTATTCACTCCCCCTCCTATACTTTCACCATACTCGTTTTGGGATCAACAGTTAGAGCTCTCCAAATAAAAGTGACGCCCTCCTGAGGGTCTATTGTGATTGATGGATGTTCTGTAAGATATGAAGAGTTCAATATGAGAGCACACCGCATGCTTTATTTATAGGAGATGGTGTATCTAAAGAAATTAAAGGTGGCAAAGCTAACTCATCTACCTTTTCCTACTCTCATAAATTTGATATATTTTACGAGTGTAAGGAGAGTGGTTGATGCAGTCAAAATATGCCATCCTATAAACGAATGACATTTGGTAATTAGATGAGTTATCTTTTGTACTTGTTTGGTATCTCTTTTGTAAGGAATTTGAATATTAACTTAGAATATCTTATTATTGGTTTAATGGGTCGGATGGTAGTTTATTTTATTAAATGACTAGGCTCTAATGTGAACTCAATATAAGGAGAACATGGTATTTGGGCCAAATATGATGAGAGGGAGTTTTGTTGGGTCATGGGCCTAAGTATACGACCCAGGGTCAGATGGGCTCCGGCCCGGTTAGCCCCATGAGAAGTGGACTCTAAGAATTCAGGGAGAGAGTGGACCGGGTGGGAAATGCAAAGAAGGAGGATGATCCCTGGATTGTAGGGGTTAATTAACGAAAGAGGAAGATGGGAAGTGATTTTGACTGGGTCTAGGGCTGAAGTAGTTTAGAAAAAAAGGGAATATCTCGCTGTTGATGGAATCGATGGTAAGAGTCTTCCTTTCCTCTCGTACCTTTGCTCTCTTCCAATGACATGTCTTCCTCTTCTTCACACCGTGATCCTTGACTTTTGAATAAGAGGTTGGATCGGGGTCATGCGTTTTGGATATAGGAATTGGGCTTTTCCCTTTCTTTGTTTTGAACTGGACTTTTTCGAAAAGGCGTTTTGCACTATATGCTGGTTCACCCGGTCAAGCTCTTGGCTAAAAAAGATTAACACTCCTCAGCCCCAGGACAATCTCTCAAAATACATTCAATTTTTTCTCCCAGCGTATACATTTTTAGCTTTATCTTCTGAATTATAGCATTTTAGATAGACACGTTCACAATTTACACATAAACTAAATACTTAAATATCATTTGGCCGGAAAATATTACTTGAAATATTCTCCAGCGACTTACTTACCCCGCAAACTAAGCCATAAGACACCTGAAATTACATTGTTTCGAGGAGCTTTCCACTGATTCAGATTGCTCAACTTATTGATCATTTGAGATCTCCATTTGACTTGAGCGTCGGAGTCCCCGCGCCGAAGATCTCTCTAGCGTGCTTTTGCAGGTGTTCGTGAGCTCGGAGAGGACGACTTATATATACGCATAATCAGAGGATTGCAATATAACATTTTGGATTGTTAATCACATTGTGTCATTTTTTGACACAACACACTCAATCCAACTACTTTATTTACTTTATATATAAAAGTTTATAAAATTACCCCCAAGAATCTAATCGTTACACTTTTTTTCTAAACTTTGTGCCACAAAATGCAAGTTTTTCAGGGACCAATGTAATATCTTATAATGGGACTGTGGGCTTTGACTTGAACGAATTTTTGGTCACTAAATGTTGACTAACTACTTCCCCTCAAGCATAAGGGTTCGTAGTAGTAATGGAAGTATTCGACCAAGTAGTATCGACCTAGGAGGTGGGTTTGTGCAATGGATCCCTAGAGTTTTGTGTCGGCATAACTAATGTAACTACGGGATCGGTTTTGGATTTCTAAACTTAAGCTAACTTACTACAAAGATGCAAGAAATTAAATCAAATACCAACCTAGAAACTAACAAATTATTTATACTACTAAAAGTGAGAAAAACACCAATAAGAGAAACTATCACAACTTAGCAAAGAAAATTGCTAATAAAACAATAAATCAACAATTAAAACAAAGAACAACTACGAATATAATTCGGAGAAGTGCAAGGGTGAGAGAATGCTTCGGGTGTTCTCTACCTAATGAAATGGCGAGGAATTGTTTTTACTTTGTTATTGCTTCAATTACGACTTGCTAAGAGCACCTAAATGCTAGGACGATAACCATTTCCCTTCGGGTAATATAGCCTTAATTCTAAGGTGTTCCCAAACCCGGTAATAAGGTTCTCTTTCTAATCCTCACCAACTACTCAAACAACCATTCAAGTAATTAATGTCTTTTAATGGGATTCTAATACGATTAACTCTCTCTCGACGAATTAAAAGTATAACTAACACATTTGCATACCAACAACTCACACCATAAATATAAACATGTCCATGTAACTCTCGTCTACGCTAAACATGCATCTAAATATGGATTAATAGAAGTTAACATACAAAGTACCAATAATACCCAATAAAAGAAGCAATAAACCTAATATCAACTATAACAAAGCTCAAACAATTCCAAACTTAATATTCACATGGTTTTAGAACACCCAAAGCATAAATAAACTTAGCTCATGGTGTTTTGAGAAACACCCATGACTAAAACATCAAAAGAAATCAAGATAAACATTAAGTATGAAATTATATAGGAAATGAGAGAATGGTTTGAAGTCACCTTGTTGTTTCTTCAAAAATACCTAGCTAATACAAAAGTGTAGAACCTTCTTCTTCAAAAGCCTATGCTAAGTACTAAATATTGAAGCTAATCTAGGAATTAAATGAGCAATAAATGTGGAAATGAGGGTTAAGATGAACTAGGGTTTAAAAGTTGTAATAAATGAGGCCAAAGATCCTTTACAAACTGAGTTTTGAAGCTATTTAAAAGCTTCCAAAAGTGTGTGAGACGAAATTAGCACTTGGGTCCTTGAAGTTCTTCAAAATTCGCGAAAACCCCCGAAAAAACGTGAGTTGACTCGGTCAACCGAGTGAGAGGGACTTCCAGAACCAAAAATGGTTCCAGATGCAAAACGGCCGCCAGTGTGAGTGCCTCGGACGCCAGTGTGAAATCACTCGGCCGCCAATGTGAAACCACTCGGTCGGCCGAGTGACATGGTCATTCCAGAAACTTTTTGTAATTTTTCTCTCACTCGACCGCGAGTGTGATACCACTCGGCCGGCCGAGTGACTTCTGCAACTTGGACTTTTCAAACATTTTTTTCTTGGCTTTCCTTGCTCGTCCTCCAATCGAACTTCAACTCCCATGCACCAGTGCTCGTTTTCCCTTAAAATGGACTATTTCACCTCGTTTCCTACACTTTGAACACATTTCTTGACAACAAGGTTAGTAGCACCATTTCTAACAATTATGACCAAAATCACATCAAAATGCTACGATAACATAGCAATAGTGAGCACAAAAACGAGCAATCTCACACCCAATCAACCCCCCCAAACTTAGAGATTTGCTTGTCCCCAAGCAAAAAAAAAGAAAAACAAAGGAGGGAGATTGTGAAAGATTTGCGAATGGATACAATGCATAGTAGGCATGATCAAACAATATCTCCAATGAATGGTTCATCAACACATGCAATTTCTCTACCACTTTCAAGACAAAATGTGATCCAAGCTAAGACAAATTCAACACACTTGATTCACCACTCTCTCAAGAAGTGTTTCTCTCAACACACAAGTGTATATTGGGCATGTAAGCTCTCAAATGTCAATCCACGAAAAACACAAAGACCATAGGCTTGCTTTTCAACTCAATTCTCTACCAAATATTTAGGAATCAATTGTCAATCAAAGAGGTATTTCAAGGGTTGTAATGTAGGCTCTTTGGAATGGGTATGGTGAATTTGGAATTAGTGACTCATTCAACTTGTAGAGCAACAATTGTTGTATTTCTTTCGTTTTTCATTCAACTCTCACACAACACTTGCTCTCTTTCTTTCTTTTCACTCAAAATGAACTTCACTCCTTTTTCCTTCTTTTCTCAACATTTTGGAACCATTTCTCTTCACTTTTGTGATTTGAGCTTTTGGGACTTTTTGTTTCCCTTTTATTTTTCACATTAAGCACAAGCTCATTTGCTCTTCTTTTTCTTTTTTCTTTTCAACCCTTTTCTTTTCTCTTGAATTCACTTTGATCAAAACAAATCCACTCACTTCAATCCCCTCATCATGTCAACCAACATTGAAGCTCTACAAATGATAAGGACAATTAGGCTCAAAAGATGTGGTTTCATGGTGACATTTTGTAGCTTGCCAAAGAAAATTGGTTTTACGGCTCAACGGGGCTAACTACGAAAATATATCGTTTGGTGGGATTTATTTGGCCAAGTGACTCAAATTCAAAGAAATGCCTCCTGTCATGTTGGTCCTTGATGGAGTATGACACAAGTGTATGGGGGGGGGGGGAATGCACTTGTGTATGCAAATTCTTCTTTTTCTTCTTTAAAAACAGTAGTTTAGTTTTATTAGGAAGGTTGTCTGACAACTAGCCTAAGTGATCTTTTAAAGATATATGTCCCACTGAAGACTAGATAGTGATCAGTTGGATAAATATCTAAGTGATTTGCTAAGTGCGGAATGTGGTTGGCCTTTTCTTTGAAGAAATACTCCAAGTTTAATTTCTGAAAACACAGTGATCAGGGACTTTGTCCAAAAGAGATTTTCTTAACTTACTGAGATATATTCTTTGAAATATGATTAAATGTAAGTGCTATGATGAAAGTAATAAGTAAATGGCACAACAATTTATAGTGGTTCAGAGTCTCAATACTCCTACATCCACTTTCCCTGATTGAACAGGATAATTCCTTAACAATGGAATTAGCTTGTTTTATAGTGCCAAGGTGCACTGATCAACAACACTCTCTTAGTGTTTTGATCCCTAGGATAATCTGAGTCCTAGTGCTCAATCTCTCTGAGTTAAGACTGTATTTCACAATAACAGTCCTTAACTCCTCACTTCTACAACAAACACTCCTTCACTTAATGAGGTAAGGGTTTGAGGTTTGGTTCCAACTAGTAGAGATATCCTTTACAATAAGAATAGTGTAAAGGCTTAGGATATATCAATGCTAAGCTTGGGATATTACAAGAATAGGCTTAGCTATTTGAAGTGATCAGGAAACTTGGGATTCTTAAGAACAACTTTGGTTTCCTTTGAATGCTTGATAATAGTTTGATAGCAGGTAGTTGGATATTTGAATCCTTTGATCACTTCTGTATTTATAGGCAAATTTGAGCAACTAACCGTTGGAGGGATAGCAATTCAAACTTGTCTATTTGCAGCACCATTGAAACGGTTATGAAGCTTGGCATCCTTTTATCCACTGTGTAAAAGCTTCTTCAATGGTTGCTTGAATGAATGTGTTGACTTCTGAAAAAAACGGCTGAGATGACTTGTGCCAGGTTCCAAATATGCACATTTCCCAAGGTTGATTTGTGGCAGACTCTACACTCAACCAACGGTCAGATGGGACAACTCCCCTGAACATTCCTGCTGCAATTTAGAATGTTCCATCATTCATTCAATGCTTCAATCTTTAATGCTTCTAAGTCTTCAATGCTTAGTTCAGGCTTGATGGTAATAAATGCTTCAATAAATGTGTCTTCTGTGATCCTAGCATTCAATTCTCTTGATCATTTGTACTTCGATTGATCTGATCATTTGCATTTATGAGCATTGTCTTAACACTCTTGATTTTTTCAGCCATGTTGTCCACTCAGTCAGCTTGTCTTGGAAACTTCAGCAAGTTTGACCTAAGGAACTTAACACTTATCAAGCTGCCTAACATTCCAGATTTGGACAACTATCCTGAACTCTAAATCTCACAACATTTATGAGATTTTGAGACTTAAGCATTTCTACATACTCAAGTAACCTGAGACAACTTATCTGATCTATACTTGAGCATATCTCAACTAATCTGAACATCATCAATCAGGGGTTTTGGTATCTAAATCAAAATCATTTTATTCCCAACATATCATTTTTGACAATTTCCTCTTAAATCAAGTTTCAAACAAGTCAAAGAGCAAGTTCTAGCATGCATAATTCGTGGATGACTCACTCAAGAAAAATTGAACCGGTATGATATTTCGATTCAAAAGGCTCAAATCTCACCGGCTAAATGTGGTAACTCAAGTGTTTTCCTAAGCCTAGCCCTTCACACAAAATGCAATCAATTGATAGAGTCATACATGCATTAATTTCCCAATCACCAACAAACATCACAAGATCAATTATAGTAAACTTATGCATCCATCCACAAATTCTCCAAAAATCCACCATCACATAAAATAAAATTCCCTAACATCCATCCAAACAAAATATCAAAAGAAAAACATCCCCATCAACAAAAATCCACAAAAATATCCAAAATACAAGAAACCAAAACAAAGATCCAAAGGTACAAATAACAAAATGCTACGGACATAAACATGAACACCGAAAATGAGAGAAAATTAGGACACTTATACCACACCATCTTCGGAGTTTTGAGGCGTCATTGAGGTGGTTGAGGTGGGTTGTAGTAGCCTTGTTGGGCGAGCCACTCAAAATGGGGGCGGAACATGTTGTTCATCTCGAGGAGTTGTGCATCAATACTCGCGTAGTGAGTTTCCATGCTGGCTAGGCGAGTGTCCACGTTTGCTCTCCAAGCTCTATCTTCACGACTCGCTATAGCCAACTGCTCGATACTCGCCCTAAGTGACTCAAGCTCCCTGTCCCTTCTTTCATAAGTATGGGAAACATTCCCTCTTTGATCCAGAGCTGCCCGCCATGGACTACCTCCTTCTTGCTCTTGGGGCCCTTGAGGCTCTTCCTGCTCATCGACATGCATGGGGACTCCTCCAACATTCTCGGGGTTGATGGGATTTCCAGCATCAAAGTTATCTATCCAAGCACGGTGGGCGCTGGATAGCAAATCCCATGAACCGTACCTCCGTCTCCTCAAGCTAGTCAGTTCCGGATTAGGCAAAGGGAAGAGGGTGTCTTCATCAAGTCTCAGACAATACGTACCCCTGACCATCTTTAGTATTTTCATTTGAATCATCACTCTAAGATCAAGCTTGGAATCTCCATCAATGGGGATATACATCTCCCCAGGCACTAATCCGAAATGCTCAGCAATGTGGGTAATAAATCCACCCACTTGGGAGTACATGACCTTTGATCTAGTCTGCCGGGCCAATTGTGCCATGAGGTAGGCGGCCATATTCACGGGTTTACCATCCACCATGCATTTTATGACATATAACTCATCCTTTCTCATAGCCTCAACCTCGTATCTCGCGAAGACCGAGTTCGCTAACACCCTCTGAATGTAACGGAAGACTGGACTTCGAATAAGAGATGCTTTAGAGCTACTCGAGTTATAGATTGGAACGTCGTCTCTGTCTTGTCGAGCCAATTTCACCCAAAAATCTTGAGCATTGAAACTCCTAATCCCCAAATAGACCCTGTTGTCGGCACTGTTGGGGACTTGAAAACGTCCATTCAGCTCTTGTATCGTTAAGCTTCTGTCAACATTCCCCAAACGGAAAGTGATCCTTCTAGGTACATGTTGCCCGTCAAAGTCCATGTCAACGGTGGTTAAGAACTCCACCATAAGCTCAGTATAGGACGACTTTTGAATTTGTAAGAAGTTCGTCCATCCAATCGCAGCAAATAGCCTATCCACATCTTCTTTGATCCCCATGTGGACCATACAGTTGTCATCAATGTACTTCGTAGGGTGGAAGTTCATACGAGACACCGTTACGAAGTTGTCGGCTAGCGTCTCTCCCCTCTCTCCTAGATCAATTCCAAAGTGGGATGGATAGGTGCCACACAACTTATAGAGATGCCATTCGAGCCATTCATTCATCTCCTGAGAGCTTGGTCCATCATTGTTTGCAATTTTCTACAACCAAAAGAATAGAAACTCATGAGAATGTGCACAAAATTTTCCATTTAAATTCATCATTCACAAGAGCTCTTTAGCATTTAAGTTCATATGCATCCACCATGTTCAAGTTCACATCCCACCTCTTCAACAATAGACATTTATTTTTCTCTCAATGAACTCCCTTCTTCAACAACAATCATGCTTACAAGGTGTTGGTCCAAGTTTTCACAAGAAATTAAAGCACAAAACACTTTGCTATCACTAATGTTAAATCTATCCTAGCATGAATCTCTCAAATAAAACACATTCACAAGACTACAATATCACATGCTCAAGAGTTACACAAAAGTTCATGAACATTCCCAAGTTCACCATTCTTGCAAAAAATCCTTCAATTTCTAGCCTAAATTCTCACCAATCACACAATAATAGCACAAATTAAGCATAGATATGAGTTACCCATCATCAATAATCACCAATAAACATAACTCATGGAAGAAATTTGCAAGAAATCAAGAAACCCACCAAGTTTTGAAATTTTCGTCACCTCCTATATATCACACAAGAATAGCCTTAAAATCTACAATATCATGCTCATTCTTGCAAAATTAAAGAGGGGGAAGAGTTTACGTACCTTGGGGAGTGATTCCTTGAAGTTGTTGCAAGAAATTGAAGAGAGAATTTAGAGGGGGTAAGAGTGTGTGTGAGGTTTTTGGGGTAAAAGTGTGTGTTGTGTGTGAAAAAGTGAAGAAGAGTAGGGTTTAATGAGGGTAAAAACCGAGTGGGTCAGGTCGACCCGAGAAATTTTTTCTTGGTCGAAAAAACTTACCTCGCGTGTCTCTAGAAGTGAAACGGTCGACCGATTGGCTTCCTCGGTCGGCCGTTTGCCATCGAGTTCCAGTGGGTTGCGTCCAAGAAGAACTGCCTCGGCCGGCCGTTTGAAATGCCTCGGTCGGCCGAGTGATGTCAAATTCCAGTGTGTCTCCCTCAACCAGAAGTCACTCGGTCGGCCGAGTGAAATGCCTCGGTCGACCGTTTGCTTTCTGCTTCCAGTACATCGCCCACCAACAGAACTCACTCGGTCGCCCGTTTGAACCACACGGACAGCCGTTTGGGTTCTGCTTCTAACATTTCTTACCCTTTTTTTTTTCAATGTTTACACCTAAAAATCCTACAACAAATCAACACACTACCACATAGCAATGCTCAAGCACCACAAAACCTCAATTCACAAAAAATTTGCCCCAAAATTCATGTAAAACATGCAATGTAGCTCTCAAAACAATTCAAAACCCGATATTATCAACATTTCTCCATATCAATTGAACCAAGTTCATTCAAACAATAGACGAATGTGTAACGGTGCAAATGAAATTGTAAAAAACGACCACACCCCCCCAAACTTAGACTTTGCTAAGCAAATCTAAGTTTGGAAATGAGTGTTTACCTATGAGTTTGCACCATACACCATTCCATCTTCTTCTTTGTATCCTTTCTCCTCATGTAGAGTTCATGTCCAAGCTCCATTAAGCATCAACATCATACCTTGTCCTACTAAACAAAACTAAACCAAAAAGATCAAAAAGCACTAAAACTAACTAAAACAAACAAAAACGACAAGAAAGCAATAAACGAATGGGTTGCCTCCCATTTAGCGCTAGGTTTAACGTCCTATGCCGGACGGAACTCTTTCGAGTTCAAGTCTCTTCAAGAGACTTTGTACCTCCACCATCTTTTTTACACGGGTTGAAGTAGAGTTTCACACGATGACCGTTCACGGTGAAGCGACTCCCATCTTTGCTTTGTAACTCAAGAAATCCACTAGGAAACACCTTTTTCACCACAAATGGACCACTCCACTTTGACTTTAACTTTCCGGTAAAAAACTTCAAACGGGAGTTGAAGACGAGCACCTCTTCCCCTTCTTCGAACTCTTTCTTCTTGAGACGAGCATCATGACATTTCTTGGTCTTTTCCTTGAAAATCTTAGAATTCTCATAGGCATGTTCTCGAAACTCCTCGAGCTCACTTAATTGGAGCAACCTCTTCTCTCCAACCAAGTCACAATCGAAGTTCAACTTCTTGATTGCCCAATAAGCACGGTGCTCTAGTTCCACGGGTAAGTGACAAGCTTTCCCAAAGACAATTTGGTATGGGGACATATCCAATGGAGTTTTGTATGTCGTTCGATATGCCCACAAAGCATCATCCAACTTCATTGCCCAATCCTTTCTAGTAGTGTTGACCATTTTCTCAAGGATTTGCTTGATTTGACGATTGGACACCTCCGCTAAACCATTTGTTTGAGGGTGATAGGCGGTTGACACCTTGTGCTTCACATTATATTTGGCTAGAAGATTAGCCATCACTTTGTTCACAAAATGACTCCCCCCATCACTTATCAAAGCTCTTGGAACTCCAAATCGAGTGAAGATATTCTTCTTCAAGAATTGAATCACCACTCTTGCGTCACTCATCTTGGTTGGAATGGCTTCGATCCACTTAGAAACATAGTCAACACCAACAAGAATGTAGGTGTACCCACTTGATGGAGGAAACAGCCCCATGAAATCAATGCCCCAAACATCAAATAGCTCAACTTCAATGAACATGTTTAAAGGCATCTCATACCTCTTTGTTATGCCCCCCGTCCTTTGGCAACGATCACATCCTCGGATGAATGTTTGACAATCTTTGAAGATTGTTGGCCAATAAAACCCGGCTTGGAGAATTTTCATTCCCGTCTTCGAAGTGCCAAAATGTCCCCCACAAGGAAAAGAGTGACAATGCTTAATTATGTCCTCCCATTCCTCTTGAGGTACACATCTCCGAAGCACCGAATCAACCCCTCTCTTGAAAAGAAACGACTCATCCCATATGTAGCTTTTAACTTCCTTGTTGAACTTCTTCCTTTCATAGGGACCCAAATCTTCGGGAATCATTCCACTTGCCAAAAAGTTGGCAAAGTCGGCATACCATGGGATGTCTCCTTTCACTCCCATCACCGGTGTAGTGTCGATCATCAATAAGCTTTCATCGGGAAAGCTTTCCTTAACCTCAACCACATCTTGCTTTTGCTCTTCATTTTGCTCCAACCTTGAGAGGTGATCGGCTATGACGTTCTCACTTCCTTTCTTGTCTCTCACCTCTATATCAAATTCTTAAAGTAAAAGGACCCACCGAATGAGCCTCGGTTTGGCATCCTTTTTGTTCATCAAGTAGCGGATAGCCGCATGATCGGTGTAGACAACGGTTTTAGCTCCCACAAGGTAAGGGCGGAATTTGTCAAAAGCATACACAACCGCTAAGAGCTCTTTCTCGGTTGTAGTGTAATTTGCTTGTGCGGTGTTGAATGTTTTTTAGGCATAGTATATGGCATGAAATCTCTTTTCCCGCATTTACCCCAAAACAACCCCCATCGCATAGTCACTCGCATCACACATCAACACAAACGGCTCCTCCCAATTTGGTGTCACAAGGATGGGTGAACTCACTAAAGCCTCCTTGAGTTTTCTAAAAGCTTCAAGACACTCATTAGTAAAGTCAAATGAAACATCCTTTTCCAACAAATGAGATAAGGGTTTAGAGAGTTTAGAAAAATCTTTGATAAATCGGCGGTAGAAACCCGCATGGCCAAGAAATGACCGAATGCCCTTCTCATTCGATGGTGGAGGCAACTTTTCAATTGCCACCACTTTTGTTCTATCAACTTGGAGCCCCTTGGATGACACGTGATGGCCCAACAAAATTCCTTCATTCACCATAAAGTGACATTTTTCCCAATTCAACACTAAGTTACTGTCCTCACACCTTTGCAAAACAATATCAAGGTTAGTCAAACAAGATTCGAATGACTCTCCAAAGACGGAGAAATCATCCATAAAAACCTCCATGATACGTTCAATAAGACCATGAAAAATTGACATCATGCAACGTTGAAAAGTAGCGGGTGCATTACACAACCCAAAAGGCATACGCCTCCATGCAAATGTACCATACGTGCATGTGAAAGTGGTCTTTTCTTGGTCTTTCGGTGCAATCATGATTTGATTGTAACCCGAATAACCATCAAGAAAAAAATAGTGTGAAAAACCTCCTAACCTATCAAGCATTTGGTCCATGAAAGGTAAGGGAAAATTATCTTTGCAAGTAGCCTTATTCAATTCACGATAATCAACACACACACGCCGACTCTCATAGCTATTAGCTCATCTCCATCACCTTGTACAACCGTCATCCCCCCTTTTTTAGATACAACATGTAAAGGTGACACCCATGGACTATCCGAAATAGGAAATATCATACCCGAATCTAGAAATTTTATGACTTCTTTCCTAATAACCTCTTGGATAATAGGGTTCACTCTCCTTTGGGGTTGGACTATAGGCTTCCTATCTTTTTCTAGACGGATCCTATGCATGCAAATTGATGGATTAATGCCCTTCAATCGACCAACCGATGGCCGATTTGTGCTTACGTAGAACTTCTAGTAGCCTATCTAATTCATGTGATGCAAGAGAAGATGATACAATTACCGGATGCTTCTCGTTTTCTCCTAGGTAGGCATACTTTAAGTGCTCGGGAAGTGGTTTGAGGCCTTCTTTCTTCTCCTTTGTTTTAGGCTCTCCTTCCTCCAACTTCAACAAGGGTGGTAGAGTGGAATTTCCATGTTTGATCTCTAAAGTTTCCTCAATCTCCATTTGTTCCCTATTATCAAAGTCAAAATTGAAACTTTCATAAGTAGAGGAAAAATATGAATGAGAATCAATATCATTTAAATCATCAAAGAAAAGAGAGTAAGAAGGGTCTTCCAAAGATTCTTGGACACAATAGTCTACGATATCGACGAAGTTCAATTGTTCCACATCCATGGGATGCTTCATCGCATCGTACATCGATATCTTCACTTCTTCTCTCCCAACTTTCAATGTTATCTCTCCTCTCCCAACATCAAGCTCGACTCTCGCCGTTGCTAAAAATGGTCTCCCAAGAATTATAGGCACTTGTTCATCTTCCTCCATTTCTAGCACCACAAAGTCGGCGGGAAATACAAACTTGTCCACTCTAACAAGAATATCCTCAACTATGCCCTTGGCAATTGTGATTGATCGATCGGCAAGTTGAAGTACAATAGAAGTGGGCTTCAACTCCCCCCTTTCGAGTTTTTCAAACAAAGATAGGGGCATCAAGTTAATGCTAGCCCCCAAATCACAAAGAGCATTCCTCTTGATTCCATTGCCAATATCACACATGATGACAAAACTACCCGGATCCTTCATCTTCTGTGGCATGTTCTTTTGTAGCATAGCACTACATGCCTTGTTGAACTTGACAAGCTCGGGTTCATCAATCCGTCTTTTCTTGGAGATCAAATCTTTGAGGAATTTGGCATAGTGGGGCATTTGCTCTAAAGCATCGGAGAATGGAATATTAATGTGAAGTTGTTTGAAGACTTCAAGAAACTTAGCAAATTTTTCATCCAACTTCTTCTTCATGAATCTTTGAGGGAATGGTACCATTGTCTTTGGTACCTCCCACTCATCACATGGTATGCTCTTTTCTTCATTAATCTTCTTCTCCTTCATCTTTTTCCACTTTGGTATTCTTTCTTCACCCTCAACTTTCTTTTTCTCTTTTGACTCCATCCCAATCTCTTCCTCATCTTCGGCCCTTCCCATCACTACCTCTTCACCTTCTTCTTCACTTTCACAATTTTTCTTGACATCATCTTCTCCCGGGTGAGTGGGCATGGATGGACCCTCATATTTGGTGTCACTTCTAAACTCTATGGCCTTACAATGCTCCTTGGGGTTCACTTCGGTTGTTGAGGGAAATTTTCCCTTGGTTTGTTGAGACCCAATAGAAGTAGCCAATTGCCCAAGTTGAAATTCAATTGCTTCCATCCTCTTGTCACTTACTTCCATCCTCTTGTCACTTGCATCTATCTTTTTCATGATGAGTGCAAGGAGCTCATCGGTAGAAGATTTTCCTTCCCCATTAGGAAGCTTTGCTCTCGGATCAAATCCGGGTGGATATTGCATTGCTCCTTTTGGGTTAGAGTAAGCCAAGTTATCATGCCTTCGAAAATTTTGATTTCCTTGAAATGAGGTGGATGGTCCTCCTTGCATTTGTTGCCCTTGATTGGGGTGGAATGTTGAGGATTGACCACCTTGAAAGCGGTTTTGTTGATGGTTTCTTTGATATTGGGGCCGACCCATGTAGTTCACATCTTCCATTTGATTCATCAGAAGCTCTCCTTGAACCATTGGTAATGGGCTTTCACTTGGTTGATTAGACGAAAGAGCATTCACCTTCTCAATTAACGTGGTGATCATTGTTTTCATAGCGTCCACCTCATTAACTTGAGCAACTCGATGTCTTCCTCCTCTATCAATCCTCATTTTAAAAGCATTGTTTGCTATCCCCTCCATTATTTCCTTGATCTCTTCCGCGGACTTCAACCATATAGACCCTCCGGCACAAACATCTAAATGTTGTTGGTCCTCTTCTCTCAAGCCACAAAAGAACCAACAAGTCGTTTGCTCCAATGGAAAACCATGTTGAGGGCAAGTTATGAGTAGGTTGGTAAACCTTTCCCATGCTTCTTTGAGGCTCTCATTAGTTCCTTGTTTAAATTGAGAGATATTTTGCTTTGCTTCCATTGTTTTGGAAGGAGGGTAGTACTTCAATAAAAATCTCTTCTTCAATTCTTCCCAAGTTCTCACCTCTCCCGCCGGAATGCTTGTTTGCAACCATGCTTTTGCCTTTCCGAAAAGTGTGAAAGGAAATAGCCTCAATTTCTTTGCATCTTCGGACACACCGTTTTGTTTGAGTGTATCGGCTATCTCTAAAAATTGAGCCAAGTGCTCATTTGGATCTTCTTCAAAGCCTTCCTCGGTCCTCCCTTCAAATTGCTTCTCTCTAAGCATTCTCAACAAAGAAGCACTAATCTCAAAATTATTGGCCTCCACATTTGGCCTTGCTAACCCATCATAATATTCCCTTTGTTGAGGCTCAAAGTACTCTCTCATGGGCCTCCCATGTTGTATTGGAGGACGATGTTCTTGTCTTTCCGGTGGAGGTGGAGCGTGTACTTCTTGAGGGAATGCATCTTGGGGTGGATGGTATGGATAAGGGTGGGGATAATACCCTTGAGGTGGAGGTTGATAATACCCTTGAGGATAATGTGGATACGGATATGGTGGATAGCCTTGGGAATACCCACGAGTCTGATTTTAAAGTCATTCTTTAAAATGTTTTCATATCAACCCACGAGTCTAAACATTTAGGGCTTACACATTTTCGCACCTATAGCTTTTGAGATAGCTCTCAAACTGACCAGCTAAATTCAGTAGTCAATAAGGTTGTTATCTTAATCTACTATAATACACTAGCACTCTATAGATCAAAACATCTTATTTGCATTCAGACGATTGAGTATCTAACTCATTTGATCGTCTCATCTAATCTACACACAAAAGTTTTAAATTACTTGAAAATCTATTCACTCCCCCTCCTATACTTTCACCATACTCGTTTTGGGACCAACAGTTAGAGCTCTCCAAAGAAAAGTGACGCCCTCCTGAGGGCCTATTGTGATTGATGGATGTTCTGTAAGATATGAAGAGTTCAATATGAGAGCACACCGCATGATTTATTTATAGGATATGGTGTATCTAAAGAAATTAAAGGTGGCAAAGCTAACTCATCTACCTTTTCCTACTCTCATAAATTTGATATATTTTACGAGTGTAAGTAGAGTGGTTGATGCAGTCAAAATATGTCATCCTATAAACGAATGACATTTGGTAATTAGATGAGTTATCTTTTGTACTTGTTTGGTATCTCTTTTGTAAGGAATTTGAATATTAACGTAGAATATCTTATTATTGGTTTAATGGGCCGGATGGTAGTTTATTTTATTGAATGACTAGGCTCTAATGTGAACTCAATATAAGGAGAACATGGTATTTGGGTCAAATGTGATGAGAGGGAGTTTTGTTGGGTCATGGGCCTAAGTATACGGCCCAGGGTCAGATGGGCTCCGGCCCGGTTAGCCCCATGAGAAGTGGACTCTAAGAATTCAGGGAGAGAGTGGACCGGGTGGGAAATGCAAAGAAGGAGGATGATCCCTGGATTGTAGGGGTTAATTAACGAAAGAGGAAGCTGGGAAGTGATTTTGACTGGGTTTAGGGCTGAAGTAGTTTAGAAAAAAAGGGAATATCTCGCTGTTGATGGAATCGATGGTAAGAGTCTTCCTTTCCTCTCGTACCTTTGCTCTCTTCCAATGACATGTCTACCTCTTCTTCACACCGTGATCCTTGACTTTTGAATAAGAGGTTGGATCGGGGTCATGCGTTTTGGATATAGGAATTGGGCTTTTCCCTTTCTTTGTTTTGAACAGGACTTTTTCGAAAAGGCGCTTTGCACTATATGCTGGTTCACCCAGTCAAGCTCTTGGCTAAAAAATATTAACACTCCTCAACCCCAGGACAATCTCTCAAAATACATTCAATTTTTTTCTCCCAGCGTATACATTTTTAGCTTTATCTTCTTAATTATAGCATTTTAGATAGACACGTTCACAATTTACACATAAACTAAATACTGAAATATCATTTGGCCGGAAAATATTACTTGAAATATTCTCCAGCGACTTACTTACCCCGAAAACTAAGCCCTAAGACACCTGAAATTACATTATTTCGAGGAGCTTTCCACTGATTCAGATTGCTCAACTTATTGATCATTTGAGATCTCCATTTGACTTGAGTGTCGGAGTCCCCGCGCCGAAGATCTCTCTAGCGTGCTTTTGCAGGTGTTCGTGAGCTCGGAGAGGACGACTTACATATACGCATAATCAGAGGATTGCAATATAACATTTTGGATTGTTAATCACATTGTGTCATTTTTTGACACAACACACTCAATCCAACTACTTTATTTACTTTATATATAAAAGTTTATAAAATTACCCCCAAGAATCTAATCGTTACATTTTTTTTCTAAACTTTGTGCCACAAAATGCAAGTTTTTCAGGGACCAATGTAATATCTTATAATGGGACTGTGGGCTTTGACTTGAACGAATTTTTGGTCACTAAATGTTGACTAACTACTTCCCCTCAAGCATAAGGGTTCGTAGTAGTAATGAAAGTATTCGACCAAGTAGTATCGACCTAGGAGGTGGGTTTGTGCAATGGATCCCTAGAGTTTTGTGTAGGCATAACTAATGTCACTACGGGCTCAGTTTTGGATTTCTAAACTTAAGCTAACTTACTACCAAGATGCAAGAAATTAAATCAAATACCAACCTAGAAACTAACAAATTATTTATACTACTAAAAGTGAGAAAAACACCAATAAGAGAAACTATCACAACTTAGCAAAGAAAATTGCTAATAAAACAATAAATCAACAATTAAAACAAAGAACAACTACGAATATAATTCGGAGAAGTGCAAGGGTGAGAGAATGCTTCGGGTGTTCTCTACCTAGTGAAATGGCGAGGAATTGTTTTTACTTTGTTATTGCTTCAATTACGACTTGCTAAGAGCACCTAAATGCTAGGACGATAACCATTTCCCTTCGGGTAATATAGCCTTAATTCTAAGGTGTTCCTAAACCCGGTAATAAGGTTCTCTTCCTAATCCTCACCAACTACTCAAACAACCATTCAAGTAATTAATGTCTTTTAATGGGATTCTAATACGATTAACTCTCTCTCGACGAATTAAAAGTATAACTAACACATTTGCATACCAACAACTCACACCATAAATATAAACATGTCCATGTAACTCTCGTCTACGCTAAACATGCATCTAAATATGGATTAATAGAAGTTAACATACAAAGTACCAATAATACCCAATAAAAGAAGCAATAAACCTAATATCAACTATAACAAAGCTCAAACAATTACAAACTTAATAAAACATCAAAGCATAAATAAACTTAGCCCATGGTGTTTTGAGAAACACCCATGACTAAAACATCAAAAGAAATCAAGATAAACATTAAGTATGGAATTATATAGGAAATGAGAGAATGGTTTTAAGTCACCTTGTTGTTTCTTCAAAAATACCTAGCTAATACAAAAGTGTAGAACCTTCTTCTTCAAAAGCCTATGCTAAGTACTAAATATTGAAGCTAATCTAGGAATTAAATGAGCAATAAATGTGGAAATGAGGGTTAAGATGAACTAGGGTTTAAGAGTTGTAATAAATGAGGCCAAAGATCCTTTACAAACTGAGTTTTGAAGCTATTTAAAGCTTCCAAAAGTGTGTGAGACGAAATTAGCACTTGGGTCCTTGAAGTTCTTCAAAATTCGCGAAAAACTCCGAAAAAACGTGAGTTGACTCGGTCAACCGAGTGAGAGGGACTTCCAGAACCAAAAATGGTTTCAGATGCAAAACGGCCGCCAGTGTGAGTGCCTCGGACGCCAGTGTGAAATCACTCGGCCGCCAGTGTGAAACCACTCCGCCGGCCGAGTGACATGGTAATTCCAGAAACTTTTTGTAATTTTTCTCTCACTCGGCCGCCAGTGTGATACCACTCGGCCGGCCGAGTGACTTCTGCAACTTGGACTTTTCAAACATTTTTTTCTTGGCTTTCCTTGCTCGTCCTCCAATCGAACTTCAACTCCCATGCACCAGTGCTCGTTTTCCCTTAAAATAGACTATTTCACCTCGTTTCCTACACTTTGAACACATTTCTTGACAACAAGGTTAGTAGCACCATTTCTAACAATTATGACCAAAATCACATCAAAATGCTACGATAACATAGCAATAGTGAGCACAAAAATGAGCAATCTCACACCCAATTAGGCTTGACAATCATGTGTTAGTGTGGACCGCCTGGAATATGAAGTGTAAGCATGGCCTAATGAAATGTGACTATTAGTTAGTGGCCGGATTGGTGAGTCAAAATAAAAATACGTCTCGCGAGACGGTCTCACGCAAGACTACCTCTTTACACTATAAAAAAAATAGTGAAATACCGACGGAATTTTACCGACGGATTGAAATATGTCGGGATTACCGATGGATTAACAAAGTCAGTGACGGAGCCAGAAATTTAGGGTTGGGGGGCCCGATTAACATAACTATAAAAACGTAATAGACAAAAATTTTAGGTTCACACAAGTCATAAGTGTTACTCAAAGTAATAAATATTACACTCCCTCCGTCCAGGTGAAAGTTACCCTGAAGTTTTGGGCAGGAAGATTAAAAAATATGATAGAATAAGTAGAAGTATAAGACGTGATGTGACTGAGAGAATGAATAATATAATTAAATGTGAGAGAAGTAGTTTGCTAAAAAAAAAAAATGAGTAGCTTTTAATGGGACAAAAAAAAAAATTTAGGTAATTTTTATTGAGACGGACGAAAAATAAAAATCGAGTAGCTTTCACTGGAACGGAAGGACTTTAGTTATGTTTGAAAAGGAAAATGGGGAGGAATTGAACTTAGGATATAGTGAAATCTTTTTAAAGGCTAACCACTAGGGCAATGTTATGTAGAGAACACAATACAATATATATATAAGAAATAATTTAGAAATTGGTGGGGCCCAGTGACCCCCCTGGCCCCAGTGTACCACCATCTCTGAACAAAGTCAACTGATTTATCGACGAAATTTGTTTTCCGTCGGTAATTACCGACGGATATTCCGTCGGTCCGTCGATAATCATAAAAAAAAATGCGTGATTACAGACGAAATTTTTTGTGATTACTGACGAAAATTTCCGTCTCTAACCACAAAATTAAAAGAAAATGTGATTAGCGATAGAAATTTCTGTCGGTAATCACAAAATTAAAAATTTGTGCAAAAATTAAATTATTAATTAAATTAGGAAATTTGTTAGCTAGGAAATTATAATTGATTAAAATATAAAATTTGTTGATTAAATTAGAAACATGTCGATTAAATTAGAAAATTGTTGATTAAGTTAGCTAGGAAATTATTGATTAAATTATAAATTTTTATGTTATATTGTATTGTATGGACATAATTTTTTAGTTTTTATATCCATTTATTTTATATGATAATTAAGCTTTTGTTGTGTGAATTAATAAATAAAATAATTATTAACAAACAAAAAAATTAAAAATAAAATTATATTTACAATTTATAAATTTTAAAAAATTACAATAATTATAAGTCATAAATTTAGTGATTAATATAAGTGAAATAATGTTTAATAAAAAAAAATTATACATATGGACATTTTAGAATTTTAATCAAAACAAAAAATAACATTTACAATTTATAAATTAAAAAGTTAATTTTATAATAATTATAAGTCACAAATTTAGTGAATAATATAAGTGAAAGAAAGTCAATTATAAAATGGATTTAAAAAAAAAATTGAATAAAAATATGATGCATGCCTATATTAAATTACTAATATATTATTCATATACTATTTAAAAATAAGATTCACATATTTACTCATTTTGACCAAATAAAATAATGTATTATATTTTTATAGAAATAAATGAAAAAATTTATTTAACTAAAAAACAATATAAATATTAAAATATGAATTATACTTTTTAAATTATATATATAACATTTCCCGTAATACGTGGATATTCATCTAGTTTACAATAGTTATAAGCATAGACGGGGCCACATAGGGCCCCGCGGCCCGCGAGGGCAATGGACCCCCCACTTTTTTTTTTTATATATATATTTTTTCCATTCTGTGGTTATTTGTACATCGTCTTTATTGAGACGTTCCAAAATTATTTACATACTCTTCATAGGTAAATAATTCATAAAATTAATATTCTCACTACATTATTTTATTTTCAAAATTTTTCACATATTTTGGATCCATATTTTTCTCAACACCTCACTAAATTATCTTTTACACCTCACAAAATCCTCTTAAAATCTTACTAAATCACCCAAAATACTCTTTATTATCATTTATTTGACCCTACACCTCACTAAATTTCATTTAAACCTCACTAAATCAACCAAAACACTCTCCATTTATTTAACCCCACACATCACTAAATTTACATTTTTTAAAAAGTGAGCTTGTCAAAGTGTGTAAGTCATCACACGGCGGAAGGAGTATATTTTAAGTTCTACATTTGTTTAATATTGATTAATGAGTCTCAGTGAGATTGCACGTTAAATTTTAACACTGTTTCATCTATTATAAGTCGGAACAATCAAAATTAATTTTCTTCGAAACATGACTTCATTATTAAAAAATTTATAATAATTAGGCATAATATTATTTTATGTTTATAGTAATATAAATCGTATCCCCAGTGTATAATTTATAGCTCTATCACTGGTTATAAGTCACAAATTTAGTGATTAATATAAGTGAAAGAATGTTCAATTATTAAATGTATTTGTTTT
Source organism: Galeopsis tetrahit (assembly GCA_963675135.1). Lineage (NCBI taxonomy): Eukaryota > Viridiplantae > Streptophyta > Magnoliopsida > Lamiales > Lamiaceae > Galeopsis > Galeopsis tetrahit. Next base: position 67,550,147 of record OY776122.1, on the reverse strand, counting down.
TTAAAAAAAAAGTACAAAATGTATAAATGATATTAACATTTTAGAATTTTAGAATTTTAATAAAAAAAAAAAAGATTTACAATATATAAATTAAAAAAATTAAATTTACAATAGTTATAAGTCACATATATAAGTAAAAGAATGTTCAATTATTAAATTGATTTATTTTTAAATAAAGAGTAAAAAATGTATACATGATATGAACATTTTAGAATTTTAATCAAAGCACAAAAAATAAATAAATTAGATTTACAATGTATAAATTTTTTTTTAAAAATTATAATAGTTATAAATCACAAATTCAGTTATATTAATATAACGGAAAGAGACAAATTTTGTGAATTTAAAAAAAAAATGTCGAAAATGAGTATATATACAATTAATATTACAATTAAAAACGAAATGCAGACTTGTCCGAGTGGTAGGCGCCCCTCACTAGGCACCCACATACCCGGGTTCGAGTCCCACAGAGGCCGAGAATTTGGTCAATTATGTACGGGCCCCCTCGTGGGATCGAGCTTAGTAGCGGGTCAGGGCCAATCCATTGATTTTCGCCGACCGAATTTTCGTTGGTAAAACGCATTTGTTTCGTTAATTAAAATTTTATTACTTTTTGAATAGTGATATTTATATCAAGTAAAAGTGACAATAATTAGTAAAAAAAAAAATCATGTTGATTAGCATATAATTTCATTTATTAACTTAGATATGAAAAATGATATGATAATTAGCTCATTAAAAAGTATGGAGGCCCATAAACAATTTTCAGCCCAAATGAATTTATATGCAGCCCAAAATAAGGCCACGATAAATGCCCCCCAATTATTATGTCTTCACCCCTAGAATGTCTTCACCCCTCACACATGAGTTCACCCACTATTTATTTTTCAAAATTACCCTTCTTACTCCTAAACCCTATTTTCCCTTCCACTTCACCCTTTTTTTTTATTTCTCTTCACTATGGTTCGATTTCGCACTCACTACACACTACTCATTATTCAATATATGTGTAATGTATTTCGTTTCCGAGTTTTTTTTTTACAAAAATCGTGTTTTGCAAAAACTCAGCACTGGTTCGCCGAATTTTATGAGATTTTTCGAAAAAAAGTTCCACGTTATGTATCAAAACTCGACCAACTTTTCCATGTTTTGATTCAAAACTCGGCGACCGAGTTTTGATTCATAACGTGGAAAAGTAAACCGAGTTTTGATTCATAACGTGGAATTTTTTTTCGAAAAATCTCACAAAACTCGGCGAACCAGTGCTGAATTTTTGCAAAACGCGATTTTTATAAAAAAAAAACTCGAAAACGAAATACACTAAACATATATTCGTTACAACTACACAATCATGCAACAATACGGTCAAATAAAATAATAATTACATGAAATATAATCAATTACAAAAGAATACCATATTTTGGATGGGGGAGAAATGCAAAAAACTGTTTTATTTATGGGTGGGGTGAACTCAACACATATGGATAATATAGTCTTTTTACCTATTAGTTCAAAATATAAATTGGAAGTGGGGTGAACAAATAATATGTGGGGGTTATATATCCGTGGCCCCAAAATAATTGTAATTTAAGTTAGCCGCAAATTGAGAAGAGTAGTTGGGCCTATGATGTGTAATGCACAGAAAAAGGCGTTGGCTATATACTCCTCCAGCTCTGTTAAGTATACTCCCCCGTACTCTCCTCAAAATTATCCAAATTACTCTTTTCTTCAAAATGGACAAATATTAAATATACTCCCCTATTTAAAACCCTAATATCACTTTCCCCATTTTTCTTCTTCCTCTTTTCTTAAAAAAAAAAAAACCCAAATTTTCTCCACCAACCGCCGCCGGCGACGCCGTCGCTCCGCCTGCATCTGTAGCCTCCCTGCGCGGCCCCCACCCCCGTCCCCGCCCCAGTCGTCGCACCTGCGCGCCGCCTCAGCCGCCTCCCTGCACGCGGCCCCCGCCGCAGCAGCCTCCCTTCGCGCGGCCCCCTCCCCAGCCGCCTCCCTGCGCGCGGCCCCCGCCGCAGCCGCCTCCCTACGCGTGGCCCCTCCCTGCACGCGGCCCCCGCCGCAGCCGCCTCCCTTCGCGCGGCCCCCGCCCCAGCCGCCGCCCCTACGACCCTGCCCAGCCGCCGCCGTCTGCAACACAGGTAGAGTTTTTTTACCTTTTTTTTTCGATAATCTTTAATTGAAAATATACACTATAGTCAATAACTAATTGTCAACAATAGTGTATATTTTCGATTAACAGTTGTCGATAATATTTAATTTTTTTTTTTTAATTTTCTTTCAATGAATAGTTGCCGACAAGAATGTTTCTCGTCAACAAACCAGTGTTGACGAGAGTGTTTTTCGACAACACACTAGTGTCAACAAACTAGTTCGATCGACACTGGTCGAAAATATGTCAATGTTTTTATTTTTTGTTCAATGTTAGAAAATATGTTGAATGTTTATTTTGGAGGTGGGAGTTGGCGGCGGCGGGAGGGTTGCCGGAGGCGGTGACGGCCGGAGGGTCGGTGGTGGCTGCAAAAATTAGAGTTATGGTTATAATTAATTTTTTAAGGTTAAGAGGGTGTATTCATCTAACAAATATTGTATTAAGGGGTAAATTGGATCTTTAATATGTATATTTAATTAATAAATAAAGAGGGGGAGTATATACCAACGCGCTGACGTAGGCTGGGCCAAAAAATAATTTAAGGGATTGACTATTTACACCTCCATTTTGGAGAGATGCACACCCCAATCAATTTATTAATATAATAATAATGTGAAAATTCAAAAACCCTTTCAGTAAAATATACTCCCTCCGTTTTTTAATAAGTGTCACTTTGACTTTTTAACTAATTTTAAAATAAGTGTCATTCTATGGTTTTTTCTTTAATTTTGACTATTTTATCCTTATTCATTTACCATAAATATTTTTCATTAATAAATTCCACAAAATTTGTTTATACCAAAATTAATTTGATTTATGAATACTAGCTACATTCTTAACTACATTCTTTATCAAACAAAATTTCTATATTAAAATTAGTTATAATTAATGAAGGGTGATATCGACCACAATTTATAATCTTAATTTGTTGAAAAAAGCTAAAACGACACTTATTAAAAGATGGAGGGAGTATCATATTAGATGTACTTCCGTATTGGACGCATTTCCCTATTTTCGTTCCTTTTATCTTCCCCTCTAAATCACCACTTCCGGCGACAAACAAAAAAAAATCAGAAATTAAAAAATATATTTAGAAAAATCACAATTTTTTTTTAATAAATTTCGACAAACCAGTGTACGTCAATCATATACACCCTCGTCGACAATAATTTATCGACGAGAGTGTATATGATCGAATCTGGTGTGTCGAAATTTTAAAAAAAAAATCGACAACAGTTGGTCGACCATATACACTCTCGTCGACCCTTAAAAATTAAAAAAACATACCTCGCACTGTTTTTTTTTTTTTTTGAGGTTGGGGTAGACTGGGGGCAGGGGATGGTTGAGATGCGGGAAGGAGAAAAGAAGGGAGGAGGAAGAAGAAGAGGCAGTAAAGGGAAAGAAAGGAGGAGTGTAGTTAGTAAAGGTATTTTATAAGATAAAGGGGTATTTAGGACAATTCGAGTGGATTGCATCTATTCTAGGCAAATTTTAGAGAGGGTGCATCAATCTGGGGAATGCATCTCTCCAAAATGGAGGTGTAAATAGTCCAACCCTAATTTAAGGGTGCATATTAGATCTATGAGGTAGTGCTCAACAATTGGGTCAAAATATGAGACGGTCTCACACGAGACTTCCTCTTTTATGTAATTAAATCTAATAAATTTAGATTACACTTAATTCGTTGTAGTATACTTAATACATGTTGTCGTTATAAACTACTCGTAATATCTATGGCCCCTTGAAGTGTCTAGGGTAGTTGCAATTGCTCCGGATATCCTTCTTTAGCTTCTAGTGCCTATTTCTTATTTCAAGATTCCTCCTACTAATAATTTGATGATCGAGTCGATTCCATGATTACAGTACTTACTTCGTCCTATGATTATTTGTACTTTTTTTTTTATTGAGACGTCTCAAGATTAATTGCACACTCTAAATATGGAAATACTTAAATACCCTCTCAACATCATTTTATTTTCAAAATTATCACTTATTATTTACATAAATTTTACTTTATACCTCACCAAATCACCTAAAATATCTCTCATTTATTTTACATTATTAACCACTAAGTCTCATTTTCTATAAAAAAAAAAGTGCAAGTCATCGAGGGAGTAGGTGATTTACTAGAATTTGCGTACTCTTCTTATGATCTTCTTCTATGCAAAATCTCATCAATATAAGTCGACATCAATAACTGGATGTTTTTATACCATGCACGTATATTTAATTTCATGTGATTTCTTCACTTATTTTTTAACTCCAAGTTGAAAGGAAAACTGATGATGGTTACACAAGAAAGATAAAGCAAGACATGGTTGTGAGCACTCAAAAGATAATAAGAATCAGAATATATACAAGAGAAGTGCGTTTGAGAGTGGCTTTGTTTTATTATCTATAAACATGCATGAAGTACTCGTCTTCATCTATGCTAGGTTGTTTAATTTACATGTCAAAATCCTGGCAAATTTTTTTGTATATTACAATTTTTCAAACGTGTCTCGCAAATGTAACAAAAATATATAGAGGAGTTTTTAAAAATAATCATAGTTCTATCCATTATCCGCGCCTGTCTTAAGGTCGAGTTCCACAGTCGCGCTTCTAAGGGCCTGTTTTGAAACTCTACAAACTGCTTCCATAATCACTTTTTTTCAAAAGCTGAGAGGGAGCTTTAAAAATAAGTGATTATAAAAGCAGTTTGTAGAGTTTCAAAACATACCTAATACTCTGATACTTTTTTTTAATTATTTATTAGATTAATGAAAAATAAATAAAAATTTAGGCGATATATCACAACTCCTCTTTTCATTAATGTTTGACCACTTCTCTATCCCACTAACCTCCCCCTCCCGCCCCCCCAACTTCGTTATTAATGTACCCTCCACCTTCCCATTCTTTTATACTCCACTTTCATATTTTCCCCTAAACTTTCTTTCTCAATCAAACTAAAAAAACTTTCATATTCCCCCACAAAAAAAAATCTACATCTTCTTCCAAAAAAAATTTCCTTATTCAAACTAAAATTTTTGTGCACTTGTAAGTCTGATTTTTAGTTCTTCAAATCCTGAAAATTTGTGCGCTGAAAATCCTTCTCATCATAAAGGTTGGTAATCGAAAAACCACATTTCAATACTTGCATGATTTTTTTATTTCTATGATGTTTAATATGTTTTATAGTTATGTTATTGTTAATTTTGAGACATAATAGAAATAGTATATTGAATTTTGGTGTAATATGTGGAATAGTTAAAAGAACCTAGTAATTAAATTAAATTAAAATAAGGTATTATTCTTTATTTAAGTTTATACAATTTTGAATAGTATTATTAATTAAAGGGACAAAAATCTTGTAGTTAATTTAAGATTAAATATATGAAAATATTAATTAAAAAATATAAAATTTAGTACTTTTACACTGTTTTTATAAGTACATTAATTGAAAAATTATATATGTGCATGTATATATATATATATATATATATATATATATATATATATATATATATAATTAATTCTATAAGATATATTAAATTTTAATAATTATAAGATACTCACATATATAGTTCTCTTATTTAGTAAATTATTTTTACCAAACTGATTAAGAGATTTTTTCACAATTATAGTTGTTGTAGTTTACTTATCACATTTAGGAAATTTTAGTGCGCTTTTGCGGAGTTATTGTTGACTCGACATGAGTTGACCGTAGAATTGATTTCGACGATCTACTACGTGAGTTGTCTGAGATCACGGGATTGGATCTGAATATTTATTCATTGAATGTGTCTTCCGTAATTAATAATGAACATGTGTCGTCAAACTGCCCTATTAAGAGCAACCACGACCTTTTTTTTTTTTTTTTTTCAGCCCGAATACCCATCTGAATTTGGTTGAGTTATTAGTGGAGTCTGAAATGAAGGTGCATCCACAAGCACCCCTTAATGCATGGGCAAGTGAACATATCAGCTGTTATGATCATAACCATCCCTATCAATCTGGTGTTACAAACGAGGCCCCACGAGCTTGGGATTCATGGGCAGATGAGCATGTAAGTTTTTTTGAATTACATTAAATACCCATCCCTTTTTTCCCCTCCCCATGACTCGAACCCAGGATCTAAGACCTAGGTAGTGGTGCTCTAACCACTTGAGGCTGTAAGTGGTTATGATCATAACCATCATTATCAGTCTGGTGTTACAAATGAGGCCCTACGAGCTTAATTGGGATTCGTGGGCAGATAAACACAACTCAACCGGTGGATATGATCGTAATGTTCTACCTCGTGGTATTACAAATGAGGTCGATGAGCATAATTCTATGATAGTTGATCTCCCGGCACTTGATACAGAGCAGAGTAATGATGACGAGATACTTTCTGAAGATATTACTAATTCAGGGCATGAGGAGGGTTCATCCGATGACGAGGGTCCAACACCTGGGTACTACCATCCACATGATGATCAAATGCCAAGAGTGCCACCACATCCAAAATGAAATATTCCATTTTTTACATCAGCTTACAAAGAAATACCTACTGATTCAATAGGTATGTACAATGCAGAGCATGGAGTTTTGTGGAAAGGGATGTTTTTCACAAATAAAAAACAAATGCAATCTGTCGTGAAGGATTACTCGGTTCGTCATGCAAGACGTGAGTATAGAGTTGTGCAGAGCACACCGACCATCTGGAAAATTGTGTGTAAGCAAAACACTAAAAATGGTATTAACCGTCGTCTAGCATCGCAAAATTGTTAGTGGTGGTTGCGTGCACATTTGAGTAAAAAATATAATTGTTGGAAAATCAGCCAGTTGGGCCCACCACATTCCTGTCTTATGTATACGAGCTCAAACGCTTATAGAAATCTTTGTAAAAATTTTCTTACAGTTGACCTGGAGTGCTTGGTGCACGTTGATCCAACATACAATGTCAAACTTGTTGTGGAGCATGCTGATAAAAAATATAATTACACTATTTCTTATCAAAAGGCATGACAAGTTTTTGAAACGTGCTAGGGAGAACATGTTCGGAACCTGGGAGAGTTCATGCCAATATCTACCCAAGTACATGGGGGCTTTACATAAGTATAATCCCAGGACCATTGTACAGTGGCTTCACAGTGATACTAGTGATGACGTCGTGCACACGTTTGGGATATGTCTTTTGGACATTAAGACCATGCATCGAGGCATTCAGACATTGCCGCAAAGTACTTACCGTCGATGGTACTCACCTATACACTAAGTATAAACATAAACTGCTCATTGCCAACACGATGGATGCAGATCAAAAGATCATTTCAGTAGCTTTTGTCATTGTCGATGAGGAAAGTTTTCGTTCATGGCGTTGGTTTCTTAATATGGTAGTTACACACGTTGTGGGTGAACAGGACGACATATGTCTTATTTCAGACATACATAAGGGCATACTTCAGTGGATCGTGTTTCGGCATTTTGCGAACCTATAGGTGTGCATCGTTTTTGCTTAAGACACGTTGCTTCAAACTTCAACTCTAAATTCAAGAACGTGAAGTTGAAGGACTTGTGTTTCTTAATATGGCTCATCTCATTATAGTACTCCAACAATGAGGTTGCACTATTAGTTCTAGTTCGGCGTTGATAAATTCTAAAACGAGAGAACATTTGGATATGCAAGGAAAAAAATAAGTGGAGTTTTATGTATGTATATATTATTTTATTTCATATTGCTACGAACATAATAAATGAATGAACTTGTACCACTTGATCTCTTAAAGAAGTCCTTGGTGGTTGGAAGCTCTGAACCTCCACGGTGTACTCATTAGGGGAAATTATACATCGTGTAATTCGAAGGTACCACTGCATATAATCATTGGTTACAGAAGCTCTACCATTGATGGGACGACTTGGTCTAAAAGGGCTTCTACTATTCCACTGTTCAATCCAAACATTATGTACATGAGCCCAGTTGCAACCCTCCCGCCCTTTTCGATCGACGGAGTGCAATGACACATGATGAGAGTCTATCACACGTGGAATGCCTTGGATAAAACCGAATTGCCCCAGCACTCGATTCGGGTGATGCATCTCCACTATACTAACATTGATTAGTGGACATTCTGACATCCAATTCCAATTGAGACAACGGGTGAAAGACTTGATATCTCCGGCGAATCCATGTCGTAAGGTTGCCACTCAAACTGCATAAAAAAATACTTATTTTTAAGTTTAGCAAACCATCAAATATGTTACGTGATATGAGATAATTGCTTACTTGTGAGTCTATTAAACAATCAAATATGTCTATATATACACAAATAGAGTGTCTCACACTTCTAGTATGGTCATGATAGCTACTCCACCTGTAATTTTATATATAACACAATAAGTATAAATAAATAAATAAATGTATTTTATGTATAAAAAACATACCTAGACCCATACGGAGCAAGTCCCAAGCAGCGATTGTTCGCACCGAACATTGCCCCTGTTACAAACATGTTACGTATATTCAAAGGTTGAATAACGTTTATTCTCATCCATTCCCAAATCTGCAATTAGAATGAAATATTTAAAAAATATATTCACAGTATAAAATGAATATTTAAAAAGTTGTTATATATTAACAATTACCTGTAATAAGGACAATGCTCCAGAAATGGAATTCACACGAGCGTTTGCGGCCTTACATAGCTCTATATATATATAGGGAGGCCAATACTGCACTTCCACAGCTATAGGTTCCAACTCTCGTTACGTCCTCTAAAAAATATAAATATAACAATCGAACAAAAGACCGAGAGGAGTCGGGCATCATTAAACTACCCAACAGTATAAGCGCGCATCCTCGTGCATACTGATCAACACACACTTGCGGTGTATTCCAGTCAATATGTTGACGCCTGAGGTGCTCTATAATTGAACTCAAGTTGATCGCATTGGTAGTCCTCATCTCTCCCTGAATTGGCCGAAACCCTAGTCAAGTGTTAATATATCTCTGCCATTATGTTGGTGAGTGTCTCAATTTCGAACATATAATTAGCTCTCCCTCTATCGATAGCCCCCATAAAATAGCCACATCTTGTAATGTTATAGTTGCCTCCCCGATCAGAAAGTGGAAGGTGTGTGTCTCTGGGCGCCATCTTTCCACTAGTGCAGTAATTATAAGATGATAATCCAATTTCAAAGGTTCTCACTTAAAAGGACCGTAAAGGCCCATTTTCTCTAACACGTCTATCACTCGAGGGTGGAGTTGTACAACCTCTGGATCAACATTTTTCCTATTGGTCCAGAAGATATGTCCAGCTCCTTGATAGACCGTCAACACATTATCAATTTGATTGGTGTTGACATATATAAATAGTGTCAGAATGATGTGAGACTTGTTCATTTAATACAAAATTTTCTTCTGATCCTATACAAATATTCTCGTTTTCCATCCTGAAAATTGTGTACATAAGTATTTAATGCAAAAATATAAAATTGAATAAAAAATAGTCATAATCACATTAGGCACCAAATAATATTAATACAATTAATATTCATCCTATAAAAACTAATTCTAGTAATTAAATAGTGAATTTTATTATTGGATTATTTCAAATTACAGTTTGATATTTTAATATTAATATCAAATAATTACAGTTTAATATTTTAATATCTTAATTTAATTTGTTAACTAAGTATCAAAAGTGGTGATTTTGAATACATTTATGTGTTTTTTGGAGATTAAAATATGAATTTCTGCTGGTTTTTCAACTGGAAAAATGGTGATGGTGCATGCAGTGTTTGGAGAAGAAAAGTCAGGGGCTGTTTCGAGCCTTGCAGAAAATTAAAGAAGGTTTCTATTATTTCTTAAAAATCTTGCATTTATGATATTTGATTTTACTAATCTCATAAAAATAAGTAACCATTTTTTGCTAATTATTAATAAATTATTAAAACTTGACATAAATAGACTAATTAAATTTTTAAGGCACAAAAAAATTTATATAGAATCTGTACTAAATTACAGAAAAGAAAAATAATATATTATGACAGTCGCAAACATAAAAAAAAAAAAAATACTAACTCCCTAATATAATGCATAGTTTAATGCTTCACACATCAATACTCAATAAAAAAAAATGAACATCAAAGAAATAAAATAAGGGCAAAACATCTATATATTTAAATAGTTTTTTTTAAATGAAATAAAATACTTGAATATGTTCAATTCTTCAAATACACGATCCTTTTGTTGATTCTACGTTCGAAATCCATAAGCAAATTAAATAACCTGAGAAAAGTAAAAAAAAAAAAAAAAAAAAAAGCTAAACAAATATATTAAACTACATAATACATTAAAAAATAAATTTGCATATATATATACCTCAATTTGTAGGTGTGAATAATTTTTTTACCAAGTATACAAATGCATGATAATTGATATGTAAGGAGATTTTTTTTTTTTTTTTATTGTGTCTTCAACACAAACCGGAGAAGATGGAGAATGGAAGAATATACGGGGGAGTAATGAAGGGGGGTGGGGAGGTGGGGTACATTAATAACGGTAGGTCAAACATTGGAAAAGAAGAGTTGTGATATGAGTCTCACAAAGGTGCTATTGTTGGACTTGACTCTGTTAAAATATTATTATTTTTAATTTTTTTGCGAACAGAATGTAAGCACGCCTGACACACTTGTCTGGTATGTCCCATCGCCTAATAGAGGCGCTACTGCTGAATTTGACTATCTTTAAATATATATATATATGTTTCATTAATCTAATAAATAATTTTAAAAAATGTCAGAATTGTGCGACTGTGGAACCCTACTTTAAGACAGTCACGGGTAATGGACAGAACTATGACTATTTTTAAAAAACTCCTCTATTTTTGTTACATTTGCAAGACACGTTTTAAAAATATAATATTTTTAAAATGTAATATACAAAAGGGTGGTGCTAAACATCATATCCAGAATCTGATTTTTTTATAATTATGATGTTTTGTGTCAATGAAAATGTCCAATATACCCTCAAACAAAATAAATGGAATTAATGGATATAAAATTTCTTTCTCTCATATTCCCAATGTCTCGTAACAAACTTTTCATTTCCTACTTTTGTATTTAATGCTCTTTCCTGTCAAAAAAAAATTAATTAATTAAAAACTTAAAAATATATCTCATAAAAAAATGCCATAAATTAACCACATAATAAATGTCACATACATTTACTTAAAAAAAAAAAATCACATTTAATGATTACTCATATATTATACTCCATGAATTTTGAATAAGAACGTGTAACCCCTTCAAATTTAATAAATAATGAAAATTTAACCTGTTAAAAATTAATTAATAAAAAAATTATTAGAATTTTTTAATAAGAATATTGGAGCATGTCTCATATGTAATCCTTATACATATTTAATAAATTGTAAAAATAATTTAATAAATTATAAGAATTTTAAATGTGAAAAAATAGTTTCACATAAGAACATGTCTCATGTTAATTATTTTAATTAAAATAATAAAAATTAATGTTACAATTCAAATTTAATAAATTATAAAAATTTAACATGTAAAAAATTAATTTCACATAAGAACATGTCACATATTATTTTAATTATAAAGATTTAAACTAATGTCACACCTTCAAATTTAATACTAGATTTCAAGAATTTAATACGTTAAAAATTAATGTCACATAAAAATATATATCATAAATTATTTTAAATAAAACTTTAAATTGAGTAATTTGGTACTTATTCCATATTGCTAATTATACAATATTAAGTCACTTAGTTGTTTTACAATTTTTACTACCTATTTCATTATAAAAAATTTCGTATTAATTAATGTTGTATACACACACAATGTTTTATTACATATTAAAAAAATTAAATTGTATTGATAATATATTTATTATTTTATATTTAAAAATAATTATGTATTAGTGAGATTCGAATTGTTCTTTGATTTTATACTTGAAAACTAAACTGTAGTATTGAATATTTATATTTTTAGGTTTTATATTTGGTTAAAAATTAAATCTAAAAATTTATATTTTCAATACTTGTTTAAATTATACTACTATAATTTAAATTTAATTTGACATGTTTTATAATTAAATTTTAAATTAAAAAAAATTACTCTTAGAATTTAGGGTTCAAGGTCTAGAATTTTAGGGTTCAGAGTTCCTTATTCAAATCAACGAGCTTATTTATCAAGTAGTACCAAAATCAAATATATATATATATATATTTTAAAATAACACTATTAATTAATGTATTATGTATGATTATGATTATGATACATTTTATTGTTTGATTTCAAAAATTAAAATGTTGTCTCTCTCAGGGTTTAGGGTATATGATTGAAGTTTTAGGGTTTAGGGTGTAGGATTGTCGATTGAGGGTTTTAGGGTATAGGGTTAAGGGTTCCTTATTCAAATCTTTGAACCTATTCATTAAACAGTGGTGACATTAATAATCTCAACAGAAAAAAAACTTAATTTCATCCATACATGTTGCCACGGTTAGATTTTCTTATTCGTATCAGTGAACTTATACATCGAACAGTATTAACATCGACAATTTAAATTTTCACTTCATTCAAAGCTCTCAATACATTATTTAATTTTTTTTATTACATTTAAGTGATTACTACTAATATTAAAAAAATTATTTAAATTTATTTTTATTTATGGCATGTCATTTCGTTCTGAATTTTCATAACTTAAGTTTTGATGAGTATTGTTTTTACAAATTAAATATATTTTCTAAATTTATGTTATACACAATATATAACATAAATATATTGACACTACTATTTTTTTTTTCAAATTTAGTTATAACATAAATAATTTTAGATAAACATTTTAATTTTTTTTTAAACAATACGACAAGTTTGTGGTTTATGATTTAGATTTTAATTGTTCTGTTGGTCCTGAAAGGAGTATATAACAAGTGTATGGGGGGGGGGGGAATACACTTGTATGCAATTCTTTTCAACTTCTAATCAAACCAGAGCTCAGCAAGGTTGTCTTGGACAACTCTGCTGAAGATGATAAACTCTTCTAAGATAATCAGACTACTAAGTACTATTGAGTACTTAGTTGAATAACTATCTAGGGGAGTTATATGTGCGGAATAGTGGTTGGCCCTTGTAGTTTAGACTTCTTTAGTTCTGAAATCACTTGATTAATTCAATACAGTCCAGTTTTAAGGGAACTTGTCCAATACAGTTTTTGCACAGTCTTTGAATAAATGTTCTTTTGAAGATCAGTTTTGTGTGCAGTGTTGAATGTATGAAAGTACTTGAAAGTAAATCAACACAAGAGTTTATAGTGGTTCAGAGACTCAAGCTCCTACATCCACTTTCCCTGATTTAACAGGATAATTCCTTCACTCTTGGAATTAACTTGTTTTATAGTGCCAAGGTGCACTTGATCAAGAACACCACTCCTTGGTGAATTGATCCCTAGGATGTCTAGAGTCCTAGTACCCTTTTCTCAACTCAGAACTGAACTGTTCTTCTCTCAACAGTCAGCTCCTACCACTTCTACTACTACAACAACCTTCTCACTTTCTTACTTGAAAGGGGTAAGGGTTGAAGTAAGGTTCCAACTAATGAGATATCCTTTACAATGAAGATCAGTGTATAAGGATAGGATATCTCTCTAAGCTTGTGTATGGATATACAATGAGGTCCAGCTTAGAAGAAGTGTATGAAGACTAAGATAGTCTCTTTGAAAGTTTTAAAGCACTTGATAACTTGCAGGATAGTTGGCTTAGTAGTTGGTGCTTCAAATGGTCTTCACACTTCTGTATTTATAGACAAATTTGAGGATTTGCCCGTTGGAGAGGCAGTCTCAAATTGCTATAAATGTCTTCCTTGAGTTCTTCAAACTGGAAGACAGATTCTTGATAGTGACATGTCCTTATTTGGGTAATAAACGGCTGTTAAGACTTTGTCTTCATTCTGCAGCACTCTTCCCAATGTTTTGACTTTCAGATTCTCTTGCTAGGATATGGACATGGCTTCTGAGGTTTGATCCATTGATAGGACAACATTCCTTATCAAATGGACAACTCTGCGTATCACTATCAGTAGACTTGCATATCAGCATAGTTGGTTTGCTCTTCTTCAGATGACTTGGCTCTTTCCCTTTCCTTCACTTGGATTTGATCTTAGCATCATTCTTTGAAGGCTTTTAGGGTGTAGTTGTCTTTAGTTCTTCAGCATGGTTGTCTTTTAAGCATCAGAACATTTGTTCTGGTTTAATTGTGCAGAGACAACTCTTCTGGACAACTCTCCTGATTAGCATACTTAGCCTTTGAGCTTCAGATCTTTTGGTTTTGCTATAAATTTCACAGAGACAACCTCTCTGGACAACTCTCCTGATCAGAGCATTTGAATAGCTTTGGCCTTTTGAGCTTTAGAACCTTTGTTCTTGCTTTAATGGGGCAGAGACAACTTCTCTGGACAACTCTTCTGATCAAGGCATTTGGATTTCAATAGAGTATGCTTGGCCTTAGTGATTGTTCCAGAATTTGAGCCTTGAGGGAACTTCATCTTGATAATCTTCAAAGCATATGTTCCCCCTCACTTTGTGCATCTATTCATCTAAGAGCTGCCTAACATTTTCAGCTTCTCATCTAGCCTTATTCTATATGTTCTAACATTCTTAGAACATAATCATCTTGACTTAGGCATGTCTCAGGGGGTTTTGGTATTCAATCAAAACATATGTCATTTTATTCCCAACAATTTCCCCCTTTTTGATGATGCCAAAACCTATACATTTTATGCAAAAGTGACTTGACTACACCTATTACATTTATCTTCAGAAGACATGACTGAGGTCAATTTCCCTGAAAGAAAATGTGTTAGTGTACTCACCATTCATGTTGTAAATAGGTTTCAAGAGTAGGCATAGAGAGACTTGTGTTTCTTGATTCATAATGTGTTCAACTATCATTCAAATGAGAATCATTACAGCATGTTGATAGTTTGAACAAAAACATATCAGAGAATGAGAAGCATTACATATAAGCATAAGTTGACTATAAAAACAACAGGAAGATATACTATCAGGTCATTAAGCACTCAGGCATCAGAGTAAACATATCAGCAGCTTGAGCATCTTCAACATAGTTGACCAAAACAACAAATTAGCAACCAACTTAAGTTTTCATCCAATTCAGCATATATAATAGTCAGGAAAACTTGCCATTTCAGAGATCATCTTCTTTGGGTGGCACCATCCCATATTGCGCCCACACTCTCTTCTTGAGTTCCATGGCTTCCTGGTTGGTTCCTTTGGGTCCAAGGGCCATCATGTTCAGTTTGAGAATCTCTAGAAACTCCCTCAGGATCCTTGATTGGTCAATCCATCCATCAAGCTTTGGAGGCATGTAGATGATAGGCTTGGGGGCATTGAGTTTAATTCTTGCAATATCAGCAGCTGCAAGCAATTGTTGATACAGTTCTCTGTAATACTCTATCATGAACTCAGCAAAGGAAGAGTTGGCATCTCCTCCATTCCATCTGTCAATGACATAGTAGTCATAGACAAACTCCCTTTTAGCCTCTTTCCATGTGTCATTCAGCTGAATTGGCACCCATTTATCCAAGTGTGGATATTTGGTGTCCATTGGGACTAATAGCTGAGGCTTCATCTTGCTGTATGTTGCTCTCCTTCTTCTTGGCTTTTGGAAGTCAACGCTTCTCTTATCTCTTGCTCTGTTGGCCTCTTCCATCAAATCCATTTTCTCTTGGGCCCTCATCATGGCCAGTTTCTGTTGTGTTTCAGGGTCTTTGCCATACCCTTCATGAAACAGCTTTGATGGATCATGAGCTAGGACAGTTGTCTTCTTCTTAGGTTCAGGTCCAAATCCTTCAGCAAATAGCTCTTCAACATCTTCAGTGGACTTGGGACCTTCAGTACTTCTGGCAGATTCAGAGGACTTGTCCTTTTCAGTAGTCTTGTCTTCTTCAGCAGCTTTGGCCTTCTTTGAGATAGGCTCATCATCATCAATTCTGAATTCAGGTGGTAGATCAAGGCTGTTGGGAAAATCAGTGAATGTCTCAGCTTGTCTTTTCTTTCCTTTTGCCCTCTTGATCTTTCCTCTAGTTTGGATACCTTCAACATCTTTGTCCAAACCACACACCTCACCACCTGGTCTCTGCTGTAACCTCACTCTTTCCTCTTGAGCTGAGGCCATTGAGTTTTTCAATGCAAGTGCTAACTGCTCTTCTTCATCCAAATCTTCCAAGTTCAGCACTGCTGGCTCTTTCCCTTTTTCTTCAGTAACTTTGTCTTTTCCTTTGACTGGGCTTCCAATCACCAAGGCACCTTTTGCTCTAGCTCTTTCCCTTTCCCCCTTTTTGGCAGCATCAAAACACTGGGGTTTGATCTCACTCATTGTTGTAGCCATTAGGGATTGGGCTTGGTTTAGAGATTTCATCTCCTCCAACAAATATACATTCTCATCATGTATATTTTGCATCCTGTCACTGCTAAAGCTAAGAAAGGCTAGAACATGCTTCATCTTTTGTTGGACAACCTCCTCCAAGGTTGCTTTCAGGGATGCATCAAGTTGGGCTTTAAGAAGCTCAGTGAGGTTGGCCACTGCACTTTCAACAATGTTGGCCAGCACTTCTTGGGAAAACTTTTCAGAGGCTGCTTTCACCATGACAAGTCTTTGCTCTTCTGCTCTTTTCTTCTGCACAGCAGTTTTCTTGCCAAGTGCTTATTTGACAGTCAGCCTAAGAGCCTTGACATTGGCATTATGATTGTCTCTCAGCAGCTTTTGTTCCTTCTTGACCTCCTCTGAGATGGATTCCATAGTGGATTTGGCTTGTTGAACTTCAGTGGAAATGGGTTGAAGACCAGATTCCACACCACTAATTCTTGCTTCCAATGTGGGTAGCACCACATCCTCAGAGCCTGTTAGCCTCATCTCTACAGATGCTAGAGTTCTTCCTTGCTCATTTAATGCTCCTGAAGTTTCAGCATGAGCAGATTGGACCTGATGAGCCAAGGAGTCCAATTTCTCTGATTGCATTCCAAGTAAGGCTTGTGCTGAGCCTGTATCTACTTGGATAGGGGCATCTGTTAAGAACTCATCTGCAAATATTTGGTCAAGGGAAATACCTGCAATGTTAGACAAATCAAACAAGTTAGGGAATAAACACTCATCACCCTCATTTTCTTTTACATAAGACTCTGATACATCAGCAACCTTCTTCTCATTTTCAACTCTTTCTTTTCTTCCTTCATTAGTAATTTCCTCACTTAAAGAAACAGGCCTCCTCTCATCAAGGGATTCCTGAAGTTCAGATTTGACTTCAAGAATAGCCTGCCCTTCCTCACTTATATCACCCTCATTTGGTGGTACACTCACTATCCTAGTGATCACCACATCTCTTTCATCTACTACTCCCTCTGGTTTTTCCACTAAATTCTCCTTTTCAACTCCATCACCTAAACCTGCATCATCTCTACCTTCAACAAGGTTCAAAGATGGCAGTTGTGGGGAGATCACAGTGCTTATTTCAACAGCCACTGAGTCATCCTGAATGATTAAGGGCTGATCAGTGTCCAACTCTTCTGACACTGAATAGGCCTTAACCAAACCAACCTCTAAGTTAGGAACCTCAACATCTTTAGGCTGTGCCTTGGGTTCAGAAGAACCTTCATTGGCAGATGTATCTTTGGTTGTGTTACCACCCTTGGTCAACACCTCTGAGGATACAGAGCCTTTTCTAACATAGGTAACAAGAGGTTCTGAAAACCTACTTGCTTTAGAAGGTTTGGATTGGGAAGGTTCAGGGGGGTTGGGTTTTGAGGGGTTTGAGGGATCATCAGGGGAGTCCTCATCATTTGAGCTACTATCAGGGTGTTTGATGCCCTTAGCTTTTCTTTCCTTCTCCTCAATGATCTTCTCTTCTACTAGCTTTGCAAAAACTTCCTCATCAATGAGAAATCTTGTCTTTAGCACTCCAGCAAAGTGTAGTAGTCTACTCTCCTCCACTTGCCACAAATTAGCACCCTTATCTTGGATGACTTGAGAGATTTCCATCAATGTTTTGTCCTTGACATCCACTAACATTCTCAAGTCATGGAACATTTTCTGAATTCTTGGAAATTCAGCAAGCTGTGGGTACAAGTTATCCACAGTGGCCTTGGCTCCTCCTCTGAGCATACTTTCATAAGTATACTCCTCCTCATTCTCACTAGATGGAGAACTTTGGGCTATAGGGGAGTTGGCTGTGGTTTCATTAATAGCAGCTTCAGGCAAGTTGAGTTCAGGAGGGTTGGCTTCAGAAGGATTAGGCTCATTTGAAGGTACCTCAGTTGCTTTTATGAGCAATGATTCTGAGGGGGCTTTGCTTATGGGGGTTGGCTCATGAAGTGCATGTTCTAAGAGTTTGGAGTAGTTTAGCATAGATGAGTCAAGAGGGGACAGAAGCCTTGTTTCATCTACTGCTAAGTCTGCTAGCACATCAATGCCACTTCTCTGCACACTTCCTTCTGGAGAGTATCTCTTAGTGAGATTTACAGGAGTGATGGGTTTTTTGGGAGGGGTAACATGGGTTTCAGGGGAGTTGGGTTCAAGATTCTGGGTTTCAGGGATGTTGGCCTCTATTGGTTGACCTTCAGGGACCTTGGATTCTGGAGTTCCAGAACCAGATGAGTTGGTCCTTGACTTGGATTTGGTCCTGCTTTCAGCTCTGCTATCTCTTAGAGCAAGTTGGAGAGACCTCTCTTCCTGAAGTTCCAACACTTTATCAGTAGGCTTGGCCCTTCTCTTGCTGGCCCTACTGCTCCCACTTCCTTCACCATCCTTTTCAGGGACAACTTCCCTGATCCTCTTATCACCTCTAGACTTTTGTCTAGTCTCATTATACTTTTGTCTCAATTCTCCTGAATGATCAGAGGGCACACTTACTCCCTCTTCAGCAACTTCTTCAATCTCAGTTGAAGCTCCTGAATTCTCCTCTGAGGGGATTTGAGACATTTTCCTTGTCTTCACCACTCTGGCCTTTGTCCTCTTTTTCAATTTTGGCTTTTTCTCCTCCTTCTCTTCAGCAGGTTTGGTCATCAGCATCCTCCTTTGCTCAGTTTTCTTGCTGAGCTTCCTAAACAGAATCTTTTGGGCTGGGAGGGGCTTTGCAAAGGTTTGCATTTGAGAGTAATGGGAAAACCTTTCAATCAACAAGCTTGCCCTGGTGCAATACTTGAGTTTCCCTTCTAGCACAACCTTATTGTGGGCTCTCACCTTAAATTTGGCCTTTTCCTTCATCATCTCAGATACGATGAAGGTCCTCCAATCAAATTTGATGCCTTTGTCACTAGCATCAATAACTGCAGCCATAATTCTGATTCTTGGATGGCTGACTTGCTCCAAGCTTCCAGTATTGCTCATAAGACTCTTAGTGATTACCTCAAATAGATTGAGAAATTTTGGCTTGAGAGTCTTCTTGTTTTGTGTTGAAGAGATGGGACCTGGAACCAAAAGCCATTCTTGTGCTATCTCATCTTCATGATTAGCACCATAAAGTTCTGGATTCCTTCCTTCATAAGGCAATCCAAAAGCTCCTTCAAGATCTTCTGAAGAGAATTTCACTCTATGAAGTCTCTCTTCCTCCTCTCCTTCTGCCACATATGACAGCTTTGTAGAGACTTCACCATCTTCAGGCTTACTTCTCCAATTGAGGAAGGCAAAGAATTCAGCCATGTAGCTTTCTAGGCAAGAGCTTGGTCTTTCCTCCATAAACTTCTGCAATCCAGCTCTCCTCAACCATCTCAGGGTTGGTGTAATCTCAGGATCCTCACTTTCAAAAGATACTATGGGCTCAAAGTGAAGACTGTTTCTGTTGCTTAAGTATCCAAAATCAAGGTCTAGAGCCTTGTTGGAGAAATCAATGATCATTTCTGGTCTAACTTTGGGAGCCATTGAAGGTTTACAGAAATGAAATTGAGGGAGTTTTGAGAGAATTTGAAATAAGTTAGAGCTAGGGTTTCGAATACTTGGGGAAGAAGTGTTTGTGAGGAATCTTAAGGCTTGTGAATATTCTAAAAAGAATGTTTGTCAATGAGTTGGTGGGTCTCAAGCCTTATTCAACTGTTTACAAAAATGGAAATCCAAAGTGGACGGCCAAGATTGATATCAGGGGAGTTGGCCAGTTTTGATCCAATGGTCAAAAATCAATGTAATAGTGAAAAACTGTTTTATTCAAACGTGGGTGGAGTTTTAATGTTTGTTTAAAGCTGGGGGGTTTTCAAGATAGATCATGTCCCAAAAAGTTTAATGCAAACAAGAGTTAAATCTTGGCATTTAATGCATGGAAAGTGACCTTTTGGGTGGGAGACAAATTAAATCCCAAAAAGGTGAAATCTGTATTTGCAATGGGACAGATTTCAAAATAGGCAATGATTACCCAAAATAGGTGCTTATCAGACCAAAATTTGGTTTGATAGCTAGGACAACTTATCTGACCCCACTAGGTCAAGTGTCCTAAAAAGATGTGGACAACTGTCCTGAGATTCAATGGACAAGTGTCCTGATAAATGAAGGTCATCTCTTCCGAGTTTCAGTAGACTTGACCAAGTCTGCTGAAGTTTGAAATAAGTTCCCCCTTAATGAATGAACTCCTTTGGACTCATTTGTCCAACTTCCCTGGATCAAGTAGACCCAACTCTACTGATAATTCTAGAAATCTTGCCTCTGCAAGTGGTTTTGTCAATATATCAGCTTTTTGATGATCTGTGTGGATTTTCACCAACTTGATATCCTTCTTCTCCACATGATCTCTAATGAAGTGATGCTTGATGTCCACATGCTTGCATCTAGTGTGCAATACAGGATTCTGTGATATGGCAATAGCACTGTTATTGTCACAGAAGATAGGCACTTCAGTAGAGTTGACATTGTAGTCTCTTAATTGTTGTCTCAACCAAAGAATTTGAGCACAACAGCTTCCAGCAGCAACATATTCAGCTTCAGTGGTGGAAGTAGCCACTGTATTTTGCTTCTTGGAGAACCAAGATATGAGTTTGTTGCCTAAGAATTGACAAGTCCCTGAAGTGGACTTTCTGTCAATTCTACATCCTCCATAATCAGCATCTGAGTAGCTAGTTAACTCAATGTTGTCATCAGCAGGGTACCAAAGGCCTAGATTTTCAGTGCCTTTGAGATACCTCAAAATCCTTTTTGCAGCCTCAAGTTGGCTTTTCTTAGGATTTGCTTGAAACCTTGCACAAACACCTACTGCAAAGGTGATGTCAGGTCTGCTGGCAGTGAGATAGAGAAGTGAACCAATGATTCCTCTATACTCAGTAGAGTTGGTTGAGATACCACTCTCATCAAGATCCATCTTCCAATTTGTGTTCATTGGGATCCTTACTGGCTTGCTTGTTGTACACCCAAACTTTTTGATCATTTCTCTGGTGTATTTAGCTTGGTTGATGAAGATTCCTTCCTTTGATTGCTTGACTTGTAGACCCAAGAAGAAATTCATCAGACCCATCATGGACATCTCAAACTTGCTTTGCATGAGCTTGGAGAACTTCTCACACAGCTTCTCATTGGGGGATCCAAATATGATGTCATCCACATATATTTGGACAAGCAAGATGTCCTCTCCTTCAGTGATTCTGAAGAGGGTTCTGTCCACAGTTCCTTTGATGAAACCATGATCCAAGAGGAACTGTGACAGTGTGTCATACCAGGCTCTTGGAGCTTGCTTGAGTCCATATAGAGCTTTCTTCAGTCTGTATACTTGGTTTTCAACCTCAAAACCTGGTGGTTGCTCCACATAGACTTCTTCTTTCAAGACTCCATTCAGAAAGGCACTCTTGACATCCATCTGGTACACTTTGAACCTCTTGTGGGCTGCATAGGCTAGAAAGAGCCTTATTGCTTCTAGCCTTGCCACAGGTGCAAAGGTCTCATCATAGTCAATGCCTTCTGATTGACAGTAGCCTTTTGCCACTAATCTGGCTTTGTTTCTGACAATCACATCATTTTCATTCTTCTTGTTCTTGAACACCCACTTGGTTCCAATAACATCTTGATGTGAAGGTCTATCCACCAGCTCCCATACATCATTTCTGGTGAATTGGTTCAGTTCTTCTTGCATTGTTGTGATCCAGTTTGCATCCTGAAGTGCTTAATCAATGTCTTTTGGTTCCTGTTCTGACAAGAAGCAGCAAAACATAGCACTTTCACCATGAAAACTTCTGGTTTTGACTCCTATACTTAGATCACCAAGTATCAGATCAGTAGGATGGTCAGTTAACCAAGTCCTTCTTTTTCTGATCCCTTCAGTAGAGTTGTCCTCTACTAAGGTTGAGTCACCAGTGTTATAGAATTCAGGATAATTGAATGCAGGATCTAGTTCTGGATCATAATCAGGGGTGTTGTCCTCAATGTCAGGGACATTGGTATTTTCAACATTTTGAGTTCCCCCTTGATTATTTGACCCATTAACTACCTCAGCAGGAGCTGCTTCTTCATTGGTAGTTGTTACCTGAGGATGAACTGGGATTGGATCATTCAGTTCACCATTCCCTTCAGTGGGGTTTGCTTCAGGAATATTGCATTCAGGATAGTTGTCCAGTGTAGTATTTTCAGGGAGATTGGTTTGGATAACATCTATGAATTCAGTGTCCTTGTCTTTTAGGCTCAATCTGGTTGTTCTTTGTGTGATTTCTTCAGGATCCAGGTTTTTGTTCCTGATCTCAAGGGTAGATTCATCAAACACAACATGAGGTGTTTCTTCCACAACAAGGGTTTTCTTGTTGTAAACTCTGAAAGCTCTACTGATTTGAGAGTATCCAAGAAATACTCCCTCATCAGCTTTGCTGTCAAAGGCTTTCAACTGTTCTTTCCCATTATTGTGAATAAAACACTTACAACCAAATATGTGAAAATATGACACTTTAGGCAATCTTCCTTTCCAGAGTTCATAGGGGGTTTTGCCTTGTCCCTTAGTAATCAAACATCTATTCTGAGTATAACATGCAGTGTTTATAGCTTCAGCCCAAAACCTTTTAGGTAGATTTGAATCAGCAATCAAGGTTCTAGCAGCTTCTTTTAAGGTTCTATTCCTTCTTTCTGCAACACCATTTTGTTGGGGAGTTCTAGCTGCTGAGGTTTCATGAGCTATTCCATTAGATGTGCAATACTCATTGATGTATGAATTTATGAACTCAGTGCCTTTATCAGATCTTATCTTGATAATGCTAAGGCTTTTCTCATTTGACAGTCTCTTAAGAAGTTCAGGTAGTTTGACTTGTGCTTCCTTCTTATTAAGGAGAAATACTACCCATGTGAACCTAGAGAAGTCATCTACTACTACCAATGTGTATTTTCTACCATTTATGCTTGCAGGGGTAATTGGTCCAAATAAGTCCATGTGTAGAAGTTCAAGTACCCTTTCAGTAGAGATGACTGGTTTTCCTTTGAATGAGGCTTTAATCTGTTTTCCTTCTTGACACGGTTTGCACACATGTTCTTTAATGAAAACCTCATTAGGTAGTCCTTTAACTAATGCATTTCTAGCAAGTTTGTTCATTGATTTGAAGTTCAGATGGTTTAGCCTCTTATGCCATAACCAGCTTTGTTCACTAGAGCTCTTAGCAATGAAACATGCAGCATCAGTAGACTTGTCCCAGTCTGCAAAATACACATTTCCTTTCCTAGTTCCAGTCAATAGGGTTTGTTGAGCTTTATCTTTAATTAGGCGTTTTCCACTTGAAAACTCAACATTGAAATTTTTATCACATAATTGACTGATACTTAGGAGATTATATTTGAGACCAGCTACATAAGATACATTGGTCACTTTGATGTTACCAATCATCAAAGTACCATAACCTTTTGTTGTTGCTTGTGAGCTGTCTCCAAAAGTGACATTTGGGCCTTCTTTTTCAATAAAATCAGTGAGGAGTTCCTTGTTTCCAGTCATGTGCCTTGAGCATCCACTGTCAAGGTACCATGCTGTCTTTTTGCTCATATTCCTCTTCTTGTGGCCCATAGGTACCTGCAATTAGATAGGTTTAGGTACCCTTTGAGTTTTGGGTCCTGAGAGGTTAGTTGTACCTTTAGGAACCCAAACTTGCCTAATCACCCTGATTGATTCAAGATGGCTAAGTTGTTTTCCTTGTGCATCAACATACACTGCCTTTCCCTTAAATTCCTTTGGGAGAGTGTGTGTGAAAGTGTTAACTCTATAAGTTTCAGGAGGGTTGTCAAATCTCCTGAGCTTATGAATTCTTTGTGCAGCTTGATGAAATCTTTGAGGAAAGGTCTTTTTATGACCATTACCCTTTGGCATGAAGGGTTTTGGTTGTGTCATTTTATTCTGCCTTTGAGGATAGTTGTCCTTTAGTCTATTCAGCTGAGGCTTTCTCAGATGAGTTGGCCTTGGCTGATTATACCTTGGATAGCTCCTCTGAACATTGTTCAGATGAGTTGCCCTTCCATTGGGTCTACTCTGCTGATCAACATTCCTCTTGTGTTCAGGGACTTTGGCCATTTCCTTAGGTTTGGGCCTAGTCTCCTGAAGCACTTGAGTAGGCATTTCATTCATTTTGCCCTTTCCTTTGTTCAGTGGCTGAATCATTTCATTTTCAGCTTGTTGTGCCACTGATTTGACAAAGATTTTCTTAGTGTTACTTGTTGAAGCAACACTAAGACAAGGTGAAGATTCAAATGGATCAAAACCTAATCCACTTCTTTGAGCCATAGGTCTTTGATAACTCTGAATTTCCTTTATTGCTCTAGAGGATTTGTTCAAAGCAGACATCTTTAATTTCAGGCTCTCTTCACTTGATTTAAGAATATCATATTCATGTGAGAGGTTTTCAAACTTAGCTTGAAGAATTCTCAGTTCAAAATCTTTTCTCTTTTGAGTAAGTAGTTGAGCATCAATCTGTCCTTGTTGGTCAACTATCCTGAGATTTGCTTCCTCAAGCTCTCTCAAGGTTTGTTGATACAACTCAGTAGATTTAATATCAACTACTATCTCAGCAGGTTTTGAAAGCTCAATTGAAAGTCTTTCATTTTCTCTCACACAATTATCATGAAATTCTTGTAATCTAGTGAAATCTTCCATCAACTTCCCAAAAGAAAGTTTCAAGTTGACTTCACTAGTGTTTTGTGATAAGAATGATGGTGAGCTAGAAGTAGAGGATACCTCATCATCCTCAATAGCCATGTTGCACACATCATCATCATCATCACTGTTAGAGAATAGTCCATCAGAAGAGTTGAGACTTTCAGCACTGTCAGATTCATCACCAGCCATCATAGCTTTTCTGTTGGTGAACTTCCTGTCTCTTTTGGCTTGTCTTTCTCTTCTTTCCTTAGAGCTCAATTCAGGGCAGTCATACTGGAAGTGCCCCTTCTTCTTGCAATTATAGCACAGGTCTTCATCATCATCCTTTTTGGATTCATCTCTTCCTTTTGATGATGAAGGGTCAGCTCTACTGGACCTTCTCCTATCAGAGTACTTGTCCTCTGATCTTTTTTCTTCAGGCTTTTTGTCTTCAGCCTGTTCTTCAGGAGAGTTGTACCTTCTCCTGAATTTGTTGTCTTGGTAGAATTTCTTGTATCTACCAAACCTCGAGTTGAGCTTGTCAAACCTCCTTGCCATAAGAGCCATTTCTTCCTTCATTTCAGCCTTAGATACTGACTTTGATGATCTTGGAGTGGGTTGCATTTCAGGTTCAGCAGTTTTGGCTTTAAATGCCACTCCTTTGACTGGTAAGGAAGTCTCTTCTACTGGTTTTCTTCTATTGAGGTCAAACTCATAGGCTTTGAGTTCTGAGAAGATTTGTTGCATGGGCATGGTAGAGAGATCCTTGGTGTTTTGCATCATAACAACATAGACATCCCACTTTTGAGTGAGACTTCTCAGGATCTTTAAACCAACTTCTCTCTTGGAGTACACCTTGCCCAATGAGTTGATTTCATTCATCACATCAGTGAATCTACCAGCAAACTTGTCAATGGATTCTTCAGACTCCATTGTGAATTGTTCAAACTTCTGCACAACAACTTGGAGCTTGTTCTCCTTGATCTTTTCTGTACCCTCACACATTTCAGCAAGAGTATCCCAAATCTCTTTGGCAGTTGTGCAGTGGTAGACTCTACCCATGATTGCATCTGGAATTGTTTGGTAGAGGGTGTTCATGGCAAGATAATTCAAATTATCTTTCCTCTTTTCATCAGCAGTGAAGTCATCTTCATCTTTGGGAATCAGTTCCCTTATATCAGCTCTTTGCTCATCTGTTATCCTGGGGTTAGTTTGGGTAAACACAAAAGGACCTCTTGTGATTACTCTCAAGGTGTCAGTATGAAGAGATGCAAGATGAGCTCTCATTCTGATTTTCCAGAAATCATAGTTGTCTATAGAGAACATGGGCAGTTTATGATGTGAGATGTGATTGACTGGATTTGTGGCCATATTGTCCAATCCTTGAACAGCAGGTGGAGGAACAGCATTGTTGTTGGCCATAGCTTAAGAATAAGATGTCAGTCAAATGATAAGATTTCAGATAGATCAGTTCAGTGACCACACTAAGTATGTGATTTTGAAAATCAAGATGGATTTTCAGAAGCAGTGGTCTTTGAACCCCTGATCTGATACCACTTGTTGGTCCTGAAATGAGTATATAACAAGTGTATGAGGGGGGGAATACACTTGTATGCAATTCTTTTCAACTTCTGATCAAACCAGAGCTCAGCAAGGTTGTCTTGGACAACTCTGCTGAAGATGATAAACTCTTCTAAGATAATCAGACTACTAAGTATGCTGAAGATGATAAACTCTTCTAAGATAATCAGACTACTAAGTACTATTGAGTACTTAGTTGAATAACTATCTAGGGGAGTTATATGTGCGGAATAGTGGTTGGCCCTTGTAGTTTAGACTCCTTTAGTTCTGAAATCACTTGATTAATTCAATACAGTCCAGTTTTCAGGGAACTTGTCCAATACAGTTTTTGCACAGTCTTTGAATAAATGTTCTTTTGAAGATCAGTTTTGTGTGCAGTGTTGAATGTATGAAAGTACTTGAAAGTAAATCAACACAAGAGTTTATAGTGGTTCAGAGACTCAAGCTCCTACATCCACTTTCCCTGATTTAACAGGATAATTCCTTCACTCTTGGAATTAACTTGTTTTATAGTGCCAAGGTGCACTTGATCAAGAACACCACTCCTTGGTGAATTGATCCCTAGGATGTCTAGAGTCCTAGTACCCTTTTCTCAACTCAGAACTGAACTGTTCTTCTCTCAACAGTCAGCTCCTACCACTTCTACTACTACAACAACCTTCTCACTTTCTTACTTGAAAGGGGTAAGGGTTGAAGTAAGGTTCCAACTAATGAGATATCCTTTACAATGAAGATCAGTGTATAAGGATAGGATATCTCTCTAAGCTTGTGTATGGATATACAATGAGGTCCAGCTTAGAAGAAGTGTATGAAGACTAAGATAGTCTCTTTGAAAGTTTTAAAGCACTTGATAACTTGCAGGATAGTTGGCTTAGTAGTTGGTGCTTCAAATGGTCTTCACACTTCTGTATTTATAGACAAATTTGAGGATTTGCCCGTTGGAGAGGCAGTCTCAAATTGCTATAAATGTCTTCCTTGAGTTCTTCAAACTGGAAGACAGATTCTTGATAGTGACATGTCCTTATTTGGGTAATAAACTGCTGTTAAGACTTTGTCTTCATTCTGCAGCACTCTTCCCAATGTTTTGACTTTCAGATTCTCTTGCTAGGATATGGACATGGCTTCTGAGGTTTGATCCATTGATAGGACAACATTCCTTATCAAATGGACAACTCTGCTTATCACTATCAGTAGACTTGCATATCAGCATAGTTGGTTTGCTCTTCTTCAGATGACTTGGCTCTTTCCCTTTCCTTCACTTGGATTTGATCTTAGCATCATTCTTTGAAGGCTTTTAGGGTGTAGTTGTCTTTAGTTCTTCAGCATGGTTGACTTTTAAGCATCAGAACATTTGTTCTGGTTTAATTGTGCAGAGACAACTCTTCTGAACAACTCTCCTGATCAGCATACTTAGCCTTTGAGCTTCAGATCTTTTGGTTTTGCTATAAATTTCACAGAGACAACCTCTCTGGACAACTCTCCTGATCAGAGCATTTGAATAGCTTTGGCCTTTTGAGCTTTAGAACCTTTGTTCTTGCTTTAATGGGGCAGAGACAACTTCTCTGGACAACTCTTCTGATCAAGGCATTTGGATTTCAAAAGAGTATGCTTGGCCTTAGTGATTGTTCCAGAATTTGAGCCTTGAGGGAACTTCATCTTGATAATCTTCAAAGCATATGTTCCCCCTCACTTTGTGCATCTATTCATCTAAGAGCTGCCTAACATTTTCAGCTTCTCATCTAGCCTTATTCTATATGTTCTAACATTCTTAGAACATAATCATCTTGACTTAGGCATGTCTCAGGGGGTTTTGGTATTCAATCAAAACATATGTCATTTTATTCCCAACATGTTCGATTAGCGTACCAAGTCTCGAAAGGTAATAACACTATTTTTTCTGCATATCTAAATATATAAAAAAAAAGGGATTATATTTTTTTAGTCCATTAAGTTACCACAATTTTGAATTTAGTCCATCAGGTTACCATTTTTAGAATTTATTCTATTAAGTTTCGATTTATTTTGATTTTGGTCTAGTTACCTGCTACAACAGGTTTAACAGGTCATTTTTTAAAACACACCCCATAAAATGTTATACACACCCCAAATGTTAAACACACCATACTAGAATTTAAAAATAATTTGTTATTACTATACACACTCCAATTATTTCCTATTTAATAAATTGCAAAAAATAATTAAATTTAAAAAAAAAAAAGAATTCAAATTAATATAAAAAATATAAAAAAAACCGCCTAAGCCTAAATCTTCAAAAATTAAATAAAGCTAAAAAAAATTAATTAATTTAATTAGTTTTGAAGATTTAGTTGATATTCTACTATTTTTAAATTTTATTTAACCTTATTGTCCACATTTTTATAAAAGTTAGAACTTAGAACACATATAAAACATTAATAAAACATTGAAGTTTTGAACTTTTTTTATTTTATTTTCCTTTTAAATATTTCATTTATATTACATGAACCCTAGTCTAACACCCATAAATATTATATACACTTCAAATGTTAAACTCAAAAATTAAAAAATCAACTAAAGTTAAATAAAATCATAAATATATGTAATAAATTGTTAAAAATAATTTAATTAAAAAAAGTAAGAATTCAAATTAATATGAAAAATATAAATAAAACCTATAAAAAAATACATAAATCTTCAAAATTTTAATAAAGCTAAAAAATTAATTAATTTAATTAGTTATGAAGATTTAATTGATTTTCTACTATTTTTAAATTTTATTTAGCCTTATTGTCAACATTTTTATAGAAGTTAGAATGTAAATAAAACATTAGAGTTTAAACTTTTTATTTTATTTTTAAATATATATTTTATATTACATGAACCTACTATAACCCCATAAATATTATATACACTCCAAATGTTAAATACAAAAAATTAAAAATCAATTAAAGTTAAATAAAATCTTAAACATATTTAATAAATTGTCAAAAATGATTTAATTAAAAAAATAAGAACTCAAATTAAAATAAAAAAAATTAAAATAAAACCTATAAAAATATATATATATATATATCTTCAAATTTTTAATAAAGCTAAAAAAATGAATTAATTTTAAAATTTTAGTTGATTTTTTAATATTTTTGAAGATTTTTATTTAATTTAATAATTTTTTTCAAATTGAGTTGATTTTTTAAATTTATTAAAAAATCAACTTAATTAATCTTCAAAACTAATTAAATTAATTAATTTTTTTAGCTTTGTTTAATTTTTAAAAATTTAGGCGATTTTTATAAGTTTTATTTATATTTTTAACATTAATTTGAATTCTTACTTTTTTTAATTTAATTATTTTAGACAATTTATTAAATAGGAAAGAATTGGGGTGTGTACTATAGTAATAAAAAATAATTTTTAAAGTTTAGTTTGGTGTGGATGTGTATAACATTTTATGGTATGTGTATGGTGTGTTTTGAAAAGATGACTTATTTAATTATTTTTGACAATTTAATTAATTTATATTTTGATTTAGATTTAGATTTTGGTTGTCCGATTAATGAACTCCACACAATGCAATCTAAGTAAAAATTAGTACACCAATATACTTATAATATATATTAAGAAAATATATAAGATACATATCAAATATTTATAAGATATTATTATAATATATATTTCAATAAATACGATTTTGAAAATATAAATAATTTTCTAAAATACACTAAAAATATTTTTATAACTCCCACTTTTAAAATATACACATATTTATTCATGATATAGCATTACTTTTTTCACACTCAATTTACATTTTTCTTTACTTAATTTATTCATAATTAAATGTCTTCAAAACTACCCCTTAAAATATCACTTAGTATACTTTTTCTTATACATTTTTTTATTTACTTTTCTTATTTATAAGAGTTAATTGCAAAAAAAATCACCACTTTTTGAGTATTTATCAATTACGACGTATTCTTTTTTTCTTTGCAATTTGATGCATAATCTTTTTAAATTTTGCAATTTCATGCACAATTTTTTAAAGTTTTACAATTTGATGCACCGATATATTTTTCGGTCATTTTTTATTCAATGTGGTGGTCTAAAATTATGAATTCGTCATAATGTGTGCGATTAGAAAAAAAAGGGTAAATTGCAATTTTGGTCCCATGAGAATTTTTAAAAAACAATTTTGATCCCACGTTCTTTTTTAGTCTCTTTTTTTGCAAAAACAGTCCCAACTGTTATTTAACAGATTCTGTCAATTTTTAACAGTTTCTGTCATTTTACAAATTTATTTTTAAAATTAATTAATTATATAATCAAATAAATTCCTAAATTATATATAGAATTTAAATATAATTAAAAAATACAAAAGTTAATTTTTTAACCAAATTATAATTGTTCCGTAAAAAAAAAACAAATTATAATTGAATGTTAAATTTTAAAAATACATATATTTTACGAAATAATTATAAATAATATATATAATTTAAATATACGGAGTAATTAAAACATACAAAATTAATTTTTCAACCAAATTATAATTGACTTCAAAAATAATTATAGTTGATTGTTAAATCTGATTTAAAAAATGTATTTATAATCTGGAAAAAAAATTAATTTGAAAAATATTTAACAAAAAAAATACACTTATAAAAAAATAATAAATATAAACTGGGATTTTTATTGAAATCACTAATGCGTGGAGATATATACAAGCTGTATATATCTACCCCTCCCCTGCTTTTCACCTCTGTTACGGCCAATGCCACCGCCACCCCGTCGTGGCGAATGTCGGCGCCGCCCTGACACCGTGCTCGCTGCCTTGATGCCACCCACCACCGCCATCACCATTACCCCCACATAATTCCAAACAATCTCACCAAAAAACCAGGCTACAAAATTTGAACTTGGCCACGAAATTCGTCGAGTTTACCCGCTCTAGCCTCGTCTAAGCTTTAGGAATCAAAGCCCCATGAAAATTTTAAATTTCGATCTCATCTTCATCTCCAAATTGTGATTTTTTACGGTTTTTGAAAGTTTCTTAACTGTGTTTTATTTTTTGTTCTTATATTAGTGTTTAGGAATGGGGTTGGGGCTGGGGGCATAGGGTGACATAGAATGTGTTGCGGCATTGTGGGCAGTGAAATTTTGGTGAGTTTGGAGGAAAATCTATGGCTCTTGGGTGTTTTTTTTTCCTCAGAGCTTTGGCTATTTCTGGCTAATGGAGCAGGGGATATGGTGGGCTTGGGACAGCGTTTAGAAGAATTCACGGAAGGGGAGACGGGTGGTCGCCGAAATTTTTTGCCGCCGGAGGGGTGATCGCTGCAATTAATCATTTTAATTTTTAGTTGACAGTGCGTGTAACTCACGCCTCTTTTCTGTTAGACATTTAACGGAAATATCTCGTGGGATCAAAAGTGTTGAAAATGGGACCATTTTGAAGTGGAGACATTCTCTTGGGACTATCTTTGCAATTTACCCGAAAAAAAAATACAATATAAACATCCGCAAAAACTA
Organism: Galeopsis tetrahit; assembly: GCA_963675135.1. Classification (NCBI taxonomy): domain Eukaryota; kingdom Viridiplantae; phylum Streptophyta; class Magnoliopsida; order Lamiales; family Lamiaceae; genus Galeopsis; species Galeopsis tetrahit. Next base: position 67,517,833 of record OY776122.1, on the reverse strand, counting down.
TTTTATATAATTAAGAAAAAAATAAAGTAATATAAAGGAAAAAAATTAAGACAATAGAGAAATAATTAAATATGATTCTGATTAATGCACGACTTGTGTGATTATAATTTGTTTTTTTGCAAAACACTTTAATGCACATCAAAGGAATAAATATAATTATATGAATTAATTATTTTGCATAACTTCTTGATTTTTGTTTTCAATAAAATTATATAGATATCACATTTGTATGGAGGATAAGAGTTTGAGATGAAAAACACCCAATCAATACCTATAATATCAAAGCGTAATGATGGAGAATTTTATCGAAAATCAAAGAAAATATATATTGATGGATTAGTGTGCAATTTATGTATTTTAAAAAATGTGTGACATTCATTAAAAAAAAATTATTAGTTGATAGTCTATGTGACTATGTGTTAACAACGTGGTTAGTTCGCTATTTTCGGCGTCAAGTTAAATCAAAATTGATCGAAAAATATATTGGTGTATCGAATTGCAAAACAAAAAAAGGTGGTGTATTAAATTGCAAAGAAAAAAAATGTTGTAATTGATAAATACACTAAAGGTCGTGATTTTTTTTGCAATTAACCCTATTTATAAACACCTCTTTGTATTTATTACTAGTTTTTACATTGTTGATTATATTTTTTTTAAAAATAGAATCGAAGTTTCATTTTATGTGTCATAATTGATTATTTGTGGACCGTGACTAAAATTATTTTTTGGGTATTTCATATTCGCAAATTGTGCTAATATACCTACGCTATGCCCAGGGGGCCAGTGGGCCCTCCATTAATTTTGAAATTTTACTAGGGGTATTTTAGTAATTTCACACATATATAATTATTTTTTCATTTCATATTTATTTTTACACTTTTTTATTGGAACATTTTAAAATTATTGAAAATTTCTGAGTAATATAGAAATAACTTACAAAATTAATGCCCTTGCAATATTATTTTATTTTCAAAATTGACACTAATTTAATTTTGGGTCCATATTTTATCCTACATCTCACTAAAAATTCCCTTTGCACATCACCAAATCACTCGAAATATTTTTCCTTTATTTGATCTTACACTCTACTAAATTCAATTTTCTTAAAAAGTGAGTTGGTTAACATGTGCAAGTCATCACAAAATTGAGCGAGTATGAACTTCTATCAAAACATAACGAAATCAACTTGTTCCATCAATTTAATTTAATGGAATGAGATGTATGGAAAATTTTATCATAATTTTTTTTAATGAGTACAATTAATACTACGACATACTCCCTCCGTCCTCGGATGACTTGCACGGTTTGACCCACACACTTTTTAAGAAAAATTAATTTAGTGGTTGGTGATGTAAGATAAATAAGAGGTATTTTAATTAGGTGATTTGGTAAGGTGTAAAGTGGATTTGGTGAGGTGTAAATTAAAATGTACTTAAAACATAAATGACAATTTTAAAAATAAAATGATGTTGAAAGTGTATTAATTTTGTGGGGTATTTTCATATTAAGAGTGTGCAAGTAATTTTGGGACGTCCCAATAAAAAGAGTGTACAAATAATCACGGAACAGGGGAAGTATTATTTTATCTTTATAGTAATGTTAATCGGGCCCCCCAACCGAAAATTTCTGGGTCCGTCACTGAATATATTAGTGAATAGTGATCAATGAATTCTAAATATTTGGAGTTAATCCAATTGGAGGGGGTGTTTCTGTTAAATTGCTAAAAATGAGATCATTTAGCCAACACTTCCAAGTTCTAATCAAAGTAAATGATAACCTGTTGAAGTTTATTACTACCATTTTTTTAAGACACAATCACTTGCAAATTTTCACTACGTGTCAACATATGGATGCAATATTCATTTTGATATGCACATGATCATCTATGAATTCAGTGTCCTTGTCTTTTAGGCTCAATCTGGTTGTTCTTTGTGTGATTTCTTCAGGATCCAGGTTTTTGTTCCTGATCTCAAGGGTAGATTGGTTCGGATAACATCTATGAATTCAGTGTCCTTGTCTTTTAGGCTCAATCTGGTTGTTCTTTGTGTGATTTCTTCAGGATCCAGGTTTTTGTTCCTGATCTCAAGGGTAGATTCATCAAACACAACATGAGGTGTTTCTTCCACAACAAGGGTTTTCTTGTTGTAGACTCTGAAAGCTCTACTGATTTGAGAGTATCCAAGAAATACTCCCTCATCAGCTTTGCTGTCAAAGGCTTTCAACTGTTCTTTCCCATTATTGTGAATAAAACACTTACAACCAAATATGTGAAAATATGACACTTTAGGCAATCTTCCTTTCCAGAGTTCATAGGGGGTTTTGCCTTGTCCCTTAGTAATCAAACATCTATTCTGAGTATAACATGCAGTGTTTATAGCTTCAGCCCAAAACCTTTTAGGTAGATTTGAATCAGCAATCAAGGTTCTAGCAGCTTCTTTTAAGGTTCTATTCCTTCTTTCTGCAACACCATTTTGTTGGGGAGTTCTAGCTGCTGAGGTTTCATGAGCTATTCCATTAGATGTGCAATACTCATTGATGTATGAATTTATGAACTCAGTGCCTTTATCAGATCTTATCTTGATAATGCTAAGGCTTTTCTCATTTGACAGTCTCTTAAGAAGTTCAGGTAGTTTGACTTGTGCTTCCTTCTTATTAAGGAGAAATACTACCCATGTGAACCTAGAGAAGTCATCTACTACTACCAATGTGTATTTTCTACCATTTATGCTTGCAGGGGTAATTGGTCCAAATAAGTCCATGTGTAGAAGTTCAAGTACCCTTTCAGTAGAGATGACTGGTTTTCCTTTGAATGAGGCTTTAATCTGTTTTCCTTCTTGACACGGTTTGCACACATGTTCTTTAATGAAAACCTCATTAGGTAGTCCTTTAACTAATGCATTTCTAGCAAGTTTGTTCATTGATTTGAAGTTCAGATGGTTTAGCCTCTTATGCCATAACCAACTTTGTTCACTAGAGCTCTTAGCAATGAAACATGCAGCATCAGTAGACTTGTCCCAGTCTGCAAAATACACATTTCCTTTCCTAGTTCCAGTCAATAGGGTTTGTTGAGCTTTATCTTTAATTAGGCGTTTTCCACTTGAAAACTCAACATTGAAATTTTTATCACATAATTGACTGATACTTAGGAGATTATATTTGAGACCAGCTACATAAGATACATTGGTCACTTTGATGTTACCAATCATCAAAGTACCATAACCTTTTGTTGTTGCTTGTGAGCTGTCTCCAAAAGTGACATTTGGGCCTTCTTTTTCAATAAAATCAGTGAGGAGTTCCTTGTTTCCAGTCATGTGCCTTGAGCATCCACTGTCAAGGTACCATGCTGTCTTTTTGCTCATATTCCTCTTCTTGTGGCCCATAGGTACCTGCAATTAGATAGGTTTAGGTACCCTTTGAGTTTTGGGTCCTGAGAGGTTAGTTGTACCTTTAGGAACCCAAACTTGCCTAATCACCCTGATTGATTCAAGATGGCTAAGTTGTTTTCCTTGTGCATCAACATACACTGCCTTTCCCTTAAATTCCTTTGGGAGAGTGTGTGTGAAAGTGTTAACTCTATAAGTTTCAGGAGGGTTGTCAAATCTCCTGAGCTTATGAATTCTTTGTGCAGCTTGATGAAATCTTTGAGGAAAGGTCTTTTTATGACCATTACCCTTTGGCATGAAGGGTTTTGGTTGTGTCATTTTATTCTGCCTTTGAGGATAGTTGTCCTTTAGTCTATTCAGCTGAGGCTTTCTCAGATGAGTTGGCCTTGGCTGATTATACCTTGGATAGCTCCTCTGAACATTGTTCAGATGAGTTGCCCTTCCATTGGGTCTACTCTGCTGATCAACATTCCTCTTGTGTTCAGGGACTTTGGCCATTTCCTTAGGTTTGGGCCTAGTCTCCTGAAGCACTTGAGTAGGCATTTCATTCATTTTGCCCTTTCCTTTGTTCAGTGGCTGAATCATTTCATTTTCAGCTTGTTGTGCCACTGATTTGACAAAGATTTTCTTAGTGTTACTTGTTGAAGCAACACTAAGACAAGGTGAAGATTCAAATGGATCAAAACCTAATCCACTTCTTTGAGCCATAGGTCTTTGATAACTCTGAATTTCCTTTATTGCTCTAGAGGATTTGTTCAAAGCAGACATCTTTAATTTCAGGCTCTCTTCACTTGATTTAAGAATATCATATTCATGTGAGAGGTTTTCAAACTTAGCTTGAAGAATTCTCAGTTCAAAATCTTTTCTCTTTTGAGTAAGTAGTTGAGCATCAATCTGTCCTTGTTGGTCAACTATCCTGAGATTTGCTTCCTCAAGCTCTCTCAAGGTTTGTTGATACAACTCAGTAGATTTAATATCAACTACTATCTCAGCAGGTTTTGAAAGCTCAATTGAAAGTCTTTCATTTTCTCTCACACAATTATCATGAAATTCTTGTAATCTAGTGAAATCTTCCATCAACTTCCCAAAAGAAAGTTTCAAGTTGACTTCACTAGTGTTTTGTGATAAGAATGATGGTGAGCTAGAAGTAGAGGATACCTCATCATCCTCAATAGCCATGTTGCACACATCATCATCATCATCACTGTTAGAGAATAGTCCATCAGAAGAGTTGAGACTTTCAGCACTGTCAGATTCATCACCAGCCATCATAGCTTTTCTGTTGGTGAACTTCCTGTCTCTTTTGGCTTGTCTTTCTCTTCTTTCCTTAGAGCTCAATTCAGGGCAGTCATACTGGAAGTGCCCCTTCTTCTTGCAATTATAGCACAGGTCTTCATCATCATCCTTTTTGGATTCATCTCTTCCTTTTGATGATGAAGGGTCAGCTCTACTGGACCTTCTCCTATCAGAGTACTTGTCCTCTGATCTTTTTTCTTCAGGCTTTTTGTCTTCAGCCTGTTCTTCAGGAGAGTTGTACCTTCTCCTGAATTTGTTGTCTTGGTAGAATTTCTTGTATCTACCAAACCTCGAGTTGAGCTTGTCAAACCTCCTTGCCATAAGAGCCATTTCTTCCTTCATTTCAGCCTTAGATACTGACTTTGATGATCTTGGAGTGGGTTGCATTTCAGGTTCAGCAGTTTTGGCTTTAAATGCCACTCCTTTGACTGGTAAGGAAGTCTCTTCTACTGGTTTTCTTCTATTGAGGTCAAACTCATAGGCTTTGAGTTCTGAGAAGATTTGTTGCATGGGCATGGTAGAGAGATCCTTGGTGTTTTGCATCATAACAACATAGACATCCCACTTTTGAGTGAGACTTCTCAGGATCTTTAAACCAACTTCTCTCTTGGAGTACACCTTGCCCAATGAGTTGATTTCATTCATCACATCAGTGAATCTACCAGCAAACTTGTCAATGGATTCTTCAGACTCCATTGTGAATTGTTCAAACTTCTGCACAACAACTTGGAGCTTGTTCTCCTTGATCTTTTCTGTACCCTCACACATTTCAGCAAGAGTATCCCAAATCTCTTTGGCAGTTGTGCAGTGGTAGACTCTACCCATGATTGCATCTGGAATTGTTTGGTAGAGGGTGTTCATGGCAAGATAATTCAAATTATCTTTCCTCTTTTCATCAGCAGTGAAGTCATCTTCATCTTTGGGAATCAGTTCCCTTATATCAGCTCTTTGCTCATCTGTTATCCTGGGGTTAGTTTGGGTAAACACAAAAGGACCTCTTGTGATTACTCTCAAGGTGTCAGTATGAAGAGATGCAAGATGAGCTCTCATTCTGATTTTCCAGAAATCATAGTTGTCTATAGAGAACATGGGCAGTTTATGATGTGAGATGTGATTGACTGGATTTGTGGCCATATTGTCCAATCCTTGAACAGCAGGTGGAGGAACAGCATTGTTGTTGGCCATAGCTTAAGAATAAGATGTCAGTCAAATGATAAGATTTCAGATAGATCAGTTCAGTGACCACACTAAGTATGTGATTTTGAAAATCAAGATGGATTTTCAGAAGCAGTGGTCTTTGAACCCCTGATCTGATACCACTTGTTGGTCCTGAAATGAGTATATAACAAGTGTATGAGGGGGGGAATACACTTGTATGCAATTCTTTTCAACTTCTGATCAAACCAGAGCTCAGCAAGGTTGTCTTGGACAACTCTGCTGAAGATGATAAACTCTTCTAAGATAATCAGACTACTAAGTATGCTGAAGATGATAAACTCTTCTAAGATAATCAGACTACTAAGTACTATTGAGTACTTAGTTGAATAACTATCTAGGGGAGTTATATGTGCGGAATAGTGGTTGGCCCTTGTAGTTTAGACTCCTTTAGTTCTGAAATCACTTGATTAATTCAATACAGTCCAGTTTTCAGGGAACTTGTCCAATACAGTTTTTGCACAGTCTTTGAATAAATGTTCTTTTGAAGATCAGTTTTGTGTGCAGTGTTGAATGTATGAAAGTACTTGAAAGTAAATCAACACAAGAGTTTATAGTGGTTCAGAGACTCAAGCTCCTACATCCACTTTCCCTGATTTAACAGGATAATTCCTTCACTCTTGGAATTAACTTGTTTTATAGTGCCAAGGTGCACTTGATCAAGAACACCACTCCTTGGTGAATTGATCCCTAGGATGTCTAGAGTCCTAGTACCCTTTTCTCAACTCAGAACTGAACTGTTCTTCTCTCAACAGTCAGCTCCTACCACTTCTACTACTACAACAACCTTCTCACTTTCTTACTTGAAAGGGGTAAGGGTTGAAGTAAGGTTCCAACTAATGAGATATCCTTTACAATGAAGATCAGTGTATAAGGATAGAATATCTCTCTAAGCTTGTGTATGGATATACAATGAGGTCCAGCTTAGAAGAAGTGTATGAAGACTAAGATAGTCTCTTTGAAAGTTTTAAAGCACTTGATAACTTGCAGGATAGTTGGCTTAGTAGTTGGTGCTTCAAATGGTCTTCACACTTCTGTATTTATAGACAAATTTGAGGATTTGCCCGTTGGAGAGGCAGTCTCAAATTGCTATAAATGTCTTCCTTGAGTTCTTCAAACTGGAAGACAGATTCTTGATAGTGACATGTCCTTATTTGGGTAATAAACGGCTGTTAAGACTTTGTCTTCATTCTGCAGCACTCTTCCCAATGTTTTGACTTTCAGATTCTCTTGCTAGGATATGGACATGGCTTCTGAGGTTTGATCCATTGATAGGACAACATTCCTTATCAAATGGACAACTCTGCTTATCACTATCAGTAGACTTGCATATCAGCATAGTTGGTTTGCTCTTCTTCAGATGACTTGGCTCTTTCCCTTTCCTTCACTTGGATTTGATCTTAGCATCATTCTTTGAAGGCTTTTAGGGTGTAGTTGTCTTTAGTTCTTCAGCATGGTTGACTTTTAAGTTTCTGATCAAGTTGTGGCCAATCTCACTGAACAACTTCAGGCCAAACTTGATCAATCACTGAAAGCCACATTGGATGCCATAGTTTCCCAGAAGATGAAGCCTGTTCACACCTTTTTGAGCATGGCAGATGATAAAATGCAAAACATTCATGATGAGAATGTTTATCTACTGCAGGAATTGAAGTCCCTCACCCATTCCCACTCACATCTCTCTGTCACTATGAGTGAATTGAAGCCCCAGTGTTTTGATAATGCCAAAAAGGGGGAAAGACAGAGAGCAAGGGCAAAGGGAACCTTGGTGATTGGTGAATCCAAGGGAAAGGAGAAGGCACCTGAAGTTGAGGAGGAAGCAGTAGAAGACATTGGGAAAGGCAAAGGCCCAATGAATGTTGAAGACTTAACTGAGGAAGAGCAGATTCAAATAGCTGTCAAGGAATCCATGGTATCAGCTATGGAAAGACAGGCAAGAAAGCTTCAAAGGCCAGGTGGTGAGTCTACAGGACTTGAACCTCAAGAGAAGGTTGCTGAAGTAAGGGGGAAGGTGACAAGGTCATCTGAAAGAAAGAGGAAGGAACTGCAAGCCTTCAATGAATTCCCAACCAGCCTGACTTTGCCATCAGAATTTCAAACTGAAGAATCTACTCCAGCAAAGAAATCAAAGAGAATGAAGAAAGCAGTCCTGATGCCTGCTATTGAAGAAGTTGAAGAGGAAGTACAGGACAAAGAGCCTGAAGAAGTAGTGCCCAAGCTTGCTGATGATCCTTCCAAATTGTTTGAAGAAGGATTTGGGAAAGATCCAGAAACTCAGGAAAAGCTAGCTCTCTTGAGAGCCAAAGAAAAAATGGATCAGTTGGTTGAGGCCAACAAAGCAAGAGATGGGAGAAGGGCAAACTTCAAAGCTCCAAGAAGGAGGGCTTCATACAGAAGGCTCAAACCTCAAATGCTGCAAAGATGGGACACTCAGTACCCTCACCATGATAAGTGGGTTCCAATCTCACTGAATGATGCATGGGAGGAGGCCAAAAGAAGTTTTGTTTATGACTTCTATGTCATTGGAAAGTGGCTTGGTGAGAGTGTGGAGGAAATCTTTGTTCAGTTCATGTTTGAGAACCACAGGGACCTCTACCAAAAGCTGTTTGCAGCAGCTGAGATGGCAAGAGTGGAGTTCAAGGCCCCTGGTCCAATTATGTACATGCCTCCCAAGTTCAATGGGAACTTGATTGATGAAGGGAAGATTCTGGAGGAGTTCATCAGCATCATGAAGATGGAGAAGATGAAGATAGGCCCTAAAGGCTCCAACAAGGATGTTTGGGAGCTGAAGAAGAGGGTCTGGGCTCAGTATGGCATTGCTCCTCAAGATGATGGAACTCTGTGAAGGATAAGTCCACTCTTTTCCCTATTTTGCTGTTATAATTTCTGTTGTTATTTCTGCCATTCTAGATTAGTGAGTCCTTTGATTTTCAGCCCTGTAATGGTTTATCACATCTATAAAAGGATCACCATGTTTCTATCAAAGAGATAACAACTCATTATCTCAACTAACCTAACCTGACATATATTACTTGATTTATTGTGCTAACAGTTTCTTTCAGGCAAGTTGACCAGTTCACTCTCCCTGAAGGTAATATTTAGTTTAAGTCAAGGTCCCTTTGTAATAGGTTTTGGCATCATAAAAAAGGGGGAAATTGTTGGGAATAAAATGATTTTGATCTAGATACCAAAACCCCTGATTGATGATGTACAAGTTAGTTGAGATATGCTCAAAGTTGTGTTCAGGCAAGTTGTCCCAGAGCATTATATGTATAGTATGCTTAAGTTAAAATCTCAGAAAAGTTATGAGATGTTAGTGATCAGGATAGTTGTCCAAAGTTGAAATGTTAGGCAGCTTGATAGGTATATAGGACAAAGTAACTGATCTACTCAAGACAAACTGATCAAATGGACAACCTGGCTGAAGAGTTCAAGAATACTGAAGCTGTGCTCATAAATGCAAATGATCAAGACAGTTGAAGTACAAATAATCAAGTGGATTAAGTGTCAAAAGCTTACAGAAGACATATTCAATGAAGCATTTATTGCCAATCATGCCTGAACCAAGCATTAAAGACTTAGAGCATTAAAGAGTGAAGCATTGAATGAATGTTGGAACATTCTAAAACTGCAGCAGGAATGTTCAGGGAGCTTGTCCCATCTGACCGTTGGCTGTGTGTAAAGTTTGCCACAAATCAACCTAGGACAATGTGCAAAATTGGAAACTGACACAAGTCTTCCCAGCCGCCCTTGTCAGAAGTCAACACATTCATTCAAGCAACCATTGAAGACCTCTTTTACACAGTGGATAAAAGGATGTCAAGCTTCTTAGCCGTTTCAATGGTGCTGCAAATAGACATATTTGAATTACTAATCCCTCCAACGGTTAGGTGTTCAAATTGTCTATAAATACAGAAGTGATCAAAGGAATTCTGCATCCAACTACAAGCTATCAAACTATCATCAAGCTTACAAAAGGAAACCAAGCTGCTCTCTAGAATTCCAAGTTTCCTGAATCACTTCAAGTTAGCTAAGCCAAATTCTTGTTAACATCCTAGCTTAGCATTGAGATATCCTACTCCTTTACACTGTTCTTATTGTAAAGGATATCTCTATTAGTTGGAACCAAACCTCAAACCTTATCTCATTTAGTGAAGAGAGTGTTTGTTGTAGAAGTGAGGAGTTAAGGATTGTTAGTGTGAAACACAGTCTTAACTCAGAGAGATTGAGCACTAGGACTCAAGTTATCCTAGGGATCAAAACACTAAGAGAGTGTTGTTGATCAGTGCACCTTGGCACTATAAAACAAGCTAATTCCATTGAGAAGGAATTATCCTGTTCAATCAGGGAAAGTGGATGTAGGAGCTTGAGTCTCTGAACCACTATAAATTTGTGTCTCATTTACTTACTGCATTCTTAACCTCACTCTATTCAATCATATTTCAAAGATTCATAACTCAGTAAGTAAGAAAATCTGTTTTGGACAAAGTCCCTGATAACCTGTATTTTCAGAAATCAACTTGGAGTATTTCTTTAAGTAAAAAGCCAACCACATTCCGCACTTAGCAACTCTTTTAGATATTTAGCCAACTGATCACTTAATAGTAATCAGTAGGACAAGTATCTATCAAAGTTCACACTCAGGCCAGTTGTGAGACAACCTGCCTGATAGGACCAGTTTATCAAAAAGAAAAGAATTTGCATACACAAGTGCATTCCCCCCCCCCATACACTTGTGTTATACTCCACCAAGGACCAACAAGTGGTATCAGAGCAGGGGTTCAAAGACCACTGCTTCTGAAAATCCAACTGATTTTCAAAATCACATTTTTCTGTGGTCACTGAACTGATCCAAAATTTCTGAAAAACTCTTCTGTGCTCATCTTCTATTACATTTGTTGAAATGGCTAACAATGCAGTTCCAGGAGATGCTGTCAACACCATCAACAATATGGGTCCAAACCAAGTAAATCATATTTCTCATCACAAACTGCCAATGTTCTCAATTGAGAACTATGATTTCTGGAAAATCAGGATGAGAGCACATCTTGCTTGCCAGCATGATGAGATGCTTAAAGTCATCACTAGAGGGCCATTCACATTCACTAAAGCAAATCCCAAGCTCACTGATGCTCAAAAAGCTGACCCAAGGGAGTTGCTGCCAAAAGATGAAGATGACCTTACAGCTGAAGAAAGAAAGAGGCACAACCTGAACTACATTGCAATGAACACATTGTACCAGACAATTCCAGATGCAGTGATGGGGAGAGTGTACCACTGCACATCAGCTAAAGAGATTTGGGATACCTTAGCACTTATGTGTGAAGGTACCCAAAAGATCAAGGAGAACAAGCTTCAAGTGGCTATCCAAAAATATGAACAATTCTCTATGGAGGCCAATGAAACTATTGATCATCTTGATGGCAGGTTCACTGACATCATGAATGAAATAAATTCTCTTGGCAAGTTCTATGCCAAAAGAGAGGTTGCTCTGAAGATCTTGAGAAGTCTCACATCCAAGTGGGACATATACTCAGTCATGATGCAAAACACCAGCAATCTTGACAACATGCCAATGCAGCAAGTATTCTCTGAACTCAAAGCATATGAGTTTGATCTCAATAGAAAGAAGGTGCATGAAGAGCCATCCTCTTCAAACAAAGGTGTTGCCTTCAAAGCTGCTGAAACAGAAAAGAAGATTACTCAAAGATCCTCTCAGTCTGTTTCAAAATCAGAAATAAAGGAGGAGCTGGCACTCATGGCTAGAAGATTTGAGAAGCTCAACTCCAGATTTGGTAGATACAAGAAGTTCTACCAAGATAACAGAACCAGAAGGAGATTCAATTCTCCTGAACATAAATCAGAGGACAAAGTCTCTGATGAAAAGAAAGAAGACAGATATGCTGATAGGAAGAAATTCAGCAAAGGTGAGCCATCATCATCAAGAAGGAAGGAGTTCTCAAAGAATGATGATGAAGATGTGTGTTACAACTGCCAGAAGAAGGGTCATTTTCAGTATGACTGTCCTGACCTCAGTGCAAAAGAAAGAAAGGAAAGGCAAAACAAAAGAGATAAAAGGCTGAACAACAGGAAGGCTATGGTAGCTGGAGATTCAGCAAGTGAGGAGAGTGTCTACTCTTCTGATGATGGGCTGTTCTCCAACAGTGACAGTAATGAGGACTGTCAAATGGCACTTGAAGATGAAGAGGTATGCTCAACTTCCAAATGTCAATTAACACACATGAATCTAGTGAAATCCATCTTGACTTTGAAAAGTTGTTGGAAGATTTCACCAGAATGCAAGAAGTATGCAATATGGCTCTGAGAGAAAATGAACAGTTGAGGTCTAAAGTCAAAATGTCCAATCCTCCTGAATCTGAAGTTGACATTAAATCAACTGAGTTGTATCAACAGATTGTGAGAGAACATGAAGAAATGTCTCTCAAGGTCTCTGAACAACAAAAGCTGATTGATGAACAAAATCAGACTCTAAAGAAAAGGGATTTTGACTCTAGAACTCTACAAGCTAAATTTGACAATCTCTCAAGAGAATTTGATACTCTAAAATTAAGTGAGGGGAGCTTGAAAATGAAAATGTCTGCCTTGAACAAATCTGCTAAGGCAATAGAGGAAATTCAAGGGTTTCAAAGACCATTTGCTCAAAGGGATGGATTAGGCTATAATCCATTTGAACCCTCACCTGGTCTTAGTTTTGCTTCATCAAGCAATTCTAAGATGACTTTTGTAAGATCAGTGGCACAACAAAATGAAAATGAAGTAAATCAACCACTGATCAAGGATAAGGGAAAAGGAATTTTTATACCAACTCAGGTAAACAATGTACCTAAACCCACACCTTTGGAAAAGGTTAAAGGCATTGCTTACAGGAGGAATGAGGTTCAGAAAGGTAGAGCTAATGGAAGGCCAACCTATCTGAATCATCATCAGAGGAGTTGTCCAAAACCTGTTCAGAAGAGGCCAACTCAAATGAGGCAACCTCAACTAAATGGATTAAGGCCAATACCCTCTGATAGGTATAAAACATTCAGGAAGCCTGGACCTTACTTGCCAAATGGAAGAGGCCATCCAAAAACCTATCCTCAAAAGTCTTACCCAGCTGCACCTAAGCTTAGTAACTTCAGGAGAAATGTCCCAAAGAAATTTACCAACTCTCCTGAACTCTACAAAGCTAACACTTATACACAGAAGTCACCTAAGGCATTTAAGGGTCAAACTGTGTATGTAGATGTAAATGGAAACCAAGTCAGTCACTTTGAATCAATCAAAGTTATCAGGCAGATTTGGGTTCCAAAAGGTACAGCTAACCCTCTAGGACCCAACACTCAAAGGGTACCTAAATTTTGACTTTGCAGGACTGCAAGGACCCCAAAAAGAAGAGGAGCATCAACAAGAAAACAGCATGGTACCTGGACAGTGGATGTTCAAGGCACATGACTGGAAACAAGGAGCTTCTCTCAGACTTCATAGAAAAAGATGGTCCTTCAGTAACCTTTGGAGACAGCTCTCAAGGCATCACAAGAGGCTATGGTACATTAAACATTGGTAGTGTTAAAATTACTGATGTCTCATATGTTCTAGGCCTAAAATATAACTTGTTGTCTATAAGTCAAATTTGTGACAAAGGATATTGTGTTGAATTTGCACCAAATGAATGTACTATCAAAAACAAATCAACACAACAGGTGCTACTAACAGGGGTGAGAAAGGGAAATGTTTATTTTGCAGATTGGAGCAAAACCCCTGAAGCAGTCTGTCTTGTTGCCAAAAGCACAAATGAGCAAAGCTGGCTATGGCACAAGAGACTGAATCACCTGAACTTCAAAACCATCAACAAGATTGCAAGAAACTCTCTAGTTAAAGGGCTGCCAAATCAAGTGTTCACCAAAGAACATATATGCCAGCCATGTCAGGAAGGAAAGCAGATCAAAGCCTCATTCAAAGGAAAACCTGTCATTTCAACTGAGAGAGTCCTTCAACTATTGCATATGGATTTATTTGGACCAATAATCCCAGTAAGTTTAAATGGAAGAAAATATGCTTTAGTTGTTGTTGATGATTTTTCCAGGTACACTTGGGTAGTATTCTTGCTGAACAAAAAGGAGACCCAAGTCAAACTACCTGAATTGATGATGAGATTAAGCAATGAAAAGGGCCTAAACATTGTCAAAATCAGATCTGACAAAGGCACTGAGTTCATTAACTCATACATCAATGAGTATTGCAGCAAAAATGGCATCACTCATGAAACTTCAGCAGCAAGAACACCTCAACAAAATGGGGTTGCTGAAAGAAGGAACAGGACCTTGAAGGAGGCAGCTAGAACCTTGATTGCTGAATCCAAACTGCCTAAAAGGTTCTGGGCTGAAGCCATTAGCACTGCATGTCACACTCAAAACAGGTCCTTAATCACCAAAGGACAAGGTAAAACCCCATATCAAATATGGAAAGGTAGATTGCCCACTGTTGCTTATTTTCACATATTTGGTTGTAAGTGTTTCATCCATAATAATGGGAAAGAGAAATTGAAAGCTTTTGATAGCAAAGCTGATGAAGGAATATTTGTTGGATATTCACAAATCAGCAAGGCTTACAGAGTTTACAATTGCAAAACTCTTATTGTGGAAGAAACACCTCATGTTGTGTTTGATGAATCTATTAATGAGTTCAGGGATAGAAACCTGAATATGGATGAGATAACACAAAGAACAACCAGATTAAGGCTTCAAAGCAAGGAAACAGTGTTTGTGGAGGTTGCCCAGCCTGAACTTCATGAAAATCAAAAACTGGACAACCTACCTGATAGCAATCAACCAGTAGACAACCAACCTGAAGGAGAAATTGAACTGACTGACCCCATCCCAGTTCAAAACCAGGTAACAACTACCAATGAAGAAGCAGGCAATGCTGAGGTAGTTAATGGATCCACTATTCAAGGGGGAACCAATGAAAATGTCAACTTATCTGACAATGAGGACAACACCCCTGAATATGATCCTGAACTTGATCCTTCAATTAACTTTCCTGAATTTAATGAATCTAGTGATCCAACTTCAGATGAGGACAATCCTCCTGAAAGGATCAGGTCTAGAAGGACTTGGTTGCATGACCACCCATCTAGCCTGATACTTGGTAATCCAAGTGAAGGGATCAAAACTAGAAGATTTCATGGAGAAAGTGCTCTGTTTTGTTGTTTTCTTTCAGAACAGGAACCTAAAGACATTGAGGAAGCACTACAAGACACCAACTGGATCATAGCCATGCAAGAAGAGCTGAATTAGTTTACCAGAAATGAAGTTTGGGAGCTGGTAGACAGGCCAACTCATCAAGATGTTATTGGAACTAAATGGGTGTTCAAAAACAAGAAAAATGAAAATGACATCATTGTAAGAAACAAAGCAAGACTGGTGGCCAAAGGATATTGTCAATCTGAAGGGATTGATTATGATGAGACCTTTGCTCCAGTGGCCAGACTTGAGGCAATCAGACTCTTCCTAGCATATGCAGCTCACATGAGATTCAAGGTGTATCAAATGGATGTGAAAAGTGCATTTCTCAATGGGGTGCTCAAAGAAGAAGTATATGTGGAACAGCCCCCAGGCTTTGAAGAAGGAGACAAGGTGTACAGATTAAAGAAAGCCCTCTATGGCTTAAAGCAAGCTCCAAGAGCTTGGTATGACACCTTATCACAGTTTCTTCTAGATCATGGTTTTGTCAAAGGCACTGTTGACAGAACCTTGTTCAGAATCTGTGAAGGAGATGATATTTTGTTAGTCCAAATCTATGTGGATGACATTATATTTGGATCTCCAAATGAAAAATTGTGTGAGAAGTTCTCTAAACTCATGCAAAGCAAATTTGAGATGTCCATGATGGGATTGATGAATTTCTTCTTAGGACTTCAAGTCACTCAATCAAAGAAGGGAATATTCATCAATCAGGCCAAGTATACAAGGGACATGATCAAGAAATTTGGATGTGCTACAAGCAAACCAGTCAGAATTCCTATGAATACTAACTGGAAGATGGATCCTGATGAAGGTGGAGAGTCAACAAACTCCACTAACTACAGAGGAATCATAGGATCACTGCTATATCTCACTGCAAGCAGGCCTGATATCACATTTGCAGTTGGAGTGTGTGCAAGATTTCAAGCAAATCCAAAGAAGAGCCATCTTGATGCTGCCAAGAGGATTCTAAGATATCTCAAGGGATCTGAGAATCTTGGATTATGGTATCCAGCTGATGATAACATTGAGCTTACTGGATACTCAGATGCAGACTATGGAGGATGTAGAATTGACAGAAAATCCACCTCAGGAACTTGTCAATTCTTGGGCAGCAAGCTTATCTCATGGTTCTCCAAGAAGCAAAATACAGTTGCAACTTCAACAACTGAAGCTGAGTATGTAGCTGCTGGAAGTTGCTGTGCTCAGATTCTATGGCTCAGGCAACAATTAAGAGATTACAAAGTAATCACAAATGAAGTGCCAATATTCTGTGACAACAATAGTGCAATTGCCATCTCACAGAATCCAGTGCTCCACACAAGATGCAAGCATGTGGACATCAAGCATCATTTCATAAGGGATCATGTGGAGAAGAAAGATATCAAGCTTGTCAAAATTCACACTGATAAGCAAAAAGCTGATATTCTGACCAAGCCTCTAGCTGAAGCAAGGTTCTTGGAATTGTCAGCTGAATTAGGGTTACTTGATCCAGGCAAGATGGACAAATAAGGAGAGTAAAGCTCATATGAAGGGGGAAATTCATCAAAATGGAACTTCAGCAAAGTTGACCAACCTCATTGAAGCTGTCAGCCACAGAGGGAAACTCAGCAAGGTTGTCCCTGAAGTGATCAGCAATATTGGTCAGGGGATTTGTCCAAGTGGGACCCAGTCAGCAACTTTGGGACCCACTCAGGCAAAATAATCAGGCAATTTGGTCCACACAGAAACCAAAGCACATCTCAGGATGTTTGTCCAAATTAAATGGATAATTATTGCTATTATTAGCATTGATTAGACATTTAAGAGGTTTCTTGGTCTAAGAGTAGGCCATTTTAGGATGGAGTGTGTTATAAAGTTTTTTTAAACTCAAAAAGGCAAATCAGCATTTAATGCAGAAATCTTAATAAGATTGCATGAATTCTTGAGCCTTCATCCAAACCATTAAATTGCATTCAAAACTCCATCGAACCATTGAAAGACCACTACCCCACTATATTCAAACGGTTTCTCAAATTATCCACTGTTACATTCCATTACCCAACAGTTAATAAATCCCTTCCATATATAAACCTCTCAATTTTTACCACCATCCTCACGCACTCATAATTCCCAAACCCTTTGAAGTCTCAAAACCTCTAAACCTGCAACTTTTCTCCAAAACCTTCCTTCTCTCAAATCTATCCATGACACCAAAACTCAAGAGAGAAGAACTTGTAGATTTCAATGATTCCTCCCTGGACATTGATTTCTCTTATCTCAGTAACCCAAACTCCTTATGGTTTGAAAAGCTGGTTGCTTTTGACAGCCTAGACAAGGAGGTTGAGCCAGTACTCCATTGGCTTAAGGAAGCAGGCCTAGAAAAATTTCTTGGCACCAAGCCTGACTCATGCCTAAATCCATGTATGGCAGAATTCTTTGCCCATCTAAGATGGAAGGGCAAGAAGGGGGATGTGTGCACAAAACTCACATATGCTGAAGAAGATGAAGAAGAAGAAACTCTGCATACAATCATCTTCACTGCAGAAGACCTAGAAGCTAGCTTTGGGCTACCTTCTGAAGGTATGAATCCTGAATTGTACAAGGAAGAAGATGATCAGGAGTTTTATTATTCTTGGATGATAGAACCTAAAAAGGTTGTGAGTGCTCAAAACAAAAACACTTTAAAGCCAGTGTTTAGGCATTTGTTTGATTGTGTTGTTAAAAGCCTATTGAGCCACTCAGGGAATGTAGAACAAATCAGTATGCCCAAATTAAGAGTGATGGCTGCTGTAATTGACTCTGCTGAGAAGAGAGTCAAGTTCAACTGGAAGAAATTCATTCTTGACAAGATGATGAATGAAAAGTTTAAGTTTAAGGAAGTGAAGCACCACAAGGTGGTGGTCGAAGGAAAACTCCAGTTCTGCACAAGAGCCAGTCTGCTCTTGGAAAGATTTGCACATTACACCCACCTTCAAGCAAAACCAAAGCCTTTTCCAGCTCAAAAGGTGATGTTTAGGAAGCTGTCTTCTAAGACAGAGAAGAGGAAGCAGGATGCAGCTTCAAAGAAGGCCATCACAACAGTACCAGCAACAAGAGCCTCTCCAAGAAAGAGAAAAGCCCAGCCACCAAAAGCTCAACCAAAAATGAAGAAGATGAAGAAGATTTTGCATGAATCTTCACCAGAGAATCAGTCAAGAAGTGGAGGAGCCACTTCTGAGGAAATAGAAAAGGTAGCTGAGGAAGGAGTCAACCCTCCTGAAGAGGGTGAAGTATTAAGAGAAATTGTCCCCCTACAGCCTGAGAGCATAACTGAATTCAGAGACCTTGACCAGCCAACAAGGTATGAAAGAAAAAGAAGAATCATCAAGACCTCTGAGAAGCAAAGGTTGATGGAGGAAGAAAAGCAAAAGAAAGAGTTCTACAAGGAGATTAGACAGGCCAGCAAGTCTAAATCCAAGTCCAAACCCAACAGCCCTGAAGCCAACTCTCCTGATATTCAATCTCAAAGAATATCTCCAAGGCAAGAAGAAGAGGAGTGCAAGACTCCTGAAGATGCACCAATTATTGCCAAAAAGGTATACTCTCCTGAAGGTGCACCTGATAGATCAGGTATTGATGTACTGGCTGATTTGGTCAATCTTGAAGATAGACCCTTTTCCCCACTTGATCCTAGACTCCTCTCTTACACCAAACTTCTTGAAACTGCCCTTCAAGAAGGTGATCAAGTTGGTTTCCCACCCATTCCAGCCATTCCAATTACCTCTTCAGGCACAATGCTCTCAAAAGCACCTGAATCCCAACTTGCTTTGATTTCTCCTGACCCCAACCCTTCTGAACCCAACTTACCTGAATCCCATTCCAACCCTCCTGAATCCAACTCTTCTGAAGATGAGAGTGGTGAAGAATACACTTATGAGGGGATGCTAAGGCAGATTGCCAAGGCTAATGTGGATGCACTTTACCCAGGGTTGAAAGACTATCCTAGACTGCAGCAACAGTTCTATGATCTCAGAGCTCTTGTTGAGATCAAGGATAGAACTATGGTGGAAATAGCTCAAGCTATTCAGGACAAAGGAGCAAGCTGGTGGCAAGTTGAAGAGAACAGGCTCTTAAACTTTGCAAATGTGAAGAAATCCAGTGTGTTAACCACTGAGGCCCTGTTTTGCACAATTGTCTCAGAAAAGGTGCAAGCTGAGAAAGAAAGAATTGCACAAGGACTCAGGCACCCTGATAGTCCATCTGATGATGATGATGATCACACCAATCCCAATCCCCCTGGTATCAACTCAGCTCAGGTACATTACTTGACTTTTCATTCTGTAAAGGACTCTGATCATTCAGAGGAGTTGACCAAAGATGGTGACTCAGTCCAAGATGCATTGGCCAAGGATGGTTCCTTTGAACCTGAGGCACAGCTTGACAATGCTGAGACTTCCATAGGAGAAGCTGGTTTGGCTAAAGCCTCATCAATGTCAGGCAAGTTGGACATTGACCAGCCTTTAGTCATTCAGGATGACTCAGTGGACTTGGGATGCCCAAGCACTGTGATCTCCCAACAACTGCCCTCTGTGGATCCTATTGAGGATATAGAGGTGTCAGGATTTGAAGGAGTTGAAAAGGTTGTGAGTGCTGAAAAATCAGAGGGAGGTGATGGTGAGGAATGTGTGATCACTGGTTCCTTGAGTGCACCACAAATAGAGGGAGAGGAAGTAGAAATATTGGGTGCAGCCCAATATGAGAGTCAGGCTATTCTTCAAGTCAAATCTGAACTTGATGAATCCCTTGGTGAAAGGAGGCCTGATTCTCCAGTGAATGTGAGATTATCTCTTGAAAAGGAAGAAGAAAAGAATAAAGTTGAAAATGAGAGACAAGGTGCTGATGTATCAGACCTTATGGGAGTAAAAGAAATAGAGGGTGATGAGGGAGTTTTTACTAACCCTATTAGTTTTGCAGATTCAGTTGCTGTTACTCTTGAACAGATTTTTGCAGATGCCTCCCTGACAGATATACCAGTTGAAGCTGACACTGATCTTCAAGCAGTATCAACAAATGTGTCCACACTTAACCAAATCTACTTTGAACAGGCCAACACCTCTGAGGCTCACTTTCAGATGGCTACTCAGACTGCATCCATTATTGAAGAGCAGTCAGGGAAGTTGGACACACTGGTCAGGGAAGTTGAGAAGGCTCATGCAACCACTGCTGATACCCTAGATGGCCAAGGGAAGACTCTAGCCTCTGTAGAGATGAGGCTCACAGGGTCTGAAGAAGTGATCTTACCTACTATTGATGCAAGACTTTGTGGAGTTGAAACTGGACTGCAAACAGTTTCAACTGAAGTAACAAAAGCCAAGGATGCTATGGGTATATTCACTAGATCTGTGAAGAAAGAGCAGCAGGGTCTCAAAACTTTGTACAAGCACAATGTAAAGGCAATGAGAAAGACAATCAAGGATGCTTTAAGGCAGAGGACAGCAGCACAGAGAAAGAAGGCAGCAGAGTTAAAAGCTGCAATGGTGAAGGAAGCTGCTGAGAAGTTCACTGTTGAACTCATGGCCAAAGTCTCTGATCAAGTTGTGGCCAATCTCACTGAACAACTTCAGGCCAAACTTGATCAATCACTGAAAGCCACATTGGATGCCATAGTTTCCCAGAAGATGAAGCCTGTTCACACCTTTTTTAGCATGGCAGATGATAAAATGCAAAACATTCATGATGAGAATGTTTATCTACTGCAGGAATTGAAGTCCCTCACCCATTCCCACTCACATCTCTCTGTCACTATGAGTGAATTGAAGCCCCAGTGTTTTGATAATGCCAAAAAGGGGGAAAGACAGAGAGCAAGGGCAAAGGGAACCTTGGCGATTGGTGAATCCAAGGGAAAGGAGAAGGCACCTGAAGTTGAGGAGGAAGCAGTAGAAGACATTGGGAAAGGCAAAGGCCCAATGAATGTTGAAGACTTAACTGAGGAAGAGCAGATTCAAATAGCTGTCAAGGAATCCATGGTATCAGCTATGGAAAGACAGGCAAGAAAGCTTCAAAGGCCAGGTGGTGAGTCTACAGGACTTGAACCTCAAGAGAAGGTTGCTGAAGTAAGGGGGAAGGTGACAAGGTCATCTGAAAGAAAGAGGAAGGAACTGCAAGCCTTCAATGAATTCCCAACCAGCCTGACTTTGCCATCAGAATTTCAAACTGAAGAATCTACTCCAGCAAAGAAATCAAAGAGAATGAAGAAAGCAGTCCTGATGCCTGCTATTGAAGAAGTTGAAGAGGAAGTACAGGACAAAGAGCCTGAAGAAGTAGTGCCCAAGCTTGCTGATGATCCTTCCAAATTGTTTGAAGAAGGATTTGGGAAAGATCCAGAAACTCAGGAAAAGCTAGCTCTCTTGAGAGCCAAAGAAAAAATGGATCAGTTGGTTGAGGCCAACAAAGCAAGAGATGGGAGAAGGGCAAACTTCAAAGCTCCAAGAAGGAGGGCTTCATACAGAAGGCTCAAACCTCAAATGCTGCAAAGATGGGACACTCAGTACCCTCACCATGATAAGTGGGTTCCAATCTCACTGAATGATGCATGGGAGGAGGCCAAAAGAAGTTTTGTTTATGACTTCTATGTCATTGGAAAGTGGCTTGGTGAGAGTGTGGAGGAAATCTTTGTTCAGTTCATGTTTGAGAACCACAGGGACCTCTACCAAAAGCTGTTTGCAGCAGCTGAGATGGCAAGAGTGGAGTTCAAGGCCCCTGGTCCAATTATGTACATGCCTCCCAAGTTCAATGGGAACTTGATTGATGAAGGGAAGATTCTGGAGGAGTTCATCAGCATCATGAAGATGGAGAAGATGAAGATAGGCCCTAAAGGCTCCAACAAGGATGTTTGGGAGCTGAAGAAGAGGGTCTGGGCTCAGTATGGCATTGCTCCTCAAGATGATGGAACTCTGTGAAGGATAAGTCCACTCTTTTCCCTATTTTGCTGTTATAATTTCTGTTGTTATTTCTGCCATTCTAGATTAGTGAGTCCTTTGATTTTCAGCCCTGTAATGGTTTATCACATCTATAAAAGGATCACCATGTTTCTATCAAAGAGATAACAACTCATTATCTCAACTAACCTAACCTGACATATATTACTTGATTTATTGTGCTAACAGTTTCTTTCAGGCAAGTTGACCAGTTCACTCTCCCTGAAGGTAATATTTAGTTTAAGTCAAGGTCCCTTTGTAATAGGTTTTGGCATCATAAAAAAGGGGGAAATTGTTGGGAATAAAATGATTTTGATCTAGATACCAAAACCCCTGATTGATGATGTACAAGTTAGTTGAGATATGCTCAAAGTTGTGTTCAGGCAAGTTGTCCCAGAGCATTATATGTATAGTATGCTTAAGTTAAAATCTCAGAAAAGTTATGAGATGTTAGTGATCAGGATAGTTGTCCAAAGTTGAAATGTTAGGCAGCTTGATAGGTATATAGGACAAAGTAACTGATCTACTCAAGACAAACTGATCAAATGGACAACCTGGCTGAAGAGTTCAAGAATACTGAAGCTGTGCTCATAAATGCAAATGATCAAGACAGTTGAAGTACAAATAATCAAGTGGATTAAGTGTCAAAAGCTTACAGAAGACATATTCAATGAAGCATTTATTGCCAATCATGCCTGAACCAAGCATTAAAGACTTAGAGCATTAAAGAGTGAAGCATTGAATGAATGTTGGAACATTCTAAAACTGCAGCAGGAATGTTCAGGGAGCTTGTCCCATCTGACCGTTGGCTGTGTGTAAAGTTTGCCACAAATCAACCTAGGACAATGTGCAAAATTGGAAACTGACACAAGTCTTCCCAGCCGCCCTTGTCAGAAGTCAACACATTCATTCAAGCAACCATTGAAGACCTCTTTTACACAGTGGATAAAAGGATGTCAAGCTTCTTAGCCGTTTCAATGGTGCTGCAAATAGACATATTTGAATTACTAATCCCTCCAACGGTTAGGTGTTCAAATTGTCTATAAATACAGAAGTGATCAAAGGAATTCTGCATCCAACTACAAGCTATCAAACTATCATCAAGCTTACAAAAGGAAACCAAGCTGCTCTCTAGAATTCCAAGTTTCCTGAATCACTTCAAGTTAGCTAAGCCAAATTCTTGTTAACATCCTAGCTTAGCATTGAGATATCCTACTCCTTTACACTGTTCTTATTGTAAAGGATATCTCTATTAGTTGGAACCAAACCTCAAACCTTATCTCATTTAGTGAAGAGAGTGTTTGTTGTAGAAGTGAGGAGTTAAGGATTGTTAGTGTGAAACACAGTCTTAACTCAGAGAGATTGAGCACTAGGACTCAAGTTATCCTAGGGATCAAAACACTAAGAGAGTGTTGTTGATCAGTGCACCTTGGCACTATAAAACAAGCTAATTCCATTGAGAAGGAATTATCCTGTTCAATCAGGGAAAGTGGATGTAGGAGCTTGAGTCTCTGAACCACTATAAATTTGTGTCTCATTTACTTACTGCATTCTTAACCTCACTCTATTCAATCATATTTCAAAGATTCATAACTCAGTAAGTAAGAAAATCTGTTTTGGACAGTCCCTGATAACCTGTATTTTCAGAAATCAACTTGGAGTATTTCTTTAAGTAAAAAGCCAACCACATTCCGCACTTAGCAACTCTTTTAGATATTTAGCCAACTGATCACTTAATAGTAATCAGTAGGACAAGTATCTATCAAAGTTCACACTCAGGCCAGTTGTGAGACAACCTGCCTGATAGGACCAGTTTATCAAAAAGAAAAGAATTTGCATACACAAGTGCATTCCCCCCCCCCATACACTTGTGTTATACTCCACCAAGGACCAACACATATGTTCCCCCTCACTTTGTGCATCTATTCATCTAAGAGCTGCCTAACATTTTCAGCTTCTCATCTAGCCTTATTCTATATGTTCTAACATTCTTAGAACATAATCATCTTGACTTAGGCATGTCTCAGGGGGTTTTGGTATTCAATCAAAACATATGTCATTTTATTCCCAACATGTTCGATTAGCGTACCAAGTCTCGAAAGGTAATAACACTATTTTTTCTGCATATCTAAATATATAAAAAAAAAGGGATTATATTTTTTTAGTCCATTAAGTTACCACAATTTTGAATTTAGTCCATCAGGTTACCATTTTTAGAATTTATTCTATTAAGTTTCGATTTATTTTGATTTTGGTCTAGTTACCTGCTACAACAGGTTTAACAGGTCATTTTTTAAAACACACCCCATAAAATGTTATACACACCCCAAATGTTAAACACACCATACTAGAATTTAAAAATAATTTGTTATTACTATACACACTCCAATTATTTCCTATTTAATAAATTGCAAAAAATAATTAAATTTAAAAAAAAAAAAAGAATTCAAATTAATATAAAAAATATAAAAAAAACCGCCTAAGCCTAAATCTTCAAAAATTAAATAAAGCTAAAAAAAATTAATTAATTTAATTAGTTTTGAAGATTTAGTTGATATTCTACTATTTTTAAATTTTATTTAACCTTATTGTCCACATTTTTATAGAAGTTAGAACTTAGAACACATATAAAACATTAATAAAACATTGAAGTTTTGAACTTTTTTTATTTTATTTTCCTTTTAAATATTTCGTTTATATTACATGAACCCTAGTCTAACACCCATAAATATTATATACACTTCAAATGTTAAACTCAAAAATTAAAAAATCAACTAAAGTTAAATAAAATCATAAATATATGTAATAAATTGTTAAAAATAATTTAATTAAAAAAAGTAAGAATTCAAATTAATATGAAAAATATAAATAAAACCTATAAAAAAATACATAAATCTTCAAAATTTTAATAAAGCTAAAAAATTAATTAATTTAATTAGTTATGAAGATTTAATTGATTTTCTACTATTTTTAAATTTTATTTAGCCTTATTGTCAACATTTTTATAGAAGTTAGAATGTAAATAAAACATTAGAGTTTAAACTTTTTATTTTATTTTTAAATATATATTTTATATTACATGAACCTACTATAACCCCATAAATATTATATACACTCCAAATGTTAAATACAAAAAATTAAAAATCAATTAAAGTTAAATAAAATCTTAAACATATTTAATAAATTGTCAAAAATGATTTAATTAAAAAAATAAGAACTCAAATTAAAATAAAAAAATTAAAATAAAACCTATAAAAATATATATATATATATATATATATATCTTCAAATTTTTAATAAAGCTAAAAAAATGAATTAATTTTAAAATTTTAGTTGATTTTTTAATATTTTTGAAGATTTTTATTTAATTTAATAATTTTTTTCAAATTGAGTTGATTTTTTAAATTTATTAAAAAATCAACTTAATTAATCTTCAAAACTAATTAAATTAATTAATTTTTTTAGCTTTGTTTAATTTTTAAAAATTTAGGCGATTTTTATAAGTTTTATTTATATTTTTAACATTAATTTGAATTCTTACTTTTTTTAATTTAATTATTTTAGACAATTTATTAAATAGGAAAGAATTGGGGTGTGTACTATAGTAATAAAAAATAATTTTTAAAGTTTAGTTTGGTGTGGATTTGTATAACATTTTATGGTATGTGTATGGTGTGTTTTGAAAAGATGACTTATTTAATTATTTTTGACAATTTAATTAATTTATATTTTGATTTAGATTTAGATTTTGGTTGTCCGATTAATGAACTCCACACAATGCAATCTAAGTAAAAATTAGTACACCAATATACTTATAATATATATTAAGAAAATATATAAGATACATATCAAATATTTATAAGATATTATTATAATATATATTTCAATAAATACGATTTTGAAAATATAAATAATTTTTTTAAAAAATAATTTAATTTATAAAATCTAATAATTTTTAAAATAAAATTTGATATCAATATCAATAATTTCTCTTGAATTTTACTTGAAATTGGAAAATTGAAGGATTAATCAATTTAATTTGTGTAAATAAATAAAAAACTAATAATTGCAAAAATATACACATCTCCCGAAAAATGTTGAGATTCGTGCCCATACTTTAAAAGTTAGAGAGAGAAAATAAAAGAAATCTGATGTAATTATTCAATAAACAAAAATCAATATTAATTGAGGACAGATAGGTAATTACATAATTTAATTATAATTAATTAATTTAGAAATCCAGATTCTGGATATCCAGAATGTGGATACATAATTACCATCATTACCGTATACAAAATTTTTTTGCCTAAAATCCAACATATTTAGTTCTTTTGTTTTGCAGCTTTACAGTAGCTATAGTCAAACGTACATATTTATTCAAAGGCTGTGATTGATTGTTAGACTATCTTTATCCACAACCTTCCCACAATCCAACCTTCTAATAAATAAATAATTTCTCTCTCCTTCACATACATATCCTCTTACTTTTCTTTTTTTCATACTTTATCAACAATCCGCCCCAACCTTCAAATGTATTATTTTTTAATTATATATTATCTATAATCAATTCTTATTATATTTAAAAGAGGTGAAAAATCTATTAAATATTTTGGGATTAATAATTTATAAATTGTAATAAAAAGTCATTTTATCATACAATTAAAATAAATTACAATCTCAATAATAAAATTAAATTACAAGAGTTGAAAATTTAAAATACAATATAGTAAATAAACAAATTAAGCTACAAATATGCATAAAATTCAACAATGCAAAAAACGAAAATTACATGTTTAATTATCAGTGCCGAATTTTTGCCATATATGCTCAATCAAATCATTTTTAAGAGAATTTGAAATTGTGATTCAAACCCTATCAATATTGGTCTCTATTTATAGACAAAATTATTTTATGAATTTTGATATAATTTATATTTTTTTTTATTAATAATATTATTAAATTAAAATTATAAAATTTATTCAAAACAATTTTAAACAACCAATCGTATTTTGACACATGGCAATAAGGGGTTGGATAATTTGGGGCAAGCCTCCGAGGCTCAGCGTAACCTGGTCACCCAAATTATTTTTATTCTGATTTTTTTTTAATGTTTTTTTTTTTGTATTTTAGTGTCCTTGTCTTAATATATATTATATTTTCTAAAATTTTATTCCAAGTTAAAATTTTCTAAAATACACATAGCAATATACTAAAGGTTGCGAGTATATTCTTTCAAAAAAAAAAAAAAATTGGAAAAGATCCAGATTCCAGACCCCAATATTTGAGGGTTGCACAACTGCATTCTTACTAAACGTGAAATTGCCAACCATCATGACAACCAACTTCACAACCTTCACAGCAAATAGTAAGCCATGGCCGCCTTCCACATATCACACCACAATCGCCCCTCTTCACCAAATAAGTACCACCAACCCCAAGCCACCTCAAACCACGAAACGAATGCCCTTCTTGTAGTAAGCTCACTACTCCCTCGGAGAATCCCACACACTCAAACATATCGAGTTTCTGAAGCCTAACACTAGCAAGTACACTTAAAGAATTATTTGTCACATGGAAGCAACGTCTCATTGATAGCTCTGTAAGGGCATCAGCACTCGAAATAATTGCATGAATACCTCTATCTGATATTCCGGGCATGTGGCCAATATCTAAGGACCATAATGTCTTCTTGATTCTTATGCCATCAATGAGCAAGCAGATTATGCCTCGATCTGTCACCCTTGTACATCCTCTCAGGCACAATTTAGTAATTGGTAAATCAGCTTTACTCAAAACACTGAGACCACTATCTATGAATTCAGTGTCCTTGTCTTTTAGGCTCAATCTGGTTGTTCTTTGTGTGATTTCTTCAGGATCCAGGTTTTTGTTCCTGATCTCAAGGGTAGATTCATCAAACACAACATGAGGTGTTTCTTCCACAACAAGGGTTTTCTTGTTGTAGACTCTGAAAGCTCTACTGATTTGAGAGTATCCAAGAAATACTCCCTCATCAGCTTTGCTGTCAAAGGCTTTCAACTGTTCTTTCCCATTATTGTGAATAAAACACTTACAATCAAATATGTGAAAATATGACACTTTAGGCAATCTTCCTTTCCAGAGTTCATAGGGGGTTTTGCCTTGTCCCTTAGTAATCAAACATCTATTCTGAGTATAACATGCAGTGTTTATAGCTTCAGCCCAAAACCTTTTAGGTAGATTTGAATCAGCAATCAAGGTTCTAGCAGCTTCTTTTAAGGTTCTATTCCTTCTTTCTGCAACACCATTTTGTTGGGGAGTTCTAGCTGCTGAGGTTTCATGAGCTATTCCATTAGATGTGCAATACTCATTGATGTATGAATTTATGAACTCAGTGCCTTTATCAGATCTTATCTTGATAATGCTAAGGCTTTTCTCATTTGACAGTCTCTTAAGAAGTTCAGGTAGTTTGACTTGTGCTTCCTTCTTATTAAGGAGAAATACTACCCATGTGAACCTAGAGAAGTCATCTACTACTACCAATGTGTATTTTCTACCATTTATGCTTGCAGGGGTAATTGGTCCAAATAAGTCCATGTGTAGAAGTTCAAGTACCCTTTCAGTAGAGATGACTGGTTTTCCTTTGAATGAGGCTTTAATCTGTTTTCCTTCTTGACACGGTTTGCACACATGTTCTTTAATGAAAACCTCATTAGGTAGTCCTTTAACTAATGCATTTCTAGCAAGTTTGTTCATTGATTTGAAGTTCAGATGGTTTAGCCTCTTATGCCATAACCAGCTTTGTTCACTAGAGCTCTTAGCAATGAAACATGCAGCATCAGTAGACTTGTCCCAGTCTGCAAAATACACATTTCCTTTCCTAGTTCCAGTCAATAGGGTTTGTTGAGCTTTATCTTTAATTAGGCGTTTTCCACTTGAAAACTCAACATTGAAATTTTTATCACATAATTGACTGATACTTAGGAGATTATATTTGAGACCAGCTACATAAGATACATTGGTCACTTTGATGTTACCAATCATCAAAGTACCATAACCTTTTGTTGTTGCTTGTGAGCTGTCTCCAAAAGTGACATTTGGGCCTTCTTTTTCAATAAAATCAGTGAGGAGTTCCTTGTTTCCAGTCATGTGCCTTGAGCATCCACTGTCAAGGTACCATGCTGTCTTTTTGCTCATATTCCTCTTCTTGTGGCCCATAGGTACCTGCAATTAGATAGGTTTAGGTACCCTTTGAGTTTTGGGTCCTGAGAGGTTAGTTTTACCTTTAGGAACCCAAACTTGCCTAATCACCCTGATTGATTCAAGATGGCTAAGTTGTTTTCCTTGTGCATCAACATACACTGCCTTTCCCTTAAATTCCTTTGGGAGAGTGTGTGTGAAAGTGTTAACTCTATAAGTTTCAGGAGGGTTGTCAAATCTCCTGAGCTTATGAATTCTTTGTGCAGCTTGATGAAATCTTTGAGGAAAGGTCTTTTTATGACCATTACCCTTTGGCATGAAGGGTTTTGGTTGTGTCATTTTATTCTGCCTTTGAGGATAGTTGTCCTTTGGTCTATTCAGCTGAGGCTTTCTCAGATGAGTTGGCCTTGGCTGATTATACCTTGGATAGCTCCTCTGAACATTGTTCAGATGAGTTGCCCTTCCATTGGGTCTACTCTGCTGATCAACATTCCTCTTGTGTTCAGGGACTTTGGCCATTTCCTTAGGTTTGGGCCTAGTCTCCTGAAGCACTTGAGTAGGCATTTCATTCATTTTGCCCTTTCCTTTGTTCAGTGGCTGAATCATTTCATTTCCAGCTTGTTGTGCCACTGATTTGACAAAGATTTTCTTAGTGTTACTTGTTGAAGCAACACTAAGACAAGGTGAAGATTCAAATGGATCAAAACCTAATCCACTTCTTTGAGCCATAGGTCTTTGATAACTCTGAATTTCCTTTATTGCTCTAGAGGATTTGTTCAAAGCAGACATCTTTAATTTCAGGCTCTCTTCACTTGATTTAAGAATATCATATTCATGTGAGAGGTTTTCAAACTTAGCTTGAAGAATTCTCAGTTCAAAATCTTTTCTCTTTTGAGTAAGTAGTTGAGCATCAATCTGTCCTTGTTGGTCAACTATCCTGAGATTTGCTTCCTCAAGCTCTCTCAAGGTTTGTTGATACAACTCAGTAGATTTAATATCAACTACTATCTCAGCAGGTTTTGAAAGCTCAATTGAAAGTCTTTCATTTTCTCTCACACAATTATCATGAAATTCTTGTAATCTAGTGAAATCTTCCATCAACTTCCCAAAAGAAAGTTTCAAGTTGACTTCACTAGTGTTTTGTGATAAGAATGATGGTGAGCTAGAAGTAGAGGATACCTCATCATCCTCAATAGCCATGTTGCACACATCATCATCATCATCACTGTTAGAGAATAGTCCATCAGAAGAGTTGAGACTTTCAGCACTGTCAGATTCATCACCAGCCATCATAGCTTTTCTGTTGGTGAACTTCCTGTCTCTTTTGGCTTGTCTTTCTCTTCTTTCCTTAGAGCTCAATTCAGGGCAGTCATACTGGAAGTGCCCCTTCTTCTTGCAATTATAGCACAGGTCTTCATCATCATCCTTTTTGGATTCATCTCTTCCTTTTGATGATGAAGGGTCAGCTCTACTGGACCTTCTCCTATCAGAGTACTTGTCCTCTGATCTTTTTTCTTCAGGCTTTTTGTCTTCAGCCTGTTCTTCAGGAGAGTTGTACCTTCTCCTGAATTTGTTGTCTTGGTAGAATTTCTTGTATCTACCAAACCTCGAGTTGAGCTTGTCAAACCTCCTTGCCATAAGAGCCATTTCTTCCTTCATTTCAGCCTTAGATACTGACTTTGATGATCTTGGAGTGGGTTGCATTTCAGGTTCAGCAGTTTTGGCTTTAAATGCCACTCCTTTGACTGGTAAGGAAGTCTCTTCTACTGGTTTTCTTCTATTGAGGTCAAACTCATAGGCTTTGAGTTCTGAGAAGATTTGTTGCATGGGCATGGTAGAGAGATCCTTGGTGTTTTGCATCATAACAACATAGACATCCCACTTTTGAGTGAGACTTCTCAGGATCTTTAAACCAACTTCTCTCTTGGAGTACACCTTGCCCAATGAGTTGATTTCATTCATCACATCAGTGAATCTACCAGCAAACTTGTCAATGGATTCTTCAGACTCCATTGTGAATTGTTCAAACTTCTGCACAACAACTTGGAGCTTGTTCTCCTTGATCTTTTCTGTACCCTCACACATTTCAGCAAGAGTATCCCAAATCTCTTTGGCAGTTGTGCAGTGGTAGACTCTACCCATGATTGCATCTGGAATTGTTTGGTAGAGGGTGTTCATGGCAAGATAATTCAAATTATCTTTCCTCTTTTCATCAGCAGTGAAGTCATCTTCATCTTTGGGAATCAGTTCCCTTATATCAGCTCTTTGCTCATCTGTTATCCTGGGGTTAGTTTGGGTAAACACAAAAGGACCTCTTGTGATTACTCTCAAGGTGTCAGTATGAAGAGATGCAAGATGAGCTCTCATTCTGATTTTCCAGAAATCATAGTTGTCTATAGAGAACATGGGCAGTTTATGATGTGAGATGTGATTGACTGGATTTGTGGCCATATTGTCCAATCCTTGAACAGCAGGTGGAGGAACAGCATTGTTGTTGGCCATAGCTTAAGAATAAGATGTCAGTCAAATGATAAGATTTCAGATAGATCAGTTCAGTGACCACACTAAGTATGTGATTTTGAAAATCAAGATGGATTTTCAGAAGCAGTGGTCTTTGAACCCCTGATCTGATACCACTTGTTGGTCCTGAAATGAGTATATAACAAGTGTATGAGGGGGGGAATACACTTGTATGCAATTCTTTTCAACTTCTAATCAAACCAGAGCTCAGCAAGGTTGTCTTGGACAACTCTGCTGAAGATGATAAACTCTTCTAAGATAATCAGACTACTAAGTATGCTGAAGATGATAAACTCTTCTAAGATAATCAGACTACTAAGTACTATTGAGTACTTAGTTGAATAACTATCTAGGGGAGTTATATGTGCGGAATAGTGGTTGGCCCTTGTAGTTTAGACTCCTTTAGTTCTGAAATCACTTGATTAATTCAATACAGTCCAGTTTTCAGGGAACTTGTCCAATACAGTTTTTGCACAGTCTTTGAATAAATGTTCTTTTGAAGATCAGTTTTGTGTGCAGTGTTGAATGTATGAAAGTACTTGAAAGTAAATCAACACAAGAGTTTATAGTGGTTCAGAGACTCAAGCTCCTACATCCACTTTCCCTGATTTAACAGGATAATTCCTTCACTCTTGGAATTAACTTGTTTTATAGTGCCAAGGTGCACTTGATCAAGAACACCACTCCTTGGTGAATTGATCCCTAGGATGTCTAGAGTCCTAGTACCCTTTTCTCAACTCAGAACTGAACTGTTCTTCTCTCAACAGTCAGCTCCTACCACTTCTACTACTACAACAACCTTCTCACTTTCTTACTTGAAAGGGGTAAGGGTTGAAGTAAGGTTCCAACTAATGAGATATCCTTTACAATGAAGATCAGTGTATAAGGATAGGATATCTCTCTAAGCTTGTGTATGGATATACAATGAGGTCCAGCTTAGAAGAAGTGTATGAAGACTAAGATAGTCTCTTTGAAAGTTTTAAAGCACTTGATAACTTGCAGGATAGTTGGCTTAGTAGTTGGTGCTTCAAATGGTCTTCACACTTCTGTATTTATAGACAAATTTGAGGATTTGCCCGTTGGAGAGGCAGTCTCAAATTGCTATAAATGTCTTCCTTGAGTTCTTCAAACTGGAAGACAGATTCTTGATAGTGACATGTCCTTATTTGGGTAATAAACGGCTGTTAAGACTTTGTCTTCATTCTGCAGCACTCTTCCCAATGTTTTGACTTTCAGATTCTCTTGCTAGGATATGGACATGGCTTCTGAGGTTTGATCCATTGATAGGACAACATTCCTTATCAAATGGACAACTCTGCTTATCACTATCAGTAGACTTGCATATCAGCATAGTTGGTTTGCTCTTCTTCAGATGACTTGGCTCTTTCCCTTTCCTTCACTTGGATTTGATCTTAGCATCATTCTTTGAAGGCTTTTAGGGTGTAGTTGTCTTTAGTTCTTCAGCATGGTTGACTTTTAAGCATCAGAACATTTGTTCTGGTTTAATTGTGCAGAGACAACTCTTCTGAACAACTCTCCTGATCAGCATACTTAGCCTTTGAGCTTCAGATCTTTTGGTTTTGCTATAAATTTCACAGAGACAACCTCTCTGGACAACTCTCCTGATCAGAGCATTTGAATAGCTTTGGCCTTTTGAGCTTTAGAACCTTTGTTCTTGCTTTAATGGGGCAGAGACAACTTCTCTGGACAACTCTTCTGATCAAGGCATTTGGATTTCAATAGAGTATGCTTGGCCTTAGTGATTGTTCCAGAATTTGAGCCTTGAGGGAACTTCATCTTGATAATCTTCAAAGCATATGTTCCCCCTCACTTTGTGCATCTATTCATCTAAGAGCTGCCTAACATTTTCAGCTTCTCATCTAGCCTTATTCTATATGTTCTAACATTCTTAGAACATAATCATCTTGACTTAGGCATGTCTCAGGGGGTTTTGGTATTCAATCAAAACATATGTCATTTTATTCCCAACATGTTCGATTAGCGTACCAAGTCTCGAAAGGTAATAACACTATTTTTTCTGCATATCTAAATATATAAAAAAAAAGGGATTATATTTTTTTAGTCCATTAAGTTACCACAATTTTGAATTTAGTCCATCAGGTTACCATTTTTAGAATTTATTCTATTAAGTTTCGATTTATTTTGATTTTGGTCTAGTTACCTGCTACAACAGGTTTAACAGGTCATTTTTTAAAACACACCCCATAAAATGTTATACACACCCCAAATGTTAAACACACCATACTAGAATTTAAAAATAATTTGTTATTACTATACACACTCCAATTATTTCCTATTTAATAAATTGCAAAAAATAATTAAATTTAAAAAAAAAAAGAATTCAAATTAATATAAAAAATATAAAAAAAACCGCCTAAGCCTAAATCTTCAAAAATTAAATAAAGCTAAAAAAAATTAATTAATTTAATTAGTTTTAAAGATTTAGTTGATATTCTACTATTTTTAAATTTTATTTAACCTTATTGTCCACATTTTTATAGAAGTTAGAACTTAGAACACATATAAAACATTAATAAAACATTGAAGTTTTGAACTTTTTTTATTTTATTTTCCTTTTAAATATTTCATTTATATTACATGAACCCTAGTCTAACACCCATAAATATTATATACACTTCAAATGTTAAACTCAAAAATTAAAAAATCAACTAAAGTTAAATAAAATCATAAATATATGTAATAAATTGTTAAAAATAATTTAATTAAAAAAAAGTAAGAATTCAAATTAATATGAAAAATATAAATAAAACCTATAAAAAAATACATAAATCTTCAAAATTTTAATAAAGCTAAAAAATTAATTAATTTAATTAGTTA
Organism: Galeopsis tetrahit; assembly: GCA_963675135.1. Classification (NCBI taxonomy): domain Eukaryota; kingdom Viridiplantae; phylum Streptophyta; class Magnoliopsida; order Lamiales; family Lamiaceae; genus Galeopsis; species Galeopsis tetrahit. The sequence continues at coordinate 67,483,201 of OY776122.1, read as the reverse complement.
TGAAGATTTAATTGATTTTCTACTATTTTTAAATTTTATTTAGCCTTATTGTCAACATTTTTATAGAAGTTAGAATGTAAATAAAACATTAGAGTTTAAACTTTTTATTTTATTTTTAAATATATATTTTATATTACATGAACCTACTATAACCCCATAAATATTATATACACTCCAAATGTTAAATACAAAAAATTAAAAATCAATTAAAGTTAAATAAAATCTTAAACATATTTAATAAATTGTCAAAAATGATTTAATTAAAAAAATAAGAACTCAAATTAAAATAAAAAAATTAAAATAAAACCTATAAAAATATATATATATATATATATATATATATATCTTCAAATTTTTAATAAAGCTAAAAAAATGAATTAATTTTAAAATTTTAGTTGATTTTTTAATATTTTTGAAGATTTTTATTTAATTTAATAATTTTTTTCAAATTGAGTTGATTTTTTAAATTTATTAAAAAATCAACTTAATTAATCTTCAAAACTAATTAAATTAATTAATTTTTTTAGCTTTGTTTAATTTTTAAAAATTTAGGCGATTTTTATAAGTTTTATTTATATTTTTAACATTAATTTGAATTCTTACTTTTTTTAATTTAATTATTTTAGACAATTTATTAAATAGGAAAGAATTGGGGTGTGTACTATAGTAATAAAAAATAATTTTTAAAGTTTAGTTTGGTGTGGATTTGTATAACATTTTATGGTATGTGTATGGTGTGTTTTGAAAAGATGACTTATTTAATTATTTTTGACAATTTAATTAATTTATATTTTGATTTAGATTTAGATTTTGGTTGTCCGATTAATGAACTCCACACAATGCAATCTAAGTAAAAATTAGTACACCAATATACTTATAATATATATTAAGAAAATATATAAGATACATATCAAATATTTATAAGATATTATTATAATATATATTTCAATAAATACGATTTTGAAAATATAAATAATTTTTTTAAAAAATAATTTAATTTATAAAATCTAATAATTTTTAAAATAAAATTTGATATCAATATCAATAATTTCTCTTGAATTTTACTTGAAATTGGAAAATTGAAGGATTAATCAATTTAATTTGTGTAAATAAATAAAAAACTAATAATTGCAAAAATATACACATCTCCCGAAAAATGTTGAGATTCGTGCCCATACTTTAAAAGTTAGAGAGAGAAAATAAAAGAAATCTGATGTAATTATTCAATAAACAAAAATCAATATTAATTGAGGACAGATAGGTAATTACATAATTTAATTATAATTAATTAATTTAGAAATCCAGATTCTGGATATCCAGAATGTGGATACATAATTACCATCATTACCGTATACAAAATTTTTTTGCCTAAAATCCAACATATTTAGTTCTTTTGTTTTGCAGCTTTACAGTAGCTATAGTCAAACGTACATATTTATTCAAAGGCTGTGATTGATTGTTAGACTATCTTTATCCACAACCTTCCCACAATCCAACCTTCTAATAAATAAATAATTTCTCTCTCCTTCACATACATATCCTCTTACTTTTCTTTTTTTCATACTTTATCAACAATCCGCCCCAACCTTCAAATGTATTATTTTTTAATTATATATTATCTATAATCAATTCTTATTATATTTAAAAGAGGTGAAAAATCTATTAAATATTTTGGGATTAATAATTTATAAATTGTAATAAAAAGTCATTTTATCATACAATTAAAATAAATTACAATCTCAATAATAAAATTAAATTACAAGAGTTGAAAATTTAAAATACAATATAGTAAATAAACAAATTAAGCTACAAATATGCATAAAATTCAACAATGCAAAAAACGAAAATTACATGTTTAATTATCAGTGCCGAATTTTTGCCATATATGCTCAATCAAATCATTTTTAAGAGAATTTGAAATTGTGATTCAAACCCTATCAATATTGGTCTCTATTTATAGACAAAATTATTTTATGAATTTTGATATAATTTATATTTTTTTTTATTAATAATATTATTAAATTAAAATTATAAAATTTATTCAAAACAATTTTAAACAACCAATTGTATTTTAACACATGGCAATAAGGGGTTGGATAATTTGGGGCAAGCCTCCGAGGCTCAGCGTAACCTGGTCACCCAAATTATTTTTATTCTGATTTTTTTTTAATGTTTTTTTTTTTGTATTTTAGTTGCAGAGGGGCGTACGCCCTTGCCGATAAAGATAGCCTTAACACAACACTATCAATACACGTGAGTACTGGGCTGCCCTACATACAAGTGTAAGAATGCTACTACTCCCATAAATGGGATATATAAGTATACTCTATAAATGCATACATAACACATTCACACACTGACACACAGACACAGAGATGGCTCAATTGTATGGCACGGTGAATTGCTTCCCAATATGTACGACGACAGTGAGGTCCTCACAGTCACAGCACAGAATCCAGATTAATCATGTGGGAGGCAAAACGAAGGAAGAAATGTCGTCGTTAGGCCTCTACGCCATGAACGGTGGACAAGGCCCTAATAGTTATGCTCAAAACTCGTCTTACCAAGTAAATACTTCCTTCTATTCCTAATACTCAATTTGCAATTTCTATTACGCTTTCTTTTTTTTTTTTATTAACTTTCATACCTTTAAAATGAAAACATCACATATACATAAAAATCAACTCATTTATTTACTTTATATATAAAAGTTTACAAAATTACCAATACTAAATCAACGGAATTTTTTTTATTTTAGTCCTATAAGTTTGAAACATTCCAAAATAAATCCTTTAAGTTTCAAATTTACAAAATAAGACATTTACCTTTCAATTTAATCCTTTTTTACATCAATTTTAATCATTCAATTTAATCTTTTTTTTCCATCAATTTTAATCATTTATGTTTTGAAAGAATTATAATAGTCAAACTTGATGCCACATAGAAAATGACACATCACTCTCTCTCCAGAATATATATTAAAAAAAAAGTAGAGCTAATAAGTAATAACACCCAAAAATATTTTATACACACCCCATAATTTTAAATTAAAAAATAAATGTATATAAAATAACTAAGTAACCCTTACATAAATAAAGAGTAAAATAATTTTAAAAAATAACTCGAAAAAATCTAAAAAGAAATCTGAAAAAAAAATGTAATTAAAATTTAAAAGTATTTAAAAAAATTAACTAAATCTTTAAAAATAATTAATTTACATAAATTAATTAATTTTTTGAAAAGAAATCTTAGAAAATTAAATAGAATCTGAAATTAAAAAAAAAAATCATCAAAACAAAATTTTAAAAAATCAATAAAAAGTAAGATTTTAATTTTTATTTAATTTTCTTAATATTTATTTTTGATTGAGTTGATTTTTCTTTCATTTTGTTTTTTTTTTTTTTTTAAATTGAATCATTAATTGGTATTTTAAATATAATTATTTTATAAATTTTATTTGATTTATTTAATATTTTTAGATTTTATTTGGATTTAATTGATTTTTTCATTCAAATATTTTTTAATATTTAGTTTGAAAGAATTTGAACCTGTGATCTCAAGGTTTTAAAAAGGTATCTATAACCACTAGAACATTCATTACTTAATTATAATTATTTTTTAATATTTAGTTGATTTTTTAAAATATTTTAAAATTTTATTTAGTTTTTCGTATTAATGATTATATTTTTTTAATTAATTTTTAAAATTTATATATAGTTTTAATGATTTAGTTGAATTTTAAATTATGTTTTTAATTTTTATTCAATTTGAATTTGTTTTGAGGGATAAAGGGTAAATAGGAAAGAATTGGAGTGTGTTTAGCAATAAAAATTGATTTTTAAAACATTTTATTAGATGTTAGTTACACAAACAAAATTATCTCCATCGATCTACTCCAAAATAATTAATCGCTCTTCTATATATATGAAAAAAAATAAAAAATTCTCTGATCTACTCCAAACTAATTAATTAATTTATTTGAAATATATTTATTTATTATTAGTATTTGATAAAATGATGAAATTATAATTAAATTTAGTTATACATTTCAATTAATAGAGGAAAATAAGATTCACATAATTAACATGATCATAACTGCAACTAGAGCCGTCAAAACGGGTTGGGCCCGTTGGGCCAGCCCGCCCCGCCACTTAAAATAGTGGGTTGGGCCAAGATTTTTTAGGACCGCTAGGAGGCGGGCCCAGACGGGCCAGCCCGTTTGGGCCGCGGTCTTAGGCGGACTTTGGCGGGCTGGCCCGCCATTTTTTGATTTTTTTTAAAAATATTTTATTTAATTAAAAATATAAAAGACAATATATAATAAATCTAACTAAGGCAACCACATTTGTTTTCTTCATTTTTTGAATTTTTGTACTCATAATATATATAATATTTGTATATTATTGTTTGTAATATATTATACAATTAATAATAACATTATTCTTATTTAAATTTTTTTGTTTTTAATTAATAATTACGGTAATTCTTCATATTTATTTCTTTTATATACAATAGATTGAAAATATACTGAAAATATCTTTTTCTTGATGAATATTCCTATTCTTAATTATAGACTAAAAAATCTGGGACCAAAATTGTGTACAAAAGAGGTATATTAGTGTTCTAAATTATTTATTACTGTAAATTTTTATGTTTCTTAATTAATTTAATAATTTTTTTTGTAAAAAAAAAAAAAATTGGCCCGCCAAAACCCGCGGCCCGCCTATTTTTGGGTTGGGTTGAGGTTTTGGCAGCCCGCCTGACAAACGGGTTGGCCCGCCCCGCCCCGTCGGCCCGTCTTGACAGGTCTAACTGCAACACCCTTTGAATTCGTTTGTGAAATTTATTTTGTTTCACATTTTTTTATATTTTTTCAAGTTATTTTTTAAAATTATTTTACTCTTTATTTATGTAAGGGTTACTTAGTCATTTTATATACATTTATTTTTTATTTAAAATTATGGGGTGTGTATAGAGTATTTTTGGGTGTTATTTGTTCTATTTTTTTAATATATATATATAAAGGAGAGATAGTGATGTGGCATGATGATGTGGCATTTTTTAAATCTATGTGGCACCAAGTTTGTCAATTATAATTCCTTCAAAACATAAAGGATTAAAATTGATGTAAAAAATGATTAAATCGAAAGATAAAAGACTTATTTTGTAAAGTTGAAATTTAAGGGCATGTTTGTTTTGTGATTTTGAGGATTTTGAAATTCGGATTTCAAAATCTAGTGGATTTTAAAATAAATGCTTTTTATGTTTTGTGTTTATTTTGGGATTTATGTAGGGTAGGATTTAACTTTATAGAATAGGGTTATAGGTTTTATAGGTATTTATATAGGATTTGTAGGTATTTATAGGGTTGACTTTTATAGGGTTCATAGGGTAGGAATTTGAAATCCTTAATCAAAATCTCAAACTGTAACGGGGTGGAGTTTCGAAATCCCAAATCCAGATTTCCCATCCCAAAACAAACATGTAAATGATTTATTTTGGAATGTTTCAAACTTATATTATATGAGTAAAATAAAAAAATTCCCCTAAATCAATTTTTCTTATCTTGTATGATACTATGATAAAGAAATCATAGGGTACTACATTTTAGGTACTTGAGAGGTTTCTAACCTGTTCCTTTCTACAGAGAAGAGTAATAGATGCTGCAAAACCAATCATGGAAGAAGAGATCGCAAGCAAACTTGATCTTCAACAACTTTCTTCATCTCCTTTCCGGATTGCAGATTTTGGCTGCTCAACAGGACTTAACTCATTTCCAGCCATTCAAATCATCACTCAAGCCATTGAGCAAAAATTTCAAAGACAAGGGCTAAGTAATTCTGAAATCCCAGAGTTTCACGTGTTCTTTAACGATCAAGTTATGAATGATTTCAACACCCTTTTCCATTCACTTCCACCCCAAAGAAACTATCATGCCTCAGGAGTGCCTGGTTCTTTTCATGGTCGCCTTCTGCCAAAGGCCTCCCTTGAATTTGCATATTCATCCTGTGCCCTTAACTGGCTTTCCGGGGTGCCTGAGGCCGTCGCAGACAGAGAGTCTAGAGCATGGAACAGAGGCAAGGCTCACTATACAGGGGCTAAACCGGAAGTTTTTAAAGCCTATTCAAATCATTATGCTAATAATATTGGATCATTCTTAGAAGCTAGGGCAGAGGAGCTGGTGAGTGGAGGGCTAATGGCTCTTCTAGTTCCTGCTGTCCCTGCTTTCGACAACATCGGCTTCACGATCCCAACACAAATGGATATTTTAGGTTCTTGCCTCACAGACATGTCAAATAAGGTAATATAATTAACTATACCAGATAAAGAACTCGCATTACAAAACTCCTAATTTTGCTTTTAATTATTAATTAATGCAGGGAATATTTAGTGAAGAGAAGGTAGACACGTTCAACTTTCCATTGTATTTTACCATCCCACAAGAGTTAAAGGCGATAATAGAGAGGAATCCAAATTTTAGTATTGAAAGGATGGAAATACTTAACAATCCAGGGAAGGGAACATTGGCCAGCCCCAAAGCACGTGCCACATACATCAGGGCAGCCTTGGAGGGATTGCTGGTAAACCACTTTGGCAGTGAAGAAGGCATAATAGATGAATTATTCCATCGATACACCAACAAACTTGCAGCTTCACCACTCTTTCTCGACCCTCAAAATGAAAAAACAATACTAATATTTGTCCTCCTCAAGCGCCAACCTCTAGAATGATTCATAATCCCAGAGCATTAGCCATGCATTCTACGCACTGTTACTAGTTACTTAGAAATATATATATGACAACGTGCATCTTAATTACTTTCCGTGGCGGATTCAGGATTTTAAATTTGTGGGACAAAATATTATAAATAATATATTAATATAAAACATTATTGTGAGTGTTATCTCATAATCTCAAAATCAGCACAGTAAACTACTGAGCTGATAGGATCAGATAAGATAACTTAGGCCTTATCAGATGAGTTGAAGAGTTTCAATCAGATGAGAATGTGATGCTTAGAGTTCAGCACAGTTGGGATCAGCTCAGTACCAGATCAGCACAGTACTTGGGTCAGCACAGTACCAGGTCAGCACAGTACTTGGTCAGTGCAGTTAAGATCAGCACAGTATGAAGTCTATCAGCAGAGTTAGCTTTTGATCATCAGAACAGAAGAGTTGAGTATCAGAACACTAAGTAGTGATCTGATCTTTATGGGCAAGTCTTCTGGTTCGAAGTTAGTTAGTTTAACTAACAGTTTTACAGTTACAACAACTTGAGGGCATAACTACCATTTCAGTTGGGCAGTAACAGAGCACATGGGTTGTTACAAGCGGTTGCAAACGGTTGATAACTACTCAAAACAGTTCCTAACAGCAGCAACTACCTTTGGTCTTTATATACTCTTGTTTGTGTACATTGTAAAGGTTGAGACCTTTTTGGGATGAGAGATTTAGTACGTTATTGTATTCTTTGAGTTGTGTGAGTTCACGAGTGAAGTGAGGAAATATCCTATTCCGAGTGAATGAGTGTGTAAACATTCTTTATCAATCAAAGAAGTACTAATCTGGTCCAGTGGATGTAGATCACATTGATCGAACCACTTAAATCCTTGTGTGTTGTTTGTCTCGTTGATTACTTTTCTGAATTACTATCCTAGAGCAGTTATTTCTTCTATATTCAAGTGTTCTAATTAGTTGGAGACGTCTAACCGATCGGAATCTAGCTTGACAATTATAAAGTCATACACAACTTAATTGATGGAAAAAAAAAACACATAACATGCAATTTCAAACTATAAATACAATTGAATTCATGAAGTCTTCGTTTTTTAATGTGATATATGGCATCATCGTTGAAAATTTGTAGAAACACATCTTTTTCAATAAAAGTAATCAATCATTTAATATTAACAATCCACACTTTTTAATTTGCAGGTTATTTTTAAAGTCATTCCAAGTAATACTCTTTTACTCCCTCCGTCCACCAAAAGTGTGCTCATTTCTTTTTTTGGGTCTACAAAAAACGTGCTTATTCTATTTAAATAGTTAACTTTTGAATATTTTTTCTACTTTACTAACAAGATTGAGTATCTACCAAATATATTTTTTACTCATTATATTAAATATATTCTTTATAATTAAAATATGATTTTTTTAAAAACATATATAAAAAAAAGTGAGCACACTTTTGGTGGACAGAGGGAGTATTACATATTGATTGGTCATTTAAAAAAAAATTAGGTGTGTCATTCCTAATTTTTTAATTGAATTGATAGTTAATAAAAATATTACAACTATTGTGATTACTATAACAAATTCACCATTGAAACAAACAACAATCCACTAACAATTGATTTCATGGTAACTCTTTGCTTTTTTGAGTACGTATCTCTGGTACTCGTTCATAAATTATTTAATTTTTTCCCTTAAAAAAATATCAATTTTATCTCAATTAATTAATTTAATATATTTATAGCAATAATACATATATATATATACTATAATATATTAATTAATGTTGGACCAAAAGAATTGAGTTGGGCTCAACATTTTTTTACTATTATTAATAAATGTATAATGTTTACTTTACATGCACCACAAAAAATGCCAAAATGGCGACGGGGAAGGCAACGGATTCCCCCTCACTAATCAAGAAAGCAACGGCAAAGGCAACGGCACTCCGTCGTTGCCAATATGGGCGTTGCTATTTTATAGGCAACGGACTTTGGGAAAACCGTTGCCTTTTTTTTGTTAACTTTTAAAAAATGAGAACCTGGATTTCGAACCCAGGTCTCTAAGGCAACCAACACACCCCCCCACCACCAGGCCACCAATACCAATATTCGCGATTTTTCGCTCCAGTTGGGTTTCGAGCACGTAGAGTTTTGGGCGCCCCCTGTGCCGTTTAGGCTATAAGCTTTAGTTGTCATGTTGTGAACAAAATTAATATATATTCAGTTTAATTTTAGTTTCAATTCTTTATTTCAATCCATTTTAAGTTTAATTGTTGCTTATTAAATTGTCAAAGCATATCATATTTATTTCTAAACGAGAATTAACTAAATTATAATGTGTTTCAAATTAAATAATTTAATTACGGTATCATTAATTTATTTACACTATTTAAATTTATTCTAATCTTCAATATACAACATTTAAATTCATTCTAATTTTCAATTCACAACATTATAATTACATACAACATTGAGTATAATTATTTTCGATTATACATGTAAATTTATTCTAATCACATCATTTAAATTCATTCTAATTTTCAATTCACTTATCCATTTAATTAAAATAACATCACACACAACATTAAAATAAAAAGTAATCCTCAACGTCAATGTAATAAAGTAATATAAAAATGTATCACTCCTCATCACCACCATCATCCTCAGTATCATCCTGATCCCGATCAACCTGGCTACGATCATGAACGTCGTGCGACGCCCCCGACGGCCTCGGCGCCCTACCCATCCCACCCATCTGCTGACCCATCCCACCCATCTGACCCATCACACCCATCCCACCCATCTGACCCATCACACCCATCCCACCCATCGTCTGACCTGTCATCTGACCCATCATCGCTGCCAACTGATCCTGAAATTTCTTGACTATGCGCTCCTCCGTCTTCTGCATTTGTAGGAGTAAGCGCTGCTCTCTCTCCTCATTGATTCTCCGTTCTTCGGCAAGAGCATTGTCCATGTCTTCCTGGGAGAATCGTCCATAAGCCGTACCACGTGACGTCTCGCCAGGACCGGAGGAGACCCGTATGTTCTTGCCTACTTGTCCAATGCCCCTAACACGTCCATGAGACCTACCGACCTTCTTCACGAACAAATCAGACATGTCGGGTATAGTTGGGCATGGGAACCAACCTCTGAAGTAGGTTCATCTGACGGATCTCCTGATTGATTGGTCAACTCCTCCTGTACCTGGTCCTATACGTGCACATTTAAAAGTGGGTTAATACATTTTCAAGTAAAATTAAATATATATTTGTTATATAATGTAATGTATATATATATATGTACACACTTACAAGTATATCACCCATATAACCATAGCTGTATGTGCCGTTTTCGTAACGGTGGTAATATTCAGCCATCTCCCAGTCGTGGGCAGGGCGTCCCATCTTCTCCTCCTGTATTTTGAATTGAAGACATATACGTATAATTAACTAAATAATTAACTAATTAAAATGAATTATAATTGACCACAAATACTTACAATGCGCCGTGCGACCTCTGCTGCTCCACGAGCTCCGCCTTTATGAGTACCACAGCCAGTACCCGGACCTCCAGGCTCGGATAAGCGGTTCTTACGAGCCTGCTCGCTCTTCTTAATTGTTTCAGGATCGCTCCAATGACGAACTAAGTCGTTCCAAACATTGACATCCCACCTCGGCCTCTTCTTTTCCTTCACCCACGCTTTCTTGACGTTTGATAACATGCCAGTGTACCGACCTGCTGCTCTTTGAAGAAAGAGCCTGTACACCTCTTCAGTAGATGTGATTCGAGGGTCCCACCTGACCTCGGTCTGCCAAAAAAAATAAATTAATGAATTAATATAAAAAAATAACAAAATGTTAATGTAAAGTGATTTTATACCTGGAATGTCTCCCACCACCGCTGTATCGTGCCGGGTGATACCTTGGCAAAGGAGTGTGCACCAAGCTCCATATTCCTATACATAATCGACCTGATCGTCCTCGAAATCAACTTTGAAGGCATCAACCTGTTACACGTATTTTATAATAATAAAAAAATTATTAATAAACACGTTATAAATATGTCTAATGAAAATTAAATAAGGAATATACTTACGTATCAAGGTAGATCCACAGTAAAATGCGACTCTCGGGTGCATCATAAGACATGCTGGCCTGTGTCCCGACAGACGGAGGTCTAACTAGCGAATGTATCGGTGGAGGGGATGGTTGCTGTGGAGGGGATGGTTGTTGTGCAGGTGGAACCATATGAGGCACCTGAGTGTAATAGGAATCTAGGTTCATTCCGGGCAACTGTAGCTGGGTCATATCGGGCATATATAAACCCTGTGGTGTGTGCACAATCGGTGTCTTATCCACCGGCTCTCCTCTACCTCTAGTACTTCTACCTCTACCTCGCCCATATCCAGTAGAACCCTGACCAGAGCCACCCTGACCAGAGCCCTGTCCAGAAACCACTTTCTTCTCGTGGTACCCCTGATAGTCCAATTCGACTACTTCCTCGAGTTTCCCATAGAAATCTTCCTCATTCGCATCGTAGTTTTTTCCCTTGATACAAACCCCACTGTTTGATGTTGCTCTAGATGCACCATAAGCCATAGTGTGGAATTTGTACCCGTTCACGTAATACCCTGCGTACGTAAGAACTTGACCAGACGGACCGGCTGAGAGATCGTATAAAAACCTGTTCTCGATGCGATTTATCTTCACCTATATATTTATAAGCCACGACGATGTGAGAATTTCTATAACCTAACACTTTACACAGATCGTTATTTTAAGATAACTTACAATTTCTTCAAACCACGACGCAAATCCATCTTGTAGCCTTAAATCTGATTCAGCGGCCGAGAGATTTGGTTGACGAACTTGAAGTTGTTGCATGAATAACCTACGTACGATCGATATAATATTAATAAGACATGTCAACACTAAGTATTTGATTGACAAACATTTTGGTCAGATTGACTTACTGAACATATGGCTGCACCTCATCACAATTCAACAACACGTACGTATGAGCAACTTTTTTCTCCTCATCTAAAATCCATCTTTTCTTAGGCTTTCCTAATCGTTTGCCAGGTGCCTTAAATATTGAAAAAGTGTCATCGACATACTCGTGTACTTCGTCCCGACCATCGTAATTACGAGGTACATTGTGTATCCTTGTCGTAACATGGTCCTCGAAATAGTGAGAACAAAACATTGACGCCTCTTTAGTTAAATATGCATTGGCAATCGAAGCTTCAACACATGCTTTGTTACCCACACTTAATTTCAAGGTGCGAAGATACCTGATTAAATTATAAGAATCGTAAGTTCATATAATTTGAAGAATCGTATGAGAAATGGAATGACAATTACCTCTCATATGGATACATCCATCTGTATTGAACTGGACCACACACTTTTGCTTCATATGCAAGGTGCATAGGTAGATGTTCCATAGAGTTGAAGAAGTTGGGTGGAAAGATACGTTCCAACTTGCACAAGATCACTGGGATATCTGTTTCCAGTCGAGCCATGTTGTCAACTGTGATGGTTGTAGAAGTCAACTCCTTAAAAAATAGACTAAGCTCAGTGATTGCTTTCCACACATTGAGCGGCAGAATTTTGTAAAAAGCAATCGGTAGTAGTCTCTGCATAAACACGTGACAATCATGACTCTTCATCCCATACAATTTCAATTTCGACCAGTCAATGCAACGGGACATGTTAGACACATATCCATCTGGAAACTTCAACTCACTTATCCACTTACAAATAAAATCCTTTTGCTTCTTATCAAGCGAAAAAGAAGCCTTAGGATACTTTGATGTACGTGGACATTTCTTGAGAGAGGGACGACGACAATAATCATTCAGCTCATCTCTTGATTTAGATGTGTCCTTTGTTTTCCCCTCCACATTCATCACCGTGTTGAATACGTTATCCAACACATTTTTCTCAATATGCATCACGTCTAAATTGTGTCGTATCAACAATGTACTCCAATAGGGCAACTCCTAGAAAATGTTTTTCCACTTCCACCCTCCAGAAAGTTTTTTGTTATGTGCCTCAGCACCCTCCTCTGTAACCTTTCTATATCCCAAATGATCAATTTCGTATAGGAGACTTGCACCCGTTCGAATAGGCGGTGGATCATCTGTGACTACTACTCCGGCCATGAATGCAGTTTTATTCGTTCGCCACGTGTGATTCAGTGGTAAAAACTTTCGGTGGTTGTCGAACCACGACTGCTTTCTACTTTTATTCAAATAGAATGCATCGGTGTACTCTCCACAATATGGACAAGCAAGCCTTCCGGCTGTACTCCAACCAGACAACATCGAGTATGCTGGGAAGTCACTAATGGTCCAAATAAGTGCAGCTCGCATCAAAAAGTTTGGCTTTCTAGCAACATCGTAAGTTTGCACACCATTTTCCCATAAAAATCTCAAATCTGCTATCAGTGGTTGCAAAAACACATCAAGTTTGTCCTTCGGACTTTTAGGCCCGGGCACGAGAATCGAAAGAAACATGAATTGATCCTTCATGCATAACCACGGGGGTAGATTGTACGGAGTAAGTATAACTGGCCATGACGAATATTGTTTTCCCGTCATTCCAAACGGTGCAAAACCGTCTGTGCTCAAGCCCAACCTAACATTCCTAATTTCAGATGCAAAATCAGGATACGAACGGTCCAAATGCTTCCAAGCCAACGAGTCTGCCGGGTGACGCATAACACCAGAGTCATCAGAAGCGCACGAGGCATGCCATGTCATATCCTTCGCAGTGGCCTTGGACATGTACAATCTTTGCAAACGAGGAATTATCGGAAAGTAGAACATCTCCTTAACCGGGCGTTTCTTTTTCAACCGACCATCTGCACCAACCCTACTCGGCTTATACCGTGATCGACCACAAATCTTACAAAAATCTAGTTCGCTGTCTGCACCCCAGAATAACATGCAATTCTGTGCACAACAATCAATCCTTTCTACCGGAAGACCCATCCTACTCATCAAATGTTTAGTGTCGTTAAATTTCTTGGGAACCTTATTTTCGGGAGGACAAATCTCACGAATCAACTCAACGACCTGATTATATCCCCTTTCAGACAATCTGTTTTCCGTTTTAATGTTCAACAATCTGGAATTGAATGACAACTGCGAATGAGATTCACAACCAGGATACAAGTCTTGGTCCGCTGCACGAAGCATGCCGTAAAACTGTGCCGCATTCTCGTTAGGGGGTTCTTCATTAAATGCCTCATCTTCCACGTCTATTCCAAAATCAATGTTTGGGCCACCCATTAACTCTTCTACCATAGTGTGGTACGAACTAGGTCCCGCTGGGTCAACGTCGTTTGAAGTTGACGCAAATTCATTAGTGTTTTGAAATGGACGTGGACCCCAACTCTCTTCCCCGTGATAAATTCAATTATAATAATTCAGTGTAAAACCATTTCGATATAAATGAGATTTCACTTCATTAGGATCTCTATAAGTTTGATTTCGACATCTAGCTTTCGAACAAGGACACCTAATTTTTCCTTCCCAAATCGAATTCGGATTACTAGTGGCAGCTTCAATAAATCCATTTACTCCACTAATAAATCCGGGGTTCATAATCCCATTCACTAATCTTGGACTATACATCCAACTACGACTTGAATAATTCATCATGTCAATCGACGTACGTCTACAACACACAAATTAACAACCAACGTCTCATTCTTCCAACTATATTAAAATTAATTAATATAATTCCAAATATATTCTAATTATAATTATTCTAACACCCTAATTAACAAATAAATTCATACATAGACATAACACAATTATATATATAATTCTAACACCCTGACTTGAACGACTTTTAGTCTATATATTTTGACTAACTACTTCCCCTCAAGCATAAGGGTTCGTAGTAGTAATGGAAGTATTCGACCAAGTAGTATCGACCTAGGAGGTGGGTTTGTGCAATGGATCCCTAGAGTTTTGTGTCGTCATAACTAATGTAACTACGGGCTCGGTTTTTGGATTTCTAAAATAAAGCTAAGTTACTACTAAACTTCAAGAAATTAAACCAAACACCAACCTAGAAACTAACAAGCAATTTGAACTACTAAAAACAAGCAAATAATCTATAAGAGCAATTACCACAACTTAACAAAGAAAATTACTACTAAGTAAGAATTTAACAATTAAAACAAGGAACAACTACGAATATGATTCGAAGAAGTGCAAGGGTGAGAGAATGCTTCGGGTGTTCTCCACCTAGTGAAATAGAGAGAAATTGCTTTCACTTTGTTAATGCTTTAATCAATATTTGCTAAGAGCACCTAAATGCTAGGATGACAACCATTTCCCTTCGGGTAATATAGCCTTAATTCTAAGGTGTTCCCAAACCCGGTAATAAGGTTTCTTCCTAATCCTCACCAACCACTCAAACAACCATTCAAGTAATTAATGTCCTTTAATGGGGTTCTAATACGATTAACTCTCTCTCGACGAATTAAAAGTATAACTAACACATTTGCATACCAACAACTCACACCATAAATATGAACATGTCCATGTAACTCTCGTCTACGCTAAACATGCATCTAAATATGGATAAATAGAAGTTAACATACAAAGTACCCATAATACCCATTAAAAGAAGCAATAAATCTAATATTAGCAATAACAAAGCTCAAACAATTCAAACTTGATATTCACATGGTTTTAGAACACCCAAAGCATAAATAAACTTAGCCCATGGTGTTTTGAGAAACACCCATGGCTAAAACATCAAAAGAACTCAAGATAAACATGAAATATGGAATTATATAGAAATTGAGAGAATGGTTTGAAGTCACCTTGTTGTTTCTTCAAAATACCTAGCTATTACAAAAGTGTGGAGCCTTGTTCTTCAAAAACCTATGCTAAGTATCCTACTTTGAAGCTAAACTATGAATTAAATGGACAATAAATGTGGAAGATGGAGTTAAGAACTAGGGTTTAAGAGTTGTAATAAATGAGGGACAAAAGTCCTTTACAAACTGAGTTTGAAGCTATTTAAAGCTTCCAAAAGTGTGTGAGACGAAATTAGCACTTTGGTCCTTGAAGTTCTTCAAAATTCGCGAAAAACCCCGAAACTGTAAGTTCACTCGACCGCCAGTGTGGGGTGAAACGGTCGGCCGAGTGAGAAAAAGTTCCAGAACCAAAAGTGGTTCCAGAACTCACTCGACCGCCCGTTTGGGGTCACTCGACCGGTCGAGTGAAATGAGCTCACTCGACCGCCCGTTTGGGCTCAAACGGTCGCCCGTTTGGAAATTAATTCCAGAAACTCTCCCACGACCAGAACTCACTCGACCGCCCGTTTGGGCTCACTCGGCCGGTCGAGTGAGATGAGAAACTTTGAAAGTTTCTGTAACTCGACTTCACTCGACCGCCAGTGTGGGACTACTCGACCGGCCGTTTGGATCCTGCACTCTTGGACGTTTTCTTCGATTTTTCTTGACTTTCCTTGCTCGTCCTTCCACCGAACTTCTCTTCCAATGCGCCAATGCTCGTTTTCCCTTTAAATGGACTATTTCACCTCGTTTCCTACACTTTGAACACATTTCTTGACAACAAGGTTAGTAGCACCATTTCTAACAATTATGACCAAAATCACATCAAAATGCTACGATAACATAGCAATAGTGAGCACAAAAACGAGCAATCTCACACCCAATCACACCCTAATTAACAAATAAATTCATATAACTTAATTAATTAATTAAAACATACATACATATAAAATACATGCCTAACACAATATATATAATTCTAACAATTAAATTCTAACAATTACCACATGCATGCATAAAAATTAACAATTCTAACAATTTTATATATACATACAACATATATGCATATATATACATATATATACTAAACTATATATATACATATAACTTCAAATTTAACCGATTAAAACGAAAAAAATTACCGTAGAAATGCTCCTGTCGAAGTGTAGAACACAAATGACCAAGAACCGAGTCCGATCTGCAAACGAACGTGGATGTTGAGTTTGGAGGTTTGTGTAATGGAGGTGTGTGTGTGCCGCTGAATGAAGAAGAATGAGCTTCTGGACTTAATTTTAATTGAATTAGGGCGACGGCAAAGGCAACGGGCCCACTACCGTTGCCTTTTAGCGAGTGGGGGCCCGTTACCAAATGGCAACGGGGCCCACTACCGTCGCCTTTTGGCAACGGGCCTTATATGCCGTCGCCTTTTTGCAACGGGGCCCACTCCCGTTGCCTTATCCGTTGCCTTAAGGCAACGGCACCCGCCCCCGTCGCCTTTTTTCTTCCCGTTATCAATGTCGTTGCCAATTGACAACGGTAGCCTGCCGTTGCCAATTGTCGTTGCCTTCTGACCATTATTTTGTAGTGATGGATTACTATATTTTTTTACATGGTATATTAGTATGAAAATTTTAATTTTCCTCTGCATCCGACTATGAAATGTAGATTGATTATCAATTACTTCCTACATCCGAGGAATTTACACATTTATAATATTTTGATGTTTCATACATATCAATTTACACACTTTATAAAATAAAATATTTTTATAACTTCCACTTTCAAAATATACACATATTTATTCATGATATAGCATTACTTTTTTCACACTCAATTTACATTTTTCTTTACTTAATTTATTCATAATTAAATGTCTTCAAAACTACCCCTTAAAATATCACTTAGTATACTTTTTCTTATACATTTTTTTATTTACTTTTCTTATTTATAAGAGTTAATTGCAAAAAAAAATCACCACTTTTTGAGTATTTATCAATTACGACATATTCTTTTTTTCTTTGCAATTTGATGCATAATCTTTTTAAATTTTGCAATTTCATGCACAATTTTTTTAAGTTTTACAATTTGATGCACCGATATATTTTTCGGTCATTTTTTATTCAATGTGGTGGTCTAAAATTATGAATTCGCCATAATGTGTGCGATTAGAAAAAAAAAATACAATATAAACATCCGCAAAAACTATTTATATGATTAAGAAAAAAATAAAGTAATATAAAGGAAAAAAATTAAGACAATAGAGAAATAATTAAATATGATTCTGATTAATGCACGACTTGTGTGATTATAATTTGTTTTTTTGCAAAACACTTTAATGCACATCAAAGGAATAAATATAATTATATGAATTAATTATTTTGCATAACTTCTTGATTTTTGTTTTCAATAAAATTATATAGATATCACATTTGTATGGAGGATAAGAGTTTGAGATGAAAAACACCCAATCAATACCTATAATATCAAAGCGTAATGATGGAGAATTTTATCGAAAATCAAAGAAAATATATATTGATGGATTAGTGTGCAATTTATGTATTTTAAAAAATGTGTGCCATTCATTAAAAAAAAATTATTAGTTGATAGTCTATGTGACTATGTGTCAACAACGTGGTTAGTTCGCTATTTTCGGCGTCAAGTTAAATCAAAATTGATCGAAAAATATATTGGTGTATCGAATTGCAAAACAAAAAAAGGTGGTGTATTAAATTGCAAAGAAAAAAAAAATGTTGTAATTGATAAATACACTAAAGGTCGTGATTTTTTTTGCAATTAACCCTATTTATAAACACCTCTTTGTATTTATTACTAGTTTTTACATTGTTGATTATATTTTTAAAAAAAATAGAATCGAAGTTTCATTTTATGTGTCATAATTGATTATTTGTGTACCGTGACTAAAATTATTTTTTGGGTATTTCATATTCGCAAATTGTGCTAATATATTCAGTGACGGACCTACGCTATGCCCAGGGGGTCCGTGGGCCCCCCACTAATTTTGAAATTTTACTAGGGGTATTTTAGTAATTTCACACATATATAATTAATTTTTCATTTCATATTTATTTTTACACTTTTTTATTGGAACATTTTAAAATTATTGAAAAATTCTGAGTAATATAGAAATAACTTACAAAATTAATGCCCTTGCAATATTATTTTATTTTCAAAATTGACACTAATTTAATTTTGGGTCCATATTTTATCCTACATTTCACTAAAAATTCCCTTTGCACATCACCAAATCACTCGAAATATTTTTCCTTTATTTGATCTTACACTCTACTAAATTCAATTTTCTTAAAAAGTGGGTTGGTTAACATGTGCAAGTCATCACAAAATTGAGCGAGTATGAACTTCTATCAAAACATAACGAAATCAACTTGTTCCATCAATTTAATTTAATGGAATGAGATGTATGGAAAATTTTATCATAATTTTTTTTAATGAGTACAATTAATACTACGACATACTCCCTCCGTCCTCGGATGACTTGCACGGTTTGACCCACACACTTTTTAAGAAAAATTAATTTAGTGGTTGGTGATGTAAGATAAATAAGAGGTATTTTAATTAGGTGATTTGGTAAGGTGTAAAGTGGATTTGGTGAGGTGTAAATTAAAATGTACTTAAAACATAAATGACAATTTTAAAAATAAAATGATGTTGAAAGTGTATTAATTTTGTGGGGTATTTTCATATTAAGAGTGTGCAAGTAATTTTGGGACGTCCCAATAAAAAGAGTGTACAAATAATCACGGAACAGGGGAAGTATTATTTTATCTTTATAGTAATGTTAATCGGGGCCCCCAACCGAAAATTTCTGGGTCCGTCACTGAATATATTAGTGAATAGTGATCAATGAATTCTAAATATTTGGAGTTAATCCAATTGGAGGGGGTGTTTCTGTTAAATTGCTAAAAATGAGATCATTTAGCCAACACTTCCAAGTTCTAATCAAAGTAAATGATAACCTGTTGAAGTTTATTACTACCATTTTTTTTAAGACACAATCACTTGCAAATTTTCACTACGTGTCAACATATGGATGCAATATTCATTTTGATATGCACATGATCATCAATGTAGCATATATTCACCAAAATCATTTTACTCATCCAACGATTTTTTTAGTTTTTTTTTAGTTTTTTTTTTTTTTTTTTTTTTTTTTGACATTGGAACATTTAAATTTATCAAAATACTAGGAATATATTTCAGCACAAGTGGTCATAATTCAAATTCCGGTATATATTGTAGATTTGAAGTCCAAGTCCGATTATTCAAATAAATTCAATGGTTGTTTACAAAAGATTTAAGGGTTGTGAAACAAAAAAATAATAATAATAAAATCAAAGGTTGAGATTGATGCATTGATGATTCTGAATTATTAGATTTTGTGCTTTAATGCATGGGGTAGTCTATAAAAATTAATTTTGTAGCATTTTTTTTAAGGGCGCGGCTAAAGACACCCAAGGATACTATGAGTACACCCACGCGATGAGGACACACACAAAACGAATGAGGACACCCACGTGAAAATGTCAAAAATAACCTTCTCATCACAAACCCTTTATCTTCCTTCCATTCTCTCATTCTCACATTTTAACACAGAATGGTGCACCCACCTCCCCTCTCTCCTAATCGGCGCCGCCACCACCACCCCTCCCTCCCAATCGGCGCTGCCGCCCACCACCTCTCTCTCCCTAGCAGCGCCGCTCCTCCCCTCCCCACGCGGCGACAGCGCCGCTTCACACCTCACGTCGCAGTTTCGTTCGCTGCCGCCGTTGGAGAAAGGGGTTTATCCCCTGCCCTCGTTCGCCGCCGCCCCTGCCCTCGTCCGCCCACCACCCATCCCTCCCTAGCGGCGCCGCTCCTCCCCTCTCCACGTCGCCGCTTCGAACGCCGCCGCCGCTGGAGAAGGGCGAATCGTCCGCCGCTGCCCCTGCCCTCGTTCCCCCACCACCCCTCCCTCCCTAGCGGCGCCGCTCCTCCCCTCCCCACGTCGCCGCTTCGAACGTCGCCGCCGCTGGAGAAGGGCGAATCCTACGCCGTCGCCCCTGCCCTCGTCCGCCACCGCCCCTGCCCTCGCCGCCCATTTCAAGGTAGGTTTTTGAAAGTTTTCGAAAAATTTAGGAATTGTAGGAAAATTAGGGTTTTTAGGAATATTAGGGTTCTTAGGAGTTCGAGAATTATTTTCGAACCTATTGAGTTTGTTTTGGAAACATTTTCGAACAATCTGTGTTTATTTTGAAAAAAAATTCGAACATTCTGTTTTTGTTTTTGAAAAAATTTCGAACCTCTTGTTCGATTTTTTTTTCGAACAAATTTAAGATGTTTTGAATATTTTTTCGAACATATTGAGTTTGTTGGGTAAAAATTTCCGTACATCTTAACTTTATTCAGTTAATATTTTCGAACATCTTAAAAATTTGTTTTTATTTTTTTGTTGATTTTTTGTGTTTTTGTGTGTATGTTGAAGAATGGTGTTGATTTTTTGTGTTTTGTTAGTGGTGGATATGATTCTATAGTGAAATAGAACCGGTGGGTGTACTCATCCGTCCTTTTTTTTAAAAAAGTGCAAGAGGGGTACAAACGTCATTTTGCGTACCCCTTGTTTAAAAAAAATCTCAGTAGTTGTACTCATAGGACCCTTGGGTGCCTTTAGCCGCGCCCTTTTTTTAAACCACATTTTAAAGAAATTAGAGACGAACCAAATAAGCAGATACGGAAGGACACGAGTCAAATGGTGCAAGAAACAGGCCCAACACAATACGATGAGGATCGGAGAGATGCACCCCAAAAATTGTCAAGATAGATGCACCCTCCCCTCAAATTGTTCTAAATACATTTTTCTCCTTTTTTATCTATAAAATACACATTTACTACACACACCCTCCCAAACCCTAATTTTATCTCCTTCACCCTTCTTTTTCCTCCCCATTCCACCTGCCGTCGTCGCTACCTGCTCGTCGACAGCCTCCCTCTCCCTCGAGTTCACTAGCGCGATGACTCCCCTCCATTTTTCCCCGCCCCTACCCTGATCTGTAAAAAAAAATTATGTCAGCGGTCGGGCTGTCCCTCGAGTTCACCAGCGCGAGGACTCCCCTCCATTTTTCCCCGCCCCTACCCTGATCTGTAAAAAAAAAATTATGTCAGCGGTCGGGCGCGGCCGGCCCCTCCCCCGTCCATCCGACGCCGTCAGCCCCTCACCCGCCCCAGCCGCCGCGGCCCATCGCTGCACACCCCCCCCCCTTTTTTTTTCATTTTTCTGTGTTTTTTTTGTCTCGACCACCCCCTCCTCCGCCACTGCACCCGTACCCGCCGCCGCGACCTCCGCCCGTAAGTTTTTTTCTTTTTTTTTTTTCATTTTTTCTCCAGTAATTTTTTTTTTTAAATTCGACTCTGTGTTGTCGACTATATACCCTCTCGTCGACAAATCGTTGTCGACGGAAGTGTGTATAATCGACAACACAGGGTCGATTTTTTTTTTAAAATTTAAATTTGTTTGACCTTTTTAGGTCGACCATATACACTTTCGTAAACAACAATTTGTCGATGAGAGTGTATATAGTCGACACTGGTTTGTCGAAAATTTAAAAAAAAAATTCTGAGATTATCAATTTTTTTCCTAAGATTGTGGTGGTGGTGGTGGTGGTGGTGGTGTTGCCGGCGGAAGTCGGAAGTGTTAGCAGTTGTTGTTATGGCTTTTTTTCACTTTGATTGTGTCGATAGTAGTGGTGATGGTGGTGGTGTCGGCGCCGGCGGAGACCAGAAGTGATGGTAAATGTTAGGGCTTAAATGTTGAATAGGGTGTAGATAGTAGTAGGGGTGTACTTAATAGTAGTATTTTATTAAAAGAGTATTTTAGATATTTTACATCATTATTTAATTAATAAATTAAAAGGGGAGTGCATCTCTCCGAAATGGAGGTGCATATAGTCAAACCCTATAATGAAGCGGCCATTTTTGTTGTCCAGGCCCAACCAAGAGCCAGCCCACAATGAAGCCCAATATATTAGCTTATAGGGCACGGCTAAAGGCACCCGGATTTACTATGAGTACACACACGGGAAAATTTTTTTGTCTCAGGGGTGGTGCAAAAAGATGTTTTTACCCCTCCTGTACTTTTTTTAAAAAAACGCCGGATGAGTACACCCATCTATTTCATTTCACACCTGATTCATCATTTTACACCCGAATCATCCGGATCCCCACCATCACCACCAAAACAACAAAAATCCTAAAAATTCAAAATTTCAACTCACAAAAATAAAATTTTAATATGTTCGAAAATTTTACCAAAACAAAGTTGAGATGTTCGAAAAAAATTTTACCGAAACAAACTCAATATGTTCGAAAAAATTTCAAAACAACTAAAATTTGTTCGAAAAAAAAAATTGAACATGTTGTTCGAAAAATTTTCCAAAACAATCTCAGGTTGTTCGAATTTTTTTCCAAAACAAACGCCCTATGTTCGAAAATAATTCCAAAACTTCAAAAAAAAACCTTATTTTTTTTCCAGAAACCCTAATTTTTCAGACTAAACTTACCTGTGTAGCGGCGGCGAGGGGAGGAGCACGACGGCCGCGGCGAAGGGGAGGAGGGGGCGGGCGGCGGCCGCGAACGAGAGGCGGTGGAGATGGTTGCAGGCGGCGGCGACATGAGGACAGCGCGACGGCGAAAGGACGCACGCCGTGGAGGGAAGCGCGACGGGGAGGGCGGCGCGACGTCGAGCGACGTTGGCGGAGTGGGCTGCGGCCGCGAAGGGGGGAGAGAGGCTGCGGCCGCGAAGGGGGGGAGAGGCTGCGTGCGCGGCGGAGTTGTTGCAGGTGGACGGCGGAGCTGACTGCGTGGGGGGGAAGGCCAGTCGGAGTGGGTGTCGGCGAAGCAGCGGCGATTTATGGGTGAGAAAGAGAGAATGAAGGTTTTAATTGAGAAGTGGGTAATTTTGTATTTTCCACGTGGGTGTCCTCATCCGTTTTGTGTGTGTTCTCATCGCGTGGGTGTACTCATAGTAAATTCGGGTGCCTTTAGCCGCGCCCTAGCTTATAAGATGGTTGAGGAGGTTCAATTTTTGGGTGGATTTGCCTCTTTTTAATAAAGCAGCTAACGATTTTATTTTATTTTAATTCATATCTCAATTTCTTTGTTAATTATTTTTTTATTACGTTTTGATTTATGAATTTATTAAGATTAATCATCCGGATTTATTATTTTCCCAATCCTAGCTATTTCACATAATATAACATATACTCCCTCCGTCCAATTTCATTATTCTCACTTTCCTTTTTTGGTTGTCCAAATTTATTATGTTTATTCCCTTTGAAAATAATACTATTCACACTACTTTATCTACACCCTCCAACCATCAATTATTTACTCAAATTGCCACTAACCTTATTCATAAACAATCACTTTACCTATAAATTGACCCCATAACATCTCATCATACCCCCAACTTATCTACTTTATACATAAACTAATCAATATTTATTAAAACCCGTGTCCGGAGAAATTGACATAATAAAATTAAAATTGTTATTTTGTAAATATTGTAACAACCTTAGAGAGAAACGTATAGATGGTAAGAAATGAACATCTCGTATTCATAGTTTAGTTTGTTCTATTATTTATATGTTCAATATGTTTCATGAATTGAATTCTAAATAGTACATATTTTGGGTTGTTTAGTGGAGTAGATTAATTAGGAGTTGTACTTTCTAATTAAAAAAAAAAAAAAAAATCAAACTAATTTGATTGTACCACTAGTTTAGGAACAATATTGGATATTGAACTGAGATTGTCAAGTTCGTAAACTAAATTGGTAGAATCGCCCTAGGGAAGGCTATTTGAATACTAGATCATTCTCACTATTTAAATCTTCATTTAATATAATTCACTGTAATTTATTATTTTTCTTTTTTTAGTAGTTAGTTAATCAATCAGCCAACTCCCCTTTTAATTGTTTTCTTACACAAATTATTTCAATTGAATTGCATTGTTAATCGTGGAATCGACTTTTCCTTGTAGGTTGGTTGACGAGTTTCTTCTTCACTTTGATGGACTGGAGTGCAGTTGGAATTAATTCTTGCATATTTTGTAACATGGTCTGGTTGTATCAATTTGCCCTCCCAGATCCACACCAAGCACTTGTCCTGTCCAATAAATTATGTCACAAGCTAGAAAATGTACCGTAAGGGTGTTTTTAAAAAAAAAATGCAATTAGGGGCAGGACAATATTTTTGGTCACGAGTTGGAAATTTAGTCCTAGCAACTCCATGTTAAGTCAGAATTTTTTGCTACAACCCTAAATTATATGGAATTATTATCAAAAGTCTGGAGATATGTGAGTTACAATTTTTTGTCCGAAATTTAATTTGGGACATATATATCCAGCAAATTAATGTTAATTTGTCAATAAGTGTATGGTGGAGCCTGACACTTCAGCACAACTGTACAAGAGCATAGCATTTAGGATTGAGTTGAAAATCGTGGGCACTAGTTTTCTAAAATAAAATCACATGTTTTAATTTCACATTTTATTTCACTTGTAAGAATGATTAATATATGTTATATTAAAAAATAATTAATATCTTACAATATTAAAGACTATACATATTAAAATTTCAATAGAATAAAACACAAAAAGTGAAACATAAAAATCAAATCAAGTAATTTAGTCTTAGAAAAGATTGATCTTAATAATAAAATTAAAAAAAAAAAACAACAACTACGTCAGGGTATTTGAGAGGTACTAAATTCTGGAGGCCCAAATTATAAATTAATTATTCGTAGCAGATCAGATCAGATCAGATGCACCAGACAAATGTTGTACGTAAATAAAGCATTCGGTCAAATTAACGACACCAACTTGCAAATCTGGGTTAATGCAGTAGGAGTATTATTGTTATTAATAATAATAATATATGTCACATTTTCTATAACAAACTTAGAAAAGCAATGTAAAAGATATTAATAATAAAAGTTATTTTGAATAAAAGTTTCATTTAAACTTTAAAAAATGTAAATATATTAGTGCTTGGTACCAATATTATCTCCTAGTTAGAGAGTTGTGGACTATCTTTTATTTAAAGAATAAATTATAAAGTGAGTCCAGTCATTTAGATTACTTAACTTGCAAATTATTATTATCACTCATCTAGTCCTCTGTAATAATTATATTACTTTCATATATCATTAAATATGTAAATAATTATTTTATACATTAATTTAATACTCCCTCCATTTTTAATTAAGTGTCACTTTACCTTTTTAAAGTAGTATCATTCTACATTTTTTCTTTAATTTTGACAATTTTACCCTTATAAATATAATATAACATAAATCATGGAAAAATCGTAATATTCTATATATGAATACCATCTACATTATTGACCACAATCATTATTAAACAAAAAGTTAATATTAAAATTATGTATCATTAATGAAGCGTAAAATGGTCCATAATTTAATATTTTAATTTATTGAAAAATGTTAAAATGACACTTAACTAAAAATGGAGAGAGTATATTACTTCATTTGTTCCGTCATAAGCTTTTTCTTTTCTTTTGACACTAAAAATGGAGAGAGTATATTACTTCATTTGTTACGTTGTAAGCTTTTTCTTTTCTTTTGACACACTTCTTCCGTCCACTAAAAGTGTGTTCATTTTTTTTAGGGTCCACAAAAAACATATTTATTTTATTTAAATAATTAATTTTTGAACATTTTTTCTACTTTATTAATACCAACAATATTATTTACTCGTTACCTCATATATATTTTTTATAATTAAAATATAATTTTTTTAAAAATATGTAAAAAAAAAGTGAGCACACTTTTAATGGAAAGAGAGAGTACTATATAGTGGGTAGAAAATGTAGAAAGATGTAAAAAGAAGAAAATGTAGAAAGATGTAAGGAAAAAAAAAATAGAGTAATAAAAATGAGAAAAGGTAAAGAGAGAAAATGAATTTTTTTTTACTATTTAAAAAATGAAAAATTTATGATGGAACATTTAAAAGGCAAAAACTTGTATAAGACCGTCTCACGGATCTTTTTCTGTGAGACGGATCTTTTTAACCCATATTTTAAAATTTTGGATAGAATAACCCATATTTATTTTCCAAATTTTGATTTGTAAAAAAAAGTGATAATGTTTAAGTAAAAAGTGATAATATTTTTAACAAAAGTGATTATCACTCTTTACTCAAACATTATCATTTTTTATATATAAAAGCCGTTTCACAGATCTCATTCTGTGAGGGCAATTGCTTATGTGTACCAGTTACATGTATGTAACTGCCTATTTACCCTCCTTTTTTAATAAATCCACACTCCCTTTTTTTTAGGCACTCCCTTATTTTAGGCACTTATGTGTACAAGTTACATACATGTAACTAAATCCAATTTTTTACATGAATTATTAGTTTTTTACCTTCTTTTTTATTAATTTCACCTCCAAATTTTTTAAAAGAAAAATACATGTAAAATACTATATTACCATTTTATCAATTAAATTAAAATACAACTCATTAAAATTATAATTATACACCGACTATCGATTCACCAATGAATAACCACGAAGTCAAATATTATTCTATTTTTTTAACTTTTAAAAAATAAATATAAAAACATAACGAATATTAAAAAAATATGAAACTCAAAAATAAAATTATAAAATAAAATTTCCAGTTTATTTTTTCAAAAAATGACCAAAATTTAGGAAAAAAATACAAAAAAATCAAAAAAAAAAACTAAACTAAAAAAATTCAATTTTTTTCTAATTTGGGTATAAATGTATGAATATGACATGCTCACTTTCTAGCTTTAATCTGATTTATAATAACTAAGATTATTTTTTTATGTCTTCATTATTTCTAAAATGATATCTGATTTGTTACAAGTTTTTTAAGGTTGTAGATTATTTTTTAAAACTAATTAATAATATAATCTAATTGAAAAATAAAATTTATATTTAGAAACTTAAATGAGTTGAGAATTGGGGAAGAAATCAGCATAATATTGCATCAGCTTTATTATTTTCTTTGGGGTTATCGTCATGTTGATGCATTCATATGTTTATTGAGTGTGATTGTATCTATTAATTGAATTGTGTGTTCAGTGTGATTCATGCTCACTTTTGTTCTTCTTACTAGTTAGTTAATATAATTTTTTTAATATTGATGTATTAATTTGCATGGTATGCCTAGAATTATAAATGTGTTAAGTTATGTATTTTTTGTTAAATATAAATATTAGTTTAAATACGATATAGTATTAGTACGCCTATGGTATAGTACTAGTTAATATATTGTATAGTACTAGAGATTAATGTGGGTATAAAAATATTACGGAGTATTTAATACTCCCTCCATCCATGAAAAGTAGTCCCATGGAAGTAGGGCACATGTTTTAAGAAAAATGTAGATAAAGTAGATAAAGTAAGGGTATTATAGGGTATTGTGAGGTCCATTGTGAATAAAGTGATTGTTTGTGAATAAAGTTGATGGCAATTTGAGTAATTAAGTGATGGTCGAAGGGTGATAATTTCCATAAAGGGTATGAGACTACATTTTGTGGACAAGAAATATAAGGCAAATGAGACTACTTTTCATGGACGGAGGGAGTATATGAACTAATACTATACAATATTTGAATTTATACTATACTATATTTGAACTAGTACCATAGAGTATGTGAACTAATACAATACAATATGTGAACTAATACTATACTATATTTGAACTATTACCATAAAGTATGTGAACTCGAAACTCGAAAAAATTAAAACATATACCAATATAAACTAATATTATATTGTATATGAACTAATATGTACAGTACTGCATATTAACTAATAATATATCATAATACTTATCAACGGTTATCATAACACTTATAAACAAAAAATTATATTCATAAAAAATTAAAATAAAGTGATTAAAAAATGAAAGTTCAAATGAAAAAAATAATTAAACAATGTAAAACGAAGTTAAATTTGTAAGGAATGAAGTAAAATTTTGAAAGGATAAGGTGAAAATTATACACCAATTAATTAAAGTAAAATAGTACCAATAAAATTGAACACTTGCCTAAGAGAGGTGAGAGTTTTATTTTTTAAAACAAATTATTACTATTATACTATTTAATTCTTAAAAAAACAATTAATATTATTTTTTAAATTTTCTTATTAGATTTTAAAATTTTAGAATAATTATTTATGACATAAAAATAAATTACGTTAAAAAAATTATCATTTGAAACACAAATGATAAATAGGAAGAAAAATAAATTTAAAAAATAATATTAAAAAGATAAATATAAATATCAATTGAGTAAAATAAAAATAAAAAAAATAAAAAAATTAATGGAGTATTAGTTTTTAATGATAAAATTTAAAAAAAAATTAATTGAAGTAAAATAAAGGCCCATGAAAAAATGTATGTGTTAAATTGATATAGTAAATGGGTCATGTGTTATTGGATTTGATTAGATATAGTAAATGAGTCATGTCTTATTTGTAATGGGTTATTGAATTGAATATAGTAGTTACATATATTGGATTGAATATAGTAGTTACATATATTAAATTGGATATAGTAGTTACATACATGTAACTAGTACACAAGAGTGCAACTCTTCTGTGAGACGGTCTCACCCAAGACTAGCCCCATTTAAAATAGATGAGTGAAAACTGAAAAGTTTACTATATCAACTAGTATTTCACCCGTGCGATGCACGATTTATAAATATATAATTAATAATATCATATTTTAAAATGATTATATATATATATATATCAATGGTATTATTTAAATGTTTATTTTTATACTATATTCTTAAAATATTAACTAATTTTTATGTTTCATGTGTGTACTAATTTAAAAAATATATATATATATATATTTAATATTTATCAAAATCAATAATGTTGTTAGTTTTGAATGAAAGTGATATAACATTTTATTTTAATCACTAACTTTGAACCGGAGTAATTTATGGGTATGAAAAGATTAAAAGAAAAATATCTATAGACAGAAGAACTTTTTTTGATTTTAGCCCGCTGTCATTTATGGGGAGTGGGGTATTTTACTTAGTTATTGTATTAATATGATTTTATTTTCAAAGATTGTTAGTTTGAAATTCCTGTATATAACGTTAGAGAATATTATTTTATTCTGACATGTATTTTTTAGCATATAGGAAAGTAAAAATATAATAAGACCTTAATATTGATAAAGTCAAATATATTAAGCTCTCGTAGCAAATCTAATGTTGAAGGGGACAGTTAAATGCACCAAAAAAACAATAATTTTATCTACATAAGCACAAACATATTGTATTAATTTTATCTTCTGCCATCTTCCTCCACTAATAAATTTTAGAAAACCATTCTCAATAAAAAAGAATGAAAGAATTAAATGTTGTTGCCCAGTATGAAGAATTATAAGTTGGGAACTTAGAACTTATGTACAATAATTCCCCCCCCCCCCCAAAAAAAATGTACAATAATTTTTTTTTAAGAATTAAATGTTGCTGTGAAAAAAAAATTAACATCTAAGCTGACATTTGTTAAATATTACTCTCTCTTATTCAAAATATATATCATCCTAAGCTCATACATATTAAGAAAATAATTTTCTCATTTTACCCTTAATCAATGTTTATAATTTTCGTTAAAAAAAATACATGTATGTAAATATTTATTGATCTTAAGGGTAAATTTGAAATAAATACAATTAATTTGCATTGAAAAGTGCAAAACGACTTATATTTTGTAGAGAAAACGAAAGGTCAAAACTACTTACTCCGTATATTTTGAATAGGAGGGGGTAACATTTTAATTGACTCACTGATATATGTGCCCAAACAATGTGACTATTGAAATGCCCAAAATCAGCGCCCTCAAGTTACATTTATAAATTGAAACGATTAAAATCTATAGTATATAGTTATTCTATAATACTAATACTTTTTTTTTAAAATAATGCAATAAATAAATGCTTATTTCTTAAAGGAATGAGCAAAGATCGACAGTGCAACAATTAGTCTAATATTTGAGGGTAAACTCAACAATAATAAACAACAAAGCCCAAAGTTAGAAGCCAAATTGTCTAATATTTGAGAACTCAACTGAATATTGCTGCAGGAAATTGTCAGAATTTAAAAACCAACAAAACCCAAAATCTGAAAACTTGAACATCAACTCTGCAAAACTCAAAATCAGGTCGAATTTATTTGTTACGAACCCGGTTCAAACACTAATTTTTGTAGCGTTCGATATTTTTGTATCCATTTTCGACGGGTTAAAACAGAGAAATTTCAGTAAGAAAATGAGTAAACAAAATTGAAAAACGTCGAAACAAAACAAAAATCATTGAATAAGAATAGGAGTTATACGATTCATAAACAAATTCAAAAACTCAATATATGCATTCTAAAACCTGAATGGTAAAAAATCGCCGAAAACAAAAAAATAAAGTCGAATAAGAACTCCAAATCCAAAAGATTTAAAATAGAATTGTAAAGCCAAAATTCTAAATAATAATCTCAACAAAACAACCAATCAATTCTAAATTTCGAACAAACCGAGCAAGAATTAAATTAAAATAAAATTAGAAAACTGAAATTGATTCAATAATAGTATATACAGTATATATTTGGTAAAGATAATACTGTAGTAGATATTTTTTTAAAAAAAAATTGTAGTAGATATCTTAAAAACACAGAAAATGAGAGATAAAATGACATTTTTTAATGACCTAAATAAAATGTGGTGGAGCCCACTATAATATTTTATTATTTAAGAAATTTTGGCGGGAACTTCTTCAGGAAGCTACTATCCTGTTTTTATATATATATAGATTAGAAGTACGTGTGTATGTGATTTACTCATCTCGTGGTCTTGATTCCCGTGCCCGACCCAAACTGGCCTTCTATGTCAAATCTCAATAATATAAGTTAATATAAATCCTTTCAAAATAATGGAGTAATAAGTTGAGATCAATAATAGCCAAGGTCATTAGCCGCCTGCATTTGCAGCCCCCACATAAACATTCAAAGGTTTCGTCATTCCACAATATTGAGGGTGGGAAAATGTCATACCTTTAAGAAAAAAAAGTTTAGATTTAGTATATAATTTATTGGCCCCTAATATATCTACTTATTTTATTATATTTCTTAACTTCCGTGTTCAAAGTTCATTGGAAACTTTCACTGAAACGGGAGGAAGTATATTATATTATATTTTTACAAATTATATATTATATTATATACTCCTATAAAAATTAATTTAAATAGACTCGTTTGTTGAGCTTAAAAGACCTACGAAAAAACTCAAGCCCCAGTCTATTTAACTAAATAGGCTTCTAAAAAGCTTTAGTCTAACTTGTTTATTAACTAGTTGAGTGAGCCGAGTTTTAGTAGGCCAAGCCGTAGACCCCTGTCGAATAGTCTGACTCATTCCCACCCCTACTCAGTACCTACTTTTGTATCACATTCACATTTATATGTGAGGGTTATCACTTCCTTTTCTTCCCTTAGAATTTTTTAATTAAACTCAATCAATATAACAGAGACCCAACATAGACGAAATCCTTTCAAAAATCCAGATATATCAAATCAAACACCTAAAACTCTATTGGGTACAAGTTGAAGAATGCTATAAATATACTCTAATGCATACATAACATACACACCGACACACACACAGAGATGGCTCAATTGTATGGCATGGTGAAATGCTTCCCCTGTACACAGACTTCAATGTGTACAACAGTGAGGTCCTCACAGTCACAACACAGAATCCAGAATCATGTGGGAGGCAAAACTAAGGAAGATATGTCATCGTTAGGCCTCTACGCCATGAATGCTGGAGAAGGACCTAATAGTTATGCTCAAAACTCATCTTACCAAGTAAGTACTTCCTCCTATTCCTAATACATTTTTTAGGTACTTGAGAGGTTTCTAACCTGTTGTTCCTTTCTGCTGTAGAGAGGAGTAATAGATGCTGCAAAACCAATCATGGAAGAAGAGATCGCAAGCAAACTCGATCTTCAACAACTTTCTTCATCTCACACTAAGCCTTTCCGGATTGCAGATTTTGGCTGCTCAACAGGACATAACTCATTTCCAGCCATTCAAATCATCACTCAAGCAATTGAGCAAAAATTTCGAAGACAAGGGCTAAGTAATTCTGAAATCCCAGACTTTCACGTCTTCTTTAACGATCAAGTTATGAATGATTTCAACACCCTTTTCCATTCACTTCCACCCCAAAGAAACTACTATGCCTCAGGAGTGCCTGGTTCTTTTCATGGTCGCCTTCTGCCAAAGGCCTCACTTGAATTTGCATATTCATCCTGTGCCCTTAACTGGCTTTCCGGGGTGCCTGAGGCCATCACAGACAGAAAGTCTAGAGCATGGAATAGAGGCAAGGCTCACTATACAGGGGCTAAACCGGAAGTTTTTGAGGCGTATTCAAATCATTATGCTAATAATATTGGGTCATTCTTAGAAGCTAGGGCAGAGGAGCTGGTGAGAGGAGGGCTAATGGCTCTTCTAGTTCCTGCTGTCCCTACTTTCAAGAACACAGGCACATCCTTCACGACCCCAACAGAAATGGATCTTATAGGTTCTTGCCTCAAAGACATGGCAAATAAGGTAAAGTCCAATATTTATTTGGTAATAGCCAACTGTTGAATATTTTTCAATTTAAGTTATATTTATTCAATAATCACAAAAATTAATCTAGAACATCAATATCACTCCAAGGTTCCTCTAGAAAACCCTATATCTTCCTTTAAAATATAAGTACGAAACTAAATATGCGGAACCATCCATACTGATAAAGACTCACATCACAAAGTCCTAATTTTGCTTTTATTGCAGGGAATATTTAGTGAAGAGAAGGTAGACACATTCAACTTTCCATTGTATTTTACCATCCCAGAAGAATTAAAGGCGATAATAGAGAGGAATCCTAATTTTAGTATTGAAAGGATGGAAATACTTAACAATCCAGGAAAGCGCACCTTGGCCAGCGCAAAAGCACGTGCCGCATATCTCAGGGCAACCTTCGAGGGATTGCTGATAAACCACTTTGGTAGTGAAGCCATAGATGAATTATACCATCGATACACCAACAAACTTGCAGCTTCACCACATTTTCTAGACCCTGAAAATGAAAAATCAATAATAATATTTGTCCTCCTCAAGCGCCAAGTAGAATGATATTCATAATATCTTCTTTTTACACTGTACAACCAAATCCCAGAGCAATAGCCATCTGTACACACTGTACCAACTTGTACCATGTTACATATCTGTTCTTGACAGATTTATTAAATAGAATAAAGTTCAGACACTGTTACTATTTACTTGGAAAAATATAAGTGCACAAGTGCATTTGGTGCAGCAGTACTCAGAATGAAAGCTATCCTTGTGAATTGGGATAGATTTCCAGAGGAAATCAAAATAATTTAGTACATGATGCATCAACAACATAAACTACATGGTACATAACAGTAAGAATTTAGCTAAATTCTATGACCCGTGAGAGTATATATATACCTCAAACAACTACCAGAAAATCAAAAAGCTCAAAAACATTTGGTTTCCTTTTTAACCAATTAGCAGACAAGATATGAAGGATATCCATTCTGGCTGACTAACAAAGAGCGCGAGAAAGCATAAATATTATTATCATATGCCATTTAGGAGATAAACCTACAGTGGCATTGATATAAATAAATACAGAAACAATAAAATGTAGGCACACAGTCCTTTGCAATATCATTTACTACTTGATCGCAGCAGCCAACAACCAAACTGCTCTCAACAATGATGATAATGCAGGAAATCCATATAAAGTCATTTACAAGCCATATTGCAAATTGTATCAAGAGCTATCTCTGAGTATCTGAAAAACAATATAACAGTGAGACACCAGGTAACGGAAGGAAGTAATACTGTGTACATACTGATGGCAGAACATGAGCCTCAAGTTGTATAATAGTACATTACTCAAACAAATTGACAGCTAGGTCTATAATGTAACTGTACCAGATCAATTAAACCGAGACGAATTAAACAATTATATGCAGATAATATGCAAAATTATCATTGTCTGTAGTAACCACTCTGGTGGTGGGGAGGTGGATATGGAGATTGAACAGTGTAGGGAGGGCGGGGCATTGTCCCGGGCTGCTGCTGAGGAGGTGCATTGTAGTATGGGCCCTGCCATCCAGGATACGCAGGTTGTCCGTACTCATGGCTCACCGGAGGCTGTTGGTGTTGGGGAGGTGGATACGGACCTGAAACAGGTGGATGATAGGAGGGAGGGGGTTGTTGCTGGCTTCCGTACGGGGGAGGTTGAGTATACGCAGGCATTGTTGGTTGTTGAGGCGGTTGATAAGTGGAGGCCTGGGGATGAGGTAAGTTGGGCATGTTCCCTGGGTCCTGTTGCGGTTGAGAATTCGTCCTTTGAGGTTGCCCGGAAGAAGGAAAAGAGTAGGTAGTTGAGCTTTTGCCATCTTGGAAACTAAGACCAGATATTTTCCTCTGAACATCATCAATCATCTCTCGGCACTGGATGTTTCGAGTCATCACAAAATCGCTGCACTGTTGCTTTACAATTGTGATAGCATCCTGTATCAAAAGGAACACATTTGGGGATGAATATGGCGTCCACATTGAAACAGAAACTATAAGAGAACAGTGTCGAATGATCTTTTTAAGAAAACCTAAGACACTAACTAAGACGATGATGTATCCAAAAATCCAAGGTAATCAGCTTTAGCTCCTGGCATGAGGTGAGTCCTCTACAAAGGACATTCTTCAAAAGAAAGGATTTTATATTTCCCTCACGAGACATCAAAAGTTTAAGTGGTACAGGATAGAAAGGGCATGGGGTCCATACAGACTGGGTTTCCCTCAGATCTGACTCATTGGGGTGATTAGTTAAATGGATTAGTGACACATGATTGATTGTTATTTTCAAATCCTGGATAGATCTCAGAGGGTAGCAGCTCTTATGAGACCCAACACATTGAATATTATATGAGGTATACTAGGTTCCAAGAATCTAAAACTGATTGATATGCAAAAAACTGTTAATTGCATTGACACTATTTGCAACACATCATAAGCTTTTGCACGAGAAAATTACGTAATATATGACCACAAATATGAAATTGTCTGGCAGGTTTAGTGGTGCGTCTGACTAGAGCAAGGGAACGTATGGTCTAGGCTGAGTCAAGCTAAAACATGTCTTGGGTCCTTTACCCTTGGTGGGGCAAGTGAAACCAGTGTTCCCATTGTTACGATTTTTTTCAAAGATTACATATTTTCAAACCTACAAGGCAGATTGTTGAGGCACCTGAATATGTCTCATTAGGGGATATGAAAACCCTTATAATCCAGGCTTATTATTTGTTACTTACCAATAATGTCATAAGTACAACTTTCATCTTGAATACATAAAAAAATCACATCTCTTATTTGACTTTACAGTATTAACTCCAAGCTT
Organism: Galeopsis tetrahit; assembly: GCA_963675135.1. Classification (NCBI taxonomy): domain Eukaryota; kingdom Viridiplantae; phylum Streptophyta; class Magnoliopsida; order Lamiales; family Lamiaceae; genus Galeopsis; species Galeopsis tetrahit. Next base: position 67,447,092 of record OY776122.1, on the reverse strand, counting down.
CACTCAGAAGCAAGTCCCAACTAGATTAATAGAGCAGCCTATAGTCATAACAGGATTATCATACCTGAAGGGTAACATAGAACTTCAGTCCTTCATTGATGTTCTCCTTAATTTCTTGGTATTTAGCTATGGCAGCTTCAATTTGTCTATAGCCCCTTTCACGAGATGCTGAGGATTAAAAGCAAGAAAATTTCAACACAGAGCAAAGCTTAATAAATTATTGCATGCTGAAAAGCACCTATGCTGATGCAAACATTTCAAGTAAAAAGATGCCATAAAGGGTAAATCCATAATCTGCTGCCACTGGTTTAGACAGGATATGAATATCAGTAAAAAGAATTATCCCTCCCGTCCCAAAAAGAAAAGAGTCTGGTTTCTTCAACATACAACTTCTTGTTTCTGTTCACATAAATGAATGTACAAACTTTTAATTTACTTTAATTGAACTCACATTTATAAATCATCAATTTTCACTTTTGCCCCTCCATTAAGTGTTAGGTTAATCTATTCAAACACATTTGGCTCTTAAGCAATTATGTCATAAGGGCATAGTAAAAGTTTCAATTAATTACTTTGAATTTGTAACATGACTCTCCTTATGTGATGAATTTTTTTACAGACACGACCTCGTTTGGGACGGACGGAGTACCAAATATGCTGAGGTCAACTATATTTCAAGTATTATCCGAGAGCATAGCGAACAGGATACTCTACCTTTATATTCTTCAAGGTTAAAGATAGCAGCGAACTCATCATTTTGAGCCTGTACAAGAAATATAAGATTAGGCTGAGATAAATAATCTCTTCAATGATTTGTAAAGCTTCTAATATTCTCCCTTTTGCAACCATTTCCCAAATAGAAGAAAGGAAAAGGGACTAGGTAGGATATGAAGACAACTGAAAAATCAATATAAGAAGAGATTGCTAGCAGAGTCACGTAGACCCTAGTCCACATAAAATTAGCAAAATATGAAGCAGGGGCACGTTATGCCAGAAAAATCCTCTTTGATATACTCAAAAGCCAAACAAATTCAAAATATGCAATATCCTGGATCACCAAATGTTCTTTGTCACAGACTCACAATATCACAGAAGACATGATGACCAAATAAGCAAGCATGCAAGGAATAATGTCCTGATAAACCTATTTATTAAGGAATAACTTTCTTTTAGATAGCTTGAAGACTAGAGATCACTAAATATTGCCACATCCTCGATTCTGAACACTTCCACAGATACTGGTTTGCATTTTAGACCTCACAGAACAATTCATTCAGTTTATAAAGAATTTCAGATTTTTACTCACTTGTGATTACATGTTACAGCCTTCTAAAGATAGCAATGAAAAGTGGACATATTGATTTGAAATCTAAATATGAATGCAAGAGAAGGTTAAGCAGCACAATTACTATAAAACTTGACCACTTGGGTGACGTTCGAACTAATACTATCCCAAGACCAAGATTCCAAAGTACAATCACTCCGTAAGATAAAATACATCACACAAGTGCACAGGCATGCACAAAATTTATGCAATTTGTTTGTAGGTGTGTATGCCAGAAAGAGAGGCAACCAAAGCCCCAGACTAACAGACCTGAATGTTCAATAAAAGATGTTCCTGTGCTTCGAGATTCTTAGCAATTTCTTCAGAAATGTTGTCATACTTTGATAACTCCTTTCTAAAAAGATCCTCGTGGGAGCCAGTAGAGGTCATCAACTTGGGCAGTATATCATCCTGAACCACAAACAATTAGCACAGGAAGTCAAACAAAATGAGATAATAATCAAGAATACAAGAGGGAAGAACTAACAAGTAATGTGAGAGATGGTGAAGGCTTAAGAGCATCTCAACATTCGACTAATAACACTTTTTTTTTTATATTCATGGCACTCTAATGCCCTTACTTATTTTTATTTCATAAATTTCTACATGGCAGAAGTCATTCAGAAGTAAGCAGAGTTAATTGTTACAGTATTAGATGGACGTGCCTACAAATTGACTATGAATGAATCAGAACGTAAGCGTGATTAAAAAGTAAATGAAGTTCAATTGAAAACTGTGCTAATAATTTTCAACAGACAGTATCAGATCATTTTCCATGGTATTGAAACTTTAGCTTCTTCCAACTGGCAATAAACCATCTACAATCAAACATTTCACCCAGAATAAGGATTAATAGTTTCAAGTGAAAAATCGCATTCCATAACCCAACAGTCTCCTTATGAAAAAAGGTCAACCAAGGGAATACGAAATATCAGACGACTCAAATCATGGGTGTAGAAACACATTTGGCTAGTCGTGTGTGATATGAATCAAAAAATACGGACAATGATAAATTTGAATTTATTATGCTGGTAATGAAGAACTAAATAGAGCCCCGCCCCAGGGCAATCACCTGGCAGAAAGTGTTACACACAACAATTATATAGCCGTCAAACTACTGAACCCATTTACCTTCCTCTTCATCTCTTTCAGCATGTCTTCAAGGCCTGCCCTCTGTGCACCAAGAGTCTCCAACTGCCTCTGAAAACATACACAATCACCAAATTCTTGGTATATCAGATAAAAGAAAAGGTCTTCAAATAGAAAAAAACTACAGAATTTTATTTGCATTTATTATTGTCTACATAAAAAAAAAATGCATAGTTAGAACTTTCCTTTTAAGAAAGCTTCATCATCATTTCCAGCAGCAATTACAAGGGAATTAAATTTATAAGCAGTAAATCATCATAAACTAAACTGCACTACAAAGCAATTATTGTGTATCGTGCTAATTGCAAATCCTGATGTTCCAACCAATAAGTGAATTGAATTTTGGCTAAGTTATATATGCTAAATCAAGACTCGTAAATCCAAGTCTCATATAAAGGTTAAAAAATGATCAATTCTAATTGAGAAGATTAAGATATTTTAATGTTTGATTCAGAGATAAAACAGGGGTTTACAAGCATACATGCCACACTAGACTCCTGTGCATGGGTATTTGGACATGCAAGCAGCAAGATAAAAGCAGTACAGTACACCATGCAAACTTCGCACCTCTCACTATGCCTTTGGGATAACAAATTTATCATAGAAAGTTATTTGATGATAATTAATATGAAAATCAAGGAGGAAAAGAATCAGAGCACAAATATATCAGAAGTATAAAATGGACTATTTTGTAAGAAATCCGTTAGAAAAATACTAAGGGGTATCGTCTAACACTGATTTTATTTCTGTTCATCAATAACTGATATCCTTAAGCACTATTAAGAAATGGTACACTGAAATGGAAATGGAAATGGAAACTATGCTCACTAAAGTAAAGTGATGGTTGGTCAACAACATATATTTGTCATTTGGATTGAGTTTGTTAAACTACGGAAACAAATTGACCATTGTAAGTAAAACATATGAATACATAAAAGCAGAAAATGATCCAAATTAGGCTGAAAATATAGATCGGGCAAAGATCATTTAGTTTAAAGCTTCAGCAATGTTAAGTTTACCAAGCTCTGCTTCAGAGTTCCAACCACAGCATCTTCATTTGCATCCAGAGACATTATTGGCCTAGCAAGAGTTGGTAGCGCAGATTCAATCTAACACAAACCCAAAAAAAATATAAGGATTATGCTTTGTTTTTAAGATGCAACACGGCATAAATAAGGTCAGAAGTTAAAATTTATAACAAGAAACTCGCATATTGACAACCTCCATAGATGGAACTAGAAGGCTCTCATTGATTAATTAGCTAAGGAACGAGTTAATAGACCATGACCTCATTTTCCCTTTATGATGTTTGATATTCGTATATTGAATACTTGTGGTTCAACATTGGAGATGTTGGTGAGCAGTTCAAAACAACAGTGATGCATGGGTTGGGAGAAAATTGAGAATCAGAACTCAAAACCAATGGCAACATGCTTGGACAGTCAAACAAGAACAATCTAGTCTTAATTATGAGACAGCTTATTAGGTGTAGGAGAAAGATCCCACAAATCTCAAGGATAGCAGAACTTATTGCTGAAGGAAGTGGCACATAATTTCTCCTACTAGCATGAAAAGAGTGCTATTTTGCCATATTAAGCCAGAATGACTGTCCAAGATGAACATAGACAGACAATGATCACAATATATTCAAGTATTCAATGATCTGTCCTGAGCAAATACATTACCCACAAACCCAAGACATTACTCAGAGAGGTGACTAGAAAAATCAAGGTTATGGAGCTAGATAGAATTAAATTAATGAATTGCAAAAGCTTACTGGACGGCAATCAAGAATTGACATAAGTGCAGAATGTTCTCTAACAGATCTCTCAATTCGAGCATCGCTCTCTGCAGCTTGCTTCAAATTTCCTGCAAACCTATTTAATCTGTCCTGCAAGTTCTTCGTTAGTGTACTCGATTGAGGCCGTGTCCACCGCGTGCCAAACTGGTTTCTAAACTGTGAATCCTCTGTTGCCTCCTTTTGCAACTGTTCCTCTACCTGTACCAACATTTCCTGATTTACCCTCCTTAAGTCTTTCAGTTGCTGAAGCTCAGCTTCCAAACCAGCTGGCCCCCCACATATCTGTACTGCCTCTACATCTTCTTTTAAAGCTGTTGGCAGAGTGAAATTTCCTTCAAGAGCAAGAATTGAATCAGGTAAATCCATCTCCCTAAGTCTCACTCGCGCTAGTTCACTTCCCTGCTGCAATTTCTCAGCCTGGGTCCTAATGATGTCATCAAGCATTTCAGTGTACCTAGAAAGGGCTTTTGCACTATTGTCAGGAACAAGGATTGCAAACAACTTGTCCTTGCTAGCATCCAACACCTCACTCATTGGCATAGGCTTGACCATGGAAAACGTGGGAAGTGGTGACAATGAACTAGCAGGGGGGACCCTCATTAGGTACACTCTGTCATTCTCCTTAACAGCCCTCTCCAGGTTACGATTCATATTAGTTTCTAATTTATTTATTGCATCCAAGAGCTGCTGGGCTGCCCCTCTAGGAGCTGACTTTCTTGCCTCAGACAGGGCATTAATCCCACTTTTCAAGCGTGCAATTTCCTCAGCAATCTCTTCCTTATCATGTAGCTCTAAACTATATCTATAACAAGCTTCAGCATAAAATAAAGCTGCTTTTAACTGAACATGAGCAATCCAGGTCTTTTCAAAGTGCTGGTTCAAAGGAGCAACACTTAATGCTGCCAAAGCTTCCTCATAGAATAGCCCAACCTGCAATCAAGGTCATTGAAACTATTGTCAAATGCAAGAAGTCAGAACGAAAGACTTAGTATTTGTATGTCCAATTGATAAAATGGGGATTTAAAGTTCAGTAGTAAACAAGATATATTCACCCACATGGCAGTCAACAATCAGATCGTCATGTATCATGTACAGATGTACTTGAGTTATCTTGTCACAATTCTTATTGACAAATTTATTCATTTTATATGAGGGGAAGCACACAAACTGTGCTCATCTCATCATTGATAAACCCACGAACCTGGAATCTACAGGCTATATATAGTTCACTGAAATAAGCCATTCCCCAGAGCATAACTTTGATTCATCATTTCATTTATTTTTGCATCAAAATTTAATATCTGATTGCTGGTCATTAAATCTTGTATATCTTTTAATGTTATTGCTAAATACATAAAAAGCAATGTATGATGTTTCTTTTGTTTTCCATTTTTGCTCTGACCAAATACTTCTAAAGAGAATGCAGAACAAGCATGTAATGAGTAAATTAAATGAGAGTTGGCAGAAGCACCTGTCTTGAAATCTTTGCACAGACTCCAGCACTACTACCCTTAGCTATGGTATTCTCATACACGCATTCCTGCGCTTGAGCTAACATCAGCCTCTCTAACATCCCCACGCACTCAACAGATACATCTAGCGTGGTTGAGCTTCCAACTGATGCTTTCATTGCAACATTATCCCTCAAAAATGCAAATGCCCCAGCTGCTGCGATAAATGAATGTGATGCCTGCTTCCTTCCCTCCACTCCAGATCGATCAAAACTTAGTCCCATTTGACTGTGCACTGCCCCCAAATTAAACAATACCCCAGCTTTTTCTGCACAGATTGAATTAGGATATTAGAAACCATCTTGCACATAGAAAATCACAAATTTATGTGAGAAGGAAGAGAAATATGCATGACATGGCTGAACTACAAATATCAAGATATTGATGCACGAACAAATGAACAATTACTGGTCAACAATGAAATTAACAGATGAGAATTTTTTTTAACATATTCCCATTCCTGGACTAATTTTTTTTTAGCATATCCTAGATTAAATTAACTGGATAGGGCGTTCACCATTAGCCCATTTGTATTGGGTGGCTTAACCACTAAATTTCAAGTGCAGAACTCCACCAGATTACCAGAACCAGCATACTCTTTTATAATAGAATGACAATTTTAAGAATGGCGCATAGGCATATGAATATTTCCCCTAGAACAATAATAGACAGTGACACTTTTCACAGCATAATGAGAACAAGAACTTCAAAATCAACAAAAGCAGACCTACCTAGATGTATGTTCTGTTGAGAGGCCTTCTGCTTATTCTTAAACGCATCAAACCAAGTAAACGACACCGTATTGACATGATCCTTGTCTGGCGAAATCGGGAACCTGGACTCCACGGCACAAAGGGCTTTATAGTAATTCTGCAGGAGGTCACGGCGAGCTGACAGCGAATCGGCACCACCGCCTCGCTCGACATCGGAGCGAAGCTGCTTCAGAGTTTGGAGATCGTCTTCCAAATTCTGGGCCTCGCGCTCAGAGTAATTGATCACAATGAAGTTGCGCAAGGGGCGGTAGAGGTCAAGAGTGTTGGTCTTTTTCTCGAAGATCGCCACCATGATGTTAGTGGTGGTGGTCGACGACTGCGACGCCATTACTAGTAGTTGGGTGTGATCGGAAAAGTGTATAAATAAAATGAAATTACTGTGGAAAAATAAGGAGCTTATTAAGATTTTAGTCAAGGAGGAAATTTCTAAGATCACTACGATTATGTGATTGGGTATTGGATTTGATGCTTTATTTTTATTTATTTTTTGGAAGCTTAGTTGGAAAGGAAGAGATGTGGGGATTAGAATAGGAGTCGACTGCCTCTTGTACTCCCATAATTAGGAGTGTTCAAAAATAAACCAGACTCAAAAAAAGACTGGAACCGGTCCGGACCGGAACCGGACCGACCGGTTAGATTCCGGTCCGGTCTCCGGTCGGGGAAATGTTGGATTCCGGTCTTCCGGTTTGGACCGGAATTTTTTTTTTTTTAATTTTTTTAATATTTTTTTACTAATGCACTCTCAATTATTTTTCAAAACCAAGTAATTGATGAAAATGTGTTGAGATCTTATTACATTTTTTACAAATATATAATTTAACAAACATATTTAATTTATTTTTAGGGTCAAAAGATCATTAATAACAATGTAAATAAGAGCAAACACTTTAATTTTCATACACAAATTCATCAATCTTGTTCTTGCTTGTATAAATTAAAAAAAAAAATTAAAAAACAATTCCGGTCCAAACCCGGACCGGATAGATTCCGGTCCGATCTCCGATCCAACCTTTTGATAAGATTTCGATCCCGATCCGGTCCAGATAAGATTTCGGTCCCGATCCGGTCCGATTTTGGTCCCGTGCACACCCCTACCCATAATTAATGAAAAACCTTTTTTACCGATAAAAAAAAATAGGAGTCGACTATCGGGGAGGGTGTTAAAGAGATTAGAAGCATTCCTTGGGTCGATAGTTAAATTAAATTGAACTTTTACAACATTATTACACGTATTACATTGACTTTTGTTGTAAATACGATGAAAGAAAAATATCGAATTTATTGAAGGTTCTAGAAAAAAAAAATACTCTCTCCTTCCCGATGTGATTGAGAGAGAAAAAATTATATGACAAAAATAGAAAAAGATGAAATGAAAAACTTATTGAAAGATGAAATGAAAAACTTATTGTAAGACATTCATAAAAGGAAAGTAAAAAAGTTATAGTGGAAAAATAGAAAAAAATGAAATGGGAAACTTACTATAAAAGGAAAGTAAAAAGTTATAGTGGAAAAATAGAAAAAAAATGAAATGGTAAACTTACTATTGCACCTTTATAATGACTTACATTGTTATATTGCACCTTTATAATGACTTACATTGTTCATTAAAAGTTACATTTTTCATTAAAAGTTGTGTTGCACTTTTCAATTGACTTACACTTTTTAATAAAAAAATATATTACACTCTTTAGTAATATTGACTTACATTTTTCAACGGACACTTTCGAAAAAAAAATTACCAACAAAAAAAATAAAAATAAATAAATGACCAAGTCAACTCAATTCCTTGTATAGAAACAAAACCAATTCTTCCATTTATCTATCTCTATACATTTTGCATTCTTTCATCAATTAGCAATCTTCAATATAATATATGTAGCAATTGTGTACTTACATTTAGAATAATTCAACTATTCTACAATTTAAGCTCATTTCCAATTCTCAGTTGCATGAATAAATTAATTCTCCAATTAGAAGTTCTTCAAAATCTTTTCAGCTGACACTCCATCAGCTACAAGAACACTGGTGAGTTCCTGCAAGCAAGAGGCATCTCTCAAAATCATCTCATATAAATGAAATCTTGATTTCAAAGAACATATAAACAACTCGAGATTTTATCATTCTTTACCGAAAATTTGCATTTTCACATTCTTTATAGAAAATCAGAACATGGTCTTACATCAGACACAATTTTCGTACTTTTTACTAATCTTAATTAAAGTGACAAATCTTTAAACAATTACTATTAGCAGCATGTTATGTGTTACTATAACTCCTTATTTCTTACTAGCTCAGTTCTTGTTTGACCTCACATTAAAGAACCAATTCATAAACTTAATGGTAATAATTAATAAGTTACAAATAGTTGCCGGAATAAGTAGACAAACGATATATTTGAATTACCATAAACTAAAGTTTTGGCTAAGCTTGCAGTGGATAATCTTTCATTATACTGAAGATTTTGGCTAAAAGATTGCACAATTCGCATATCAGGAGGAAAAGTGATTACCATAAACTAAACTTTTGGCTAAGCTTGCAGTGGATAATCTTTCATTATACTAAAGATTTTGGCTAAAAGATTGCACAATTCGCATAACAGGAGGAAAAGTGAAGACAATTCTATGTGGGTTTACTTAGCTTATTTATCTTACAACCATGAATTAATAATTCTTCATCACCATTCACCAATTTAAAATGTGGTCAGTGCAATTGCAAGTGATGTGTTAATGAAACAGTGAGACAAATGAATGAATATGTGAGGATTAGAAATAATAATTATTCATTAAAAGTATAAGACTATAAGTTAATCATCTGCCATAAAGAAACAAAATAAAACAAATCCTACTATAGCCTAAATAGGAAAAGATTTGTTAATTACTTAATGCACATTGAGTGATATGAATACACAGCCACATTACACCATATACTTATGGGAGAAATACTAAGAACTAAAAGGATGATAAGATGTAAAAGGAGAAGAGGATCCAATATGCAAGCAAGCCTGAGAGTAACTATTAAAGGTTGATCCAACAAGTATAATTTCAAACTATTCAAATGCCCTCTCATTAAAGCAATTACTGATATCATTTAAGCTTGATTTTGCAATGTGTATTACTAACCTCAGCCATCTGTTTTTGGCCACAAAGCACTACGCCAGTAGACTGAGGATTATAAATCCTTTTATCACTAACAAATGCAGTCTGCAAAGTAAATATTGTTAGAACATACATACAGATATACTATATAACTAGTTCCGTAGAGAAAAATTAGTTAACAACCTGTACATAACCTCGTTCCCCTGCCCAACCATCATCCGGTTTGGACAGCACAGGGACAATACCAACTCCAGAAGATTCCCAGTCTTTGAATCTTTCCTGATGTTATGGGTCATCAACACATATTTAACCACATCACTTAAAATGTCACTCAAAATGTACAGAGACAAACTCATCAATGTTAAATGGACAACTTTAGTACCTGATATGCCATCCAGTTAAGGTTTCTAGCTCCGTAATAGAGTCTTACATCAGATCTCTTATCAGCATTGAAGCCTGCCTCGATTAATGATCGGATTGGGCTATGCATCAAAACAAAGAAATAAGGAAAGAACTCAGGCCATGCTCATACTACAGAGTTAGCCAAAGAGAGCAACTGGTTTCTTATTGCATGATGCATATGACATTCCTCCAGAACAGTAAGAGTTAAACAATATACAAAATCTAGATTGTAGAACAAGAAGATTGACATTATCAAACTGTACACATTGTTCATTGATATACATACATGAGCTACAAAGTATTGAATAAGAAAAATTGTGGATTAACATGATAAATTAGAAACAAACAGAAGTTCTATGAAAAATATGCCAATGCAAGTACAAATAAATCAGTATATTCAACATTTTCTTTTCTGAACAAACAGAACGATTAAAGATAAATTAGCAACAAAAATGATGTAAAAATATGCAAAGGCAATTGCAAATAAATTAGCTGAGAACTGATTTCGACGTTTATTTACCTAATTCCAGATCCGGTGGCGAAAATTATAACAGTCTGATAATCTTCTGGAGGAGAAATTTGGTCTATATCGAATCCCTTGCCCATGGCGGGGCTCAATTCGACAACATCACCTTTCTGGAGCCGGCACAGGAGCTCGGCAGTTGAGCCCGCAACGGATTTGACTAAAAACTCGAATACGCCTCCCGATACGGCAGTTGACGGCGGGGATGCAATGGCGAGGAACGAGGGTTTTGATTCAGGATCCTGAAGGCGGAGCTGTAGGTATTGACCAGGCTTCGTGTAAGAGGCGGCGAGTTCAGGCGATTCTGAAACATCGATGGTGATATTGAAGATTGATTCGGCGGCTGGAGAGACTTTCAGTAACGGAGTGGGAGTCCAGAGGGTGGTGTCTTGACGGACGGCGGCAGATACGGTGAGACGGCGACGGAGGTGGTGGGAGAAGTGGCGGAGGGGTTGGAGTTTGGAGAGGGTCATGGGTGGGCGGAGGGAAGATTGGATGCGATGAGGAACATGGGAACTGAGGGTTGGAGAGGGAATAATAACCGCCATTTTTTCGAAAGTTTGTAGCCGTATGGATTAGGATTATCGATTGAGTTTGTTCCGGAGGAAGCTAGAAAGCGCCGCCACGGGCGGCGATGAAATTGGGGTCTTTCTAAGGTGTGGGTGCCACGTGGCGAGTACTGATTCGTTTATGAGATTACTTTTTTTTTTTCTTTTAGCAATTTTTTTTTGCCTTTTAGCAAAAAAAAATCTTTTGTGCGAGTGGATGTTTTGGTTAATTTATTAAAAATTAAAATATTGTGTTTTTTTAAAAAATGACTTTTTTTGAACAATTTCAATATTAAGCTAAAAAAATCATGCTTAATATGAGATTTTTTCCAGGTGGAAATGAAATCGCCCTTAAAAATGCAATTCAAGTTTTTTCAAAATATAGAGAAAACGAATGACTATCATGCGATCTTAAGCTAACGTGGCTAAAAGTCTCAAGTCTATAATGCGTTTTTTATCGATAATTGTACAAGCTCCTCAAACTTTTTCGTGACAATATTGACATGTTAGGAGTTGCGTCTCTTGCATGCAATGTTTGGAATCTATTAGGATTTGGTAAATACAATTAGAGTTCGATAAGTCATAAGTTTAGCATGCGACTGTGAGGTATAAAAAAACATTGTGTATATACAGTGTCATAATTGATGATTGTCTCTTACATGGATGAAAATATTCGGAAATATCTCCGATATATCCTCGATATATCCATTTTTCGGGGTCACCGATATCGATATTGGGAAGAACCGATATTTTCACCATATTTGTAAAAAAAATAAAAATATCGATAAATATCGATAGACAATAACAATATCGAACCTAATATCGGTAAAATATCGAGAAAATATCGGAAAATATCGAAAAAATATTGAAAAATATCGATAAATGTCATACGAAATAACATTGTATATTATATTTTATATAAATTTATCGCTGATATAAAATGTATTCAAATTATTTTGTTAATTTTATGTACTAAAGGCTTGTTATTAAATTTTTACAATTTTTAAAATTTACCGATATCGATATTTCCATAAATTTAAGGTCTCGATATTTTCATCCTTGGTCTCTTATACACAGTTTATATTTATTCATACATTTCGTGTTGTTGCTCTCTATACACTCTCCCTGTAATGACAACTCGAATTCAATGTATGGATGACAATGGAAATGATCAAAATTCGAGGTCACATTAAACTCGTCCCGCATGGGTCAATTTTGGATCCAATTAAATGGATATGAGGCGGATCGTGATTTTTATCGAACCCACTAGAATATTGAACGTACATCAATAAATCTTATCAAATGGAGGGAGGATTATTAATAGTGAATAAATTAAAATCCCACAAATTTAGAATATTAATAACATTACAAATTTAAATAATTTTCATTGATATTGACTTATTTAAAAAGTTAAGATACATTGAGAAATTTAATACTCCCTCCATTTTTTAATAAGTGTCATTTTAGCTTTTTTCAACAAATTAAGATTATAAATTGTGGTCATTAATTATAACTAATTTTAATATAAAAATTTTATTTAATAAAGAATGTGGTCAAAGAATGTAACTAGTATTCATAAATCAAACTATTTGGTATAAAAAAAAATTTGTGGAATTTATTTATAAAATATATTTATGGTAAATGAATAAGGGTAAAATAGTCAAAATTAAAGAAAAAATTATAGAATGACACTCATTTTAAAATTAGTTAAAAGACCAAAGTGACATTTATTAAAAAATGGAGGGAGTATAAGTTTAACCCATGCACAAAACTCCCTATTAGTATAAAGTACGGAGTATAAAATATCAACTTATTAATAACAACATTAAGATCACGACTATTTACCTCTTCGACTTTATTAGATCCACACTTTTTAATACATCCACCTTATTTTCGAAACATTTTTATCAAAAATTTGACTTAATTTCGACAAATACTTGCAGACACAAGATTTTTTAAGATTTTTTCCAACAAACATTCGACACATTTTTAATCGAAACGTTGACTAAATTTTAACAAAAATGGGTAGAGAATAGGGTGATACATTTGGGGTGGGCGCAAGGACGGAGCCACACTGGGGCCCCTTTGCCCAGTGGCCCCTACCCATTTTTCATTTTATTATATATATATATATATATATATATATATATTTTAAAAATAATTATATGTATTGTTTTTTAATAATTATTTTTAATATATATATATAAATAAAAATATTATTTTCATTTTAAGATATAAATATTAAGTTTAGACGAAATAAAAAATAAATGCTTGTATACAAAATTTGAAAAAAATAACTTTATTTTTTTCTTTTCATGTATTTTCTTTTTAAATTTATTTCATAATACTCCAATTTTTTAATATTTTTTAAATAGAGACAATTGATTGATGGTATATTTGAAATTATTGTCTAAATTTTTTCTATAACACACAAAAATGTCCTTAAAATTGATCAATATTATTGATGTTTAAAAAAAAATTAGTTTAGTATTTTCAATTTTTTGTACATTTATATTTAAAAGTATTATATTGTATGGATTATAGAATATTGTAACACATTAATGTATTATTTTAGAGACATTTAGTGTTCAACTTATAAACTATTAAATTGTTTTGCTTCATTTTAAATTGGAACTATTAAAACTTCTTACAAAACATAATTTAATGAAATTAATGTATGGACAATTTTATCATTAGAAAATTTGATAAGTATAATTAATACATATTATTTTATCTTTAAAATAATGTTAATCGGGCCCCAACTCGAAATTTTTTGGCTCCGTCATTGGGTGGGCGTATCTAATAAAGACGGAGGGGGTAAATAGTCGGGCCCATACATTAATTCTCATATACTAGTATTAGTTTGGTTTTAGACCCATTCAAAAATTGAATGGGTCGGGGTATATACCCCTCCAGCTTAGTTTCATACACTCCCCTTCATTTATATTAATTCAAAATTCATATAAAATACCAATTTTTCCCTTTACTAAATCATGTTAGATACATACACTTCCTTTACCATTTAAACATTAACCCTAACCTTAGAATTTTGTCGACGCCGTCGTTGCCGCCACAAACAAATTCTAACACCCACAAAAATGAACATGTTGATCAAATAAAATAGCAATAACACTCCAACCGACATCATAACTACGTTAAATAAAATTTAGAAATTAAAAAAAATCTTAGTATTTTTAACAAACCAGAGTCGACCAAAAACACTCCGGTCGACACTAGTTTGTCGACCAAAAATACTCCGATCGCACTAGTTTGTCGACCAAAAATACTCTGGTCGACACTAGTTGGTCGACCAAAAATACTCCGGTCGACACTAGTTGGTCGACCAAAAATACTCCGGTCGACACTAGTTGGTCGACCAAATTTCGAAAGAAAATTAAAAAAAAAAAAAAAGGGTTAATTGCAAATAAAATCACCACTTTTCATTCATTTGCAATTTAATCTAAACCTTTCAATAATTGTAAATAAATCATCAACTTTACATATTGTTGCAAATTAGACTTCTTGGCAAATTCATTTGTGTCCGAATAAGACGTTTTGAAATTAGATTAGATTTAAACAATAATGTTGTTTCATTATGAATGTGTCATGTCAACAATAAGTTTAAATTACATTAGATTCGGGCACAAATAAATTTGTCAAAAAGTCTAATTTGCAACAATTGGTAAAGTTGGTGATTTATTTGCAATTATTGAAAGGTTTAGATTAGATTGCAAATGAATGAAAGGTTGTGATTTTATATGCAAATAACCCAAAAAAAAATAAATAAAATTTTCGACTATTTTGGGTTGAAATGGTTAGATTTTGAATTTGAAGAAGGGTCCGATTTATATAACACCGCATAATTAATAGATACACTTAAATATGTATTGAACTACCTAGTAGGCTAGTACCTATTGTACTCTTTCTTCTATCTTTTCATGTTTGTCTTTTTTTTTTCATTTCTCCTGAAAATAAAGCTACCAAACTTTCTTTTTTCGTCCGTCCTAATGAAATGAAAGCTACTCATTCCTTTTTCTGGAAATATTTTCTCTCACATTTTATTATATTTTTTCCCCTCTCAATCACATCACCTATCACATTACCTCTAATACATCTATTTATTATATTAGTATTTCTTAACCTCCGTGTCCGGAGCTCCAAAGACGAGGAGTATTAAAATTACACCACATATTTTTTTTATTATTAAAAAAACTTGCATTAAATTTTGTACACAAAGTAAATGATGAATTTAAAATAAAACGAATAAAGTGTATATTTTAAATTATAGTATCTAAAAATTTGATCGGTTCACTTTAGTCAATTTTTATAAGATATAAAGGGAAACTTAAAAAAGTAAGCATTTCTGTTAAATAATTTATAGGTCCAAGTCTGTTCAATGATTTTTCATAGATTTTTTTATAACGTTAAATAGATGGGTCTGTTGGACTTAAAAGGTCTGCAAAAAAATTCTTACTTCGATCTATTTAATTAAATAGGCTTATGTCGAATAGTTTGATTCATTCCCATTATGGACGAAAATATCCGAAAATTTCCTCGATATATCCCCAATATATTCATTTTTCGTGGTCACCGATGTCGATATTAAGAAGAAACGATATTTCCACGATATTTGTAAAAAAAATCGAAAAAAACGATAAAAATCGATATACAATAATAATATCGAGACTAATATCGGCAAAATATCGAAAGAATGTCGGAAAATATCGGAAAAAAATCGAGAAATGTCGATAAATTTTAAAAAATATCATATGAAATAACATTGTAGGCTATATTTTATATAAATTTATCATAGATTTAATGTATTTAAATTGTTTTGTTGAATTTATGCATTAAAAGTTAGTTATTAAATTTCCATAATTTTTAAAATTTATCGATATCGATATATCCATCGATATTTCCACAAATTTAAGGTATCGATATTTCCATCCATATCGATATTTTTGTCCTTGATTCCCATACACTCCTAAATAGAAAGAAAAATAAAATAGAAATAAATAGTGAATTTTATAAAATAAAAAAATGTTAAGTGTAAATTTTTTTTTTTTTTTTTTTTTTTGACTATGTGTAAAAACTTTATATGGACGAATAAAAAAGTGTAAATTTTATAGACCGACATTGATAATACTGTATTAATTTTATACTGATATATTCATTATAAAATCTAAGTCACTACAACTTTTGTTGGGAAAGGGTAGGATACAATGGATCTGAGAGTTTGTAAACAATGGAGCTCTTGGAGTATAGTATCTCGGGGGAGCTTCTTCAGTAAGGATTACAAATCAAATGTGGCCACTCTCACTGCACTACAAATTACAGCTTTGAGACTGTGTGAGCTTAATGAAAATGGTTACCACCATGTCCCATCTCCTCGGCGAATGAAACTCAGGTAAATTTCTTCTTATTAGTCAGACTCTTGGACATTACAAATAGTTGAGTCTTTATCTCCTTTACTGCCATCTTGAATTATACTTTTAGTTTGAAAGATTGTGTTTATTGTAGGTCATGGACCATTTTTTGTGGTTGAGATCTGTTTTTTTTTTTTTTTTTTTTTTTTTTTGTGTTGGGATTTGAGTATTTTATAGTGCCTTTTTATGGAACTGTCTTCTAAGATTTGGAACCTGAATGTGGCGTGGGGTTTTCCTTAATCTCGGAGTTCTTCGAACTCAAGAAATCAATTGCCGCTGTTACCAGAATCCGATTCTCCTCTTTGTTCATTTTTTTCCATTTCTAAACGTGTGATTTCTTCGAAAATTAGCTTTTCTCCGAAAAAATTTCCCCAAAATGTAAGGTTTCTTTAGACAACTTTGTGGTTTTTTTATGAATTTTTTTTTAATCCAAAAAAAGTACTAACATTTTTGGTGAAGTTTAGTATTAAGATGTCAATTGGGGAAATTTTCTGTATTGATTCATTTTATTGAAAACTTGTCTAATACATTATACATGTGTATAGAATAAATGCACATGCAATAATGTTCACCATCTTTATTCACTTGCAAAGTAGTCATAAGTCATTCAAATTCCACTATTTTTTTAGTTATATGCTCTTATCCACTATTTTTTGTCTACTCATTCACATGTTCTTATTCACTCTACTCATTCACATATTTTTGTCCGCTCGACGTACACCCAATCCTTATCTTTACCTAATAGTCATACACTTTTTCTTGCATACTATATTCATTCAAAAGCAATAATGTCCACTATCTTTATTCACCTGCAAAGTAATCCATGACTTTCACTTTTATTTTTTGTGTGGTAATGTCTGTGTTATCATGAGTTTCGTGTATTTGAGTAAAATATGCTTACTCTATTCCTGAAAAGTTTCGGTGCTTTTTTAGCATGGAATTTAAGGAAAAAAATGTAATGATTAGAGCTTTGAGAGATAATTTTATAAACTTTTATAGTAAAAGTAAATGAAGTAGTTGGATTGAGTGTATGGTGAACCCCAAAAGTAATGACATGAAGGGTAAATATGTGTATATTGTGAGGGTGTGAATTGTGATAATTGTTTTCATTTAGGGGTATACAAACTTTTGAGGGACAAACTAAAAAGTAAAGTATAAAAATTTTTGAGGGATGAATGGAGTATAAGACATTCGAAGATTTCACCTTTACTGAGTAGTCATTCGACTTCAACTACTTCGATTTTTCTTCCGGCGACCCATTCTCCACGGTCTTCGGGAACCACTCCTTTGACTTTTGAGCCCCCTTTTCCATAAATTTCGAATTTGAATAGGGGCTTGACTCTTGTTTTCGATTTATTTAGGTGTACCTGCAATCCCAACTTCCGTTTTCTTTTTTCCTTTCCTCTTTCTTTAATTGATTAGTTGGTATATCTACAAAATTAGATTTTTAGAACAATAATTTATAGAGGCTACAATTGCAAAATTGTGACATTTATTATAATTGTTGTATGAGCCAACACACAAAATATGGGCAATCACTTATTGTAAAAGTAAACATAACATCAAGAGAAATTGGCGTTTGTGGAAGAAAATTATCAAAGAAGGAAACAAAGTGTTTAAACATGAATTAGAACCCATAAATGAGGATTGAAATCATATGTTCCACTTTTCATGTTTCATATTTTGTTCCACTATATGGATGATTGACATGTGTCATATTAAAAAATAATCAACGTCCTATAATATTTGGACGACACGTGTTAATGATCTAGTAGGGTAGGGTGGAATACTAGTGGAATGCCAAAAGTGGCACAGAGGAATCCAACCGCATAAATGAGAACCAAGTGGTATAGCCCCAAAATAAAATTGATTGCCTACGGCTATTACCAGTGACAGAGCCAGAAAATTTGAGTAGGGGGCCTGATTAACATTACTATGAAGACTAAATAATACTCTCTTCGTTCCTATGTAATTGATCCATTTACTTCTTATACAAGTTAAAAAAAAACATAGTATTAAAATGATGTTAAATTTGTGCAAAATGATAAAAGGTAAAGAGAGATAGTGATATGTTGAACATTTTAGAAAATGAATCACTTTGATTGAGATGACAAAAATCGCAAAATGTGTTAATAGATAAACGTTATATATGTTTTAGAGAAAAAACTACTCGTTTCAGCTCATAAGGTGCTAACAATATGATATTAATATCCTAATAAATAAATAAATAATAATTTTTTTTATTTAATTATGATCTAACTTTCATCATTCGTCCAAATTTTAATTTTGAGATATGTCATTAATTAAATGATAAATGTCTTGAAATATATATTAAAATAGGGTGGGGCTAATAACACCCCAAACATTCTATACACATCTCATAATTTTAAATACAGAAATTGATAAATATAAAATGACTAAGTAACCATTACATAAATTAAATTGAGAGTAAAGTAATTACAAAAATAATTTGAAAATAAATGTAATTAAAATTTAAAAGTATTTTTAAAAAATCAACTAAATCTTTAAAAAAAAAGTAATTTACGTAAATCAAATAATTTTTTTGAAAAAATTCTGAGAAAATAAAACAATAATTAAAAAAAAATAAAAAAATCATCAAAAATGAATAAAATATTTAATAAATTGTCAAATCTTAGAGGGCCCAGTGCCCGGCCTCACTTGGGCTCCGTCTATGGCTACGATAATCACAAGTAACATATACTAATCCATATAAGCATGTCCTTGAAAATGGAAGCCAAATACTCCATTTTTGCAATTAAAATAGAAGAAAACACAATAAACGAAATAATTTTTGCAATTCAAAGTCTAGTAGACATAAGATATGTGCTCTGAATCTTTGGGGGGTATTGCATCTTTTTCTGGTTATTCTTACTTTGCATTTTATATATGTATATTTTTTATGTTTGAATATTAAAAGGAATGTTTGTTTGTTTATTTATTTATTTGATTTAGGGAAAAAAAAAAAAAAAAAAGGAAACGCACACATAATTTCACATTGTCAGGTTCAAAAATATTAATTTCATTAGAAATTTCATGCTTCTGTATTTTTTAAAAATCTTCTTTTGCTAATTTTGCTTTATTTTATTTTTTATAGAGGAGGAGGATGCATTGTTTGACATCGAGGCTAACATTGAACCATATATCTATGACCAAATTCAATTCTTCTAATAATTCTTTGTTGATTATTGTGAATAATCTTTTATATTTAAAATTATGAATATAGTGATTTTGGCCATGCTAGTATGCTACACTTTTATGTAATGTCAAGTAGTGTTTTAATGTGTGGTATTGTACAGCACATTAAAGTTCTCATTGACACTACCCTACAAAGAGGGTGTTTTAAAACACTACAAACAACTTTCAGAATCACTTTTTTTAAAGCTGTCCTCTCACAGTTTTTACTTTTCAGAAGTGCTTTTAAGCTGTTTATAGAATTTGCAAACACCCCCAAAGTAGCATATAATAGAATAAACTGTAACTAATTATCAACTCATGAGTCATGAGTATAAAGTCTTAAGATTTGTTTAACGCTTGTAATTGATTTTTCAATTTTTTTAAATAAACAAAAACACTTTTGTATGATCAGTTATGCTCCTTAGTCCTTACAATTTTTTTAATTTTTGTTTTAATTGTTATGGCACGTTTAGTATCCTCAATGGACATTTGTGTAAATGCGGTAATTTTGGATGAAATTATCATCTCATGCACACACGCATCAAACTCGGTTCTAATATGAGGTCAATAACACCATTAATTTAAGTTTAGGAATATTTTAATTTTATAGAGATTATATTTAAAAATATTTTATGTATATAATTATAATTAGTCAAAAAACGCATAAATAAAAGTTATAGAAATGACAAGACGACAAACACTAAATAGAATTTGAGTTAATTATTCTATTTAGTTACAGTAATTATTTTCTCTTATGGAGTAATTGATTAAATGGTTCTATAAAATATTGATTTACACCGTTTAAAAAAAAATGAAGAGGGTTTTAAATTTTTGTTCAATTTAGGATGTGTTTGCAAACTCTATAAACAACCTAAAAACACTTTTCAAAAGTAAAAGTTATGAGAGAATATTGTTTGAGATCTTGTAAAATGTGATTCTTAAAAAAAAAAGTGATTCTAAAAGCAGTTTGCAAACACACCCCCTTAAAGAAGTTGTGAAGTGCTGATGATGAAATATTGCTTGAGATCTTGTAAAATGTTTAACATTTTCTAACACATAATAATGTTTTTGACGTGAAGACAATGAACTATTTTTGGAGTAGTTATTTTTTAAGTGCTCTTTAACAAAATGAATTATTTATCAACTTGAGTATTATTTAATTACTTGAAAGCAAGGGCAAAATATCGGTATCAGTGGAAATATCGGTACCTTAAATTTACGGATATATCGGTGGAAATATCGATATCGATATCGGTAAAAAATAGAAAATTGATGGAAATTTTGTTAAAATGGTGACAATTTAACATGAAATTTTAGAGAATATTATAACTAACTTTAATACATAAATTTAGACTAAAATCATAACCAAATAATTTTTTAATGACAAACATATCAATAACAATTAATATAATACAAAATCAGTGTAAAGTGATACAATAATTGTTCATAATTATTTAACACAAGACAAGCTCTACAAAGTAACATATTTGAATGACTTATAAGTGATTTGAAAAAACAATTCAATTCAAATGTTTAACCCATTACCTAGAATTCAAAAAAATTGTCAAAAAAAACAAGCAATTCGATATTTTCGATATTTCCGAAATTTTGTATTAGATTCAAACAATATCGATATTTTACTGATATTTTAGAAAAAAATTCGTTCACGTGAATATCCATATCGGTTGGTCAAAAATATCGAAATTTCACGATTTTTTCATCTTTGCTTGAAAGTTGGAACACTGGTGTCCTACTATTTTAAGTATTAAATAAAATTATATTATATTGTTAATCTTTTAAAAATTATTTTACATTCAAATAATTTTTTTTTTTAAAAACATTATTTTAAAGTTAGATACATCTCAAAATATCTTAAGCACGATGTTTGCAGTCAGTCAACGCTGCATGTCTGCCCAACAACTTGTTATTTTCACCCGTGACTTCACCAGCTGCCCATCTCTGCCATTGCTAAAATAGAAAATGTAGTTACATTAACAAAACGTATCCACGCCGGGCGAGAGCCCCAAGTGGCCAGTCGTCGAAGCCCCTTTACTTTAAAGGAAGTTGGGTTGATGGATCCAACAAGGCCAATTCAAGTGCTGTCCGAAGTAAGGTAGTAGAGGAAAGAGCCTCTCAAGGCCTAAAGACTGGACCCCAAGGGTTCAGCTCTTCCAGCGCTGCATCCTGCTCAATAGTCCTACCGAAGTAAGCCAACAAACTTGAGTTTGCTGGGCCCCATGCGATAGGTTCTGGTCTCAAGACTTGCAAGCCAAAGCCGCCCTCTTTTCGATAACATTCTCTCAATAATTGGTATGGATGACAAGGACTTTCATCACCGAAGCCAAGCTATGTCCAGCTGTGCTTGTGCGGATTCCATGTTGCGAAAAATATCACCAAAACCAGATGATTCCACTCCCGCAGCTTAAGACCCTTACTTTACTGGCGGAGGTTGTTTTACACGGATTTTTCGCGTCGTTTTAGTCGTCGTGGTCGACGGGGGTGATTCTCTTTCTGTTCCTATATATATGGGTCCGTGCAGCATTTCCACGATTCTCTGCCATTGCCTATTTATTTTAGCACGAAGATTAATGAAAATGTTTAAATAATAACTACATTACAAACCAGGCTTTTTTAATAAAATATTATTATTTTAAATTTAAATTAATAGAATGTAGGTGTTTGAAGAAGTGTTTTCAGATTCTCTCTTCCACGTAAAATATATTAAAATTATTTATCATTAATTAATATTATTCTTGTTTAATTTTTTACATCAAATATTAATTTAACAAATTAAGATTATAATTTTATTACAATAATATCCTTCATTTAATGATAATAATAGAATAGTTAATTTTGTACAGAAAATTTACAAAAACATATATGCAATATTGATCAATTGAGGTAAATTAAGTCAAAATTCGTGGGTCAAACGCGGGTTAATCTTAATTAAAATATTTATTTTCGTTCTCAAATGTTATCTTACTACAAAACGTATTACTGTAAGTCCAAAAATACTTTGAACACTTAATTTTTTTTTTTTGGCAAAAATACTAAAATAATTCTGATTTATTCGGCTACTACATGACTAAAACAATGTTATTATAAGACTAAAATTTTATCACTACAAGGTCAAAAGTGTATTACTCCACTACATGTCCAAAAATATTATGGACACTTAATTTTTTGGGTGAATTTATCAATGTTTTGACATGTAGTATTAAATTTTTAGCCTTGTAGTGGTATATTTTGACCTTATAGTAACAATATTTTGATCATTTAGTAAACCATCTATTTGCGACCCGCAGTATTTATGAGCAACTCGAATCCGGGCTTATGACCTGCGATTTTTAAAAAATTGTCTTAATTTGACTTTTGAGCTAAATGAATTTAAGATTTTAACTTGTCTAATTGAAAATAAAATATATGCAATATTTCATATAAGACCAGTCTAAAATATTTTGTAGAATAATAAAAGTAGTCTACAATGTATAAATAATAGCATAAGTTACAAATGAATAAGGATAAAATTAAAGATAAACATTTCAAAAAAATTGAAAAAAGCAGGTTATTTATTAAAAAATTAGAAACGTATTTGTCAAAAGGTAAAATAAGTAATCCAATATATATTGAAATTTGGAACCATCTAAAAAATAATAATAATAAAAACTAGGAAAAAAAAAAATTATTTAATATAAAAAAAATAAAAAATACACCCAAACCCCCCACCCACCCACCACCTTCACCCCCACCCACCCACAAAGATTCCATGGGCGCCCTTTCTACATGCGCCACTCTCTCCGTCAAAATTTTCCTTACAGACTTCTGACATTGTTCCTTTTAGGCGCCCATTGAGATGGCGCTTTAGTGTATTTTATTAAAACTTCTTCAAACCCCTACATTCTATTAATTCAAATTTAAAATAATAATATTTTATTAAAAAAGCCTTACAAACGATGTAATGAGAAAAAAAAAAGTAAGATACTCCTATGATTGAAGGGAATTTACAATCTTGGTTGAATGTCAAAAAATAATTCTCCGGTCCTCCGTCCGTTTATAAATTAACTTCCCGCTACTTTTTGGCACAGAGATTAAGAAAAGTGATTAAATAATAGATATAGTACAAGTGATTTGATTGAAAGAAGGAGATAGATAGAGAGAAAAAATAAGATATAAAGTAATGTGTAAGAAAAAATACTTACCAAAAAGGGTATGAGAAGCTTATAGACGGACGAACCAAAATGGTAAAATGGAAAACTTATAGGCGGACGGAGGGAGTAACATACAAATAAATTAAATATATGTATATTTTGAGGCAAAATGTTATGAATATGAATATGTCTCCTATATAATTATTCCTTATAAAAAATTAAGTTGACCAAGTAAACTATGGTTGTGTTTTGATGGAGGGATTTAAGTATGAATTTTAAATCCATGATCTAAATCCACTCCACCTGTTTGAAATAAATGAATGGATTTCAAATATTTAGCATCATTTTTAGTTAAAATTGAGAGGATTTCAAATCCTCACTAAAACCATGTCATTTTAAATCCATCTAATTTTAAATCATTTCATTTGAAATCCCCTCATCCAAACACAACCTATTTTTATTTTTGTTACACTTTTCAAATGTAATAACTTACATTTTTTAAAATAATATTTTAAGTTATATTGACGTGCACTTTTTGATAATATTATATAGACGTGTATTTTTCATTAAATATTATGTTGCATTTTTCAGTTATACTGACTTGCACCTTTTAATAATATTGCGTTGAACTTTTTAGTTATAACGACTTGCACTTTTTAGCTTTTCATTAAAAACTGTGTTGCACTTTTCAATTATAATTTTTACACTTTTTAATAAAATAATGTGTTACATTTTTCAGTAATATTGTGTTGCACTTTTTATTTATAAATGACTTATACTTTTTAACATACACATTTTTAAAAATATATATATCAAAAATAAAAAGTGGAAAGTTGACTTAGTCAACTCGATTCCTTATAAGAAATCGAGTCTATATAAGACTAATCGTATGAATATATTTCATTTTTTGAAATCTGTAAATTTATATGGAATGTCTCAATATAATAAGATTAATATAATTGAGTATAAAATTGAACAGAGACTATTAATTTGAACAGAGAGTATATAATAGAAAAAATATACTTCCTCCGTCCATGAAATGTAGTCTCATTTGGTTCATATTCTTTGTCCACCAAATGTAGTCTCATACACTTTGGAAATCATCACCCTTCAACCATCACTTAATTACTCAATTTACCAACAACTTTATTCACAATAACCTGACAATACCCCTATAATACCCTTACTTTATTTACTTTACCTACATTTTTCTTAAAATTTGTGTCCACCCTCCAGGAGACTACATTTGGTAAATGGAATGAATAATATTTGTATATGAGTAATTTAGGGAGAAAGGTAGTAAATTAATATATTAAAACAGTTGGTTTTTTTTAAAAGATTTAAGTGGTACAGATGGAATAATAAAATTGAACAATAAAAAAAATGACAATAGCTTGACATTAATTTACTTGGTCAAAGATAGCTGAAAGTAGGTAATAGGTACAAGGATGAAAATATCCGGAAATATCTCCGATATATCCATTTTTCCTGGTCACCGATATCGATATTTCCACGATATTTGTAAAAAAAATTGATAAATATCGGTAGACAATAACAATATCGAGAAAATATCGAAAAATATCAATAAAATGTCGATAAATTTCGAAAAATATCGATAAATATCATACAAAATAACATTGTATATTATATTTTATATAAATTTATCATTGATATAAAATGTATTCAAATTATTTTGTTGATTTTATGTACTAAAGACTTGTTATTAAATTTTTACAATTTTTAAAATTACCGATATTGATATTCGATATCGATATATCCGTCGATATTTCCATAAATTTAAGGTCTCGATATTTCCACCGATACCGATATTTTCATCCTTGGGTAGGTATTAAATAGCTGAAAAGTGGTATGCATTACTTTAGGCTGTGTTTGGTTTGGGATTGGTCCATCCGGATTTGGATGGGCCATCCCCGATCCCATCTCTCTCCATTCCTCTCCATCCAAATACACCTATATACCTATTTTTATACAATCACATCACCATTTTTTTATATTAATTACTCATTCTCTCTCCTACTTTTTCTTCCATACATTTATTTTTTCTCCTACTTTTCTTCTACACGTTTATATATTCTCCCTTACTTTTCTTCTACACATTTATTTTCTCTCCTACTTTTCTTCCACACATTTATTCTCTCTCTTACTTTTCTTCCTTACACTAATTACTCCGTACTTCACTAACTAAAAATAATAAAATAATATAATATCACTATTGATTTGACATAAAGTTTTTATTCACATCTATTTTTCAATCTCTATCCAAACACAATTTTTATTCAATTACTATTCTGGATTACCTCATCCCCATCCCCATCCCCATCCCCATCCCCATCCAATCCACCACAATCTTTAATCAAACAGCGTCTTAGAGTCAAGAGGAGGGTATATATAGCAGCTGGTAGTCATATTAGTAGCTTAAATAGTAGAAGTAGGGTAGTGACAAAGCCAGAAGTCCATAACTTAATTAAAATAATAAATTTCGTTTTTAATATTAAATAAATATTTTTTACTAAAATATATAATATATTAATAAGAATAAATCAAGTTAAGTTTTAATATATTTTAATAAAAGTTTCATTAATTTATATCCTTACCTACAATGTTTAAACTGTCTGGCGTCTAGATGCGAGAGCATCTTTTAATTTTTATATTTTAAATTGTTATATACTTCCATAGTTTCATATTGTTTAACGTTATTAGTCTTAATTCTTACTTTAAAAAAAAATGTTGTTTTAACTATTTTAAATCCCTATAATTTTTCTTTTAATACTTTCTTTCATCTCTCTTTTTCTTGACAATTGAAACAAGTTAATCTACATTCTCTTTTATTTTCCTTTCATTTATGTCCACGTCAATAAATTCTTTCTTATATAACGCCATTAATATTTTCTCAAATATCTTTCCATCTACATTAATCTTTTCTCAGAATCTCTTCTCCACAAAATAAAGATAACTCATAATGTTTGATAACTCATTCAATAAATCAAATAAATGTCAATATGAGGAAGAGTTGGTCTTTTGTGCATAGTGTGCATGTGCACACTAATGCACAAGTTAACTCTCTATGTATGAGTAAGCCAGTAAGGGCAAAAATATTGAATTAATTTACTGTTGTTCCAATGGTTTCAAACACCTTTGATACCTATGAGGACATAGGTTCGATTTTGTTTCATGTTTTTTTTTTTAATTCGCTATTTTGTTCTGTTTGTTTTTTATTTTAAATACAATTTGTTTTTTTTTAAATTTTAATTTGCTATTTTTATTTTAAATACAATTTGTTTTTTTATTTTTAATTCTGTTTCATGTTTTTTTTTTCCTATTTCACAAAATTTATTTTAAATACAATTTTTCAATATAATAATACTCCCTCCGTCCGCCTATAAGCTTCACGTTACTTTTTGGCACAAAGATTAAGAAAAGTGATTAAATAATAGATATAGTACAAGTGATGTGATTGAGAGAGGATAGAGATAGAGAGAAAAAGTAAGATATAAAGTGAAGTGTAAGAAAAAATACTTACCAAAAAAGGTATGAGAAGCTTATAGGCGGACAGACCAAAATGGTAAAATGGGAAACTTATAGGCGGGCGGGCGGAGGAAGTAGTTACAACTTTCTTTTCAGTAACAAAATTTCCATTTTTCACTATTAAAGATTACACTTTTCAGTAACAAATTACCATTTTTTTATAATGAGAATTACACATTCAGTACCACTTTTTAATAATAAGAATTACACTTTCAGTACCACTTTTCAATAATAAGAATTAAACTTTTCAGTAAGTAACGAAATCTAGAGAAAATTTCATTTTACGTCCCGTAACTTAGGCCTAATCCAATATATATCCTTTAAGTTTTTACTTTTTTGATTTACGTCCTTTTTGGTCCAATTTACGTCCTTTCCGCCGGAAAATTTTAAAACTCACCGGAATGTGAGGAATAAATTGGGGTTCCGGCCAAATAGTCCAATTTACGTCCTTTAAGTTTGAAAATTAAAATTTAATAATTAAAATTTAATAATTAAAATTTTCTAAAAATCCCAATAAATATATAAAAAATCTATAAAAGTATCATTAAAAATCCAAAAATCTCATTAAAATTAAAAAATATAAAATGTGTAAAATAAAATTCAAAATATATCACTAAAATTTCGAAAATATCATTACAAATTATAAAATGTGTAAAATAAAAATAAAAAATTCTAAAATTTTGAAAATACAAAAAAAAAAAAAAATTCTACAATTCAAAGAATGGAAAAGGTGTAATTTAAAAATTAAGAAATTCAAAATCTCATTAAAATTTCTAAAAACTCTAAAAATCTCATTAATTTATTAAAAATGTGTAGATAAAAAAATTACTAATTCTAAAAATCTAATAAAAATAATAAAAATTATTAACATTTCATTAAAAATCAAACTTAATTCAGACTCGTCTACCATTAAAGTTATTAACATTTGGGTCCCACGAGATTTTCCAAGTCACAGTCGAGATTGAGTGGAAGTTCCACACCTTGATCGATTTTGGAACCATCTTAAATTCATTTTCAAGATATTTTTAAAATTGTGGAATTTTTTATTTTAAACATTTTTTAAATTTTAATTTATAGATATTTTTATTTTTATGAGTTTTTAGGAATTTTTTTTTTAATTAACACATTTTTAGATTTCTTGAATTGTAGAAATTATAGATTTTTTTATTTTTATGAGTTTTTAGAAAAATTTTTTTACACATTTTCAGATTTTTTTAATGTAGAATTTATAAATTTTTTAGATTTATTTTACCCAATATAGAAGTTTTTAATGAGATTTTTAGATTTTAATGAGATTTTTTAATTTTTAATGATATTTTCAGAAATTTTTAATTATTAATTTATAATTTTCAAACATAAAGGATGTAAATTGGACAATTTGACCGGATTTCCAATTTTCCGGTGGAAATGACGTAAATTGGACCGAAAAAGATGTAAATTGGACAACCTAGGACGTAAATTGAAAATGTGAAAACTTAAAGGATATATTCTGGATTAGGTCTAAGTTACGGGACGTAAAATGAATTTTTCTCCGAAATCTACCACTTTTCAATACATTTTTCAATTAAAATATCTACCAATTTTCAATCATTAAATATATCAATTTTAATTAAATTAAATTAACAATGAAAGCATAAGCAAAATAAAAATGAAAATTATAGAGTAATTAATAATTGTAAATTAATTAACTAAGTGATGGATTGATCTATAAAAACGAGAATGGTAAATTAATTAATAAATAATTATAAATATT
Organism: Galeopsis tetrahit; assembly: GCA_963675135.1. Taxonomy (NCBI): domain Eukaryota; kingdom Viridiplantae; phylum Streptophyta; class Magnoliopsida; order Lamiales; family Lamiaceae; genus Galeopsis; species Galeopsis tetrahit. The sequence goes on along the minus strand of OY776122.1, from coordinate 67,417,898 downwards.
GATCGATAAAAATGAGAATTATAAATGAATTAATTAATAAAGTAATAAATTATAAATGAATTAATTAATAAATAGAGAAAAAATTGAAATTATAACCGTAAATAGAGAAAAAAATAATACTCCCTCCGTCCCGGGATAATTTACATAGTTTGATCGGCACGTTGTTTAAGAAAAGTGAATTTAGTGGTTGATGATGTAAGATAAAGAAGGGGTATTTTAGGTAATTTAATGATGTGTAAAGTGCATTTGATGATATGTAAAGTGAAATGTATGGAAAAAAAAGAGTGACAAATTTGAAAATAAAATGATGTTGTGAGGTTATTAATTTTGTGGGGTATTTCCATATTAAGAGTCTGCAAGTAATTTTGGGACGTCCCTGTAAACACAAATTCGTGAATTAAATATAAAAACGCGAAAATGGTAAACGATTTTATTTAATTTCGGATTAAAACCGAGTATTTGCGGGTTACAATCTCTAATTTCTCCTCTGATTCTCTCTTCTTGAACTTCACTTGGATTTCTTGAGCTTTTGGAGCTGGATCCGCAGTCGAATCCTTTCCGATCTTGTATTTGGGACTTTTATAACGTTAATCCAAAGGCTTAGCACCGTATTTTGGATTAACCGCCGAATTTAGGGACTTTTTGGATGAACGTCGTTGAAGATCGTTCTTGAATTTGGGACTTTGTAACGCTAATCCAAAGGCTTGACGTCGTATTTTGGATTAAACGTTGATTTTCGGGACTTTTCGGGACTTTTTCGTTGAAGATCCACGAAGAACTTTGAAGAAACGTCGAATCGAAGAGGCTTAGCACCTTGATCTCCACTCGAACACTGCTTCTTGCTGCTCTTCCCCAAGAACGCCTTGAAGAAACGCCGAATCGAAGAGGCTTAGCACCTTGATCTCCACTCGAACACCACTTCTCGCCGCTTTGCACGAAGAACGCCTTTGAAGATCCTCCCCTTGCTGAAGAACACTCTAAAATCTCTGCAGAGAATTTTTTAGCCTTGAATGCTTCTGATTTTGTTGATGATGAAAATGAATGAAATGAGGCCTCTATTTATAGGTGTAGGCCTGGAGATTTTTGTGCAAGTAGTTAGTGTTTCAAATTTTGAATTATTTGGGCTAAGAATACCCATTTGGGCTCAATTTGATTTGGGCTAAGAATACCCTATTTGGGCTCAATTTGGTTTGTTGGACTTTAGAGGCCCATCTTCATTTATGGGACTTTAGAGGCCCGTCTTGCTTTATTGGACTTTAGAGGTCCGTCTTTATTTATCGGACTTTAGAGATCCGTCTTTATTTATTGGACTTTAGAGATCCGTCTTTATTTATTGGGCTTCGAAGATCCATTTTCAAGGCCCAAATTAATTGGAGGGAACAAAATATTAATTAATTATATCTTTATTTTAGGAATTAAATTTATTCCAACAAATAAATAATAAATTTAATTAATGTTTAACCCGTAATTTCCACGCGTCGCAATTTAATTCGTAATTGAATTTTCCTCGTCTACAGTCCCAATAAGAAAAGTGTGCAAATAATCACGGGACGAAATAAGTGAGAGGATAAAAACAAAAGCATGTGCACCTATAAAAACTCAGCAACATTCAAAACAAACCTAAATAAATAAAAATGATGATACTTGTTCATCCATTTCCTTGTGTACTACCATCATCACAAAATTTCAAAATTTATTCATCATCAGGCACGAAGGTTGATTGGGACGGGTTTGTTTATCATGGCCGCTTTGACTGCTTTGTGTCATTTCTAAAATACATTAAATTTTTAAAAAATATTTTAAAAACTTGTTATGGCAATGAAATTAATTTTTATTTTGTTGAGTTGAAATTTGAAAAAAAGATTAATTAAAAAAGATTAATGGCAATGAAAGGGATTTGAGAAAATATTAATATGAGCGATTTGAGAGATAATATTAAATTAAATGTAATTTTTTTTTATAATTTTGACATTATAAAATAAAATTTAATATGAGATTAAGTTCAAATCTTAGGGGTATATTCAATTGAGATTTTGTTGGATTTTTTTGGACTTTTAAAATCTGGGGGTATTCAATCCGGATTTTTAAAAGTCTTTCAAAATTTTGAGGTGTTCAATACGGATTTTAAAAAGTCTTTAGAAATCTTTAGGTATTCAACAATCTATGGATTTTAATACTCTATGGATTTCGTTGGATTCTCTTTAAAAAATATAAATAAATTTCACTATACAAAATCTCTTCTAAAAAGTAGAGATTTCAACGGATTCTCTGGAAAGAAAAAAAAACTTTGTTAACTATGTTCTTCGATAAGCATCACATATTCTTCACAACCATTATTATCGTGAAAAAGATTACATCTCTATATTTTAAAATTATGTTTTTCTTTAAAAATTATAGTATATCAGACACCATTAGGTTAACAATAATATTTAATCGACGTCAATTCCCCATTACGTGGTGTTCGATATCATCTAAAAGATTTTGGTGGTCAAGGTCGTCACCCCACATAAATGATTTTGGTGGTCAAGGTCGTCATCCAAATGCAATTATTCAATTGAATTTTTGGTATTTTCAAATTGCGATTCATAAGTTCCCATTTCAAACACAAGCGTGCTGGATTACATAACTTTTTTCGGAAAGAAGGTCGCTCTGATGAATTTGCAGTCGAATATAAAGAAGATCAAGATTCGTGAAAAATGAGGCCGAGTATAACCGTGATGAAAATGAAGATGATAATAATAATGATGAATAATAATTTTTTTTAACTAGGTTTTAGGGGCGTAGTTTATGAAAATTCATGTAAATCAATAAAAAAAGGGTTGGTCTCTAGTGCGTAGTGTGCACCGTGCACACTATGCCACTAGTCAACCAATATTATCTACAAACGCGGGAGATTCAACCAAAGGAACTGCTGCCGAAATGGTTACAATAAAATGGTTACAATATTTTGAAGTGGGTATGAGTTCACGGGTTCAAAACCTGTTACCGAACAAACACTATTTTGAATCACCACTTTTCAGTATTTTAAGTAATAACAAACACCACTTTTCACTATTTTGAATCACCACTTTTCAGTATTTTTTTTATTTATTATTAGTTAATAGGAGTACTTTTAATAGTAATAATAAACACCACATTACACTAATAACATACACCACTTTTAAGTAATAACAAACACCACTTTTCACTATTTTGAATCACCACTTTTTAGTATTTTTTTTATTATTTAATAGAAGTACTTTTAATAGTAATAATAAACACCACATTACACTAATAACATACACCACTTTTAAGTAATAACAAACACCACTTTTCATTATTTTGAATCACCACTTTTCAGTATTTTGAATAAAACTTTTAAGTATTAACAGTCACCACATTACACTAATAACATACACCACTTTTAAGTAATAACAGACACCACTTTTCACTATTTTTTTATTTAATAGAAGTACTTTTAACAATAATAATAAACACCACATTACACTAATAACATACACCACTTTTAAGTAATAACAGATACCACTTTTCACTATTTTGAATCACCACTTTTCACTATTTAGAATCACCACTTTTCAGTATTTTGAATAAAAATTTTAAGTATTAACCGTAATAATAAACACCACATTACACATTTACACTAATAACATACACCACTTTTAAGTAATAACAGACACCACTTTTCACTTTTCAGTAAGTAATAACAGACACCATTTTTTTCAATAATAACAAGTATCACTTTTCAATAAGAAAGAACTACACTTTTCAATAACAACATTACCACTTTTCAATTAAAAAAAATACACTTTTCAATAACAAAATTACCACTCTACTTTTTTTAAGGGAGAATTACACCTTTTGTAAACCTGCAGTCAAGAAACACCAAGAATCAAAATATGTTGATATCAACAGTTTAAATTCAATCACATCTCTCTGTTTGATTACATCTTTGGCAGGGGTTGGAGCAGGGGGATTGTTTCCCCTTTCATTTGGGATTCCGTTTTCTCTTTATGGAATTGGGATGAATTTCGCTGCGATCTGCTCGGAAATGGAAGGATTCTCCCTTGAATCGCCATTTTCAGGCGTTGAAGATCTGGAGAATCGCTCCAATTTCGAACTTCCGTTCCAATTTTCTTCAACTAAAACCCTATAAATCTTACCTGAATCCAATTTGAGGGGAATTTCAGTGAAATCCTTGTTCGCAAAGCAAGAGAATCTGGCAGCGCGTTTGACGAAGGATGGATCATTAGTTGCGAAATTTGGAAATTGAGCCCTAATTTGATGATTCTCCATGATTGAGAGGTTGAGCTTTTCAACCAAAATATTTCAAAGTTTTTTCTGGTTCTGGTCTATGCTTAAGCGTATGCGAGGAGAAAGAAAAAAAACAAGAAAGAAGGAGAAGAGGACGGCGGTTACAAAATAGAGTGCACCAAATCTTATTTGGTGTGTAGGGTGCATATAAGACTTTCCCATAAAAAAAATGTGTATTTCAGAATCCTGTCAAATCTATAAAAATCCATATAAATCAATAAAAAAGTCAGTCAAACTCTGCATAGAGTCTATGAATTTTCTAACTTTTTAAAGTCCAAAAAAATCCAACAGAATCTCAATTGAATACACCCCTTTAATATCAAACATTTCAAAAGGCACATATGCAAAATGATTATTTCTTTTCAAATTCCTCTATTTCAATTTTTTTTTTCTCGTTAATTTCATCTCTTATTAAAAAAATTTATTAATCTTAATCATTAATTTTAAAATTCATATTAATTTTGAATATTAAAATTTAAAATGAAACAGAATTTCAACATAATGTTCTATGTAGTATCTATCTACTAATATATATTTACAAACTTCTTGAAGGACACATGTCACATCCACAGGCCCCTACCTCAACTTCTCTCCTCTAAATCTTCTCATTTCAAAATTCCTCCACTCTCATCCATTTTACTTTTTTTCCTTTAATCTTAACCATTCATTTAAAGTTTAATCTTAACCATTAGATCTTAATTCAATCTCCTATAAGTTTATGCCTTTCATTTTATACAATTCACTCATTTTCCTCAAACATTCCTCAAGCCTTTCATCTTAATTCAATCTCCTACATAATATATTTCCTTTTTTTCCTTATGGTGTTTCTCCCGAGAGGGCTTCATCACTTTCAATGGTGGAGGATGTTGAAACATAGGTGATCGGATGCTGAAGCTTTGGTGACCTGACTGAGACAAACCACAAACCCCATCAGTTTCAATGATTTCAATGGTCGAGTATGTTGAAACTTTGGTGACCGATTTTTTTCTTATGGTGTTTCTACGAGAGGGCTTAATCAGTTTCAATGGAGGAGGATATTGAAGCTTTCGTGTGACCTGGCTGAGACAAGTCACAAACCGAATCTTATCAGATTGCGATCAAGTTTTTTAGATGATTTATCATGTGTTTTACCTTCAAGATGTGTACCATTTATTTACATTTTACGCATTAGGAGTTGTAAATTCTTGAATTCTGAATGAACAACATTTTAACAATTTTATGAATTTTTATAAAAGACTTCTCGAAATGTTATGAAATTCATACTTAATGCACAAAATTGGAATCCAATTTGTGGAGGAATTAACAAGGTATGTTAATAGGAGTTAGAATCTTCCTCTTACAAAAGAAATCTAAAAACTCTCAATTAACTCTCAATTCACCCATTTAATTTGTTTTGCACATTTAAGAAATCTAAAAACTCTAAATTCACCCATTTAATTTGTGTTGCACATTTTAAGGATGATTGGAGTTTCTCTTATATGGATTAATATTTATTATTTTTGCATGGCTCGCCATATGGCATATTATTGTTTGATTTGACTTTTACAATAATTTGTAAAATAATTTTTTTAATAATGGTAATAAAAATTTGTAGTGATTTAGGATTTATATAATTTTGATTTTAAAGCATTGCAAAACAATAGTCTTGAACCCGTATGTTTATTAAAAAAATCTACTAAATCATGATAAGTATATAAAATAATCTCATATACCATGTATAATATTTATTTGTCTTCAAATAAAATTAACTATGTTAGTTATACTATATTAAATCAAATGTTATTTAGTTAACTTAAATTTCTTGGTGAAATTAAAATCTAATATACATATCAACAAATTAGATTGTAATAAACCAACCATTATATATCATGTCAAACAAAAAAACTAACCATTATATATCATGTCAAACAAAAAAACTAACCATTATATACGTTTAATATATATATATATATATATATATATTCTACATATTTATGACTTTTATTATCAATTAATATTTTTTTGAATTTTTTATCAATTAATTAAGAATATATATTAATCGAATATATATTATCTTCTAATATATTATGTAGATTTATTTAAATTTTCAATTTTGACCATCAATATAAAGTTAAACATAATTAAAGAAATACGGAGTATAATCTAATTTTATAATACATCACATTTTAATAGAAATTTTTACCAATCAATTTATAATGTATCTTCTACATAAATGACTCAATTAGTGGAGTCTAACACATTAGATTGAACGTTTTTATATAATGCAATGAAGTCTAATTTGTGGCATAGAAAGTGTACATATTATGTTGCGTAAATTATGATATGTATGGTATTTAACTAATTTTAATATATTAAATTTAAAGTATAATTTAATTGCATACTAATTAGAATTATTCCCCCATTTATCTTCTTTCATCGATCAATTCTATAGATCGATTAGAATTATCACCTCTAGAAGTTTTGATGTAACCCGTCTAATCATATATATTTAGGGAAAATTGCACTTTTAGTTCTGTGGAAATTTTTTTAAATCACTTTTGATCCTGAGGTTTGTAAATGTCCTTTTTATGGCAGATTTGCAAATTTTTTTTTTTAATTCTTCACTTTTTAATTGTTGATTTCTTAATTTCACAAGTTTCTTAAATTAAAAAAATTCTTGAAATAATATACATTTTACTCAATTACATGATTTCTATATTAATTAAAACTCTCCAAGAATATATTTTACTATAAAATTACTTAAATTATAAAATTCTTTAAATTTCAAAATTCCTTAAAACAAATTCTAAAATTATTTAATATATAGAAAAGTATATACTTTGATATAAAGATTATGAATCTTAAATATAATCATTATTTATATTTATTTATATTATAGACAATAATATATGTATACGTAATTAATTAAAAAAAACGAATTTTTAATTCATTAGATATATATTTTAGTCAACTAACAAAAATTGAATAAATTTCCTTAATTAAGGAAATGTATTACTCTCTCCAACCACATTTTACAACTTCTTAAATTGTTAGTTTTAAGTGACGTTTTGATTTAATATATAAATTTATCCACATTTTACCGTTTCTCTTCATTAACTTATAACTTTTTTTTTTTTTGAATTACATTATAAACCCATCCCTTTTTAGTTCATTAGGTAGTGGTGCTCTAACCACTTGAGCTATCCCACTTTGTCCTTATAACATATTAGTTGATGTTGCGTATTTTTTAAAGTCCAAGACATTCATGCATGCCTAAACGTCATTTTAATTAATATAACTATTTTATTAGCAATTCTAATTGATATGTGCATTAAATATTCACATGAAAGTTGAATAAAATGTTCCATGAATAAGAATAATTAATTTCTTAATAAGTGTGCACATTAATTTGTAAAACGTCAATTAAAAAGAAATTAATTATTTAATTAGGGCGGCATATTAGTAAGACAGTTTATTTCTTAATAAGTGTGCACATTAATTTGTAAAACGTCAATTAAAAAGAACACGAGAGAGTAACGTTTCATTAGCTGCACATATTTTTCAGTTTATTTTAAGCGCTGATTTAGGAAAATGAAATAAATGTGTTATAATCAAACGCTAGATATTTTTCAGGGAAAGGTCGGATGCAAAAAAGTAGATGGAGAGCATAAATATCAATATGTGGGCCTGGTTGGGAGGAAATAATCTAATGATTTCAAATTCATCTATCTCAAATTGGTGTTGTGATCCACGTATATGTATGAACGAGTAAAATTATCATATACTCCGTATATAAGAATTTGTAACATTATGGGTTGAGTACCCACGGTAAGGAATTAATATAAAATAATTAATTCTCCAATTCTTTACAAATTCGAACTTTTAGATTACTACATGTTATTTGTTAAATAAAAAAATATATAAATTTTGCAAATATATTATAAGCGTACAAATATGTTTTTAAAATAAAATATTTATTAATTTCTATATATATTTAAATTTATTTATTTTAATGTTGTGGTTGACTTAAGTTTGTTTTAATTAGTGATTAATTGTATACCATATAATCTCTCCATTGCAAATATTTAATTCAACCATAACTTAATTCCGGAGAAATCATGATTATTGACAATTAAACATTTTTTTACTTCATATTATCTAAGCACATATATTATTATAGTTTAATTCTTTATTAGCTACTCCCTCGGTTCCAGGATAACTTGCATAGTTTGATCGGCACGTTGTTTAAGAAAAGTGGATTTAGTTGTTGATGATGTAAGATAAAGGAGGGGTATTTTAGGTAATTTGATGATGTGTAAAGTGGATTTAATGATGTGTAAAGTGAAATGTATGAAAAAAAGGGGTGGATAATTTGAAAATAAAATAATGTTAGTAAGGTTATTAATTTTGTGGGGTATTTCCATATTAAGTGTGTGCAAGTAATTTTGAGACATCCCAAAAAGTAAAGTGTGCAAGTAATCATGGGACGGAGGGAGTACTTCTTAATTAGTCTATTAGTCAATAGACTAATTAAAACAAATGAATATTTAACTATTAATTTTAATTTTACTTTTCATTATTTATGACTATAAATTATTATGGTTTAACAAAAATAAATATATATAATTTTATAAGTAATATTTAATTACATCCTAAAATTATGTGGTTCTATTTATATATTTAGCCTTTTTTATGGAAATTTAGTTAATTTATTCGTTATTTTCTATTCATAACGTAACAATTAATCCCTTTACCATTTTTGCATAATTTAATTATTTACATTTTCATAATTCTATTATAAATGAGATAAATTTGTTAAATAAAATAAATAAGATAAATTTATAAATTTCCATAATTTGTTACATAACTTCCATAATTTGTTACATAAAATAAATGAGATAAATTTATAAATGGTCATGTAACTTTGTCTGAATCCACAAAAGATCCTTTAACTTTTTTACTTTATCAAATTTAGTCTTTTTAGTCTCAACTCTGATCCTCATAATTTCAATATATGTCATTTTACTATCAATTTTGATCCTCAAAGTCCAATTTCAGTCATTTTAATCTAATTTAAGTCCTACTAACTGGAGTAGAACATATGTATTTTACGTGACTGTTTTTTTTCCCCACATTTTTACTCCCTCCGTCCTAGAATTTTGTGCATGGTTTGACCGGCATGGAGATTAAGAAAATGGAATATAGTGATGTGTATGGTGGAATAAAAGAGGGGTATTAATGGTAATTTATAGACTAAAGTGAATGAGATTTGACTAAAGTTATAAATTGAGTTAAATTGTGAGCCCAAATAGAATGACATTTTTGAAATTAGATGAATGTTGTAAGGATAAAAATTATGTGAGTTATTTCCTTTTTTGAAATGTGCAAATAATATTGGGACGCCCGTTAAGGAAAGTGTGCAAATAATTACGTGACGGAGGGAGTAACACATATGAAGTTTGGAGGAAAATAAAAGTGATATTTAATTTAATATGATTTTTTTATTAATTTTATAACCTTGAGTATTAAATAATTATAATTATTTTTTAATTTAATATTGAGAATATATATTTTATATATTTAGGGTCTAAACTTTAAGAATATGACACTGCGAGTTATTTTACCTACTAACTCTCAAATAATTAATTAGTCTAAAAATACATAAGAGATCAACTTAAAAATAATTTTCAATTATGAAAGATTAAATATTAAAATATGCATGATTTTAGTATTAATATGTAATTGAATTTTATGTTTTAATTTGTTTCATTGAAATAGTGTTTTTTTTTTTAAATTAAATATTCCATATCACTTTTTTTTTTAATTAATTTAATTTAAATAAATATTTGATTATATGGAACATAAAAATAAAAATCACTCATATTTTCATTCATAACTATTTACGTGGCGGATGATGTGTCAAAAAAAATTGTCAAATGAAATGCATATGTTATATTCCAGTTAATTGGACTGAAATTGAATTGAAATGACTTGAAATTAAATTTGAAACAGAACTAGAATTGGACTTGAAGGATAAAAAATGAGATTGAAAGGATCAAAATTGAGACAAAAAAAAAACTAAAATTGATAAAGTAAAAAGTTAAATAACCTTCTGCGAATGATAAAGTTACATAACCATTTGTAAAATTTTCTCTAAAATAAATGTTATATAAATTTCTCATTATATATTTATTATAAAAGAAATAAAAATAATATTATAATTTAAAATATTGAGAATTCAGGTCAAGAAGGAGCAAGTTACATCACACTTTTCTCTATCATAAGTTTTTAACTTATCTAAAATTATTTTAAATAGTATTCTTAAACTATTATTATAGCTGAAAATAATCATATTCAAGTAATGATATTTTTTAATTGAATATCTCATTCATAATCTTTATATTATATTTGTTGTAAACATTTGTAGTGTCACATGTCACAATTCTTATGAATTTTCAGAATTGTAACCCAACCTCTTTTGTATCATAACTTAAGTTCAATATAAATTGTTTCAAATTTCTCTTTTATTTTTATAATTGAGAAAAAAAATCGATTAAGATTCAAATTATTTTTTAAAATTTAAATATTTTTTATGCCAATTTTGACACTGAAGCGAGAGAAAAACAACTTACAAACATTCAATGTTTCTATGTATGTAATTTATTTTTTACAATATTTAATTATTTTAATGGAATAACAAACTTTTTTTTTCATCAGAATAATAAACTTATAAATGTATACATATTTTAATATTTTTAATTAATTAATAAATTAAAATATATTATTTTATTTATTTCAACCCGCGTAAACAGGTTCTACACTAGTTCTATATAAATCTCAATATCTCTCTTTCATTTCAACAATCATAATTTTTTTTACAATTTTCGTTTTTTCTTCTCCAATATGTAGATTTTTTTTATTTTCAAAATCGCGATTCAACTTCTTGCATGCATTTCGCGGTGATTTAGTATTTGGACGTATCTCATTGATTACAACATTTATTAGATCCAACCAATTAGCTGTCAAGATCTTGATGGTGATTTTCTTAGTTTTGATTGTATATTAATTCATTTGATAAGAATGGTAATATTGTATCTTAGTTTTTCGTTAATTCAATTATTAATGTCTTAACCTCTGACTCCATTGTCAGGTTTTTTATTTGCACTTTCCTTATAGAGTTTTTGATGTATTTTCACTAGGGTGTGCATGATTCGGTTTGGTTAACCAAACCGTTCGTAAATCGTAAACCAAACTATAAACCGTTCTTTTTTTTTTAAACCGTAAACCAAACCGTATTTATAAAAACCGTTCGGTTTGAAACCATAATATTTAGGGCGGTTCGATAGGTTTTGACCAAACCGTAGTTTTGCTCATTTTTTTCCCAATACACAATAAGTAATAAAAATGTAAAACACAATCTCAATAATTTGAATTACAATGTTCACAAACTAGTTGTTAAAAAATAACTAAATGACCACAAAAAGAAACAACAAACTTTTGTCCTCTTCGAGATTTCAGATTGATTAGATTGAGTGAGACTATGAGCGCCATGCACGTAGAGGCGCTAAATAGTAAATAGAAGAGAATAAGTAGGGTTTCTGGCTCTGGGCAATTGGACTTGCCGGCTTGAAAAATGTCTTGAGTTTACTAGTTTAGGGATTATATAATATAGAGACTATAAATCTATAATATATATATAATATTTATTTAGAAAATATTATATAATATATATATATTTTTATATTTATAAAACAAGTTCGGTTTGGTTCGGTTTTTTGCGGTTTTTCATTAGTGAAAACCGTAAACCAAACCATACTAAAAAAAATCAATTCTAAAAACCGTAAATCGAACCGTAAACCAAAAATCGAACCATATTTAATGGTCTGGTTTGGTTCGGTCGATTTGGTCGGTTTGAACCATACTTTGCACACCCCTAATTTTCAGTTTAAAAGTTTACTATGAGTGGTGTTGCAGAATTTTTCATGATTACAATTTTATTTTATTTTTTACACAAATTTCATCTCATTTCTAATTAATATCATTGTTTTCGCTTTGTAAATTTTTTTATAATCAATATTATTGTTTCATTTTAATGACTAATCACAATAATTTAGAAAAGGAACGAAATTGTCAAATCTAGTTTAAATAAATTTCCATATTATATAATATATTTCCTATATAATAGAAACTTCAATATTCATATCCTACCATATTTATTCAATTTCTAAAATATGTATCAAAAGTTAAAAATTGATTAGTATATCTTTTATTTTATTTTTCTATAAATTTGGTAAAAAATCTGAATATTATCTAATTTGGACCATTTCTATCTAATGATTAATAACTAATGATAAGTTTTTTTTTTATAGCAAAACTAATGACAAATTTAAATTCAAATCTATTGTATATTCCCTACGAAACAATTAATAACTTATCAAATTTATCTTATATTAGAAAAATGCTTAATAAATTCTATAAATATCTAATTTATTTATAATATATTTGTAGACAAGCAAAATTCAATTAATTAGGCTTTCAAAGCCCAACAAATCGAGATGGGTCTCTAAAGCCTAACAAATCAAAATGGACCCCTAAAGCCCAACAAATCCAGTCGGGCCTCTGAAGTCCAGTAAATCAAGACGGGACTCTAAAGTCCAATAAATTCAAATCGGGCATCTGAAGTCCAATAAGTCAAGACGAAGCCCAATAAATCAAGTTAAAATTCAAGACGGGCCTCTAAAGTCTGGTAATTGATACGGTAAATTAATACGGGTCTCTAAAGTTCAATAAGTAAAGATGGATCTCTAAAATCCAAAAAATCCAGACGGGCCTCTAAAGTCCCGCAAATTAAATTGGGCCCAAGTCTGGTAATTTGAGCCCATAAGATAATTCAGCCCATCAGATCAAGTAATTCAAAATTTGAACTAAGTCCTAACCACTTAGCACAAATATCTTCAGCCCATCAAATTTGGCCCACAAAAACCCTAGGTTTTACACCTATAAATAGAGGCCTCATTCCATTAATTTCATGATCAAGAACTCAGAAGCATTCAAAGGTCTAAAATTCTCTGCAAAGATTTTAGAGTGTTCTTCAGCAGTTGGAGGAGCTTCAAAGGCGTTCTTCGTGCAAAGCGGCGAGAAGAAGCGTTCGGGTGGAGATTAAGGTGCTAAGCCCCTCAATTCGGAGTTTCTTCAAGGAGAAGATGCTTCGTGGATCTTCAACGGCGTTTGTCCCGATAAGTCCCAGATAAGTAGGGCTAGCAAATCGTGTTATCGTGTCGTGTTTCGTGTCGACACGATAGTGACACGACACGATAAGAATCTGTGTCGACACGACACGAACACGATAATTTTCGTGTCGACACGACACGATAACAACACGATAATTTTCGTGTCGACGTGACACGATACGATAACGACACGTAACACGATAACAACACGATAACGACACGATAAGAAAATAAATCAATTTTAAATTGTATTAAATATATAAAAAATAATAAATCTATATAAATATAAAAAATTATCGTGTTATTATCAGATACGTGTCATTATCGTGTTGTGTCATATCAGATAAATAACAGGTTAACGGGTTGTTAACGGGTTAATGGGTAACCTGTTAATTTTATCGTGCTTAACGGGTTGACACGAACCCGACACAAAATTTTCGTGTCGTTATCAGGTCGACCCGATAACGACACGAACCCAATAAGGCCAAACACTAACCCGCAATTTTCGTGTCGGATTCGTATCGTGCTATCGTGTCGTGTAGAAAATTGCCACCCCTACAGATAAGTCTCGATAAGTCCCGAAAAGTCCTAAAAATCGACGTTTAATCCAAAATATGGCGTCAAGCCCTTGGATTAACGTTACAAAGTCCCAACTTCAAGAATGATCTTCAACGACGTTCATCTCAAAAGTCTCTAAGATCGACGTTTAATCCAAAATACGACGCTAAGCCTTTGGATTAACGTCATAAAGTCCCAAATCCAAGATCAGAGAGGATTCGGCTGCAGATTCGACCCCAAAAGTTCAAGTGAAGTCAAAAAGAGAGAATCAGAGGAACAAAATTAGATATTGTAACCCACAATATTTATTGGTTTAATCCAAAATTAAATACATTGTTTCGCATTTTCGCGTTTTAATATTTAATTCACGAAATTTGTGTTTACAAATTGGCACGCCCAGTGGGACAATCTCTACCTCTCATCTCTACTCTTCGAAGTTGATACCTCACAAGACCAAGATAATGAGGGTTACGACGATGGCGCCAATCAAGATTAATATCAAAAGAGGCATTGCATCTAGATTAACTGGCGTCGAATTTGAATACGTGAACGTAATCGCGAGAAGTATGTCAAGGAGCTCCAAGATAATGAGGGATACGACGATTGCGCCAATCAAGATTAAGATCAAGAGAGGCGTTGCATCCGGATCAGTTGATGTCGACTTTGAAGACGTAAACGTAGTCACGAGGAGTATGCTGGAACACGCGGGCGAAGGCGGTCCATCACCGGGATCGTTGTCGGATGCCAAATATATAAATAACGAATTAAAACCTAAACATGCGTCTAAAGCAGAATTTAGATTCATTACCCTTAAAGACCAAGACGTTGATTCCAATCTACGGATCTTCTAGCCTGTCTCCCAACCTCGCTCGAACACCGGGTGGACGGCGCGCTATCAAACGTGGAGAAGATGCCTCAGTTTCGTCTCCTTAAAACCCTAGCCGTTTTTCTCAATTTCGTGTGTGCTAGGGTTTCAAAACTATTTTGAGGCTCCTATTTATAATCTCCATAAGTTCATTGGCCAGACTAGGGATCCATTAGAAGGTATAGGGTTTGGGCTTCTTACAGGACCAAATACTCTTATGTTCAGCCCAGAACATATAATTTGGCCCGAGAACATTAATTCATTCCACTAGAGAATTAATGTTGCACTCCCGTCCTATCCCGATCTGAATCAGGGCTTCTATTAGACTTCATAATTCCCCGTGTTTAAGATATCGCACGTCCATTAATTATTAAAGCTTCTGACTTCTTTAAATAATTAATTTCTATAATTCCTTGAGTAGTACCACTAACCTTGTTGTCGTACGGATTAAATCCACCTGTAGGATTTAATACGACAATCCTTTATGAGTTTCCTCAAGGGGACATCATCAGCCTGGATGTACAGGACACGGTGCCCTAATGCCAATAAGTAGACATCATGCGAAAGATGCCACTGCGTGAAGAATCTACCAAGATTCTCACCTATGGTACATCAAAGTAGTGAACAAGCACCTCACACATCTAAATATCACACTTAGGGTTAAGAATCATAAAAGTCACCAAGACCTCTAGTTCTTCATAACAGTCAGAACAAAAGAACATGTCTTATCTGTGATCCATTCAATACGCCACAGCGCACTAGTATAAACTAATGGCCAAGACAAACCACTAACAAGTTTACACTACAATTTAAACCAATAGTTTTGTCCATAACTATCTCAGTTGTGAATACTGTTTATATCTTACAAGGAACTGACAATGTGATCTTCTATGTGACTACAAACCCACCACATCGTCTACAATGCAAGATAAGCAGACATACACGTAATCACAAAGAATGCAATAATGTGAAAAACTATTTATTTCACATAAAAGGAAATCGAATATACGTCACAAAAGCCCACTAAAAGTTTACTTTACAGTATACACCAACAGAGTATGTCAAGAAGCTCGAAGTCGTCGTCTTCTTCAGAGAAAGCTACTGTAGAGGGTCCACCACCCAACATTGCGAATGAGGAGAACAACCTAGCATGTTCCCCTACTCATTCCATGACTAGAACATTAGATTCAAGTGCAGCTTCAGTAATGGTGACAAATACCACGACTGTTGAGGAGCAATTGGCAAGCTTAACTAGAGTTATAGAAGGACTCACGAAATATGTCCAAGAACAGGATGCTCAGATTGCTAAGCCGATGAGCAATGCTGACAAGGGGGAGTCAAGCCGAGCAAAAGAAAAGCGAGCCGAGAGGCATGATGTGGAGATGTCCGGTGAACGTCAACAGATGGAAATTGACCAAACTCTAAAGGAGTTACAAGTTTCTCCTTATGGTTTAGTGCCCGTTGACCGGCTAAAAGAAATCATACTCGGGGCGATCAAAGATAAGTTCGAGGAAAGTCCTAACTCTTCATTCACCTACATCAAGCCTTACATGAAGAGGATTGACAGTTTGAAGATGCCAGCTGGTTATCAACCTCCAAAGTTGCAGCAATTCGATGGTAAGGGTAATCCAAAGGAACATATTGCTCACTTCGTGGAGACCTGCAACAATGCCGGCACGTGTGGGGATCATTTGGTGAAGCAATTTGTGCGCTCTTTAAAGGGCAATGCATTCGATTGGTACATCGATTTGGAGGTCAGTTCGATAGACAGTTGGGAGCAAATGGAACAAGAATTTCTCAATTGATTTTAAAGCACTCGTAGAACGGTTAGCATGCTTGAATTGACGAACACACATTAATCAAAGGAAGAGTCGGTGATCGATTACATAAATCGATGGAGAAATCTAAGTCTAAATTGCAAGGATAGATTGACTGAAGCTTCAGTTATCGAGATGTGCATCCAAGGAATGCACTGGGGTCTTCGATATATCCTTCAAGCAATTCGACCAACATCATTCGAGGATTTGGCTACTAAGGCTCATGACATGGAGTTGAGCATGTCTACAAGTGGATTTGAAAGGCCGCTATCTCAAGAATGGGGGCAAAGGAAAACGAGCTTGAAAGAGTTTCAACGAAAGCAATATCCATTTCTAAACACAGACATCCCCGAAATTTTCGATGACTTGATCAAGAATGATCTCATTGAACTGCCACAAATGAAAAGACCCGATGAGGCTAGGCAAACGGACGACCCCAAATATTGCAAGTACCATCGATTGGTAGGACATCCAACCAAAGACTGTTTTATACTTAAAGAGAAAATTATGCGGTTAACCAAAGAAGGGAAGATCATGCTAGAAGAAACTTAAACAACGGCGAATCACGTCACAGTTGAAGCCAATCAAATTAAGGAAGTTTATGCAAATGACGCCTACAAATTGATTTCTGAAGATGGCGTATACATTTGTCCCATGAACGAAATGTTTTTGAAACACTACTACGCGTAAAGAAAACAAGTATGCTCCATAAACGCACGAGCCTAAACTGCTTGTTGCTCCAAGAACGCATGAGCTTAAACTGCTTGTTGCTCCATAATGCACGAGTCTAAACTGCTTATTACTCCTGGTCCACATGAGTATAAACTGTGTACGACAACCACCAAAGGTAAATACATGTGGTTAAACTGTTAACTTACTCCACTAAAGGCATTTTAAGTGGTTAAATAATTAAATCCCTACTATGTTAAAAGTAGTTAAAAAATAGTCATTCCTAGCCCACATGTGGGAAATCATTTGAAATTAATTCGCAATTCGTCCACATCAAAGACAAACGTTCTCGTGAACGAAATGCGAGGGGACAATTTGTAGACAAGCAAAATTCAATTAATTAGGGCCTCCAAAACCCAACAAATCAAGATGGGTCTCTAAAGCCCAACAAATCAAGTCGGACCCCTAAAGCCCAACAAATCTAATCGGGCCTCTGAAGTCCAGTAAATCAAGACGGGACTCTAAAGTCCAATAAATTCAAATCGGGCATCTGAAGTCCAATAAGTCAAGACGAAGCCCAATAAATCAAGTTAAAATTCAAGACGGGCCTCTAAAGTCTGGTAATTGATACGGTAAATTAATACGGGTCTCTAAAGTTCAATAAGTAAAGATGGATCTCTAAAATCCAAAAAATCCAGACGGGCCTCTAAAGTCCCGCAAATTAAATTGGGCCCAAGTCTGGTAATTTGAGCCCATAAGATAATTCAGCCCATCAGATCAAGTAATTCAAAATTTGAACTAAGTCCTAACCACTTAGCACAAATATCTTCAGCCCATCAAATTTGGCCCACAAAAACCCTAGGTTTTACACCTATAAATAGAGGCCTCATTCCATTAATTTCATGATCAAGAACTCAGAAGCATTCAAAGGTCTAAAATTCTCTGCAAAGATTTTAGAGTGTTCTTCAGCAGTTGGAGGAGTTTCAAAGGCATTCTTCGTGCAAAGCGGCGAGAAGAAGCCTTCGGGTGGAGATTAAGGTGCTAAGCCCCTCAATTCGGCGAGAAGAAGCCTTCGGGTGGAGATTAAGGTGCTAAGCCCCTCAATTCGGCGTTTCTTCAACTGCGTTTGTCCGATAAGTCCCGAAAAGTCCTAAAAATCGATGTTTAATCCAAAATACGGCGTCAAACCCTTGAATTAACGTTACAAAGTTCCAAGTTCAAGAACGATCTTCAATGACGTTCATCTCAAAAGTCCCTAAGATCGACGTTTAATCCAAAATATGGCGCTAAGCCTTTAGATTAACGTTAAAAAGTCTCAAATCCATGATCAGAGAGGATTCGGCTGCGGGTTCGACCCCAAAAGTTCAAGTGAAGTCAAAAAGAGAGAATTAGAGGAATAAATAAAATTGATGACAAATTAAATAATTAAGTGGTAGTTATTGGTGATAATTTACATAATGCGTATACGACTACATTTGATGAACAAAAATATAAAGTAAATGAAATTATAATAAGGGAAGTATGAATATATGATACACCATCAGAAAGAGGGAGTGGGTGCTCGGCTCACTGGGCACCCTCCAATTTTTTTAAATTTTTTTAATAATTTTTTTTTATGTATATTTAATAATTATATAACAATTTTTATTATTTCTATGCCCACACCCTATGTGCCGCCCACGTTAATAAAATATTTTTTATTTATATTTAACAAGGGTCATATTTAACAAGTGTAAGACCCGCGTAAAAATATTTTTTATTTATATTTAACAAGGGTAAAACCCGCGTATTACGCGGGTTGAAATAAATTTATAATATTGTAAACATAAATTTCGTGAATTAAATATTAAAACGCGAAAATGCAAAACAATGTATTTAATTTTGGATTAAACCGATAAATATTGTGATAAATATTGTGGATTACAATCTCTAATTTGTTCCTCTAATTCTCTCTTTTTGACTTCACTTGAACTTTTGGGGTCGAACTAAATAAAATATAATCGACGAGTAAAAACTGAACACGTGGCATGCTTAGATTTTTTGGGATAAAAATACCCCATCTAAGCATTGGTTGTTCTCGGTTGTCAGACTATCCTCATCAGTGACGGACCCAGAATTTTAATGTAGGGAGAGGTCCGATTAAAATATTAAAATAAGAATGCAAGAAATAATAAAGTTATCATATTTTTTTTAATTATAATATTGTTCAAACATCTTATTCCATCAATATTATATTTTATACAATATGTAGATGCATTTTTATTGTTTAAATGTGTAAAATCTTGAACAATCAATTCAAAAGATCAATTCAAAATAAAATTCTGAAATATTTTTTACTACTAAATATTCAAATTTTATCACAAACTTAAAATGATAATTTGAATCAATGGTCAATTATATATAATTATCTTATATTATTTATATTTATATATGTGTTATGTCTCAAAAATAGAACTAATATTTTTATCTTCGTCTTCATAACCATCTTATTTATTCAAATTGTCATTCACTATATTTATATCCAAATTCAATCACTTTAATCACTTTATTTATATGTTGCTATTTTTTGTTTAATTAAAATTCACATTCATTTAAAAGGAGGGAAATTTGGTGGAGTAATAAATAAAGAAGTTAAATAAATACAATATATAAGTAGAAGCACAAAAAAAACGGAAAGATAAATAGACAAGTGCTGCTAAGTGCTATGAACAGGAATACAAAAAAAACGGGTGAGAAGGCAAAGAAAGGGCCCTACCTAGGTCGATCTTTGCTCATAAGTCATAAGTGACATTACCTCAACTCAACCATATAATATTATATTAATTTCTCTCTCATCCATATATATAATTTACAACTCAACCCAATTTTAATTTTATTTATGATCTAAGAATATAATTGTCCTCTTGAGATTTTTACACATAACTTCATTAAATATAATTAAATCTTGAAACTTGTTGCTAGTTGCTAACGCCCGCTGCATAAATTGATTGAGCTTCGTTCTAATGTCGTTTTGGCTCATTCCTCTCATTTTCCGACGATATGCCTCCTTTGTAAGGAGCAATCCCCTTGTTTGCATTTTCACTAAGTCGTTTCCAACCAATGTCATGAAAATTTGCCTTAGCATCCACCCGAAAGCACTTTCTACTCCAACATATGGCAATTTTTCTATATGATTTCAGTATTTGAACCTTCACCAAAATACCTGACACAAACAATGATGCCTGATTAATGCTTAATTTGAAAATAAAATGAGCTAATATACTAGCTTACGAAGATACCATTTAAAAAATACAATATTAAAAAAAATATGTCGTATATCGATCCGTATTAGTGTTTGATATGAGCTCTACTTAATACACATGTAAATCTTAGCCTTGGATCTTGGGCAATTTGGTATCACACAATTCAGCTGTAACGACGATGTGATATAAATTCTAAATCTTTCAAGTATAGAATGTATAGATAATATAATTTCTTGATTAGATGTAAAGATGAGTTACAATGAGTATTTATACAAGCCCATAGGAAACTAAGATGGACCTATACAATAAATAAGAATAAGAGTGTATTTACTAATATAGGTCCAATATCAAGCATGCCAATCACATTATAAATTAAAAAATGGAACTTCATGACAGGAAATGTGAACAAGACATACAATTAACACAATTTTCAGAAATGAAAGCCAAAATACCAGATCATAATCTACTAAAATGAGAGAATCGAATCTGTTCATTTTTTTATTCAAGTTTAAATATGAAATCAGAACACTTCTTCTGTTCATGAATTCTTGAAAAAAATCACTCCATTAATTCGTATTGTGCCCAAAAATAACTGAAAAAATTATCACACTTTTTCGATTATATAGGTTAGAAAACATTTTTTTCGAAAAAAAAAAAAAAAAACCTGTGAAGTGAACGATTTCTGTGGAAGTAGGAGAGACGACCGTTGTAAATCACGAACATTTTCATTAAGCTCACACAGTTTCAAAGTAATTTTCACATCTGATTTGTAATCCTTGTTGAAGAAGCTCCGGAGGATACTAATCTCCCGGACATAGTTGAAAACTTGAAATAAATAAGAATTAAGAAACCCTTGGGCTCTATTATATAGTAATTGAATGGGCTAATTATTAATGGGCCGAAATGGCAGTTTCCAGAAGATTTTTTTTTAAAGAATTCTCGGTTTAACTATTTACCCCTCCATTTTGTAGAGATGCACTTCACCTTTTTTTATATTAATAAAATATTAGGTTAAAAAATTAAAAATACCCTTTATTAAAATTTAGCATACTAGATGCATCCCCTATTGACCATCAAACTAAAAAAAAAATACAGAAATTTCAAAACTTAAAAAATCACAATTTTCTTATAAATTTCGAACAAGCAGTGTCGACCATATACACTCCCGTCGACAAGTCGACGGGAGTGTATATGGTCGAAAACCATTGTTCGAATTTTTTTTTAATTCGGCCATGTATAATGTCGATCAAATACACTCTCGTCGATAACAATTTATCGAGTGTATATTAGAGTTAGGGGTGTGAATGAGTCGGGCCTTAAAAAAAATGTCTGGGTCGGTATATAATATTTGGGCCCAAGCCTAACCCATGGCCTCTCATAGGTTTTTTTTTTTTAAAGGCTTGGTCTGGCCTTTTAAAGACTTTTTTAAGCGTATTTCAAAATAAAATAAAATACAACAATTGAATTACAAGTACCACCAAATCATAAAAAACAATAACAAAAGTTCAAAAATAAATGTTCTTTCAACAATTACAACTAAAAAATACATCAATTCTTACTGGAATTTTATAATGAATGACCAAAAAAATTCCTCAAAATAATTTCACACCATTGATGTCTTTTGCCTTTTCTTTTTAATGACACAATCATTGTCATTTTTATTTTTATTTTTACGTATCATCAATATTACTATTTTCCACCTCACTTGTGTTGAGAAGACATATTTGCAAAATATACATTAAACATAAAATAAATTAATGGTATAATCTTACTACATCCATAAGTAAAATCCATAAATTTCAAAATTTGAGAATAATGTGTTAAATTTATTTTATCAAAGATGAATAATTTTTTTTTTTTTAATCAGGCAAAAGACAAATTAATGAAATTATATTAAAAATGTGATTGTTCAGAAAAAAATACAGAGTATTGAAAATGTGATTGTCCTAAAAAAACGAGTATTGAGAATGTGATTGTCCGAAAAAAATAAAGTACTGAAAATGTGATTGTTTGAAAAAACAGAGTATTGAAAATGTGATTGTCCGGAAAAAACTCTGAAAATGTGATTGTCCGGGAAGAAAAACAGAGGCACACTAAGAATGAACAAACAATAAAAAAAATACAAATTACAGAATATTAACCCGATCAGCGGATGTGCAGCGTGCTTCGATCGAGTTTGCAAAGAGTGTGTAGAGAGTTTTTTTTGGTATGAACGTGTGTTTGGGAGTGTGCATAAGGGTATGTAGGGAGTTTTTTTTGGCATGAACGTGTGTTTGGGATTCGAATGCAGGGTTTCTCCTGGTTTTAAAAGCGGCCCACTAAACACATAATACACACAAAACACAGAATACAGATTACTTAGGGTTTCTCTAAGAGGCTATCTCATATATTATATTATAGTTTTATAAATTATATATTAATAATAGAGAAAATATATCTTTTGACTAACGGAGGAGAAAGAGTTTTGAGCCCCTATTTTATTTTATTTTTTACATCATTTCTCCTCTTTTAATTCATAAACTTTAAAACCCAACTTTTTTTTTTCAATTTCTACCTATAACAATTCCTATACCATAAACCCATGAGGTAAGTTGACTCAGTATTAAGAACGGGAGTTAATGTCTACAAGGAACAAGAATGTTTTTTACCTAGTAAACAAAAAGATCTCAGCATTTGAGAGTCTACTTCCTGATGCGACGTCTAAATGTAATTGTAAGTGACTAAATCTGAAAAGAGGTAACTTGAGTGATAAAAATGATATTTTTCCTTAATAATATTATATATATAAATTAATTTAAATAGGTCGGTCTGTTGGGCCCAAAAGACATGTAAAAAAGCTTAGGTCTGGCCTCTTTAATTAAATGGGCTTTTAAAAAAGTTTGAGCCCGACTTGTTTATTAAACGAGATGAGCCGAGCTGTAGGCCCCTGTCGGGTAGTCTGACCCATTCCCACCCCTAACGGTATATAGTCGACATTACATGGTCGAATTAAAAAAAAAAAAAAAAAGAGAAAAAAATTTGCTGAAGAAAAATAAGGAAAAAAGAGAAAAAAACTTACAGGTGCGTGGGCGGAGGCCGCGGCGGATGGGGGTGGCGGGGGAGGGCGGCAGTTGGGACGAAAAAAGGAAAAAAAAAAAAAAGGGGGCCCGCGACGGGCGCCGCAACATCGTGTGGACGGAGAAGGGGGTGGGGAAAAAACTTGTAGAAAAAAAAAACCGGTGGGGGTGGTGGAGAGGAAGCGACGGCCGGGAGCATTAGCCGCAGCGTTGGCGGGGGACGGCAGCGACGACGGTGGCAGCGGCGGGGGCGACGACTAGTTAGGGTTTTGTGTGGGTAGTGGAATGAGATGAAGTTGAAGGGGAAATTAGGGTTTTGTGTGAAAAAGTAGGTTTTGGGATGAGGGGTGAGTAGTAATAAGAATTTTATGAAGAGAAAGACATTTAAGACAATTAAGGGGTGACTAATTTTAGGTTTTGTGTATAAATCGGGGGAGTGCATCTCTCCGAAATGGAGATGTAAATAGTCAAACACATTCTCTTATCAATAATATTGGATCCGAACAAAAAATGGTAGTGAGATACTCCCTTCGTACCAAAATAACTTGTATAGTTTTACAAACATGTTTTAAAAAAAAATTGTATATAATTTAGTGATTAATTATGTAAGATAAATAAAATGTATTTTTTGGTGATTTCAGGAAGTGTAAAGTGAAATGTATGAAAAAAATAAGTAACGATTTAAAAATAAAATGATATTGTGAAATTATTAATTTTGAGGGTATTTCCATATTAAGAGTTTTATAATGATTATATTAGTATAAAAATAATATTACCACCAGTTAGAGGTTTACACTTTTTCTTTTTTATCTATTAAAAAGTTTATCTTTTTATATTAGTATAAAAATAATATTACCACCATTTAGATTTTTTTATCTATTACACTTTTCCTGAAAATGGAAGCCAGATAATAAAACAGAAGAAAACACAATAAATAAAATAATCTTTGCAATTCAAAGTCTAGTAGACATAAGATCTGTGCTCTGAATCCTTGGGTATTGCATCTTTTTCTGGTTATTCGTGCTTTCCATTTAATATTCAAACATAAATTTCATTATAAATTTCACATTGCCAGGTTCAGAAATATTAATCTCAATATAAATTTCATGCTTCTGTATTTTTTTAATCTTCATTTACTTTATTTTTATTTGAACCATATATCTATGACCAAATTCAATTCTTCTGATAATTCTTTGTTTATTATTGTGAATAATCTTTTATATTTTAAATTATGAATTTTGTAAAATATTCTAGATGTCGAGACTTTAATTATAGTGATTTTGGTTCACTGTAGTGCCCAATAATGATTTAATGTGTGGGATTGTACAACACATTAAAATTCTACTTGGCACTACGGTGTAAGGCATTATAGATTAAACCGTAACTAATTATCAACTCAACTAATTATCAACTCATGGGTCATGAGTACGAAGTTTTAATATATGTTTGTAATTGATTTTTCTGTATTTTTTTAAACAAAAATATATTTATATGTGGGTTATGCTTCTTTCATTCATAACAAATTTTTTTTTTTACCTTTTTTAATTGTTATGTACGTTTAGTATTCTCAATTGACATTTGTGTAAATTTAAGAGATAAATTTATTAAACTATTGTGGTTTCGAAACGTGATATTGTAAACATAGTGATTTTAGATGAAATCATCCTCTCATGCACACATATTTTGCTTCAAACTCGGTTCTAATATGAGGTAAATAAGACCTAATATTTTAATTTTGTAGAGATTCATTTTTTAAAATATCTTTATACATATATATATATATATATATATATTTTGCAACTAGTTAAAAAACGCATTAATATATACAAAAGTTACAAAAATGAGAAGACGACAAACACTAAATAAAATTTGAATTAATTATTTTCTTTTTATAATTAATTAAGCGATTCTATAAAATTTTGATTTACACAATTTAAAAAATATGAAGAAGTTTTAAATTTTGGTGGTTTGAGTTGACGGGATAATTAAAATGTTCTTTTTATATTTTAAGTATGAGTGGAGGTTAAAATGACAAAATTAGTCATTAAATAGGAAACTGGGGAAGTATATATTATTTTAAACTGTGTAAATCAAAATTTTAACTGCATTATGTTTTTAAACACGAATGAAAATTTTATGACTTTTAGGGCATTATTAACTGCTATCTTAAATAAAATTTCTATTTTTTCATCTTGTCAGGAAAATAATATTGATTGCAACTCGAAATAAATACTGTTTGATCGACAATATTTTTTTTAAGCATCAACATTTAAAAAAATAAAATTAGTAATTGATGATGTAAGATAAATGAGTAGTATTTTAAGTGATTTAGTGATATGTAAAGTAAATTTAATGAAATATAAAGTAAAATGTAGGTAAAAAAAAGAGTTACAATTATAAAAATAAAATAATATTAGAAAAATATTAATTTTGTGGAGTATTTTAATATTTAAAGTGCACAAGTAATTTTATAATGATCCAATAAAAAAATGTATAATTAATCACAGAAAGGAGATAACATTATTTAACATTCTCACCTTGTTAATTTTATTATTAAAGTATCATTAATTACTATAAAATTATAACAAAATTACTCAAATTTATATTTATATATACTTTCTCCATGAGCACTCTCTAATATGAAAGCTACTAATTTAAAAGATTAGAAAATATAATAAAATAAATGAATGTATTGGAACGGTTAATTTTAATTTTTCAAATAGATTTTATTGGAATGAATAATAAAATTAAAAGATAAAAAAAATGACAATTGCCTGACATTAATTTACTTGGTCAAAGATTGCTGAAAACTAGGCATTAAATAGCTGAAAAGTCCTCTGTGCATTACTTTTAGAGTCACGAGGAGGTATAAGCTGAAACAGTAGTCATATGCTAGTAGCTTAAATTGTAGCAGGAGGGGAAGCTAAAGTCAGGAGGTGATTGATGCCTTGATGGTATAAATTGTACTTCGTCGTTTACTTGAATACAAATCATTTTTTATTTTTATCCAATGAATTGTTTATTACTCTCTCCGTCCCGTGATTATTTGCACAATTTTTTTAACGGACATTTCAACATTATTTGCACACTTCAAAAAATAAAATAAATCACATAATTTTTATTCTTTAAACATTCATACGGAGTACTCCGTATAATTTTAAAAATGTCATTCTATTTGGGCCTACAATTTATAACTTTAGTCAAATCTCATTCACTTTAGTCAAAATTATAAATAATACCCCTCATTTATTCCACCATACACATCACTATATTTCATTTTCTTAATCTCTGTGACGGTCAAACCATGCACAAAATCTTAGGACGGAGAGAGTAGTATTTTAAAAAATAAAGTAGAGGTATTAAAAACTTTTCAATTTTATAAAATAGTACTACTACTTCTATCCCGTATTAACTCTTATAGATAGGTGGACACATATATTAAGAAAGTGTAATAATGAGTTAATTTTGTAAACTTTTATGTATAAAATAAATAAATTAGTTGATTTTTATGTGTAGAGAAAAAATAATGACATTTGTGTAAAATTGAGAATATTGTGAGGGTGTAGTTTATGAAGAATTTTCTATTTTAAGGGTGTAAAAGTTATCGTGTGGCGTCCTAAAAAGAAAAGTGTGAAAGTTATTGTAGCTACGTCCTTAAAATGGTAAAATTGATAATAAAGAATTTAATACTAAAGTAAAAGAGGAAATGTACCTATAATTTGAGACATAAAAAAAAATATATGTAGCTATCTTTGTGGTATGGATGAAGTATATATATTATATAACATGAAAAATATTTATATTATTGTAAATTGTTTCAATATATATATATATGCATGAAAATATTGTTTTCAATTATGAGAAACAACTTAAATAAATTCAACATGATATGAAAAAATGGGGCGGATCCGCCCAGAACCTCACACGACGAGGCACGAGGCGGGTCCGGAGCATAATACATTAGAACGGATCTGAAACATATACAAGCGTGTTCCATATACATTTGCATCAATAGTTTTAGCGCCGAATTTTTTGAAAATTTATGTAAATCAATAAAAATTGGGCTAGTCTTATGTGAAATATTGCATACATGCATTCCATCCCAATTAGGCAAGTCAAAACCCTAGCTCTAAAAGTCAAATTAAGTCAATTTTAAAAAATTCGCGGGTCTTAAGCCTGGATCCGGGTTGCCCAGAAAATTTGCGGGTTGCAAACAGGTGGTTTACTACATGATCAAAATATTGTTACTACAAGGCCAAAATATTACCACTACAAGACCAAAAATAAAATATTACCACTACAAGACCAAAAATTTAATACATGTCAAAACATTCTGACAAATTCACCAAAAAATTAAGTCTCCAGAATATTTTTGAACATGTAGTAATACACTTTTGACATTGTAGTGATAAAATTTTGGTCTTGTAGTAACATTGTTTTAGTCATGTAGTAGCCGAATAAGTCAAAATTATTTTAGTAATTTTGCCCCAAAAAAATAAGTGTCCAGAATATTTTTGGACTTGCAGTAATACACTTTTGGCATTGTAGTGATAAAATTTAGTTGTTGTAGTAACATAGTTTTGGTCATGTAGTAAAATACTAATATTTTAGAGTGAAAATAAATATTCTAATTAAGGTTGACCGGCTTTGACCTGTGTTGATCCGCGTTGACTGATTAGTGTAAAAATTGCTTGAAATTCATGTATTTAATTCTCATAATTTTGTAGAGTTTTGTTGCATTTTTACACTAAATTGACTAATTGCACTTGATTTGGAGAAATGGTGTAAGTTTGCTATTTTATAGGTGAATTGAGGAATTTTAGAGTAAAATACGTCTCGATTATTTTACAAAGTCATTTGAAAGAGTGAAACGAGAGTGAAAGCAAACCAAGCAAAATTGAAATGGGGAAATTATTTGGGCCAATAGTATAATTGATGGCCCAATAAATTTATTATTGCAGCACGTAAGAAATTGAGGCCCAACTCCATTGCAGTCCATTTTATTTGATTTGGGCTGTATAAGAAATGCTTCAATTAATTAAAAGGCGGGTGGGCCAATTCATCCGTGGGTCTGACTATATGCACCTCCATTTCAGTTTGATGCACTCCCCTTTTCAGTTTTATTAATAAAATAATAGGTAAAAAACCTAAAATACCCTTCATTAAATATACACCATACTAGATGCACCCCACCTCATTTCTTTCACCTTCCCCTAACACACAACTTCCGGTCGCCGGAGACAATATTTCCGGCGACCATCAACTCAAAAAAAAAACAGATTTTTTTTCAACTTTCGACCATAGATGCACCCCTTTATGCACCCTCTGCTATCCTTTCTTTCCCCAAAATTCCGGCCGGTCACAAAAAATAAAAAATCCATTAACAAACACCATTATCAAACCCATTAACAAACACCATTATCAAAAACTTAGAAAACTAACATTTTTTTTAAAAAAATTCGTCAAAACAAACACCATTATCAAAACTTAGAAAACTAACATATTTTTTTTTTAAAATTCGTCAAACCAGTGTCAAACATATATCTTCTCGTCGACCACGTTTCGTCGACCATATATCTTCCTGTCGACCACATTTTGTCGACGGAAGAATATATGGTCGACCAACAAATGTCGATCGACACTGTAATGTCGACCATATACACTCTCGTCGACATTATTATGTCGACGAGAGTGTATATGGTCGACATTACAGTGTTGAAGTAAAAAAAAACCTGGTGCCGGCGAATCGGGGTGGGCTAACGCCGTGAACCAACGCCGGTGAAGAGAGGGAGAGAAGAGAGAGGTAGGGGCGGTCGCCGCCTGCCGATGGACGGGGGCGGCCCTGAAACTTTTTTTTTTTTTTTTACAGATCGGGGTGGTGTTTGGAGGGGGGAAATGGACGGGAGAGGGCGGCCGCGGCGGCCGATTGACGGGGCGGCCGCTGTATTTTTTTTTTTTTACAAATCAGGGCGATTCCGGTGGTGGCGGGGGAAATGGAGGGGAGAGAAGAGATCGGGGGAGGGGGGGCAAACCTGGGGGCGGTAAAAAAGGGGTGCAGCGATGGGCCGCGAGGGCTACGGCCGGCGTCGGATGGACGGGGGAGGGGGGCGGCCGAACAGGGGCGGGCGGGGGTGGGAAAAATTTGCAGAAAAGAAGAAAAGAAAAATGGTGGGGGAGAGGGAGGGGACGCGACGGTGGTGGCGATGGCGGGCGGGGGCCGCGACAGTGGTGGCGGGCGGGTGGCCGCGGCGAGGTGAGGCGTGGGTGGCCGGCGACGGGGTGGAGGGAGGGGGGGAGGGGGAGGAAATGGGGAGGAAGAAGATGAGGGGTGAAGAAGATGAAGAGTTGGGGTGTGTGTAGTAATAGGATTTTAATGAAGGAGGGGTATTTATGACATTTTGCCTATTATATTATTAATAAAACTGAAAGGGGGAGTGCATCAAACCGAAATGGAGGTGCATATAGTCAGACCCTTCATCCGTAGGACAAAATAATAAGAAAAGGGCCATGCCTATTTTAATGGATTGGGAAGAAAGCTGCAGATATTAAAAAGTTATGGGCCAAGCCCATTTGAGGGAGATCAACCGCATTCGATTTAGGAAGGCACAGTAGCCAATTCTTGAGGGAGGAGAGGGGATACGACACAGAAGCTGGGAATTGGGCGAAAACAGGGGCTCTTCCATTGGTGGAGAAATCTCTTCTCCTCCCCACCACTCCACTCAATAGATTAGTTCATTTTAATTGTTCTTTCATTTCTTAGCTAGTGTTTAATTTAGTATTTCATTTTATTGTAAGCATTGAAGGATTTTGAAGTCTAGAGGTGATATTTTTCTTATTGCAAATTAAATTTGGTAATTTCATTTTCATTTATGTTTTGTAGTTTAATTTACATGAGTTTTATTCTAGTTGTTAATTTAGACATGGGCTAATCTCCAATTGCTTTGGGTGTTGATGTTTTGATGAGAATTTAGTGTAAATTGTGGATTAATTGCATGATAAGCTTATAATTTTGGTGTTTAGGTTTCTAGGGTTGTATTTTGGATGATTCATTTGGTTGATTAACCCTATTAGCAAGCATGTTCGATTATGTTTATTGCAATGAGAGTTGGGTAGCATGATTGGGAGTGTGAGTGTGAGCTTTGATCAATTGAATAGAAGTTAATTAGTAATTAGCTCACCCGAGAGGGGTGTTAATGGCTAGACCGACAACCTTAGACACTAAACGAGTAGAGGTCGTCTAGGAGTTTGGTGAGAGGGCGTTTCATAAGCATTAGTAACCGTGTTGAAAGTGCTTATGAAACACTATTTTAGGGGCTTATGGTATTTGGTTAGATCATATAATTGCTAATCAATGCACGATGTTTACCTATGCCTTTCGAGGGGGTTTGCACACTTATGTGATAGCCTTTAGCTTAACCCGAATTCTTAGTAAAATCATGTAATTAGTTCACTAGTTCACTTAATTGCTCACAAAACGGATACACCCGAGGCAATACTTACCCACCTTGCACTTTCATTATTGAGAGTTAGTTTAGTTGTTTGCATTAGTTGTTTATTTTCTTAATTGGTATTAGCTTTATCCTCCTGTTTAGCTTCTATAACACCATTTTAACTTATAGTTTTGGGGCTCCACGCTCTCTCTAGGTCCTTGGACGATAACTACTAGGTCGTATACTTACTCAACTATAACGAACCCATACGCTTGTGTGGATTGTTATTGTTGTACTAAAAAGTGTGCAAAAATAGGATTCAAGTCATTGACCCACTAATTTTAACCTAATTTTCCTTAATTAGTCATATTGCATGTATGCAATATTGCATATAAGTTTTTGTGATAAAAATTATATATTTCACAATCATGTTAAATCTATAAATTGACATCGAATCTTTATTGAATACACCATAAAATATAAAACTTTTGAAGGGCTTGATTTTTTTGTTTTTCTAAAGGAGGGTGGGTATAATAAATGGTATTAAAGAACCATGTTTATATTGGAGAAGTAATTAGTAATTAATACTCCACAAAAACCATACATGCAATATTGACTAATTAAATAAATTGAGCTGAAAATATTGACTTATTAAGTCAATGGACTGGAAATATATATTATTGGGCCACCATTAATTCATTTGGGTTAATTTTTAATCTACTTGTCAACTAGCCAACTTGTATTTTAATTTTGACCAAAATTTTTAACCCGTTCATTTTACCAGTTTTTGAGATTTTTTTATCTTTTATTTTATTGTCGAACGCGGAATATTAAATGTAGTAATTCAAATTGTAATATGTAGTAACACACATTAATTTATGTAGTAATAACACAAACTATTTTATACTCCCTCCGTCCATGAAAAGTAGTCCCATTTGCCCTATATTTCTTGTCCACAAAATGTAGTCTCCTACCCTTTATGGAAACTATCACCCTTCAACCATCACTTAATTACTCAAATTGCCATCAACTTTATTCACAAACAATTACTTTATTCACAATGGACCCCACAATACCCTATAATACCCTTACTTTATCTATTTTTTTCTTAAAACATGTGCCCAACTCCCATGGGACTACTTTTCATGGATGGAGGGAGTATAATAATACAAATTCTATTATTTAGTAACACGTTTTTTCTAGTGTTTTTGTTAATGTAATATCTCACATTATAATGCGTAATAACATATATTTATCGCATGTAGTAAACACAATAACAATGTTGTAATTCAAATCATTTGATAAAGTTACATATATTAACAAATGAATATTCAATGTAGTAATTCAAACTGTAGTATGTAACAACAAATAATTTTTTATATAGTAATACCGATTCTTTTATGTAGTAATATAAAATAACCTCGATCCATAATACTCCCTCTGTCCCGTGATTACTTGCACACTTTCTTTATTGAGACGTCCCAAAATTACTTACACACTCTTAGGAGGGTGTATTCAATTGAGATTTTATTGGATTTTTTTTTTTACTTTAAAAAGTACGTGAATTTATAAAATCTATAGAGTCCATGCAGAGTTTGACTGACTTTTTTTATTGATTTATATGGATTCTTATAGATTTGACAGTGGAATATATTTTTTTATTGATTTACATAGATTTTCATGAACTCCGATATTGATGTAAATAGTTTTTTTTAATTTGAAGTGTTTTTTTTTTAAAAATTAATATTATATATATATTATATCAAATATTTTACTAATAATATATATATGTATATATATAAAAAGTTTATATATTAATTCGGGCGGGTCGGATACCCGCGGGGCAGACCCAAATCCGACCCATACTTAATACGGGACTAATCTGAACTGATTCAAAGTTCACGGGTGGGGTGGGTATCCGCGGGTCGGGTCAATATTGCCATTCATTGAAATCTCTTATTTTTAAAAGAGATTTTGGATAGTGCAATTTATTTATATTTTTTGGGGAGAATCCAACAAAATTCATATAGTATTAAAATTTATAGACTATTGAATACCTAAAGATTTTTAAAGACTTTTTAAAATCCGTATTGAATACCTCAAAATTTTAAAAGACTTTTTAAAATTCGAATTGAATACCCCCAGACTTTGAAAGTCCAAAAAAATCCTATGGAATCCACAACCAATACACCCCCTTTAATATGGAAATACCCACAAAATTAATAACCTCACAACATCATTTTATTTTTAAATTTGTCACTCATTTTTTCCATACATTTCACTTTACACATCATCAAATTACCTAAAATACCCCTAATTTATCTTACATCATCAACCACTAAATCATTTTTTCTTAAATAACGTGCCGGTCAAACTATGCAAGTAATTCCGAGACAGAGGGAGTAATTATTAAAGAATATTTAAAGAAATAGAAAATATTTAAAGATTAAGGTCGTCGTAAATTGCAGCGTTCGGCCCGCGGCCTAGGGTGGCCGAAAACTGATCGGAGAAGACGACTAAGTACAATTTCTGCTAGTGAGTGTATTTATAAAAAATGTGAATGTGAATGAATGAAATGCATATCTTCCTTATATACTAATTCTGAATCTTTTTAGGATGACGTGGCTTCACCAAAATTCTCACTTTGTAAAACTCTTCTTTTCTGTAATTTTAATTTTTTTAAATAATTTTCTCTTTCCTCTTCTTTCTCTCTCTTTTCCAACTGTCATTTTTTAAATTATTTTTACTTTTTTATCTATTCTCTCTCTCATTCTTCCACTTCTCCTATTTAAATTTTTTAATTATAATTTAATTTTAGTTAATAATTATATTAAATTTATTAAATAATATTTATTTTACCATTCCGCGAATTTCGCGGGTCTTGCACTAGTATGCAATATTTCACATAAGACTAGCCTTTAATACTCCCTTCAATCCAACGAAAATTACCGTAAAGTACTAACTTTTTTTTTTGTTGGTTAAAAAATCACATTATATCATGCATTTTTTTGTTCAAATCATTTTTTTCCTGAAATTCAAACAATTCAAATTAGTAAAATAATTGCAAATGTCTTTGACCTCTTGTGCCACATGTCGATAGACGCCTTCATTCAAAAATCACATTATACTATCGTGCAATTCTTTGTCCAAAACATTTTTTTCTTTCTGAAATTCCAACAAATAAACAAATACTCCGTAATTCAAATTAATAAAAGTATTTGCATTATATTCTACAATATGTGATAATGTATTTGATCAAGTGTACTACGTACGAGGTTGATCCTCATATACATGTTGATCATTTTAATTGTGGTCTTATGTGTTTGGCCCACCGTACGCGTAAACAACGAGATTGATTCTCATGTATGTGTTGATCATTTTCATCATGGTTTTGTGTGTTTGACCCACCGTATTAGTGTAAACAGACAATTAGTCTACTATGAACTCAAATTCATATAAGAACTCGAGTCCATTTTTTAAAATGGATCAGGGTCGAAAATAAGAATAACATACGCAGAAAATGTGAGCTGAAATGGTTGGGTGTAAGGTATTTTACCTTAAGGTTAAATGTTCGAATCTCACACTCTGTTTTCATTGTATATAATGTTATAACGGGAAATAAAACTTTATAAAAAATAATGTCTAAGAAAAGTACAATCTAAAACAAACGTGGATTTGTAGTTTTTGAGCCAAATTCATTTATACCAATTGGTATTGATGTTGTTTCTTTATACTTGTTTTTCTTGTTCTTCTTGCCCTTCTCAAGATGACCTTTTGCTCTTTTCCTTCCCCCTCTATTTTAGAAGGTTTAGGGTCCAATATCATCGTTGATGTATTCAACTCTTCAATCCTCTTAGACTTCAATGCATCAATAGAACGAACGTAAATTTTAAAACCTTCTTCTATAACCTTACTAACACCTTCACACCTTCATCAACAACCTTACTAACACCTTCACACCTTCACCATCGCCACCAATATAACCTTCATTAGCTACAACATTAACTGCAACCCCAGCACTAACAACCTTACTAACACCTTCACCATCACCACAAATATCACCTACATTAGGCACAACATTAACAACAATCCCATCACTAACAACCTTACTAGCTAGCACCTTCATTAGCCACAACACTAACAACCATCTCTTCTATGACACTACTGGTCCAACCATATTGAGAAACCATTGCTACTTAAAGGGTAATTATTCACAAATTCCCCAGATCCATACTTTCCTGCAGCAAGCTCTTGAGCACAACGAGAATTCAATTTCTTCACATTCCAGTGTTGAATTAATGGAAGCGTTCTGGATTCAATAACACCCTGTCATTGACTCTATTGAAATACAAAAACACATAAATGTACATGCATACATACTGATAGGAAGAAAGTAAAAACCCGAGGAAAATTAGGTTTTAACAAAAAATGAACAAAAAAACGATACGAAAATAAATATAATATGAAAATGCAACAAAACAATACATGATAGATGGTAAGATGTCGATTATGCTCTGATTGTGCTTGAAGCTTCAATAGAGTATAAGAGTAATGCAATATGTGCCCTATAAAATATGGAAAAAAAAACAATTATAAAGCACGAAATCGGTCAAAAACAAGCGCAAAACACACGATCAAGACGAAAATGTGGAGTATCGATCGTGCTAAGGAAGTTAGAGACGAAGAGAAGAAGAAAATAACTGAGCGCGTAAAATAAGAATGGAAAAAGTAAATGAATTATATTTATATGATCCATGAAATGTGGGCGCATATCGTCGAACTCGATCGAGTTCTTAATTGTGGTCGACTCCATATGAGACTTACACATAAACAGAATATGCAACGAATTGTAATTTGAACGTTGAAGGACTAATTACAAATCCCCTCAAAAGAATTGGATTTGGATGATTATTTCGCGCTAATCTACTAATACAGTGATACACAATTCAGTTGTAATGACGATGTGATATAAATTCTAAAGAAATGTCTTTCAAGCATGTCAATCACATTATAAATTCAAAGATGGAACTTTATGACGGGAAATGTGAACAAGACATACAATTAACACTATTTTCAATTTTCAGAAATGAAAGCCAAAATCCCAGATCATAATCTACTACAATGGGGAATCCAATCTGTTCATGAAATCAGAGTTTTTTTTTTTAAATATAAGTTTAAATAAGAAATCAGAACACTTCTTCTGTTGATAAATAATTGAAAAAACTCACTCCATTAATTCGTATTGGGCCACTGTTCCACCAATATATACTGAAAATGATCACCCTTTTCTGAGACAATGTTGCGCATTAACACATAAACACATACAACACACCCTGACTGTGTGCAAACCAAGCAGAGAAATGGAACATAACTCACACCATAGAGGGTTGTCCCATACAAAGGGTCTGGAAGACCCTTTTCTGGGTAAGTTGTTGGAGAAGATTTTTACAAAAAACTTAGGTCTCTTAATTTCTAGAGGCAGCCAACACTTGAGAGAGAAAGGAAAACAAAAGAAAATAAAGGGGTCAATAAACCTGTGAAGGAGGTTGCGGTGTCAATTGAAGGTGAGAGAGACGACAGTCGACAATGTAAATTACGACATTTTCATTAAGCTCGCTCACACAGTTTCAAAGTAATTTGTAGAGTGGCCACATTTGTTGGAGGAAATTTTATTTTTAGTCTTATAAGTTTTTTAAGTTTGATACATTCCAAAATAAATCCTTTAAATTTCAACTTTACAAAATACGTCTTTTAACTTTCAATTTTTGTCCTTTTTTACATCAATTTTTATCCTTTATATTTTGTAAAAATTAAAATTGGTAAAGTTGGTGCCGTATATTTAAAAAAGTCACATCATCATGCCATATCACATTATATTAAAAAAATAGAGCTAATAACACCGCAAAATATTCTATACACACCCCATAATTTTAAATACAAAAATAGATGTATATAAAATGACTAAATAGTCCTTATATAAATAAAGAGAAAAATAATTAAAAAAATAACATGAAAAATCTGAAAAAAATGTAATTGAAATTTAAAAGTATTTTAAAAAAACTAACAAAATCTTTAAAAATAATTAATTTACATAAATTAATTAATTTTTTTGAAAAAAATATTAAAAAATTAAATAGAATCTGAAATTAAAAAATAAATCATAAAAAAAAACATGAAAAATATTGAAAAATTCAATAAAACATTAAAAAAAAAGTAAATTAAAAAAATCAATAAAAAAGTAAGATTTTATTTTTTTTATTTAATTTTCTTAATATTTATTTTTGATTGAGTTGATTTTTATTTCATTTTTTATTTTATTTAGTTTTTTTTTTTAATTGAATCATTAATTGGTACTTTTAATTTAATTATTTTAGAAATTTTATTTGATTTATTTAATATTTTTAGATTTTATTTGGATTTAATTGATTTTTTCATTCAAATATTTTTTAATATGTAGTTGATTTTTTAAAATATTTTAAATTTTTTTAGTTTCTCGTATTATTGAATATTTTTTTAATTAATTTTTAATCATTTAATTGAATTTTAAATCATATTTTTATTTTTTATTCAATTTTTATTTATTTTGAGGGATAAAGGGTAAATTGGAAATAATTAGGGTGTGTTTATTAATAAAAATTGATTTTTAAATTTTAGTTGGGTGTGTATAACATTTGAAGTTTGTATAACATTGTATTGGGTGTTAGTAGTCTCACCCAAAAAAATTATTTGCATCTAGTTATACGTTTCAATTAATAGAGTAAAATAAGATTCACATAATTAACATATGTAACAACCTGTGGTTTTGCTTCCGAAATTTATTTTGTTTCATATTTTTTCAAGTTATTTTTTAAAAATATTTTACTCTTTATTTATGTAAGAGTTACTTAGTTATTTTTTACTCTTTATTTATGTAAGAGTTACTTAGTTATTTTATACGGGGTATACATTTATTTTTGTATTTAAAATTATGGGGGTGTGTATAGAATATTTTGAGGTGTTATTAACTCTATTTTTTAAATATAATGTGATGTGGCTTTTTTAAATATTTGTGGCACCAACTTTACCAATTTTAATTCATACAAAACATAAATGATAAAAATTAATGTAAAAAAAGATAAAAATTTAAAATTGACTTGTAAAGTTGAAATTTAAAGAATTTATTTTAGAATATATCAAACTAAAACTAAAACTAAAACTAAAAATAAAATTTTCACCCACATTTGATTTGTAATCCTTATTGAAAAAGCTCCCGGAGGATACTAAACTCCCGGACATAGCTGAAATAAATAAGAACTCAGAAACCCCTACTCTCTTGGGCTCTATTATATAGTAATAATTTAATGGGCTGATTATTAATGGGCCGAAGTGGCCGTTTCCAGGAGATTTTTTTTTTTTTTTTAAAGAATACCCTTATTAATAATATTGGGGGCTAGTCTTGTATGAAATACATTTCAGTCATTCACACACATGTTCTTTATAAATACACTCACAAGCTTAATTCACACACACATTTTTTATAAATACACCAACAAGCTTAATTCACACACACATTTTTCATAAATACACCAACAAACTTAATTCACACACACATTTTTTTATAAATACACCCACTGACAGCTTAATTCGAAAATTTTAATCCGTTTATTTTACTCGTTTCTGTGATTTTTCTATCTTTTATTTTATTGTCGAACGCGGAATATTAAATGTAGTAATTCAAATTGTAATATGTAGTAATACACATTATTTTATGTAGTAATAACACAAACTATTTATATAATAATACAAATTCTTTTATTCAGTAACACGTTTTT
This sequence comes from Galeopsis tetrahit, assembly GCA_963675135.1. Lineage (NCBI taxonomy): Eukaryota > Viridiplantae > Streptophyta > Magnoliopsida > Lamiales > Lamiaceae > Galeopsis > Galeopsis tetrahit. The sequence continues at coordinate 67,378,930 of OY776122.1, read as the reverse complement.
TCTAGTGTTTTTATTGATATAGTAACTCACATTATAATATGTAGTAACATATATTATCGAATTTAGTTAACACAATAATCATGTTGTAATTAATACAAAATGTTTTATTGTAGGATGATGCGAAAAATATTAGATAATTTGATAACGTTACAAATAGTAACAAACGTCTATTTAATGTAGTAATTCAAACTGTAGTATGTAGTAATATATAATTTTTTATGTAGTAAAATAAATTATTACATGTAGTAATAACACAATTTTATATAGTAATATTGATTCTTTTATATTTTTATATTTTTTTATTGATTAAGTAACCCACATTATAATATATAGTAACATATATTATTTTTTTTTATGGAAAGTTAAATACCCATCCCTTTTTTCCCCTCCCCATGACTCGAACCCAGGACCTAAGGCCTAGGTAGTGGTGCTCTAACCACTTGAGCTATCCCACTTTGTCGTAAGATATATTATTGCACGTAATACAAAATAACATTGACCCATAATGATTAGTATTAAAGAATATTTAAAGAAATATAAAATATTTATATAAGAATTAAGGTCATCGTAAATTGCAGCGTCCGACCGCGGCCTGAGGTGATCGAAAACTGCTCGGAGAAGACGACCATGTTCAATTTCTGTAAGTGGGTGCATTTATAAAAAAAAATGGGTGTGAATTGAACTGTCAGTGGGTGTATTTATAAAAAATGTGTGTGTGAATTAAGTTTGTGGGTGTATTTATAAAAAATGTGTGTGAATTAAGCTTGTGGGTGTATTTATAAAGAATATGTGTGTGAATGACTGAAATGCATGTATGCAATATTGCATATAAGTTTTTGTGTAATATTGGATATTTGGATCCGAACAAAAATGGTAGTGAGATAGATTTTATAATGATATTAGCAATAATGAAAATATCGCGAATATATCGTAAATTTGAATATTGCGATATGTATATTGGAGTTTAATGTATTTTTTTTCGAGTATCGCAGATATATTGCAAAATATCGCTAAATGTTGATTTCGATATCGTTCAATCGTAGTGTAAAATTGGACGAGAATCGGAAAATATCGCGAATATATTCCACAATATCGCAAAATCTGAAAAAATTGCAAACTTATTTGAAAATTTATTTTTATATGTACAAAATTAGTACATTTTATTTTTAATAGTGCAAGAGAATATATTCTCAATTCACCTCATATATTTAGTAGTTTTTTAAAACATATGAATTACATGTGCATAACTATATCCTAAATTACTATAAATGTGATGAGTTAGTATGAATGTTGTTTGGACAAATATTTCATTTCACCTACTATATGTGAACCCCATAAGTTATCATTTTGATATTAATTTAATCATTTTGTTTTGTATTATGTTGTCAATTAGTTTTCGTCAGCCAGTATTTAATTAATCACTCCGTCCATGAAATGTAGTCCCATTTACCTTATATTCTTTGTCCACCAAATGTAGTCTCATACACTTTATAAAAACTATCCCCCTTCAACCATCACTTAATTACTCAATTTGCCACCAACTTTATTCATAAACAATCATTTTATTCACAATGCACCCCCACAATACCCTATAATACCCTTATTTTATCTATGTTATCTACTTTTTCTTAAAACTTGTGCCCACTCCTAATGGAACTACATTTGGTGGATGGAGGGAGTATATTTTATTAATGTTATTTAGATAAAGATATCAATCTACTATATTTGAACCTCATAGATCATCATTTTGATATTAATTATATTTCATCATGTATATTTAATTATTTTATATTATGTTGTCAATTAGTTTTCGTCAACCAGTATTTATAGTATAATTTATTATCTATATGTTTGTTTTAAACATATAATTTTAATGACTTTTGAATGAAATACATATATTACTAAATGAGCACCCGCGTATTACGCGAAATATCAATAAAAGAATTGAGAAATAAAATGGAATGAGAGACCGAAAATTTTCATGATATAACACTTTAAATATGAAAAATAATCTTAAGAAAAATAATAAAAAATTTAGAAAATAAACAATTTAAATAATATTATTGAAACCATCTAAATTTACTTTTAGGTGATTAGGAAAAAAAAAGTAAATTATTTACTGCTGTTAATGTAGTTTTATAAGATACAAAATTAAAAGTTAGATAGTAAACTTAAAAACATTTTTTTATACATATCTTTTAAAAATTAAAGAAATTAAATAAATTGGTTAGTTAGTTAGTTAAAAAATAAAGTGATACAATACTCTATTATTAGGAAAGTAATAGATCTCTAATAAAATTTTATAATTATCCTTATAAGTTTGTTTGAGTTTATTAGGCCGGTAAATTTATGGTAATCAAAAATATTTTAAAAGTAAAATTTTAATATAAAATAGGAAAATATTATGTTATCATGACATGTAAGACTTAAATAATTCAGCATTCGACACATAAGTTAAATTCATCACAAAACGACACATAAGCGAAATTCACCACAATACGACACATCATCAATTTTAACATAATGAATACGGTCGACACTGGGTTGTTGAAACTGGGTTGTCGAAATTTAAAAAAAAAAGTTGAAATTTTAACATAATGAATACGGTCGACACATAAGCGAAATTTCGACAACCCAGTATCGGCACTCCAAACGACAACGCTTCCATAACCGAGCTCCTTCCGCAATGAGTCACAAATTCGGCCAGCACGTTGTGGTCGAGCACCTCCTTATGCGGAGCCCACGACTCTATTAACAAGCCCCAATTTTTAGTTTTCTCTAGAAAATCCTCCGACAGCCGCTCATTCAAATTTTCTTTTCCCGATGGACTTCGCACCGACAACTAGAATCTTTCTCTGATGTTTTTCAAACCAACCACTATCTCTTTCAATCGATCAGCGGAGAAAAAACCCCCATCTTCCAAAACAGAGGAAAATTACACTTTTCAGTGGCGTTTATTAAGCCATTTGAGTCATTCATGCTCTGTTCCGCCATTGTTATGGCTATGCATATTGGTTATCAAAAGTATCAATTTCTATTCCTACTCAATTTGCTTCTTGAATTGAGACTCAAATTTTATTTTCACACTTGAAGATTGTGAGTGGTTTCTGAACTACTGAATGATTCATGCTTCGGGTACTCTATTTTTTTTTTCTATTTTGTTAAAAATATTATTGTGAAGAGGTGTGATTAATATCTTTTTATGAATGTATATAATCTCATTCATATGCACTTCAATATACATATTGTTTATTCCCCCCACAGAAGTGAAGCGATTTACTTTAGGATTTTCTTGATTTTATGTTTCAATATACATATGTTTAGACTGCGCTTTAGTTTGCATGTTTTTATGCAAAATTGTCGAAATGCACTTTAGTTTGCATAATACTGGACGTAATTCACATGAACTTCAATATACATATGTTTAGAATGCACTTTAGTTTGCATACTTTTATGCAAAATTATCTATATGCACTTTAATACGCATTATCCTATTCACTTATTGATGTATAACTATATACTTTTTTATAGATTAAGTTTGGAAGGTGAAATCTCTCAATTAAATGTGAAGACCGTACCTTCCTTTTAGGAATGATTTGAAATTTGGAAGCCAATTAAATGTGAAGACCTTATTTTCCTTTTTTTTAGGAAGGATTTGAAATTTTAAATGTTTGACTAATATTAATTAATTCGAAAAAAAATAAATTAAAATGGCAGATTGGTCTATTTATGTCCAATTTGATCCTATTAGAAACAAAAAAAATAACCTATTCCCTATTAGAAAAAAGTTTGAGTGAAATGACTCTAACAAGAATTTCCCCTATTTTATTTTAATATTCTCTAAAATTTTATGTTAAATTTCCAAGATTTTCATTATTTTTTCAATTTGTTGCGATAGCGGTATTTTCATCATTGGATATTAGTATAAAACTAATATTACCACATTTAGAAGTTTACACGTTTCTTTTTTATCTATTACAAAACTTTACATTTTATACTCCATCGTCCAATGATTATTTGTACATTTTTTTTTATTGAAATGTTCTAAAATTACTTGCACACTATTAATATAAAAATATCCCACAAAATTAATACCCTCTCAACATCATTTTATTTTCAAAATTGACACTCATTTTTTTTCATACATTTTATTTTATACTTCATCAAATTCACTACATACCTCATCAAATGACCTAAAATATCACTCATTTATCTTATATCACCAACCACTAAATTCTATTTTCTTAAAAATTGTGTGTCGTTCAAACCGTACAAATAATCCTAAGACGGATGAAGTATTTTCTTATTCGTCAAAATTCACTATTTGTTTCTTTTTAATCTTTCTCTATCCAAACCTTTGAATTTCAGTTTTGTGTTTTTAAAAAAAGTACGGTAGAAAATTCTTAAAATTTTGTGTTTGATGAAACAAAATTTAAGAAAAAAGTGTAAAAATTAGAGTCTTGAAAATAATTTTGTAAAATTTTATATATAAAGCAAATAAAGTTATTTAATTAAGTGTATGATGGATCTAAAAAAATATTACTCTATATAAAGAGTAAATATGTGTATATCGAAAGAGTGACCGTGCAAAATTTTTAAGAATGAAGATAGTATATGAGTATATTAAAAAAGCCAAAAACTTGTGTGAGACCGTCTCACGAATCATATTCTGTGAGACGGATCCCAGACCCATTTGCAGGCGTCATCCAAAACTCACGCGACTTAAGTGGACTTCCGCCAATTAAGGCTCACTCCATAGGCCTTATGTGTGCCTCTTTTATTGGGCTTCCTTTATTTTAATCAATTTTTGGGCGGGTGGGACTATTTACACCTCCATTTCGGTTTAGAACACTCCCTCGATTGATGCACTCTCCCATAATTTCGTCAAGATAAATGCACCCCCATCAAATTGTCATAAATACCCTTCTCTTATACAATTCCAATTACTACTCACACCCTCCCTAAACCCTACTTTCTCCCCCATCTTTCATCTTCTTCTTCCTCCTCTCTCCCTCCCACCAGCCCCCGCCACCGCTACCGGCAACACCCGCCCTCGCCCCCACCGTCACCGCCGGCGACACCCACCTCGCCACCGCGGCCGCCCTTGCCCCACCCTTCCAGCGGCCGATCTACAAAAAAAAAAAAAAAACTTTCCAGCGGCCGCCCCCTCCCTGGTGCCCCGTCGTCCTTCCGCCGCTCTCCCCCTCCCTCTCCCTTCTCCCATCTCGATTTGTAAAAAAAAAAAATTACAGTAATCGACCGCCACCACTGCCCATCGGCCGTCGCCGCCCCCGCTCCCGTCCATCGGCCAAATCCAGGTTTGTTTTTTTTTTTTCCTTCTTTTTCTTACCTTTCGACCACTTTAGGTCGATCCAAATACACCCCGTCGACAACAGGGTGTCGACGAGTGTATTTTTGGTCGACCTAAAGTTGTCGATGAGTTTTTAAATTTTTTTTTTCGATCAACAAATGTCGAGCATATACAATCTCGTCGACAAACCAGTGTCGACGGGAGTGAATATGGTCGACACTGGTTTGTTGAAATTTAAAAATAAAATTTGAAAATTTTTAAAGTTTTTTTTTTCGACAAACCAGTGTCGACCATAATGAATACGGTCGACACTGGGTTGTCGAAATTTTAAAAAAAAAGTTGAAATTTTTTAAGTTGAATTTTTTTTGTTTGGGGAGAAATTTTGGTGTTTGGTGGCGGCGGTGTATGGATAAAACTTAGGTTTAGGGTTTAAAAGTGACGGGGTGTATTTAGTATAGTTTAATATGACTTAAAGGGTATTTTTGGTTTTTTACCTCATTATTTTATTATTAAATTCATATGGGGAGTGTTCTAAAACGAAATGCACCCTTTTTGGGCCTCCTTTGCATAGGCCATAACTCTGCAAAAGATGAAAACAATGTGCTATATTTATTTATTGTTTAATTTATTACTATTTTAATAAACGTAATTTTTAATATAACTTGTACTTAATCTCGATTTTTGCTTTTGCTTGATTATTTTTAAAATTAATTAAAAATATCTTTCGTTATGCAAAATATTTATATGACTATTTTTACTAATTCCATCGAGTTTTTAAATTAATTATCATTTTTTACTTAAAAAAATATAATTATTTAAAAAGTCATAAAAATTTATTTAAAAAGTGATAATGTTTTATAAAAAAATGATTATGTGAATTTATAAATATGTGGACAGGCTTATTTCTACTCAAACTAGTTTTTGAGTTAATTGTCAAATTTTAATTGATAGAATATTACTATTCAAAAAAGGATAAAATTATAGTTGAAATGTGATAATGTTTTTATTAAAAACGACTATCACTATTTACTTGAATATTATCACTTTTTCAATTTTGAATTAATGAATAAAATTATATATAGACATGATTATCTTTACTAATTGCAAGTTTATGAGTTTATTGTCATTTTTCACTTAAAAAATATCAAAAGTTAAAAAGTAATAAAGTTTAGTTGAAAAGTGATAATGTTTCACTAAAAAATGACTACCATTTTTTACTTATACATTATCACTTTTTGCATAAACATTATCACTTTTCATATCTAAGTTAATGAATGATATTATATGTTATTGGCATGGATGAAAATATCCGGAAATTTTCCCGATATATCCTCGATATATCAATTTTTCGCGGTCACCGATATCGATATTGGAAAAAAGCGATATTTTCATGATATTTGTAAAAAAATAAAAAATAACGATAAAAATCGATATACAATAAAAATATCGAGACTAATATCGGTAAAATATCGGAAAAAATAGAGAAATGTCAATAAATTTAAAAAAACATCATATGAACTAACATTGTATGCTATATTTTATACTCCGTATAAATTTATCATAGATGTAAATGTATTTAAATTGTTTTGTTGAATTTATGTATTAAAAGTTAGTTATTTTTAAAATTTACCTATATCGATATTCGATATCGATATATCCATCAATATTTCCACAAACTTAATGTCTCGATATTTTCACCGATACCGATATTTTTGACTTATTGTAAATGATTATTAATTATGTTAGTTTTCAAAGTTAATTGTTGTCACTTTACTTGATGTAATTATTCATATTTAAAAAGTGATAATAATTTTACCAAAAGTGACTATCAATTTTTATTTAAACATTTATAACTTTTTAATAAATATGATCACTTTTTTAGTTATGAGTTAATAAATGAGATTATATATATATATTTTTTTAAAGAAATGAGATTATATGTTAGTGACAATATTTATGTAAAAAACTGACAACGTTTATTTAAAAAGTGATAGTCACATTTAATAAAAATATTATCACTGTTAACTCAAACTTCATCACTTTTTTAATAGTGATAATTATATCAAGTAAAAAGTGAAAATAATTAACTATGAAAATTAACACAATTAGTAAAGATAATCATGTGTACTAATATATAATTTTATTCATTAACTTAGAATGTTTATGCAAAATAAAGAAAAAAAAAGTCAATATTTATGTAAAGAGTGATAATATTTAAATAAAAAGTGATAATCTCTTATGATTGTTAACCAATAAATTTAAACACTTGCAAATATGCATAAAAGAATGGTGATAAAAATAAGGTAAACATATTTTTATTAAAAATGTGGGTTACAACTCTCGTTGATCTCTTGATTCCACTCTCTAAACATAATTTGATACCGGAGTCTCAGCGACGTGTTCTGAATTTTAAATTTAACCTACAATATTTTTATTAAAAATGTGGGTTACAACTCTCGTTGATCTCTTGATTCCACTCTCTAAACATAATTTGATACCGGAGTCTCAGCGACGTGTTCTGAATTTTAACGTGTTCTGAATTTTAAATTTAACCTACAATTTGGTGGTAGGGAGTTGATGGAGTCGTTTGTGACTTATTCCATCAGACTCAATTTGACCTACAATTTAGTGGCAGGGAGTTAATGGAGTCATGGCTGACTTATTCCATCTCTAAACCTGCAATTCTATTTTCACTCTCCTATTTATAAGAGACTAACGACTTAGAGAGCAAGAAAGATATTCAAAAATCCTAAAGAAAGAGATAATTCCTTAAGATATTCAAAAATCCTAAGGAAAGAGATAATTCCTTAAGTTTTGGAGATATTATTTTATATTCTTATCTCCAAAGATCTATTTCGAATGCAACTTGATCTCGAAATCTCGATGTAGAACTCAAAAGGTGATTTAGCATGCCCCCAACAGTGATTTAGCATGCCCCCATGAAATTCTTGTAGAGTGGAGATGAAGAGCGAAAATTTGTTAACCAATAAATTTAAACACTTGCAAATATGCATAAAAGAATGGTGATAAAAATAAGGTAAACATAATTTTATTAAAAATGTGGGTTACAACTCTCGTTGATCTCTTGATTTCACTCTCTAAACATAATTTGATACCGAGTCTCAGCGACGTGTTCCGAATTTTAAATTTAACCTACAATTTGGTAGTAGGGAGTTGATGGAGTCGTTTGTGACTTATTCCATCAGACTCAATTTGACCTAAATTATTAGTGGTAGGGTAGTGGTAGGGAGTTGATGGAGTCGTGGCTGACTTATTCCATCTCTAACCCTGCAATTCTATTTTCACTCTCCTATTTATAAGAGACTAACGACTTAGAGAGCAAGAAAAATATTAAAAAATCCTAAGGAAATAGATAATTCCTTACGTTTTGGAGATATTATTTTATATTCTTATCTTCAAAATACAATTTTTGACACTTTCAAATTTTAATTAAATTTCAGTGTCTACAATGATAAAATACATTACCACTTCTAACTAAAACTTTCATTACAGTTTGGTATAAAAATATATTATTATTATTATATATTACACCTTTTAAGCATATAATTTTGAATTAGAACACTATCACTTTCAGAATAAAATATTATCAATTTTTAAAAGTAAATTATTAAAAAACATTAAAAATGATAAAACAAACTTATTATACATTGCATTTAAAATAAAAGTGAATAATATTTAAATAAAAAGATATATTCATATAACTTGAAAGTGGTAATATTTTTAAATGAAAAATGCTTAATTTGCTTATATAAATAATTTTGAAATAGTGTAATTCTCGTAGAGATCATGAAAATAATATTTGGGTCGACGTCTTTTCAAACAGATGTCTAATTCAATTAAATTCAAGTTTCATAATTATTATTTTTTCAAAAAAATATTCATACACTAAGGGGGTGTATTCAATTGGGATTTTGTTGGATTTTTTTGGACTTTAAAAAGTCAGTGGATTTGGAAAATCCATAAGTTTGACTGACTTTTTAATTTATTGATTTATATGGATTTTTATAGATTTGACAGGATTGTGAAATGTATTTTTTTATTGATTTACATAGATTTCCATAAACTCTGGCACTGAAATTATTGATGCAAACGTATATCAAACACACTTGTATATTAAAAAAAATTATCTAAATTATTTTTAAAAAAATACAAAAAATATATTAATTAAAAAATATATATTATTCATCATTATTATTCTCATCTTCATTTCCATCACCATTATACGTCGGCCTCATTTGAGCAATTTCTCACATAGCATTAGCAATACTCGTTCTCCATGCATTAGCTTCAGTTCTTTGTTGTAAATTTTCCTCTTCCATGTCGAGATAGCAATACTCCGTTCTCCATGCATTTACTCCGTTCTCCATGCATTAGCTTCAGTTCTTTGTTGTAGTTGGCTCTTCCATGTCGAGATATGGTGAATCTTGATCTTCTTCATATTCGACTGAAAATTCATAATATATTATAAAGATATATACAAATCTTGTTAATATTATATTCCAAATAATCTTTGTACAATAATTAATACTATAAATTAGGTGGAATATATAAATTAGTATATCAAATCTGATATTATAAATTTTTAACGTGAGAACATAATTTTGAAATAATGGTGGACTGGTGGTGAAGCTCTCACTCTCCGCAATTTCTCCAATGATGAAAAATGCGGTAGGTTAGTAGTAGAACTTTTGTTAGAAGAACAACGGTAGGTTAGTAGTAGAACTTTTGTTAGAAGAACAATGGTAGGTTAGTAGTAGAACTTTTCTTAGAAGAACAACAAAGTTTTTTTTTTCGTCTTTTTAAAGTTTTTTTTTGGAGAATCCGTTGAAATCTCTGCTTATTAGAAGAGATTTTGGAGAGTGAAATTTATTTATATTTTTTGAGGAGAATCCATCAAAATCCATAGAGTATTGAAATCCATAGACTATTGAATACCTAAAGACTTTTTAAAATCCGAATTGAATACCTCAAGATTTTGAAAGACTTTTAAAAATCCGGATTGAATACCCTTAGATTTTAAAAGTCCAAAAAAATCCAACAGAATCCCAATTGAATACACCCCCCTAAAAAATTTCAAACAAAGCCACCATATAACAAAAAACATATATGGGTTGGTCTACTATGGACTCGAGTGCATGTTGTGCACCCTAGTCCATGTTGCACTTTTCAATTTACTGACTTACACTTTTTGGTGAATGGTGTTGCACTTTTCAATTATTAAACTGTACTCCCTCCGTTCCACAGGAATTTGCACACTTTCTATAAATGGATGTCCCATACCAATTTGCACACTCCATAAATGAAAATATCTTCATAATCCCCACCCTCAAAATATACTCTTATTTTCCCATATGCCATTACTTTTCCACACTCAATCTACTTTTTACTTTACTTTATTCATAAAACTTTACAAAACTACCCCTAAAAACATCACTCATTATACCTTTTCTTACACATTTCTTAAATTGTGTGCCCACCCAAGTGTGCAAGTTTCTATGGAACGGAGGGAGTATAATAATATTTTTAGTAATAATTGAAAAGTGCAACACCATTTACTAAAAAGTGTAAGTTAGTAAATTGAAAAGTGCAACATGAACTAGGGTGCACAATATGCACTCGAGTGCATACTAGACTTTACCAACATTATAATAAATTTCCTAGGTCCAATCCAATTGGTTTTAAGGTCCACGTAAATGTCAGTTAAATTTTCAAATAAGACTGCAACATGGATAGCCCGCTTTTGTTAATGGAATTTGCTAAATATGCTTAATTGGGCTTCAACATTTTAATCTAATTGATAGTCCACTGTATTCTTAAAAAAATGGATTAAATGAAGATCCGTCTCACCCGAGACCTTCTCATTAAAAAAAGGGGATTTCACATATGAGGTCTTTCCACCTAGTGTTTTTTTAAATAAGGAACTGATTTAAAATAGTTTCAAATTAAGGTCAAAATCCAACTTAAATGTACCATTTTACCCTCAATATTCAAAATTACGTTTTAATATAATATTAAGTCAATTAATTTTAAATTTTGAATGCAAATAGCCATTAATTACTAAGTCTTCCAAATCTCTGATATTCAAATCTTCCCCAATCACCGTCTCAATTTTAGGAATTTTCCCAAAGCTCTGATAAGTCTTTCCCAAATATTTGATATTCAAATCTTTGATATTCAAGTCTTCCCCAGATTTATGATATTCAATTGCATTTTGCCCAAAGCTCTGATATTCAATTTAATTTTCAGACTTGAAGATCTGCAGAAAAATCGTCAAATCAAATTAGATATGTTCTTCAAAAAAAATCTCTGACTTGATTATGCAGAAAGATCTGCAGAAAAATCGGTGACTGTAATGTAGAAAAAAAAAATATTAAAGTTGCATGAGCATATAAATAATGCAGAATTAAAGTTGCATCAAGAAATAAATAATAATGCAGAAGTGTGCGGTAAATTATGTGCATATACAAATATCATTATGCAGAAAAATGAATTTAATGCAAATTAGATCTTATTTTGAATCCTCCGCTTCACCATTAACACCAGCCATTAACACCCGTCTTCTCGAGTAAAGAAGAGAAAAAGCACGAGTAAAGGGCGTAATACATAATTATACAAGGCCAATTGACTATGTGTGCGCAGTTGTGCTTCTGGTTTGCATATACTTCAAATTAAGGAATTGATCGAAGGGCTGCGAAGGAGGAGGGGATCGGTGAGATTGATCTTGAGGCACCATAGCTGATTCTGATTTCTTCAAATCCACCTTTAAATCCACCTATTTTTTTGGAAATAGCCAAAGATTTTATTGCAAAGAGCATGAGGAATACCCTCCAACATGAGTTACAGAATCATCAAAGCAAGAAAAAAAAAACATTATATGAAAGACAGAAATAATCGTCCTCCATCCACTTCTAAATGCACAACAATGGTTTCCTAAGCCAATCGTCAAAAGTGTTTCCTTTAGAAATCAGCCGCAGTCCTTTGAGCCAATTGTACGATGACGCCATAATGCTATCAACCACCTTCTCCGCAACAAACTCTTCACCCTTAAAAATCACATTGTTCCTTCTATTTCATTGAATTATCCTATTCATCATTAACATTAGTCTTCTCAAATTTCCGTCAAAAAAAAAAAAGTCTTCTCAAATTGATCAAACTTAACATTGATTCTGTATTATTCGAATTGGGAATTGAAAAGAGAAAGTCAAGCGAATTAAATCAACTCCCACGATCTTTGCATAAATTGAAACCTGACTATATATTAAATAGGCGTGTATTAAGGAATGTTTTATATTTTAAATTAATTAAATAATTATATTAAAAAGATAAGGGCATAATGGGTTATTAACATGTGTTTTGGTCATTTTTTAAAAAGATTTTATTCTTGGTCTTTTATTAAGAAGGTAAGGCCATGAATGACTAACCGCTAGAGGCGGGCACAAAATCAAGAATCAATTTTCCGAATCCACGTTTTCAATTAAATCAGTAAAATATTTAATTTTGGTTAAAAAATGGTAAAGATTATTTAGAGACGTTTGAATGATATAATTTAAAGTAAAAGATTATTTTACTATATTGAATTGAGAAATAATTAATTTAATTTAAAATGTCTATTTTTTTAAAAATAATTTATTTAATTCACTCCTAAGCGGATTGAATACACTCTAAAATCACCTTCTTTTTTTAAAATTTCTTTTAAAAAAAAGGGTTAAGTAACTTAAGTTCACAAAGTGCAACTGTGCAAGCACTAATGTAGTCGTTTCACATTATAGCGTTTCTTTCATATAATTTCCATAATTGCAAGATTTGATTTCGCCCAGCATTTTTTTCGCGGTTGCCAATTATCAAATCGAAAGTTTTCCCGCCAAAACAATAACTTGCTCTGTATAAAATGCATCTTTTGTCTGTCACTTTGCCATTTTATACTTGAAGTTCTCAATTTCTAGGGTTCTTGCCATTTCCCAATTCAGAAGGTTTGAAATTAAATCCACCGTTGAGAAACAATGAGCGCCGTCAATATAAACGACGTCACTGTTTTGGACAATCCAGCCCCATTCGCCAATCCCTTCCAGTTCGAAATCTCATACGAATGCTTGACTCCCCTCGAAGACGGTAAATAACCTCAAAGATGATTGTTCCCTTTTTTGTCTATTTTCACGTTTTGCTGTGATTCTATTACATTATTCTGCACAAAATGATTTTGTACGGTTATGATGTTAGGATTTGTTGTTGAAGGAGAACAGGAGATCTTTTGGAATTTCTTATATACTTTTGTTTGTTCTATTAGTGATATACTCCATTTTGTAGTGACTTATTGTTGTTAATTAAGCACTTTCGATTTTAAATAGAACCGAACGGATTTTGGTTGTAAATAGGTGGATTATAATTTCCTCATAGTCTGAAGCATTATAGGCTTCTTTTGGCGGAAAGTAGTTTTTTTTTTTGGGGTAAGGAGTTTCGTCTTTTAAATATGAAAAACTAAGTTTTTTTTTGGGGTAAGGAGTTTCGTCTTTTAAATATGAAAAACTTGAGAAACGTTCATTTCAACCATATGATATGGTCACCGAAATGGACTTTTCTAGTGCATTTTGGCCCCTAGAATATGTGATGTTGCTTTTGGGTTTGAGGAAGTGTGAAGATTTCAAATCCATAAAAAACAAATCAAAGAATTAGAGCTCATCCAAACAAGTGTAATGGATGTCTTGTTATTGAAATTTCAATTTCTGAGCTCTAAATCCTTTAATTCAAACCAACCATATATATTTTATTTGGCGCACTCTTAGATCTCCGAAATACTTGATAAAAAGATGGCATGGCATGTATTTGCTAATTGAGTACTCATGTATGTGGTGTGCTTGACAGAAATAAATTAGATTATGCATTCAAGACAGCCTAACTACCTCTGGACACCTTTTGCTTGATTCAATTATAGGTTTTAGCCAACAATGAGTTCATAGGTATGGGTTAACACTGAATTATTGGGGTTCCCCTGTTTTCTGTGGTGGGAATGCATTTTATATGGTGTGTGAATTAATTTTTGACCATTGATGTTTAGTTCTTAATTCCCGTTGGCATCAAATTGCACCATTAGTTAAATTCAATGCTTAAGATTAATGGGAATAGAGCATGATATTTTCAACAGAGGTGATTCTATGTTTTGTCAGAAGAAACATCCCTATGTTATGGGGGATGGAGCACCTGTTCATTCTCTCTCCCTCAACCCCTCTTTCCATTAAAGTAGCTTGTATGTTATTTTTTCTCTCCATTTCTTCCTTTTTGATCAGTCTATCAGTCTATTGGTTGCCCAAGCTTGATTGTTAAGGTTTTGATCCATGTAAGCCCTGTTGTTTTCTCTAGCTGTTGCAATGCATGTTGTGATACATAGCATTTATTGCAGATTTGGAATGGAAGCTCGTCTATGTAGGATCAGCTGAGGATGAAACTCATGACCAAGTCCTAGAAAGTGTGCTTGTTGGGCCTGTCAATGTTGGGAATTACCGTTTTGTTTTCCAGGTAATGAACTTACACTCAACACTATAAGTGCAATGCATTAAATCATGAGTTATTCTCATTTTCTTGCTAAAATCACAGGCAGATCCTCCAGACCCATCAAAAATCCAAGATGGAGATATTATTGGAGTCACTGTGCTGCTCCTCACTTGCTCATATCAGGGTCAAGAATTTGTTCGAGTGGGTTACTATGTCAATAATGACTACGCAGATGAAAAGCTAAGAGAAGATCCTCCTCAGAAGACTCTAATTGATAAGGTCCAGAGAAATATTTTAGCTGATAAACCTAGAGTAACAAAGTTCCCAATTAATTTCCATCAGGAGAAGAACGATAATGAAGAAGGTGCAGAGCAACCTTGTGATTTTGTTACAGAGATGGACATACCAGGGGATGAGCTGCCTTGCTCCAACCAGTCCTCCGTCGAGTGTTCCTAAACTTTAGACATTGAGATCAATGTTGTTCTTTCAAGTATGTCTAATGTGTCAGAATTGAAGCTTTTGTCTAATCAAAAGGGTGTCTTGTAGCCATGTATGTATTTGCTTCTCTTTACAAATGCCTTTATCAATGATTTGAGTTGTAGTGAATGTGACATCTACGTTTGGAAGGTGTTATTTTATGTGTCGCATCTCAATTTTCATACAACCACTAGCAGATTTGAATGAAAATTCATTTTTACTCAAAGTTGATATCAGAGGTAGAGAAGTAAGTAATAGAAAGTCAAATCTAACACAACAAAAAATAGAAGCCTAGCTAGTTTTGAAGTTTGTAGGGATTTTGAATTGGATGTTTCAGTCTAGTGTCTGAGCTGCTTGAACTCGGTCAATAGCCTTCGTCACCTGAGAATCATCGGAGCCAAACATTACTCACAAAAACAGGCAAATTAACATGGAAAACAAAGACAGGACTTGAAGCAACAAAAGAAAAAAAAAAAAAAAGATCTTTCGAGAACTGTAGTGGTTCAAGTTAATCTAGCAAACATGCCACAAATAGAGTGGCTCACCTCCTTATTCCAATCAGTACACAGATTTACAATGACCAGGGCTGCAGCTTGAACAGAAAGCCCGCAGATGATCCCAATCCAAAGTCCCTACAATCTCCGTAATGGTTCAGTTAATGACAGATTTGTCGTTAAAGATTTTTAACTAGAGAATGTATAATAACATGATTCTACTATTAAAAGTCAATTTTCTTGATGAAACACACTACTAAAAAGCTACCTACCATGCCACCCATGTGAAAGACGAAAGCAAGGAGCACAGCAGAGGGGATCCCTACTACATAATAAGCTCCAAGATTGATGACTGCACATAAAGTTTGCCATCCACATCCTCTAGCAGCTCCTAAAGTAAGCAACGAATTATTGAATCAAGTACATGTTCATAAGTATTATCTGATTTATTTACTCATCTTTACCCGATAGCACACACTGAAAGCCATCCAAAAAGTCGGATAGCGCTAACAACGGCAAGATTTTGGCTACATAGTTGATAACTTCTGTTTCGTTGCTGTATAGCTTTCCCCACATATGTCGGACCAAAATTGTTGTTGTTCCGATGATTACACCCTCTGAGGCAGCGATTACTGCTGCCACATAGACAGCAAGGCGCGCAGCTTGTGGGTTTCCGCCACCCAGCTCATTTGACACTCTTGTGCTAGAGTTGTAAAAAAGGCATTGTAAGAGAAGAGAACATTTGTTTGTATTCAATTATGAAAATAAAACAAATTATAAACTAGTAAAAATCACCTTACTGCACCACCAAGACCAACAGAGATCATATACACCATCCAACATGTGTTAAGGCTGTGGAAAAGAAGTCAACAATATCAACAGGAATAATTAACTTGGCAAATTCTTGTATGCATACAACTTGCAACTGGTGCACACACGAATGACTCAATTAACTTAGTTTTGTCAAAGGTTATTGGTATACAAACCTTATTGACAATACTGAAGTCTCTAGTTTCGGATTTGGGAGAAGGCCGGATAACAGAACGACCATCTCAAACGACCAATATTCCAAGCTGCACTTCAGAGTAATCAACAGAAACTCAGTCTTCAGAAAGGAAAGACGAAAAACAGCTACAGTTTTTTTTTTTTATCAATGTATGTTACTCATAATTATCAGATGGATTTCAAGAAAACAAATGGCTAGACATACCATATCATAATAGCAGAAGGAATTGCAAGCCTTAGAAACCCGAGTATATCCTCAAAAGCTTCTCTCGAAAACCCAGTGAAACTTTTTGAACACGCTGAGGAGAACTTAATGTACAACGCCAACAAAAACACGTTAATCCAGTACGAGACAGCAGTTGCCAGAGCAGCCCCTTTACATCCAAACTTAATCTTGAACAAGAGAAGCCAGCAGAATAAAACATGGAATATAACTGTAATCCCAGACATTATCATCATGGGAACTACAATATTTTGTGTCTGTAAAAATCTAATCAAACACTGTAGAACGGCGTAGGCGAAAAGGCCAGGTATCATCCATCGGTTGAACTCCCCTGCTCCATTGGAAATATCATGATCTTGACCAAGACTCACAAGAATGAAGCTTGTGTTGTACAGGATGAATGCAAGAGCAATGCTTAGAGCTACAAGAACCATAATAGCCCGTTGAGTGTAAATACCAAGCATGCGATGTTGTTCTGCTCCATATGCTTGCCCACACTGAGTTTCCAGTGCACTTCCCATTCCTAGCTTCAAATGTGTACATAGACATTTCCATTACTCTAGGCCTTATAGATTCTTATCATGACAAATATGTATGACACACATTCCTTTTTTAGCATACAAAAAAATGTAATACTACTATCTGAAAATTATGGGTGACAATTTGTGCTATCTTGCCATGACGATAACAACACGGCATGATAAGACAAAATATGTGCACGAAACTATAAGAAAAATTACTCCCTCCGTCCCCCGAAAAGTTTGCATACTTTCATTTTTTGTTTGTCCCCGAAAAGTTTGCATTCCCCACAATAGAAATAATCATCACAATCTCCACCTTCACAATATACACCTATTACCCTTCACGCCATTACTTTTGGGGCCCATCATACACTCAATCCACCTACTTTCCTTACTGTATATATATAAAAGTTTACAAAATTACCCCTCAACAATCTAATCATGGTGGAGTAGAATTTATGTTATAACATTTGACATTATAAGATAAAACAGTGGAGTACAAAATAACAAGTAACATATACAATCGAAACTTTTTTTCAAACATAACTGGTTGACACGAACACGACCTGAAAGTTTAGTGTTCTTATAGGCATGATAAGCACACCAACACGATAAGCCCAAATACTAGTTTCGTATCGTCATAGTGAAAATGCTTACTAATACACTGAAGGCTGTGACAGCAGCAAAGGAAGTGGCCATGGAAGCACTAGAGAGCGGCAATTGGCCAAGATGACCAACAAACATGATAGATATAACCTGTAAACAATAAATGAGCATGTTTACGGCTATGAGAGGCAGAGCCAAACTCAGTTGTCTCTTGCCTTCGTGGATGAATCCTTTGGTGATACACCCACGATCATCCTCTTGGTTTGTAATTAGAGTCTGAGGATCTAATTCTTCTTCCCTCATTTTCTTTAATTTCAACTTGGAAAGAGAGGGGAGTGAGTCTGAATTTTTGTTTATTGCAATAATGCACCAATCATTGGGACATTAGTAATACACGAGTGGTTCCCATAGGTAGATTTATATATTGAATGGGCGTAGGTAGGGCGGCTGCAGCATGGTACAGTGTGGGAATAGGGTAGGCTTTACATCATTTTTAAACTCAAGTTCAAGTCGGGCCCATGGCCTGTTATAGTTTTTTTTTTTAGATTTGACTTGATCTTTTTTAGTAAATATGTCTAACTCGAAATTCTTTTAAAAGTCCTTTTAATTCTATTAATACATTTTAAATCACTTTATTATTGTCAAATCATAAAATGGTCTCTATAAATCTCAAAATAAAAAAAAATAAAAATAATAACAAATTTATCAAATGTTTTAAAAAAAATATTCAAATATTTTTTTTCTAACTATTACAAAAGAAAATATAATTACTAAATAGTTAGTATTACTAAACTACATTACTTTATTTAATTATCACATATATTATATTTTTTTATTCATCCATCTCACAATTGTTTGGACATCACATAAATAAATTTTTTTCATAAACCATACCCTCACAGTATTCACATGTCTACACAAAATGTCATTATTTTTACTTTCATTCAATCATTTATTTTACTTTATTCATAAAAGTTTACAAAATTACACATCAACACTTCACTCATTACACATTTTTCTTAGTTTGTGTGCCCACAAAGTGGTGTAAACGTTTATGGGACGAAGGGAGTATATTTAATTATTTATATATAAATAAAGTTAAATAGATCGGCCTGTTGAACTTAAAAATCTACGAAAAAGCTCGAGTCCGACCTATTTAACTAAATATGCTTAAAAAAAGTTTGAGTTCGACTTGTTTATTAAACGAGCCGAGCTTTAATAGGTCGAGTCGTAGACCTCTGTCGGGTAGCCTGACCCATTCCCATCCCTAAGGTCAGGCCATGCCTTAAGAAAAAAATAGTTGGGTCTGATATATAATTTTTGGGCTAAATCTTGGCCCATGATATGTAATAGACTTTTTTTAATAGACTTTTTTTATAGGTCTGACTGAATTTTTTAATAAATTGTTCTGAACCAAAACAATTTAAAAGTTTTTTAAGTGCAATAAAAAAATTTGAATTATCACCCAATCATAAAAAACAATAACATATTTATCAAATGGTAAAAAAAAAAATCAAATGTTCTTTTCAACAATTACAAGAAAATATACATAAAAAAAATACATCATTTTTTCAAGATAAACTCATTTTCATTTATTATCACATATATTATATTTTTATAACTTATATACTCCTTCCGTCCGTGATTACTTGCACACTTTCTTTATTGAGATGTTCCAACATACTCTAATACCCCACAAAATTAATATTCTCCCAATATTATTTTATTTTCAAAATTATCACTCTTTTTTACTTACATTTTACTTTACACCTGAACAAATTCAATTTACACCTCTCTAAATCACTTAAAATACCACTCATTTATGTTACATCTCCAACTACTAAATACAAATTATTTATAAATACAAATTATTTTAAATAGGTTGTCAAACCTGTTGGGCTTAAAAGACCTACGATAAAGCTCAGACCCGACCTATTTAATTAAGTGAGCTTCTAAAAAAGTTTGAATTTGACTTATTTATTAAACGAGTTGAATTTTAGTAGGTCAAACCGTAAGTCCCTTGCCGTGTAGCCTGATCCATTTCCACCCATAAGCATGGAAGTACCCAAAATGGTTTTTTTTTTTTATATGTTAGATAAAAAAATTAATTGTGGTCTAAATATTTTTAGCATTCCCATTCCATTCACCACCTGAGGATTTCAATGTGACTTAACTTAATATGCACCATCAAAACAGATACTAATTTATAATGAAAGTAAATATTTTGAAGGTATAGTTTATGAAATAATTTTATTTTTTTAGTGTGCAAACTATTTTTGAACGTCTCATTTTTTTAAAAAAATGTGTAAAATTTTAAGAGGGAGGGAAAATATATGTGACTGAGATGAGAGAAAAGAACTTCTTCCCAAATTAGAATTTGGCTCCCGGCACAAAATTGCTAAATACAGTCTCTCTAAAATCAATGGTGGTTGCACACTAAACTAAATCATAACTTACTCATACCAGTAAAATCCATTTCCAAGAACAACTGCAAAATGTGAACCCATAATACAGGATAACTACCCTCAACAAATGGACACAAAATAATACAACAAAGTTGTTGCCCACTAACTACACCGTCTTTGCAACAACATGCCAGTGGTACTACTAGGGAGTTAATATCACTTTACACTTTAGGGTGAATCCAATATAAATCCCTTTTCTTTCTAATTTATGAATTTTAGTAATTTTTCGTGGGAAATTTCAAATCGATCGAAAATCACTTACATCTAGGACTGAAATTGATAAAGTAGAAAGGAAAAAAAAAAATTGGATTCACCCTAAGTTACATGACACAAATCTGGAATTGCATACTGACGTAGATCATCGACCAAGAAGCTTGACCCCCCACGCACCACCTAAATAAAGAGCCATAAGGGGCCCCGCTAGGAGCATTTGAGTGAGAGGATCTGTTGATGGTGTGAGTATAGCTGCTGCAATTACTGAACCAACTACCACGTATCTCCAAACCGACAACATTTGCTCCGATGAAACCAACCCAACTTGTCCAAGAAGCAGCTGTATCACTGGAACCTGGAGAACGGAATGAAAAAATGTCAACTTCAGTAGATGATAATCTTATAAATGCATTTCTCGAGCAAAGATGTTTGACTCTGATATCTAAACAACTCAGACACAGACTAGAATGCTGTAGGGCTGTAGGGCCGTAGGGGTTTATCTAACCATATTTCATGACCCCGAATATTGGGGGTGAGATTCATCTATCCCCTGTACTTCTGGCCTTATTATCATGCCCAAGTCTCTAGTGATAATCTTGATAAACAACAAATCGTTGGTTTTGAGTTAAGAAAAATTGATAAGGCTATAATGGCAAAAATAAAAAGACATGCAGAGTAAAAAAATCTTATACTCCAAAATGGGTTGGTTTCTCCATTTCTGTCTTAGAAATGTATTTTACATTCTCAAGACAAAGCAAGGTAGATGAATCTTACAGATCAAAACGGTGGTATTTTGTAAAACTGATGAAAATAGGTTCAATGTTTTGAAGACGGGCAATTTATTGTTTTAAGGGAATAACCAGAAAGGAATACAGTCCTACTAAAGATTCATGCAATGAAAAAATCAATATACGAATGCGTTCAAGATTTAGAAGATATTTCAAATTAGATTGTGGGGGATAGAAAAACAAGGAACAAAAACCAGGTGACTGGCTATTGACTTTTCAGTGTAAATAGAAATATCTAAAAGTGCCAAATCAATATTGGGGGAGTGGAAATATCGATTCAATGTTACGAGTTCATACATGCTTGGCTAATGGAAAGTTAAAAAAATAAGAACCTACATAAGGAGAAATTATGAATAATGAACGTTACCTGGAATGACAATCCAGTACTGAACATGAGCACGAGGACAAACTCGAAGTATTGATCGATAGACCACAATGATTCAACAACCCCTTCTGCATAACTAACAAAGAACGTCAAGGCTGCTGGGGTAAGAACGTAGTAAGAGAACGTGATGCCTGCATAGAAAAGGACTGACGAGCCCAGGATAATTGGCCCCAGAAATCTTCTCTCTGCCTTTGTCAAACCTGGAAGAATAAATGCTATGATCTCGTAGAGGATTATGGGGCTACCTAAGAGAAGACCACAGTATCCTGATACCTACATACAAAGGTGATGTCACTTTTAGTGAACAAGAGCTTTAAGTAATAGCAAACTCCTTTTTGTAAAAAGAAAAACATTTCCTTCAAGAGGCAGTAGGCCGCATCACCGGGAAAAATGAAAGGTGAACAATTTGTTCTAGGTTTACTCTGATAAATGGACAACACTAGAAAACTTCAGTATAAGATTATTTTTTCTTGAATGAACCATGATAAACATTGTAGGTGAATAATTTGCCTAAACTACGAGAACATGATTTAACATTCATGGAGAATATAAACGCGAGATGAATCTTCTAGATAAGAAAGAACAAGAAAGGTCGGTTACATTCAGTTTTTGAAGCATCAGATCCACGGTTTAGGAAAAATGGTAGTATGAGGTAAAAATAACAAAGAAAAAAAGTATTTTGAATGACTATTTGATCATATTATTAAATGTTTGGAAGTGGCTAAAATAGTGTTTATGACACCTGCCCTGAAAGAACAAGACAACAAATGCTAACATTTATGATTCAAATAGCAGTTGCAGTTTCAGCTGACAGAACTCCTATAAACTTCACCAAGTGCATAGAAGATTCCAATAATTGTATTTTTCAGTAGTCAGGAGAGTTAAAGTTAGGAATAGGATATAGTGAAAATAGCTGGATAATAAGATTGGGATGAGCTCAAACCTTTAGAGATGTAAAGAAAAATTCTCCAGGTGCTAATTGTAAGAACCGAACTCCTTGTTCTCTTACTGGGGCTTCAAGAAACATGATGAGATCCTTAGAATATCCAAAACAACCAACCATTGCAGCTCCAATAGCCAAAACTGACACAAAGATTCTATCTCTCAACTCCTCCAGATGATCATATATACTCATTTCTTTATCATCTGGGAGGAGCTCTTTACTAGGATAAAGAAAATTGTAAATAGAATTTCCTCCATCATCTGACTCCTTTTTCAAATCAGTAGAATCTGTAATGCCACAAGAGAAATATTTCAGAATTTCAGGGAGAGGGTTTTCAATACAGAACTTCAAATGAAATGCTATAAGCGAAGCTGAGATGTTCATAGGTGGACATTGAAAGGATACTAAATTCATTTGTTGTGGAATAAGTGTGTGTAGATAGCTGTCTGATAGTGCAATCAACCAGCACAAGTTCATCTTACATGGACCATAAATTTGTTGCTACTTGGAATGATGTCGAAACCTAGTCAAAATCTAGATAACATACAGCAAGTTCATGCACAAACATCAATGGTGGATAGTCAGTTCTCGTTAGTCAAGGGAACAGAATGTTAAGGATTTTCAGAAGAAAATTTGTGATAATACATTATGATCAATAATATCTCATCAAAGCATTACATGCCCTGGAAACCACCTCTCTTTCACCATGTATGATCAAGAGATACAACAAGCTGGGAACTGACTTGTTTTTACAATGACTTCTCTAGTTTTCATTCAATCCCAGCTTTACCCAAATCATGGTACGGCCATGGTTTTTGCAAAAGTGCAACAAGACCACATTCATAAATTTGGGACGATCTGAGATGGATTCGATGGAGCAATCAACACACTGTATAGGTTCCCCAATATCCTAAAATATTCAATATTTAAGTTTGTGGAAATTATTAGTTTTTAGTTGCTCTAACTGCTTAGTAAAACTGGAGCAAATACGGAGTACAGCTTTTGCCATGCTTAAAGATTAGCACCTGAGCAGTGCCTGTACTTCTATTTTTTGTTGGACCAAAATGTACTGGTTAACTATTTCTACCTACAATGTTTACCTCCAGATACCACAAAACACACAATCAACAAAACTATTGATCTACCTGTATGCCCACAGACCCTAATTTTTGTTACATCACCAGCACAAAAATATAATCAAGTTGGCTGTCGATTAAAAAGCATCAATTCATATGACCACACAGATCTCAAATTACAGTCGTATCAGCAATTAGAAACCGACTCCTTCCAGAAAACTATAAATAAAACCGCTCAATCATGAACTCTAGAAGAACACACCATTTTTTAATGAATCCCCAAAAATATTTCAAGACCTAAAAAAATAAGATAAAAAAACGTTTTTTTACCGGCAGGGCCAGTTCCATTTAAACTGCCATCATCGATTTTGCGCTGCTCCTCTGTGACATCTTCAACAGCTGAGCAAACTATTCTGCTAAATTTCTTGAAACATTTCTTACTCGAGAAGCCCAGTAACTTGGGTTTCCTCCAATTAACGCGCAGGGTAGTTATTGGTTGGGAATTTGAGCTTAAACAATTGAAACAAAGAGTATTACTGTTGAGATTTGTGTTGTAGATGAGGGTTCCTGAGCTTCCCATAGCTGATTTCAGTGTGAAATTCAACTGATTTGGGCGCACCAAAATGTATTGAATGTTATGATTGGTGTCGTGAAGTTGATGAACAATATTTTGGCTAGCGACTCGGGCCCCGGTATTCTATTGTGCACGTTTTGCTTTCGGTAGTTGTAGTAGTAGTAGGTAGCCTCACCTCCCTTCCCATGCCGCAAAATCGAAAAAATCGAATTTTCCAATTGAATGACGATTTTTGTTTTATTTGTTTGTTCGGTTTGGTTCGATTGAAATATTTTTTAAAATTTTGATTTTCGATTTATATTTTACAAAATCGAATAAACTGAACCAAATTTCTTTTTATAAATTTTAAAAAAAATACTTATTACTTAATAAATTATATGGAACAACACATTAACAAAAAAAATTATACTTGAACTGTTAAACTTATAATTTGAATTTGATTTTAGTTTAAAAAATTCTCAAAAATGTTTAATTGTTGAAAATATTATTTTATGCAAGAATTTTGATTTAAACCGAATCAATTGAACTTTTATTCGGTTCGATTTTAATTTCATTTTTTAAAATTTTGAAACAAAAATCGAAACCAAATTTAACCATCCAAATATCCATCCCTACACCTCACTACTACGAGATAAATTAATTATCATAATTTAAATTCATTGATTTTTATATGTTTATACTTACTTTGCCGATTTAAAATTACTAACGCTTGTGTCTAGCCAAGTTTTAAATTTTATTAAAAAAAAAAAAGGAGTAATTAAACCTATTTAATGAGCTCGGTTATCAGAACTTTTGATTAATTTTCAACTCTAAGTAATCAATGGAATGAATTATATACAACATTTATGGTTTGCATGAATTTATTTATTAGAATTAAAGAGACAAAATTATTTTTTTGATTGTATGATTCTTTCTACTCTATTAGATAAAATAATGAAAAAAAATGTGTTAGATTTAATTAGTTAGAGAAAAGTAATGACATTTTAATTAAAGAGACTATGATTGTTTTAATTCAATTTTAGGAAATAATGTATTTTTTTTTAAGTTTTACAAGATCAGAATCAAATACAAAGATATTTTTCAAAGCTCCAGATCTTCAAACCAAGACAGATCAAATTGGTGTCGCTACCAGCTCCAATCGTGAGAAGTGGGGACGCGAGTGTACTCATTGCCCATGAGAAATGCACAGTCCACTATTTTAACAACAAGACAAACCTCACACTAAGTTAGTCTATATTGTTATGATAAATAGGGAAAATAAAAGGATAAAAGCCACCAAGCACCATAACATTCGATTTCAGCACCGCAGGGACATAAACAAACTCCACGAGGATAGGCTCCACAAATGGACTCCACGAAGGGACAGCATGCTCCACAAAGGGACAGGAAAAAACGTAAAATGCGCCCATAAAAGCAGAAAATAAAGTAACTACAAGCAAAAGACAGAAACTAAACAATCTAATCTAAGAAAGCAGGAAAAATGAAATGCAAAAATAAACTAAACAACCTAATCTAAGAAATCAGAAATAGCAAACAGAAAAATAAACGGGATCAATGGATCGCTCACCCGATTGGCCACCGTAGCGCCATCAGGGAGGGAAGACCCATTGATCCCACTAAAAACCGAAACAATAAACTCTAAGATCCAAATAAATCTGAAAAACAACGGTAGGAAAGGGAGTAAAGGAGCTCAACAGGCGGTGCAGCTGCTTTCTTCTTCTTTTTTAATATATATCCAATTTCTTTTAGTCAATCTACCCAGTGGTTTTTAGAGAAGATGGAAAAGAAAGATGGGTTGGATATACAGAAGGTGGACGACGAATTATTTGACGGTGGAGGATGGCTTATTTTTTAAGCAAAGCGGTGGGCAGTGCAGAGAGAAGGGAGGGGATATTTTCTAGAGAGAGAGGTCCGCATGTATTTGGAGGTATGAGACCGATCATTTGGTAAAAGATTTAGACCAGTGTATACTAATGGGGTGTATTGATTGTGTAGTCTATAAATTTTTTTTTTTAACTTTCAAAGTTTGAGGATATTTTATTCGAATTTTTAAAAGTCTTTAAAAATTATGAGGTATTCAATACAAATTTTAAAAAGTTTTAAAAAATTCTTAGGTATTACTCTATAAAAATTCTTTGATTCTCTTACAAAAATATAAATAGATTCCACTCTCTAAAATTTCTTCTAACAACCAGAGATTTCAACGTATTCTCTAAGAGAACTTTGAAGACAAAAGGTTAGAAGAAAAAAATATTTGTTATTCTTCTAACAAAGGTACTACACAAATCTTTTGTTGCTCTTTGTTTTGGATTTTGAGTATGGATTGATTGGAGCAATTTGCTATTACTTTGTCATTTCGTTTTGGGTGTGTATGTGTGGAGGGTTGCACGATGTGTGAAAATACTGCAGTTGGTTTAGATTTTTAGTATTATTTTCTGATAATAAATCTTTCTTTATTTAATTATTTTGAGTGAGTTTTCTTACAAGGAAATAGCAACTCATGACTTGGTAGATTTTTGTTTGTTTTGTGACGAAAACTCGACTGCTAACCTACTGCATTTTTCATTGCCATCAATTTTGATTTACTTTGCTTCTTGTACAAAGATTTTGTCATTGTATAATGGTGATGGAAATGAAGATGATGAGAATGAATAATGATGAATAATAATGTTTTTTTTTTTTTTTACTAATTTGGTTTTTTTTTCTAAACAATTTGGATAACTTATTTTATATGCAATGCGTTTCATATACATTTGCATCAATAGTTCTAACGCAAGATTATATGGAAATTCATGTAAATCAATAAATAAGTGTATTCCATAATCCTATCAAATTTATGTCGTATAAATCAATAGAATTTCAATTGAAAACAATGTTAATTGCATAATAAAATTGGTGTAATTGAGTCACAATCTTGTCTTATTCTAAAGTAGAGGATAAAAAAAAGGCAATTGAAGACTGTACTCAGTTGCATACACATTTGTTTTGGTCAAATGGTGATGTTTACTTAGAGCTTTGAGTGATTTTGAAAATCGGTTTTTGAAATCTTGAATTTTTAAAACTCCGATTAATAGTAATATACTAATATGTGTGTTTCTTTTGAGTTTTAAAATAATAGAAGATTTTAACTTTATGTCAAATCATTGTGTAAGATTGAATGAAATGTATTACGGAGTATTATAATGATGATCACTACAAAATATTGGCCAAAAAGCAACGGTAATTGGCAACGGCAGGCGGGCCGATGCGATTTGGTAACGGCATTTAATGGCCGATGCGAAAAGGGGACGGGAGTGGGCCCCATTGCAATTTGGTAACGGCATTTAATGGCCGATGCGAAAAGGGGACGGCAGTGGGCCGCGATGCCATTTGGTAACGGGCCCCCCGATGCTAAATGGCAACGGCAGTGGGCCCGTTGCCTTCCCCGTCGCCCTAATTGAATATAAATTGGTCAAACCCCCTCTCTTCCAGAACGTAACAGCGGCGCACCCCCCCACCTCCATTGAAGCTTCGAGTTTTACACCTCCACACTAAAAAATCACCTTCGTTTGCGGATCGAACTCGGTTTTTTGCCATTTGTGTTCTACACTACGACGGGAGCATTTCTACGGTAATTTTTTTCGTTTTCATTGGTTAAATTTGAAGTTATATGTGTATATATAGTTTTAGTATATATATGTATATATATGCATATATGTTGTATGTATATATAAAATTGTTAGAATTATTAATTTTTATGCATGCATGTGTTAATTGTTAGAATTTATAAATTGTTAATTATGTTGTGTTAGGCATGTATTTATATGTATGTTTTAATTAAGTTATATGAATTTATTTGTTAATTAGGGTGTTAGAATTATATTTGTGTTATATGTCTATATATGAATTTATTTGTTAATTAGGGTGTTAGAATAATTATTAGAATATATTTAGAATTATATTAATTAATTTTAATAGAGTTGGAGGAATGAGACGTTGGTTGTTTGTGTGTTGTAGACGTCGATTGATCGTTACAGTGATGTTCATATATAATGTTTTTTAATTAAATGGATAAGTGAATTCATATTTTTAAATGGATAAGTGAAAATAATTATATATATTTAATGTTGTGAATTGAAAATTAGAATGAATTTAAATGATGTGATTAGAATAAATTTAAATGTATAAGTGAAAATGATTATATTCAATGTTGTATGTAATTATAATGTTGTGAAATTAAAAATTAGAATGAATTTAAATGTTGTAAATTGAGGATTAGAATAAATTTAAATAGTGTGAATTGATACCGTAATTAAATTATTTAATTTGAAAAACATAATTTAGTTAATTTGAAAAATATAATTTAGAAATAATTATGATATCCTTTGATAAATAATTTAATAAGCAACAATTAAAGTTAGAATGGATTGAATTAAAGAATTAAAAACTAAAATTAAATTGAATATATATTAATTGCATTAACAACATGTCGACTAAAGCTCCTAGCCTAAACGGCACACAGGGGGCGCTCAAAAGCCTTCGAGACCGGGAGGTCCCGAGTTCGAACCCCGCAATTCGCGAAAAAAGGCAGAATTTCTGAAAAAAGGCAGAATTTTCGAAAAATTGGTGGCCCAGCGGTGGGGGTGGGTGTTGGTGGCCTCGATACCTGGGTTCGAAACCCAGATTCGTTTTTTTTAAATGTTAATAAAAAGGCGACGACAAAAAGGGGACGGCAGTGGGCCCCGATGCCATTTGGTAACGGCAGTGGCCCCGATGCCAAAAGGTAATGGTCACCTGCCGTTGCCAACGATTTTCCCCAAATCCGATGCCATTTAAATAACATCGAGCATATTGGCATCGGCACACTGCCGTCCCCTTTGTCGTTGCCTTCATCATTAGTGAGGGCAGATCCGATGCCTTCCCCGTCCCCATTTCCCCATTATTTTGTAGTTATTGTTTAATGATTGAATGTAATGATATTATTGTATTATTATACTAGTATTATTAAATTATTATTGAAAAATGTTATAATGATTAGTGTGATATTATATAAATATACATTTATGTTAAATCAATAAGTTTGACTGAAGTCATTTTAAATGAGTTTTAAAAACCGAATTTTAAATTAAAGTAAAATGCACATAGGCTATTAAAATTCAAAACTGATTTTTAAAACCTAGACATAGCATTAATATGAGAGGGAAGGAGTAGTATGAGTATCTAGGGCTCTCATGCATTCCGACAATAGTAAGGGGGTGTTTCTTTTGGGCTTTGGGTGATTTTAAAAATCAGAATTTTGAAATCCTGGTTTTTTAAATCCCGATGAATAGTAATATGAGTGTTTCTTTTGAGTTTTGGAATAGTGAAGGATTTAACTTTATGTCAAATCAAGTTATAAAATTGAATGAGTTTGTATTATTATATTATTGTTTGGTGAGATTATAATGATGAGTTGATTAAATGTATTATATTATTGTATTATTATAGTATTATTATATTATTGTTGAAAAAAAATATAATGATTGGAGTAATATTATATAGATATAATTTTATGTCAAATCAATATGTTTGATAAGGGTGGTTTTGAGTGGATTTTGAAAACCGATTTTTAAATTCCGAAGTAAAACGGGTTTTGGATCTTGAAAACCTGGTTTTTAAAACCAAAAGTAAACATTCCCTAAGGGGGTTAGTTAAATCCATGGCAAATTAGCAACAATTATTGTTGAATAATTCAAACCTAAATTTAAAACAAAGTTTTTTTATGCAATTCTTTGTGCCACGTCCACTTTCTCTCTTGTTGAATAAATTGTTTGTTTTGGTTGAATTGACTAGCTCGACCCGAAACTCATGGCCGGATTAGTCCATTTTTTGTTGGGCTGGGTAACTGGGTTATTTGCCCTTTCAATAATGTTAGATGCACTCTCCCTTTCAATTTTTAATTAAACATACATGTAAGAAATTAAATTTGTCATTTTATTAAAATATCCCTTATTAGATACTCTTCTTTTAAAATTCAAACCCTAATGACATCAGTCCTCAACTCGCGGTCCAAAAAGTACCAAAAAAAAAAAAAATCTATATAAAAAAATAGGCATTTTCGACAAACCAATAGATGGTTGAAATTGACATTATTGTCGACGACAGTGTAAATTTTCGACTATCTATTGTGAAAAAAAAATCAGAAACCCTATCTGCACGCGATAAACATACTGTAGTTATTAAAGACGCGTGTAAGGCGCTAGACGCATAGGGATGGCTAAAGCGGGCGCTATTAATTTTTTTAATAAATAAAAATGTATATTTAGAATTGTAGTTTTCAGAATTGACCAAAATATATTTAATCTTTTTAACTTCTTTAAAAAATTAATTTCCAATATGTTACCGCTTATATTTTTAATTATTTTATTTCATTAATTTCCAACATAATTCTTAATAATATAAGTAATAATATTATTATTTTAATTTTTTTAATATTAAAAATAATGATAATATTCTTATTTTAAAAATAAAAATATTATTTTTATATAAAATATACATTTATTATAAATAATAAATCAGACAAATATATATTAATAATAATAATAACTCTTCAGTCAATAATAATTATTAAAATATTAATAATAAAAATAATATATTTTTAACAAAAATTAATAATAATATTATTTAATAATAATAATATTAATTTTAAATAATAATATATTTTTAACAACACTCAATAATAATAATTTAAAATAAATTTATACAATATTACATTTCATTATCATATTCATTCCATGGTATACCATTCCTATCTCATATTCATTCTATGGTATACCAATCATAGGAATGATCATTCTTATTCTTATGTAATTCCATTTAGACATTCATTTCATTCTTGAGTTCATTCCATTCAACTCCAAATTCATTCCATCCATACCAATCATGCCCTTAGGGCATATTTGTTTTGGGATGGGAAATCCGGATTTAGGATTTCGAAACTCCACCCCGTTATACTTTGAGATTTTGATTCAGGATTTCAAAATCCCACCCTATAACTACCTATAAACCCTACAAAAGTCAACTCTATAAATACCTACAAACCACCTATAAAACCTATAATCCTATACTATAAAGTTAAATCCTACCCTACATAAATCCCAAAACAAACACAAAATACAAAAAACATTAGGATTTTGAAATCCACTAGATTTTGAAATCCGAATTTCAAAATCCTCAAAATTCCAAAACAAACATGCGCTTAGTGTTTAGACCATAATATAAATACATAGTTCTGTGCTTTGATTTGTGCCATTTATGTACATTTGAACTCCAATTCAATAGTAATTTACATGCTAATATGTTTAATTTAAGATTCTATAGTGTTTTTATTCATTTTAGCCCCAATGTACAAAATGTGAGCGTCTAAGGTGCGCACACCCTTGCACGCCTTGTTGTGCCTTTGTGCCTTAAACGAAAAAAGAGAAATGCACGACTAGATAAGATGGGGCGTCTGCGAGTTGGAGTCGGCGGGAGGCGGGGTGGAAGGGTGGAGGAGGGGCGGTGCCTTTTTGCAGAAAGAAGGAAAAAGAAAAAAGTGGGGGCAACAACAGCGTGGGAGGGAGGAGGAGAAGAGGTGGTGCCTTTTTATAGAGGGGGCATCGACGCTGGGTAAGGGAGGACGGGGTGGCTGCTGCTGGTGGGGCAGCAGTGGCGTGGGAGGGAGGAGGAGCAGACGGTGGTGCTAGTGGAAAGGCAGGGGCATGGGAGGGAGGAGGAGCAGACAGTAGTGCTAGTGGAGAGGCGACGTTTTAATGGTGGGAAGAATAAGAAGAAGAGAAATAGAAAAGGGGGAAAGAGAGAAATTAAGGCTCCATTTGGATGGAGGGATTTGATCTATGAATTTCAAATCCACTCAAATTGTTTGGATTAAAAAGTAAATGAATGGATTTCAAATACTTAGCATATTTTTTTAAGTTAAAACATTTCAAATGAAAGGAGTTAAAAGTACATGGATTTCAAATGACATGGTTTTAGTGAGAATTTGAAATCTCTCTCAATTTTAACTAAAAAGTGTGTAGACACAAATTTAAGTATTTGAAATCAATTCTAATCCAAACATGAAGAATGGATTTGGGATGTGGATTTGAAATCCATAAGCCCAAATCCACTCAACCAAACGCAGCCTCACATTTTAGTGGAGGGTTTATTTATTAGAATTTTAAAGAGAAAAATATATTATAAATAATTTAGTGGATTTTAGAGAAAAAAAATAGGCCACGATTATAAACACACGGAGTTATTGAGGACACTCACTCGCTTAACACACACATCGTGGGATGAATACACACCCCGTGAAAACTCAAAAATACTCTTCTCCTTCTACACCCTGAATTTTCCTATTAGCCCTCTCCCCACTCCTCTCTTTTTTCACGTTGCATACCCACCTATTCTCCTCCACCTAAAAACGTCGCCGCCCCTCCTTCCAAGCCACCGCGTCATCACTCCTCCTCTAAGCAACGCGGCCTACGTCGCCCTTCCTCTCAATCGACGCTTTGAAGAAGAAGACGGCCAACGCCGCCGCGGTTTGAACAAGAAGACGATCCCAGCCAGTCGCCTCTCCGTTCGAATCGTCGTCGCATCGTTTCGCAACCCCGTTTGCAAGCGCCACCTCTCCACAGCCTCTTTCTCCGCGCCGCCGCTCGTTCACACCACCTCTCATTTGTTACAATGACAGAGATGGAGTCAAAGTCGTGTTTATTACTTTTAGAATCGCACTTTCAATTCTGCAGTTTTAAATTACCTAAACGATGTCGCATCACATGGGTATTCCTTATATATACTCTTGTACTGGCATATTGAAACTAACCAGAAATTAAAACTCAATTTCCTCTCTCTCGATTTCTCTTTCTCTCTCTTGTAACTGAAATTGATTCGCACAGTGCGTGCGTATCTTACAGTGGCCTCAGAGCCAAATTCCTGCTGCTGCGTGACCTACAAACAATCCAACAATGGTGAGCAATACTGAACGAATTGCTACATTGGAAAACCAAATGAGTGAAATGAAAGATGAATTATCAAAGAAATTTGATGTTATGGTTGAAGCATTCAAACTGCAAATGGAGATATTAACTAAGGAGATCAAGATTAACCATAGGAAGGCTCCAATGGTGGAAGGGGAAGCTACTGCAAGGGACAAACCTGAGGGTGGTTTGCTAGGGACACCACCAGGAGCCAAACTATCACCTGAGGTAATCCATTTCACCAAAAACACCTAACAAACATAGGCCCCAGGGTAGAACTCTTAAAATGGATTTTCCTAAATTTAATGGAGATGATCCAAGAGCTTGGATCAGGAGGTGTAAAAAGTACTTTATGTTTCATCCCATGAGTGATTGTGAGAAGATTGTCCTCTCAGCTATGAACATTGAGGGATCAACAGATTATTGGTATGTTGATCAAATAGAGGGAAGAGAGAATATGCTCTGGGAACAGTTTGTGGTGTTGGTTATCAACAAATTTGCTAATATGGATGATGGTAACTTGATAGGCAAGTTTAATAAACTAACACAGAATGGGGCAGTTAAGGAGTATATCAAGGAATTTGAAGTACTAAAAGCTTATATGGGTACTATGCTCACACATCTCACAGAGGAATATTAGATCCAAAGTTTCACAAGTGGGTTGAAGGAGGAGATTGGAAAGTTTTTGCACATCATGAAGCCATTGGTGTTGGATGAAGCTATGCAATTAGCTGTCAAGCAAGAAGACTTGTTGCTGGTGCAGAGTAAGGGTAACAAGCCTACTGTTAGGCCTAATTCCAATCATACTTGGAAGCCTAACACTGATTTCAAAGAAAAGAGCAATGGAGCTGAGAAGATACCCACCCAAAAGAGGTTAACACCAGCTGAAATGGAAGCTAGAAGGAAGAAGAACTTATGCTACAATTGTGATGAGATATATCATGTGGGGCATAAGTGCAAAAGGTATTTATAATATCAGTAGATGTTGAGGATGAAGAAGAGGAGAAAGAGTTTCAGGAGCTGGTCTTGCAAGAATTAAGAGATACAAGACAGGAGCCTATTGTATCTCTACATGCTCTAGTTGGACATAATAGCCCAGATATTGTCAGAATCAAGGGAAAGGTGGGACAGCATGTATTAATGGTGTTACTTGACTCTGGAAGTACTCATAGTTTCATAAATCCTCACACAGTAAGGAGATTAGGGTATGAGATTGAAGATGCTAGCTCACTTGTTGTCACAGTGGCTGATGGTAGTAAGGTGGAGTGCAATACTAAGTGTGCTCAAGTGGAATGGGTAATGGGTGAATGTAAGTTTGTTGCACCTATGAGGGTACTCACTCTAGGAGGCTGTGACATGGTGATGAGAGTAGACCTTCTAAGTCAATTGGGGCTAGTCACTTTTGACTTTAAGAATCATAATGTGCATTTTGAGAGAGATGGGAGAGTGATCAGCTTGCAAGGGATCAGCAATGATCTGCAAGTGACTATGATCACTGGAAAATTAACTTAACAAACTTATCAAGAAGAAATCACAAGGGGAGTTGTATTTTATGTGCTATGTTAAGGAGACTAAAGAGGTGGAGAAATGCATAACAACACCAGATTTGAAGATACTTTTGGAAGAACATCAAGATATCTTTCAAATACCCACCACATTACCACCACAGAGATCACATGATCATCAAATCAAAATTAAAGAAGATGAGGGACCAGTCAAGCAACATGCCTATAAATATCCATATCTACAAAGGCAAGAGATAGAAAAGTTGGTGCAAGAAATGTTGGAAAGTGGAATTATCAAGCCTAGCCACAACCCCTATTCTTCACCTGTGCTACTAGTGAAGAAAAATGATGGAAGTTGGAGGTTCTGTGTTGATTACAGAAAATTGAATGCAATCACAGTCAAAGATAGTTACCATATCCCTTTGATTGATGATTTATTGGATGAGTTGGGGCAAGCTAAGTGTTTCTCTAAGATTGATTTGAGGGCAGGCTACCACCAAATCAGAGTACATCCTAGTCATATTCAAAAAACTGCATTTGTCACTGTGTCTGGTTTGTATGAATTCATAGTAATGCCCTTTGGGCTTACTAATGCTCATGCCACATTTCAGGCTGTGATGAACTCAATGTTCAATCCCTATTTGAGGAAATTTGTGCTAGTGTTTTTTTATGACATACTAGTGTACAACTTGGATATGGAGCAACATGAGATGCACTTGAGACAAGTTTTTCAACTCATGAGGCAACATCAATTGATGGCTAAAGCATCTAAGTGTGTGTTTGGTCAAAAGGAGGTGGAGTATCTTGGTTATATCATCACTGATCAAGGGGTGATGGCTAACCCAAACAAGGTGAAGGTGATGCAAGATTGGCCTAAACCAACAACTGTAAAATCCTTGAGAGGTTTCTTAGGCCTCACAGGCTACTACAGAAAGTTCATCATGCATTATGGGCAGATAGCCAAGGCACTCGCTTAAATGACTAAGAAGGGTAGATTTGAGTGGAGTAGTGAAGTTGAAGAATCCTTCTTGAAACTCAAGAAGGCAATGATGGAGGCACCTATCTTACAACTACCTGATTTTTCTAAAGAGTTTGTTGTAGAAACTGATGCAAGTTATGGGGGGCTTGGAGCAGTTTTGGTGCAAGGGAGCAGGGCAGCAGGCCCATTGCTTTCATTAACAAGCCTTTAGGTGTGAAGAACTTGGGCCTATCAATCTATGAGAGAAAGAGTTTCTAACCATTATTTTGGCTGTAGAAAAGTGGAGGAGCTATTTGATCCATGCTCCTTTCACCATCAGAACAGACCATGAGAGTTTAAAGTACTTATTGGAGCAGAAAATTTCCACTCCCCTACAACACAAGTACTTGACTAAATTGTTGGGGTTTGATTATAAAATAGAGTACAGAAGTGGAAAGGAGAACATAGTGGAAAATGCACTATCAAGACAGGTTTTTCCTGAAGGGGGTCAATGTCAAGTATTAACTATGATCAAACCAGCTTGGATTGAGAAAATCCAAGAAAGTTATGAGGGAGATGTGTTGGTGCAACAAGTCATAACTGAGGCTTTGACCTACCCTTTTAATGTTTCCTACTTTACTTATAAGGCTGGATTAGTAAGGTATAAATGGGTATTGTATGTGGGAAGTGGGCATGATTTCAGATCAAAAATCGTCCAATTTATGCATGCATCTAGTGAGGGTGGGCATTCTGGAGTGCAGGTAACTTACCACAGAATGAAGTATACATTTTGGTGGCCTAATATTAGGCAAGATATACAACAATGGGTGGCACAATGTCAAATTTGTCAAGTATGCAAGCATGAAACATTGAAACAGCCTGGTTTGCTACAACCACTACCAGTGCCTGAACAAGCTTGGAGGGATATCACTATGGATTTCATTTAGAAGTTGTCTATATCTGTGGGGAAGGATACAATTTAGGTGGTGGTGGATAAGCTCACTAAATACAATCATTTCATAGCCCTATCTCATCCATTCTCAGCCTCTCAATTAGCATATGTGTTCATGGATACTATCTATAAGCTACATGGTTTACCTGCCACTATCATTTCTGATAGAGACAAGATATTTACAAGTCATTTCTGGCAGCAGTTGTTCAAATTGCTGGGAGTTCAGCAACTATTGAGTACAACTTATCACCCTCAGACTGATGGACAGACAGAGAGGGTGAACCAGTGTTTAGAGACATATATGAGGTGTATGTGTGGAGCTACACCTAAACACTGGGCTCAGTGGCTGCCATTAGCTGAACATTGGTATAACACCAATTTTTACACTACCCTAAACATCACTCCATTTGAGGCACTATATGGGCACATACCTATTCCTCTTACACTAGGGCCCTATCTACAGAGTCAAGTTCAAGGGGTGGAAGATTCAATTCAAGCAAGGCAACTCATCATCCAGAAACTTAAGGAATTGTTACAACAAGCAAGGAATCGTATGCGTCAGTTCGCCAACAAAAACAGAACTGAGAGAGCATTTCAAATGGGAGAGTAGGTTTAACTCAAGTTGAAGCCCTACCGCCAGAAATCAGTTCACGGGAGGCACATTTGGAAGCTCGGTCCGAAGTATGCAGGGCCCTTCCAGATCTTAGAGAAGATTGGAGAGGTCGCGTACACCTTAGCCCTCTCACCAACTACAAAAATACACCCGACATTCCATGTTTCACTGCTCAAACATCATATTGGTGGAGAAGAAAGGGTAGTTCGAGACATACCTGAATTCGACAAAGAGGGCAAAGTCTTGTTGCAAGCTGTAGCAATCTTAGCTCGGAGACTTGTCAAGAAAGGGACAAGACCGGTGACAGAGGTTCTAGTCCGTTGGGCTCACTTGCCGGACGAGGAAGCTACTTGGGAAGATTTTCTTGAAATTCAGGCCAAGTATCCTCATTTGTGTACTTGAGGACAAGTACAGTGTGGAAGGGGGAGATGTTACAATGATAGAGATGGAGTCAAAGTCGTGTTTATTACTTTTAGAATCGCAATTTCAATTCTGCTATTTTAAATTACCTAAACGGTGTCGCATCACATGAGTATTCCATATATATACTCTTGTACTGGCATATTGAAATTAACCAGAAATTAAAACTCAATTTCCTCTCTCTCTCGATTTCTCTTTCTCTCTCTTGTAACTGAAATTGATTCGCACAGTGCGTGCGTATCTTACATCCTTCATTCCAGGTAATAATAGTTTTCAATTTCGTCTTTTTTTTTCATCTGGTTAGGATTTAGGGTTCAAAAATACAAATAGGAAAAAATTTAGATCTATAAATCTGCCATAATTATTTTCGATTTTTTCCCGAATATTTGTATTTATTCGATCGGTGGGTGTACTATCTGCCGGTTTTATCAAAATTTCAGGTAAGGGTATACTGGACATTCGAGTTTTTTTTAGGTGAGTGTCCTCAACAACTCCGTGTGTGCGTATCACCGTGGCCAAAATAGTACTATTATAAATAATTTAGGGAAAGGGCATCTATCAATTATCATACCCCTCCCAAACCTTCTATCTTGATATTTTCGCCGACACAAATCGCTTCGAAAAGCCCAAAACAATAAAAAGGAATTCTCCTCCCTCTGGATTAGGCGGTTCTGTTAATCCAATAATCACGTGCCAGTGACATTTCATTAATTTTTTCGTTCAGTGAATCACGTTTTGAGTTTTCTTATGGCGGTGAGATCAATTTATCGCGGCTTGAAGAAGAACAATCTCCAGTTGCCACTGCTTAATTCGGGATCACATTTGCACTCTCATGCTACCAGTTTCGGTTAGTTTTAATTTTTCCTTAATTAACCGTTTTTTGTACAATATACTTGTGTTATGCGGTATATTAAGTTCTGTATTGCTTCAATTTGTTGTGTGGTAATCTGAGATTGTGTGTGACCTCGCATGTTTCCTCTCCTTTTTTTCTTTTGAAAAATCTCTTTCTAGGTTTTAAGGAAGTTAGGGAGGAGGATAAGAGTCAAATGGTTGGCGAAGTGTTCACTAAAGTTGCAGCAAATTATGATCTCATGAATGATTTGATGAGTGGTGGTATGCACAGATTATGGAAAGAAAGGTTTGATAGTTTCCTTCTTTTTATTTTTTGCTAGCAAATTGTTTGTTCCCTTTTAGTTGTCGGTTGATGAGATTAGTTAAATTGGTATGAGACAAATCATTTGGTAAAAGATTTACACTTGTGTACACTTAATTGCACGAAAATTGGTGTAATTGAGCCACAATCTTGACTTATTCTAATGTAGAGGATAAAAAATTCAATAAGACATTTGAAGATTGTACTCAATTGCATACACACATTTGTTTTGGTCAAATATTGCATTTAGTATGAGATGGAAGGAGTAGTACCTATGGCTCTCATGCATCTTAGCAATAGTAATTCTTATTGTCCTCTTTTGGTAAACATGGTAGGCTTGTTTCCAAGTTGAACCCATTCCAGGGGATGAAGCATCTTGATGTGGCCGGTGGAACAGGTGATCTATGAGTATGGTAATAACTTGCTTGATAAGTATGCATGATTTTTCGGTTTTATTATACGAGCTTGAAGGTCACGCTCTTTTGGACTGACATTTGGTTTTATTTACCAAAAGGGATTTT
This sequence comes from Galeopsis tetrahit, assembly GCA_963675135.1. Lineage (NCBI taxonomy): Eukaryota > Viridiplantae > Streptophyta > Magnoliopsida > Lamiales > Lamiaceae > Galeopsis > Galeopsis tetrahit. The sequence goes on along the minus strand of OY776122.1, from coordinate 67,339,242 downwards.
TACTTGAATACGGAGTATTTTGTTAGTGTGTTCTTGAATGACTTTTTTTTTTTTAAATTCTTATTTCCTAAACACTCGACATGAACTCATTCTTCTCGCAACTATTTTCTCATCTTCATATATCCTCTATTATTTGCTTGGGTAAGGAACTTCTCCTATTTTACAGGTGACATTGCTTTCAGAATTCGGGAAGGTATAAATGGTGCCGTCGTCAGGCATAGAGACATGAGAAGTAATCTACCTGATGAAACTAAAATTTTTGTTTGTGATATTAACCCCAATATGTTGAATGTTGGAAAAAAGAGGGCCCAAGAGAGTGGTAAGTCATTAACTCTAATTTCCTTTCTCCACTTGTAGGTATTATATATAGTTTCTCTGATAAATTTCCTCCAAATGTAGTTCATTCCTTTTGTAATGAAGAAATTTGCCTTTAATGCATTCAGGTCTTGGAGAGGATAAATCCCTTGTTTGGGTAGAAGGAGATGCAGAAGCATTACAATTTGAAGATAATTCGATGGATGGCTATACAATTGCATTTGGAATAAGGAATGTTACGCATATAGAAAAAGCTCTTTCAGAAGCTCACAGGTCATATTCTATGTTTGCATTCAGATCTTTGCTTTATGATCTGATATTCTCAGGCAGCATAGTTTATGGATACAGCTATTCTGTTTCTTCAGTGCACTGCATTTCTTCTCTTGTCATGTTCCCTATTTGTTTATTTACACATGTGATTAAGTTGGGTTGAAAGCACAGTCAAACCTGCCGATTTTTTTGTTGATCTCAGTAATTATACTACTCATATAGTCATATGAACTCTCTGATCACTCACTTTCCAATTGAGAATTCTCTCGATAATGGTCTCCAGCCATTTAAAAGGAACAACAGTTACGTTTTCTATGATTAATTTTTGACACACCAGTCCCCTGTTCATTTTCACACATAGTATTCTTGTTCAATTTGCCATTTTCCCATCCCACCTTCCCCCCTTTCTATTTCTTTTTCACTGTAAGTTTACGTACCTAATTTTCTAAATTTTCTTTGTTGTATTTGGAAGGGTGCTTAAAAGAGGAGGAAGATTTCTGTGCCTTGAACTGAGCCATGTGGAGCTTCCAATTTTTAAAGATTTGTAAGTATTGCCAATGTACTTATATTAATGACTAAAGTTTAGCCATCCGGGTGGGGTTTTCATTCTCATAAACATGTCTGCTGTGGAGCAAGATGTTTGTCTGTTACAGGCAGATATGTCTCTTGGTTGCAGTTAGTTGCCATATGCATATTTACTATTACTTGTAACAGGACACGAGCATTCATTTGATTAGGTGTATGTAATGTGCTGTATTTGCTACTTCCATTCTTATTCTGGTTTTTATTGGCTATAAATTATTGGATTTCATGACTCTTTATTATGTTGCCTATACTCCCTCCGTACGAATTTTGTGTGTCCCTTGTTAAGTTATCCATTTCCATTTTTGTCAACACCCACTGTCTCTCAGTGGCCTTTTCTCTTTCCTACCTCTCATTACCTTTTCTCTTTCCTATCTCTCTCTACCTCAATACCCCACTACACATTAAATATTATATTCCTCTGTGCGTATCAGGGGACGGAGGGAGTATAATTTAAGCTATACCTGTTCTGGTTGTTCTGTAAGATTCTGGATTCTGTATTCCTAAGTTTGATGTATTTATTGATACTTATTGTATAATGTTTATCTCTCAGGTATGATTATTACTCATTTTCAGTCATACCTGCACTGGGTGACCTAGTTGCAGGTGACCGTGAATCTTATCAGTATCTGGTTGAGAGCATTCGTCGTTTTCCCTCACAGGTACATATTTTTGCAGATTTATGAAAACTTGTTTAATATCCCCTGGCACTGTGATTGTCGTATAATAGTTACTGTTTGGAACAAATTATATACATTGCATTTGCCTTGACTCTTGAATTTTTTTGTGCTTCCATTTCTGCTTGGATTTCTTTTTTATAGTGGCTTTATGTTATTTGGATTTCTTTTTTATAGTGGCTTTACTCAAGTACATGTGTCAAGATAATTAACAGAAGCGATGCTATTTATTTCTTCATTCACATACCAGGACTTTTGATATGCACTGTGTCTTTTAATAGTTATATTTACAGTCCAAAGGAGTACTTTTCTCAAGCACTTCTATATCTTGCCATTTTAATCAAGAGAAGTTCTAAAAGAAAAACACTGAGGATTGATGTAAGTGTTTGGATAAAATAGGCCAACAAGAAATGGCGACGAAAACATATAAGGAACTTGCCTAGAAGTCCATTTGGAGTTTCAGTTTAACTGGTGGATGATGTTTTTCAAATTGGTTTATTATTATTTATTGTACATGCTCTACGAGTATCTGTCCTGAGTTTTGGCTTAAGTGTCTTGTACCACTCTGTAATATTGTTCTTGTAACTTGAGTGATTGAGTGGTCGGCAGCATGGCTTTAACCTTCTTTTGATATTCTCAATTTGCATGAAAATCCAGTTCTTTCTATTCATATGGAAATGAAATTCTTTTTAACCAATTCATATCATCTGTTGATCTAAAAAAATAATTAATCTTGGAGCTTATTTCTTTTGACATTAATTGATCACTATTATATACAATTGGACATTGATTATCTCCATTTCTTTTGGTAAATTTCTTGTAATTTTCAGAGAGAGATAGACACATTGAGTAGGTCCCAGACTTGTGTATTTCCACTCATTATTTTATTATATGTGTATCTCTTTCTAAAATTTACAAGAAATTTACGAAAAAGAAATGGAGAGGATCCAAATCCATAATCCTTTTATGTCATTGTTATGGTTACTAGTGCAAAGAGGTAGGGTGATTTTAACCGTATGTTTTTAATGATGTTGTTTGCAAGTACAGGATAAATTTGCTCAATTGATTGCTGAGGCTGGTTTTCAGAAGGTTGAGTATGAAAACCTTGTTGGAGGAGTTGTTGCCATTCACTCTGGCTTGAAGCTTTAGAGTTTTCTCTTCACCCCTATCTTTTCATCACTCCGAATCAAATTTTGAAGTAACTTAAATCTACTTCTTCTCCCCTGGCTACTTGAAAAGGGATTTCAAAACTACTGACTTGTGTCACTGTTTAACATGGTGACTTTGGGTTGAGCCTTCAATCTCTGTGGAAGACCTTCTTGATCAAATTTGCAACCATCTCTGTGGAAGACCTTGATCAAATTTGCAACTGCTGCTAATACATCTATTTTTGCTTTGGAAAAACATGGTGACTTTGGGTAGTGTTGAGGTATGAGTATACTGAGGTCATTTATTTCTTACAAGTTGTTTAAATACCAAATAATATAGAATTATGTCAAAAAATAAATTCAACTGTTCTCACATTTAAATTTAGTTTCCAAATCTGTCGGCCAATTTGTACAATTTTTTTTTTAACCTTGTCATCAAAATTCTAAAATATGCTACCTTTTTTTGTCAAAATTCGAATTTTATGAAATTATTAATTTTACAATTTTAGGTTTGGCATCCAGTGATGGTTGATACGATACGTGTATGATGAGATCATGAGTTGGTTCATAATATAAAATTTTAAGATGCAAAAACTATTTTACATTAAAAAAAATAGAGTTTTACATAAATGAACTAATTCAATATTTATATGTTTTTATGTAAATCAATATTCATAAAAGTTTGTGTACAAATATTATTTATGTTGTTTTTAATTATACTAAATGAATATTAAATGTTGTATTTTTATTTTTAAAATAAAAGATCGTGTATATATTAAAATTAATTTTAAAACATTAGAATGTAGATGTGTCGAATTGGATCCTAAAACTGAGCAAACTTGTCCTAAACCCATTTTATTGTCATCCTACTAATTATACGAGCTTTTTTTTACGTTTCACAATAACTTTAACACCTTTAAAATAAAAAACTATTTATAAATTACTCCCTTACAATATTCTCAATTTTACACAAAATGTCATACTTTTGAATTTTTAACTCACGCATACACATAATTATTCGAAAATCCTCCAGAGATGGCCAAAATCATCATCAGAAATAGAATAACCTATCCATCTTTCATCTTCTCGTTTCTCTCCCAAACCCTACTCAAACTACAGGTTCATTCTACTTTCCTATTTCAATCAAAATTAATGTCTTTCATTTGTACATACAATTGATTCGTGGGTATGCGAGAAGCATAAGGTTCGATTTGGTGAGTGAGTATCATTGGTTTCTCGGTGCCAATTGAAGTATGCAAAGTTTTTTTCTTCTGGTTCTGTTAATCACCCTATGATTTTGGAATCAAATCGTCTTTTATGGAAAATCCTACTTTCCTATGGCTGTTCAGTGTACAACGCTGCTGGAAACATATAAAAATTCAAATCAATGGAGTAATATGTTTTTCCTTAATTTTTTTCTTTTATTGTTTGATGCCACACTCCTTTTCAATTGATGCTCATATTTATGTCAAATCTATATATACAAAAGGAGGATGGTGACTCTCTAGCCTTCGTCGTTTGACATTTGAAGCAAATCCTCCTTTTAACACGTGTCATTTTGATTTAATTTTCCTTTTAGTGTGCTGTGAGTGTTATCTCATAATCTCAGAATCAGCACACTAAGTGAGTAGTGAGCTGATAGGATCAGATAAGATAACTTAGGCCGAAATCAGATGAGTTGAATGGTTTCAATCAGCTGAGGAGGTGATGCTTAGATTTCAGCAGAGTTGGTCAGCAGAGTTGTCCAGCAGAGTTGGGTCAGCAGAGTTGTCCAGCAGAGTTGGTCAGCAGAGTTGTCCAGCACAGTATGAAGTCTATCAGTAGAGTTAACTTTTGATCATCAAAACAGAAGAGTTGGGTATCAGAACAGTAGAAGTGATCTGATCTTTATGGACAAGTCTTCTGGTTCGAAGTTAGTTAGTTTAACTAACAGTTTTACAGTTACAACAACTTGAGGGCATAACTACCATTTTCAGTTGGGCAATAACAGAGCACATGAGTTGTTACAAGCGGTTGCAAACGGTTGATAACTACTCAAACAGTTCCTAACAGCAGCAACTATCTTTGGTCTTTATAAACTCTTGTTTGTGTACATTGTAAAGGTTGATTTTGGATTGAGAGATTTAGTACGTTATTGTATTCTTTGAGTTGTGTGAGTTCACGAGTGAAGAGAGGAAATAGCCTATTCCGAGTGAATGAGTGTGTAAACATTCTTTATCAATCAAAGAAGTACTAGTCTGATCCAGTGGATGTAGATCACATTGATCGAACCACTTAAATTCTTGTGTGCTGTTTGTCTCGTTGCTTACTTTTCTGAATTACTATCCTAGAGCAGTTATTTCTTCTATATTCAAGTGTTCTAATTAGTTGGAGACGTCTAGCTGATCGGAATCATCTTGACAATTGGCGCCGTCTGTGGGAAATCGAAGTAGCTGCAGATCTAAAGATGGGGAATTCTACCAAGTACAACATAGAGAAGTTTACAGGCACTGGAGATTTTGGGCTGTGGAAGGTCAAGATGCAGGCCCTCCTTGAACAGCAAGGATTATTCGAGGCCCTCGACGAATCCGAAGAGATTGCAGAAGAATCTGCAACAGCTGCGGCTGAAAGGAGCAAGTTGCTCAGGAAAGCTCGAAGCACGATCCTACTCTGCCTTGAAGATAAGGTCTTGAGGGAGGTTGCTAAAGAGAAGTCAGCGAAGGAGGTTTGGGATAAGCTTGAGAAGTTATATATGGTGAAAACTCTTGCTAACCGACTCTATTCGAAACAGAAGCTGTATGCCTTTAGAATGGGAGATGACAAACCCATTACGGAGCAGCTAGATGAGTTCAACAAAATTCTTGATGATTTGGAGAATTTGGATGTCTAGTTAGAGGAAGAGGATAAGGCTCTGATCTTGTTGAGTGCTCTGCCTAAGTCCTTTGAAATCCTAAAGGACACCATCTTGTATGGTAGAAAGGAAGCAATCACATTGGAGGATGTGATCTTGGCTGTCAAGTCCAAGCTGTTGCATAATAAAACATCTCAAGGAGATAAAAGTAGCAGTGGAGAAGGATTGGCAATCAAGGGAGGTCAGAAGAAATCTGTCTCCAAGAAGGGGTCTAGTCAACCCAAGGGAGTTGATAAGGGTAAATCAGCAGTGTCAAATCAAGGGGAAGTAGTGTGCCACCACTGCAACAAACCTGGGCACTTTAAGAGTACTTGTTACAAGTACAAACAGCTTATGAGAAAATCTGGTCCTAAGAACCCTATTGATAAGAATCAAGCAAATCAAACCCAGGATGATAAGGAGCAGAAAGGCTATGAGTCAGCTCAGTCCCTATCCATCACTTCCACTAAAGAGCAGCAAGATTGGATTTTAGATTCAGGGTGTTCTTTCCACATGACTCCAAGAAGAGAGTGGTTTCATGATTTTAAGCATCAGAATGGAGGTTCTGTGTTGTTAGGGAATGATCACACTTGCAAAGTCAGAGGTGAAGGTACAGTACACTTGAAGATGTATGATGGAGTAGTGAGGATTCTCAAGAGGGTCAGGTATGTTCCTGAACTCAAGAGAAATTTGATATCTCTTGGTATGCTGGATTCATTGGGCTATAAATTCCAGTCTAAAGATGGAGAGCTCAGAGTTTCAAAGGGGAAGCTTACTGTTCTTAAAGGTGAGAGAAGAAATGATCTCTACTTTCTTAAGGGGGGAACAGTTATTGGCAGATCAGATGTGGCAAGGGTGCAAGACAACTCAATGTTGTGGCACAGAAGATTAGGTCATGTAGGAGAGAAGGGCCTACTTGAGCTAAGTAAGCAAGGATTGCTATGTGGTGACAAGATCACAAAGCTTGATTTGTGTGAGCACTGCATTCTTGGGAAATCCAAGAGATTGAAGTTTGGAAAGAGTTCACACTCTACCAAAGGAATTTTGGACTATGTCCATTCAGATTTATGGGGGCCAGCTAGGAATCAGACCAGAAGTGGTGGGAGATACTTCATGTCTATCATAGATGACTACTCAAGAAAGGTATGGATCACTATCCTGAAATCCAAGTCAGAAGCATTTGAAAAATTTAAGGAATGGCTCACTGAGGTGGAGAACATTTCTGGAAAGAATCTAAAGCATTTGAGAACTGATAATGGGTTGGAGTTCATATCAGAAGAGTTCAATGTTTTCTGCAAGAAGAAGGGTATAGTGAGGCATAGAACAGTACCAGGTACACGTCAGCAGAATGGAGTAGCTGAGAGAATGAACCAGACTTTACTTGAGAGAGTTAGATGCATGTTGAGCAGCTCTGGATTGCCTAAAGTATTTTGGGGAGAAGCAGTGTCAACAGCAGCCTACTTGATAAACAGAAGCCCTTCCTCAGCTGTGCAATTTAAAACCCCATAAGAGTTATGGTCTGGCTATGCAGCTGAGTACAGTAATTTGAAAGTTTATGGTTGTTCAGCATATGCCCATGTCAAGCAAGATAAGCTTGAGCCTCGAGCCTTGAAATGTGTGTTCGTAGGGTATCCTTCAGGTGTGAAAGGGTATAGGTTGTGGTGCCTTGAAGCTGGGATGCAGAAGTGTATTATCAGCAGAGATGTAACTTTTGATGAAAGTAGAATGCCATTGAAAGAAGAGGCAAGTTCTAGTTCAGCACACAACAGACCAGATGAGACACAGGTTGAGGTGGAGCATGTTGAAACCAGAACAGTAACTGAAGATCAGATTGATCCAGATGAGGAGGAGACTACTCATAGTGATACTGAGCTTCATGACTATCAGCTGACTAGGGACAGATCAAGAAGAGAAGTCCACCCACCTCAGAGGTATGGTCAAGTTGACATAGTATCATTTGCATTATGTGCAGCTATTGAGGTGGAGTCTTTGGAGCCTAAAACTTACACAGAAGCCATAAACTGCCATGACAAAGAGAAGTGGTTAGTTTAAATGGAGGAAGAACTGTTATCTCTGAACAAGAACCAGACTTGGGAGATTGTTGAGAGGCCTAAGAACAAGAAACTTGTTGGGTGTAAGTGGATCTACAAGAAAAGGGTGGAGGCTCAAAGAGGTGGCAAGATTAGGTACAAGGCAAGACTTGTAGCTAAAGGATTTACACAGAAAGAAGGTATTGACTTTAATGAAATCTTTTCACCTGTTGTAAAGCATTGTAGCATCAGAATCTTGTTGGCTATGGTTGCTCAATATGAATTGGAGCTGCATCAGATGGATGTGACCACAGCATTTCTTCATGGGACTTTAGATGAGAAGATCTACATGAAAATACCAGAAGGGTTGGACATCGAAGATGGAGAAGACAAAGTGTGCTTACTCAGAAAATCACTCTATGGCCTCAAACAAAGCCCTAGACAGTGGTACTTAAGGTTTGATGAGTACATTTGCTCAGTTGGTTTTGCAAGAAGCTTGTATGACAGCTGTGTTTACTTCAGGAGGGTTGGGAGTTCAGTTACCTATCTTCTGCTGTATGTAGATGATATGTTAATAGCTGGGGAGTCTATTAACAGTATCAATCAGGTTAAGGAGATTCTCAAAAGGGAGTTTGAGATGAAAGATCTTGGTGAAGCTAAAGTGATTCTTGGGATGGAGATCAGTAGAGTTGAGGGAGCAATTCAGCTTAGTCAGCCTACCTATCTGAGGAAGGTGTTAGAGAGATTTAGGATGAATCAAGCTAAGTCAGTTTCTACACCGATTGGCCAGCATCAGAAGCTATCCAATCAGATGTGTCCCAAGAACAGCCAAGAAAGAGCTCAGATGAGTAAGGTTCCTTATGCTAATGCAGTAGGGAGTTTAATGTATGCTATGGTGTGTTGTAGACCAGATTTAACTCATGCAATGAGTGTAATCAGCAGATACATGAGTGATCCAGGTTCAAGTCATTGGGAGACAGTTAAGTGGGTCATGAGATATGTTCTAGGATCAGCTGAGAAATGTCTGAAATTTCAGAAGATATCAGATGAGGGAGAAGCACTTGTGGGATATGTTGATGCCGACTATGCAGCCAATGTAGACACAAGAAAGACCTTGACAGGGTATGTATTCACCTTATTTGGTACAGCTATATCATGGAGGTCAATACATCAGTCCGTAGTTGCATTATCTACTACAGAATCAGAATATGTAGCCTTGACTGAGGCAGTTAAGGAGAGCATGTGGCTTAGGGGGATCTTGAAGAAGTTTGGTATATCACAAAGAAGTGTGACTGTCTTCTGTGATAACCAAAGTGCAATACATCTTGCAAAGCATTAGGGGTATCATGAGAGAACTAAACATATAGATGTGAAACTGTACTTTGTAAGAGATATTGTAGAGAAGGGGTCAGTCCAGGTAGTGAAGATTGCTACAGAGGAGAACCCTGCTGATGCGTTCACTAAGGCATTGCCAAAAGAGAAGTTTGGCTTGTGTCTTAGACTTATTGGACTGCATTAATTCCTCTGAGGAGAAGGCTACTGTTCTTGTGGCAGAAGATCAGTAGTGGAGGCTATTCTTTGAGGAGAATAGTGTTGGTGTTTTTGTTCTTGGTGGAGATTAGTTCGATTATGAGCTAAAGGTGGAGAGAATCAGCACACTAAGTGAGTAGTGAGCTGATAGGATCAGATAAGATAACTTAGGCCGAAATCAGATGAGTGGAATGGTTTCAATCAGCTGAGGAGGTGATGCTTAGATTTCAACAGAGTTGTCCAGCAGAGTTGGTCAGCAGAGTTGGGTCAGCAGAGTTGTCCAGCAGAGTTGTCCAGCAGAGTTGGGTCAGCAGAGTTGGGTCAGCAGAGTTGTCCAGCAGAGTTGTCCAGCAGAGTTGGTCAGCAGAGTTGTCCAGCACAGTATGAAGTCTATCAGTAGAGTTAACTTTTGATCATCAAAACAGAAGAGTTGGGTATCAGAACAGTAGAAGTGATCTGATCTTTATGGACAAGTCTTCTGGTTCGAAGTTAGTTAGTTTAACTAACAGTTTTACAGTTACAACAACTTGAGGGCATAACTACCATTTTCAGTTGGGCAATAACAGAGCACATGGGTTGTTACAAGCGGTTGCAAACGGTTGATAACTACTCAAATAGTTCCTAACAACAGCAACTACCTTTGGTCTTTATAAACTCTTGTTTGTGTACATTGTAAAGGTTGATTTTGGATTGAGAGATTTAGTACGTTATTGTATTATTTGAGTTGTGTGAGTTCACGAGTGAAGAGAGGAAATAGCCTATTCCGAGTGAATGAGTGTGTAAACATTCTTTATCAATCAAAGAAGTACTAGTCTGATCCAGTGGATGTAGATCACATTGATCGAACCACTTAAATTCTTGTGTGCTATTTGTCTCGTTGCTTACTTTTCTGAATTACTATCCTAGAGCAGTTATTTCTTCTATATTCAAGTGTTCTAATTAGTTGGAGACGTCTAGCTGATCGGAATCATCTTGACATGTGCTATAATAAATGTGTGACACGTTCCTCTCACTTTTGAACGACCCGTAATGTATAGAAGATGACTATTGACCATTTGATTTGTGCTAGTGAAGAACTTTCCTTTCAAAATGTATATATTGCTTTATATGTTATAAAACAACCATTTTTTTCTATTTATATGTTATTTTGTTCCGTACATAAAATAGAAACACAAACTTATGCTAGAATATGTAAAATGATTAGTAAGAAAAAGAAAAAAAATGCATTTATACAAGTCAATTACAGTGCTTTTTATAGAATATAAGAAATGAAAGAGAAATATAAACATTATGCTCAAAGTAGGAAATACTAAAAAGAAAAAAATATTTAAAAACAGGTAAACAAAAGGGATTCCGACATTTCACTAATTTTTTTATTGACTATAAAAGAAAAATTAAACAAGCTCGTGCACCCCAGAGTAAAACTCTAATATTTATAAGTGTTTATAATAACTTCACGTGTCCTTTCATGCTTATATTTATGTAAAACATTTATAATTAAAATTTTATTAATAACCTCACATTTAAATTCAACACGAAGTTTTTCAGAGCTTGAATCGAATATCCTATTTGTCTACAAGGCTTTAAAGAAATTTTCATTCATTTTATACAAATCTCAAAAAAAATATAAAAAATCATGGTAGATATGTAGGATGAATCATTGTTAGATTTGTTAACTTCTAAACTTTATTTTTTTCAATAGTAATTTTTAAACTTATATTTCATGTTATGAGTACTAAGTATAAAATGTATTAAATTAAAAAATGAAACACATTTACTATAAATCTGACATTGAAGAATCATACTATCAATATATAAAATATTATATATCACTTTATGAAATGTATTAAATTAAAGGGTGAAAACACATTTACTATAATAATCTTTGTACATTAAAATGAAATACTTAATTGTTAATCAATTATATATATAAAAATATTAATGTTTGTAAAATATTACATAATAAAAAAATAATACTTTTATTTGAAATTTTTATAATATATATTTAGAAATACGTTTGCGCTTAAGTTAAAAAAATAAAGCCTGGAATTTCACAAATTACTCAATAATTCAGATCAAATCAAATACCGGCAGTTCAGTTTCAAATGAGACAATTTTTTACCTTGCAATGACAAAAAAAAATATTGAAACCTTCTAAAACCTGTTTTACGCATAATCAACTTTATATTGTAGAGGCAAAAACTAGCCTAAAAAGATTAAAAACACATTTTTTTAATCCTCGTGAAAAATTATTTACACATACAAACAAATGTTGGTTTTAAAAAAAATATTATAATTTATTGTTGTCATTTTAGATCAATACACATATATTTTAAAAACTACGGAGTATTTAATTTCAATCTATACCCTTAATAAATGTTTATCTATTTTATTAAAAAAAGATCGCCGCTGCTTAGCCCATATTAGTGCACTGCCATTCGCGATAGATCCGCAGTTGAGGAGCTCAATTGAAGACTCGATCCAAGCGCCACAAACAATACCTCTTTATATTCTTTTGAAATTTTCAAAAAGAATAAGAACAAAAATAAATTAATAAAGAATTTTGTGGTGAGATTTATGTAACAATATTATTGAATGCAGAAAAATCAAGGGCAAATCAACAAGCAAGACAATGAAGTTTTTCACATTCTTGGTTTCTGGTTTCAAGACCCAACTGGTGAGTCTTTTCTTTTTTTGGGTTGTAATATTATGACTTGCTAATAGTTTGCTTTTGTTTTTCTTTCTTTACATTAGTAGGTGTTTAAGATGTAGAATTTGCGCCTAAGTTTTGCACCAAGGCAAAAGACGATTCTTTTTTAAGAAAGGTTGTAATTAAAACTTGTTTAGATATGGTTAAGTGTTTGGATTGATGACGGGTTAATGTTGTGTATAAAAGATTATTTTATCAGTAATTATATTTTTTTTATTAAATGTTAGTATTGTTTATAGCGTTGATGTTAAAATTCTCTCTTTTGGGAGTTTGTTGTGGAGATATTGTTATATTTTAATGGTACTGCAGAAAATAAAGATAAGTTGGGGTGTGATTGGAAAGTAATATATGAATCACTATATTGTACTTTGAAACTTGAAGGCATTAAAGGTTATAACTATGTTTTAAGTAATATTATATTGTATGCGAACAAATATTATATATTTTTTTAACTAATATTA